>CM053992.1:9676674-10951702 GCA_028641955.1 Protonibea diacanthus
AACACTATGTTGATAGTCCTGTCTCTTTTGGCTCCTGCTAGTCTAAAAATCGGTATCGGTATAAAAATCGTTGATCATCGACGCTCCTGGGGTGTGCCAAATGAAGAATGGTTCCTCAAACAAGCCATTGGTAACACCACCCATTTGTGTTAACTTGTGCATAACTTTAAGCCTTAATGTAATTCAAACAGGTGAGTTACTGTATATAGAAATTCAGCCTCAGTACAGTTGAATGGGGAAATTAGCTCTAGAAATCAATATTGTGTTTTGTACCAGTATGTTACATGTTTATTCCTGCTGTGAAGTTGGACATTTTTATACAGGGGCTGACTTGTTCTGTAGCCAGCCTCAAGTGGCCGTTTTAGGAACTGCAGTTTTGTATTGGTTTCACTTTATAGCCACAGAGGTTGCAGCTTGTAAACAATGCAACAGCTGCTACGGGAATTACCTATCCTGAGACCTGCTTTTTAGACCCAGTTTTCACAAATATGACCCAAAAAGGGTTTTATTTTGTTTTTGAAAAATTGAAGTAGTCACATTTCAGTTCGTGGTCTTCTGTCACCTGTCACCACTTATTCTGAATTATCCAATAGAATTCAGAGTCAAAAACAACTTCTCAAACAACTAACTTTAACCCTCTAAGAGAGAGAGAGAGAGAAAAGAAAGAAAAGTACAATAGTTTACAGTCACAGAAGCAGATTTCAAGCCACACTTTTTGTCATCTTTGTTTGGAGGCGAAAAAAGAGAGCAGCATCCAGCTGACAGAAAACAAAAGAGCAACGGCAGAAATAGATAGAGACAGAGGGGTGGACAGTCACAGACAGAGAGGGAAGATCTGTTGAAATACCAAACTGATTAGCTGGTGTTTCTGACATTTAAATGCCACGTTTACATAAAGAAATGTTTCATAGGAATATTAATCACTCTAGTTAATTCACACAGAGAAGTGAAATGGATCCATGGTGCTTGCGAAAGGGGACAGGGACAGAGAGGAGAGGCTGACAAACACAGGCATAACATTGTTAATAGTATTAATGGCACTATCACAAAAACAGGAACACCTGTATGTTGAAGTGTTAGTTCAATTGTTATTCTGTTACAAGTCTTACTTTGTTTTATTATCAGACAAAGATTCTGTTATCTTTGGTGTTCAATAAACCATATTAAAACCAGCAATATGTAAGAAATGTAATTTATTTAATGACTTTTATGCAAGGTAACATAAAGTAATAGGGAAATGCATGCATGTAATGCATGTAACATTTTGAGCATAGAATAGGTTGCGTCGGTGTAAAATGAAACCTCTTTTAAGTCAATGGTCCAAACACGACACAGCCCATTGAGTTAATAGGTGAAATCATGTTGTCCGCATTGAAACTTCTTCATCTCGACTCCTAGGCTGAAACAACTTCTCAACATGTGGCACCACGGTGCTCTGATTCAAGTGAGCAAGAACCTTGAATGCATTGCAGCATCTAAGCACTTTGTCAGTGACATTCACAGCTGAGAATAAAAATGAACCAAAGGACAAGAAGAAGAGAGAAGCAGACACAATAACAGAAAAAAAAGGTAATTCCCTTTGTGGCATTTCTGGTTAGGTAGCAGAAATAAGATTTTTGCTTGTAGTCTGTCTATCTGTCTGTCTTACCGCTGATTTAAGTATGCTGGACGTCCGTGGGACCTAAATCCTAGTTGGAATTGGTTCAGGTGCTGGGGCTTATTATTGCAAATTAGGTGAGAGACTGGATTTTGCCTGTGGGCCAGCAGTTGCTCATCACAGTTCTAAGTAGCCTGTCTAGTGCTGTAGTATAGAGATGAGTGACCACAATGACAGCCTACGAGTGCTCCTCTACAGCACAGCTTTCATTAACACGCTGCCATCTTGATCCATCTCGGTTGTTCCACATGACACATCAGGGTACTTACAGGGTGTTGCTAACTGGCTAACACTGCCTCCATCCTCTTTTTCCATCTGTTGACAGCCATGGCAGCCGGATATATAAAAACTGACATCATGACGGGCCAACAAAAGTGCAAAACAGATTAATCAAATGCAAGTAATCTGGACAGGGATATATGTGCTGTGACAAGTGACGAGTTAGACTGATGTGTTGGGCCAATATTTTTAATATCAGATATTGGCAACTCAGACAGTGTACTGTAATTATGACTGATGGTTTTCCTTGACAGCTACATAAAAACAGATTACAGAAACTGCAAAGGACTTTTTTTATATTCTTACACTTTTTATTACACTCTCTGGATTGTTAAATTATATCTTTATACGTTAGGCGTACTTAATGATGTGCCGTAAGGGACATCTAGTGTAAAATAATTTCTAAAGTCTGAATTTCAATGTTTTTTTCATGTTTTGGTTACATTAACACTGAGAAGCATATACTGTACTACTTAAGTGAATATGGGCACGTCAGAACAATGACATTCCACCTTTGGTGCAGAAACCACCTGAAGCCTTAAACCTCTTCCAGTGGAAAGAGGTGTGTTTGATTTTCTGATTCTCATTGTTAGCCTTACCATGCATCTGTTGACTTCACTAGCAAGGAGCACAACATCAACAAGATATGTTTAAATATTTTAATAACAAAACAAAAGATTATGGGTGAAGCATGTAGTCTTGTACTTCATTGACATGTTGCTGTGTTGTGGGAAAGCTTCGGTGGGGAATCTGCCGTAGCACTTGGGCGCAGCGGACCCCCTCAGGACCCTACAGAGAGGAGGAAATAGGAGAAAGAAATACAGTGGGCAGAATGGGTGTAGAATACGAAAGGGCGAAAGGGTTAGGAGGGTATTTATAGGAATCTCTGAAGTGGCACAGTTGAGGTGTGGTCTTGCTTCTGAAACACAACATCAACAACATATGTTTAAATAATTTATTGACAAAATGAAAGATTGTGAGTGAAGCGTGAACTCTTGTACTTATCCGCTGCAGCACCTGGGCACGACGGACCCCCCAAAATTCCCTCAAGTTACTTGAGATGCGAAGGACTGCTCCGAGATCTTGAGATCTGAACGACGTAGCGGTGACCAACCAACCATGATTTGTATTAAGTGTTTGGGGATGCTATTGCGGGAGGCTGAGGTGACGGCTCAGATTCTGAAGAAGTAGACATAGTAGACAGGAGAGTACATGCAGAAGAGCTGAGCAGCAATTTGTCCAGACACATATGGAGTTGGATGAAAAGGATTCAGCGGTGGTTAGACTTTGAAGTAAAGACGAATATACCTAAATCATCCTCTCACCATAGCAACCATTTCCCACAAGACAATATTGTTTGAACTGTGGTGTGTTTTCTCACCCTCACCTCAGCATGTAAAGCCAAGGAGCCACATGATGAAATGCTAGCACAGAGTAAAACATTGAGCTGTATCTCGTATTAGTTTGATCATGTCTCCTTCGCCAGCCTGGAAAAGGTGCACCTCAGGGCTCACAGAGAGCTTAACACAACTCTCTGGAAAATTCTGCAGACTCATACAAAAGTAACACAACAGCTGAGTCACAGGTATGCTACCAGTGTCTGTTCCCATGAAAGCAGTTGTTAGGTTAATGACCACAGCCTTAAGTATATCGGTCTAATGGGCGTCCTGTAATGTTCATTTAAGTGGGACTCTCAGTTGGAGTGTGCAGTCTATATATAGCCGAGTGACTACGGACTATTACAGATATGACTGAATAGTTGCGATGACAATGAGTGGGCCTGAGAGGGGAAATCGGATATTTAATGGAGAGATTTTCACCTATGATGATTGTTGTCTATGTCCATCCCCGCCCTTCCTCTCACTCTTACCTCCTGCTCCGTTTGCTCCCACTCCCTGGCCCTGCCTTCCTTTCTCTTTCCTCCACATCCTTTTATCTCTTCCCCTCTCACTTTGCTCGCCCCATCTTCCCTGCCGTCTTTCCTCTCTCTCCGAGCCTTAAGTAGCCACAAATGGTCCCTAATAGTCTCCAATGGAGATGAATTGATCGTTGTGTGAACCGAATCGATAGGAGATTGCTTTTTGCTGTACACAGTGGGATACGGCACAGGCAGGCGGCCTTAATTAAGTTAACAGTAAACCACGATTGCTTCTGAGTTTTTATGAGGAGAATAAAGTTTACGATGGATACATAGACAGAAAAAAATGGTTTCCGAATGAAAGCCGAGGAGAAGAAAACGGCATACATTTACCTCAATGTGTGTCTTGATTTGTTGTTACTCAGTCGTGATGCTCTCTGTCTGACTCATAAAGTGTTTGTTGGGCATTTTCTCACTTCCTCTGCCTGTTTTTTTTTCTTCTCTCTCCACGCCACCCCTGCTGCTTTTTCATACCTCCTCTCCTCCACCATCTCTTTCTTTCTCCAGCTTCTTCTCACTCTCAATCTCACCCTACCCGATCTGACCTCATCTCCCTCCCTTTCGCCCGCTCCCCATTTCCCTCCCTCTCTGTCGTCTATAATGGGATGAGCAGCAGAATTTGATCAGCAGTTTTTTAAAGGTCACAGAACCAAGCGAAAACTCTCAGCCAAAGCGCCGAGGGAACGAGGGAGGGAAGGATGAGATTGAGGAAGGGAGGAGGAGGCAAGCTACAGAGAGAGAGAGAGAGAGAGACAGAGAGCGAGAGATAACAGGCCAGCAGAGTGGAGGATATAAGGGGAGCTGGAGAACGAAATGCTGCATAAAGAGAAGACGGAAGGTGGTGGAGAAGGTAGTGCAGTAATGGAGGAAAGAGATGGAGCAATGGAAGGAAAAGAGGCAAGAGGCAGATGAGGTAATTTGTTGTTCTATGACACATCCGATCTGGTAACAGATGAATGCATATTAAATATGTAGGAGAGGAGAAAAGAGGGAAAAGAGCAGGGGGTGATGAGGAGAAGAGGAAAGAAGAGCGAGGTAAGGAGGAAATGAGAAGATTAGGAGAGAGAAGAAAGAGTGGGCGAGAGAGGGATGAAGGTAAGAATGGAGGAATCGAGAGACAGAAGATGAGACATGTTCATTTCTCCCTCTTTCCTCAGTGACTGTCGGATCTTAATCACCTCTCCATCTCTGTGGGCCCTCTCATCAGATCTCTTGGCCCGTCTCTCTGTCCCTCGTCATCTTACTCTCTCTCCTCTCTTCTTCTGGTCTGTCCTCGCTTCTTCTCGTTAAGATAAAAGACACTTTTATCGCTCTGCAGTGTCTCATAATGGTCACACAGTGCAGCTGTCTCCCTGTCTGGAGCAATAATAATTCTTTGATATCATTCTATCATTCATTATCAAATAGACCAAAATCTTTCCCAAACTCTCTGAAGAGTCTCTCTCTCTCTCTCGCTCTTTGCTTTCTCTCTCTGCCTCTCTCTACTGGCCCTTTCATCACCCTCGATCTATTCCCCAAGCGTTGAGTGTGAGTGTCTTTCTCAGTCACTTCAGCTGCATATCTGCAGTCTGTGTGCTGGATGACACACAAGTATGATTCTCTCATTCACTCTCTGTCTCTCTTTACTCTCTTTAACTTTTATGTATACATCCCTGACCCAGCAGGTATCAGGTGAAACTATTTAAAGACATATTTAAAGTCGGCGTAGTGAATCTTAACAAACCTAGGTCTCAAAATGTGTCTGACTTATTATCTAAGAATGAAAAAAACAGCTCTGCTTTGGTTGCACCAGTGATAATAATAATACATTTATCTTTTTTCTATGTGAACAGAATTAATTAAAATAATGTCAAATGATGCAGATGCTTGTGTTGAGAACAGATCCCTCCAGGGTTTTAAACAATTCAGTACAAAGTCAGTTTCTAAGTAAAGTAGCATCCAAGAGAACAATTGACCAATTCTGCACACATTTATTAAGATTTCAGTGGTACACTTAAACTGCTGGTTACATTAGCGTTAGCTTGACAAACTGTCACGACGAACTGCCCGGAGTGCTGGAGCTCATGGTTCAGGGCTTTTAAGGTTATAACCTTAAAACAACAACACGAAGTGCACATTGAAGTTAAACCGGAGATTTTGCCAAGCACATCCGCCAGCTGTCTGTCACTTACAGTGAACAAACTTCAGAGCTACCTGCTAGCTACCTGTCTGAAATTTGACGTGAAGCAAGACCACCGCTCTGTTGGTGTCTTTGAACAGCAAAGAGACTCAGCCCCACTACGGCATTCAAAGAGCGCGTTAGCCACGCGACAGATGATTTTTTTTTTTTTTGGTTAATTAGCGACAGCTGGGTACGTTTGCTGGTGACAGTTGTCATTGTTGCTGGGAAAAAAAACAAACTAACGACTAAACCTTTCACCTCGTACAGCTTATTAAAACACTTTTTGTGATTTTTGTATGAAAGCAATTAATCGTCCGAGCCTAGCCAAAATCCCAAAGCAACAAATAGATCATTGCAGTAGCATTTGCTATTGCTTACTTTTTTCCAAACTAAACAGTTTAGCCATAGTTTAGCCATAGTTTGGCCAGTGGGACATGGATAACAGGACAGTGATGGATATCACCCTACTGCTGATTTTGGCAAACTTATGCTAACAGGTGCACAAGCATCAGTCTATGCTAACAATACAGTAGGTGGAATAAACATTCTTGTCCCTAAGGGATTTTGGGCTGCCATTAGATAGATTGACAGAAAGCTGCATATCAACTTGTTTTCCATGTTTTGTGATGCATACACACATACGCACACACACACACACAAAGTTACACACTGTACTGTACGGTACACATATTCATAGACACGTTAAATATATTCATAGCAGACTTTCTGGCGTTTATTTAGCTCCATAGATAGTTATGCGCAGCCACTGCAGAGCCATATCAGCTTTACGAGAGGACAAACCACAGTCAATACTGCAATTAAGACTAATGTGCTGTGTCCACAGGTGGAAGCACAGTATATGCCTAGATAAACAAGCTGGATGTGAACATGCCCCTGCCCTTGTGCTTCAAGCAGCAGAACTGAAATGAACATCTCTGTCGGCAGCATCAAAGCCTGTCGCAGCAGATCCCAGAGGACCCCGCTAGCCAGCTTGAAGCTCCACCTGTACAGCACCAAAGCTTTCATCAGCTGCACATATCACAAAACTGCCATATCTGCTAACATAGCTGCTGCTAGCGACTGTGCTGTCTACAGCTCTCCATCCTCCTCCACCACCACCACCACCACCTACCCCACCCCACCCCCAGGAGTCACACAGTTGTTGAAAGGCCGAGCGACTTCGCACCTTATCTGAAGCTCCTGTCATTTGACACATGCAAAGGATGCTGGGATTACGGCAGCGGGGGCTATATGCATGCCTTGTCTTTTGTCTGTCAGGAGAAATCAGTGACTTAATTACAAAGAATGATGTACTGAGGCAGCTGAAGTTAGTTGTTTTGCAGCTGAGCCATGTAATGAGAATTTCACATCAAAAGATGAGTGCGGTGCAAGTGAACAGATGGTGTGGTTTTGAATATTGCTCTTTATAGGCTTCCATATTAACTCGGGTTGGAACAATGAGACACCAGCAGAAAGATATTCTCTTTTTTTGCTGACTGACCCTTAAGGATGTGTGTTTTAATAACCAAGAGAAATCAATACGGTTGTTGCCTAAATTCTTTATCCCTCATATCACATTTTTTCTCTTGTGTTTGTGTGTGATGTTTTGTGTGTTTCTTAGGGGAGTGTGTGCGTCCCAGCTGGAGTGAAGACTGTTTATATTATTGGTGATGAAAGAGGGGCCCCCAGGGGCCCTCAGTAATGGGCTGGGAGGCCTCTGACTTCTTATAATGGCCTCTGTGTGTGTGTGTGTGCACGCGTGTGTTTGTGTGGGAGAGACACAATTGCAGCACTCTATAATTGTCAATGGGAGGACACACTTTTACAGACTAAAATGAAGCCGATACACAAAGAAACACAGAGACAGAGAGATGGAGCCTGTCCTGCACATAAAGGCCCAGACACAAAGAGATACAATGTCTCTCTGTCTCTCTCTCTCTCTCTCTCTCTCTCACACACACACACACACACACACACACACACTCGCTCGCTCACTCACTCACTCACACATTGTGGTGCCAGCTGAGCCCACTGTGTCCAATAACAGCAGGTGCTGTCAAGTGCAAGCACAGCAGACCTGCCCTGACATGGAAACACACACACACACACACACACACACACACACACACACACACACACACACACATATACACACACACACACACACACACACACACACATGGGTGAATGCACATATGACAGCACACCACACACTCATTCATACTCCTCACCTTCCTCTTCATGTAACACTCACATCCAATAAACATTCTCATAGTTAAAATTAATGTCGGATAGTTGTAGTTTATACAAGGTTACAGTTTATGTGTGTGTTATACAGAGTGTGTGTCTGTTTGTGTGTGTGTGTGTGTACCTGGTATTTGGCTGTGGAAGGCTGTAGTGTTGCCATATGGTCTCACATTAGGGCACTCTAAACTCAGTCATCCAGAAGTGAGTGTGCGCGTGCATGTGTTTGTGTGTGTGTGTGTGTGTGAAGAGAGTGAGAATAACAGAAAGTAAAGCATTTTATTTGATATGTTAGCTGTTGGTGTTAAATACTTGTAGTTGATAGTGTTAGAACATTAAATATTTCTTTCTTTCTTTCTTTCTTTCTTTCTTTCTTTAGAACCTCCTCCTTTGTCCTCTTCTACCTCATGTGTCTCTCTCTGTCTCCCTGTGTGTGTGTGTGTGTGTGTGTGTGTGTGTGTGTGTGTGTGTGTGTGTGTTAATATATTTAGCAGTGCCATATCGTACACTGTGCTGACTTCATTAACTATCTCAGCATGAGGCACCAGTGACTGAATGATAATAAACCTACACACACACACACACACACACACACACACACACACACACACACACACACACATGCAGCCCTGGGAATCTCACAGTAAAGCAGAGATAACTGATTACAGTTTTGCTTCATTATGATGAAAGCACTAATTGTAAATACATTCTCCTTAACCCCACAGACCTTTTATTCTTTCATTGACGACCATTTAAATTCTAATCAAGCTTCTTAAAATCCTGAAGAGGCTGGATGCGAGGTGAAAATGATGCTGTCTTTAGCTAAACAGATTATAGTAGTCACACACTCTTTACTCACTTAATTGATCAGTTCTGCTGAAATATACAGCAGAGTTTAATATAGAACAGAGCTCTCCATATTATTGTAATCTAAGTTATGTGAGTCTACATTTCCAATAATGAGCAATGACTGATTCCCCAGACCCTGCGGACCAATTCATCAACTATTGAATTCAGTTCACTTTAATTTATATAGTGCCAAATCGTAACAGAAACTATCTAATGATATTTTCATATAGAGCAGACTGTCTAGACTGTACTCTCTACATTATTTACAGAAGCCCAACAATTCCCAGACTAAAAGTTTCATTTTGATCAACAGTGGAGCCATTGATAATTACATAATTACATCATAGTAGAGCTGCAATTAACAATTTCCAATTATTTCTCCCTGAATTAATGATTGGTTTGTCTATAAAATGTGAGAAAAGTGTAAACAAATGTCAGTTCATTTCCCGGAACCGAAGGTGGAGTCGTTGCCAATTACTTCAGGTCGACTGATCATTTCAGCTCCACTTCATAGACACTAATGTTTGACTGCTGTAGTTTCATTAATTGCTGAATTCAAATGTACAAATCATGCTGAAGAGGTGGATCAGCAGTGACACTGATGGGTGATTTTTTTTTTTTTCTATTTCACCTGCTCGTGGTTGCCTTGCCGTGACAACCCACAGCTGTCAAATGTATGCTGGAAAACACGACTTTTTTGTGTCACGACACTTATCTCCTCCTCCTCCTCCTCTTCCTCCCTCCTCCTCCTCTACAGGTCAGTGTGTTGGAGCGTCAGGTGATAGACTTCCTGGGCTACCAGTGGGCTCCGATCCTGACCAACTTCCTCCACATCATCGTCGTCATACTGGGCCTGTTTGGCACGATTCAGTTCAGGCCGAGATATGTCACTGGGGTGAGTTTTTACACACTCACACACACACACTGACATAGACACACATTCATTGGAAGCAACCATCTTACATATTTCTTGGCCTAGATTTAGCAACAGCTCAGCTCTCTCTATATTAAATAATCAGAAGGATTGAATATTTTCATAGTCAGTTTGTAGTTTGTAGGCTGTCATTGTGATGTGTTTACAGAACAATGCTAAATATAATGTGTTTAACCAGCGTTCTTCTATCATACTTTGAAAACAATTCATTGGCACCTGAAGAGCGAGCTGTAAAACAGCAAAGCAGCATATATACAGCGAAAAATATGACTCTAATGAATTATTGAAAAAAAAATGCCTGCTGGTGCATCCAAGAGTGAAGGAAGACAATGTATATAGTAAATAAAAGGTTAGAATGGTGATGTGGAGTGGGAGTAGGAATAACTTGCCAAGTGGTATTATTTGTTTCTTTTTTCTGTCTCTGGCAGCTGTCGATAAAATAATTTATGTCTCAGAAAACTTTCAGCGGCTGTGGGCCTCCACACATCCCTCCCACACATCGCATAAACCCCACAACCTCTCTCAAAGACCTGCACGTGCACACGCGCACACATGCAGAAAATTAAGCGAGAATATTCAGATAATGAAAGTTTGATCCGTGCATATAAATTCTGCCTTACCTCCATCATTCATTCTTCCCTGCTTATAACTTCCACACACACACACGCGCGCGCGCTTGTTATCTATTCTCTCCCCCCCTTGTCTGGTTTGATTGCGGTGATTGGTTGCGCTCTCCGCCGTTGTTTTTGTGCCTCCGCATCTTAACGACATCAAAAGCGAAGAACCCCCTCTGTCTCGCCTCTCCATTCTCACTCGAATGCAAGACATGAACATGCTTTTTTAATTCTCCAACAAAGACCTGTCAGATCTTGTCTGCCTCTCACTTTCTTCTCCCTCCCTCTTGTTTCTCCCTGCAGTACGCGGCCTGGCTGGTCGTCTGGATGACCTGGAATGTTTTCATTATCTGTTTTTACCTGGAGGTTGGAGATCTGTCCAGAGTAAGGAAATATATTTTCATGGATTATTTCTGCATCATTATACATGTCCAGAGTAATAGCCACTGTCTGTTTGCTAACACTATGACCACAGTATTACACCATTGTTGCACGAAGGATCTCCGGAGCTGGAATGGATCTCTGAGGCCTCGTTTGCACTTGAATTTTAAGTCATAAAATTTAGATGCTAGAAAAACGCTGAAGTCAACATATCTCACAAAATGACCAAAAATACAGTAAAAAAAAAAAGTATTGCCTGCGTAGCCCCAAGTGTCCATGGTTCAAAAACACTCTTACGAGGCGCACTGTTGCACTGTAGCAACCTGCCCACTTGTTACCATGAATGTGCAGTTCATCTTGAATCCCTTCTACATGCACCGTCCTCCAGCCATTGACGCTGCAGCAGACAACATTTGAACATACCCAAAGCAAAACCTTCCACGTCTGTCTCTGCTGCTCGTATCACTCTCTTAAGCCCCTCCCACCAAACCGCAGGAGCCGGTTGCCCTGCCAAACCTCGTCCCCTGTAGGGCAGAGCGCCCCAGGCTCCAGAGACAGCTGCGACAACGTCTCACAGGAGGATGAGAGGCTAGTACACCGCAAACACACACACATAGCACTGCCCCCCCTTCAAAAGTTGTTCCCTCCTGCTTGTCGTCATGCCTCTTTGCCATTCGTCGATGCGAGCGCCATGGCATGGAACATAATGAGCCCGAAGCTCCGTGTGGAGCCGCGGCATGCTCACATACGTGTTATGTACTACACGCTGTTATTGGCAAAGGAGGGACGGTTGATTTTGTTTCTAAAGCTCCTCCTGAAGCTGCACACTGAAGATATTGACTGAAAGCGAAAGCATGCGCAGGAGAGGACGGCAGCATAGTGAGTGCACAAGCAGTGATTGACACTATGTTAGAGTTTTCTCCTGGCTATGATTGGTTGTTCTTGTTCAGGCACGGTGGATTCTTGAAAATGCCATTAGGAGCACTAGGAGGAGCTTTTTTCACAGATTATCTGTCTCATGTGCTACTGTCAGGAATATAGTGACAGTTTCGGCAAATATGCCAAAAACTTCTTTTTTATAAAAGTTACTTACTGCAGCTTTAATACTCACTAGTGTGGCCAATGTGTATTAATCTTCAGCTGAAAATAGTCCCTAAAAATGCCCTATTTACTCCTGTTTTAAAGTATGAAACTATATTTTTGTGACCCCCTTTTGTAGGAATGAGTATGTTTGGGCTTGAGAGCCAAACAATTTGTTAGTTTTGGTCTTTTCATTTCATTTGTTCACACTAGAATACGCTCATTAACAGTCATCTAACTTCAAATCAAATATAATTTCAGCCATCTAGGTTTTCCCATGCGTGACGCAACCCTACTCCAGTCCAGAGGAGGGAGGTAATGCACATGAGGCAGTAGTTGTCTTTTGCTGAGAGCTATCCATAAGCTAAGGCCACATTCAGACACAATCAGAAAATCACTTTTTTATTTTTAGCTGGCTTTCTCGATGTCGGCGCTCCCTCACTCTCATTCACTGTCCATGTCACTTGACCAATGCTTGCTCTCTCCCTATCTCCATCTCCACCTGGATAGCCTCAGTTTCAGTGACATTTTAGTCTCACTGTGGAGGGTTCGACCGGTCGGATCAACTGACCTGACTGAAATGAATGGAGAGATCTGCTGATTGTGTCTGAATGCAGCCTAACAAACCCGTGGATGACTCCTCTGAAAGAACCATGTGCGAGACAAAAGTTGCGTCATCACACGCGCTCACTCGCACTGCTCTCTTACCGATACAAATCACTGCTCTCTGAAACTAGACTTGTCTTTTTGATACGCTCTCTGCTAACCAGAGTCTGTACTCTGGCAAAGAAGTGCCACTGTAGCATCAAGCTGCGATCGTGAGTGCAATGTGTGTTTGTGTGAACATCCTGTTCGATAAAAGGCTGAAAAAAGATCTCACCGCTTTGACCAGCAAGTGTTAAAATAAGCTTGCTTGTTCGTGCTTCTAACAGGAAGGGTCACGTAATTTCAGTGTTTTTAGTGTAAATTCAGTTGCCATGATCACAGGGGCAAGACCCTGTCAGTCGCTGCTTCCACAGACTGCTCACACACTGTTGTTCAAGTCTTTGCAGACTAACTTTGCACAGATTTAGCCCCTCTGCTGTAAAATGTGTTGATTTTAAATACAGATTATCAACTTGGACAATTAATTAGGGCCAATCAGCGCTTCTATAAACAGAAGAAATCAGTTGATGGGGGAGCGCTGATTATGGCTGATTACACTCTCTGCTGTGTTGTTGGAAAAAAAAAAAAACTGTAGTTTTCCCACCACAATTTGCTCCAAATTACTCATTCTATTGGACAGTTATGTAACAGGTCTGCTACCAGTTTATAAATCGCACAAAATTGCAGCAACAGCAGCACACATCATCTATCCTAATCCCCATCTTATTGGTATTTCCAGCTTTTCAATCATAATTACTGTTAGTTTGGACTAGAGAGTAATTGGCGCATATTCTTCTGCTAGTTTTCCTGCTCCCTCTGGTACTCACTCACTGCTCGATACACTCATTCCCAGTCTGTCTGCTCATCCCACACACACACACACACACACACACAGACACGCACACCATGAGCCTTGTTAAATTTTGTTACCATCCAAACTATAGACAGAAGTTTAACAGTGAGTCAACAGTTGTATAAAACCCCCCCACCGTCTGTCAAGAATCCCACAGCTTCATTGATCTCTGATTTTAATGATATTTGCACCTCTCACTGTCCCCGAGGCCTAGTTTCTAATAGTTACAACCAACTGCAGCCGGGAGGACAGGGAACTGACATTTGGGTTTTGTCTTTATCACACTGGAAATGCGGGCCTGTCTGCCTTTTTGGAAGGCTAGGGAGCAAGTCAGAAACATGCGGAGAAGCTGTATGTTAATGGTTCAAAGGTTAATTAAGTAGAATAAAATGAATTACCGCCAAATGTATAATTTACATTCGACTGTGAGTCTAATATTTCTCTTTATAAATCTCATTAAAAAGGCTTCAGCACCGCTGTGCAAAATCCATCACATCTGGTTTCTAATGAGGGCGAAGCAGCTAGTTAATCTGGGACACCTTTATCAATTACCTGCTGACCAATCAGAGAGAAGCGCGCTCGAACCAGATGCTGAACAGCTTGTTTTTATGACCAGAACAGTTTGCGTGCGCCTCGCTCAAGGACACATCAACCTTGACCCAGTTACTGAGGCAGAGGGGAGCTACAAATGTACCCCCCCCCCCCCACCCCCCCACTCGGATTCACCAGCTGTTGTATGAGATACGAATCCATCACCTACCCTTCCAAGGCTTGTTTACTGACCTGAGGGCTATTATTACACTGGACCACATGTAAAACAAGTCTGGCTGTGACTGTTGTCACTCAGAACAAAGAACTCTCAAATTCATGCTCTGCTGGGAGAACTGCACAAACAAAAAAATGCTGCTGCTAAAAACAAAGAGCATAATTTTACTGATGCAAAATAAAAACTGTGCTCAGGAATATTCACTGAAATGTATTATTCACAATCAAAAGGAGACAAAAACCTCTGAAAACAAAGTGCCATGTAAAATACACCCCAGGTTTTGTCAACAAATAAAAATTAAACGAAAGAGACGAGAACGTCACCTGTTGTGCTAATAAGCTACATCTACTATCAGTAACATTATGTTTTTGTAATGTTGTAGTAGTGTTGCGGCTAAACACGCATTCTGTGTGCACCGTTGCCACTGGAGCTAATCACAGCCTTTCTAGTCATTGTTTCAAACCCCACCAGAAGCACCATGGAGTGTTTCAGAAGGATCCCAGAAGTGAGCCTCTGCTTGGTTCCACCTAGAATATGCAGCTATTCTGTTTTTGACAGACGTTGCTAGCAGCCCGTGTCAATCTGCCCAGAGCAGCTCAAGGTGGCTGGAAGTCAGACAGAGAAACGCTGCAGAGAATCCGATCGATTTTCAAACAGCCAAAAGGGAAACAAATGCACTACATAGCATATTTAAATATTTAGAAGCACATAAACCGAGGAAAAGTAACCACATCTGAGCAAGTGAACAAAGTCTGGCGGGCAAAAACACTTTGAAGTCGCACTGTGAACGGACCAAATCAGTGTTGCGGATGCGCGACCCAGACATGCCCATTGGGGTTCCGCCGTTAAGCTAACAGCTAACATAATCGTCTCTTGGAAGAAAAGAATGTCAGAGTTACACGTGTCTGTGCTCCCTCGAAAACCCCGACAGAGAACAGTATTTCAGCCACGCGACCTGTAACCACTAAAACTTTAGAAGATTCGACAAGCCTCTGAAATCTTAGCAGACACAAACTAAGGTATGAAATAAAAAAAAGCCCTCAGTGTCTAGAAGAATTTCTTTTTGTTCACTGAAATGTGACTTTTTAACAAAAGGCAAAGATTAAAACACACTGACTAAACAGGTTGCAAGTTGAATTCTAATGTCGGCCCAGCTTAAATACTGTAGCATACATACATACATAGCATAGTGGCACATTTTTCCTCCTCAGCCTCGCCTCGTTTTTATGTATCCCGCTAACTGAACGAACTAGATCAGATCATCTCGTTGGTATTTGATAAGGGTAATGATGGTGTGCTGTGTGCTTCAAGAATACTGTGATGTAAATGAAAATCTCTTAATCTCCCTCTCTGTTGCTCTCTGATGCTGATTCCCTCTTCCTCGGTGTGCCTCTCTCTTTCTCTCTCTGCCTCCTCCTGTGCCTCGCTCTCTTCATCTCCATGTAATTCGTCCCTCCTCTCCCTCTGCTCACCCTATAATCAAGTCTTTTTCATGTTGTTTTGAAAAGTGCCATGCGATTCTGTCCCGTGCTCCTCTCTTCCGTCTCGCTCCTCTTCACCTTCTCGCCTCCTTTTCATTCACTCTCTTCCTCTATATTTTCAATGTCAAGACTTGAGGAAATCTGTCCCTGTCGAGAAAGCGCTTCTATTTATGTTCAATAGCGATTCACAGTGAGGGGCTTTATGTATTGGCCAGTTCCAAGTGCCAATTTAATACATTACTTTATACACTCAGGCCATTACTTTGGGGTCACAAGACAAAAATGATCACAACAGTCTCCATTTCTCTTCATTACACAGATCTGACTCTTTCTGTGTATAAAAGAGGTGAAGAATCATCCTCTGCTTTGATTTGTGCCATCCTATCAGTGATTCTTGGATTTCTGTTGTAGCTTTGATGCCATTTCCAGTATTTTATATATGAATAGACCTAATATATGCATCCCCGGTGCCAGCAATGTACCTTTATTAGAACTCTGATCAGACTGTCAGGGAAGTAAGTGAATACTTGGAGAAATGGCATCCCGCTCTAAATGAATGAGATTGAATTTACATTCATTTGGATGTCGAATCAGAAAATAGCGCAGACGAAGACAGCAAATCCATTTAGTGCTTTTCATGATGACAGACAGATGTTTGTTGGGCAGCGTGTCAGTTAAAGTATACAGGGCACTTGCGGATTGCGGATTATTCGATGTTCAGCAGGTGAAGTGTGAATATTCCCGGTGTTATAGTGCAGCAAAGTCAGAAAGATTAGGGCTGAGACATATGAAATTTGCCAAATGTCTCCGACATTTCTTCACGATAAGGGAAGTAAATCTCAGACAGTGAGTGAAAAGGTGGGAGAGACAGCGAGGAGGGTAAACGCGTCAGAGTTTGTCAGCTCAGTTTGAGGTCCCGAAAGTCGGGCAGCCAGATGGACTGACGTCGGAGGAACAGCCAGATCACCACGATTGAGATAACGGTAAAGTGTCTTCGATGATACATCGTTAGTGTTAGTTCACAGGACATTGTGAGGACCATGTTGCATGTCAGTGATGAGCCACTGACATTGTCCCACGCATAGAGTAAGACTCCATCTCAAAGTTGGATGTAACTCAGTTATTTTGAGCTTGACGGTGAAAACAGCAGTTGACAGGACTTAATGTCCACTTACTCTTTCAACCATCAGCACAGTTTGCTCATTTAACAGTGGAAGTGTTAAAATGTTCTATGATTCGCACCCTTATATGTTGGAATGGGACCACTGTGTTGATGCGGAAGGGGGGCAAACGCAAACAAACAAAAAAACGTCATCTAGAACTGTACGTCTTTAGGCAATCAAACACGTTGGAGAACTTGTTACTCGTGGATTACTTTGTAAAGGGATCGCTACAAAAGATAAAATGATTGTCACTGCGATAACTTTGAGAGTTAAGCCCGGTGGATTGGATGGATCCATTTTATATTACCTCACCGGTACCTGAAGCAACACGCCAATTTCAGTTTGAGCATCCACTAAGTCTTCTCATCCTTGTTGACTTTACAGATTATTCTTGACTTTGGTAAGAAATAAAAGGGCTATTCCAGTGATTTAATAAAAGCTGGAGTGACTCACAAGGTTTAGATTTAAAAAATAAATGAAGAAGCAGATGATGAGATATTATTATGGTTATGTTTTGAAATATTTGGAAAGTTCCAAAAACTGTCCACAGGTTTTCACACGATGCTACTTGACAGATGCCTCCACACATCACCCCCTACACCTTTCTGACCGGGCAATTTTTGTGCCTTTCTGGAGCCCACAATCCAAAAATCATGCCACTTCAGGCAGCAATTGGTCAGGTGTGTAGAGGTGTGAAAGTAGGCCAGATTTGAGCATCTTTCTCAGGCTGTATTTTTATTTGTGTGCGGACCACAGTGTGTCCAAGCATACCTGAGAATTGCTCATTTGTTTTGGGGTTTTTTTTTTATACATTATATAATGAAAACATGCAAACATCTGCACGTGTGAACCAGGAAGTGTTTGGTATTAAAAGTCTTAAATGGTTTATTCCATTTAAAAAGATGTTGATTGATAAATTTCTTTATCAGCAGTCTTGTTATGACATGTTTGCCTTCTCAATCGTTTGTGTTTGATGGAACTTTCTATCTAACGTGTATCTTTGCCTTCCATAAGGCCCCTGTAGAGCCCCAGAGGCAAGATAAGGTGTACATCCTGTCTTGACAGTAATTTGAGTTTAAGCTTGAGATTCATACCATACATCAGTCTGTCACACTCCCATCCTCCCTGTCACTCGCTACTGCACTATCTAATATAGCAGCAATGCCTTAAAATTAATCTTTAAAAAGATTTCTGATGTGGCATTTCTGACAGATTTGGAGAGGAGCCTGTGGAGAGAGAACTGTCACTTTGTTGCGAACACTCGCACACACTCGCATATATTCAACTCTCTCTCACTCACACACACACACACACACGCATACACTCACAGACAGCAAACTGTCAGTAGTCCACTGTGTCATATAAAAGATGCAGCCACCCTCTGGGTGTCAGATGACACACAGATACAGACGCATACATACACACATACACCACGCTCAGCTGTCAGTCATGTATTGAGGAGGTGGGGTGTTGTGTGGGAAGGTGATCCCACATGCTTTTTTGCATACCGTGCGTGAAAGAGCGTGTCTGTAAGTGTGTGTTGCTGAGAACACGAGGGACACACGCTTACATATGTGCACACACCAGATCCAAACAGTCTCAAAACAGGGCCGTTTTTGAAATCCCATACCCATCCATGCGTCCAATTTCAGTCCACAAACACACGACGGAGACGGTGACAGAGAGAGAGAGGGAGGGAGGGAGGAGTGACCGCAGGGAAAGATGAGAGACACGAGTGAAAGATGGAGAGAAACTAAAAGGAACTAAAGAAGACTGAAAGATTGAGGTAAAGAATCAGGGGCAGACAGAGAGACTGAGGGGTTCAGACAGGCAAAGGTACGATATGTGCTACAGAAGATGACGTGCGATGGGGATGAGGCCACGTGTGAATCAGTGTCCCTTTCAAGAGAGGAAAGCGAGACAAGAAAGGGAAAAAAAGAAGTAGAAACAGAGAAAGTTAGAGCAACAAACCTCTCTGCTGCTCTCGGGATTGTTTATCTAACAGGGAAAAAAAAATCAAACATGTCCCTTTGATATCAATATCACATCAACATCAATGGCTGCTGTTGTCAGTGCAGCATGAGCTCTTTGCTGCAGGACAAATTATAGCAGAAATATGACCGTAAATCAAACTGAAAACGACCCAATTCATCGTCTAAGAAAGTTAAAAAAAACAAAAAAAAAACAGATTGCTGGGGCCAGTTTGAATGCTAATAGTCGCTTAATTTTACTCCCCTCAGAATTCATTCTACGCCGTCGATTGAGACGATGAATGAGAGGATCCCACACATTTAATCATAGACGTTCTAGTTAAAACATCCACCCTGATTCACTGAGTTAATGCATCAGCCCTGGCTGTGTTTGATCAATGGATACATTTGTTGAAATCATGGCATGAAATTGCTTTTTTTTCCCCTTTCCCCTCCATCAACACATCTCTGGTGGCACATTCCTACCAGTCAATCTTTTCATTTAAGCCCTGAGCTATTTTTGCTGCTGATTTGATTTGATAATTCATTGTTACTGTATTGTTTCATAACAAGAGTGTGTTTTCAACAAGAACAAGCTGATTAAACGCAGATTGGCTGTACGCTGCAGTAGATAATGGATTTCACTGACTTTGCCTGCCGCAGTCAAACTTGTACCAGACTTAAGATGGTGGTTGGTGTTTATTTCAAGCCTTGATTTTAATGGATACCCTGGCTGCGTTAGCAGTAATGTTTGTTTTATTGTGCATGCTAGAGGAAACTGCTAAACTGCCTATACTTTAAAACCCCTTTACTGTAATGTGTATTTCTTGAAGGTTTGGTCAAATGAGCTTTCTCAGTACTGTGTAAGCCCAGAGGAATGTTTTTTTAAAATTTCCAGTGTATTACAACATATTTTTGTAGCTTCTGCCATCTTTTCTCTTGATTATAATGACATTTCATCCACTACCTTCCCACTTATCAGCAAGCAACTTGGAAATAACATTGTTAAGTGATAGGAAGGATGGCCAAAACTATGAAATAGAAATAGACTTTAGTTGTAATAAACCCTAATTATCCTTTTAGAAATGTCTTTGAGTTGATCCTGTATAACATTTTTTTTGTATCCTTCTAGTATATAAGTCCGTTGTGTAACATCTACAGGGATATAGTGGCAGAATAGAGCAGAAATGGAAAATAATATTCATCTGTATGTTTTCATTAGTGTATAATCACCTAAAAATAAGAATAATTGTGTTTTCGTTACCTTAGAATGAGCTCCCTCTACAGAGGGAACGGGCTCTCTTCCATGGAGTCCACCATGTTGCACGGCCTTGTAGTCCAGAATGGACAAACCAAACACTGGACCTTTGATGTTTTCATGTTTTTCTTAAATTTCAGGGTGAGGCGAGGGGTATTCAGTTGGTTGCAATCTGTAAGTGAACCACGGGAGGAGTTTCAGACGCATCCCAGGGACGCACCCTATTTTTCTCCATAGTGTGAACAACAAATCTGTGTTAAACAAAAAAATCCATCATTTAGGTTATCTACCTCATCTATATACACTGGTTTCATTTCAGTGCCTTTGCTCTGTTTTTCTGTTGTTCTATTGTCTCTTTTCCTGACACTGTGTTTTTCACAGAGGGTAGAAACGATTGACAATATACAATTGGTGAGGACACCTAGCAGAGCAGAGAAGGCACAGGTGTCAGTATTTTTTACAAACAGGCTCAGTAGTGAACGACACGCCAACGTGCTGACGCATTCAGTATTTTTAGCCGAGGTAGACCGGATAATATTTGGTTAAACAGACCAGTGATGCTGTTTGGCTCTCATTGTTCTCAAGTTTTCCGAAGTCATGTAAAGTCGCATTTAAAGTAGTAGTATGTTTTGCCAGGCTCTGGTTAAAAAATAATCTTTTAAATGTACTTCACTGCTTGACAATCAGTCCTATGGTAACTTACTTTGGCATGCAGTTAATACACCTGTCTTAATTTTGTTTTAATGAAAACTCAACTTTGCTCCAAATGTTCTTCACCACTGTCTTGGAAGAAGGAAATATCAGGAGTAAAAGTCTGTAAATAAGTTTGTGCAGTGAATCTAATTTATGCCCAAATAGAATAAGAATAACTGATAAATATTCTTAGGCAATTTTACATTAGCATGTAGGCAAAGAAGCTTTGAGAAGGAACTTTGGTGTGGTACAATGAGAACGTTGGGATTCACTCATACCCTGGGATACATTGTAAACCTCAATGAAGCTCAACCATCTATACTGATATATCATCACCTCAGAAGGCACAAAGCAACATTAGCATTCATTATAAGATTCATTTCACTCCCCTGTTAGCTCCGTTTTGGTCACCACCAACTCCAGAGTGAAATACCTGGTTCTTTAGCAGCTAAATGGTCCAAAATGTTCACCAAGGCAATCTCAGTGTTTGATAGCTGTCTCCAGTGAACCAACAGGTAAAGTTGTGGGCATAAAAAGCAAAACAATGAGGTAAAAGACACTAAAATCCCTTCATGCGATTGTGGATCCCAACTGCAGTACGGGGTAGTAGCACTATAATTGGCCCACCAATCAGAGAGATCGAAGGGGTTGAAGTGGTTATGTTGAGGCATTTGCTTAGAGATGGTAATGGGTTTGGAGTGGTTAAGGTCAGGGTTAGTATCTGGGACAGACTTCATCTTAACTCGCCCCCCAGCATATATACACACACACACACACACACAGAAGCAATTCCCTAACACCCCCAACCAATCTGATAGGAGAGAAGTGCCTGAGGCATTATGGGTTAAGGCCTCATCTAACACCCATGGGAAATCACAGCAAAACAATGTAGGGAGATGCACCGTGACTGATGATATTGGTGTGAAATAACACAGACGGAGTGACATAGTGAGAGACAGCAGAGAGAGAGAAAGAGAGAAAATGATGGAAGAGGGGACAGAGTCACAGATAGAGGTTTGGTTAAATAGAGTGAAAAATTGACTTTAGAGAGAATAAAGCTAATGTTGTTCCCTCCATGATTTTCTGCCCTTTAGCTTGATAATCGCTGATTTCTCTAGCTGCCTGCTGGACAGACTGGGCTGACTGTTGTTGTCTGTCAGAATGTCAGCCTGACTGTTTTATATCCTGTCCGTCTGTCTGCTTCACTACATGACTGCTGGAGCTGGTGCGCAGACTATGTAAAAAAAGGTGTCACAGTATCTGAAAAGGTGTTAGATTATGTGCCGGTCGGTATGTGTGTCTTTGTGTCCAGGGAGCAGATGCTGAAGCACTGATGGGGAAAAACGGTCACTCCCTCTCTTGTGCCCTCTTTCCATTCATCCATCCATCCAGAATATATGTGGGACGGTAAACAATTTAAATAATTTCAGTCAGAGATCCCTTGAACGTTGTTACTTACAGTCTATATTTTTTAAACGAACTTGACTGTGAGCTGAATATCCTGAAAAACAGTGTTAATACAACAAAAATAAACCAGGTTTTGTTTACATCACATCTGCTTTGATCAGAATTGGACACCATGTTGCTAAATTATTCATCTCCAAGTGTCCCCTTTTCCTTATACCGTCATGGTTTATAGCTGTATTGTATTGCAGGAAACACACAATTTAAGCCAGATTGTCTGTGTGTTTTTTATGTGATTGTAAAACTACGCTCAAATTTAGCTCCAGGTAGCATTAGAAAGTCATTACTCTTCCCTCGTTGCCTATACTATCAGACTGTCTGAGGAAGAAATAGCATTTTCAGTGGTCTTTTCCCCCTCCATCCCTCTATCTCTTGGGAGGGGAAGACAAAGGAAAATCGAGGAGTGGGAAATTGAGGGGAAATAGAGAGAGAGAGAGAGAGAGAGAGAGAGAGAGAGAGCAGGGTGAAGAAGAGGAAGAGGTGGAGAGGAAAGGCAAAGGAAAAACAGATGTGGTTCATTGAAGCGGCACTAGCCCACAGTCAGAGACAAAGACCTGAGAGCATGAGTGCATGATCCTCAACTAGCACACTGGAAATTATAGACTGTGTGTGTGCGTGTGCACGTGTGTGTGTGTGTGTGTGTGTGTGTGTGTGTGTGTGTGTGTGTGTGTGTGTGTGTGTGTGTGAGAGAGAGAGAGTGAGAGAGAGAAAATTGGTTTGGGAGGTTACATGAGAAAGAGGTGAGACAGATGACAGACACAGGGAGGAAATATGTGAGACAAGATGTGGAGAGACTAACAATCAGAAATTATGCTTAGCAAGGAAGTCACATGTAAACACACCTTCACACACACGCGTGCACACACACAGATACGAATACGAACTTGGCAAATATTTTTTTGCTTGTAGTTGCAAGCCAAACAGCCCATTCATCACCAGACAGATTAATATCTCAAGATTATTTTGGAGCTATGGCTTCATTATCCTGGTGGGTTAAATGCTGCATTGGTAAATAAATTCCACTGTATAAAATCAATACATCAATGCCAGTACACGGCCGCAATTTAATTGTTTTGTATTCTACTACTGAGTATGGAATAATTTGAGTTGTGCCTCCAAATCCTTTGTGCAGGTTGTGAACATAAAAACTGTTCATATTTGGTAATTTGCTCTTACAAAAGCGCTATCTCCAAACACCGGTGCTCTACTTTGGAAAAATAGGCTTAATTTTGTTTTTTTTTAATATTCAATTTTTTCCCCATCTCCAGTTGTAGAGACTTGTTGTGTCGGTTCACTGCTGCTGGATGAATAGAATGGAGATAATACCATTTTTTATTATTGGTCCCAGTCTGGTTCCAAGCTATATTACAGACCTGTAACCTCAATGAAGTCATGCAGGCGCTGGATCACCACGCACAGCTGAACAAAAACAGAACTCAGAAGTCCTTTTTTGTTGTTAGTGGTACGTTCTATAGTGATGTTGCTAAGTAGAAGCATAGACAACATGACATCACGTTGATTTAGCAGAAAGAAATTTAAAGCAGCAATCCAACATTTTGGGAAATGTGTTTATCTGCTGTCATGCAAGAGTCAGAAAAGATGGATACCACTCTTGCTAAATATTAAGCTGCACCCAGGAGATGGTTAGCTTAGCATAAACACTAGAAGCAAGGGGAAACAGCTAGCTTAGCTCTGCCCAAAGGTAATTAATTCCACCTACCAGCACCTCTTAAATGTACTAATGAACACATTTTATCTGGTATGTTTAATCATTCCAAAAATTATGTGTAAAAATAACAGAAAGTGACTGCCCTTGTGAAAACATAACGAACATAATTACTCTTACATTATATAGCTAATGTACATATTGGGCAAACAAGATTTATTGTGCTAATTAGCGAGCTTTAGAGGTGGTATAGTTGGATTTGTGACCTTTGGACAGAGCCGGGCTAGCTGTTTCCCCTTTTTTTCTGTCTCCTGGCTACAGCTTCACAGCTACCAGACAAACAGAGAGTGGTATCGATCTTCTCATCGAAATCTCGGCAAGAAAACGAATAAATGTATCTCCAAAATGTCAAATGGCTCCTTTAAAGTAGACATATTGACTATAAACTGCAGTGTTTGAAAAGCAAAGTGGTTACACTGACTTTTACTATTGTTCTCTCTATTAGTTAATGCTGCTTTCTTTTCTTAAATTGGATGTGGATGTGTGGATGAGGCTGCAGTTTATTTTGCTCCCATATTCCACAAGTAGTTAGCACGACTTAACTTTGCCAGAATAACAGCTTGGTCGAGCGTGGACACATTCGTCGTGTCCTCTTTTTTTCCCCTGCCTTCACGAAGTGAAGAGAAAAATGCAGAATTAGTAACAGTGCGTCCTGTTTTACCTTGATGACATTTTGCCAAATTCAGCTTTTCACTGATAATTACTTTTGTGTTTATGTTTGCGTGTTTGTTTGAGAGGCTCATTAGAAAAGCACTGATAGAGACAGTGCTGAAATAATTATTGCTCCCCCTCCCAACCCTCATCTAACAGAGAGAGAGAGAGGAGAGAGAGGAAGCAAGAGAGAGCAGTAAACCAGAAACAACAGCAAGAAAGAAAAGAAATATAAAAAAGAGAATAAAGAAGATTTGTAGCAAGGCGGTGACAGTAAGAGACAGGCGGAGGAAAGTGATGTCAGAGAGGAAGCAAGTGAGAAATTTAGTGAGATTTTACTCATTAAAAAGAGGAGCACAACAAGGGGAGATGGCATTAATCAGAGCTCCACGCTAATGAGGCATTTACTCATTACACAGAAATAGAGAGAGGCCACAGAAGAAGAAAGGGGGGGAGAAAAGGAGTCAGAGGAGTGAGAGGAAAGAAAGACTACAGTATAAATTAATAGAGAGGAAAAAAATTAAGTAAGAAAGAGAGAGAACAACGTGGAGGGGAGGTGATGGAGTCAAGTGTGGATGTGGAGGGAGGATAAGTGGTGAGTATGCAGTGTAGATCAGACAGTGTTTGCTCAGGTGTTGATGTTTAAGAACTGAATGTCTTTGGGTCTGTTTAAAGATCTGCCATTTGTGTCCGTCACCTGAATGAGTCACATGTAATCCTACCTGTGATAAAGATGTTGAAAATGTGAGTTTTCCTACAGACTACCGCAACTGTTCACCCCTTCATTCCATCATATTGTTGTTGATAAACGTTGAAAACCTTCAGATTTTATGGTTTAATAACACAGCTCATGTTCTAGGACCAAAAGAGAAAAAAAAGAAGGATTTTGACAGACGAATACGAGAAAATCAATTCATTCTTCAGACATGTTTTTGGTCTTAATAAAAAGCTCTATCACCACAGGGAAAATTAGCAAACGAGGTAAAAGTCATTTTTGCATCCGGCGTGCTTTTAAAGAACATTCAGGCTTTTCATTGAACTAATGCGTGTGTGTAATGTGTGTGTTTGTGTGGTTTGCACGGCTGTCCGTGGAATGATATATGTCTCCCCTTGCTAAGTGGAGTCGTTAATATGTGCATTATTTAAACCAAGACGACTATCATAACTGATTTATTGCGCGTCTTTCAGGCTTTTAGAATTAAAAGGATTGGAGAGGAGCCAAAGCAGATACCCTATACTGCAACGGGCTGTTGCTATGTGCCGCTCTGAAGTGAAACTGAAACAACGAGGGGTCAGAAAGCATTTATTCACTTACTTGTTTTCAGTTGTGCTATGCTTTGCAGCTTCTGGCTGTTATTTTACGTTATATCTGCCAGTGCCAACTACTCATGCTGTTTTGAACAAGCTGAACAAATAGAAGAAGAAACTGTTTCCATATCTGTTGAGCAATAAGACGAAGAGTCTAAGGCTCTGTGAGGCTTTGCTTTGACACGTCAGTGCTTTAAACAAAATGCTAATGTTAGCATGCTATTGAAATTCTTAACATGCAGTTGTTTAGCTGGTAATGTTTACCATGTCCCCATCTTAGGTTGGGATGTTAGCATGATATCATTTGCTAATTGACACTTAATATATAATATGATTAGTTCGACAGATACATGGTCATGAAAAAAATCAATCATGGCAGCGCTAAAGGCTAAAGTTGGGAGCTAAAAGAAATTTATATTCATCCTCTGGGGATCATAGGGGTGAAGTGAGTGGTGTTTTTTTTTGTCAAAAATTTGTTATATAATGAGTTTATATATATATATATGAAATTATAGCTCTTTATGTACTTCAAATTGTAGATCTGTGGTTCAATCCCTGGCTCCTCCAGTCTACATGTCGAAGTTTCCTTGAGCAAGATACTGAACCCCAAATTGCTCCTGAAAGCTGCACCGTCGGTGTGTGAACGTGTATGAATGGTTAGCTCCCAAAATTAGGTGAGCAGTTGGCACCTTGTGTGGCAGGCAATCAGAGTATGAATGAATGGCTGAATGAGATATGTAGTGTAAGAGCGCCTTGAGTGGTTGGAAGACTAGAAAGGTGCTTCATCAGTCCATTTAGCATTCAACCAATCCAGAGTTATTAATCATAAAACAAAAGAGCTAACACTGAACACACTGAACTATTTGAAGCTAAAATGACGTGTTCACTTAACTAGAAGGTTTCAATGATGGATGGATGGATGGATGGATATTGTTCATTAAGTATATTGTCAACCATGTGCTTTGATATTAAAGATTGAAATTAATACACAAAGTTAAGACAAAGTAAATCTGCTCAAATGTCACTTACACCCTTCTGGTTCAGCATTTTGCCAATCCATGTTGTCGATGTTCAGACATTTAACACGATGGCTTAAGGACTTTGACCTGCTGGTGGCGCTAATTGCAAGATCACTAAAGTCCTTACGATTTATACACTGTGCACCACTGGTGCCTGTATCAATTTCATGACAGTCCACCACAAAACTAAGTAGAACAAACATCAGGAGGTCACCGAAGTCAGTTGGATTCATTCCCTGGGGACTTTCAATGTCTTTACAAAACTTCACGGTAATCCATCGAGTATCTGTCGAGATATTTCAGTCTGATACTGACCGCCCTTGCTATTTGTGGAGCCAAGTTGCAAGTGTGGCTACAAACTCCCTCAGTAATGATGCCACATTCACTTTAATGTGCCTCTCAATTTTTAATGGCACCCACGGTGTAGGGATTGTCCTGCTTAAGGAGAAATAAATGAGGAGAGCAAATCAGAAGAGTGTTGACTGAAGCCGAAACAGCAGCACTGACCCTCCGATGACACTCCAACACAAAGCCGCTTCTCTCTCTCTCCTACACTGAAAAAAAAGATCTTCTGGCACATGAAGAAAACCCAAAAATCAAAGCTGCTCTCAATCTCTAACTTTTTTTCCTCTCTGTTACTTTCTCTCTCTGACCTCCTCACATCATTCTTCTCCCTCTCTCTCTCCCTTTGTGTCCTTACCATAACCCTGCCTGTGTTTGATTCAGATCTAATCTGAGTGATCCCAGATCATTGGAATTATAAATCTCAGATCTATATTTAGCTTGAGCCAAACCCTCTCCTCTCCTCTCTCTCTGTCTATCTCCCAGCCCTCAATATGACAAACAGTTTAGTTTTAATTAAAACTTGGTTAAAACCTACACTGACATTCAGCCTGGTGATCTGCCTCATGTCTGAGGATGTAATTCAACTCTCTCTCTCTGCCTGTCTCTCGCTCTGATTCTTTCTTGCCAGGACTCTGACCTTGTCCTGACGTTCAACCTGTCCATGCATCGCTCCTGGTGGATGGAGAATGGCCCGGGGTGCAGGGTGACACCCATCACTCCTCCTCCCTCCTGGGCACCCGAGGACCACCGATATATATCTATATCTGGCTGTCTGATGGATTTTCAGTTCATAGAGGTGGCTCACTCCTCACTGCAGATACTCCTGGCTGTAAGTACTTGAGCTAAATAGGTACTTTCTGTTATGCACTGCAATTTCAAACTTGAGTACCCGCATGCAGTTTACACACTGTTACATCTCGGCTTGGGCTTTAAACAGCCTTTTAAATAATGAGAGTGACCTGTCACTCACAATGGGTGTTATTGTAAATAACTAGCAGCTCTAAACAGATATTTGTCTTCATATTTGTATTTTGCTAAATGTTTTTATTTGCTTTCTTTCTGGCACTTTTTTTCCAATAATGGTTGCAGAGGAGCAGAGATGAAGAGTGTTTGCAAATTAGTATTGAGAGAAATATACTAGATTTCAAAGGAGTGCCACTCTGAGCCACTCACATTTTGCATTGGACAGCTATTATAAAAAAGTGGAATTGATTGCTGGATAAACTCTTGACCAAAACAATGACTGTCCAAGCATCAGTAACCGTAACAAAGCACAGCAAGACCTCTGGATAAGGATAAGTGTTGTGTACTGGGTTCTAGCACAGACAGTATAAAGCATGGATACTATTCCAAAAATGAGCAAAGATGTGGATCATCTGTGGACCTGAGGTGGTTCCAAATGATGCCTGGGTGCTCAAACAAGCCACCTATGATGGTACTCATCTGTTATTCAAAGCGTCCACGCTGTTAATTATGCCTAACATTAAGCCTTAATATAATTTGAACAGGGGAGATTATATACAGATTCAGGCCGCATTTGAAATTAGTTATAGAGACCAAAACAGCTCTTTGTACCAGGCTGTAAACATGCTTACTTCTGTTGTGAAGTTGGACATTTTAACATGGGGGCTTATGGAGATTGACATGTTCTGTATCCAGCCTAAAGTGGACATTTGAGGAACTGCAGTTTTTGGTACTTCACAACCATGGCGGTTGCTGCTTGGATTCTAGTAAAATAATAAATATTTAATATCCAAAATATTCATACTAGCATCTAGCATACTAGCTACCAGCTAGTTTTTTTGGATCACCTTTCTAAAGAAATGTCACAGTCATCTCACAGAGTTAGCGTTAATTAGCTAGCTGTCTATAGATGATAAAGTCATCATGTAACCACCGAACATGCAAGATAATTGTTAATGAGTCTTGTATACTTTTTTTTTTTTTTTTTTACTTCAGATAGAGCCAGGCTAATTGTGACAGTAAAACTAGCTGTAACACTGACATGTTATCATCTTATGAAGAGTTTATGGTGAGTAGGTTAGCAAACAGCAGATATGATGCAACATTAACATCCAACACCCAACAAATGTAAGCCCCAGTATTCATACTTCTTTTCTTTTGAACTCTACAAACTCCTGGGTAAAGAATCTGGCTCTTCAGCTGCTAAATGTTCACCAAGTAGTCGGTATATTCTTCAGTCTTATGGTTGATGCTTAGCAGGTAGCTGACAGCTGTTTGTTGAAACAGCACTGATGAAAACAACCAGGACTGAACCAAAACACTAAAGCTGTGATCTGTAAAACCAAAGGATGAGCTGAAAGACGCTAAAACGGGAACTGCAGAACCAAGTTTACCTTCAAGTTTATTATTAATATTCTTATCTTACTCTCAGAAATAAAACAAAGCACAAGCAGTTTGCCAAAAATATTGAACTATTCCTTTTAGTTTTTCTTATTTTAATATTATTTTAATTAGTAGGTTCAGGGGAGTAAACAGACAGCAGTTGATTTCTGTGCTTTTTGTGATTTTTTTTTTTTTCTTTTTTTCTGTGTGACATGATGCTTTGAAATGAATCCAATTATTCAATCGATGGTCTAAACAGTTACACTCAGTAGTACATTAAGTTTAATTTATGCCAACTTCCTTGTCTTTTGCAATGGGTCTGGGAATTGTGCAACTTTGTGGTAGTATCTGTTTTAAAGAAAAATAAAGCATCTAAGCTCAATTACGTTAATAACTTCATACAAACATTAAGACAGAACGAGCCGGACAAACTGCTCCAGAGACTCTCTCCCTCATTGTTTTCTGTTTACCTCTCTCACGTTCTCACTGTCTTATTTCATTGCTACAAAAACGATTTCCTCCTCTCTATTTCCCTGCCTGTCTCTTACCCTGGCCCTTTGTATTTCTTCCTCTCCTGCACTGTCGAACTGTGATAATTAGGAGGATCAAAAGAGACAGCAGAGGGGGAAATAAAGAGCGGGAATGAGGGAGGCCTGTCGCTTTTCATCTTAGTCTCCTCTGTACTTTGGCTCTGTGTTTTTTATTTCAGAGTACACACACGCATATGAATACAGACGCAGTAAACAAACCGCCGCTTTAATGCGACTGCATGCGTCATTACACCACCAGAAAGAGAGAAAGACTTTGGGAGTTTCACTGTTTCTGACTTTCTTTTTTCTTTTTCATTCTGCATCTTCCTCCCTCACTTAGCATGACTGTCTCTCTCTCTCTCTCTCTCTCTCTCTCTCTCTCACCGGCTCTCCTCATGCACACTCTCTGTCAATCGATAGTGGTACTTATAGTGTGGCTGAGTGCCAAGCCACCACACAGCTGTACCACTGTCTCGCTGTAATTGGTGTGTGGAAACACTGTCATGCTCCATGAGCACACACTCAACAGTCTGACTGGTTCACTGGCTGACTGGCTGGCTGCTTCACTGTAATTGGTGGAAACACTGTCAGGGTCCGTAATAACATACGTTCAACCAGTCGAGTGCCTGACTAAGTGAGGGGTTAGGATTGGGTTGGATTGGACTCTAAACTGAATGGTTTTCTGCATGTTTACTGGTATTTACTGGCATTCGTGATGGGCGGGGCTGATGTTTTCCAGAAATAAAGGCACTTTTTGATTCAAAGGATATAAAAATCTCAGATGAAGATTGTGGAAGTGGGAATAGCCCCTGAGGCATTTCAGCTCAGTTTTCGTTTCGGCTAGGTGGTCAGCTGGGCATGTTACAGTTACAAGTTCATCTGTTGTAGAAGTTCAGGTATCACCACACACCAAATTGTAGAATAAATTTTCATTCGAACAGGAGATAATAAAGTTACCTCTTAAGAAAATTGCATGTTTCATGCCCACCTTTTTCAGGCGTTCATATATTTCATATGGATTTTATGTTCAGTTGCTAATTGGTTTTCCAAACTCCAAAACACAAAGGGGTTTCTTTATATTTTGGTGCTTGGGGCTTCTCCAAGGACACCCAGAGAGTGCTCAGTGAAATGTCGACTAACGCCACCACTGCCAGACTGTTGCACAGTGGGGGAAAGCACCTGCATGACTTCTATGAACACAGCTTTTTCTTAGCTTTATTATTACCTGCATAGACACAGACAGATTGATAATTAAATTATATTTTCTGGCTTCCTGCTGGGTCAGTGGTCTAGAGTGCACGTCTGCAGGTAATTTCAGTGATTAGCATAACTTCAAGGAACTAATCAGTGAAATCATCTACAATTGTTTTGTGTTTTTGTTGGAAAGTCAACCTGCATACGCACAGCCTTGCACGGCACACAGCTGAACAGCCTTGACTATGAAATGTTCGGGGTTCATGTGATGAAAATGATCTTTTGATATGCTGCTTGTTTGCATTTTATACCTGTTAGCATCACTGCAATACTATGCTGAGAGAATGTGCACAAATTACATCCACTCCACGCTTCATACTGAACAATATCAAATCCCCTTGTCAAACATGTTTTGCTCCAAATTGGCCCATATACTTGACATATTCCTGGTGTAAAATCCAAACTGTTGAGACTGCTCTTGTCAAAATGGCTTATAACCAACAGGCATTATAAACCTTTAAGACAGTGATGACCCTTTGCTCACCCTGCAGCCTTTCAGAGTAAGCTTTTCAGTTGCAGATAATCTTGTGTTCGCCAACGATATGCGTGATACAAACAGACAACAAACAAGCAGTGCTGCCAACGCAGGACCCCGTTATTAGGTCACCGAAGAGACAAGACCATGAGTCTGCAGCCATGCTGCAGCTCTGTGAGGCTGTACTCTCTGTACTGACTGCGCTTTAAGCTGAATGCAAATACCGACATGCTAACACGCACACGTTTAGCAGTCATTACATCATCTGGGGACCATGAATGTCTCTGGAATGTTCTGGCATGGCTAAAAACAAAATTCACAGTTCAAACACACAGTGTTTTGTCTCATGCAGTTATTAAAATTGATTGACTCTGTAGCTAGCCTCAAGTGGCTGTTTGAGGAACTGCAGTTTGCAGTTGGCACTTATGTGTAACAGTATTCAGGATAGAGGAAAACATAACTGAAACAGTCTTGAGGCTTCTGTGTTCATCATTGGGGAGAGAAATCGAGTCATTAGCATTTAAACACAACAAGCATTAGCATAACTTGTTCATTTTTATTTTCATTTTTTATTGACAGTATTGAATGTGACATCGTCGTTGTTGACCAAAGAAAGTGATGTCATGTTCGGGTTAAATTGTATTCATGCAAAGCAGCACTGGGACCAGATTTTGTTTTCATAGCCGTTGTTATTCAAAGATGAGGCAAGAGAAAGAAAAGAGAAAGAACAATGCATGAGAATTGAATGTCAGTCAGCCAAGGCAAGTGCTGTGCTCTACAGCACTAATCCCATATTTGCTGAATAAGTTAAACCTCCCATTTTTGTGTTTGTTTTTTCAAATTACGACAGGTAAAAACTTCCTGAATCAATTTAAGAAAAAAAAGCTTACAGCGAGGGAAGGTAAACAGCAGCACCAAATCTGTTGCATTTAAAACTTCAAATCTTTCGAGGGGGAGCGAGGTCGAAACTGGATTTTACTTCATTTGTGATTCATTTGTTCTCGCTCTAAGTTGTGTGCAGTTTTACACAAGCACCAAAAGCACAAACAAATTTAGATACAAGTGATTAGATGTAATTATTGACTGTGGTATTACTGCGATTTTTCAACTCAGCTTTTACTGGCAGACAAAATGTTTTCATCACAAATAATTTACAGACTACGTGGTGGAAAAAATGGAGCGAAACACTTGTGTGTGAGTTTAGGCAGGCATCTTGAGCACATAAACAGATTTAATCCAATGAATGTGACACCTTCATCGCGGCACAATCTATCTGCAGAATGTAGCATCTGTAATGGATTCTCTCATTTGAGATTAATACGTTTTCATGATAGAGTAATACATCCAACACAAACGAGATTATCACACAGGCAGACAATTAAGCTTCCTCATCAACAGTGTGAAGGTTGGTGGGTGTAAAGATGCAGGAAATGGGAAAGAATTAATTATGCATCCAAATAACATCATGATCTTCGGAAATGGTGGTCGTACATCAACCTGTTAGCTGATTCAGTTTTTACAAACCTCCAGGGAGATGATGCAGTGGCGTCAGCACTTTCCACTGCGATTGTTTTGGTAAAATGCAACCTCACTTTCCTCCTTGGTGGAGGACAAACTGCGTCACTGGGTGACTGACCTATAACTGCCTTCCCCGTGGCATCTGTCCTTGCTTTTCTAAAAGGTCTCCTCCCATGATGCTTCATGTGATTTTTGGTCTCAGGCTATGCAGAACAGTTACTGGAGGTTTTCCCTTCCTTATCAAACAGCTGTTTGACATTCAACTAATTTCTCCCTGAGCTCCTTTCAAAACTTCCAGGTGTTAGCGTCATCTCTGCTTAGGGAGCATTTGGGACTTGATTATTGTAGCAGAGAATGATGGTTCAGTTATCTTTAGTTAGTTTAATGGCATTTCTTTGCCACATGGCAAATTCAGCCTTACTCTTTTATGGGATTCTTTATCATTTTGGGCACTGAAGGCAAAGCATTCACTGTAATATATCCAGTGAAACCACAATAGCCTGATCCGTATCAGGTGCTACCTCACAACTCTGGTTAAAAAAGACAAAAGAACCATATATAAATTTTATTTTGCACTGTCAGGATTGATAGTAATTTATTGTCTTTTACAGGTAAAAGTCCAAATAGCCATTGTGTATTAGTATCTCATTTCACTGCCATTGTTGTGTGGCTCTATAAATGGCAATATCTGCCTGTGGCTGGTAGTTCCACCTCTTTTGTCCAGACTGAAATATCCCAACAATTATTGGCTAGATTGCCATGAAGGGCAAAAGAGGTTTACCAATTCATTGGTTCGGTCAATTCATTGGTTTATAAACCATCGTTAGGTGGAAATTCATACAGATAGTGTCCGAGCAGGCGGCTCAAAGAATATATATATTTCACGTTTTAAACCAAAAAATCTACTAACCAGTGGAAGAAGCCCAGCTTGTCCTGAGAAGAAGAAAAAGTATTTTACTAATAGTACCCTAGTACTTGTAGTTCACCTGTTCTAGAGAGTCTGATTATTCTTCAACTCTGTCTTCTAAATTCATTATTCCATTGACCCAGCATCAAACCACCATTCCCTGGAGTCATCAGTGGCAACTACAGGAGGTAACAGAGTTGACAGAAAATCACTAAGCTTGTCAGTCAGAGTTGGGTTTATTTTCATAGACCAACGGTTGTTGTATTGAGTCTCAAAGTTTTTTTTTTCCTTAAATCCCATAGATGAGTCTCTTGTTGAGATAAAAATTCATTCAATCTTAGTTGAACTGTGGATTTAATCAGCCTACTAATTGGCCGTCTAGTCTTTTATGCACCAAACAATCCTTCTCATATCAGCCTTTAAAAAAACACAAACAAATCGGTCAACCTCTAGTACAGACGTTCACGGTCTCCAGATGATGTATCCTAATGATTTTGCTGATCTTCTGACTTTTCTTCTAGCACCAGAATGAGGTTCATATCTATGGTTTTGAACGACATGTCGTGCCATTATATTCATCTTAGCGATCCATACTTTAGCTTTCCATGTAGAGCCTTCATCAGGTCAAACTGTTGTCCAGTATTTTGGTTCATGACTAAATACCTGCAAAACTGTTGACATTCTCATCGGCCTCAGTTGTGCTTTGCATTTAGTGATTATTAGCAAATGTTAGCATGCTAATAGGCTAAACCAAGATGGTAAAAAAAAAAAATAATATGGAGGAAAAACTAGAGCGTGTATCTGCAGTGTGGGAAGCCCACTTTGCAGTCATTATCATTGCATTTGTTCAGAACATTCTGTTCAAGCTCTGAAAGAGAAAATGTTACAGTCGACTATTGTGGAGAAGTAAGAACATTTGACAGTGTAGTACCGGAGGAGGGATCCCTCTCCCAGGACGGGCAGATGTGCAATAGGTGTTACGTGTAAAGAACAAATCAACACAAACATATTGTACAATTACAATGAATGATAAAATGATTACAATAGCAGTGGAGCCTGTGATAGAGATAGAGAGACACAGATGCACAGCAGTAGCAAGTCATTAATTAACTATAAACTGTAATGGAGATATAGTAACAATAATGACAGTAATAATATATGTAGTGGACGTCATGCAGGACCACAGCAGCAGCCACGATCCATGAGAACCTGCTGGACGGTAGAGCACAGAAACCCCGGGGAAGAAGTTAAGTTTAAAGATGGTCGTGCTGCCTCCTGGGATAGTGTGCATCACTACACACATAAAATCCCATAATAATGGCTCCTGCTCTGAATGAGGTACATGCCTTCATGGAGCGTGGTGGTGAGTGGTGAAGGGATCCTGCCCAATGCTGAAGTAGTCCTATTTCCCATTTCCAGTCATCACGTCTAACATCCCTCAGTTTTGCTGTGGCAATGAGCTAACCCTAATCCCCAGACAAAATGAAGCAACTGTCTGAGAAACCTGGGAGCAGCTCGCTTTAATTCAGTCCATTTTACAACAACAGAAGGACAGGGGAGCAGATAAAACGCTTTATCTCATTTTTATCTCACGCAGACTTTTCAGTCACCATTAGTGAAAAAGTCATGTCATCTGAAATATAAATAGTGAAAGAACCTGAAATGGCCATGAGAAGGGTAGAGTTGAAAGTGTGCTTGCGCTAAATAAAGTATCGTGGTTTCTTCTATGCACTTAGAGGGTGAGGGTGAGGGTGAGGTGAGGGGTATTCAGTGTGTTATAATCTGAATCTGGGTTCTCTCCAGGTACTCTGGATTCCTCCCACAGTCCAAAGACATGCACTATGTGCGCTGTGTTGAACTGGCAACTTGTCTATCATGCCAAGTCAGCAGGGAAAGGCCCCACTACAACCCTAATGAACAGAAGCGTTTACAGAAAATAAACAGAAAAAAGATCATCACTTCAACATACTTGCTTTCTCATTTCACTCAGTGGCAATATAATATCTGTATCTGAAAGCTGTGAGCATCAACGTATGAGTCACTCTGGGTAACATATTGTAGATTTGAAAAGAAATAAATAAAGTTACCTTCAAGGAGAGTGTCAGTTCCTCCTGAATACAGCGCCATAGGCTAAGAGATGTGGATGGTTGTTTGGTTGTTTTTTTATCTTAATCTTACTCATATCAACATCCGTTCCATTCCAAGCATATATATAATATATTTATGTGTATAAATATACATATATATATATTGGAGAACCTTTTAGTCCTGCAAAACTCCAAATGCTCAATACAGTTAACAAGATAGTCCAAATATAACTGCAGGCACCAAAGATATTCAGACCCACAACTCCAACAATAAACAAGATAAGGCACACACACAGCCCGTGGCTAATATTGATGCATCCCCGCTATCTTATTTGGGTTTCTTCACATCTTGAGAAGATATAATCAGACTTATTGTAAACAGGATATTATGTTTACATGCAGCAACACCAAAACCAAATACTTGAGTATCCAGAATATTAACAGGATATTGATGTGCAGAGAAACGCACCCTGTCACAGCTGATCAGATGTTCTCAATTGCACGGTGGGACAGCTCTCTGCGCTCTGTTCAGTGCTACAAACAAAACGGCACCCAAAAGTCATTTTCAGAGGCAATGAGCCTGCAGAAGACAGAACAGGCTCCGGTGTAGCTTTTACTGCATGTGACAGAAAACTCCCCAAAACTCTTGAAAACCTTTGAAAAAACAGTTTGTCTTTGTAACATTACAAGTCTCTTTTAAGTGAACACGCCTAATAAATCATTTTAGCTGGACAAGCGTTGGACAGGAGGTGGGTTGGGGTCATCTTAATCTTTCAAAATAAAGGTATTCTGCTAAACTGCTGTCAATGCTTGTGACAACTGAGGTTTTGCAGCCAGTAAAGTTTATCAGCGTCTTTGAGCAGTGGCAATTTTTCAAGGCATCTCTGATACATAAAGCCTCCTATGTTATCCAAATTTATTTTCTCATCACCCTTGATCCCCACGCTGATACTGGCAGCGTCGTCTACTTCCAGTATTTGGCTCAGCCTTAAGTAAATTCATCCCCCACTGAGCAAAACACTATATTTCTGTGCCTCATCTAACAGGGCATGGGGTGGGGAGGGATAAAGAAAGGGAAAAGGAATGATTGTGGGGGGGAAGAAGGGAAGGAAATACAAGCGGGGAGGAAATGGTGAGAGAGGGAGGAAGTATGAGGAGAGGGGTGCTTTGGGAGCTGAACATTATTTAGACTAAATGAGGTCAAGACCTTGAGATATACACTGAATCGCAAATGTAGTTGCTCACATTTGCAGCTCCCTGTGTGTTTACGTGCGTGTGCCATGTAGTCAATAGAATACCAACCAGGTCAATGTCATTTTTCTTACGCTTAAAGCCTTATTTGAACAATAAGGCATCTTTATTAAGGGCAATATGTTAGTTTAAAACCTCCATGTACCTCCATCACTGTCTGTCTGCGTCTACCTCTCTTACCCCCCCCCCCTCTATCTCTCTTTCCTCCTCTATCATTGCAGGGTAATAAGGTCACTAAAAAGGCGACCTTACATTGAACACACCTCCCTGCATCCTCTCTCCAATCAGCTACCTCTTGCAGGTCGCCTTGGAAACAGACAGCCAATGGGAGAGCAAATCATAGAGCAAAGGTGTTCTGCTCGTGTGGACTGCTATATCACTGTCCAAATCTGCACACACACACACACACACAGACAGGTTTAATGCTTTCCTGTAACAGTGACAGCACAAAAAAAACACAGCGCCGTAGCCCCTTTTTGATAGTTCAATGTGCAGCCATTACTGTGCTCGGGTTTGTGAATGTAGGTGAAACCGGTGGAGAGCGAGGGAGAACAATGTGAGGTACACATCTGCGTTTAGCTACAACAAAGCCCCGTCAGGGCGGACGGTGGTGAGGTTTTCATTTTGATGATAGCAACAAATACGGAACTATCTACCTTGACATTGTAATACCAAAGCAATAGAGGGAGCTGAAAATTCAATTTCAGTGATCACAATCTCACTAATGTGCACCCTTAGCGCCACAATGGCGACACATTTGTGACAATACTTTTTTTTTATGGTCGTAAGCTTTGAAGATGTGTATTAAAACAATGTCAGTGCACCTCTGAAGCCATGAAACTTTAGGCTAACCTTGTGGTTGTCATTGAAGATGTCTGACATTCAGTGTGTGAGTGCGTGTGTGTGTGTGTGTGTGTGTGTGTGTGTGTGTGTGTGTGTGTGTGTGTGTCCATTGATTCGAGTGCTCTATTTTGGAGCAAAATACCACAGCGCTGTTCTGCTCCACTTACACCAACACCTGTTTTCTCTGTCTGTTCCAACTATTTGCTCAGTATCCATGTTTCCTCTGTTGTTTGTCTATTTATATATATCTCCCTCTATCTATATATACCCCCCTCCCTCTATCTATCTATCTATCTATCTATCTATCTATCTATCTATCTATCTATCTATCTATCTATCTATCTATCTATCTATCTATCTATCTATCTATCTATCTGTAATAATTCTTCCTCTGTTTCTGCTTCTCTCTTTGTCTCTAGTTGATGGGGTTTATCTACGCCTGCTACGTGGTCAAGCTCATTTCAGAAGAAGAGGATAGTTGTAAGTACAGTCACACACACACACACACACACACAAATTTTACAGTAGACTCCACTCACAAAAATAGATGTCTGTATTTCACCCTGCCAGAAAAGTCACAGTTTCTCAATCACTGTTCGCTAAGCTGCCAGGCTTTCCATTAAACAGAGGTTAATGTGTTTCACAAGTTTTGCCACAGTAGTTTCTCCTACTCCCTTGGAAGGAGAGGGTAAGGCAAGGGGTATTCAGTCGGTTGCAACCTGAAATCTCACTTCTAGACGCCACTAAATTCTCCTACACCTTTAAATTTATCTGGCCGGATGCTTCTAAGGGCGCTTTCACTTGTCTGAGAGACTTTCACACCTTCATTTGGTTTGGTTTACTTCAAGCACTGACCGGGAAGAAAAAAAGCATGAGCAAGAAGAAAACCCAGCTCACTGATTGACCAGGAAATTCACCCCCTTCAGCCGGCTTGTTCACAACAAAAACAAACAATGGAGCAACACAAAATTTATGCAGGGTTTCTGTTTTAACATTGGCGTCCAAACCTAATTGGTTTTTCACAAGAAGTTGCCCAGTATGAGCAGCAAGCGGGGCAGCAAGCTATCCAACATGTTGCTCTGTACATGAGACGAATGCAGCACTACCGAAAATGACGAGAGCGAGAGACTACAACGTGCTGCTGTGGCTACACAGACACAGAGCAAGGTCACTTCCTATCTTTGGTTCGCTGGACAGTCCATTTGCGTTTCTCACTGTAAGCAAACCGCACACCAGGGTTCACTTGCGTGAGTTCGTTCATGAGCTTTCACAACTGCTGAGCAGACTATCCGAGGAAACGAACTCTGGTCTGTCTGAAGCAGACCAAACAGCTCTGGTGTGAAAGTGCCCTAAGTGAAGTGAATTCAGTCTGTGCCTCTGTTTTCTCTCCATCTCACTTCCTTGACTCGTGCTCTTCTTCATTCCCTTCACCCCGAAGCAGGTATGGCTCGAATGAAGCCATCTTGGCGCCTTCACCAACTTTAGACAGAACTCAAAGTGAGACGTGTAGCCTCCAGCTTTCGCAGCTAGCAACTCATTCATTTACACTAACACGAGAGAGAAATGAACGAGGGAGAGTGGGTGAAGGGTGAGCACAACTAGATAGATTCATGCGGGATCAAAGTTGTCTTTCATTCATGTTCTCTCCCACGTACTCCCACCACCTTCAACCAACATCACCAAGCGTCAGGAAAGAACAACAAAAGATGTTGACCCCATCCATTCATGACATAATTCCTCTTTATTCAGTCTTTTATCAGCACATCAGTTCTTTAATACAACCATGTTGATGGGGAAGTGTGCAGCTTCTACAGTAAAAGGCGACATTGACTACCATTTAGTAAGCATTACTATTATTATGAAGTGTTGTAGCAGTACCAGATGGGGAAAATGAGGCAAATCAACATGGTAATTCGGCAATTGTTGTATTTTGAATGCACTGCGTGTCAGTGAGCATTAACTTAGATGAGCCCATTTACCTGAGGCCATCAGTTTAGTTATTCCATTAAAGTCATTCTGCAGGAAGATCAATACCCAAGCATGTCTTATTCAACACTGAATCGAGGATGCCGTTTGCCAACACATAAATATTGATGGGTAATAAATGCAGGCTAGATTAGTGGAAATAGTTTGAAGGGCTGAGAGCAGACAAGTAAACCTGCTTTCCCTCCTGCCCAAGGCAGATTGGGGATTGAGAAATAATCTCGTCTGTGCTCAATGAGGTCACAGATAAATATTAAATCACTAGATTGTAAAAGTAAAAGAACAGTTAAGAGTGATGCAACACTCAACATTTATCTTTTTATTTTATGGAGTGTAGTTGAGTTTCAGGGGTTATTTTGAAATTGGATTTTTTAATACTTCATTGTAATAAGCTTTGTGGCATCAGGAACCCTAAAATGCCACTTGGTCCATGTCTAAATAATTAATGTCGAACAGTTATTATTTGGCCTTTGCCTAACTGTTGTATTTTGGCCCTTGGCTCTCAATGCTGCACATTCCTGCTTGTTTTGCAGCCTGAGAGAGAGTTTGTTGGGTTTGTTGGAAATAAATAACAATATCAGATGAGATAAAGCTAGAGCTAACTGCTGTGTACAACATGTACTTGTTAAATTATTCTTATCTTCACTGTAGCTGAAGCTGTTGCTGTAACTGAAATCTTTGGGCAGAAGCAAAATTATAACCTTTAATACAATCATTTTTATTAAGGCCATGAAAACACAGTTTCTCAATCAGCTTATTTCTATGACTGATGGAGTTCCAAACAAACACAAAACAGAACCGTTTTGGTTATTTCACATGAAAGATTTAGGTATTTTTCTCCCTGTGTGGGTCCAGTTTGGAAAAGGTGACATCACGATGTGCTATATTCCCAACCACCATCAGAGTTTAGCAGCATTTGAATCTGGTCAAACTCTCCCAGTCCTGACGAAACAAACTCAACATAAATAATAACCACAATCACTTTGATTGTTTCTTATTTAATCATAAATATTTTATGTCTTAAAGAAATCACATGTTCAGGAGCTGCAAAGTTCCGGTGTGTAAAGATATCAGAGGCTCTGTTGGCAGGAAGTGAATATAATATTCATAAATATGTTTCCATTAGTGTATGATCACCTGAAAATAAGAATCACTGCGCTTTTGTTGCCTTAAATGAGCCTGTTATATCTACAGAGCGGGTCCTCTTCCATGGAGTCCACCATGTTGAACCGCCATATTTCTACAGTAGCCCCGAGCAGACAAACAACTGCAACTTCACTGCTAGGTGGCACTAAATCCTACACACTGCCATCCATCTATATCCATTCTGCAAGCTGTTTATTCTGTTTAGGAGCTGGAGCTTAGCATGCATTGGAGCAAGTCCACCAGTCAACACATGTACACATTAAGACTCACACTCACTTCCAGTTCACATAAATTTCATGTCGTTGGACTGTGGAAGGAAACGAGGGGGAGAAAACATCGAGATAAAATTCAAACCACAAAAAAATGAGTGCTAATATTATAAGCCACAAACCGCGTCTTCTCAAGGGACAAATGTTATCAGAAGTAATCAGAATTCAAATTGAGGTTTCAGGCCACTATTAAAAGGCATAATGAATACGTATGCGATGGCAGCGCCATGTCACATGCATCATTCTCATGTGACAAAAAGATCATTTTCTCCATAATAATTTGGGGATTCATTGTAATCTTCATGTTGCCGAGCCTTAACTCCTGAAAGCGTGATGATGCAGTCTGGGCGACTAAACAATAATCAGGGAGCTTTGTTGGGAGATGTGCCTTGGGTGAAGAAGCTAATGCTCATTAAGGACCTATGAAGATTTTGAGTTGCTGAGAAAGCTAATTACTCTGATAATTATTCTGTGCATGTGTGAGCGAGTACGTGTGCATGTGTTTAAACGTGTGTGTATAGGACGCGTGTCTGTATGGGGGAGATTAATCATCATATTCAGTTATATCGGTGTCACATATTCGAATGTGTCAGACAGATTATTTTCAAAAACGTGACCAACATGTACACAGACGACTACTGCAGTCTTTGTATGATCAGTCTTTGTGTAAGTGGAAGTGTTTGGGACACTTATGCTAATAGTGAACACTGACGACTGGAAAATAATTCATTACCACAATAATTTTAAATCATTTGACCATAAAAAAAATTGTATTATTATTATCTACAAATCATCCTGCAGTTTCTGGAGAATCGCTCATGTTCCTACATGCTCATTGGACAGACCTGGACCTTATGAATAACATATCTGAATTTTTTAAACTGGGCCGCTCCAGCTTGATAGGCAGCACGCTGACAAGGTTAGAGGCTCCATTTCCTCTTGTGTTCAAAGGGTCGAGCATGGCAGAAACTCTGCTGAGACTATTTGACTGCAGCATGAATCAGCAGGAAACCCTTACCGTTCACACCAGTCCGTTCCTTCACAAAAGGATCCACACAAAGAAGGAGCGCATCAAGCACAGGCAATGGCTCTGCATTGTCCGCGCCGAACAATCATAATGAGGCAAATGATTATAAAATATCACAGTACTGCAGCGGTTCAGGAAAACTGCTGATAGACAAAGAAGATCATCTGTTGTCCCGTGGTGTGGTGGAATCTAAATTTCACATGAATGCATTGAGAGGATTAAAGGAGACGTGTGAAATCTCACAGCGAAGACGTGGTGATTTATAATGCATCTTACACAATTTCAACAGGCTTAAAAGAACAAGAAAGGCATGTGAGGACAGATACCTTGACCCATAAACTTGAATGGCTCCAACTCCAAATCATTCATAAGTCTAGTGATTATTTTGAAATCAATTTAAGTCGTAGTTATGCATTTTGTTAAGAGAACAGGGCTACATTTGAGAGAAATATTTACCTTCATGCAAAGAGTTAGATGAGAGGACACCACTCTAATTTCCGTTCAGCAACACAGAGTCAACAGCTAGTTAGCCTAGCCTAGCAAGAAGACTAAAAATCCTGGCTCTGTTCAAAGTTGAAAAATCCAACTACAACACCTGGAATGTAAAAACTACAAATCTGTGGTTTTAGGGTGAGTTATGTGCTGAAAGCCAATAAATACTTAAATTAAGTAAACCCACGTCTCTGTCACGTCACAGCCACGACACTGTTTTGGTCCATTCTCCGAGCAGCTTCAAGTAACTCCGAAGTGAAGCGTTTGCCCCCCAAACGTTGTTAACTTGCTCAGATTTGGTCATTTTTTTCCTGGTTTATGTGCTTCTACGATAAGTAAATAGGTATGAAGTTAAATTATTTCCCTTTGGGCTGTTTTTTGTTTGTTTTGTTTGTTTTGTTTTTATTTTGATAAACCCAGAACACATTGCATCTGTGCCTGATGGATTTTAGCGGTTAGCCCCTGTTTCTAGTCTTCATGCTAAGATATGCTAACCACCTGCTGGCTGTAGCTCCTAGACATGTGGGACTCACAGCTGGAACTACAGTATATGACTCCATCCCACAAAATGTCAAACTGTTTCTTTAAAAGGAGCGACAGCATTATACCCACTAAAGATACTAATAGGTAACAGCTCCATGCATTTTCATTCATTGTGTCATTCATTGGATTTTCTTGATATTCATACACAAACAAATCAAAGTGCAATCATCGGGAATCAAACGTTTGATGCTGGCTTCCACGTGATGTTTGGACTTACATCCCTGTTTATCACAGGTTTAAGGTATACTTTCATCTCCGCGGTGACAGCCAAATTCCACATTGTACTTGATGTTATAAAATCATACTGAATAAAGAAGAAAGTATACTGCTGATCAAGGCAAGGAAGTACCCTTTTATGAGCTCTACAACATCAAAGTAAGAAAAAAATATATCATGGCTTCCTCTCTTCAAAAGTCCAGGCTCTCTGCCTCTGTCTGAGGAAAGCAACCACCTGCTGGCAGCTTCTCAGCCCTTGAATATGTGGAGCTATCCTAGATAATTTAGGAGTTAAGAGTATTCTCAAGGCATAAATATATTGCTGCATAAGTCTTAGTCTTCCTCCTGAAATAGAATCTGATTTGCATCACGGGATTTTCATACAGCCGAGTCCAACTTCTCACTAAAAGCGGCTGCTTACAACCTTGATGAGCTGTAAGAGCAGCAGCGATTGAGGTGGCGGTTCTGGTACAAATTGTCTCGTTGAGATCTCCGTGGGTGTGGGCGGCCTAATGCAATGAATCATCCGTGGTGGGAGGTTCCCAGCTGATAAGCACAAAGGCAATCACTTTTCTCTAATTGGTGTTGTTTTTTGTGCAGTTGATTTTATAGGAGGGTTCGACTCGTATGGTTACCAGGGCCCTCAGAAGACCTCCCACCTCCAACTACAGCCCATGTACATGTAAGTATCGTGACACTCTGTCTGTTTATGGTTATATTGTGTTAATGGTGGTGATCAGAAATCCACTTTTCTTCCCCGACAGCGTGAAAATACACTCATATCATCAGAACAACCCGGTCATCAACAGCGCACCGTGTTTAGGGTCTAATTTTCATCTGTGTTGGATATCTTGAGTTCTGCTGTGAGGATGACAAAGGCGCATTCTCGCTGTATCAGCATAAGCGCTTATCATTTATCAGCTCAAGGTCTCATCAGTTATCACTGTTGTAGGGCTTTCATCACTCCTCCTCACAGGTGGCAAATCAAGGTGAGTTATGCGACGAAAGCCGCCATATCCTTGTTGTCACTCCAACTGAAGCTGCGTTTCATAATTAGCTTCTCTTTTTTTTTACCCACATTGACTGAATGGAGCATCCTCCTGAGAATTTTTTTGTTGTGTTGTGAGGCGTTTATTTCACATCTCTGCAGGTTAGATTGTAGTTTATGTGATGATTTCCTGCGACTGAAACCGTAGATTCCAGTTTCATGGAGACCTTCAGCTATTCTTAGGCCGGAGAGCCAACAGGATAACACAAAATGAGTCTGAGTCGAGGTTTAGACAGCCCCGCATCAATCTCGCTGTCTTGCTTTGTCCCGTGGAAAGCACCGAGCAATACAGCAAAAGCTACACCACTGTAACAAACAACAATACGCAATAATGGTGATTCCACTGACATGCGGCAGACAGGTGATCAATAACTGTTTTATTAGAGAAGAGAGCCAGAGCGAATTAGAGAGCGATGCAGACGGACGGAGCGAAAGATGGGGAGAGAGAGAAACTGAGATCAAGATGGGCGAGAGACCAACAGATAGACAGAAAGGAAGAGAGAGAGAGAGGGAGGAAGATGAGAGAAGAAAAGAAACACGGAGTGATGGATGAAACGTTGGACTAAACAAAGAAGAAAGGCAATAAAGGGCCATTCTGTAGTTTTATAAGTCCCTTGTGGAAGTCATAACACAGATCATAAATCATCGACCCCCAAGATAATGGCCGCAAACACAAAACACACACTCTCACACAAGAGCCGGAGCGTGAGTATCTATGCGCACACACACACACACACACACACACATTCAAACACCTAGACAGTTAATGTGTTGATAGACATCACATTAATGTTCACACACACAAACACACAGACCCACACATTCAAACACCTAGACAGTAAATGTGCTGATAGACATCACATTAATGTACACACACACACACACACACACACACAGGTATATGCACACGCTCGCGCAAACATCAATATGCTATCATTGTTCCCCAGCTGTTGTCCCTTCACTTTGGTGTTTATTGGCTCTGGCCACAGGGACCAATAAAGAAGCATCAGCTGAAGCATCCCAATGGAAATCTCTCCCTCGCTTTGCAAGACACGTGCTCAACCACCCACTCACCCACCCACACACACACACACACACACACACACACATGCACAAATAACAACAATTACCGCCTCCAGAATTTGATAGAAACGTTCACGTCTTTGCATAAGGAAAAGTTTAGCATAATCCCAACACGTCCTAACACCTGAAAATGGACATCTTGTTTCGTTATTTCCCACAACAGATGTTTTATTTCTACATCTGTTGTTACAACCTCATAATTAGTGTCTGGGTTGCACTTATATCCAGCTAGAGCTGAACAAAACAAACTATACAAGGGATTGTAGCTACACCGATCCAATGAAATAATGCATCATACAGATGTCTTGAAAACTCTCTCTCCATATATATATATATATATATGATGATGATGTGATTCTCAAACTCAGCTCAGCTCTCCAGGTACCACCAGTGTAACAGACATTAAAATACAGCAGGCCGACATTATTCAGCGACAGAAGATTGACACAGGAGGAAGGTTTATTCCTAATAGGAAGAATTTCATTGTTGACCTGTCTTGGGTGGAAGATGGCTGCTCCTGATCCACACTCCTCTTCCTTATAGTTCCCATTTGGAGCCGCGATTGCAATGTTTCCAAACCCTTTATTTTACCTCCACTAACTGTCTCCCTGTCACATTTTGTAGCTCGAGACTAATCACAGATGACAGAAAACATAACAGGAAAGTGATACTGAATAATCCTTTTTAATGACTTTATGAACTAAAATAACAATTTGTCATATAACAGAAACACAATAATTACAACAGACCTTTAGGAGGAAGGATTTATATGACCTTTGTTCGGGAATCCAGGATACTAAAATAGATCAATTAGGTAAATTTTATCAGTGCTATGCCAGCAAGTTTCATCTCAAAGTGTATTTAGTAAAGTTATGTGAGAGCTGTGCTAATAAGACAGAATATGCAACTTATTCTGAACAGTGGCTACAGCAAGTGACAGTTGTAGGACAACGCAACATCAAGCAACATGTTGTTGTTTGGTTTATTTGCCCGAGTGGATCACTTTATCAAGGACGATACTGAGCAAACGCACCGCTAAACATTTCATCATAAGCCTCTTAATCTTTACTGTTCTCACGTACGCCTCAGCTTCCTCAAGCAGCTTTAAAGTTGCGTCTTTTCCACAGTGCGCGGTCTGATGATGTCACGTACACTGCATGTGCTTTATGTGGTTATTCGGAGTTAATGCTGCCGCTCGACATGCCCTCTGTTCATGACTTTTCAGCGGCACTTTAAGAGGCTCACATAAACATTTACCTTTAAATCTGTATTAAAGCAATAAAAGGGATTCGGTTAATGTTTTGTATAACCTCTCTCTTCTCCCCCTCATGCAGGTCAAAGTAAAGGAGCGCTGCCTTACCAATCACCGCCGCTTAACATCCTGCTTTTACTACTCCGACTGTCTTTTAATACAACAACAACCAAGGCACAGACAGGATACAGAAGACACTAAGATATTCTGTGTTTCAACCTACAAATCCCCCCCAGTACTTGGTCAGATTGCCTCCCTCTTCTGCCTGTCTGCTGTTTTTAAATGGAGCTAGGTGTGTTTCTGATGAAACACTGGCCTCATGTGGTTGAACATAGTAACTGCAGGACTGGTGTAAACACACCAGTACAGGCAGCTCCGGTAACATCTGCATTCTTGTTTTGTTTGTTGTTGTTGTTTTTTTTTTTTTGTCTCTGAGTGAAGCAATCAGGAGCCAATGGCTTGCTTCCTCTTGTGCTGTTGGGTATCTGCATTGTGAATGAAACCAAAGAGGCCGCGACTCATTGGTGATTCACCGACGCGTCACATCAGGCTTCCAAGGAGAACTCGTGGAGTTGCTGGAGTTACTTCAGGCTACTGCAGAAATCTGTCTCAAATGTTGTGATATCTAACAGCTCTCCAATGCAGATATTCCTCACCAAAGAGTAAAAAAAAACAAAAAACCCAGAGACACGTCATTGTGTACACAATAGAGCCCGTTTAACCGTGTCTGGAACGTTTTGCTCTTTGTGCCTGACAGATTAGACACCGGACTTTCCAACTGAGCATCTACTAACATGACTACCGATAACAGGAATGTCAGACATCTTTTTTTCTGAGATTACTTTTGGGTGAATTTGCGTTCTTGTTGCAAACAAGTGACAGAGAAAAGATGAACGTCATGGGCTGGAGTACATGCTACACATTTTATTCTGTTGTTTCACCAGAAATGTTGAATGTTAAATAACAGTGTGATGTGTAGATTAACATACTTTCTTGTCATATGTGCATGTGTACAGGAAACAGACATACATACACACACACACACACACCAACACACAACAGATCTATTACCGTTTAACTTTTTTACTACTAATGTGAATCTTAATGTTTACAGTAGAAATCCAGTCTGCCCGGACAGACAGACAGACTTCACACCTGACGGACAGATGCAACAGGTCGATAGACAGGCAAACTGGGAGACAAACTTTTTAGCTTCAGCATCCCAAAAGCCATGGGGTGTGTTCTGCCATATTACTACAGACCGGACAATGGTTCCCCGTGTGTCTTTTGGTCTCTTCCTGTCTAAATATTTTGTCTTCCATCCGAGACAGACCGGCAGAGGTAGATAGAGACAGAACACGAGAAAGCAAGCGACCACAGAAGAGGGATTGAGGTCAGTCAGCAGTTTCCCTTCCTCCTCGGACCTTTTGTAGTATGCCAAGCTTCTGTTTCTGTCAGCAGGCAAGTCCTTTTTCTGAATTATAAGAAAGAAAAAAAAAAGCTGGAGGCCAGATAAAGTGCCCAATCAGCCTAATCTTCAGAATCGACCTCTTCCGAATCACAGAAATAGTCCGAGAGCAGCCAAAATCGTCTGCAGGCGTCCCGTACATGAAAGAGAAGAGACTCGCCCTTTACAGAAATGACAATCACAGTCATAGTGGCCTGAATCTCGTCATGGACTTTTTTTTTTTTTTGTACCATTAAAATGTGACAAAAAGCTGACAAGAGGCTGTCATCCTTATGTGGGAACAGAGATTATTTGAGTAATTATTTGTTGTTTTGATAACCCCCGGTGGATGACAACAATTGGTGCAAAAAAAAGTGAAATGAAAGAACGGAGGCTGAGTCTTTGTACGCGTTCGTCCTCGCCTGCAGACTAACGAGGACAAACATTATACCAGAGAGATGCCAGAGACTTAGCACCCCCCCCCACGCCCCCAACCCCCTCTTCACCTCACTACTCGAATTTTAATGTTGAAAGTGCCAACTATATCACCACATGGATATCTGCAGAGCCTGGTTTCTGAAAGCTTACAGACTGGGACCAAAAATAATGGGTCTCAGGTTCACTTTTCTTGAGTTCCCATTAAGAAAACTAGCAAGGACATAACAAAAAAAAAAAAAAAAAAATCACATTTGCATTCCAGGCAGCCAGCAGGTTTTCTCTTTTATTCCGCTCTGAAAAATCCTTCCTTCTGGAAATGTGACTAAACATGTTGCACTTGTGTTGCAATCACTGGACCAAATGTTTGAGGCCTTCTCCGTCAAACCAAGGAACATTTCTGGGGTGCAAACGCTGGCTTCTCTTGGCATGAGGATGGACTGAACAGACCATTTCCGCTCTCCAAACTGATCTCAAAGTCCACCTTCCACCCCCACCCCCGTCTGCCAGTTATCTTCAGCAGCTCATGTTTTGTAATAAAACTCTGTGGGTTACGTTCAGAGTCGCTGCCCCGTGAGGCTCCTATGACGCTCGCTGCGGAGGACAGAAACAACATTTTGTGTGTTTGCATGAGTTGTTTCCAAACTGTTGCGTATTTAATCTCATGCTGCGTGTGACTAACTAGCTACTTAAAACTGGGAACTGTTTGGTTTGTTGAATGCTCCTCAACTCTCTTCAAAGAGTCCTAAATGTGAACTTTGTGATTTTTTCTATAAATAACACAGTCTGAAGTGTCTGCCGAGTAAAGGAGAAAAATAGCTACTACAATGTAAAACGATGAAATGTAACTTTGAACTTCTAGACGTTTTTTAATCACATGTGGCCGTGTTTACTGTTTTTTCTAGTTGACTACTAATGTATGATGTTGTGTACAAGTGGGACTACTATGTTTTATTTCTTCTAATTGTACAGTGTATTTGAAATGAGAGAGTAAGAGGAGAATGGGCGGAAAGAGAACTAGTTGCACTATAGTCTGTGATTCTTTCATTAACCATTCTGTCAGGGCTGGAAATTCACTTTCACTTCAGCACATAATTAACTCTACAATATTCATTTATATTTGAATTATCAACCAACACCACCCATGGCTTTTTAATAAATAAAATGGCTGCAGATAAAGTGTCCTTTTTTTTTCAAAATTCAAACACGGAGCTGATGTTGTGAAAAGGGTCACATATCCATTATTTAGAAGCATAATTGAAAAAGATAGTTGGTCGTGTCATTATCAAATTAAACTATTTGAACTGAAAGTGAATTCATTTGCTAATTTGTTTTTTATTTAATTGAGTCAATTGGATATTACCTGAGCAACCCGACGACAGACTGAAGCAATTATTCACAAAATCAGAAAGAGTTTCAGATATATAATGTGACTCACGTGTGTGTGTGTGCGTGTGTGTGTGTGTGTGAGAGAGAGACAGAGAGAGAGAGACTTTGTACTGCAGTACATTGTGCTTTTCTGTGTCATGGTGAACTGATCAACACTCAACCCAGAACCTGCAAAGCCACAACTCTTCCACCCAAATTAAACTGAAGGAAACTCATCGGGGAGTGTTAATGAACAGCAATAACAACAGTAATAATATATTTTAAAGTAATAATGAAGACAGAGTATACACAGTTCATGATTTTATCTTTATCGTCACAGTAGACTTTGGAACAGTCAATAGAGCTTTTTGTCTGTAGATCTAAGAATGCACATCTGTACAGAGAGAGTTGAACGTTTGCAGAAGAAGCTGGAGCTGTTATTTTGTTGAATAGTGTCAATAAACATTCAGTCAATCCGTTGTCTCTCAATCTGACCTCCTCCTTCACAGCTGTGACAAGAGTGTACTGTTATAATATGCTGATGAATAATAAGGAGAGAACTATGATGTGTTTGGCTAAATCTTTACAAACCTGCAACCTGATGAAAAAAAAACACAACTACTGAACTATTTTGACAAATGTTTTCATGTATTCAGAAATTCAAAAGTGTAGTTTAACACTCAGCTAATGTGTATCAGGACTGTGTGTGGTTTGACCAGATTTGATTGACAGTGGTCTGGAAGCAAAAGCAAACAACCCTCTCGGTCCATACATCAATACAGTCCTGCACATGTGCAACTGTCAACAAGATGGCTCACTCATCAACTACATATGAGACATACATACTAGTTTACATATTTTGGTCCCCAGGGATGCCTGTAAAAGCTGAACGGCCAGCAGTGGTACAAAAAGCCGCCATTTCTCTCCATAGGGAACAATCCCTTACTGATGTATGGTAAATATGTGAACTCCATACAGCATATAGCATATATGACCATGTATGCCTCACACATGTGCTTATAGATGTGATGTGCATGCAGTATAAGTCACCATATATGCTCATACCTTATTAGACTGATGAAGTATAGATGATGGAAGTAATGAGCCATCTGACTCCCTTCTCACTGCTACTGAAAGCCTCACATGTGCAGTAGATGTTTGGATCAGGTACAGACAAACCCAGCTGTCATCACATTCAGATTCAAACATTGGTAAAACCTGATTGGTGCACGGACATACATGACATCACCTGTTGTCAACTGAGTCACATCCACTTCATCACAGTAAGAAAAGGCACAGGCAGACATGTCTCAATTGAAATAACCAAAACTGTTACAGGACATGTTGCGTTCATGTAGATTATATCATTTGAAGCTGATTGAGAAAATACATTTTCAGGGTCTTTATTATTGGGACTGTTGCTTGTACAATTAATTTAATATGGAAATGTAGCTACAAAGGGTAAGAAAGTGAGAACGTCACGCAAGAGAAAAACATAAGACCCAGGGCAGAACCCTGAGGTACTCCACAGCTCAATATCAATACGTCAATATAGGAGCAAGTCACTAACTGCCAGTGAAAACAGTAATATCTAAACATTATCTGTGGTTCTGGGTTGATTTGTTAATGTTCACCACTGACTAGAACCATCCACGTTGGTTTAACTCCTTCCCTTTTCGTAATGATTTCCCTGCAGGTGGCTGACTGTACATAAACTAGACAGTTGGGAATAAAGTAGACAGTGGAGAAGGAAAATCTATATTGTTGTCCTCTGTTCTCTGACACCTTCCAGACAATATTTGAACTTTCTATGACCTCAGATTGTTTACATCTGCTATATTATGCATAGTGAATTACTAAGTATTCATACTGCAAGTTGTTTCTTTTCAGGTCGAGGTTGTCTTTGGTCGCCAGGTGTTCCAGTATTTCAGCTCGGACTAAAATCCATTTTATAAAAATGATTAAAATGAAGCTAAACCTGTTCAAATGACAGCCAAGGACAACATTCACAACAGTCATCACTTTTTCTTTCAATTCAGTTCACACATCCCAGCCAGTCATAGATTACATCCGTACCTCTTTAACTTGCGCACACACACACACACACACACACACACACACACAGTCATTTCCAGGAAGCACTGTTGTTCATTTGCCTAGGAAATATATACCGGTAATCAGTAAGAGGAGTAGAGTGGGCGGTATTCTTACATCCTCATCAAGCGCTCAATTCAATGTTTAAATCCCTGAGAATAGTGGTGTTAAAGTATAACATGAAACATCAACACAATTAAGACTAAACATCTCTTGAGTGGGAAACAAAAGCCCTCTTTATGCAGATGCATTAAGCTTGGTTTAGGATCATGGAAATGCTCGAGGTTAGAGGTACTTTAAACATTTATTTGTAGCCTGCAGAGCATCTGCACTTTTTGACCTGTTTAATGTGGAACAGCGCACTCCAGAAAATGTCTGATGGGTTTTCGAGCTTTATGTAATAAGCCCAGACTGGCACTTGTAAAGGCTTTTAAACATTGTTGGCATTCTCCACTAAAACCAATTGGGCACAGCCAGGACAAGCAAACTAATTACTGCGTGGCTTGTGCCCTATGGCATTAATGAGGAATTGTAACAGAGCTAACAACCCATTTTACAGGCGCCCCAGTTAGGTTTATTTGAAAGTTGTGCCAACAGCGTTGAACTAAAAATGTGTCCATCCAAATGAAATTCATTATGATGTGTTGAAGTGTCCCTTTGCCCGTTGAAATGAAATTAATTCTGGTTAAAGGGGGGGTTTTATGAAGATTAGAAATGTGTGAGAGTGTGTGTGATGCAAGGGAAAGTAACCTTTTGAACCATATAGAGCGTGATTACAACATATAATATTGATATTGATAATATAGCACAATGATTTCTTCAATTACATTTTTTCTAGTCGATGTAAAACTACTCAAGCTGATGGATTCAGTGTCTTTCTTAAGGTCAATATCAGGGCAGAGGTGCACATATACGCTCAAGTATACCACTATATGTAGTATATACTCAACAAGCATGGTTTTGTTGATGTGAAGCAGCCATAATCAGGTCCTGTGACTGTGTCATACAACCCCAGAGCTGCAGTTCTGAAACTCAAAACCTTTTTTTCTCACCGGGACACTTGATGGAACTGAGCCATCGTTAACAAAATTTGTTTCACTTGTTCTTTTCCTGCTATGACAGGTCAAAATGTCCACAGTGGAAAAATTGTCAGGAATGAAAAAACAAGATCAGGAGTTGAAAGTTTCATGTGAGCAGCGATCACTCAGAGTTCTCTTACTAGATTTCTGTGCAGCTTTCAACCACATCTCACTATCCTAATCAGCAGATGTCACGGTTCAGTTCATGACAACTGTGTAAACTTCGCCTGCTGATAAGCTGTGGTTGAAAGCACCTGGAAAAGTTAGTAAGTGGACCTTGATTTAAGATTGTTTTGTCAAATGTATACTTTACATTTTAAGTTTCACAGTGTGTACTCACATTGTGTTTGGCCGAAGTAAGTCATTTAAACACATTTGCATTGTACTATGGCCTAGTTCTGTCATTGCTTCTGAATATTTGAAATCATCTATAAAGCTACTATTTAGTGGAAGAATAGTTAGCAGTGAGGTTCTGTACTGTACTGTGCAGCCTTCTCATCCATAATAACATTAATCCCTGTTCCTCACACTCTCAGTACAGTGTGCACGGTTTTAAAATGCTGCTCCTGGCCTGCGTTTACTGTGTGACAATTTAAATAATACATCAATGTACAGCTCTCTGAATACCTCTCAGACATATCTACATGGATGAAGGCACACCACCTCCGGCTGAACCTCTCAAAAACTGAACTGCTGCTCCTCCCAGCCAAACCTACTACACACCATGACATCAACATCCCTATGTCTCGCCTCTATCGGGGTAGTGAGGAACTTACAAGTCATAATCGATGACCAACTAACCTTCTCTGATCACATTGCCTCGGTTGCCCAGTCATGTCGCCCAACTCCTGACACAGGCTGTGGTCATCTCACAGCTCGATTACTGTAACACCCTCCCGACAGGCCTCCCAGCCTGCATAGTAAAACCTCTTCAGATGATCCAGCACGCAGCTTCTGCTGCCTGGTTTTCAATCAACCCAAAAAGGGCATGTTACCACACTGCTCATCAAGCTCGCTAATGTTTACCCACAAAGTAATCTCCAGTTCTGCACCCACTTACTTGGATGCCCTTATACAGACATATGCTCGCTCCCGACCACTGCGCTCCGCCAATGAACAATGCCTGTACACTCAAGGCAATCCAGACTCTTCTCGTCTGTTCTTCCCCATTGGTGGAACATCCTACCAGTTCAGGGGCTTTCCTGCAACTCCAAAAACCTCCTGAAGACCCAGCTCTTCAGGGAGTACCTCCTCTCCAACACTACCAACAACTGGACATGATAAATCTATCCCCCTCTAGAACTATACCTTGATTATTCCCCTTTTTTTGTAGGCCACTTTGGTAAAAGCGTCAACTTTAATCAAAACTGAAACATTTCAGGTCTAACACAAATGGTTTAAAATTTTAACACACAAATTTTAAATGGTAATAAAGCACAGTGGGTCCTCCTCATTATTATGGCCCTGGGGTTAAGGGGACCCAGTGCAAATAGAGCTTTTTCACAGCAGCCATTTTGACATTAAAATAGTAGGTAAACACAGCTGTTACCAATAATATTAATTAAGGTCCCATCAGGGTGCTGCGGTGTTGCATGTCGCCTCAGTGGAAAGTCTGTGCTGCACTAAATGGAACTGAACCTTAATGAGCATCATTAAATTAACACCTGTGCTGATGACCCCGCTATTTCATGTCAAAATGGCTGCTGTGGAAAAAAAAAAAAAGCTCTGTTGCCCACTGTGTAAACCATCAGTGGTTATTGATACAGTGTGACTGACATCTGCCTATGTGTGTCTGCCAGGCCCGCACTCCGCCACTAGGCTTCCCATCGGCCTATCGCCGCTCTCCGACACGCTGACGACGAGACCCGGAAGCACCGAGCTGCCTGCCTGCTTTGTTTTGTTTTGGTAGTAGGAGTTGGGAGGCAGACAGGCGGAGGGGTCCGTGCGGGGTGAGAACCGCTCATTAAATGGGGAGAACCATATCGGGGATGGAAGATGACGGACCGATAGCTGACGCTTGCACAATGCCGAGTTTCATCAGCAGCTTCGAGGAGGGGAGGGTGAAATTGTCCCGCAACCTGCCGACAGAAACTTCCTTCACGGACAGCAAAGTTGAGCGGTCGGTGAGAGATTTGAGCCGCCGTGTCACCAGATCAAACTCACGGCTGTCCCTGGACGGCGGCGAGAGGGAGTCGGAGGAGAGGAGCGGCGATGAGGAGAAGGATGCGAAGGGGAACAACAACAACAACTGCAACGGCGGTGGTGGAGGAGGAGGAGGAGAGAGGAGGAGGGCGAGCGCTGTCGAGATTTTGAGGAGGAATTTCGGGGTTTCAAAGTCTCCCTCTCTCCGTCTGAACGCAAGCAGTCGGATGCAGTGCGGCGCCGAGCACGACAGCCACGAAGGGACCGTTAACAGCGACATTACGAGCGGCTATGAGAGTGAATGTGGCGAATGTGGAAAGTCGGAGCGGGAAACGGGCGACGCGGTGACTGAAAACGAGCCAACCTCGAGCGACTTGACTTCGGATGCGCGAGGAGTTGAATTTGTAACCGTTACCGGCCAGCGCCGCCACAAAGGTGACAGTGAAGGCAACACGGTGACTTTAAACGAGTCTTTTCACGGTAAAGAGCACGTCTACTGCACGGTGTACTGCATCGCTAACGACAGCCACCGGAATGAAATCACGGACGATGACACGGTCACGTCTGACGCACCAGAAATGGACGTGGAGACGGGACAGGACGCGAGTTCGAGTCCCAAACCGCAACTGTACACATTGGACGACCTGGTGGACCCTTTCGGGGACATGGCCCACGGTTTGTCCATTTTACAGGCCGGCGGCGCAGAGGCAACGGTGCAGAGTTGCCGGGTGTGCCTGGAAGGGAAATCCATCGCACCCCTGCCCTGCTGCAGGAAGGCCGTGTGTGATGAGTGTCTGAAACTCTACGTCAGCTCCCAGGTTAGTAGGAGTGGGGTTGGTGGAGGTGGTGGTGGTTGGTGGTTGGTGGTTGGTGGTGGTTGCACAGTGCAGCAGGGTGTCACAGCTGTGCTGAGGTTGGGCCTGTCCCAGAACCAGGCATTGCTGGGTCAGTCAACTGTAGGCGGAGGTGTCCTTGAACAGCACACACACTCTCACTCTGTCACACTTTTTGCATGTTATGTTTGGCATCTTATCTAACCCCAAGGCACGGGCAGGGAGAGGGATTCTGGGAACTGTTAAAAAATACCCTAGGCCTTCACCAGGTCCAGATCCAGGTCCAGGTCTTGGCATTGGAGCAATCTGACTCCACATCTTGTGGTTAAGGCTCTTCTAAGGGCAGCGTTTCATGAAATATTCACTGAGGTGTCACAGGCCAACATCTGCACACATCATCCTCATCTTGTGATAACAAAAGTTTTCCTGTGAATCTGGGTCACAAACTCACTGTACAAAAATGGGACCCGGTAGATCTGGTTTACAATAGCTCACTTTGTGTACTGTTGGGTTTATTCAAATTCCTTCTCTCAGGCTCACCTATTCAAGGAAGACTTCACCCCTAGATGTATGTTTGTTTGCAGAGTGTTATGGAGAGAGCAGTACTTTAGCCACATTTTAAAGTAAGTCAGCCAAAATAGGGCACAATCGGGACACAACACGATGGCATGACTTCTGCAAGTTGGTGCAAAACAAACAAGTTCAGTAAGAGCTTCGGTTCATTGATTCTGGTGACGATTCACGCTGAGAAATGAAGGAAATTAATAATAGATGGATGAAACATTCACTTCCATTAATTCAGTGTAGCTGCCATGGAAATAGGGTCTCAGCAGCAATAAAGACAGATGGCCAGCCGCTCCTCTCTAACAGAGCTAAAGTGTTTCAAGATGGATTTTTTTTTAAAGTGCCTTGTTCGTGAACCGGTGCCAGAGAAGTTAGTCTTAGCTCCTTGCCACTGTTACTATAATCTGCCTTACTCTGTTTAGATAAAGCAGTTTTTTTTATCAGGCATCCACGCTACTTTTTAATCAGCAACTATCTTGCTTTGATAACAGGGGAAGAATACAAACGCAGAGATAATCGAGACTCTCCGATCAGCACACAGAGAAAGAGATCAGGGTCGTGTAAACTAAACTATGTAGGTGGAACTCTTTTCTGTTCATGTAAACGTACTTTACGTGTTAATCCTCAATAGAAACAGTGAGCATTGTTTATTTCAGAGAGATCAGAGTACGTGGTCAGAGATGGCCTGGACTGAACTGGTGTGGTGTTGTTAACTATATTGTTGTGCCAGCAACTTAAACTCCTCAAATCAAGGCTAAATGTGTATCTAGAATTTATTGTAACTTAACATATTTGATGTTTAGATGCATTAAATGTGTTCACTGACAAAATTAGCTTCTACTACATCGTAGCCCAACCATTTTCGTCCATACCTGCGCCTTCATCAGGTGATCTCCAGTACCCCTTCATTGGTATGCACACTCATCACAGTCTTATGAAAGTTATGTAAACTGGATTTTATTTAACACCGTTCATTCTATAAAGTTTAAATATGTTATGACACGTTTGAACTGTCAATGTTTACGCTCTCTAGTCAGTTTGGCATTCACACTGTGATCACCGTAGAGGCTGGAAGTTTGAACCATTTATCCGTTTCAGCTGTTTATCCTACTTGTAGCTAACAGATTTAACTGCTTATTATTATTGTTTGAACTATTTCAGCTGTGTTTTCTTTGCTTGTAAGTGTTTCGACCATTCATCCAAGACCTAATTGTTTAAACATTTATCTGTTATTGTTTCAATCATTTATCCATGACGTATATCAAACCGTTTCAGCTACATCAACCATTTATCCAATACCTAATTGTTTAAACATTACTGTTTAATTATTAATAATTAAACATTACCATGACTTTAACCATGACTTTTAGCTAGCTGTTTCAACCCTTTAGCTAAACATGTCAACTATTTATTCATGACCTTTAGTTAATTATTTCAACTTCTCTGCTCTCTTGCTAGCTCTTGTTTTCAAGCACTCATACGCAGCGGGTGTTTGGGCGTTACAGTTGACTCGGGCTGATAGGCAGCTTACTGGTTACACAGTAAAAACAGCATTTCGTAATCCTATTTGACTGTTTTGTTGTTGTTTTTTTGTCAAATCATAACGTCTATTGTTAGCTCAGTTTAGCAGTACACCCTAGGTTATAAATAATCCTAATTGGGACTCACTGCTGAAAGGGTTACACCTTAGACATGCCAAAGTATATTGTCATTACATACTGAGTATCATTAGTTTAACTTTGACGCCGCTGTCTGCAGCCATATGCCTGTTGTAACTGTATCTGTTTTAATCATGCACATTATATGGCTTTATGTTGGCTCATGTTTTATCTGGTGACAGCGAAAATGCAGAACAAACATTTTAAACACACCGCACACACCGACATGTGCGAGAGACAGATAGTGGCAGCAGTCCTAACCCGTCCAACCAGTCTGGCAGTGGTCATCACAGCATTAGTGTTGTGGCAACAATACGAACACATCAGCTCTTATGCCTGCAGAGGATACACTTTATAATGTAATGCTTTTATTGTGTGTGTGTGTGTGTGTGTGTGTGTGTGTGTGTGCGCACGTGCTGCAAGGGATGTTGGGTGGAACACCATCAGGGGGCCGATGCTATTGTTCTTTGCTTTCTGTCCCACTGTCGTTTCACACACACACTCTCACAGACAGACACACACATCGACAAAACGCCTTATCGTGTGTCAGCACAGCAGGTCTCATTGGCTTTGACGGACTGGGAGTGAGGTGCAGAGAGAGAAAGAACATACGAAGTGAGGAAGAGAAAGAGCCAAGGAACTAGAGAAGGAGAGATGCCCTGCGAGGAAATCGAGACAAAAAAGAGTTACATTGAGGGAGGGAAACAAGAGACTAAGAGACGAACTTCACGGTGGAGCTTATTGTCTCTGTAAGCTTCTCGATGACACTTATGGTATCCCAGGACAGATAAGACCTTATATTGCTTTGCTTTTTATTGAAGCCAGGTGTAACCTTCATGACGGAAAATGTGTCTTCTTATGTAACCAAGTGAGATTATGAAATAGTGCACCCTGAAGTGAGAGCATCACTTCTGTCCTGTGTGCACATAATAAAATGTCAGGCCCTGAAGGTTGTGAATGATGCGTGGATGAGCTCCACGTGGTATAACTGACTGATGAGCACTTATTCTGGACTGCCTAATGTGTCTCTGTGTGCTTTGATACCTATCATCTTCCACTCTCTCTGCCGCCTTCTTCAGCCTTCTATTCATCTACCGTTAACTCCCTCTACTCTTGGGTAAATTACTAACCATTTCCCATTAGTGATTTGGTACTGATAGTCCACGTAAACGTGCCGATGACTGACGTTGCATTAATTAGCTATCGCTAACGAGACCTTGATGTTCCCCAGGTGCGAGTAGCCAAATCATACATCAGCTGTCCGATCCCGGAGTGCAGCGGCTACCTGGAGGAGGGCGTGGTGGTTTCCCATTTAGCCAACGAGGACGTGGCAAAATATCGTTACTTTTTGGAGCTGAGTCAGCTGGACTCGAGCACCAAACCTTGCCCCCAGTGCAGTCAGTTCACCTCTCTGAAGGAGCACAACCCCAACCGCTCTGAACACAAGTACAAGGTAAGATGACAGTCCCAGCGTACGCGCCTCCGACTGTGTAGTGACATAGTAACCGATGTATACTTTTTCTGTCTCTCCTCTAGATCCAGTGTAGCAACTGCCAGTTTGTGTGGTGCTTTAAATGCCACGCACCGTGGCATAACGGGCTCAAATGTCGCGACTACAGGAAAGGAGACAAGCTGCTACGAAACTGGGCTAGTGTCATAGAGCACGGGCAAAGAAATGCCCAGAAATGTCCTCAGTGTAAGGTAAGAAGCGGGTAATGGTAGAGGATATAGGCTATTATGATACTGTGGTTTGCTGTGGAACGACATGGGCATGTAAGTCCGGGTGTGTGTGTGTGTGTAAATGGAAACGGGGTTGACTGATGAAGCATGGAATCATTGTAGATAAATAAATCAATGGAGGTTAAGAAAAATGGGAGCAAGGACAGATGATGGATGGAGCGCTGTAGAGAACTAGATGGAGGCACAGATTTAAAGTGCAGAGACAGCGAACATATTGGAAAAAAAACAATGATGTCTCTGCCGCAGAAAACGCACTCAGTCAGTCTCACAGTCATAAAACGAGCCTGGTATAAGTTAGTCCACACAATATCTAATTTGATTGTCGGAAGATGACAAAAAGCAAGACGTATATAAAGCTAATTATCGGTTTATGGGAACTGTTTGCTCACAGCGGCCAGCATTTTCCATCTGTGTTCACCGCACCGATGCTCCATGTCGCTGGATTTCTGCTCTGGAAGCAGAAGAGACGATCCCGTTGGACTGCAAAGCCAACAAATTGGTGTCATGCTGTGTTTAGCTGGAAAAGAGGCTGAGAGCTGCTGAACTTAATGCCCAGTTTATAGTAAGACTGCTTTCTGCTACAGCAGCCAGAAAGCAAGGATCGGTTGTTATAGTACGGTCTTGAGTCTGAAAAGAGAACATGATGATGATTTTTAAATGGCGTCCTGAGCTGAAGGAGCGAAAGAACGCCTGACTTTTGTGATAATGCATGTAGCTCTTTATCAGTATGATAAATAAGTGCAGTATGTGGTTTGCCTCTGTTTCTACTGTCTGTAGATTCATATCCAGCGCACAGAGGGATGCGACCATATGACTTGTACGCAGTGCAACACTAACTTCTGTTACCGCTGTGGAGAGCGCTACCGACACCTAAGGTTACAATCCTCAATCTCCTTCTCTGACTGCCTTTTCCACTTCTTTCTGTGCACCGATCTGATGTCACTTTCAACTTCTTGTTGTCAGGTTTTTTGGGGACCATACATCCAACCTCAGCGTGTTTGGATGCAAGTATCGCTACCTACCTGACAAACCTCATCTGAGACGGCTAATTAGAGGGTCTGTCTGCGGTAAGTCGGTGTGTGTGTCTGAAGATAATCCTGTGATAAACTTGAACTGTAGTGAATCCTACTGACGGTGACCCTCTGAATTTTCTTCCTGCACCATGATTGGCTCAAACTTTGACTAACATTTCCGTTTATGACCAAAATTCTGCAAAACTACCGACATTCCCATCAGCCACAGCTGCTAATTAGCAAATGACAGCATGCTAACACACCAATGTAAGGCATCAGCATGTCGTCATTATGAGCATGTTAGCAGGCTTAGCATTTAGCTTAAAGCAGTGTGCCTAAGTAAAGCCTTAAAAAAGATTCTAGCATTACTGTAGACTTCTTTTTTTCTTACAACAACAGACTTTAATAATCCCACACGGGGAAAATTCACTTGTTACAGCAGAAATTACTCATAAATAAGAAATATATAGAAGACAGTCATGAAGTCATGCTGGTGTGGTGCCACTCCTTCTTCTCTTTCTGGTGGGAGTATCGGTCTGTTGCTGAAGGAGCCGTTTATCATACAGAAATATTGAGTTCTACATTAACATAGCTGCATATTCACACTACTGTGACTTCTGTCATTAAGCACAGATTTGCCAGTGCCAAGTTTGGTTGATTTATTCAGTTATTTTATTTTATTTTATTTTTTACTAATATTTAAAGTAATGAACAGTTTACCCGTCCGATGTACCCACATTCCCTCATCCTGCTTTATTTTCTGTAATTCTGCTCTCCTAAGTGATTTCTTACATCGCTCAGAATAAATCAGCTTTGCCATGTTGCACTCACTGTGGATAATAATGGTAGATTAGTGATAGCAATAGAAACAGCAGTGGTGTATTTTTTGTTGTTGTTGTTGTTGTTGTCTTTTGTCATGCACTGGATAAAAACCTTAAAACGTTGTTGCCTAATGGTCCGTCGAGACTCCTGTTGAGAGCGAAATGCTGCGTCTCATCTGTAAATTTCCCTCCTGTTAGCAACAGTAATGAACACTTCCACATTTAAGGCCACTGAGGAGAGCTTTATAATGAAGTGTGGAAGCTTCACATATCAGATTATGTTAGTTATAATTATCCAGTCACAGTGTGCTCAAAAGTATGCACTAGGAAGCCTCCAGGAAGTCGAGCTCCTCTTGTAGATTTGTTTGACTCTGCTCTCCATGACAGCTACAGCTAGTTATATCAGCAGGGTGCCTGTTGAACTATGAGTTAATTTGTCCCTTAACAAGAACCATTACAGCTCTCATTGGTGTCTTCATGCCGTCGACTGTTAGCGGCTCCGATTTTGCTTGTAATAAGGGACATTTAACCGTAGATGGAGTGGATTTTATTAATGTTCCAGCATCCTGTATCCTCCACAGTCAAACGGACGCACTGGTGGAAAGAAGTCTTAAATATTCCAACACAAATGTAACAAAACAGCACATTAATTTTGAACCATGCAATCTCTACTCCGTCTGACATTTATTCATTATGAATGATTATTATTCCGCTCCTGTCTCTTTTCTCTGCAGCTACCAAGGTGCTGATAGCTCCAGTGGTCATTTTGCTGGTCGTGGTGCTCGGAGCTCTCGCGCTGGTGATAGGTAACATAATTATACGCACGACCACGCATGCACATTAATCAGGCTGAAGCTCCAGAGAGAGCGGTAAACTGATAACACCTAAATGATTTGACTCAATTACAGATATTTTTTTTTCTCCACACGGCAGAGCAGGTTCACCGACCGCACAGAAATCACGCCACAAACACACCTGTAGACTAGCATGAATGATACTCTCAGTTCTATGCACGAGCGTAATGTGCACGTGGAAAAGAGAAATGTAGAGAAGCTGCACGTCCAGATTATCACTCTCTGAGTCACTGGCTTTTATTTCCTGAAGCTACACTTACAAGTAATAGCATCCAACTGCACACTGTGTGCACTCTGCACAGACAGTACTGTGAACTACTGAGGCCTCGGCTGAACTGTAATTAGTGTTAATCTCTTTCCCGTGTCCGTACGTCTGACAGATGATCCGCTGCAGGCTAACGTGGCGTGATGGCAGATTCATATTTATTTCTGTCGTTATAAGAATCAGCCGTGTGTTTCTGCTGTCTCTCTCCAATCCTCTCTTTTTCTGCTCAATTCATTTCACATAGGCCAAATCTGTTTGCAGTGTGCCCTAAGACGGGATAATCAAATCAAATCCATATAGAAAACTCATCAGGGCTCTAATAGTCTATAGAAATGATCATTGGTATTATTTAAAAAAAAAACAAGCTTTAATCCATTTTTCTGCCTTCATCTCTGCGACCGCCCTCCCTCTCCGCAGGTCTGGTAGTTTTCCCGGTCTACTATGTGTGTAAGAGGAGGAAGAAGCAGCGTACACAAGGCTCCGGGCGGTGGATCTGAAAAACCAGCCCTGTACGCCCATCTAGACCACACACACACACACACACATGCACACAGCTTGAAAGACAACGCCCACATCTCCTCAGGGATGAACACGCCAGCCTGAGTCATCGCAAACGTCTGAACAGAACATCGCGAAATTAACACTGGCAATTAGGGAAGTACATAAACCAATAGAGCGATGCCTGGATAATCACACGTCATCACATGGAGAATGATGTATCCCATGGGAGCGCTGCTGCAAAAGGAATGCTTTATCAGGATACTCAAGCCGATTTAAGTTGACCTCCGGAGCAACCACTGTCCCGTAAAGTGTCTGAATCCCTTAAATCTTCACTTAGATTTCACCTGTTTTAAACTTTCTTGCTGACTGACTGGAAATTTCAGCAGTGCACACTTGCAGCTTTTCACTCTTCTATCAAACATTTAACAGCCGCTGTCGTTCAGGAGAGCAAACACAGGTAATAGATGGATGCAGTTTTGTTTACACCTTCACTGAGAACTTGTTAATTGGAGCCTGATGTGCTGACATACTTCTGTGGATGGAAGGTTTTGAATGTTTGACAGTGTTGCATATTGGAAATTACGATGGAAGAGCACGAGGAGGATAGGAGGATCTCGAAGAAGAACATTACCGTCCTTTTGTTAAGTTTTCAGATAGAAACTGAATTTGGAACAAGCCATGATGGAAAGGTGAATTCTCACAGATGCAACAAAGCTGGATGTTTTCATTTGTCCATCTCACTCTGCTGCAAACTTATTTAGATATTGATTAATTCCCTTTGAGATCTGAGTGTTTGAGAAGCACACGTAATTCAAAATAATCCATACTAAACTCGTAGGGACGGAAGAATGTCGCTCAAGTGTTTTTGACTAACCCGGATAACCTTAATTCTGCCCGATGACGTTTTTGTGAGAAGATTTGAAAGTTGCGTCGTACGCACCTGGTTTTTAAAGGACACACCCACGTTAGCTTTTAAAACAGAAACGTGGAATTTCCACAAGCCTCCATTGTTTTCTGTCACGGTTTTTCCATCAGCGCCTTCTTCCGTCTGTCCCCGTCTCCGTCACTTTCCTCTGGTCCCTCCTCTCTGCCCTCCTGCCTGCCTGGCTGGATGCTGGTTCATACGCCCTCCCTCTCTGCTCTGCTGTGCCCACATACTGTATGCCAGTATGTGCATCAACAACAACAAAAAAAAAAGAAAGAAAAGGAAAAGCTGCTGTGTGGCAATTGTGCCAAAACAAATTGCTGAATGTGGCAGGACAGATCTGTCCCTTTGTTAGATTTTTGTTGTTTTTAGAGGTTGCTGTTGCGGAGGTTTGAATGGTGATGCTGTCAGTGTGTGGTGGAGTCTGCATAATGGACTCAGAGGCTCCGTCAACTTCCCAAATAACTTCCCAGAAGAAATGACTGAATGTACTGTTGCAGGAAGATAAACAGAAGTATTTAAGATTTTGTCATGTGGGTGGTGTTTCAGTGTAGGTTGATGTGTGTGTGTGTGTGTGTGTGTGTGTGTGTGTGTGTGTGTGTGTGTGTGTGTGAGGTTTGAAATAATCGATTCAGAGAGTTCGGTTTCGGTGAAGAGGGGACATCTGTCTACTGGAGAGTTTGGATTGTGAGAAAGCGTTTTTTTTTTGTTTTTTTTTCACATGCATGTACACCCTGTTAGCTCATTCACACTGGCACATAATCCAAGAAAGCACACAGGTGGAGCGCTGCCTGGAAACAGGAGATTTACAAGAGCTTTAAAGGTCGTCACCTGGCAGCAGTCAGCCTGCTGCCCTTCACTTATCCCTCTATTCTCTCGTCCCTGCTGTCATTCCTTCATTTGGGAAATGGGTGCATGTCTGCCAGAGCCGTGGATGCTGTTCAGCCACACAAATCCCAACAAACTAGATGTTTTTGAGCCTTTGATATGTGGGAATAACGCAGAGCTACCTGTGGTGCACGCCGCAGTCCGCCCCACCACTTCATTCAGCAGTGTTTTGTTTGTCATATTATGAAAATGTTTTAACGGCGCGACTAAAATAGACAGAAAGACAAGGTTAAGCACAATATATCTGCACATAGGGGAGGCTACAGTGAGAGGAAGACGATATAATGATAAGAAACTGAGGGGAAACGTCTCAGATAATAATGGGTTTGAGTGTTACAGCACATTTCATCACTGAATCAAGGAGTTAAGGCGTCGAGGATAAGGAGGGTTGATGTTCGCACACGGTGGACATTTTGCAGTGCAATGCCATGAGCTCAGCTTTTGTCCCAGGGATCTGAAACATTTTCTACATCTAGGAGTCAATAAATACCAACTGTTCCTGAAGGGCACAGAAAATATATTGTTACACGCCGCTTTCAGTAGGTCCTGACTCTGGGTTTGAATACACTCTCAGGGAGTTTGTTTTCCATTCACTGTACCCAGAGCCCGTCCACGTACATGAGCTGTGCCACCGAAACTGCTGAACAGCACTGTAGAGATAATGCTTCCTGATGCATTTGCCCAGACCTGCTTAGCAACCATATTTAATTCCAAGAAGTAAAAACACTGTAGTGTCAAAACAGATCCAAATATCTCAGTGATGCAAACACTGTCTGTGTTTCCCCGCCTGACTCAGCTGTGTTGTGAATGCTGCTTGGGAGGTCCGGGGCCTTAAAATGGAAACATGTATCAGTAATACAGCACTGGGAAAATATATGTGCAAGTTACGCGCCAAACAAAAGCATTCAGACTATCCAGTTATTCACTTGCGTCATATGCATACATGTTTTATCTAACTGCTCAGCTAGTACGACACTGACATGTTTAAATGCTGCATTTTTCTGTTTGAATGACATGACTGACAGGCGGCAGACAAATTTGCCAACAGGTTTTATAACGTGGTGAAGATTTTTACTAATTTCGTGTTATTTAATCATAAACGTTTCCCTGCAGTTTACTCTGTTACCTCCGCTGAAACATTGAGTCCACCAATTGCAACAAAATGAACAAATTGCACCATTTGATAATCAATTAATAATTTACATAATTCATCACGTAATAATACCTAACATTTGGTCAGACAGTGCGAGCAGCTTCTTAGGAGCACGGGTTTACACTCACGTTTTTACTGTCAGACAGTAAGCGTCTGCCTGGTCAGCTGGAGGATGTGTTAATGTTCTCTAACATGGTGATATTTGTCTTGTATCTGCTTCCTGTCACTTCTGTACATGTACATGTGTTCATTCACAGTTCTGCATATTGATTCAATGTTAAGATGCCATGTGGAAATGCCATCATTGCTTTTTTTGTTTGTTTGTTTTGTTGTATTCTTACTTGATCACTGACATTTATCTAAACACTGGGTCAAGCTTAACATGCAAAGAATGAGAAAGATTTTGGGCCAATGATTTATTTTTTTTTTTCTTTCCCGGGGTGTTATCGGCTGGCTGATAACCCCCGGCCATTATTTTTGTGTTGTTTTACAATCCCAGTGATATTGGCATAAATATGCAATAGTGCCTTTATACAGCCATTATAGATCAGGGTTTGCCAACCTGTGGTTGTTCCCCTGCGTGACTCCAAAGATTACAAATGGGGGTAAAATATATCACAACCTCATCACGTTATGTGTTATATGTTAGAACAGCTCGAGCAAAAGCATAATATATCATAATGTGTGGCACCTAACGTAAAAGTACACTGTTGAATATCTTATGGATCTGTTACCCTACAGGGCAGTGTGCAGTACAATCAGGCCTTCAATCAACAACAGTCTGCTAAAACTGTTTTTAAAGGGGCAGTGTGTAGGATTGAGTCGCATCCAGCAGTGCAGTTGCCGATTGCACCCCCTCGCCTCACCCTGTCCTTTCTAGCCACAAAAAAGTATGAAAGGCCCTTTATTAGTTCATCCATTCTGGACTAGTGTAGAAACATGGCGACTGTTTTTATTACTTTAAAATGAACTTAAACATCAACAAACTATTCTTATTTTCAGGTGCTTATACGTGAATAAAAACATAGTTATGAATATTATGTTCCATTTCTGCCATGTTTTGTAAATAAAGCCCCCTAAATCTTACACACTGGATCTTTGATAGATTAATGTCTCTCTAAAATCTCTCTAAAATTTTACACAGTACAGGGTTTCAGCTGATGTCCAAATACTCTTGTACATTTGCACAAGTTAAACTGTCACTTTATTTTGGCTCATGCCCATTCACTCTTTGGACTCTGTAGATTAGAACGAGGAAGCAGCAGCAGCAGCACAGTGAGCCCGCTGGATGAGTGTCGTAGAGCTCAGTGAAGGAAGTGATAATGCCAAAAACAAAAAGATGTGTAGTCATAGTCTACATAGTCTATTTAGTCACAATACATCATAGGTTCATTTCAACTCAGGAGTCCTGTGGATATTTGTTTTGTGTATTATCAGTAACATCTGGATGGGTTCTCACCATCTGGACATGCAAACATAATTCCTTTCAGCATTTTATGTCTACACACCATTTTGTTTCTATTCAAAGAAATAAACTTAATTACTGTGTTCTGTGTTTTCACCAAGAACAGATTCTTCCGCCTGCTTCCACTGTTAAAAAAATATCTGCTGATGATCATTATTATTGCTCACTTGGCCAGACACAAACTTTGTTTTCATCTGAGGTTCTGATGAAGAATAAACTCAAATGGGTCAAATGCCAAAATGTCCTGGTTTGACTGATTTATTTGATATTTGTACTAGACTGTTAGACCTTTTTATGTTAGGTTTGCAAATGTTTTTCTCTCTGGTTTTACTGTCTGTTGCTCTGTCAGCCTGTCTGTGGATCAGACTGTCCTTTTAACAACAACATCACCCTCTATTTCTGTCTGCAACCACAGTTGTGACGACAGTTTCGTGTCAGCAGGGGTCATGAGTGCACTGCAAGAGACAAATCCACATAACCTTGTTTTGAACAATACAAAAGAAGGTGAACAAGGTGGAACAACACATGCTGTGTATTACAGGCAGCCAAAGACAAAGGTAATATTATCACCTTAATATTAATTAGAGGTTAAATTATGAATAGAGATCATTATATTAAAAGTTATGTTTTTATGCTATTTAATTGCTTTATTTTCTTTTATTACTCAATACATCAATATTGCTGGTATTACTAGTTGTAGTATTAGTAGGAGTGTTGGTGGTAGTTCTTGCTTATGTTAAGGACTGCATACAACAATACAGAGAAATACTTTTTATAAGGTTTTTGACCCATGTAATGAACTTAAGTACAATTTTGGGGCATTTAGACTTAATATTTAGATTATTCTGCTACTTTATACCAAAACTCTGCTACATTTCAGAGGGAATTCACTGTCTACATTTATATTGAAGTTCTTTTTACTTTAAGTACGTTTTGGTGGCACTTTTATTCTTTTATTTCAATAACAAACCTTGAATTCAGGACTTGTAATGGGGTATTTCCATATTGAGTAGTTAATAAAGGATCTGAATATTTCCTCCACTGCCACAGTACTTTGTTGTGTAGTGAAAATATGTCTGCTAAGTAAATTAAGCAAATTATAGCATCGCGAGCCCATTGGCTCGTGCTGCTCGAAGCTCCGCCTCTGAACGCTGACCTAGCGCGTGACAGTCAAAGGAAACCCGGGTAACATACACTGACCCAACGGCGGGTGCTGCGCGTGCTGACGTGCTGCCTTGTGTCTGTCTCAGGAGGTTTGTTTGGGAAGTTCACCGGGCCGTCGCTGATGGAGACCAGACAACAAGGTGAGTCAGTGTCGGTTCTTTTTGTTTTTCAGACAGAAAAAAAAAAAAAAGAAGAAGAAGAAGTCGCTGTTTGTTTTCTGCTGATCTGATAATAGGCTGAACTGAATGTAGGCTGCACACGGCTCTGTTTGGAGGCTGATGGTGGAATAGTTGGAAGTTGGAATCAGTTGGAATCAGAAAAGACAGGAAAAATCCAAATATATGTCATGACTATTTAGGAGTGATAAGTTGTGCATGTATGGAAAGCCAGCCGGTTCAAATACGACTTCAACACATTACCAACAAATGGTGAGTCACAAGTTCCCATTGGATGATGAACACTGGGGTTAAACCATTGCTGTAAGCCTGGGGGTAACCACTATTTAACATGCTAACCTAATGTCCATTAGGCCTATTTTGTTCCTGTGTGTATATATATATATATAGTCATAGAAATGAAATATAATTCCAATATGTCCCCTGCTTATAACTAAGTTAATAACTAATAACTGGTTATAACTAAGTTAAATTAAAATGCACAAAAACAAAAGGAGTTATTGTTCATATATTCATATTCATTAAAAGTGTCTGTATCCTAAACCTACGGAAGCCGTTTTCTTGTGATAACGAGTAAATTTGATTTGTTTTCTCAGGATAACGAGATAATTTTGTCGAGATCTTGAGATAATGAGACTTTGTTTTCCCGAGATAAGGAAACGGAGGAAATTAAATGTTTGATTGCATGACCTCTTAGGGCTTCCGTATAAACCAACATTGAGCCAGTATAACTTTTTACCCACACACTGTTGATGTTTTTAATGATAGAAAACTAAATAAAAAGTGTTACAGCTTAAATGTCGCTGTTGCGTTTGCTGCAGAGCAACAGAGGCAGCTTTATCTCAATGAAAATAATTAAGTCATAAAATTCAAATATTTTATCTTTATAGCCAACACAACACAAAGCAGAAAGAAAAGGACAAAGAGATATGAGCATTAGCATGTTAAATAGTGGTAACCCCCAGGCTTATGGAAATGGTTTAAACCTAGTGTTCAGCTAATAGGAACACTCCTCAGTTTAAAGTGGACAAATACCAAGTGGCTCAGAATTATGAAATTAATCACACATTATTAACATGTTGTTATCATGTCAAGTCATGTATATTTGAACTGGCTGGCTTTACATAGTTGCAGCCTATTTGCAGCGTGTGCTCATAAACTATAGCACACTGTTTAAACAGTCGTGTGATTTCTGTGATGCAGCAATGTTCATAAAATGTTGTTTTTGTGTACAAACTTCACATGCTTTCTTCTTGGCCAGCTCTTTCTGAGGAGATCTTTGTTGCCGTTGGTGCTTTAGATAAACACATATCCACGCATGAAGCTCAGATATACAGTTGGCGAGTGTGCTGCAGGTTTGTGTTACTGTTCATTCAAGACATCATGGAAACTCCAAACCGAATGAAGTCTTGCAGCTGGATAATGTTTCCTGGATCGGAGGCTATCTGGTGGTCTAATGCACAAGCTCTCAGTTATTTCTGGTATTTGCAGAACATCAGCAATTTGCCAGTTTTCTATTGATCTGTGAAATCAGTTTAATCGCTCTGGTTTGCACGCATGGTTTCCGGCGCTCGCATTAAAGATGCAAAAATCCAGAAAAAAGTGAAAGCTTTATTCCAAGTTTTAATTTCATATTAAAACAAGTGAGTGCTATACCTGTCTCAATTAAAAAGTGTGATATATATGTATGCCCGATTGGCGTATCTGGCTTTAAAGGACACAAAACCCTTTAATGTTGTCTCCAAAGAAAGTGTAATAAGTGTGCTGTGTTGGCGCTGACAGTGACAGGCATTGAGAATTCACATTGCCGTTTGATTCAGCCGGTGTTTACTGAGGAATGGCAATTTCAGGAGCTAATCAAGCAGGTTCAATGACTCCCACATCCGTGAGAAGGTGTTTGTTTATACAGGTAGTTAATTGCCTTCATTTGCATTCAAGGTCTGAATGTGTACCTCACCGGGAGTCAGCAGGGCAGAAAGCAATTCTCCCATGAAACTCTATAAACATGATTTGCATCTCTAATGGACAGCCCAACGTTTTATAATCCACCTAATAGCTGTTTCAACAGATCTACAAAGTGCATGCAGAAAATGTCTCATACAGTATGTACGGTGATGTTGCTGTTCGGCTGTACTGCAGGCAACTTCTCCTCCAGTTTAGCTTCAATTGATTATGCAGCCATATGACCATCCCCAGGCCTCTGATTTAGCATAGCCACATGACCAGTGGGCCAAACGGGAGTCTTGTGACCAAAGGTATTCCACCCCAGGGAAAGGGAAAGGGGGGAGAGAAACAGAGAAAGGAGAGTGTAACGAAGGCGAGTGTTAAAATGTTTGTTAAACGGCAATCCCGACACCGCGTGAATTCAATCAAATAACGGCTGCTACTTTATCGTCATACTTTATCCTGCAAAGTCACCCATCGCCTGCTCTGATCTGCTTAGATGATGCTTCATCAGCAGAAGTGTTGTGATACTTGCAGCTAAATGTGGCCCGGCTGAAATCTGACCTCCAGATCTTAAGACAACAAAGGTTCTCTGGAGTCCGCAACACTGTGTTTCTTTGAAATGCTGTAAATTTGATGCTTGACTGATAGTGTCACGAAGCTCGTCACTCTTCATGTTTAGGTTTTCCACTGAAATCTGTGACCTTTTCCTCTAAAAAGCCGGTCAGGCAAACCAGAAGGAAATCACTGTTAGCGTAACACTGCTGGTTCGCTTCTTCTTCCTGGAGTGTGGTGTAATGAGATTTCGTCAGTAACCGGAGAACTTTGATTGCTCAATAAGCTTGGATATCCTCGCTGAAATGTTTTTAAAATTACAAAGATCTCATTGTTAGCTCTGTCTGGCACAGATTCGCTCTGTGACATGTCATATTGTCACAGCAGGAATCAAGTATATCCTGTTTAAACGGCTCCAAAAAGTTCAGATCTGGCCCACAAAAGGTGAAAAGTCATATTTCCTGTTCCTGTGCAAATGCAGACTCAGATAAGCTGCCTACATCAACTCCTGTAACGAAAAAAGACCTCACAATTATCAAGTTACTGACAGGGCCGGGATGGACACTGGAGAATCACCAAATCTCCCAAGAAGGGTGACATGTGTGTGTGTGTGTGTTTGTGCATGTGTATATAACCCGTTTTCTTATCTCCTCCCGCCTCGCTGCCTTGCTCTGCTGCAGAGTTGTACTCTAGTGTTCTGAGCGATGCAGTGGTGGACTGGGGCAGCATGGGTCCTGGAGAGGAATGGGTAAACTCAGCCACACACGAGAGAGAGCAGGGTAAGACTCAACTCTCCCAGACAGAAAAGAAACAAACATGTAAATCCACACTGAATCACGTGCTGCGCGCATCAGAGGAAGTGACGTCAAATCACAAGCGTTTTTTCCTATGACATCACTGAAATGTATCACTGATTGAGGTGTTTGAAGATGTGCAGCAGCCATTTTCTAATATGTGTGATGCAGTGTGGATTTAGTAAGTAATAGTCAGGAGACCGGGTGAGCGTGATCTGAGTGGGTGCATTTCATCTAGACGACTTGGAGGACAGCAAGGCTGCGATCAGATCAATTATAAATAGAATATAGAGTGTCATTCCTCTAACCTGAGGTTGTTAAACTAAGATAAATGTTTAATGATGATTATTTTTTATTGTTATTAATCATTTCGAGACACAGCCATTTTAGCTTGACTCAAAAGGTTAAATAGGTTCTGTTGATCAACTTATTCACTAACCCCTTCGAGCTTTAAGCTGTATTCACAGAATCAGACAGAACCAGGCGCTGCAGCGACGTAACCGCTGGGAAACAATCAGGAAATAACTTTATTATGCTGATTAAGCGGCTTTAATGATGCCGGCACCAGCTCACTCTTGTTCACTGTCTGTGTCACTCGACTAGTGTCTGCTCCCTGTTCATTGGACACAAAACAAATTAAACTTCTTCTTTTTTTTGTCACTATTTTGCAGCGTAAATTGCGAGCCAGAAACAGATTTTAGAAGCTAGGTACATGAAATAAACACAGCCAGTACACAGCAGGTCGAGTACCAGAGGTTAGTCCATGAATCCACCTGGATAATGTCAGTTTGAGAGACATTTCAGACTGACCGTGGAGGTTTGACCGATCTAATCGTCTGATTGGCGGCTGCATTTTTCCAAAAGTTCGATCTGGTTCAACTTCTCCGCCACAGGTCACTGCAACTGCCGCAGCCAAAACTGACTACCCCCATTCAAATGAATGGAAACACCTGTGTTTTCACAGCAGTGCCAGATACTGTCTGAATGCAACTCAGGGTTGGCATCGACCAAAACACAAATCTTAATACTGCTTGATATTTGATACTTACACATATTTTAACTGATTTCAAGTAATAATTCATGTATAGGATGCATTAGTTAAAAATGTGTGTTTGCTTATATTGTCTGATTAATAACTAAAAAAGTAATAAAATGTGTCTTATATAATTAGATGCATAAATATGCTGTCTGGCGCCGGGTCCCTCGACTACACAGCCACAGAATTAGCTAATAATCCACAACTAGTCTTAGCTGATATTGTATTTTAGTGGCAGCAGCATGAGATTTTTAGTGCCACATAGAATAAAATTTGCATATTGTAGCTGTGGGAGTTGATAGGGTTTTTTTTCTCAGCACCAAATGATTCATTCAGTTCTTTGCCAGGAGCTGAGAGTATCTCTTTTAAAACTCACTAACCAGGTGGCACTCTGATCTGTGAACAGAAGCTTCCTGTATGCTGAAATCTCAAGGCCAGTTTCAAATGGCTCATCGTCAGACTTTGCACATTTTTTTTGTCAGTTAAGCTAAAACAATAAAAAGCAGACTCATCACTTTCGAAATAAGATGAATCAAGAACTTTCTGCTTTGTCCAAGTCTACTGAAATATATTCAGTTGTTACTCTGCTCAGGTTTGAATCAGGCTGTGCATTTCTATCAGTTAGAAGCAGCTCAAATGGTGAAGACATGGCTCCAGTGGCCCAAAATGGGGGAAACCTGACAGAATGGGGTAAAGCCTCACCTTCAGGGGACGATCATCAGGGCCGGACATCAACGTCCCACTCTGACATCTGGGACATGTCCACCACTTGGGATATGCAACTGGGCAGCACAGGTGAAGAGGGACGTAGATGACAGCCCATAGTGTAGACGGTCTTTCACTTTGGTTGAACATATACTTCTCGTCATTATATAACTGACCTCTGCAGCCACACTGAGGTCAAGTCCTTTGTGTTTAATCAGGTAACTTGGAGGTTTTAGCAGCACAGAGGAATTAAATGGGATACTTTGGTAGATTATAGGCAGATTCAAGTATTGTTAAACTTGATATTTTTAATTTTGACTACAGGTAGGCCAACCAATAAACAAGCAAGTACAACTTAGTTTTCCTTCACCAGGATTCTAGTCTTGGCAGTGTGGACCGGGCTTTAACCCGACATGTCAACATCGCTGGGCCTAAACGAAACTAAAGAACTCAACTGAATAAATAAAAGTAGACAAATGTCCACATGGACAACCAATGCATTAATAAATAAGCATAGTTATGACGTATTAGTACAAGTTGCAGAAATTGGTATTGGTCCATTATGTTAAATGTTTAACCAAAGTGAAATGTTAAAATGTAGTTCTGACCCGTACTGCCCTAGACCATGATTAGCTTCTACAGGTGATGTATATGAGCATGTATATGAGGAAGCAATGCAGACAACAAATCAATGAAGAATTATAAGTATTAGTATTTGTTTAGAAAGATTAAAAGCCCAAAAGCTGATAATCAGTTAGCAGCTTTTGGCCAAGTTGCCTGTTGGCATTGCTTTAAAATGTTGCATATGTAGCATGACCTGAAAATTGTCACTGACTAGGACTTTGAGCTTTGTATCAAACCATTTTCATGCTGTAAACCATGACTGGAATCAAATCATTTTCAGCATTCTTCACATTCCAGAGAATTGCCAATGCTACAGCAGTGTGTCACAGCACGAATGATCAACCTCTGAAAGCCAACACAAAAGTCTGTTTTATTGAAAACAGCGCTGCACCATCCATTAGTGTATGTACGTAAACATACGGTACCTTTTGTTTCATAATGAATGAACAGACACGTCATTCTCACAACAACAACAACAAATAGAAACTCCCATAACACAGACACAGCCTGTTACGAAATGTAATTGACAGATTAGCAAACATGCACATTAGCTAAAAAGAAATCTGTGTTAGCTAAAAGGAAACCATTTGCGACATTCTACTTATCTTGAATACTTGTATACTAGATTTAGCACCAATATGGTCACTCATTACCTTTAAAGAAATAATAACTTGCGTAGTGTGTGAGTATGTTGCATGCAAACAGTTAATGTTAATTGCCTTACTCTAAAACTAAACTTACACTGGTAGAAAATATTTAGTGAAATATTAGTGCTGTCCCCGATAACGTCTTCCCACTCGGTCTGAGTTCTCCATTCACTTCGCTTTCATAGAAAGCGTCCACCTCAGCCACGGGGGCCTAAAAAGTCTGATTGTCCGGCTGCTGTGCGATGTAGTCAGAAATAGCTCCCTGCTATAGAAAGGCCTGCCTTGTACTGGTGCATGCTGTGCAACGCTGTAAGCTACACTTTAGTGAAGTAAGCGTGTGAGTGTGTTTGCTCTGTGTAGTTTCATTTAGTCTTAGATTTTAAAGCACCAAACTGTTAACAGTTTTGTTAACTGCCTCTGTCCTCACCTGTCTTCTAACGCTGCCATATTAAGAGAGAGGACGCCTCACAGCAGGTACAGTAATCCTTTTTGTTTCTGTTGTCAAAACTGTGTTCCTTTTTTTTCAATGCGGTTCTTATGTAAAACGTTCACAGGTCCACTACGAACATATTGACACAATCACCTTCATATATTTGCCTTTCTGTGTTTACCCGGACGTCCTGCTGTTGCTTGGTGCTGTGTGGTAGCCGTCTGTCCTGATTTGCCTTCCACAAATGTGTAAATCAATACAAGGCTATTCAGATGGAAAATTGGTTGCTCCTGTTCTATTTTTAGTCTTTCTCCATGATTAAACTGGGTCTCAAATATTCATCAATCAGGTGTGCAGAATATTGTTATTGTATCAGTACTTATATAGTACTCTAAAACGTGGTAATGGGTTCAGTCTATTTCTGCTGCATATGTAAGAGTCAGCTGATGCCGGTCAGATGACAATGTGTCTGAAGTTTCATTCATAGAGACTTTTCTTTCTTTTAAGTGCATATAGTGTAGTGTGTGTGTGTGTGTGTGTGTGCTGTTGTGTGTGTGTGTGTGTGTGTGTGTGTGTGTGTGTGTGTGTGTGTGTGTGTGTGTGGTAGCGTAATTGTGTGTGCCACAGTAAGTTTCCAGAAGTAAGTATAGTCTACATGTGGTATAATGAGGTGTGTCTGTGAAGCAGAAAGAGACTATATCTTCTAGCGAAGTTTTCTAAATCTGAAGAAAGATCTCCACAAAGCTTCAGAAATACTCTTTTATATACGTATACATATACACATATACATAACAACTAGTTCAGACCAAGTAATCAGATTGGACAAGAGTTGTTCCTTGAGTGCTGATATAGAGCATCACTGGGACTTTTAACTGCACGTGTCACTCCACTTTACAGGCGTACAACAACAGTTACGTTAACAGTCGTCATCGTCTTAGATTGTAACAAACTTTGCACCACAAAGATGAACAGAATTCTACAAGTAGTTTAAACACACACAACGGGCAACCACAAACTGGATCAGCCGTCACTTAATAATGTTGACTAATAAATGACGCTTTTAGAACTGTTGTGTAATATGACATGAGAGGTCATGATGTTATAATGAATATCAGCACGGCTGTGATTATTATTATTAGCTGTGCTCATGCTCCTTTTTCATATATAGGGAAAAGGTGTCGAGGCAAAACATAATTTGTTTAATTATTCTTCAAGACTTAACAAGTAAAAGATCTCCTGATTTATTCGCACTGTAACGCACTTCAGTCCAATATCGCAACTTTAAATTCAATCTGTTCTCAGAAACAGCATCTCGTGTGTGTGTGTGTGTGTGTGTGCCCGTCCGTCATCAGAGTTAACGCAAGATAATCCACATCAGTTAATCCAGATTAGAGCGCCACAGGATGCAGCCACAGATTACATAACTGTCAGACAGACAGATACGTTGACTCAGACATATAAGTTGGCAGACAGTTTGTAGCACGCAGACAAACAAACCAGTAAAGGTCAGAAGCATTTACTTCCCCCAGAATTCCCCAGAACGTGTGTGTGTGTGTAGTTTGCGTTGTTTATTTGTTTAGATCACACACGTTTGGTGTCGCTTGCCTTTACTTCCGGTAATTGGTGCGGGAGGTGTGGTTGTGGTCACACCTTGTTTTTACCTGTGCACTCTGTGGCAGGAATTTGGACAAAGAGGATGCAGGGCTCCGGTATTTTCTGTTGACCGTGTCACTATTTATTATCACGTTTCACCTATTATCACATTGCATATCATATTGTACAGTTTAGTTCATCACGATATGCCAATTTCAGTTTATTGTTTTTTTTGTTTTTTTTTTATAAACATCATAAAATTTACAATGTGGATTTTCTTTTCGACTGACGTGTCACAGTAGGAGCCGTCTCAGCCTCTCAGCCATTTTAATGGAAAGTTGATAGATTTAATTTGGAGATGGACTATAAGAAACAAGAACTTCAAAAATCACAACTGATTTCAGGAGCTGCTGCAGATTTTTCAGGGGTTTTTTTAGCATCTTACTATGACTGATGGAAGAGAGACCACAGTCTCTTTTAAATCTAATTACTACTTTCATTCAGAGATACTTCTTTTCTGTTTGTGTGTGTCTGTTTCATTCAGGGTTTCTGGACTCTGAGCCACTGAGGGAGGCGGATGAGGACTTTGCGTCCGAAGTCAACTTAAACAACTCCGTCATGACTGAAGAGGAGAGAGAGGAGATTCAACAAGAACTAGCTAAAGTGCGTTCCCACACGCACGCATGTTCTCAGGCTTGGAAGAGTAGCTGTAAAGCAGCTCTTTTTGACCTTTTTTCTGTGTGTTATTTGTCCAGCTGGAAGAGGAGATCAGCACGTTGAAGCAGGTTTTGTCGTCCAAAGAGAAGCAACATGCAGACCTCAAACAGAAACTGGGCATCAGTCCTCTGAGTGAGCTCAGAAACAACTTCAGCAGAGGCTGGTACGACATGCAGACCTCCACAGCGTAAGTTTTAACGGCATGTTTAACGGAGTTAAAGTGAAGGGGACAAAGTGTGCATGTGTTTGTGTGCACACGACTGGCTTTCCTGTTTGCTGTCAACATAGATGCCCTTTACAGGATCCACACACACAGTGAGCAGGTAGTTGTCTTTTTAAGAGCCAACATCTGATAAAGATATCAGCAACCCAATTTAAAAAAAGCATAACCCTGCGCTCCTGGCTGCAGATCAGGTGTTTGTTTGTTATCTTTGTTGTGCTCGGTGTAACAGACATCATAAACCTGATTAAAAACGCATCAAATGGCTACTTGATGCTAAAGGCTATCGTCGGCACACGATTAGCCAATCAAATTCAACCTCCTCTAAAATGACCCGGCAATAATATCTCAAAATATTGCCTGATTTTAGAGATGAAATAACCTGATTTTTGCTGCATTACCAAGAGTGAAATACATCCGTGATGTTCCTCTGAATCAATCAATAATCAACATTTGTGGCGTGCGGAGAAATAACCTAATTTCCTCATCAGCTGTGAGCTCTTACCCAAACGCCAAGAGACAGAGAAGAGCAAGGGGATCGTCTCCAGAGGCCTCGCTTCTTATCCAGTTACACTTCAACCTGAAGATCACTTTACACACACGGCCGCCGTCCTCATGTATAATGAACCAGTGTGACCACAGGAGAATAAGATCAGAGGGAAACTGGATAACACGGATGTGTTGAAGTTGCAATCCTGTTATGCAAATTGTAAACACCACCAAACATAAATTCAGCTCAGATTCATACTGTCCAAAAAAAACAAAAAACAAAAAAAACATAACAGATCTTGTACTCAGTTTTCAAGGTTATCAGGAGGATCGAGAGAGTATTTTGCACAGATAAAGTGTTTGTGGCTTTGTTGGGCAGTTCAGTGTCAGCGGATTGTCTGTGTGAAGCGGTTTATCTCAAAGGAAATGAGTGTGTTGTGGAAAATCGTTTAAAAGCCAGCCCGTTAAAAATGAAACCACCAGACGAAATGCAGTAAGTGATAATTAAGACGATGCCAAAGCATTTCCAAACGGATTCTATTGCCTGTGAAAATTGATATCAACAGTCGGCCAAATCACCCAAAGGCACTTTAATCTGATGACCCCTGATTTGTTCTCTGTGTTTGTCCCCTTTAAAGCGTTCGTATACATTTGTATGCAGCATTTTAATCTAGATGTGAGCGCTCAGTGCACACGTGTGTGTAGTGACGACATTATTCTGACTTTGTGTCTCAGCTTTAAGAAGACGTCAGAGACGCTGTCCACGGCAGGGCAGAAAACCACAGCAGCCTTCAGCACACTGGGGAGCGCCATCAGCAGGAAGTTCGAGGACATGAGGTACACAGTGACATCACATCGGATTATTTAGTGCACTTTGACGCCGAGTTCAAACTTTACGCGTCTCACCTGCCAACCAGCAGTGTCAACAGTGCGTCTGTCCTTCTGTGTTTATCGATACTATCATGCAAATTCTGTAGTGATGTGTCTATCATCAAAACATTTGCATATCCACAGCTGTTATAACCCAGCCTACCCATTCCTCCACTTTTATCCAGCCCCAGTTTATTTGTGCAGCGAGAGGAGCTCTGTCTCTTGCTCTGTCCACCTCAGGGAGAAGTTGTGATTATGTAAGCCCACATTAAGCTGCTTTCTGTGTGTGTGTGGGGGGGGGGGAGTGAGCTAAAGGGCCCAGAGGCAAAGTCTGTCCTCCTCGGTCACTCTTTATTTCTGTCTCTTTGCCTCTCTGTCACCCCGCGCTGCTCTTTGTTCGAGACGCGGAAAAAGTCAACACAAAGCGTGTGAGCCCACATTGTTCCTCGTGTAGATAAATAAAGCGTTTGTGTGTGTGTGTGTGTACGATGGCAGGAGAGAGCTAAAGAATGTGGGCCTTCAGGTAAGTGCAGGAGAAAACACAAGAAAAGCTTCCTGAGGTCGAGAAACGAAGCTGGTTGGTTGGAAGAAAGTGCAGAATTGGTGACACCTAACATCGCGTGTATACACATATGCAACACTTTAGCGAAATGTGTGCATTCATAACAAAGTGTAACAGGAAGAAGGTTTTAAAAATGGCATCTCTCCTGTGGAGACTGTAATGTGTTGACAGTAGCTACGTTGTAAAAACAAATGAGGTGTTGGTGCTTCTGGGCACTCTGCAGCTTATTATATATTTTTGCGAGTGCGGAGAGGAAACAATGTATTTATCTTTGATTATTCCAGCATGGTTGGACTAGAATTACTGTTCCCTCGAAGGTATGTTCCTGTGGTTTAGTGCTCATGGTGTGCACATACAGTAAGCATGTTTGTATTTTTTTGCTGTGGCCGTGTTTGAGGTGAGTTTCTTGCATGTTATCAGTCAGAAGTATTTCAGACTCATGTTCTCTTAAGCTGTATTCTCGAGAGATACAGCATATCACAGCTTATATCTCACCCACTATCTTGTCATCCATTTTCCATATAATGCCATCCATTTTCCATCCATCCCAGCTCACACTGGGCGAGAGGCCAGTTCATCACAGGGCTGACACATAGAGACAAACACTCACGCTTACTATGGCCAATTTAGAGTCACTAATTAACCTGCATGTCTTTGGACTGAGGCAGAAAGGCCCCAGCGGACTGGGGGGTTCAAACCACTGCACCTATCAGGAGCAGCACGATAGAAATATGTTATCTGTCCAACAAAAATAGGCATCACTTTAAAGTAGATAGGAGCCGTCTATCTGTTACAGTATGCAGGACAAGGTAACGGAAAGGCTGATTTTCTTCCTTGAAAAATGAACTTCTGCTTGTGTTTCTCACTTTCTTTTTCTCTCTTTCTTCAAAACAATATTTATTTGTATTTTTGTGCAGATAAAAATCACATTTTCCACCCTGTATGTTTCTTCACCACTACTGTTAATTGTCATATTTCTCTTTTAACAACAAACTCTCCAACTCAAACTTTTTATTCCTTTATATCAGCTGTGTTTGTGTGTGTGTGTGTGTGTGTGTGTGTGTGTGTGTGAGTGAATATTTGGTTTGTGTACAAAATGTTCGCTAATCACTGCCTAAATTGACTCAGGGTTTCCTTTTGGTGTGAGTGTGGATAAGATTGTGTTTTTGTGTGTTTATAATGTTTAACTTTAGTGGAACATTTTCATTTTCTTACCGTGTCTGTGTACACACGAGATAAAGTGTACTTCAGCACAGTCTGGTTCCCACGGTAGCGAACGTTGCAAAAAAGTTAATTAACTATTTACTAACACAAATACTTCCACTAAAGTGAAACAGTGTGACTGCAAAGGCCTGTCAAAGTATCTTAAAATGTTTTCCCTCTTCCACCATGCTCCCCAAGGTCCAACTCTATAGGGTAAGAACCACACTGCTGATTATGTTACATTAGGCCACATTCAGACAGGATCAGGCCCTACAGTGAATTGCTGCAGGGTTGTATGGCCGTGTGTAGGTGAATGAGGGAGGGTCTGCTGGGGTTGTGTCTATTTGAGCTGCACGTAATTGCTGTAAAACAATCAGGAAATAACTTTTTATTTCACTCATTAACCAGCTTTCTCCATGCCGGCGCTCCCTCACTCTCATTCTCTGTCTATTTCACTCAACTAGGGCTCTCTCTCTTAAACCATCGGACTCAAACAAATTAAATTTCTTCGCGTCACTGTTTTGCAGCATTAACTGTGAGCCAGATACAGATATAGAAGCTGGTACATGAAATAAACAAAGCCAGACCACAACAGGTAGAGCTTCAGAGTTTAGTCCATGAATCCACCTGGATGGTCTCAGTTTGCCCGATCTGAGTGTCAGTCAGTCAGATCAGCTGACAGCACGAACTGGTTGGTACAGTATGGACTGAAAACAGTCAGCTGAGTCTGGTTGACTAAATGCTGCTGCCGTGCTGGTCTGTAGCCGTCGGTCAGGTGGTTCTCAGAATCCGATCTAATTGATTTTAGTCTCTGATGATAAACAAATCATCTCAATGAATCATGTGAACGAGGGGGCACGAACTGCCCTGCGTCTTCCTCGTTGGAAGGAAAATGCTAAAGCTAAGCTAATACACACTGAGAGTGACCATGCAGGCCTTTTCACTGTAGAGCAATTATTGATTTTATTGAACAGATAAAGATTAAAGATTTGATTTGTGATGTATTATCCCACCCATTACTCTCCATTTCATCCTCTAAGAGAGACTCTGGGACTCTAAATGAGCACAATATCAAAAGAAAACATAGCTCTGGTGTGTGTGTGTGTGTGTGTGTGTGTGTGTGTAACCTGTGCTAATTATTAACTCCTCTCTCACCACGCTATCTGGGGACAGCTACTCTATCAGACACTCTATGAGCATGCCAACCATGAGGTAACCACACTGTGCTTGCTTTCTTTTGTGTGTCAATTTATGTTTTATTTGTCAGTTTTTTTGTCACAAAATTCCACCTTATTTTTATTGAAATGAATGTGTACCGTGTGGGTATGACATTACTCAAACACCAGGCGCAGTGCTACTTCAGCGTGTGTGTTTAAAGTGTTGAACGTGTCCTCCTACATTGACATTCATTTAATTAATGGCTGAGTGATGATAAGTTCATTCTGATACCGAGAAAGCTGGAAAAATATAGTAATATACTATATATTACCTCCATTCACTGAAGCACATGTATGTCATTACAGTAAATACCTTTTATTTTTATAATAAATATATCCCAGAGGATGTAAATATAATAATTTTAGCCAAAGTGACTTCACCCAGAAAATATTGTAGCAAATCACCCTCTGTCTTTCGTTTCTTTACAGAAACTCTCCCAGCTTCAAGTCTTTTGAGGAGAAAGTTGAGAATACAGTGTCTACTATCAAGGTAAACAGTGTGTGTGTGTGTGTGTGTGTATTATTAAGTGATAACAGACCAAAATAATGTTAGATGCCTTATTCAGGGCATTAAAAATGTCATGTACAGTGAAAGCAGTTAGTATCAAAGAAACAACCTGTATATTAAATATTGACTGTCACACTAATGAATAAACTATGTTTTGTTTAGTAGTAAGCTGTGAACGCCACGCAGAGAAACAGATCTGAACATTTTAAAATGTCAGTGAGGCCGAGCCAAACGACCAAACACTATAATCTGGGTGTAATTGCTAGCTTACACTCTTGACTCTCACAGCCTGCTGGTTTATTTATATGCACACTGATCCTGATGCAGTCTTAGCAGGAGCAGACCTCCATCCTTTGCGATAGCTGCTGGTAAAGACCACCGTCTGATTTATGGGTCCGTGGTGTGTATGGAGAGGTTAGAAAAAATGCTCAATTACTACTTATACTCTCCTATTTTGTGACTTTCAGTTTTAATATAATTTCAAGGATAACAGGAACTCTAATGGGAATTCAAACACTTCTTCAGTTCATGAAACCCTTTTAAAACACAAAGACAAATGCTGTAAAAAAAAATTTAAAAAAAGAGGTTCAAATTAGTAGCTGAAAAATGTTTAGGCTTTGGTTACCTGTTTTTTTTTTTTAAACGCTTATCACAGCTTGTGTCTGATAGGAAAAGTCTGCCACCTTAAGTTTATTCAGCAGCAGTGCAGCGCCCATGTAAAGAATGATCCAGTGATGACAGCAGAGCATTTTTTTTGTTTCACAGACAAAGGTTGGCAGTTCGGAGACCGGAGGCAGCTTTGAGGATGTCCTCTCCTCGGCAGCGAATGCCAGCTCTCAGGACACACCCACTAACACCTCGACGGACAGCTCCGAGAGACCGCGTTAGAGCTGCATCCACACCACAAGGCGGGACTTCAACCAGGAACTCTTATCACTGCTGTATCGGAGCGCGTACCTTACTCTAAGGCTCTGACTAAAATGTTACCGATTGCTTTTATTTGATCAAGATGCAAACAATCCCATGTATGTGATGAAGTCTTCTAACACTTGGATGGAAGTTTCTGCAATCCCAGATGCTTAGACTTTATAGAAACTTGCTGCCAATTCTTGTTTGGACCAAATTTAGCCTAAATATTCTAAAGCAGCAGCTGTCTACTTTTATTCTGAAAGATCTGGACAGCCAACATCAGTGTTAAACACATGTAGCGGTTGATCTTTTTGTTGGACGAGTCTCCTTCATTGTGGTGGCCTCCAGAGGCGTCCAAACCATGCTGATGTTGGGTCAGACGGGGTCGAAGGGGAGAAGTGTTTAAAAAATAATGAAATGAAAGAAGGGTGAGCAGATTCCCAGAACCAAAGCCGTTTAAATTATTTTTTTCTGCCCTGTATTTCTTCTGTAACTTGCGCTGAGGGTCTTGTGGTTTGGCTCTTTTACTTTGTCGTCATGAGTGGAAAAACACAGCTGGAGTTCGTCACACACAAAATAAGAGGTTACGACCTCTTTCTTTTGCTATGTAAATTCTACATAAATAGAAACAGCCATGTTGGCATCAAAATTCTGCATCATTTATAACTTTCAGACCAAAAAAAATCCCCCACAAAACTACATTTTAGGTTACTAGAAATACGTGTTTCATAAAATAAAAACACAATTTCTGCTACGTTTTCAACGACCCACTACTTTAGCCAATGTGAATCACACAGAAGTCGGGTCATGGTGGCAGCAAGTTTAGCAGGACATTCCAGTCTTCCCTCTCGGCGTTCCCAAGCCAGATGGGCTATATAGTCCCTCCAGTAGGTTCTGTGTCTGCCTTGGGGTCTCCTACCAGTTGGACGTGCCTCTAAAGGAAAACGCCCAGAGGCCCCAGATTAGGATTATCTTTTCAAAAATCTAATTTTCTGCTGCTGACACTTTGGTTTGAGGCCTCTTTGAATGCTGGATACATATTTAGTCTGTGCACTCACACTATAGAACAAGCTAATCTATGAGAAGAAAAAAAAAAACACACACTGTATGTGCAGTGAATTGTACATGTTTAATGTACCGATAGAGTATTTTATTTTTTCATGACTGACACAATCTGATTGGTCACTTGGGACAGTGAAGTCGGATGCTGGAGATGAAGAAACAGCTGCACTGTTTTACCTCAGCAAAGTGCTGAAGGTGAAAACATTTTTTAACCTGTAGAGATCCAGATTACGTAAACGTGTACCATTTATCAACCTTACCTGCCCTAAAAACGTAACATCTGAGTCAATAAAGATAGAAAATCTGATGCTGCTTGCTGTGTAACTGATACAACATATATAACATCACTCAGTAGCTGGATCATAGCTGTAATACAACCCTTGACTGTAATGTGACCCTGAAATCCAAGACACGCCGTTACTTACAGATCTGATTTTTAACTCCCTTTTGCTGAACTAACCTGTTTAACGCTGAAAGAAAAGTATGGAATTCATTTTTATCTATGAAAAGGTTGGTGCCACAAAAGATTAAAAATCTGATTTTATGTTTTTAACTTTTCAAGTACAGTCTCCGTGGCCACTGCGTAACTTTGCCATCAAAGTAATGTTCAGTTTTTATTCTATAATCTGTTTTGTGTTTCATTTTTCTCATCTTGTCTTTTTATTTTCTTTGGTTTGAGAAGATGCCTCTGGATCATTTCATGTTTCGTTCAGCCTGTCCGTGAAATGTATTTATTAAAATCCATCATCATCCATCAAGTACTAAAAGAAAAGCTTGTCTGACATATCACCAAATAACTGAGGTAATGCATGTTCTGTTGCTGGAATTACAGTATAGATTTTACATTTGTATATTGTGTTAGGTTGAAATCAAATTGAACTCTGCACAAGTTAAAAGAGCTTTTTACAAAACTCTCTAACACTCAAAGACATAACTGTGACGTTCATGTAACATTGTGTTTAACATATTCATCTGTATTCATAAAATTAATCACACAGCATTATAAATAACTGTTTTTATGGCTGATGTATCGATATTAAAGATTGTTTAAACCAAAGTAAATGTCACAGATGACTGTTTTTACAATGAACGCTGAAAACTTTGACTGAACCTAACAGTGATAAATGTAATAATGTGCAACTGAATGCAATGCACTGAGAATAACACTGAATTCCTGAGTAAATCTTCCGTATATTAACTAAAACATTCTGCATATTGTGCATCAGAAAAGAAACATTTTTCTGATGGCTGCAGCACCACTGTTTCATTTTTAATGGATGGCCCTATAATGTAACACCTGCCAGATAATATATATTAAAATGTAATAAAAATCTATTAATCAATGGTGTGAAACAAACAATTAAGCTGACATATTTTATAGTTCCTCTCCATATAAGCAGTTTAGTAAACAGTATCCATGAAGGGTACAAACACGTTTTTTTACGATTTGATTTGATTTGATTATATTTTGACGTTTTGCACGTGCATATTATCTGGCAGTTTTTACATTAGTAGCTGTGATACCAGAAACAATAAAATATCCACCCAAAGAAATTGGGAAATGTAGAGGTTAAAACTCCCAAAATACAGTTTTCCACGCTCGCTCACATGATCCTGTTTCATGTTTGTGCATCCTCACACTTTATACAACAGTCCAGTATCTCTCTCCCTCCAGTGATTGTGTTAATCACAGTCAGGAGGAGGTGTGTGTAGTCGTACTTGCTGCACCGGTCGTCTGTGAGTTCCCAGAATCCTTTGTTTACTCAATTTTAGTTATGCGACATCCTCTCTCTTCATTTAAAGAGCTGACGAGCTGGAGCACGTCCGGGTGCTGGAAACGACCTGAGAAAGAACGATGCAAGTGCTTCAAATTATTTGTCTTGACTGACACACACACACTTTATATAAATGTCTACACAGCATGTCCATATTAGTTTTATATAATTTGAGACCTAAAGTAACACAAAACATGACCAGTAATGTACGGTCAAAGAGCTTCTGCATATGTACACACTGAATAAATAAAGATGGGGAAAGCTTGCAGACGTACCATTGGTGGAGTCAAAGAACTCCTGCAGTCTTCCCGGCGTTCCCTCCAACTCCTCATACTCATGAGCCTGCAGGATCATCTCCAGGAGGTCAAACTGTTTCACCAACCTGGCCTCTGCACTGCTCTGGGTCTCATATTCCTGCACATAAGACAATAACACAATAAGTTTGTCTGCTATTGGATCACTTTCATTCACAAGCTACAAACACGGCAGATGCACTTTATACCTCCCACAGTCCATAAATCTCCTGTTTGAGTCCCTCCGGCAGAAGACCTGAGAGATGTCTCATCGCTTCCTGAGAGGGAGGTGAGGAGGAGAAACTACATGAACCATCATCCTCATCATCATCATCAGATCAATTTAACAAGTCAGGAAGCCTTAAAAGACTGATGTGTTGTGAGCGCCACTGGTCACTTGCCTCTTCTCGCCTGTGTTTCTCTGCTTTACTAATGTTGTCCGATGGTGCAATATCTCCCACGATGCACTCAGCCATGTCATGAACCAGCGCCAGCTTTATACATCTAAAGACAGAGAGGTAGAAAATGTACGAGCAGTACTGTGTAAGCACTGAAAAGTTGTTTTTAGGTCTGCGTACCAGTACCTGTCCTTGTCCACGGTGGGGTCAGTGATGGTCAGAGACATCATGGCCATGCGGTACATGTGATCTGATACGCTCTCTGGTTTCTTCACGTTCCTGTACACCCAGCCGGTCCTCGGGACCCTCTAACGTCAAACAACACAACACAACACACAACTCATCAGTGTCACAGAATATAAGTGACTTATTCCAACAAACTTGTGTTTGTAGAGACCGACTTCACTGGAAAAAAAAATACTAAATCATACTTGTTTGACAGTTTGATCTTATAATACATTAAATGAAGATGTTTTACTTCATGGCAGAACAAAACATTTGAAAGGGTCATTATAAGGTCTGGAAACTTGTGGTGGACTCTGGTGGACATTTTGTATCGCAAACAATTAATCACTTAATTAGTCAATGGATTATTCAATGATCAATAAAGAAAACATGCACTGGTTAGAGTATTAGAGGGAACACTGAAACTGTTAGGCAACACCGCATTTTCATTTGATCCTAGTTTAATTTATAATATAAAGAGCCAACGCAGTATGTATCTATATAAGGCACACAATAAATAATAAAGACTTCCACCTTATAAACAGTGAGTACAATAGTCCAGTCAACAACAACCCACAGACTGACACAGCCCCACAGAAAATGTGTTGTTCATTTCGGACAGAGAGTAAATCACCAGAGAAGTAGTCTGAGTCTCGGGAGAAGACTTACTTTAAGCTGCCCGATCAGTTTCATAAACTGCAGCATTTTACTCATGCCGGCTGCTGACTCCATGGTGGCCGCCATTGTTGCCCAGTGTTACGGTTTAAGCAGCGACCCCGTTAACCTGAGAGCGTCAGCGGAATGAGTCTGTGGTTGTCCTGGATACGACAACTGTTGAAACTGCTGTCAAAACAAGACACGAATCAGGCGAGTCCGTTTTTTTTTTGACATTGTAACGTTAATGAAAAAATAGCTATGTGTCTTCCTGTTTTCTGCTGCCAGCTGTCGTATCTAGGACAACCACAGACGCATTGGGCTGATTGTCGCAGTTGACATGGTCGCTGGTTAAACCGAAACACCGGTAACCCGGATACAGAAGAACTTTTTTTTTTTTTTTTGCTGATGTCGTAGCCCAAAGCAGCCGCTAGGGGTCAGCAGATACAGCACAACGAGCTTGTGCAACGAGATACTAAATCTGCCTGGTTAGTGGATTGGTGAAATTAATCCTGACCTTTTAATGTTTGCGTCAAATAAATGTTTAGCTGTAAAATATTATGTAACCGCTTTGAACAAAGTATCTCAAAAGTACAGATATAACAAACTGTAGGTGGCAGTAAGGCAACAAGCGACCGTGTAAATCACACGAAGAAGAAGCCGTTGCACCGGAAGTTGGTGAGGCGGGAGATTAGAAGACGTAAACAAACTTTTTGTCGGCGTGTTGTTTGTCTGTCTTGTTTCACATCGACCAGCTACAAAAATGCTCAACAAGGCACCCAGACTGAAACAAACGATTAAAACGAAGATGAAGAGTAACACAAACGTGAGGCCGGCGTCAGAAGCAATGGTAAGTAGACGATGTTATTGCTTTTTAAAGAGCTATCGTTTGTTTGTGGCTAACGTTAACTAGCCTCTTTTATTTGTTGTTCTCAGATTGAGCTCCTGACTCTGCTGTTTCTGAACAGTCTGGCTGATGAGGCCAAGGCCAGAGCGTTTGAAGACAAATCTGCAACTATTAGAGCTCAGCATCTCAAAGCGGTCTCCAAGGTTAGTTCAAACTTTAATGTTAACGCCATACTACTACCATATCTTACATTTACATTTAGCCTAGTCATGTATCTGACGCTTTTATCCAAAGCGACTTACAAGGAGCAATTTGGGGTTCATTGTCTTGCTCAAGGACACTTCCGAACCGATCAGATGATCGGTGGGATTGAACCACCGATCATCTGACCAGTGGACGACCCCTTAATTTCTTATTTTCTAAATTTAAAATCTTAAATCAGTAATACACAGACAGCAAAACTTCATTTCAATACCATATTACATTACTAACCACTGATTAAGATAAGTTTCAGGTTTATTTGTCATGCAGGTAACACAGGGTCAGCAATACAATGAAATGTGTTGGACGAGAGCCGGTCAGCTCAGCATTAAGAGCACTAAACAGTGTAACAAAAAAAATATACAGAATAAAAAATATATATATACTAAAACAGAATATGAAAAATATGCCTGTGTTCTATACTTGTGTACAAGTATTGAGAAGTGTCACTATATGAACATACTATATAAATATTTACAATAATACTAGTGTTAACAATGATACTAATTCTATTCAGTTCCATTCAGCTCAAACAGAGTCAGGGTGCTGCTGTGGTGTATTAAAACTCACTGGAAAGTCTCTGCTACACTAAATGGAACTGAACCCTAATTAGTATCATTGGAAACACCTGTGTTGAGCCTACTATTTCATGTAAACATGGCTGCTGTGCTGTGAAAGGTCAGTTGTTTACTTGATTATAAGGTCAATAAAAAGCCTGTCACCACTTCTAGAACCCAAATGCAGTTACAAATCCGAAGACTATGTGTCAGTTTGTACATAGCAAAATATTCATATTTGAGAGGTAAAAACCACTGAAATCTGGGGCAATAATAATAATAATAATAATAATAATTTATTAGCAAAATCGTTTAATTTCCTGTCAAGTGGCTTTGTAAATCTGGAAAAGAGATATAGTTTTTGTGCCATGTAACATGACATCTAAACAAGTCAAGTTTTTGAATACTAACTTTTTTTGTTGAATCAGTTGTATAATGTATGTTTTGCTTTTGTTTTACAGTTAATGTTTTGACAGCAGTAGACCACGATTTTGTAAAAATCCTTTTTAAATTCAGCAAATTTAGATACCAACTACCAAAATCTCTGTATTATTAAACGTTTCTTAGATTCTGATCTGAGTCTGAATAGTGTTTGTTTAAATGTATTTAACTAGTTAAGTTATAGTTCAGCATGTTGGTGGTGGTGGCTGGTAGAGGTGCTCAGTAAACATCACCAGGAAAACAATTTAATTGTAATTCATTTTAAATTAAAATAAAAGTCCTAAACATTTTCTCCCTTAGACTTTTTTCTCATTTATATTTCTAAACAGAAGAGTGCATTTGTCTTTAAATTTAACCAAACATTACAGGATTGAAACATTTATACGTTTTTGATGATATCTACAATAAACAATTATCAATGATATGTAGTAGTGCTTATTACTAGTAATAATAACCATGTTTTGTTTAACATGTTTTGATGTTTTTTCTTTCTTTATAGAAAGTCCTGAAAAAAGCCAGAGGGTGAAGACAGTGAAGTTCATCATTCATCATTTTATGAGCGTTGTTGTAAAATCTTATTATGAATGACAGTTGAAATATTTTTTCTTTTTTATTATACATATTTTTTCTTCTGAAATTTTCCTTTTTGTGTTTATTATTCTGCTCTGTGTAAATAAATATTTTCCCGTCTGTTTTTTGTTCTTTATTCATTTTTTATTGTTATTCATATTGCAGACGACAAAGTCCCAAAATACTAAAGATAATGGCTCTCTCATATCATAATAAACCAGACTTTATTTACACATACGTTGAGTATATTGAGCTTTGATCTGAAATGTGGACCACTCAGAGTCGGTTAGTACTCCCAGCCCTCGTCTCGCTCTCCTATCATCCGTCACTGTCAGTGTTTTTAACTGCATGCTTTACGGCCTCCTCGCTGAGCGTGGGCTCGGCCTCCTCCCAAATTCCTCACTTCTTCACGCTACATAGTTAATCTTGAATGCTGAGATGTTATCCAGCTGATTTCTTATCGCAGCAGGGTTCCCCACAGTGAGACTTTTGCCTTCTCAGGTGCATGAGTGGTGAAAGGTCCTCTTGTTAAATTGTTTCATCGTGCAGTATCTGCTAAATATTTATTTGAAACGATGGGTTGTCACATTTTCACATTTTCTTCAGCAGGTGGTAGCCTAAAACATGTATCACAGTGTGTGTATGATGTAGCACAAAGGTCCATCTTCAGTGCATGTGTTTGAATTCTACTGTAGGTGTCCTAATGTGCACATGATTACAGGTACACCGTACATATGGTTTAAATTCATCACAAGCTTTATTATTCGCTTGTCTCTCTCTCTCTTTCTCTCTCCCCTTTGCGTGGTGTCCTCCATCTTTATCATCTTACATCTCCCCGTCTTTCTTTTTGGCAGTTAAGACATTCCTTGGCCTCTGATGGTTATTTTCTTCAAGAATCTGATCTGGCACCCCAGTGTGCATAGTCATGTCATGTTTATGTTCCCTGTCAGGTTGAGGAGGTGTTACAGGGTTTGTGGAGTCCCACCCTCCTGACCTTTGAACCCCTGGCACCTCTCAGTGCACTGCTATTCCCTTCTTGATTCCTACATTCTCATCACGGCCGCTATAACGTTGACATTTGCATATGTTTCACTATATCATGTCCTCCCTAAGTTTCCCGGCCTTGTTTGTGGCAATAGAGTTAAACTTCTTCACTCTCCTGTTGGCGATGTGTACTTTGCATACACAGTCTAATCTGTAAATCTACTGCATGCAGATTGATGGATGGTGTTGCTCTGCAGCAGCTGGCCGCACATCCAAAGGCTCCATTGAGGTGTTATTTTATCTCATCTCATCATGTCTCCTCTCTAGGTTTGCTCTTGTTCTTGAGGGATTTGAGAAACACACTCTTTTTTTTCTCCCTCTGTCAAAATAAAGAAGTAACAGACTCTGGTCCGGTGCATGTTCTGGTCTGAGCACCTGTTGACAATTTAAGCCAGCAGCCCTGTCCAGCTCCTCTATCTGGCTGTTTGTACTTTTTAACTCTGTCTCTCTCAGATAAATCAGCTGCAGTGTAAAATCCCACTGCAAAGCTCCTGCTGATTTTCCAGACAAGCCAAAAAAGCACGGCAGTCCATTTTGGCAGGGATGTTGTTATGATAACTCACTGCGCCTTTCTTAATAAGGAGCACATGGTTTGACAGGTTTCAAGTGTGTCATTGTTTCTGTTCACATCTTTGCTTTGAAGGGGAAATGTAATTTTAGTAACAACAATAAGACATTTAATATCACCAAATTTGGCTCATTAGCAAATCTGGGGATTTTTGATTGTATACGATTTGACAGGCATGGCAATGGGTCATGAATTATAAAGGGAAACGGATACCAGGAAGAAGAAAATCTGTTTTGGAGAAGAGTGAAGAACCACAGAGTTCCCAAAACAGGAGATAATGCACACAGGGGTGCCAAACAACAAATCCTCTGGAGGACTTGAGGCTTTCATCACCTTCCAGCCTTTTTGTGGGAATCATACATCGTCTCTGACACCTCCAGCTCTCTAGTTTTGTTTTGTCACTGGGAGGTAGTCAAATCACTCTGTGTTTTGGGTTGTTATTCCCAGAATCCTGTCGTCATGGGAAACATGCACAAGTGCAATCATGGCTCAAGTTGAACTAAATCTAAAAGTGTGGTTAATATGCTAATTTTACCGTCTTCTATAACTGTGACTCCATCCAGCCTGTGTGAGAAGCCTTTGAAAAGCTGTTGATGTCGTGGTGACATGCTTCATAAAAAACACAGTCATGCCTGACTGATTTAAATGAAACCAAAAAATAATGATTTTGTTGTCGTGGTAACACACTCACCGTATTCACTTTCAGACTCTGAAGAGAGCGTATGATTTATTGTATGATGTGAGTAAAAGAGAGGTTTCTGTTCCTCTAAACAAGCTCTCTGATCCAACCTACTGCCGTGCATGATTTATAGCAGTTTCACCTCTTTGGGTCTCGTACGGTAACGCTATGGCCACCGACAGTGTAAAGAATGGACGTATGCATATGTTATGCATGACAACACTTGTAGGTTTCTAATGATTTGCTTTGAAGCTCACAGTGTGGTGACTCTGGCCAGCGCCATGTTGGCAGCCCTGCCTTTTCCGCTTCCCAGCTAATCTAAAAATACGTGGATCATCAGTAGAACTAAGGTGGACCGAATGACATCTGGGTGCTCAAAGAAACCACCTGTAACAGCACCCATCTGTCAATCAAAGCAGCCACATGGATAATGATGCATAACTTTAAGGCTTAATATAATTGAACAGGTGAGTTAAAAAAAATCAACCTCAGTACAGTTGTCAAGAAATTAGCTATAGAGACCAAAACTGTTTTTTGTACCAGGCTGTAAACATGTTTATTTCTGCTGTGAATTTGGACATTTTGACATCGGGACTTATGGAGACTGACTTGTTCTGGAGCCAGCCTCAAGTGGACGTTAGAGGAACTGCGGTTTTTGGCACTTCAGCATTGGCTTCACTTCACAGACACAAAGAGTGTCGGTGTAGTTGACTAAACAATGGAGATAAAATCATTAATCTGCTCAAATAATATTGTAATCATATATTGTATTGGAAATAATATTAATGTAGCTCTGAGCTACAGTTAATTGTCAAACAAATATTAAAATATGCTCTGACTTAACGTGGAAAATTATGATTAAAAAGTTTTAATCATGTTTTTGTTTTATTAAAAATGTCGCCTTGACATAACTGAAAAATACTTTCTAACCACAGGCGCACTGGAAAAATCAAGTTTTCTAAATCATACTGATGTAAGGTGCTTATTGGACCACGGTTTGCTTCCAGTTGTGGTGTCACGAAGACTCACTCGTACATACACACCGTAAACTCGGATTTAAAGGTTCAGTGTATAGACTGGACCTGCAGACTGAAGGTCAAAGATCCAAATGAAGTAACAATAAGCAAAACATAATTTTGAGTATAACAGTCCTTAAAAAGACACAGACAGACATAATGAGTATGTGACAGATGAGCATTTCTTCAGTTCAATCATCATGTAGAAATCTCACTATTTATACCGTTTCTGTGAAGAGACTGATCATAGATCAGAAGGAGGGTCGTAAAGGAAGCGTATCACAGGAGGAGGTTGGGAGTGTGTGTGTGTGTGTGAGAGAGTGTGTGGGGAAACAGGGACAACCTCACAGCAGCTTGACCAAACTTATATTAGATCTGTGTTGCGACTATCATATGATGGTTTCTTTTCATTTTGCATTATTCATGGCGTTCTGTCGACTTGAGTAATCTCGTGGAATGCACATGGGGTTTTTCCTTCAAGAAAACATTTAGCTCAACTCTGCACTCGTCTGCTCTCTCACACCAGACCGGAGTCTCTACACGAGTCCACTTGAAGGAATTCACAGATTTTTTTTTTAAAGATGTGAGGTCAAGGTGTCATTGCTCAGTGGATCAATGCCGTGCTGAGGGAAGAAGGAAAATGCGGATACCCTCTTTAATTTGGATTCTGCACTTTATGAATCTTACAAAAGGCCTTGATAACGCAAAGATTCTGCACAACAGACGTAAGTATTCAAGCGTGACTTATCAACCGCACCTCTCCAATGCTCATGTGAAATGTTTTTTATCTTCTCCCCATTGTTCCAGTAAAAAGTAAAAGAGTAGACAGACACTACATATGGAGACAATAAGTTTGTTCTTTCAGCTCTCAGGAAACAATGTGGTCAAAGTGGTCATATTCCATTGGTTTTACCCTCTTGAACGCTATGAATTTGAAAGCTTGGCTCCATTTATTAGCTCTGATCTCATCAAAGCACAATGTCTGCAAAGGCTAAAACTCACTCGGCTCCCCCTCCACACATACACACACGCACATCCTGATATCCTTTTATGGTTTATCTACAGGTAGCACCCCCATGAGCAGACCCTGTCCGGCAGGTTGTGTCACATGCTCGGCCCTGAATGGCTGCCTGTCATGTAAACCTCGCCTCTTCTTCCATTTGGAGCTGGATGGGATGCGGCAGAGGGGCACCTGTCTGTCCTCCTGCCCCCGGGGTCACTATGGCATGCGCTCTCCACACATCAGCACCTGCACCAGTAGGTACCAATGAACATATGCAGGGAGTGGAGAACCGATGTTTAATCTTATCTAATTTTCTGGACGAGACTAGAGGCTTTACAGGGGTTTTTTTTGCTGTTACTTTTACTGTTCCATTGTGTTAAGCTGAACAACAACTCATTGTGAAATACTCACTGTGTAACTGTGTACAATACAAACTGATTTAAAGTTGGTGTTGACAGAATGAAATAAACAAGAACATATTTTGGCACCATTTCTGCTGGCCTGCAGGGTGCAAGGAGGACTGCGCTTCCTGTTTCAGTGAAAATTTCTGCACACATTGTCACCCGGGTCACTTCCTGTTCCAGGGTAAATGCGAAAACAACTGTCCGAATGGGCTGACAGCAAACACAGCGCTGAGAGAATGCACAGGTGAGACGTGTTATTCATGAAGGCTGTGTGCACAACATGCATGTAGTAGAGTTTTCCATGGACGTACAGTGCAACGTAAGATGTTTGTGTGTCTCAGAGTGCTCTACAGGCTGTGAGATGTGTGTCAGGAGGAACATGTGTGTGAGGTGTAAAGCAGACCTGTACTTTCACCAAGGCCAGTGTCATCTCACCTGTCCGAGGGGATTTGAGCCTGATGTGCAGCTTCAGCAATGCATCCCCCAAGGTGAGAGAAACTCCCTTTGGCCAACTTTTACTGAGATGTCAAACAAGAACAATACATAATATCAGTACAGAAGTTTCTGCACACCTCTCGCTACCTGTGAGTATCTTTCTCAACACCTCTCTGCTCATAGTGCACTGCAAGGTTGGGGAATGGACAGATTGGGGTCCATGCGTTCGGAGACGGAGCACGCGGACCTACAGGAGGGGGGAGGAGATGCGCACGCGAAAAGTTCTACAGTCCCCAAGTGTCAACGGTGACCCCTGTCCACACGTGTCGGAGATCAAGAAGTGTGTCATCAAAAAGAGAGCAAAGAGTCCAAGTAGGTTGCAGTAAGATGAATGGCAGCCCCCTCATGAACAGAGACATTCAACTTGTTTTGCACATTCTACATTTGGCTGGTAGCAAAGGAAAAGTATAGATACATTCATTTCAAATAAAACAGATGTTTCTTCCATTGTATCTATAAATTCAACATCTTTACTGCATTGCTTAGCCTTATCCAGGCTCAGGCATTTCATGTGAATAACAGTCATGTGCTAAATTGATGCCACTTGTGTTTTCTTTTACAAACTGATTTTCTAACTTGACTGTTAGTCTTATTGCAACTTTTTGAGGACACCTGCACATCGTCTTCTTACTTGCAATAAAATGTATTAAGAAAACATGTTTTGGTTTTGTGTAAAAAAAAACAGACTGTACCGCCAACACTTACTCAATCCGTTTGACATATCAGACGAGACAAGGCACAGTTGTAAATAATAATATTAATGATGCATGAAGTACTTTTAGCTGCTTTGGTGTCAGAGTCGTGGTATTATGCATGCTGGCCCACTGTCACATTGTCACACTGTCATGTCGCACTGGGACACTTGATGGAACACACAGCCATTGTTATGTTATTAATAACACCTGTGCTTTTCTTACTAAAACAAGTCAAATGTCTGCACAAGGCAGATAGATATGTTATGACAGTGCTGTGTTTCTTTCTGTGTGTGTGTGTATATATATATATATATATATATATAAAACAGTGTATAATTTTTACACTTTTATACCCATATAACACAACAATATATGAAACAATGAATTAATATATAATATATATATAAACCATAGACTTTTACACACACATACACACGCACACACACGCACACACACACACACACACACACACACACACATATATATATATATATATAGTCTTCTTCTTTCGGGATGTATGTGTATATCTCTTCGGGAGAGAGAGAGAGAGAGAGAGAGAGAGAGAGAGAGAGAGAGAATAGAAAAAATATCTAGTGGAAAAAAAGGGAGTATTTTCAAAATAAATAATATAATAGGTAAATAAATGATAAGGTACGTACGGTGCGCAGCTCCAGTCGATGCACACAGCATGTGGACTGGCATTGTCAACGCTGTGAGGCCCATCCAGGAGCGCTGAAGTCAGTTGGGCTTGGCCGGAGCGATGGTCCAACAGTAACGCAGTCGTAATAACATCTGTGCTAACCGTACGTAACTTTATAACCAAACATAAATGCAGCCTTACAAAGATCTCCACCTGCTCTTCTGCTGAGGACGCTTCTAGAAGTATCTCAATGTTCAGGTGAGTGTACAAACAGAGACGTTTAGTAGCCAGGAAGCACACTGACAGCTAATATGCTAACTGCATATGCTATAGCAGCTGTCAGGTTAACGTTAGCTTGACGTTAACTTTACAGTATCTTAGTTACAGTATCTTAGCTACAGTGTCTTAGTGACAGTATCTTGACAGTGTTGCTTCACTACAATTAGACGAGGCTGTAGCATTACTGCTAACAATGTAAGCTCTTAAAATGCAATGCAGTTAGCTTAGCAGTAGTTGTGTATGTAGGTGTGTGATGTTAGCTCTGTCTGACAACTAAAAGAAGGCCTTTCATATAACTCGTTATGTCCGTTAAGTCTTGCAAATTCAGGGATAATAAAACATACTTAAATTTCCTAAACTAGCATTTTTATTTCACCATTGTTTATTAGCAGAAATCATAACTTTATGTCGTGTGTGTGTGTGTGTGTGTACGAGGGCGTTCCCAAAACTATCAGCTAAATAGCGCATGACAGGTGGGGGAACCACGCACGCCTGTTTAATACGTTTAAAGTAGTTACAGCTATGTAACAGCACACACAAGGCAGATAGATATGTTGTGACAGTGCTGTGTTTCTCTCTGTAGTATGGCAGGCTGTGGAGAAGGGGACTGTTCAGTGAATGCCCCGGCTCCCACCAAGCTTATAGAGGAGGGAGGAGACACTTGTGCTACAGACCCCTCCACCCCGGAGTGTGCCATCTGCCTGCAGAGCTGCATCCACCCTGTATGCCTCCCATGCTGCCACGTCTTCTGTTTCCTGTGCGTGAAAGGTGCCTCCTGGCACAGCAAGCGCTGCGCTCTCTGCCGACAAGAAATCCCAGAGGACTTCTTGGAGCGGCCAGTCCTACTCTCACCTGAAGAACTGAAGGCGGCAGCTGCCGGCGTGAGCCGAGGTGTCGGGACGGGCGGCGGTTCCCCCGGAGACTTTGCGTGGTACTATGAGGGGCGCAATGGTTGGTGGCAATATGATGAGAGGACCACCCGTGAGCTGGAGGAAGCCTTCTCCAAGGGCAGGAAGAGCACAGAGATGCTGATTGCAGGCTTTCTTTATGTAGCTGACCTGGAGAACATGGTGCAGTATCGCAGGAATGAACATAGCCGCAGACGTAAGATGAAGCGCGATGTTGTGGACATCCCTAAAAAGGGAGTTGCAGGACTGAGGTTAGATCCTGAACCGGCCCCTATTCCTGCTTTACCAGTTGTCACCCCAGCTGCCACAGACCGCGTCAGCTCAGCTGACGGATCGGACACTGCAGGCCAATCACAGTCTTCATCTTTCGGGATTATGGCCTCTCTTCCCCCTGTTAGACCTCCAACACTCCTGGGGCGCCATCTTACCAGTTCTCTTTCTTCCTCACGCTCAACCCTGGAAGAGTCTTTCTCGCAGCTTCTAATCAGCCAGCCGGAGGGTGAAGAGGTGGAAGGAGGTGACGAGGTACAGACGTACGATTCCGCATCCGGCAGCAGTGAGAGTGAGGAGGAACGTGAGAGAGCAGAATCGATGCCACGGAGAAGACATAGGCAAAGGCCGCTAAGGGAGAGCCAGCCAGCTAGAATGCCTCCAAGGGGAGGGCCCTCCAGCTCTACGGTCTGTCTCCGCTCACGTAGTCCTGATGGACAGTGCACTGTGACGGAAGTGTGACTCCGACTCTACGGCTCTTAAACTTTATCAGTTCGGCAAAAAAGTCTAAAAACCAGTATGCATCTTTAAAGGTCCCCTGAAATGGAAAATACATTTATGGTGTTGTTACTTGTGTCATCTATCATGTGCCAAATATGATCCTAACATGCAATTTACCTATTTTTATATCCAAATATTCTTGGGTCAAAGAAATTGTAATGTCATTTTAGTTTCGTGGGGGATCCGGGCAACCCTGCAGGTCTACAGGTTAACTAGAAGTAGCAGCAATGACACGTTAGTCTGCAAAAACATCATTTACTGCTCTCGCAGTAACATTTTTTTAAAGGTCCAGTGTGTAGGATTCGGTCGCTTATGACAGCAAAGGTTTGCAGATTGCAACTTTATGAATACCCCTCACCTCATTTTCCTCTTCCAAGCATGTAGAAGAACCTATAGAACGCATAAGGCCCTACCTAAAGCCAGTATTTAATTTGTCTGGTGTGAGCTGCTGAACTATGGCACACCCTGTGGAAGAGGACCTGCTCCCTCCCTCTGTAAAAGGATATTTTAGTTGATTATGCACTAAGGCAAACCTATTTATGAATATTATATTCCATTTCTGCCACATTCTGCCGATGCATCACCCTAAATCTTACACACTGGACCTTTGAGACCTGTTGCTGTCCTCCATACAATGTTGTGTTTCATGTTGAAATTGCCTAAAACCATCAAAAAAAAAGTTACAACATTAAAGCCATTTCAAGGGACCTTTAACACGTGAATTCAAGCCTTTCGTTAAAGACTTCAAAAGCTATTTTCAGCCAGCAATATTCTGTACTTGTGTATGTACACTGGTAGTTATGCATCGCATAAGAAGTCTGGGAACTTCTTGGTCAGTGTTGTCTAAAAAAAAAAAAAAAAAAAACTACACCTGCCACTGCCTTTACATCAGTTTGTGACATAGCAATACAACCTCTTTGAAACTAAACTACACCTTCTTCGTTCTCTGATCTTTAGAGCTCACGGTTCACATTTTTTTGTATGATTTTTTTTCTTTCCTCTCTTTCGGAGTGTCGGTGTAAAAAATCGAGCTTAAATGTAGCACCTTATGGTCGAGTTCACGGATGGTTAAATGTGCTTGCTTGTTCCTGTTTTGCTGATGAGGTGAGGTTAAGAAGTTTAGATCAGAACCTATTTAAACTGGTGTGTGTGTGTGTGTGTGTGTGTGTGTGTGTGTGTGTGTGTATGTCTAAGCGTGTGAGGGGGAGACAGACTTTATTCCCTCTATTTTATTGTGAAATTCTTGGTTTAATAATGGCACGCTGTATTGTTGTGGCGGTGTTGAGTGATGAAAAGCTACTGGCAGAACCACTGGAAAGTAATAGGCTATATATGTCGAGACACATTTGGATTTCTAATTCTTGCCATAGTACTCTCGGTAGGACTGCTGTCAGAGCACTGGCAGTGACATGTACTTGGACGAACGAGCTGACCTCATGCTCTTTTCTCTCTCTCTCACACTTTTTTGCTCCAGATGCTTTTATTTTATTTTCACTGTTTGTGTCTTACTGTCCAAATCACCTGAAACAATCGTCTGTCTGTGTGGTGTGGTGTAGCCCCTGTGGTGTTTTGTCAAGTCATTAAAGGTGTTTTCTCAATCATTTAAATCTCATATGTTGGCTGCTTTATTTGTTAATGGTTGAATACATCACAGACTTACGGGAAAACTGCAGAAACAGAAGTGGCACTGATCCATAGGCCTGTTGCAATGTGGTGTCCTTATTTTATTCCAAATGCAGCATACCTGAAGAGCCCACAGGATGGAGCTGTTGCACAAAGTAGCTCTTCACGCCACTTGACGTTTGGGACCATTTCACAGGATCCAGACAGGCAAACATTGTTGAAAATCTTACTCACTTTATTGCAGAAGTTAGTTGCAAAGATCTCTGAATTCTTACCTACTATGTTACCTGTTACATAGTGGGTGCAGAGCTGCATCCGGTCACGCTATGTTGTCTCTTACCTGCATTTTTAGATTCAACAGACAGAAATCTGTTTAAAGTACCGGTACTGTATCTGTAGCAATAAAAGTAAAAAAATAAAGCATTTTTTGAGAATTGATGGGGAAATAATTGAAGGTTCAAAGCCTGAGCTGTTTTTAATCATTTACAACTAACCTATAACATGTAAGCCTGGATGTGCCTGATTATTTTATTTGACTGTGAAGTGTTCCTACCATTTGTCTGCTAAATATGTGTCTGACAGGTATATTTATGGTAAACATTAACCTGCAAGTGTTTGTGGGAGACGCGGAAACACCTAAAATATTTATGTTAAAAGAACTTTGTTTTATTTTATTATAGTTTTAAGTATATTTATAGTAAAACCTAAAGCTCAGCACCAATGTCTCACTTTTAAATTGTGTTAAGTAACCAGATAACACGTAGTAATTTACAGCCTTGTGGTCTCGACTGCCAAGATGATCTGTGGGGCCGTGATTACCTGCTGCAGAGTTACTGGCGCTTCAAGTTTGGGACTCTGAATGTACAGGTTTGTTTACAAGTCTGTAAGAAGATGAGACTTCTGCCACCAGTGAAGCTGAGCTGCAGCGTTTGCCAGCTAAAGAAAAGCACAGGCTCAGTGTGTGCAGTTGGGAGTGTGACTTGAATGAGAAACATGGCTTAATGAGCCAGACTTTGACTAGCGTCTCCTCAGTGCTTCCACAGAACTCTGTGTACTCTGTGACTTGAACGAAAAGGGGGATAAAATGTTCCTGCTTTTTGATACTTAATAATTTACATAATTTACATCTGCAGACTATAAAAATGTGATTTAGCCCCCTCCGTAAACATCATAAACATCATTACTGCATATTTAAATGGGTTTGCTTGTCATTAAGCTTTAATTTCTCAGTGCAAACAAGAGTCAATACTTTCATGTTGGCTCCGGATGGGTTATGATAATTGGTAATTATGGAAAATGCCCAAAGCTAACTCAATATGGCAACCTAATTTAACCTATGGTAGCCAATAGTCATTCTGCTTAGTGAGACACTCAGAGGAACATACAGAGGCTATGGACACATTTATATGGCCCTCTCTTGGTTGTCTTAATCTGACCATAGGTACTGCGTATCAGCCTATCACTAACCTGCTATATGTGACCCCAACATGGACGTGACTGTGATGTTTCACAGCTTCTAGTGTTGGAAAATTATTTTATTGGAGACACTTGGACTGGTAGGTGAGCACTCCAACAAGACAAGGAGTCTACAGCCATGCTTGCACCTCCGTGAGGCTGTGCTTGAGCCAGAAAGGGTACGCTTAATAACGGTAAGGACAACTCAGTGGTATTAGTACTAGCAGAGTATTGGACAAGATAAGATTTGACCTGATGATTGCACTAGATGGAAAAGTAAGCGGAACATGAATCTCTGTACCAGGATGTAATGGTATCCAGTAGTTGTCGAGACATTTAATCCTGAACCGCTTAACGTGGCTAGACATTCATTCACTGAGTGAACAACAGACACGTTTGTTGAGTGTCTTTGCTCTTCAGGAGGGACTGACAGGCTGGAATGAGACACAGAGCTAATAGAGAAGGTGCAACTTTTAACCCCCCGCCCCCCTCTTTCACACTGCCCTTCTTCAGTACGTAGAAACTCAGATGGAGCACGTGGAGGTAGTTGGTGTTCCAAAACATTTGGTGTTGATGTGTCCGGCTAAGCTTCTGTTGATTTCACTCTGGTGATTCAAGGTGACAATGAGCATGATAATACTATTGGAATCACTTAATCATAAAAGCAGTCCATCACACAGCTACACTACACTACACTTGCCAATTTGAATATGATTGGTAAACGCACGTACAGAATTTCATGGTGAGCCATCCAATAGTTATAAATCCCCTGAACCAAATGGAAACCTTGTCTTGGTGCTGGAGGTAAAGTGAGTGAACCACCAGACGTTTCATTGCCTGGTGATCATAAACGCCTGTAATGAATTTCATGGTCTGTTTCAGTGTTGTACCGACAGGCCGTACCTTCAGATATGCTGCAAGCATGACTGAAAATCAGTCACTGACAAACAGAGCTTGGAAAAGCTTAACATCGTACAATATGTGTGATATTTTTCCAGCATATAGAGCTCAGCAGCTAGATGCTTTACAGCTAAACATGTCATGTAATATATATTACATATTATGTGGGGCATCACCTTAATATGCCATGAGAAGCTGACAGACAGATTAATGTGACAGAGACTGTATTTAGATTGAACATGTGAGGAACAGCATCTGATGAGGGACGAGTAGAGACATGAGACATGTGGTGCCAACGTGAAGGACAACAGAACAATTACAGCACATAGATGATGTTCACAAAGGAGCTATTGCTAATCTCTTAGCATATGTGACACAAGGCCAGTGTCTGGTCTGGTCACTCGCTATAAGATATGGCCATTCATAGTTACCCAGCCGAACACAGACAGACAGACAGACAGACAGACAGTCAGGAGACAACGCTACTATATGTTTTCAGACACATGCCTACCCTTTAACGCCCTCATACATGCTATCATATCCTTGTCAAATACCTTCTGTAGCCTCCATCTTCACACTACAGAAAATACACACACTGTCTCCAATCCCTCCACAAATAGTCCAGTCACCCCGACATCTTTCGCCACTGAGAGGCCCACAGTAGAGCATTGTTGTTGTGCGGATTATTTATGACCTTGTTTTTGTTGAACAAAGTCAACCGGTTCTGTCCATTAAGTGTACGTGTCAAAGAAATATCTAGCCTGTGTCAGTGTAATTGTGCAGTTACCATATTGTTACAATGACTTTTAATCTTTTTACTCTGTCCTGCAGCTGTGCATGTTGTGTCTGTACATTTATGTGCAGTATGTCATCAGTATTTGCAACCATAATGCTTAGATTCACAGACAGGGTCTCTCACTCCTGCAGGAGCCAGAAATGACCTCACTCCTACTGTAACCATCATCGACCTAACACCATTAGAGCCTATCAGGTGACACGCCTCACTAAGCCCGGTGCTACTGAACCATTTATAACAGCGATGCGTCACGTCATTACTATGATGACTTCTAAAATCATAAAGTTTATAGTATGGGGTATACTCCATTTCTAAATAAAGCGCCATATGACTGCACGGTCCATTTTTGGTTTGTATGCAATCGTTTCGGCTATCTAAAGAAGACTGTGACAGGTGAGATATAAATATGGGAGGGGGGGAAGTACACTAAGTGGCCACTTTATTACTTACACTGAACTATAATTTAAAAATATTCTTTTAAGGACAGACAGAAATGTCTGCAGAAGTCTCAGCACAAGATGGACGTTCAAACCTTTCCAGAGAAGTGTGGCCTGTTTAGATGTGGTTAATACTGATATGTCTACTTAAGAATATGGTCATAAGTGAATGCAGTTAATTAATTAAATTAAATTATTTTTTAGGATGTAATAGGGGACCAACGTACCATTAAAAAATGCCAACACAGCTGCATAAATACAAGGCTGCACTGTTGGCAACCTTCATGTAATTATCAGCCTCTGCTAGCACACAGTTGAATAGTACTGATCAGTGTGTAGCGATTTGGTAGATGGATTTTTTTTCAGACTTTTGAATGAGCCAGACTAGCTGTGTCCCTGTGTTTCAGTCTTTACTCTAAGATAAACTAATTGCCCATTAGCTCTAGCTTCATAATTAGCATACAGATACATTGATATAACAACACGTAACTGGTAAATATATAGCTAGTTGTGACCAACAAACATGAAAATGAGACTTTATTTTGTTTTCAGGACCCCTGCAGACTTCTGTGGTCTCATCTTTCCCTTTTCAGACAGTGTAGTCACGTATGCCTCATAAACTTTCTTCCTCTCTTGCAGACAAACAATCTAAATATTGGAATATGGCAGCTCCGTCTGCAATTTATGCTATAATTTGAATACAAAATAATATTGCAAAAGAATCGTCCATTGCAGAACTTTCATGAATTTAGGATTAATTGTTGGACTGTTGTAGTTTTAGCACAAGTATTGTTGAAATGTGTTGTATTATTGAAGTCTGATGGACTAAGTGGGCTCATTGGTGTAATTAATCATACTCATGGTCACCTTAAATCACCACAAAAGCTTAATCAGTCACATCACCACCAAATACTTCAGCTCATTTATCAACAGACTCCACAGGCTCTGTTGGAGTTTCTACGTATTTGGGTGGAAAGATGTGAAAGTTGCATCTTCTCCATTAGCTCTGGGTTTAATTTCAGCCAGTCAGTCCCTCCTGCAGAGCAAAGGGCCTCAAGAAACATCCGTGGTAATCTCTATTAACAGATACCTCCATGTGAATGCTAAATCTTTGTCAGATGGTAGCTAGTGGGTTCTGAGATTGCATCTGTGTCTTTTGTTCCACCAGTCTGCCCTGTCGAAGGCAAATCACTGACTGCAGCTTATGTTCAACTTTTATCGTGCATCTGGTCTACCTTATTATTGTCCAGCCAATGAAAGACAATAAAATACAGATGCATGGAACGTGCGTGTTTCCATCAGGATTCATTGTGTGACCCTCTGACATTCCATCTGGCACCATAATCAGGTCAAAAATTCAACCTATCCAACACTTTTGGGTTATGACCAAATATCTGTCAGGATATTCCTATCAGCATCAGCTGGACTTCCTGTTCAGTGCTAATTAGCAAATGTTGGCATGCTAACAAGCTAAATTAGGATGGCAAACATTATACCTGCTAAACTAGGCCTACAGCATGTTAACGTTACACGTTAGCACACTGATATTAGCAATCAGCTAACGTTAATATAGCCACAGGCTGTACTTTATTCCTCTGTGCTAAATGTGTGTGTGTGCTTATGCATTTGCATGAGATGAACATGTTTGTGTGGGACACAGGCCAGACGGCAGACCATGTAGTCACTCCCTGCTGACCGCTCCGCTGAAACCGAATTATAATTGGTCATTCGTCACCCGATAAATAGACCACTATAGTCACCTCTGCCGGGCAACACCAGCTAATCCCACGAGAGCACCCCGCTCTTGTTTTGAAAGGCGAGCCACATGGGTTGTCTTTCAAAGCGGAGATATTTGGGCCCCATTCTATTTTAATGGAGAGGTCTGAAATTCTCAAGAACCCTTTAGAGTCCTCCCGGCTGTCCTTGATGGTCCCACCTCTCATACTGCCACACTCATCGTCCTGCATTTGAGATGGTCATTTCAATGGACGGATGCGGTCACACTGACAGTTCAGACATGTGGACGAAGATAGAGCGGACTGGATCGTGACACTAGCTACGGTCAAACAGATGGGACGTTTTGTACTTCGTAGATAAATTGGGTGAAAATGGAAGTGTAGAGTGGCGGGCTTTAAACATACACCTATGGTCTAACAGGGTTGACCCCTAAATTCATAATTCAAGCAGTCAACACTCCCAGTAGATGAAAAACACCTTAGAAAATCCATGTTGTGCACATTACAGAGATGAGAGACTTAGGCCGAGCAACCATTGCAGCTCAGAGTGGTAACTTTATTTAATTGTATTCACTATCAAAATCTTAGGTATTATTCAATACAGCACACTCCTTGTGTCTGGCGTAAATTATAAAGTTTTGTCTTCTGAAAGAGCATACAACAGCAACAACACTGTGTTAAGGTTGCCAAACAGGTGTCCATCCTCCCAGCTTGTTTGTGAAACCATGCACTCACATGTCCGATGCAGGTGGATGCCACTGAGGGAACATCCTTTTAGAGGAGGAGAAAAATGCAAACACCATAGAAGTTGAAAGTACTAAAACGCATGTTGTTTGAAACATGCAAATGCCACTTTGGACTGTGAAGTTTTAACAACAGGAAATGTTCCATATAATGCAAATAGAAGGACCTGAGAACCCTGTAAACCAGCTGTAAAACAGCTCAGTTTTCGGGTTGTCCGGTTCCCCTTCATGTTTAACCTCTTGAACAGGGTGGTCCTGTCGATCTTCTGATCACATTTTTGTGAGACACACACACACACACACACACATAGACACACACAAGTGGCAGTTAACCATCTATTTTGAGGTTGTCGCAGTAGCAACTGACACATACTGAGGATTTCACTGCAGACCCCCTAGAGCTGCACCAGTGAATAAGAGGCTTGTCAGGACAGAGATGCAGCCTGAGGGGCAGAGGGCACAGGACAGGGGACAGGTGGACGTGGGCGAGAGGAGGCAGGAAGGAGTTTAAGACTCACACGTGCCTCTGATCACCAAGAAGACATTATGTCAGCCACCAGGGGCTTATTCAGACAGATGTAACGCTCATAATCACGCATGTATAGAAGACCAATTGAGCTTGTCATGAATAGAGTCTGCCTAGCAACCAGTATAGACAGCCCGTCTCTGTCAGTGAACTGTGAATTGTCAGAACTAAATAAACTCAGCTATGGTGTATATATTTCACATCCAATATCATATATTAGACGTACATATTATAAATAACTGATATTGTTCTTTGTTTAGATACTTGGATATCCCAAAAAAAAGAAGAAAAATTACAGTTAAAGATCAAAAGTTAACGGAAACATAATGTTAATTTTGCAATAAAAACACATTCCTACAAAACAGTTTATTTTAAGTTAATATCAATATCAACAGACTTGTAATTTCCTTGTTATGTTGGGAAAAGAACGGAAAACAAAGGTTTTCTAGAATATCATGAATTTCAAATCTCTAAGATATCGAGCTAATCCAGTTACACTGATAGTATCAAATCTAAAATACAATAATGCAATGTGATCAACTCAGTCACTGAAAGCTAATCAATGAATATTTAATCAGCAGGTTTACAACTGACTTAATGTTAAAGGTCTGGTCATGTACACAAAAGGCCTGTGTGTTTCTCATCTCATCGATGGTTTGAAATCCACAGATTCAACAAATAGGAGGTGGTCTAAAAACTTTTGACTTACTGACTGGGATATAGTAGGCCTATCTGTACTTACATGCGGCTAATATTAACTACAAATCAACTCTATATTTGGTTTCTGTAAAATAAAGACTAACAAGCTTTTACAGGGAGGTTAGAACACCGGCATGAACACACACAAATAATTGATAATTATATACATTATGGGGATTTGTGTTTTGTCCCCAAAAGGAAGGCGAGTCCCCACAATCTAAGTGTGTATACAGATTTATGTCCCCACAACATGAGTTATACACACACACACACACACACACACACACACACACGCACTGTAGTAACTCATTCAAAAGGGCAGATCGGCACAGTTATCATGATCAAAGCCATGAAAACAGACGCTGCTTGTTCCCAGATATCATAAATAAGGCTCTGGAGCAGTATATAGATAGATGGTGGTACATCTTCATGAATGTGTGTGTTTGTGCAGGATTGCTGTACATTGGGGGCACCTGCACACATATTACAAAAGTTGTGTAACCCAGTAGAGATAATCCTAGAAGTCATCATGCTGTGATGTAAAACTATTTTTTGATGGGTGTTACCTCCTCTGGGGGTCAGAGTGGGTGTGATAACTTTGTCTGCTGACGTCAGGGGAGCCATGACTACAGTTCAGCTGTCTGTTCTTGTGTTTCCTTTCTTTCTCTCTCTGTCATCTGTCTGTCTCTGCTCTCATGAATAACTCGTCCAGCGGAGAACATGCTGTGCCAAGCTCTGCCATGCTGTGTGTCAGTGTCACAGAGTGTCCTCAGTCAGGCCAGCGGGGTGGGGGGGAAAGTATACACCAAAGAATTTATCTGCTGGAGACTTTATACTGCAGATCTCCTGTTGAAGTTAGTTCATGCAGGCAACAGCTCATCAAGAGTTAGCAGGGGGCCTGATGAGGGCAGAGGAGTGATGGCCAACAGGACGCCTTGTTAAAATACCCTCATGCAGCCCAAGTAGGTGCCAACCTGTAAGATAGGCTCTCATTTACACACACATAAGATGAGAACAGAGACAGGAAGAGGCAAGAGAAAAGAATAAGAGGCCGTGGCAGAGAAGCAAATAGTGGAAAAGGTGCTGTCTTAAAACCAATGTGATAAAAGTAATAAAACAAAAATCATCATTGACTGAAAGAAGTGTAGGAAATTGACTAATGGATAGAGGTGAGAACAAGGCCGACTTTAACCCTAAATGAGCAGGCTAAATCCCCAATCTGTCGACATTTGTTGGATGTTACGTGTTTGATGTTTCATTGGGAGGCAGAAATAGCGATGGGCAAGATGAAAGAAAAAGAGCTAGGGAGACAGAGAGAGGAACCCCGCCTCCCACTCTTTATTTATACCCCCAAAGACAGCAGGGTAAGATTTCTGGCACCAAAACACACGTCACGCTTGCTATTTCTGTCTGAGGTGCCACATAGCACCGAGAGGTTGGGTGACAGGGCTGAGGCATCATGGGGCCAAAGGACTTCCGTACACCCACCCCAGCCTTTACATGACATTTCACACTTTGGCCCCCTCTGCCAGAAGAGTGTGTATGCATGCATGGATGTGTGCGGCAGAGCATGTTGCTTATCTGTACAGAAAACTGCAAGACATGTAATGCTTGCGTAACTGTTCTTTTGCAGTGTTTCCTCACCTTCCGCAAAGCAGGAGGTGTCAGGGTAGCCAGAGGTTGTTGATGCAGTCTTCTGAGGCGAGAAACACACAGCATGAAAGCTGATCCGTGATTATAGACACTCACTATCTGCACTGCGCACTGGATATCATCGGATAACGGCGGATAACAACGGCTCTCGTGCAGCATTAATTTCCCAGCATTATTCAGCATGGTTTTCATAAATATATTTAATCCAAGTGCAGTCTCATATGTGAGCCTCAAAAATCTGTCTTTAGATGACAATCATATTTTCTTTTTTCATCAGGTTTGTTTGAACCAGCTGACCAGTTGCAACGGCAACTGACACTACTTGAGCTGCCGCTGCACTGGCACGCAGAGATCTGCTGGTGTCGGATAACCATATGCTTGACATGCAGTAATTCATCAACACCCTGCAATATGACCCATCATTAATGGAACAATACAATGCTGCAATAGAGAGTGAGAGACAGAGTCTTTATGTCAAAGCACTGTCATATTTATTACCAAGAAAAAAAAATACATTAAAGGCATATCATAGTCTTTTGTCACAGCTGTTATTTGAACATCTTAAATATATTACTTTGACAGTTTGATACAGTAAAACACAGTTGTTGACAGTTAGCAGATTGCTGCTGGGAGCACAGTTGCGACTTAATCTACTCCTACTGGTGGCCAGGTTGGATTTAATTCAACGTGGCAACCATGAGGATTGAACACATGAGCATGCACCCTCGAACTAGGGCTGCATGCAAAATCTCAGTATACAGAAAACACCTGAAATTCAATACAAAAAGAAGAGAGAGTGGATAAGGGGGGAACTGCAACAAAGCAACACGTCGACATGTCGGCAAAGGGTTCGGCACAGAAGAAGCAAAAAGCCACAGCAACACTGGAGAATGTCGTGGATGTGTTTTTCCTATCTCGATGAAATTAAGCATTTCTTTGCAACTCTCTTGTTTTGTTTAACAGAAAAGTCCTTACTATTTACACGGGGAAGAGTTTTCCTGAAGGAAGGGAACAAGCTTTATTGAAATGGAAAGGTATCACATAATGACAGTCTCAGTCTGAAGAGAATAGGAAATGAGAGGCCGGTGCTTCAGGGCAGGACTTGGGGTTCTGGTCATGGGGCTAGGGGGGCGAGTAAGAGGGCTTGGGGGGCGGTACATTGGGCCTGATGGGGCGGTGATCCTGGCAGTGGGAGTGTGGCCGGCCCATCTGGATGGAGGTCGCTGGTTGGCTGGCCGCGCAGGGCGAGAGAAGCTCTTGTTAACTTTGGCTGAGGGCAACTTGGCTGAGTTTACCTGAACAGACACATAACGAGAGACGTGTGAGGTTTTATTTGGTTGCTTTTGCAGAACTGATGCTGTTGCTGAACTTAATCACACAAAGAAGCAGAAAATAACCTACCTGCTGTTGATCCTGTCTGTAAGTTGTGTGTCCTGTTCTGGGACTGGAGCTGTACTCATGCTGAATCTCCAGCATGTCCAGCAGCTCAATAAGTCCTTCATCCCTCACTCTGCCACAACCTGGCAATTCCTGTCCCATTGACCCTCCCCTCTGGATCTTTTGAGCTCCAGATGAAGCACTTGAGACCCTGTAGTCCATTTTGGGCTCCACATGTTGGGGTGCAGGCTTCCTTCCTCTCTCCCCTTGAGCCAGTCCTCCATCTCTGTCCGCCCCACTGTTAGCCCTGGGTCGAATCTTTGGACTCCCCACCACCTGTGATCTCCTCTGGGACTGCTGAGGACTCCGCTGGGACCCTTTAGAACTGCTGTACCCTCCTCTGTGATCCTTGTGGTTCTGTCTACCAGAGTCTGATACTAACCCCCATTCTTGGCCGGGCTCTATCTCTGCTGTCAGCACGTCGGAATCTGCTTGGCATTTCTGGGTAGGCACGCGCATGGGCGCCCTGCCGGCGACTGCAGTGGCTCCCAGAGCTCTGCGCTGACAGCCAGGGGTGGGGCACTTTGGCTCTTGAGCCGGTCCCTGATGGGTCACAACCCCTGATTCAGTCAGCGTTTTCCCCTCGTTTTCCTGAAGCATGGCTCCAAACTTCCTGAGAACAGAGGGGCTGCTGCACTTCCTATCTCCTAGCATGCTAGGACTGAACTTCCTGTCCAGAGCTGGAGATTCAGCTGCTGTGACTGGGAGCTGTGAGCGAGGTTGAGCAGCAGAAGCATCCCTTTGCCCAAGAGGGGGCTTGGCACCTGTGTTTTCTTTGTTGGGAGAGCTCTCTCTGCGGGGGGAGCTCTTCATGTTGGACACTTGGTTCTTCCTGTTTTCAGTCTCCTCGAAACTGCCCAAAAACTGCTCTTGACCAAGCCTGAACCAGAACAAACAAAACTAAGATTAACATGTGTTTATCAGGTGTTTCACCTCACGGCATTCAACAAAATGTTCATGAATCGAGTGCAAACTTTCTTACCTTTCATTTCCAGAACTTCTTCTGATCTCGTCCTGGTATGCGGGGATGTCCTGGCTCACCTTGATTGTGTCACTGAAGCGCTGAGAGAGATGGGAAAATATATATTTTAAAAAACATCCATATTAATCGCCGCTCACTGCATTTAAAAGGTTTAAATAAGGATCTGCTACTTCAGGATCGTTGGCAAGCTTCCGTTTACTGTACCTTACCAAAACTGAACCTCAGCTGACCCTTGATCATCACTCGATATAGCACTGCTAGAAACTATTCTGATCTACTGTACTTCAATGTTCAAAGTGCACGTGGCTTTTCATGTGGACCGGGAAACAGTTTAACGTGTTCGGGACAAGACAGTGATGAAACCATCTGAAACTAACTCCTATCTGGTAACCTGTGTGTGTAAGCAGACTTGAAGGAACCAGCTAACTGTAATCAATACGCTCCTGACTGAACCCCAGCTTTGACTCATATCATGTCCACCTATCTGGTTTCCTCAGATATGCAGATGCACACAGAATGAGGCATAAGGCAGGGAAATGATAAGAATTTCCTTTACTTACCACGTGGCGAGCTCCATTGTTCTTCCGACTCATTTGCTTCCCCTGTCCCAAATAATCCTGCAATAAGTCTCCGATCTCTGAAACTCCATTGGTGTGGCAGTAACCGTAGCCATTCTGATGACTCACTGGGTAGCTGTACCCGTTGGGGCTATAGTTACAGCCGTTACTATAGTGATGTGGCACAGTTATAGCTCCAGAGTGATTCTTGCTGTGATGGCCCGGCACAAAAAGACCACTGCCATGGTGCCCTCGGCCACACTCCAGCTCGCCGCCATTTTTCTGGTTGTCAGTGGTGATATCGTTTGCTCCTCTGCGGGCCTGAACTTCATTGTACAACTGGAAATTGAAAGCAGAAGAAAACATTAACAACGTCCTGCTGATTTCCTGTTAATTGGGTGTATTCTTAAAATAATTAGCACATACTGTACACAACTACGTGCAACACAACCGGGGCTGTGTTTACACAACAAACAAGTCTTAAAATGATCACAAAATCATTGCACAAGCTAACCTATATTTATGATAAGCACATGTTATTCCAGCAAGCATCTGTTTCCTTTAGTATCCGCTTTCAGACTATGTGTGTGTGTGTGTGTGTGTGCGTGTGTGCGCGCACGAGAGAGAGAGAGAGAGAGAGAGAGAGAGAGAGAGAGTGTGTGTGTGTGTTCAGCCTGTCTGTCAGTACATCACAGTTTAATTAGCTTGTTAACATTTGTCTGTATCACTGCTCCAACAAGGCCATGAGGTTGTGTCAGTCGGTGCGTTGCCAACAGTTTATTACGGTGCACAGGCATACACACGCACACACACACATATATTACACTAATTAACACACACTCTAGGGATTACGGAAGCACTTCATAACCTGGAAACAAAATCATTAACATGTTCGCAGACTCCAGTGTCACATGTAAGTGAAAACGCTGTCATATTCGAGTCAGCTGCAACCACATTTGGATGACTGTTAAACCAAACTCTTCCAATTTATTCTTTTTCTACAGTTAAAGATGGAGCGTGAGCAGCTTCACCATTATATTTCTACATCATTAGGTGTTGTGTTGTACAACAGTACTAATCAAGAGGGGAATGGAAAAAAGTTGATTTATGGCACTAGGTTGCTCCTCAAATCCTATTTTTTTATAAGTCAATTTCCACTCACTGGCCCAAACTGTCCACAGTCCCAGCTGCTGTGTTTGTGATAAGATGCGTCTTTTCAGCAGTCTGAGATCATATTTTTGTAAATTATCTGTAAAATCTCTCTTATTCAGAACCTTACCTCTTCGATTTTTTTCTGTATGTCCTGCAGCTGGTCTTCCCACTCCTGCATCTCCGAGTCAAAGTTGTCCATCAGCTCTGGCCTCTCTTTCCCCCAGCCCCGGCCGCTGTGTTCCAGCCCACGCTCCAGATCGATGGCTGCCATGATGCAGGCGGCTCGATACCCAGGGGCCTTTTTAAATAGCAATTTTCCCTTTTCTCCTGTTTCACTTTCCTGTCACAGATCACTGTCGGGTTGATGGCGGTTGAGGGACAGAGGGATTGATGGACCTGGAAACACTATAAAAGACACAAGGGAGAAAAGAAGGTTGGCATAGTTCTGTCATTCAGTCCCAAATCTGGTTGTGAGTCAACATTTTGACACTTGACACTTGTCTCCGTTGCTTAAATGACTCGTTATGTTGGACACTTTCTGTCCTCGCAAAGGTATTCATGGCCTTCTCCTTTCACATTCTTGTCCAAAAAATTCACAGACATGTAAGCCTACCTACGCAGCACGTGTGGACAAGAGTGTTGCATGACAGCACCGCGTGTCTTTAGACTCTTGGTCACTTTGACCTCCAGCATGCCTCAGTGCGCCTTGTGACATGGCAAGAGAAACTTAACTTCAGTGTTCCAAATGAGGGCTTCGACATCAAGATGTACAACCAAACCCTGTAAATATAACCTTGTCGACATTCATCACTTGCATGGTGAAGTTGTGTCCCCACTGTACCTATCAAGTAAACTAAAGCAACTAGGGTTTGTTGTTGTTGTTGCCGTCATTAAATATGACAAGTATCCTGGTCAAAAGTGTCCGAATGTACCAGCCACCTCCCTCCCAACTGTGATGTAAGAGTAGAGATATTAATAATCCTGTAACTATGCATAGTAAACTGGCTGCGTGGTTTGTGCTCATGGGAGAGGAACAGAGAGTGATGCATGTCAGAGACAAAGACAAAGAAAATGTAAAAAAAAAAAGAAGATTTAAATAGATAAATAAACAGAGTAAAAATAAATAAAATAAAATATATAAAAAATAAAGTCAAAATAAGGGTAAACATGACCACATTGGACTTTAGATTTTGTCATTCCTGCTGTTTAAATCAAACATTTGAACCCTCTGTACAATAAATGTAGAATTATATATGGCAATAAACCATTATTAAAGATGACAGCTACGCCTCATTAATACATAGCTGCTCTTACCTTGCTCCACAAACAAGGGATTGTTTGTCCCTCTCTTATTATCTGCCCTCCAGTAAAAATCCTCTGCCTGCTCTAGTTCCTGAGCGCCGTGCGCGCCGTGCGCTCTGGCCTCTCCAACAGATTCACTTCCCTCGTCGCCAAATTGTCAAGTCTCCTCTCTCCCGTGCGTCCCTCTCTCTTTTTCCTCCTCTGTGTTACGTAAAACCCCGCGGACTGGATTTAAAGGGGCCCCCTTCTTCTATACACACACATGGGTGTCGGAGTTAAAGTCCGGATCCGTTGAGCTAAAGGGTAAACAACTTCTGTTCCAGCCGGGTTACCCAGCCTTTATACCGCTCCTCACTGTTTACGTGGGCGCGCCATTGGAGCCGGGATCAAATATCATAATGTCAAATTTATTCCAGCATTTGAAGTCTCGATGGGACAACTGTCGTCACCATCATCCTGGCTATAATTACTGGGGTGGCTCACGGAGAGAGGGAAAGTGTTTACATAGCTATTTCAGCTGCTGCGACCTCTCAGCCAATAGGCTTCTCTGTTGCTACTCTGCTTTAGGATGCTTGGGCAGATTTTGTCTTGTGACCATGCCCCACTGCAAATCATTTTTTCCAAAGGATGCCAAATGGGCGTGAGTGACACAGTGAGTAATAATTTGTCACAGTCAATAATATCTTTATTGAAGGTAGTCACGGAAAGGAAACTACATGATGGATGGCCGGCATGTTTGGCAAAATTTCAGTTTCTTTCTTTCTTTCTTTCTTTTTTTAACAGACTTTCAATGTCAAACTTAACATGTTATCAGAACTTTTCATGTTTAATATGTTCTGTCATATTTTTATAACATACAAGTAGCACAGGTTTCACATTCTGCATGTTTCAAATTGTGCTAAAGAGCAAAATGTGTGAAATCTCATACAATGTCCTGGAGTAACCGGAACCTGCGACTGTGTTCTTGACTCATCCTGCTGCAGTGACGTATGAAGACAGTTGCTTCTGTTCATCTGCCACACCGTCAATTACTAAAGCCTGCCTCTGATCAGGGGTCCTGTTGGGAATATTGGGGGGCCCCCACTTCAGACAAAATCTGATAGTTAGCACTTGGCATGATCGTCAGAATTCCTTCCAGTTTGAAGCCCCGGGATCATCAGAGTTATTCCTCCACCTGTTGTGGATGACAAATCCTTCGGAAGTTAAGAAGAGGGATAAAAACAAACTTTAGCCTTACTTTACCTTGAGGCAACAACAGCAGGATTGTAGATCAAGCGTGGTCCTGAAAAACAAAGAGGAGAGGACGGCTGTCATAACCTGTTACAAGAGAAAACATATTTAGAAACAAGGTTAAACCAGGACGTAAAGCAACACAGTGATTTTTACAGTCTTGTGACCTTAAAGCTCAATGTAAGCAATGTTAAACTCGGCATTACTGAAACCTGTTCCATGTACATCCACTTCCTGTTGGCTTAAGAAGAAGATTTACTTTTTTAATCACTCAACTTTTACATATAGAGGCCTGAAATACAACCACACACACAAAGAGCTTATAGATTTTTGGTGCTTTGCTCTTCAGCTACCAGTTCATACTGTCGTTCCCCATGCTAAGTCCCTACAGACTGAGCTTACTGCTGTCCTGAAGAATTTGTTTGATTAATAGGGAAAGTTGATTCACCTTCTTGCCACAATTGACTGATACCACTCTTTTGTGTGTTAAAGGTGAAGCTAGTGCCAGCAGCAGCTAACTAGCTAGCTAGCTTACCATAAAGTCTGGAAGTAGTGGGGAAACAGCTATCTGTCCAAAGGCTGGAACACTGACAGTATAAAGAATGGACAGTGCATGCGTGACGTCATCCACAGGTTACTGAACAGCTGTTTGAAGCTCAAAATATGCAGCTCTGGCTGCCGCCATGTTGGAAGTCCTGCCCCTTCCACCTACCACCTAATAATCAGCAAAGACGTGGATCATTGGTGGACCTGAGGCAGACCGAATGATGCCTGGGTGTTTAAACAAGCCATCTGTAATATCCCCCACCTGTCAATCAAAGCAGCCATGCTGTTAATTATGCATAGCTGTGAAGTTGGACATTTTAACATAGACGCTTATGGAGATTTACTTCTTCTGTAGCCAGCCTCAAGTGGCCATTCAAGGAACTGCAGTTTTTGGCACTTCTGCATCGGCTTCACTTCACAGCCTTGGAGGTTGCTGCTTGGCTTAGAATCACCTAAAGATCACTGGTTAGCATATTTATTGTTTGTTTAGTCAGTGGGAAAACACTAGACTACTGCAGACTTCTCTTCTAACTGTTAGAAACAAAACTCATTCCCAAAATGTCAAAATATTCCTTCATTCATTCCTAAAGAGGGACATCTCATCTGTCTAAAGCCAACATGGACAAGAGGTCCTATAAGTGCTCCATGGACCTGAGAGTTGAAATTATTATATACACTTCTATTTTTTTTTAATTTCTGAGGGATTCAGAGTAATAATGTTTCCCATAAAGACTGAACGTGATCCAATATATTAAATTCCCATTTTTATTGTCATTATTTATGTGTTGTTGTTGTTGTTCACTCTGCTGAGCTATACACCTGATCTGTGACACAGCGATAGGACAATAGTGATTTTTATAGTACAGTATCAGCTACAGCGTTAACCTGTTCCTCCTTCTCAAAGCTCACTGTAACTCACCTTCTTGAGGGACTGTGGTGGACAGTGACGTGTTATTGAAAATGTGGGCTCCAGTGTTGAATCTAGCCACACTTTCTTGAATGTGACTGCAGCGATGGGAAGCGCTGAGCTTTTCCTGTGCTTTTGGTTACCTTGGCAACAAAGGATGCGGGGAGGAGGAAAAAAAAAAAGAAAAACAAAACAAAACAAAACAGCAAAAAACAAAGAAGGGATGACTTGAATTAAGGGAGGCATATATCACAGGACAAAGAAAAGAGTAAAAAGAAAGACTAGTTTAAAGATGGTGGCGTAGGAGAGGGATGAGAATAACACAAGTATGAGGATGAGCAAAATGATAGGCTGGAACATCTGGGCAGAGGACGAGTTGAGTGACAAGAGGTTGGATTAGATGAGAAAAAGGAAGAAACAGAATCAGCATTAATTTCTTTGAGTCATTTCACATGCAGACATGAAACCCATTTTGAATCTTTGTCTCACCGACAGTGGCTCCTCTGCCTCCCTGTCTTCGAGCCTTGGCACTTCCAGTCTGTCTATGAAGGCCTGCAGTTCTTTTCTGAAGGCCTTCATCTGAGCGTTAATGCGATACAGCAGCTCGTGCTCCCTGATCCTGCCCCCATCATCCTCTCCACCCTCCTCTCCCCCTCTCCCAAACATCAGGTCGCCGTTTGAGACGTAGACCCTCGCCTCTGAGATGACAGTGGCCGTGTCAGCGATGAGGCGGTCAATGGTCCGAACAAGCCTCTCCGCTTCTACACGGATGTCGATCATTTGCTGCCTGTCACGCAGGCTGCACCGGCCACCAGGCAGGAAGCGAGCCAAGGCGGAGGAGGCGGCGCCCTCTGGCCCCGTGGGGGTGTAGAGACCCCGTGTGGGTGTCAGGCAACGGCTACTGCCATTATTGTTTCTGACCTCATCTGAATCGCTCTCCCCACCCACAGGGCCCTCACGTTTGCGGTGCGGTGGGAGGAGGCGGGACGAGGTGGAGTCTTCGTCACTCTCGCGACGACCACTTGTCGCACCACCAGCGTCACTCTCTGCATCGCTGTCCCGTGGGCTGGGCCGCAGGGAGAGGTGGGAAGCCAGGTCATAGCGCTGCATGTTGGAGAGGAGCACACGGTTCTCGTACTGCAGCTGCATTACCTGAATCAAGACAAAGAGATGTGCAGTAATAACATTTTGTAACCACATCATCAAGACACAATGAGCAAAGGTTTTAAAATGACGTCTAACAGGACACTTTTCAGCCACGTTAGTGGATGGAACAGTCTGTCAACACTTCAGCATCTTTATAGCCTGGTCCCTGTAGCTAATGTATGTAAAGGGGATGAATTTTGGGTATCCATAATTAAGAGAGTGGCTGCTTTGATGCTTCAGCTCATCCCACGCTCCATTTCTTTGCCTGTTTTTAGATTAGCAGGGAGCCAGTGGAGTCAGGCACTGCCAAGATGGTGACAAGCCAGAGACATCACCATGAGCTTGAGAATGGCCAATCAGAAACCACTGGGTGATGTCATGGATCTTTAGTCTGTAGTTAAACATTGTACCTTCACCATTTTAGCTTTAACATAGTGAGCATATCATTTTTCATGAGGAGTTTCATTTTATTACTATCATACCTTAACAGCATTTGTAAAATTATTGTATTTTATTTTATTATTGTATTATATGTATTTTATGTAACTAAAACAAAATGATCAAATTACTGTAAATTAATCAACTTGTTATACCTTGCCACTTAGATCATTGATCTGTAGCCTTGCTGCCTTTAACTCCTCCTGCAGGGCTTCTGCCTTGGCAACATCCATCCCTGCACCTCCTGCTCCTCCCCCATGCCTGGTGCCTCCCTCGTGGGTGCCAGCTTTGAATCGTAATTTGTTCAGCTCGCCAGTCACTCTCTTGTTTTGTTCTTCGGCATCAGCTAGGTTCCTCCTCAGTAGCTCTGCCTCGTCCTCCACCAACTGCAGCTGCTGTCGGAGCTCTGTCAGATCATCGCCGAGGCCTCGCCCTGCACCTGACCCGCCCATCGCTCCACACCCAGAGCTTCCAGCGCCCTCTCCTTCACCACGGAGATCATCAAGCTCGGCCCTCAGGCCACGGTTTTCAACCTGTAGAGAAGGAAAAGCTCAATACTCATACAGCTTGCACTCGAGTGTTATTACCTTAATAGATCCATGTATCATTGTCAGCTCTTACCTCCAGTTCAACTATTTTCCTCCCCAGGATGTTGGCCTCCTCCTCCACTAGGCGGAGCCGCAGCTTCAGTTCTGACTCACGGGTGGTTGGCGGACCTCCAGCTTCTCCTTTAGGATGGGTGCTGTCCAGTTCACCATAGAAGGAACGGTACTTCTGCAGCTCTTGCTCTAGACGGTCCTTCTCTTTGTCAATTTTGGCTGTTTTCTTTCTCATAAGCACTGCTTCCTCTTTGATGAAAGCTAGCTGGCACTTAAGGTCCTCATTGTCGTCCTGGAGCATAGAGACAGCACAGACTGTGAAGTAAATACTAGTGCCTTTAAGCAGAAATGGTAACAACCTAATCCTGAAGTTCACAAGGTTGGTCTTACATAAAGATGGAAGGACTTACAGTAAGATTAAAGAGAGGATTTGATGTCTACTAAGTCTAAAGCAATTGATGGAGCTCTGCAAACTCTCAGCTTTCATTTAAATGTACTTTTATTTCGAACGTTTGACTTGAGAACATTGCATGAGGATCTGAGCAGAAACCTGCACAATCTACAATATGCATTCTCTTATTCTCAGTATATATTCTCTTATTAGTCCTATTAATGTATGGATTCATATATATTCATGACAATACTTGCAAGGGAAAAAGATAATTATTCAAAGATGAGATCACACACTACGGAAAGTGATACAGGACAGCAGATGTTCTTTAAGAATATAATTCCTTCTCTACCTTGTTGTGGCCAATGTAATTGAAAAAAAAAAAAAAACATGGCGGGAAAAGTATTTATTTGTGAAAACCTCTCACCTCTGTAGGAGTCTGTGCTGATTTCCTGTCTGTCTTCTGGATGTCCTTGCTTCCTCTTCTCTTTTGAGACTGTTGAAGGACAGTAAATTGAGAAATTTGTGGTTGAATTTCTATGTACTCGTCCCATTCTCACTGTCATTTGTGATGTTTTACAGCTAAAGTTGTGCTCTAATTTAACAGTTTTCCGTGTTGAATTACATTCAAGCTTCCCTGTTGTAATATGAAACAACATATTTACAGTTTATATTAAAGTGCACTACACATAAACAAAAAGATCCCAGACAGTATCTGCTGAGTTTTAGCTCCTGCCGAACATTGAATTGAATTATCTTGTGCTCATTAATGTAATCGATGTAGATGGATGTGGCTAAGTGTTTCCTTACCTCTTTGGTTTTATCTAGTTCATTCTGCAGGGCTTGTTTGGTCACCTCCACCTCTATGAGTTTCTGCCTCAGTTTTTCATTCTCCTCCTCTGTCTTTGTGCGTTTCTCCTCCACCTTTTCCAGCTCGTGGTGCAGCCTCACAGACACATCCTTTGCTACCTGCAGTGGTTGATTGCAAATTTGTTCATTTTCATGGTTCATCTGTACTTTTAATAATCGTCCAACAATCTTTAGGCTGTTTATAAATCAGTAAGATGCATAAGAATCAAAGGCAACTATTTCAGAAATACTGTTTCACCTGTGTGCTGTGACTACAGTGTAACCTGCACACATCCTCGGGACAGAAACAACCCAAACGTCCTGAAAACTGCACCCAGATGGAGCATCTTTCCCTCTGCTCTGTACCTTCAGGTCCTGCTCCAGACTCCTGAGCAGCTCCTCATCGATCTCTCCCGTCTGGGCGTAACGCAGCCTCTTCCTCTCCGCCTTCCTCAGACGATACTGCAGGATCCGGCAGTTCTTATTGGCCCTCTCTAGCTCACGTCTCATCTCCTGCAGCTGGCAAGTGTCTTCTTCGTAGAAGGTGTCTCGCATCTCGTCCATCTCGGTCCTCATCTCCTCAATTTCACACTGGCAGGCACATAGTAAAGTGTCACAGTTATGAGATGGTTAAGATTAAGCCCCACGGTGGCTAATCTCTGCTGTTTGTAGTTTTTTAGAAGCTGATTTTTGACTCCACAAATGGAGTAATGGATGCTTTGGACTTGAGCCAAATAACTTCAGATAAGTGCACACGGTTAAAAACACAGTTATCTGGATTTTTATTTCATGTTCCGTGCCTGGATGCAAATTGAATCATTATATTTTATGACTATGTCTTCTGTGCTGCTGATATTTCCTGCAACTGCCAACATGACACTCACACAAATATGCAAAACCCAGCTGTTGACTCCCCTGGTTGTCCCTCATTTTAAAACAAGATATCATTGATCTTGCCAGATCAATACCAGTGTGATCAATAACCAATTAGTGTCTGCAGCCAGTGTGTTTTCAGTTTAGGTCTTAGCTTTATGTTCTGTGAAGACGTGGAGGATGCTCAACAGACTAATCGATCACAGCAAATGAGCTGCAGACACCAGATTCAGTCCAGTTATGTGACTTTAAATACAAACATGCATTTTCTGTCATTCTAATATGAAAAAAACAAATGTGGCCTACCGTCCTGCTGAGGTGCCACGTTGTATTTTTGCCCATCATATCTTAAATCACTACACGCTGATGACACATTACCAGCATGCATTAAAAAAAAAAACATATATCAAACCTTAAGATCTTCATTTTCCTCAATCAGTCTCTCCATCTCGTCTTCTAGGGCCTGGTCCTGCTGTGTCACGGACCCCGCCTCTGTCGCCTCTGCAGCCGGCTCCGGCTCTCCCAGAGCGGCCTCCTCTGCGCCCATGTTGTCGGCCTTTGCTTGCATCTTCGCACCGCTTCTTTTCAGTCTCTTCTGCAGATGAAACTGGATCAGTTCAGCCTGTAAGCATCCTCCTCTCCACAAACTCAAACCGAGGCCCGCGCCGCAGCCCACAGACACGCCGGCGCTCTCCCCGCGGCCGCCTGCTCCTTCTTCTTCTCCTCCCCCTCTTACTCCGCCGCCGGGTTTCTTCCCTTTCTCCTCCACGGATAAGGAAGACGGGGCTCTACCGGGCAACAAACGCCGAGGGGAGTCACCTTTAAGGCAGGGCAGGCGTAAAGCGGAGCGACGGACCGGTGCTGATGAATCTGTCGGATCTTCATCGGCAGCATCCGCCCTGTTTGGTCTGACTACATCAGCTTCAGCACCATCCGGGTGAACAGCTGCCCCGCTGCGGCTCTCGGGCTCCCTCTCCCTTCCGTCGGCGGACCTCAAACTGTCGCTCACCCAGATGTTTCTACTCTTTCCTGCTGCAGGAGGAGGCCTGGACCTGCCTGGGGGTCTCGGTGCTCGCTTGGTTGCACCGTCTTGGGCTCTGGCCGGCGAGGGAGCCCGGTGCTGCCTCCTCCTCCTCCTCCTCCTCCCTGCGCTATTCTCTGCTGATGATGTTGATGATGATGATGATGATGGAGGATCTGCAGCGCCGCTGGCGGCAGGCTGCATTTTCTGATAATAAACTGCAAAGTTAGACTCTCATGACAGGTTAGTCTGTTTATCATGAGTAAATAATATAAACACAACTGCCCAGAAGATGATAATTTATTTAATAACTTATTTTAAACTATATTACAACATTCACACAACTACAAAGTTAGAAGATGCTTCCCATAAGCAAGCCACTAGATGCCGCTTTTCTCATCTGCTCATCCTGACCCACACTCTAACTTTACAAGGGATGTGTAAGGCCTACTTGTTTTTGTCAAGGACCATTCAAAGATGGACTGCAGCAGCCTCCACAGACGACCTCTACCGACCGGCAGACTTATATAAAGAGTCCAGACTGATGCATTTTCACTGACAGCTCCGCAGGATGGGTGAAATCTTACCGCAGGGCACTGTGGAGAGTCGCTGACACGGGGAACCACCAGGCACTGCAGGGGCACTGACCATATGACGTAAGGATGTACGTCAAACCAGGAAGCGAACAGCCAGCCCTTTCTTTCTCTCCCAGATTCAAATGAGGCTTACAGGCATGCCCGTGACTGAGTACAGCAGGTTGCACAAGTTGTACAAACTGTAGAATAACGAGCAGAAGATCATAACTCTGCTTTTCCTGACACTTCCTCATTCTAACACATAAAATATGACAGTTTTTACTGTCTACACAGAGTTGCGTGACTGGATTAATCTATTTTTTACCCCTCTTAACTTAAAGGGGCACTCACTCTTTGGACTTAAGTATATTTAGAAGTATGTACCATGTGGATGCAAGATAAAATAATATTATAATATTAGCAATTTGGCTCAAAATGAAGCACTGCAATAATACAAGTGTCACCTTGAGGCCATTATCCTTTCAATTTATATTCCTTTAATGGTCCATATAGTACCAGTGAACAAATAAATAAGTTAGAAATCTACTACAAACTAATGGCCACATCAGAATCTGCAGCATGTTTCTTCAACAACATTGTTGTCTCTCTCTTCAGAGAGGTTTGTGTCTCACACACTCTCAGGTTTTGTGCCCCCCCCCCCCGCCTTCTCATCTGTTCCTGACCCACAGATGTAATGTAACTAAACTTAGTCCCAGCAGGGGGTGCCCTGTTCACACAAGACCGAGTCAGCACAAGCTCTGAAGGCAATCTGTCCTACATAGACAGAGAGCCAGTAAAACGCTGACTGTTTCCAGTCTGTTAGGCTACAATGAGCTCCTTAGTCATATAATTGCTAATGAGATGAGTGAGTGATGGGTCGGGTTTTGCAGAGATTTAACCCCTGCAAACTGACCCTTCACCCTCCAACAGACTGGCCTTAGGTGGGTCAGTCAACTGTCAGTCAGCTAATGAAATCATAGGTCTATATGTTTGCCAGCAGTTTGTTTTAGACTGAAATGAAAGGGAATTGCAAAGGGATGCAAGCATCTACATAATAGTGCACTTGCAGTAGACCTGTGCTGATTAATTGGTAAATTAATATATGTGTGCATACAGGTATGTGTGAGCATGCTCCTGCAGCAGCCTGGATACAGGTTATAGTGACCTGTGCTAAATGCCTTTGATAGAAAAGCCTTGGGCCTTCTGCAATCCTCTTAGTCCCTGGCTTAGATCCCTCTATGTCCCCATGGAGGACAAGTGCGGCTCCTCTTACTCATCCAGTCTATCATTCACATCTACACGCCTTCCACCTCCACCCTGATGCCATGGGTGCGAAAAGACAGGTGGTGGTGCACCAGGATAAGATGGAAGACTTTAAAGTGGAGCAGAGTGTACGGGGGGTTCGAGGAGGAGGAGGATGTGGAAAAAGTGGCTAAACAGGAGGCGTGAGGTGTAGCAGAATGTGTATGATCTGATGCCTGTGCACAACAGGAAAAAAAAAAGATAGTGGATGAATAATTTAATAGATGCCATTAGTGAATCCACAATGTGATGAAAGAGGAATGGGATATAGCGTTTGTCAGGGGCAAATGGATGATGGATGTGTGGAAAAATATGTGGACAGAGAGCGGTAAAGTCCTGAAATGAACCAGGATATTAAATTCACAGCACTGCTGTCACTTGGTTGCTTCTTGTAATAAAAAAAACACATATTCTCTAATATTTACAGCGAGAGCATACAGGCATTTTATCATAGACTTATCGTGCACATCTTATATAGTTGTTGGCACAAGAAATTAACACCAGATCCAAATTTTAACTAATAAAGACACAGTTTGAGAGTTACACCAGCAGCCTCATGGCAGATTAGTAAAGGCTTCTCTTCCAGTGACCTGGTTTCCTGGGTAACTCGTGGAGTGACGTAGAAATAAGCTCTTTGGGAGCTAAAGCCAATTTAACCCCAAAGATTAGGGCAGATCTGTCTGGACAGGCCTCTGCCTCTCACACATACTGACAAGAGGCCTGTCCATCCTGCAGATTCTGGGATGGCAGTGAGAGAGAGAGAGAGAGAAAGAGATGAAGGAGGCAGAGGAATGAGGAGAGGAGGTGGGAACATGGGGGATGGGGAGGCTTCAGCATCAGATTAGGTTCCTAATGGGTTACTTCCTGATCCTATATGTTGAGTATAACATGAAGTAAATGGAACTAACACAAAGACACACAGACATAAGCTATGGGGTGCTGACATTGTCTTTATTTCAGTTATATGTGCAGCCAGTCTGCCTTGCCACTTTCATTTTTAATAAGACAATGAAATAACCATTTGTTTTCTTTACAAAAAAAAAAGAAGAAGCTCTTTTCAGGATGAGTTTCCCTTCAGTCCTACATGGCAGTGAGAATATATTGAGCTCAACTTCAATCTCTTATTCTTGCACCTCAGCTACATCGCACAGCAAAAAGAAATAAATCATGAGGACCCACATAAAAATATTATAACAAAGATACCCACAAATTTTCATAAATACTAAAAGAAACTACAGTCCCCCTCCCAACGTGTTTTAAACCAGGTTTTTAATTCACAAAGAACACAAAGAAAATATCCTTCTGTACAGTTATGTCAGTTTGAGACAGTAGAGAAATGTAAAGTCCATGACATGTTGTATTGGTAGATGGTGTAGATGAATGAAAAGTAGTTAAATACAGTAGACAGCCGTCGCAAGAACGTCATACTGTGATTTTTTTATTTTGTCTGCTAACTTTCTTTCCACAACTCTAAGTATTTGTAAACAACCCCCCCTGAACCAAGAAAAAAAAACCTTTGGTATAAACTTCTGCATGTTGGTAATAGTTAAATTCATTAAAACTCTTTCAGAGCACTATAAAATAAATTAGCATATTAAAGACTACTTAAGCTTTCAAAACAATACTGGAATCCAGAGTACAAAAGTTGGAGGTGAATTTTGGTTGATAAGTTAATGGATGCTGAGCGGTTCGTAGGTCCTTTTAATATTTTGGTCCTTTTACGGTCCAAAACATAGTTGGACAGAAGAGTGCAAGAGCCTACATGATCAGCATTTTGCTTTTCTTGGTTAAAAAAAAAACTGTTATGGAGACAACCAACACCCCTCTCAAAGTCAGAAAGCCTTACAGACACATCCACAAACACACATTGCTACTCTTTCACCTGTCCAAGTTGGTCACAAATCGCATCCCTCTACATTATCTGCAGGAATGATGAAGCCGGTCTGGTTTGAACTGGTTTATCACTTCCCTCCCCTCCCCTCCTTCTCTGGCCTGGTCCTCTTTCTGTTAATCGCCAAACTAGCCCCTCTTCCTCCTTTACTCCCTTTTCGCTCTTCCTTTCTTTTGCCTCTTCCCGTTATCCTCCACTTCCTCCACTTTGCTATGACCGTTAGTTACCATAGAAGTGCCATTCGCCACAGGCTTGCCTCCCTTCTGCGTGGAGGAAGGTTTGCGTCGGTAAGCGTGGTAGTAGAAGTTGGCGAAGAGGATGATGAAGGTGACAGCGTAGCCAATAAGAGCCCACTGCATCCAGGCGGGGAATGGGCAGCCTGTGTAGAGGGAGTGGCCGGCGTGGCCGATTGTCACATGGAACTGGATCTATTGAAAACGCAAAATATAGACACATTAAAAGCAGCCTGAAACACAATAAAAATGTAATACCTTTGCAGAATGTGGGACACTGCTTCTAAATATGGCACGTTTGTGACATAATATGTCTAAATTGTCTTTTTCTAGTGCTTCCAAATTTTTCAGTGAACTTAATGAGCATACCAGTTTTATCAGTGCTAATAAAAATTGTTGAGAGCCGAAGCACATCTGCAATTTCTGCAATTTTATTTTATTTTTTTACAATACCCAAATATATAGACCCAAAGTAATACCCACCATCTGAATAATGGTGAGGTATTTCTTCCACCAGAGGTACTTCTGCATCTGAGGTCCCAAAGCTGCCAGGCCATAGTAACCATACATGAGGACGTGGATTGAAGAGTTGATGGTTGCACCAAAAAATGCTGAGGAAAGATAAAAGCGTTGTCGTAAGTCCTGTTATTTATAATGCCAATCAGTGAGAAGTGAAGGGAGAAGCACAGTTCAGCACGCAGATGTCATAAAAATGAAGATCCTTTCACTCACATTGTCCACCGGGGACCCATTTGATGCCAATCCACCAGAGGATGAACATGGTGCAGTGGTGATAGACATGGAGGAAGCTGACCTGGTTGAACTTCTTCCTCATGATGAAAAAGACTGTGTCCAGGAACTCCACTCCTTTGGAGATGTAGTACCACCAGAGAGCCGATGCTATCTAAAAAAAAAGTAGAACAGGGGTGGAGTGAATTATTGCTGCTCACTGCGATTGATCTTAGACACTAACATCTCTCTATGTGATAGCATCTTTGATAGATAGCAGCATCGGACTGTGAATACAATGCGCAGGCATTGCAGCAGGCTCTTCTACAACTAATTGCAGTCACTTAAGGTCCTAATTAATCAGCGCTTTAAAGCCTCCACCTGATTCCAGTCATGTGGGACAGTTGAGTGAAGAATTACTAACACTTACTACTAAAAAGAGCAGATTTTATTATATTTGGAAATGTAAAGAATCAGCCTTACAACACAAAGTAAGTCTTATTGTATATTGTAGGATCATGGTATAAACTTGGTCACTCAGATATCATATGTTAAAAATAACTGTATGATGTACAGAATATTGCCATTTGTAGTTGTGTTTTTAAGTGTAATTGTATTTATGATGCAAATATCTTGCCTGAAATCAATATTTTAGTTGTATAGTTATAAAACAGGACAGGATAACAGGAGTTTAATTATTATATTTTCACACAAAGAGACACTGCAGATGTATTTACTATTAGTCCTGTCCTGTTACTCTGTGTGCGTGCTCCTATTTAACTCTTCATTCCCACAGCCTGAAACATACATGCACATAGTACACATGGCTGCGCTTTAAGCCACAGTGGCGTGGCGTGGCATTATGCCATCATGACATCATGAAAGAGCAAGGCTGGAAGGAAGGTGGAGACAGGGGTGGAGAGTTGCGGTGGTGAGATCAATTACTCCCTGATGGCCACACCCTGTTTGTCCTGAAATCACTAGAGATATACACTCTTACCTCACTCTGTTTCTTTCCTCCTTTAACCCGAGCAAAACTAAATGCTAGGTTTAGTACCCGCCCGCCCGCGCTGTGTGAATCCGAATGTGTGTGTCGGAGGGAACTTACCCTGACTTCATTGACATCATTGGAGTAGTTGACAGGCTGACAGAGGTAGCTGTACCCGGCTGCTCTAGAGCCTAGTAGGAGCTGATGGGAAGAAAGAAACCAAATAAAGTCAGAAAGATGCTGACTAATCCTGACTGTGATATGGAGGAACTATTGCACTGAAGTGATCCCTGTTGACACTAAAGGATGCTCTGACATGAGAGTTAAATATCCCTCTTGTTTCATAGGAATTTCATGCTTTGCCAACAAGTTTTGAGTTTCTTATAAAAAAAACAGTGGATTATTGAAAACATCTGAGAGCTATTAGACATTTAAGGGATTTGAGTTCATAGCTACAGAACAACCCATTCTGTCTGCTCTGCCCCGCATATCAGAAACTGCTGCGGCTTATTTTTCTCGGCACTGTTTCTACATTATTTGCTTCGTGCTTAGCTGAGATAAAATGCAGACGTAACTTAGTGTTCAACCATTTAAAAGGCACATTTGACCGCGTGTTATTCTCTTGTCTGTTTATGTGAAGAAGTGTGATTTCACCTGCACCGTCCTTATTGTCTTTTCTTTAAAAAAGCATATGCATTCTTTGAGTGTCATTGCTAACATGCACATATACATATGTATAAAGCAAAATAAAACTTGCAACAAGCATGCATTACTGGTGGCGGCTCGACTGTTAGTTGTTTTTGTGATCTTAGTTAGTTTAGTGTGCATTGTCTCTCCAAAGCCAATATCGACTATCACACAGAGGCCTTGGGGAAAGCCATTTGGTAACACTTGATTCGCGCGAACTTGAACATCCTGTCTGTGTCGTCAGTCATGTGTACTGCTGTGATTCATGGAGTAATCTAGGTGTCCTTGCTGACCTCTTTGGCGATGTAGAAATTGAGGACCACCATGCTGAAGTTGTAGACTATGAGGGTCTTCCTGAGCGTAAAGGGCTGGCGGTCCTGCATGTATCTAGGCCCCGCCCACAGGAAGAGCAGGTACAGGCAGCTGATGGCCAGAGTGGGGAGGGGAGATGACATCATTGGCCAGTTCTCCACCCTCTTGTCTGGAAGAAAGAGGAGGGAAAATGTTATGTATAGCGGAAAAGTTAACGCACATAATGCATCCGGTATCAAGCTTACTTACTAAAGGACAAATTCAAGTCAAATCTAGTACTTTTAAAACACAGTTTTTGTTTCTGTTGACATAATTCTAATGGGTAACCATAACAATTTAGATACCAGCCTCAAGTAAGTCCCCAGTGTGACCATTTTATCTAAACAACATGCAAATGTTCAAGTTATTCCAGAGATTATCTGCGGCTGCTTCCTTCCTCATTTTCTGATGCAATGAATAATCATAATGCACATGTCAAGTACTGTATGCTGACTTTTGGCAATACATTTAGAAACACAACATGCAGTCAAACATAGCACTTCTTATCATTTCTTTCCCCTATCTCTAAAGATAAGCCGGTGACTACAGTAACATCTTATCGTAACCCACAGGATTTATCTGATCATTTGTTCTGTATCTGATCATTTTTTGACAGTGATAACAACAAACAATAGTCATGCATCTGGAGTGACACAATGCTCTTGTGTGATGTCAAAGCAAGTGATTGAAAAGATTCTTACCTGCTATAGTAAGGCCCCATTTGTAAAATTCTACAGTGTCATTCACAAAATGTGTTACAGCCTCCATGGCTCTGCCTTTGGTCTTGATTATACTGTGGCAGGAAGAGAGAGAGGGAGAGAGAGAGAGAGAGAGAGAGAGAGAGAGAGGGAGAGAAAGTCCAAGTTAGTGAGAGACACTTAAATTAAATCAAAGGCCATGCGTATCCTATCAGCATAACTAGTAGCATGAGATACACAACGTAATCTTTTTGTGCTCTTTGTACGTGTCACTCTCTACAAATAAACTACTAAAACACGTATCGGCCATGGCAAGCTTGATCAACACTTGATGTGCACATATTTAACAGGCCAAAGATAACACTTTGCAGCATCCTATTAAGAACTGACTTCTCAGGGTGCCGAGATCTTACTAGATACCATGTGAGAAGTGAGGGCCTTTCAGTCAGGGATTTGTGTTATGCTGTGTGCTAGGTCAAACGCATGGATCAAGTTTTTCCATTGTACTAATTTGGGCATTGACATAAACGCCTTAAAAGACAACATTTAGCCTCTCTCCACTTGCCCTTATTTGAAACAGTATGGTAACATTATCCTCCACAAGATGTAATGATGCACGAGATCTAATGCACTGTCCTCCATTGATTCTTATGATTGCTGGTCAGTCACAACAGTTTGAGATAATTATAGGAAATAGGAAGGAGGATGCTGGGTAATTCATCTCTCTCTGTTCCTCACATATATGTAGATAGATAGATAGATAGATAGTTAGATAGATAGATAGATAGATAGATAGATAGATAGATAGATAGATAGATAGATTAAATGAGTTTAATTTAATCTAATAACTAACAGGACAAATCTAGTTAAAAGTTTGGAATAATGGCACACCAGGGCAGAGAGACATGTGCCACATCATTGACTTTAATTAAGCAGCATTACATAACAAATAGTTCTTATCCACCTGAAAGCGGGTGTCTCTATATTAATCTATAATTAATCCGATGCGTCAGATCAGCTGCCCTATAAATAATTAATTACTCTGTATACGGCGACTACTGTCCACCAATTAGTGTTGCACATGGGTGTGTGAGCACCACGTAATGTGCAGAACGGACCATTTTTTGTTTCTGTTTTTGCAGGACTTCATATGATAACATACCCACTCGGGGTTTTAGTTTAGTGGGCAGCGGAGGGAAATGAGATAGAGAGCGTTAACCGTATTTGTGCGCACACAAAAAGACAGGGGCGCATGTGTCAGCAGGTTTCGCTCGGACCGCTCAAGAGGCTTAAATTCAATTGATCAACGAGCTTAGATGTAAGGCCTGTAAGTGCAAATGCCCAACGACCCACAAGCCTGTTTGGTTTGATGGTTATCTGCCTACATGTGGCACACACACACACACACACACACACACACACACACACACACAAAAGCCATGAGGAAAATGGAGAATAAAACTTCCACGGTGAATATGACTTTGCAATAATAAAACAACCTCACAGATAGACGTATTTATTTTAAAAGAGGTGCACAGGCAGTGAAAATCATTTACACTTGTTTGATCGTTTGCATTTAGTCTTACTCAAATTTAGGTTTAACAGGTGGGTGCATGAAAAACGGCGAATAACAACAGAGTAAGATTCTGATTATAAAAATAAAATGAAAAGTGTAGAAATACTTGTTATGTCATGGACAAAGGGCTCGGCTCTTTTGCAGCAAGGCTGTTTAATTACGCCCTAAAATAAGGCTCAAAACCGAGAGTTTTACGGTAAATGACAGGAAAGCGTTCAGCATACTCAAAACCGATTTACGACAATACACAAACACACATTCACACACACAATGTTTTTTTTAAAAAAAAGACAATGCAGTTACTTACGTCCTCGATATTTAAGAGCGTGTAATGACATCCGGTGCAATTTGATGCCCAACTCCCTCTCAGTTACTGCTTCAGTGTTCTTCTCCTGACGTTACTGCTCATCAGTTTCCACACCGCACCGGCTACACTTCGACATTAAACAGCAACAATTTGGCAAGAAACTGGACAAGGCAAGTGAAAATCTATGACTAAGATAGGCCAATTATGCATTCAGACCGCGCCGGCAGCTCAGCCGCATCATCTTCTCCCAATCTCCTAGACACCGAGAAGCCAGATGGCATTGCGCATGCGGGAATTCATCCTCGTGTCTCGCGCGCGTGTGTGTGTAAGTGGGGAAAGGGTGCGCGCGCGGTAGACGTTAGCAGCAGCTCATGGCCGTTTGACTTGAGTGACAAAGACAGCTACTTTCTTCAGTCCATACTCGGTATTCACTCGCACTGTACAACTGAATAACCTTTAAGCTAACTAATTAACAACAAACGAGTAATATAGACGTTTTTTTAAACGTGAAATTAAGCACACGTTTCCACATTTTACACATTAAACCATCTATTTTGACTACGCAGGTAACAACATGGCGTCTCTGCCACCACAAGATGGCGCTGTCAATCTACCGTCCTCGCTGCCTTCACCTGCCCGCTCCGCCGTGTCACTGACCGCCTCAGGAGAGATGAGGTTTCTTTGAAGGAGGGTAGACTTACAGTAAGTAAACAATGAAGTTCCTTTTCCTTCGCTGTAGTCTGCTCAGACATCATGTTAAAACATCTTAGTTAGTCATTCAGCTCAAATTGCAGCTAAGTCACTAAGCTTACAAGTCATAAACTGCACAGTCACCACACAAATACTCCATCTCAAGTGAATTACCAAATGTCTGAGTGAAGTTTAGTTGGATTCATTCACCAAGACATTGACTGTGCCATCTTTTTGAGCACCTGGTTCATTTAGAAAGGCTTCATTGCTCTTTCCTTTTTCCCATGTCATTCATGAGTTTGGTTTTCCATGAGCTACAAGTGACAGATCCAGCTGGACTGTGCTAACCTGGACCAAAGACTAAAGAGCTGCTAGTATCCAAAACAGTAAAGCAACGGAGTGTATGTACGTGGAGGAAACAGTGTGTCCTCATAAAACTATTTGCTGGTGATTCAGACAAATACATGTCTGTTATTTCCCCCACAAATCTGAGGCATATGTCTATTTATTGAATCCTGCTGAGGACCAAATCACACACAAACTGCATAAATATGATGTTGCAAAATAGATAAAATTGGTATATTTCACAGTATATAGGGTGTGGACACTTGCTCTTGAGTGCAGCATGGTTAATGGCGTTAACATGATATATCAGCCACTGACAGGTTTGAACAGGTGAGTTCTATAAAATTCAGACTCAGTACAGATGTCACGAACGGGGAAATTGCTGTTTTTTGTACCGCATTGGCTTCACTTCACAGTCACAGAGGTTCACGTGATATCAACACCTTAAAGATTAAAAAAGAAAGTAGGTTGTATAGTAAGTATACAATTATCTTCTACTATAGTTTGACGTATCACTGACAGCCACGACCAAAGCTTTGGCTTTAATCTAGAAAAGAGTGACATTACGCTTAATTCGGCATGAGTGAAAATATGCTAAAGAAATTGTAAATTATGTACGCACCCTACAAAGAATGGAAAAGATTGTTTCTCCTGGCACAATTTATTCCACATTTGCCTTGATGGCTCAGTTCATGACTGCAATTGCAGTGTGATTATAGTGGTTGCAGTTATTTGCTCAAGCAACACAAACCCTCTCATTTCTAAAATTGACAATCTTAAGAGCGGCCTCCCTATCTTTGCCTGGGGATGAGCAAGAAAGCGGTTTTGTTTTTGGAGTATAAGTTTGGTGACGGAAAAAAATTGTCATTCACATTTGTTTGAAGGTTAATATTTTTTAGGTTACAAAAAGCAAAATGGATTCACTTTAGTGAATTAAATTGACTTGTGTAGACCTGCAGATGTAGACGGTGTATTACGTGTGCCATCTACAGGCTAACTGCAGCCTTTATGCTCTGTTTCTGCAGGTCACTCAATACAGTGGTATTTACTGTAATTCTACACCTGCAGCTTAAACTGCTGCTGGTATCACTTTTAGGCTGGCATGTGTAGAACTTGTCTGACAATGACCAAACAGATCTCCTATTAGCAGCTTGTCTGATGTGAAGTGTGTGAAGTTTTTATGATTTAAAAAAACAGAGCTTTAATCCATTGGTTTTTGTCAGATTCACCTGCCTGCCTGCACACTTTTGGTCCTACACACACACACACACACACACACACACACATTCATATCTGTGTGGTCCTTGTACCAATTTAGTTTGGCGTACATGCAGAGTGTGGTAAAGGCAGAATCTGAAGGAGGCACGTCAGCGGTCCTATAATCAGAAATGTCATGACTGCTACTCTGTAGTTCCACCGACCACATCAGGGCAACCTGGAAGGTCGGGTTGACTGTAGATTGTGGGGTGAATAAATACACTTAATATTAGCTGAATGGCGCCCCAACAAGTCTTGGCTGTATTACAGTAAAGCAGTTTCTGTGTGAAGTGGTATGGCTCATGTGGCATCTGGGAAGTGGGTCCCGTTGAGTTGCGGTCGCTCAGATTTGTGCTGTTGAAAACTGCTACATAAAGAATCAATTTAAGATTAACAGGCGTACTATATCAAATCAAGTCGAACCAAATAATTAAAAAAGGATTGTTTTTTTGTGATTAAATATAACAGAAAATAGTGTGAGTGAGAAGAGAGTTTAAAAAAAAGATATTTTACCACAATGGGACAATATAAGAAGTTCACCAAACAACATGGAAACAAACATGCATTCTTTAACGTTGACAACATTTTTATATTATGATTCTATTTAAAATTTGTAAAGGTTAATTAAGGCTTCATGAGTTTTCAATATTGTCATTAGTGAAGCATGCTGTATTACCACAGAGCTTTAATTTTCATCTTGGAAAGTACCAGTAAACATTTAGAGACCTTATAAAATGGTGGTTACAACAAAGCACTCTAATGCTTCTTAAAAAAACTTTATCTAAGTGTGTTCTTTGTGCGTGTGTGTGTCGAAGTGGCAATATAGTAGCGTCATGTGTTACTGAGTGAACTTCCTGTTTTCACCCTTCCTATTTTCTTCCTCTTGTTCTGTCTTTTCTTTTTCATTTGTGTCCTGTTTGCTCTTTCTTTCATATCGTGTTTTTCACGGCTTGTAAACCTCCGCGTCTGTTAATCTTACGCCCTCTTTATCACCCTTTATGGGCTTCATATTTCATTTTACATCTGGCACTGTCATTTTCAAAAGGGTAAACATTTCACAATTTCCAATCCAGCAAATTAATAGCGTAGCCATCTCTTTTTAGCCCCCACAGCATCCATCAGTGATATATTAGCTTATGATTTATGCTGGAACACACTGTGCGCAGCCCACCAAAATGTCTGTAGGGAAAATTTCTTCTGTAGGGCACATTCACAGCCAACCACCTGGGACGAACCATTTTCCACATACCTCTGGAGCAGTGCACTGCTGTAAAAAGCCTTTTGGGAAATACCACTTTTTCCAAAACATTCTTCGGGTAAGAGGGTAATTTCTTTCACACAGGCCTCCTGCAATTGGGATAGGTGGGAGGTCAACATCTTGAAACACAAGGGATATGTTTGCACATGCAGAAAACTTATAAAACGGTGCAGGACACATCAATACGTTGCTGTCATCACCTCTCTGGCAGAGATTTGGCCGAGTTCCGATGATGTCTGAGAGGAGTAGCGCAGATAGAAATAACGCAGGCAAGATGTATTCTTGAGGGCTGTCTCTGTTTCAGCACGTGCGGCCAGGAAATTACAGGCTTAAGAAGATTTAGCTCTTAGAGCGTGTATATATACTTACTTTTCTCAATGGTTTCTCTGTGTGTACATACTGTAGGTGAGTATGCATGTGAATCCACGCATGAAATCTCTGTTACTTTATAGCTGTGTCTGAACAATGCAGACACTCCTCGCTTTTGACTGTAAAGTGTTTAGGTTTAGGTTAAACCAAGCGGATTATATCATTCTCATATGTGCAGCAATTCCCTTAAACGGCTGAATTCATGCTCCTTTAATTAGTGCTCCTGCCCCAGCTATAATCTCCAATTGCATCTAATTGCAGTGGATCGTTTTCTTTCACAGTTTCTGTGTCATCTGGATCAGGTCCGTTCCATTAGAGTCTTTTCATATGGTTTTAATTTGAAAGGCATATGCATCAGGCTGAGATTTAACTGGCTTCATTCAGTAGCTTATCCCTCTCTTGTCTATAGTGGCTCACTAGATGTGGCATTAGGTCACAGCCTGTGCCATTTTGAGGATAACTGGTCTCCTTTTACTGCTTCCCATAAAAACAGGATTTGAGCTGCACACACATATATGTACTCTACATGTGCACACACTCAGTGTCTTGTCCTCATTTGGCCTCTGTGTAACGGGAACCCTCCCCTGTTGTAGTGTGTGGCCAGAAGTGCCCAGGGCCCACATGCAGAAAGTACCTCAACACAGGATCGATGAGAGAGTACCAATTTTCCAGTTATACTGTTACTGTTATACTTTTTTCTTTCCATGTTGTAGTCGTGAGTTAGTTAGTTCTTCCTGTCTTTCTTTCTTGTGTTTTTTTCCTTCTTTAATTTATTTACTTTACCTCCCTAGCCAAAACTTAATTTTCCAGTCATTTTACCGTTTGTGTTTATTCTGTTTTTCACCCATTCACTGTGTTATGCCTCCAGTCGCTCACATCTCAGCCATTTTCATTCATCATCATTTTTCAGAGGTAGCTTCCCTTCTGTTTTCCATTTAATTTTCTTCCACGTCACATGTCTATCCACACTCTGTAGCCCGCTTTTGCGTGCACGCACACAGTACTTTTTTAACCTTTATTTATACAGGCTAGATTGGCTAAGCATGCAGCACCGCCCTGAAAATTAAACACAAACACAAACAGAATATAACAATAAACAAACAGACAGACTGACAGTTACAGGGGTGATTATTTTGAATTGTCTTAAAATTACAAAAGTGCTTTAATTTTAAGGTGGCTTTGGAAATGAGTAAAAGTAACCTTTACTAAATCACTTCCGATGAATTGTTCAGCGTTGTGCAGCAAGTTCAATATGTACCACAATTCCAGAGAAATAAAAGATGATATACTAAGTAAGATGGCCTTTTTCTGATAAGGGATCCTTAAAATAAAATATCCTAGTAATTATTACATCTCGCATGCAGGCAAGGCCAACCAACCGTATTATTTAAAATGGTCAGTATTATAATTATCTCCAGTAGTGAATCTCAGGGCTGAATGGTTAACTCAATCTGAGGGTTTAAGTGTGGTGGCATGACTAACTGCTTCAACAATCCTCTTTCTACAACTCAAAGATAAGTGAAGATACAGTTACAGATTGTTGTTATGTTGTGTTATGTGTTATGTTATGTTATGTTTTATATTTATTGTGGTATTTCTTACTGAGTGACATACCAAGTTATATAAAGTATATATTATCCGTCAAGTATTGTAATATTTCAGCGGCTAACAGGACAGAATAATAAACTGTACATTTTTGTATATTTTATAAAATATATACTTCACAAAGGAGCCAATATCTTGTATATAAATGATGAACTGGGAACACCCAAAATAAATCCCTGTGGCACACCCCGTTAGTTCTCCGATGTATCCGTTTTCACACACTCATATTGGCTGTTTTGGCTCTCTTTCACTCTTGCATCACAGTTGTTTTCAGCGAAGTTCCACATATCAACTTATAGAGCAATGACATGTCTTTGCTGAATGGAGTTCACAACTTGTTTCTGTTCCTCAATAACCAACAAAACAATTATTGCAGCTTTTGCAGCTTTGCAGACGACTTGTTTAAACTGCGCCGCCGTCTTTCCAAACGACTGCAAAACACACAAGCACATAGCCGTGCGATAAATGTGGTGAGCATTTTGTCTGTTCTGCACTAGAAAATGATCATTACTGCAGATAGCACTAAAAAAAGGTTCATATTTTCATTACCTGAGGTACAACCTGTCAGTCATAGATGAGTGCAAACCACAGACATAATACAGAAGGCGGGAGGGGGGGGGGGTTGCCTGCGTTGGACTGCTTGGATTGCTCTCTTGCTCTGAAATTTGAGTCTTGGCTCTAAGCTGCAGCCTCTGTTAATAAGGAATGACATTCTTTGCCCTGGCTTTGGCCATACCGTAACCTATGCAGTGATCCTAAAAAACTGTTGTTTCATGCGCTTAATGAAAACCGAGTTTGAATGATAACTGCTGAACATTCCAGTTAATATTATGAAGATTGATTTTCACACGAAATAGTTCTCAAGGTTGTCTGAAGTGTTTAATCTGTTTGTCACTGCTTGTCACCATCATTATTTAATATAGGCGCTGTAACCCCGTGAGAACGTCATCATGATTAGTTCACAGCACATTTAATTACGCCGCAAACACAGCAGCAAATGGACCCCAGTAACCTCTATGTGCAAACTCCACTTATTTTTACATGCTCATTGTTAAAGGCTCCTCATTAACCGCTTTACGGGCTCTTACATAGGGATGAATGTGAGTCCTTGATATGAACAACATTGCTGTCTATAAGAGTATGATAATATTTTGAAGGAAAATATTTCTCCTTAGACTTAAGCTATCTGGAAGCACTTTGTTCACTGACCTGGCATTACTACAGGAAACCTGATTCCCAGGATTTTTCCCCCCACTGGCACCCACTGGAGCCACTTATTTTGACTGAGTTGAACAGAATTTGTCATAGCGCATGGTGGACAGTGTAATGTAAATCCATGAAAAACAAGTACTGCTACACAAAACAAGAGTTATTAGATCAGTTTTAGTATTACAAGAAGTTTGAGGTGTAGCCAGTTGAAAGGGTCTGCAACTGTGGCCTGGAAAGCAGGAGTTAACAGGAGGCACTTCCAGCACAATGCGACCACTAATTATATTTACAGCTGGTTCAGGACCAGCTCTGCCAATAAGTCTGTAATGGGGACATGGTTAATGGGCAGATTGATTTAAATTTGCTTGAGTTTTCTTTTCTGGCCTGTGTTTTTCCAACAAACCTTTCAGTCACACTGAGTGAAGAAATGACAAAAAGGGAAATAATTAATGAAAAATGTATTAAATGTAATATACAAATTTGATAATATAATGTTGAAGATGCTGCTGTTGAGTGATCCCTGTATTAGCTTTTAAGTTTATAGATAAACTGTAAGGTTTTGAATAAGGACAGCACAAACCTGATGACGTCCTAAGACCAATTCAAATTCAGCTCACCCAAATCTGATATGTTAATGACGTTACGCTATTTTATTGACTTTTTATTGCTTGCTTCTATGTGACATGGCATTGTGGTGCGGTAGATGCGGTTATCTCATCATACTCCAATGTCTTCTATGGCTCCTTAAACATTATACAACAGTTTTCACAGACTGAGAACACTGAATAAAATCAGTGGAGTGCCCTTTTCTCAGCATAAACAAGGCAAACTCTTTCCCCAAAGATGTAATATTTTCTTTTCCTTCTTTTTCAGTGATGTTCCTGTAGCTGAATCAACTTGAAATTTGCATCTGTGAGTAGCTCCTTCAGCGCTAAATGGTGACACATTCCCAATCCAGAAAATTCAGAATATACACCGACAGCTGAGTATACTTTAATTTTGACATTTCCCAGAGTGACAGCACTGCATACTTTAAACCCCCCTATATATTCACATGTAGTTTGGAATTGGGACAGCATTAGTTGTAGGTAGACGCTGCAGGTATAGCAGTCGGTAGTTAATCCTCTGCCCCAGAGAGCTCAAAGCCTCTCAGCACTGTCACGTTCTGTTACTGTTAATCTGAACTGGATGCACTGCCAAGGGGCTGACCCACTGCCTGCGACCCTGCTACAGCTCAGGTCGACGTCTGACGTCACACTGAGCTGTGCCAGTGTGCTGCACTGTGAGATTTACCAGGGTCTAAAATAGCAACAACCTTTGGTAGCATTTTGAAATGTGTTATTTGGCGTGTAAGTTAATATTTCAAATTCAATAAATGTATTCTACATTTCAAAGGCATATAAATAAAGGAAAGGAGTACATAACTATACACGTGTATGTGTGCACGGGCTATTAGCTTAATTTGACTTACTTGCAAACAGAAACATAACTTCAAAAAGGAATTTAAGTTTGAGGTGAGTTATTAATTAAGAGCAGAGGGAAGGCAGATGTGTACCGCTCAGTTCACTCTTGATGATGGACAGTCAGGCTGAATCAGGCTGATGCGTTATGTAGGCAAATTTAAAACAGTTGCTTTCTGGAAGGAATTGACTTGTTTTCAGAGGTCCTTTTAAAAACATTACTGTCACACCGAATTTTTCAGGCTCACAGTATAGACCATGTGTACACAGAATAGACAAGGCATGTCAGTAATTACTAGCTCTATGTTCCACTGGATATCCATGCCACTTTTGCCACTTCACTCCGTGCATTAACTATATTGTACCTTAGAGTTATGGTTTTAATTAAGGCTGACTTTTAGTGTCAAGCATATATGGCAGGAGCCTTCACTCAGAGAGAATGAACAAGGGGTTGTTATGACAAATGATAAGCCTATGAGGCCCAATGTGGGGTGACACTTGTGTGAAACAGAATAAAGGTTATGTAACTGTCATAGACTTTGTGGATTGTGGATTGGGTCACTTTAAATAGGGCTGATATCATGGAAAAAGACGAGACACAGCTTCTCATGTGCTCATAGAACTAGGGTTAGACTGCATAACCCTAAATTATATTGTATTTCAAGGCACAGAATATATATTTTTCAAGCTCTATTTTTGATAGAGACAGCTGAAGAGTGACAGGAATGTGGGGAGAGAGAGATGGGCAATGACATGCGGAAAAGAGCCACAGGTCGGATTCGAACCTGCCGCGGCACGGCAGCCCAGGGCGGCACATGGGGTGGTTGCTCTGCCAACTGAGCTAAAAGACACCCTAGAGTTTTCTTTTTTAAAGATATTATTTGGGCTTTTTCAAAACAGAATGACCGCTGCAGCAAAGACTGAGCTCTGGTAGATGGAGTGCACACTCTACCAACATAGAACTAACCAGCACCCAACTTTTAGAAAAGCTCCAACCAGATGTGTATAATGTGTCTGAAACATCCTATATATATTGCCTGGTAAGTAAATCCCCATCACTGAAGCCAATGCAATACACATCTTTGATTCAGCGTGGTGCAATATGTTACAGATGGTTTAATTTCATTTCTTTTGTTCTTCTTATTCAGACAGAAAATCATAAATTAACTAAAAAATGTTCAGTTTTTATTTCACATTTGTTTCATTACAACTGCAACAAATACCAGAAATCTCATTTATGCTGTTTCTTTTTGACTTCTAAAAAACATTCAGCCCTTTCACGAACTGGCCTTCTCGTAAGTTCTTAATAGAATGAGAGGAAAATATGTCTCTTAGAAAAGATAAAATAAAACCAGGCCAGGTTGTTGCCATAAACCAGTCCAACTTTTCTTTGTGTCCAGTTACACTTTTATAACACCTCACACAGTTCAACAATCTTCAGATACTCAGGATTAACAATCATCGTGCAATATTCTGAGTGAGCCTTGTTGAACAGTCTGGCCTGTAGAACGTCCTCTTGTCATTGATGTAGTGTGTCTCTGTAACCGTAACATATGAGTCAGTGGCGCAAGACTTCCAGCCATCAGATGTTATTGCAATTCTTTGGGCATTGCTCAACGACTCCACTATCTCTCTCCTTACAGAATAGGGATTTGTTTCCTGGTGAATGGCTTCCTGTTTGATAAGTAGTACCTTGACTTCAATATGTGGAGGAGGTCTTGAAAGCCATTTCATTTTCTGTAACACTGCACGGCTGGATGTCTTCTTTAATAATGACGGCGATGGCTTTAGAACAAGTAGAACTGTTTGACAGTGGAGTAGGAAAAAAACATTGCAATTCTTTGCAGTTTTCCAAGTGTTACCACTAGATCCGCTGAATCTGAAGGGGTGGCATGGCATAATTGCATTTACTTTGTCAATTTTTATGTCTCTTAAAAATTCAGAAGTGTTGCTAAACATTTCAATTCTATTCATACAGTGGAACGTGTAGCTCTTCATCCTCCATGATAATCTTTGATGTGACTTGCATGGACATGCCTCGGACTCCAAGACACGTAATAGGCCTCCGACAGCAGTGAAAAATAGAAAGAAACAGTTTAGAGAGGAGGAATGAATCTAAATACAAAATAATTGGTCAGAAATCATGGGTCACATTTCTAAATAATAAAGGCATAGGTCCTGCAATAATTATACATACATTAAATCAGATTTCACTGACGCAAAGATATTAAAAATGTCCAATGAGTTTAGCCCATATTGTATCTGGTACACACTTTTTAAATCATGAAATATACGCTGGTACTGATGTCAGTTTTACCATCCCTACTGCATGGGTCCTGCCAAGTATGAAGACAGAGCCATTCGTCTGGACCAGCTAACTGAGCAATTACACTTTCTGGGGTTTACCAAAATTGTCGTAAAACTGACATGAGTCCCAAAAGTGCCTGTGTCTTGTCATTGCAGGACCAGCCTTATAACAACATTTGTCATCTTCATCAACATTACTTGCCATTCAAAAGAGAATACAAAAGAAGCACACGAGAAAAAAGTCTACTGCAATGTCAGGGGAAGGAATTCCTATTTTATATTAAATAAATATCCCATTTATATAAATATTTATTTGGGAAATATTCCCTTTTACTTCTCGCTAAAGAGAGATTAGATTAGTGTATTATTGGGTGCATTCCAGTTAGGCATGCCTGTTCCAGGGCATGGTACAAAGTGTTCTGGCTCATTATCTTACTGGCATACCTAAGTGGAACAGAGCCATATTTCATGTTATTTGTTACACCTGTGCTTCAAATTCTATTGTTTGATTTTTTTTTTTCTTTTCTTTTTTCTTTTCATGTTACCGATCGCTAAACGTCTGAGAGGATATCTTTCTTTGGCTGCAGCTCTTCTCTTAAGCCTGCGCTGTCTGTACTCACTCATCACAAACCACACCTTCAAAACACACCTGGAAACTTACTACATTACACATGCACTCCTTGAATTGGATGCGACAGTATTTGTAGTTCACAATGTTCTTCTCTGTACTTGTTTGTGTGGGTTTTTATGTGTTGGTGGTTAAGGTGAGCACTCATCTCCATTTTGAATATTTCATCAAACAGTATGTCCAAGCACTGTCTGTGCTGGATCAGACAAAATATGTCTTAATAAATAGGTTGCCTGGTTGTAAATGTTGAGCAATTTTAATGTCTGGTGCCTGCTTTAGATTGTAGACTTCCTCAGCACAGAGCACAGACTGAGCTTAAGCAACAAAACAATCTTGCATTGTTTATATCCATGTTACATTTTTATAAACAGAATGGGGTTTGACTGAATTAATAGCTAAGCTAAAATGTAGCCAGTTGGGCCAGCTTCTCAAGTATCAATCCAACATTTTCCACTGTTTGAAAAACTTTGTTTAGTTCCTTTATAAAAACTAACTTTGCACAATATACACAATGCTTTAGAGGTCCAGTTTGTAGGATTTAGTGGCATCAGGTGGGGAGGTTAGAGATTACAACCAACTGAATACGTCTCTGGCCTCACCCTCCCTCCAAAACATGTAGGAATCTCCGACTATGGTGTCCACAAAACACCATGAAACATGAAATGTGCTATCTAGAGCCAGTGTTTACACCTTTTTGCAAAACATGGTGGTGCAATAAGGTGAATTCCACAGATGACCAACTTCCTCTGTAGATATAAATGCTTATTGTTAGGTAAAGGAAAGACAATACATTACATTACTATACATTAATATTTATGTATATTGAGACATATTCTTCTACTAAATCCCCCTTAATCTTACACACTATAATCACTGTAAAGCCACAAAAAACTGTTTTTACATGGGTAATAATGGATAATAAGATCGAGTTACACAAGTTCATGGCTCTTAAAAGCTAAGCCCCATATTGGCAAATTTACTGCTTTGGCTTGAAAACAGCTACAGAAATTGAGCCTAAAACATCCAAGGTTGAAAAGTGTGCATGAGACAATTATTTTGAAACCCCAGCAGATTTCCCCAAACAGAGATTGCTTTGGAAAAGAAAAATCCCCAAACTTTCCCCTTGTAGGTTTTGACCTTAGACAGTTTTGGAACCATCTAACATGTCTACAGCTGCATACCAAACATCAGATTTGAGACATTTGTTTTCAGTTAGAAAGATGCCAAGTATACATTATTAGTGCAGTCAGCTTTTTGCATTTAATTCCCGTCTCTCTTTTTATCTAGATCTATTGATCCAACAAATGTGCATAGAGTAAACCTAGAAATACAATGAGTCCAAGTCACATTTTATGTAGAAATGATTCATCAACACTGGCAGTAAGTCATTAGTGCAATGATCAGTCTTTGGCCTTTCAGTTTCCTGCTAAAAGTTAAATGTGCAGCTCAAACAAGTGGCTTGTTAATAGCTTATAGCATCCTTTTCATGCGTAAAACAGTTCTAAATTTGCTGCTTTTGCATACCAGGACTTTTTTGTTTGTGGCTGATGATGTAATTTAAAAGCTTCACATTGAAGCAGCATCATTAGGGTTTTATCTTTAAAACAGACTTTAATTTGTTTATTCTCTAACTAGGGTTTAATTTTTTGTTGTTTGTGTAGTCATTTCCAGTTGTCTTCGGGCCTATTGGATGTTACACAAACACATTTGCATTGTTAGTTTGTTGTGTCCCATTATTTTTGTTCTTGCAGTTACACTTAAGGCAAAGAAAAGTGTATTTTCTTTGGTGTGCACAAATAAAGGAAAAAGTGACGCAGGCAGAAAGTTAGAGAGTGAGTATGCACATACTTGTTCATTTGTTGCATTTGTTGTATGAAAAAATGTCTGTTGCATATTTTCTAGCATGTTTCCAGCTCATTGATTAACCACACTCTACCATAACTCTTACCTACATAATCTGTCTTGTAATACTTAATGACAGACTAAGTAATGCCCAAATTGCTCATTTGAATTAGACCAGATATGTATGCTAATTGATCCTTTCCTGACCAGTTTTACCAAAACCCTTGTTAGGGTTGTGTGATTGTGGCTGGGGAAAAACATGATCAGCATTCTTTTAGAGGATTGAGACTCATGGGTTTTATTTAGTGACAAAAAAGGAGATCCACATAGGAGAGCCAGTCCTACAAAAAGAAACAAATGAGTAGTTACATCTTGGAAAATATACTTAGCTGCTTTCTTGCTTAGAAGATCAATACCACTCTCAAGTTTATTCGCTCAATATGGAGATACATCCAGCAGTCTATTAGTTTAGCAAAACAGCTTAAAACAGGGAGGAAACATGCCAAGCAAACTAGCCTGGCTTTGTCCAAAGGTAAAAAAATGTCAAAAAATGTCTGTACACCGTGTCCCAAAAGTTCATGCACCCCAATGGACAACATTTATGTCTGTTTGTCTCCAAAATGGGTTGCACCTGGTCAGCCAGGTGTTGTGAGGTTGTGTAATTAGTTCATCTGTTTGTGATATGCCTATAAATTTCATGGTTGACGATGAAGCATGTCATTGAGAGAACCTTTTTGGGAGTGTTGCCAGAATGGCCAAACAAAAATCCGGAAAAGCTGCACTTTCGGAGCCTCAAGTCCGTGCTCAAGCCATTGCCTTGCTCGGGGCAGGGAAAACTTGCAGGGAAGTAGCTCAGGACCTTGGCAGAAGCATACGATGGGTGAAGAAGTGGTGGCAGAGATACCAGAGTTGTGACTCCCTTGAAGACATGCCCCGTGCAGGTCGCCCCTCAGTTCTGAGTTCAAGGGCCAAGGACCTCATTCGCAAGGCCAAGGGAAAGAGACACCAATCCTGCCGCAGACTCAGTCGAAGACTGAAGAATCTTGGGGAAATAGTCTCTAAGAGTACCATCCATCGTTTTTTGACTGAGAAATTGGGTCTGAGAGCATACAAAAGACAGCGTATTTCTCGCCTTACCAACCTGCAAAAGGAGAAACGGCTTGCTTTTGCAAAGAAGTATGCTAAAATGACCCCAAGAGACTGGGAAAACTGGATTTTCTCTGATGAGTGCCCTCTCTACTTATTTCCAACTCCCAACAGCCAAAATGACCGCATTTACACTGACAATCGAATGGAAGTACCACCTTCTGAGCAGGTCAAGTTCAGCGCCCATTGCATGGTCTGGGGGGCAATGTCATCTTCAGGGCTGTCTGAATTGCATGTTGTACCCCAGGGCACCACCATCAACGCTGAGTATTATGTTAAGAACATTCTCCAGCCAGTGCTACTTCCCATACTCACCAGAAGGAAGAAATCGGGCCCCGTCACAGCTAGGAAGATGTTCAACAGGCGTGCGGAAATGGTCTTTGTCCAAGATGGTGCCCCCGCACATACTGCTCGTAGAACTCAGCAGTGGTGTTCTGAGCAGCTTCCTGGCTTTCTGCACAAAGAGAAATGGCCACCCAACTCCCCGGACCTCAACCCGATTGAGAACTGCTGGGGTATCCTGAACAGTCGGGTCTTCCACAGCCCACCCCCTACCACCATGAAGCAGCTCACTGCGAGGGCTGTGCGGGAGTGGGGCAACATTGAGCCTTCCGTTCTAAAGAACTGAGTGCATTCTATGCCCGACAGGCTGAGGGCAGTAATTAAGATGCGGGGGGGATACACTGGCTTTTGAATAAACGCATTCTGTTGAATATTCACAATCTGAGTTGACTTTTTCTGTGGTGCATGAACTTTTGGGACACGGTGTACACAAGCTCTAGGGGTGCTGATAGGCAGATTTTGTTGTCTTTGGACAGCCAGACCAGCAGTTTCACCCTGTTTCCAGTCTGCACTAACTGGCTTCGGGCTGTAGCTTCATATTCAGTGTACACAATTGGTATTAAGTGAAATGTATTGATCTTATATTCTAGCTCTTGGCAAGAAAGCAAATAAAGCTATTAGCTCTGTGGCTAGTAGCTATTTACAAACAACCATTTATTGAAACGCCTTAAAACTTTGATACTAAAATTTCTCTATTTCTGCATGCAGTCTTTGTATATTTTAGTCACAAGATCTTTGATCATTAACTTAGAATCATTGATGCATAATACATATAAATATAGGATAATAATTATATAGTGAATAGAATAATAGAATATTGACACAATGTATTTTGCAGAAACACAGGAGCTAAAGATATCTTATCTTTGAAAATCTAAGACGTGAGCTTTTGTTGTGAGAACCATGTGTGGATGAAAATCAATCCAAGTTCTCAGAAGAAAGTAATGAGGATGTGAAACCTTCTTGGGCAGACAGAGCATGTTTCCTCTGGGAAAGGGCTGATTTTGATTTTCAAGAGATATTTTCAAAATGACACACAGTAGATTATATCCTTCATCCAAGGATCCTATAAAGCAACAACCGCAATTCAAACTTTTTTTTTTTTTTTTTTTTACAAAACAACAGAATGTTTCATGTTAAAGACTAATGAAGACAATATCATGTCTTTATTAAAACCTGTGCTTCTAAAGGTTTTGGCACAAAAACAAAACTGAAAACAGCATGTGTGTCATTCTTTGTTACAGAAACTGAAATCAGGCTGTCACAACATTAGCCAGTACTGTTCCTGATGAATTATTGATTAGGTACAAAACCTCTGGAACAGGGCACAACTGTTATTAGAGTGGTTGGTGTTGTGAAACAAATATTCTTGCTTGAGGATTTAGGAAAAGAGGAGAACTTGCATAGATAGACAGAAAAGATATTTGGAAGATTTGACTGCTTTTCTTGAAGTGATTTGCTCATTTTAATCCCAGGGAAACGTTTTCTCTCCGAATTTTAGAAAACAAAAATGCTGGGTTTAGTTGTTTTTTAAATGGTTATTGTGTAAAATGGCAGAACGTTTTAGGCAGACAACAAAGATTAATACTTTTAACGAGAAATAGTTGGCAGTGCCATGGAATATTTCCCTCCCTCAGTGAAATTTCACAAATACCAAGATTCAGACGATTCCACCGGCGACACAGAATGCCTCTAAGGTCTCTTCTCAAAACATCAAGAGCACAGAGGAGGATACAGAGGAGGACACAAAAACCACATGCCCACATACCCAAACACACACACAGACACAGATGCAGACCATCCAGACACCCCTTTGTGCTTCCTTGGGGTATGAATCATCCAGGGTCTGATGTGGTTAACAACGACCAGTGTTTCCGTGTTTGCTCAGTTTCCGCCCTCACAGCCACATGGGACTTGATAGGTTGAGAAGCTGCGAATAGCTGAGTCATCACTAAGTTTCCTTCATTCCCACGATTTTTCATGTGGTTGCTTACTCAATAAAAGAAGGCATCTTTCTTTGCAGGAACAATCCAGCTGACTTCTAGATGTCATACTTTACGTTAGAATATATTTACAATACAATATATTTACAATGATACAGGATACAGATCTGATCTATAGTGCTGTACTTTAGCCACGCTATGTGATTATTAGGAGTTGATCCACTGAAATAAGCAGTAGCCTTTCTTGTCATATGAATGGAATGTTCACCACGTTTGCAAAATTGAGGAAGACATTTTTTTTTTTTTAATGATCAAAATTGCAGCAGCAGAACCAGAATGCAAATTTCACAGAGAAGTCTTTACACAACTTCATTTCTACATATAGTACTGACAACTGTACAGAGACAAAATTGGTTCCACTAACTAGTAAAAGACATCTAGAGTTCAAAAGTATCCAACCTTAAAGATGTTTCACGATTTGATTTAACACATTCATTTAGGTCGATGCAACATATAGTAACAAAACTGAAATAATTTAGGTTTTATAGGACCTCAAGATCAGGTAATAAAGCATGGCCTGCATGGTATTGTGCTTCAGAGATGTATATTCTTAAACAAATTGTAAACTAATGCAAATGTAAAGTAATTTAAAGGGTAATAAATATTATAACTCTACACACTGACATAATTAGTGAACTGTATTAAGTCAAAAATAGACACAACTGAAATGACTAATGAAGTAATGAGCCAATAAAGTTGCTTCAAATCACTCACTTAAATCAGAAATTGCACTTGTCCTAACCTGTGACACCATGTTGCATATTATCACAAGCACAGGCAGGATACATATGAATTATGGCCCTGTTAGTTTCCAGTATGTTCTCTCCACAAATGCAGACCATATCTTTATCCTCTTCTCTGTCTTTCATGTGTGAGCACAAATGTGTCTCTCACACTCTTAGTCTAAAAAAACACACATATACACACACAGGCAATGAAAATTACTGTTTATGTTTAAATTAATCTCATTGTCACAATGGATTATCAGGATATGTAATAACAGTCTAGTCTTGCAAGCTTCGAGCGGTATCTATCCTCCTAAAATGTAACAACATCTTCCGTTTTGAGACACTTCAGAGCTACTAGCCATGTTAGCAGCTGTATTGCTAAAGCCTAATTTCCACCGGGGACGTAAGCACTGCGTAACGGCAGCGCCTGCGCTGCTGTCATGCGCCCAGTGGGGATTGACGCCGGGCAGAGAACAGAGCAAAACTGTGGCGCAGCCGTTCCGCCGCGCTTACGTCCGTGGTGGAAATCCCCAGTAAGTGTCTCCAAATGAAACAGAACTGAAGTCTACTGTTGGTCCACTGAGTGGAGCTGACACAGTGTAAGGCGACGTAAAATAATGTAAACATGTTCATTAACGCTAGGAAGAACATACAGGGATATTTATAATAGCGAGTTAAAAATGTGAGTCAATATTGACAAATCAGACGAATCACACACAAGAACATACAAATTATTAAAAAAGATATGTAAACAAATTTTATTTACATATTTTGTTCATTTAAAAAATACTCTTTCTGTGCAAATTCCTTGGTCCTTTAACACACACACTGTAGCGCCACATTATGTAATAATGCTGCATTATGTATCAATGTAATACATTTCACCTCATCATGTAATAACGCTGCATTTTGTACCAATCTGCCACATGTTGTAATAAAATTCTTGAACGTAATATGTAATAAACTCTGCCGCATTTTATAATAAGTTGTTACATATGGCATCAGTTATTACAAAATGCGGGTGTAAATGAGTGTTACTGGCACAAACATTATTGGTGCACTGAAATGATGGAAGACATACACACATGCAATCTGGATAATGTTATGCAAATATTATATGTGATAGGAAGCAGATAAAACATGAAAACAAATATGGAACAGAAAAAAACTTTATTCCAGCTCAATTTCTTTAATACAACATAGATGTCCTTGGATAAAAAGTGGATAAAAATAAATGACCATCAAAACTAAACCAACTAAAAACAGTTGTTGTAAATCTTTCACATAAAAAAGATATATATCTAATCATGTTTAAATTACAAAAAAAGGCTATAGACAATTGACTATTAACAAAAATTTACTTTAGACTTGATGGAAAAAAAACTTCTCTAGTGGTAACGATAGAAAACTTTCCCTTCAACATAAACTTCTCTTAAAACAACCAGATTTATGTAAAATAAAAGATAATCAGCCTGAAAATGATTGAACTATATACAACAGACACTTCCATACTTTACATCATATCTTTAAATTATGTCTTTCTTTACTTCTTCTCTTTCTTTCGCAATTATTATTTCTTCCAAAAGGTGTCCTTGATTGTGAAATGTCCGTAGGTCATGTGCCTCAATACAACCCAGGCCCTCATCTACTTGCTGTTCTTTCCAAATAGCTCCTTTACTCTCAGTGAGAGACTATTCCCACATACAGCTAATTTATATGTCCTCATAATACTAATGGCATTGTCATGGTCATGTTCCAGTTGAAGGCTTTCTGTGAAAGACTCCCTGATGAAAATTTGCAGAAAAAATTGTGATGTAAGGTCCTGAAACAGCGTAGAAAGTCATCATGGGGTATATCCAGGGGGTCATGATGGTGTTGATCCAGGGTACAGTAATCGGGTTTATTGAGCAAATGGTGATGGTTTACATTGAACGAAGCATCATGGCACTCATTCAGGGTATCAGAGGCTTCAAAAAGGGCATCATCATGGGGTTTATCCAGGGGATTGTGATGGGGTTCATCCAGAGTACAGTCATTTGGTACATCCAGGAAATGGTGATGGTTTTCGTCAAATGTAGCATCATGGCATTCATTCAGGGTACCGTCTGGTTCAGCATCTTCTTGGTTTGATTCGCACCCATATCTTTGAAATTACTGTTCTCTCTCAGTTTCCACAATATTCTCATTGTATGAAGACACTGGCCCTTCCAGACTGAGGTAATGTTCTCCATGCTCCTCTGCAATGTGTCCAAGGACCAGCAATAGCAAACTTTCTGAGTATGTGTTAGTCTCTGATATAATAGAAGATGCATGAATTCCTAGTGTGGAGATAATAAGAAACTGAACATTGAAAATCTCAGCCCTTTGTACCGTTATGTACCATAGGTCCCACGTCATGACATGCTATCCAAGTATGCATCTCAGTCATTTCCATCAACATAGTGAGACAAATGTGTTCCATTTATGGTGAATGGGTTAGACCTGAGATTTGACGTATAATATTTGCATAACATTATCCAGATTGCATGTCTGTATGTCTTCCAACATTTCAGTGCACTGATAATGTTTGGTCCAGTAACACTCGGTAACAATGCAGTTTTTGTCTCTGAGCTTTCACACACAATCTCTATAAATACAGTTATATTTGATTTAGATTTGACCAATGAAACATCCTACTAGTTTTTTTCATTCATTCATATTAACGATTCACGCTGGTATGCTTAAAGTCAATGTTGTTCTGATGGTATAATGTTTTTTCTAATGAAGACATCCATTTTGGTGGTTTGTTACATAATGCAGCAAATTATTACATTTTCTTTATTAAAAAAAGTGCAACACCCCTTTTTTATTACAAAATGTAGCAGATTATTACAATATGCAGCATTATTACATAATGAGGTTAAATGTATTACATTATTACATAATGTGGCGCTATACACACATATACACACATTCGCACAGTCATGTCTGGAACTCTTTCTGATAATTTACCAGTGGTGGTGTGTACACGTCTTTCTTTATACAAACATGTCTGAAAATAGTCAAAACTGTGACCTTTGCACCAATAAACTCAAGCATGTGGAGGGAAATGCATGCGTGTTTCACGTTTCATCGCCAGATATGAAAAAAACCCATGAAAGAGCATAAGTAGAGATTAGCTTGCTCTTTGTTTGATCAGTTGGTGCCCAGGCAGTAATTTGGGGCCTGTTAAAACAGTTTAGTCTAAAATGCATGAGAGGTTATGCAGTCGTCTTCTATTTAGCATGACATGTAAGAGATTGTACGTTAGATCAATCAGCAGTCTTTCCACATGAGTAAGAATGATAAGCACTTTAAATTTGACCTCATAACAATTTTTAGTGAGCTTGTGCAGAGCCACGGTAATGACACACCAGTCATGCTAGCTTTACACATTTTGCACTATATGATAAACAGCCACATAGTGAAACAGGTCCAGGCTCCTCCAGCGATGCCAGGACAAGAGTTAAGCTGCATCAATCACTCATCTCTAAATGAGTACCAGGTGAAACATACTGAGCAAATAAACTAGGCTGGAACACCATAATTTGTTATTATATGTAGATCTTGTGTGTTGTGGTAAAATGGCTCACCAAAGTAGTGACAGATTTGTGGTGGTTCTTGGTGTACCTAAGCCAGTCTTTCTCTGTAGCTCCCAGCTAGAAACATCTAAAACAAGTAGTTTAAGTGGCTCTTATTCTGTATTACAGTTTTATCGATCACTGTCAGGTTTTCAGCCATAAAACACCTGTCGGCACAAAGAATGCAGATTGACTTATCTTCGGTGATAAATTATTCATGTTACACTGTCAGATGACAGCACAAATGGGCTGAGTGAAGGTTAGGGCTGTAATTTGGGAGAGGAAGGGACTGCTATACTTTTATGGCTCTACACTGTTGCTATCACCATGTTATTTATGACTCTGTCAGTGCAGGGTACATACAGGGTACATGGGAGGGGCTGGAGTATTTTTGTCAGGGAAGTAAAATGAAGTCTGGAAATGTAACAAGAAGGAATGATATGGTCCATTGTTTATTGCAATCTGGAGCAAGAGAGAAAAATGAAGTAACAAAAAGTACAGGAAACAGTTAAAGGGGATGTTTCTTAATATCAACAGATTAAATGGAAATAGAGGAAGACCAAAATGAATGATATGTTAGTCAATCTCTGTGTTTTGCTTACCTACTCTCTGTGTCTCAGCTCTAATCCCCTTTCCTTCCTAGTGAGGATGTAAATCTTTGATAATAACTCACAAATATGTGAGACAAATATATAATTTATTTTTTTGGTTTTGCTGAGTATTATTTTTTTTAATACCCATTGTAGTTTTTGGCAAATGATGGAGCATTGTGGCATGAAAAATAAGATATATCAGACAATTGGTTGTTGGTTTTGGTCTTTTCATGGAATTTCTTGACAATTACAGAAAATACATATTATTAACTCTGAATATATTGTATGTATGATGTATGAAAATCTACATTTTTAATTTCTGACTGTCAGAATCTACATATATTTTACTTTTTGTTTGGTTCCTTTATTTACCAAAGCTACTCAAATACACAGAATGAATTTATTTATTTTGTTTCCTTATTATTATTTTTTTTTATTTCCTTATTTTTTTTTTATTTCCGTATTTTTTTTTAATTTCCTTTTTTTTTTTTTTATTTCCGTATTTTATTTTATTTCCTTATTTTATTTTATTTCACGTGCATTCCTCTTTGTCTGGGTATTGGAATTGATGGAAAAGCTGTAATACTAATGCATTTTTAGATCAAACATCAGCTAAATTTACACACATTTTGATTTCTTTCTTTCTTTCTTTTTTAGATTATTATTATTTATTTATTTATTTATTTTTTGGCCTTTTTAAGCTTTATTTTGATAGAGACAGCTGAAGAGTGACAGGAAGGTGGGCAGAGAGAGATGGGGAATGACATGCGGGAAAGATCCACATTTGAACCCTGGGCTTCCGCAGCAAGGACTGAGCCTTCGCACATGGGGCGGCTGCTCTACCAACTGAGCTAAACACCGCCCCACATTTTGATCATTTCTGTTTCTTATTCAGGTCAGACAGGCTGAAAGTTTCCTTTCATGCAGATAAAGTCATTTTTTGTTTATTTTTTGATTATAGTGCTTCAGAGGCTGAAACCGTGGTTGAGTGTTGCATACATTAACTTGTACAGATCATATTCTAGATACTGTAAGCAAGCTATTAAACATCAGAAGCATGTTGTATGGGTAACTGCATTTCATGACCATTTACGGTGAAAGTAAAGAAAAAGACTGAGTTTCCAAAAAGACTTTAAAAATGTCCTGCTGTTTCCAATAAGCAGCTTTATAGACATAAAAACATCAGCGTAAATTGACATTTATATTCATCTTAATCTTCGTAGTTGTAACTTTATGGGCCCTTGTGTTTTGAGGACAATTTTATTTCATTTCAAATGGTCATGTCCCATAAAAGTAAATGACTGTAAACAAGAACTAAATAAGAGTATTGTGCTGCAGGACTGTACTGTAAACACGTACGTGACGTACGTTTTATTGTCTGCAGCAGTGTTGTGTGCATTTTTCACAGCATGTCTTTGCAAGAGGAAAATGGTTTAGCAGTGATGGTTCAGCTGCTTCATGTTTCAGATACTGTTTGTTTTTACTCCCTCAAACATTAAAATGGAAAAGTTGTCTCTGCCTTTCCAAACCATGAATCATCTTTTATGTGTTTTTTTTTTTTTTTTTTCTTTTTCTTTTTCTGATAAAACAATGCCGTCATTGCCGGGAGGTGAAGACCGATCGTCTTCCTCGCTGTTCTCCGGTGACCTCTTCATCCTTCCCTCCTGCTACAGTAATCAGTTAACTCGAAAGACAAGAGCTCATTTGCCTGTTTCCATCTTCTAAAAGAAACGTTTAATCCTTTTCACGTCTTTTTATTGGATCTCAGTGTGACATTTTCCATGCACACACTAAATCTATGGCCTATGCTTATGCTTAGCTTAGTCTATGCTTAGCTGTGTACTGTGACATCATTAAGAAAGTCTTTAGAGTGGTGGAGGTGTACTGACTTTTGATCGAGGCCTTTGCCAGACTTTGCCAGACTTAGTGTCTATGAGAAATTGTTGCTGGGGAAATAGGCCACAGCCACTGCTTTTATCCTTCAACTGAAATAACATGCACATAAACAAAACTGAGAAAAAAAAAGAGTGGAACGATCTGTAGAATGTGAGAGAAACAAATAAATATAGCCCCAAATAAATACACAATGAGAAAAATATGTAATTATATTAGCGATAAAACTAAAAAATAATAAGCAAGTTACAGAGGAAGCTTTCATCTCACTCTAGAAAGGAACACACACTGTCAAACATTTCCTAATCTTGCTACCATGCTTGAACTCTAACATCTATATTGTTACCCTATATTCAGTCTGTCTCACCCTGAATTACCTTTGTCCTCGCTGTCAACCCTGCTCTATTCCTCTCTCCGTCTAACTCTCTTTGTCCCTCTCTTTTTCTTTCTTTCTTTCTTTCTTTCTTTCTTTCTTTCTTTCTTTCTCTTTTCTTTCTCCAGATGTCTGCACCCCAGCTGCGCTCAGATGGCTGAGCGGAGGAGACGGGATGGGTTTTTATAGAGCGTGCAAGCACACAAACACCCACGCGGACACGCACGCCAAGGTACATGCACAGAGTATCACAGAGTGACCTCTTACAGCAGGGGATCCAGGACCTTTGTCCCAGAGTTCGAAGATTTCTCTCTGTTTTCATTTTTCCACATCTTTTCACTGTCTATGACCACATCAATATGAAACAGATGCCCCTAACTCACATGTGACTGCAGACAAACATGGGGTATGGTCAGAGAAGGTTAGGAATTTGGCTGTTTCTCTGCTCTAATCGGATTAGTGTTTCTTTTTTTGTGTGTGTGTGTGTGTGTGTGTGACTAATATGAAAGTGATTACACTGCAGCTTTTGGCTCGGATAATGAGAAAAGTTTGCAGTAAAAACAGGATTAGTTAAATAACCTTTATTAATGTTAACTTAGTTTGTCTCCATGTGTAGAACTGGATATGATTTATTCCAAAGCCTTTAAGGAATATATAGCCATTATTGCATTTTTAAAGCTTCCTCAGTCTTTTAATCACTGTGTTTTCAATGTAATAATGTAGCAGAGGGTCTCACTGCCACTTCTTTCTTCCTAAATCTCTCTTTTTTTCTGTCTGTTTTCAATGTTTCCCAGAACTGCACAGTTCATTTACTGACAGCTGATTGTTCACTAGCTTGAGGACCAGTGTTTTTGGCAAATGTTATCTCGGATAACAGGTTTGGCTAGGGTTGAGTTTAAACTTCCCCAAATCCAATAAAGAGCAGAACAAATCCACCGTACTAGTCTTCTACAAAGTGTGAAAATTCAACACAGTGAATGTTCTGTGAACTAACCCCACAAAGTACAATGTGCTCCTTGGTCTTGGATGTAACGTTGGTTGAGGTTACCCCTGTAAATAGTAAGCTACTTAGCCAGACATGCTAAGTTTTGCAGCTTAAAAACATCGCTTAATTAGTTTAAAAACTAAAATCCAGAACCCATCACAGCTCTTTATATATGAAGTATTGCTCATACTGCTGCCACTTCAGCATGTGGAGAAACTTGAAGCTTAGTCTGGCTTACAGAAAGTAGGCTGTAGGTTTAAGCCTCCTATTGGCCGGTTATTTCATCTGGAATTCTCCTCACCCATCACGCTATCTTCCGACACTATTTTGCAAAGGTACCATCGTGGCATCCTTGGCCGACTTGCCTAGTTACCGTTGCTAATCTATGATTGGACAATCGATGTTCAGGGGAGGGGTTTAGCTAACTGTCAATTGGCTTCAATTCTCACAATTTACTGCTAAAATGGCCATCTGTGTATTCAGTCTGTGTTGTTGCCATAGTGACAGGAAGGGCAATGTGATGCCAGACCCTCTGACCTTGGGTAAACTGTGACCAGACCTTCTGCTGGGTTTCAATCTGATCACCGTTTGATGGTGACGTTACTGCTGGGGTCGTTCTCTTGACCTCCCAGCAGAGTGTGTGTATTTGTGTGTGTAGATGTGTGTGCTGAGTAGGCAGGAAGGGGGTAAAGGAGGAGTTGAAGGGAAGGAAAGAAAGGTGAAAGTAGGGTCATGGGGCGGATGGATTGAACAGGTTTCAGAGGATGTGAAAGACGATGGGCCTCATGAGTAAACATAACTCTGGTGTGAGATGAGAGAATACTTCAAAGTGTGTGTGCGAGTGTGTGTCTATACACATCAGGATTACTTTCCCATAGTACTTCAGTCAAGCTCCTCCTCACCATCCCCCTGGATTTCCCAACTTTGAGATGATAAATAATCGTCTTAGATCATCAATCAGGACATGAGAGGGTTCCAGGCATGAAAGGATAAAGTGTTTGCTCAGATCTACATCTTTTTGCTGACACTTTGCTCTCTGCTTCACGCCCTCGTCTCAGCAGTCTGTCTCCCTTTTTGTTCTACCCTCACCACCGACCTTTGACCTCAAAGTCCTTGCCAGGGTCATTTGAGAGCCCATAGTGGACGCTCATAAAACTGTCAAGCTGGGGTCTGAACCTTCTCTGACATCAGACTTTAAAACACCGGAAAAGAATAAATGACAATATGTGTTATGAAAAGGATAATTGTGATTAATTGTTGGATTTGCTCTTAAAGATCTTGGACTTTGCAGAAAGCTTTCACCACCGCTGGCAGAACCCCCTCAGTTAGAAGACAGAAAAGCTGATTCTCGCGTTTTCTTTTAACATTCTGTTTATGCACAAACAATTTGCAATTCAAGTCAGCTAAATTATCTAGCTAATTATACATATAATCTCTCCCTGGGCTTTACAGTCCTTCATCAACAACATCTCCAGACTCAGCCCAAACTCTCTATTAACACAAGGAACAAAAAAAACACAAAAAAAGAGACAATGCTAACATGCTAACACTTCGACAAACTCAGAACACATATTTATTCTTACTCTACACAGACTTTAAACAGGCAAAATGTTTAGCCTGTTTACCATCTTAGTTTTAGCATGCCAAAAAAAATACTAATTTGGCCATAAACTAAAGTATTGGACAAATAAAAATTCTTGAAACACACAAAAACATGTACAATATCGTACATTAAGGCAAACACTGGAGTAATTTAGTCAAAATTTACGAGTCCTTGTTAGAATCCACATTGTGGTGTTTTGAACAGAGAGATGTTCATATGCTTTGTGTTGGTACACAAACCCTCAGTAAAAAAACAAAAAACAAATAACAATTCCTGTTAAACCGTGTAGCAATTTTAGCTTCAACCCAATAGCTCTTGACATTTTACCTTCCAACAAGTACCACGAAACATACTTTCCTCTCTGCACATCAAGCAAGCCAATTTTCAGAAGGGAACACTTGAACACAACAAACACATACAGTTCTTTCTGTCTAAGATATTCATGACCCAACCAAACCAAACCAAACCAAGCCAAGCCAAACCAAAACAAAAGCAAAAAAAAAATCTCCAGCTTCCCTTGATTAGCTATAAACAACCATTAAATGATGACAGGAATGCTGAGAAAAATATAAACACCAATGAGTCAAATATAGGAGAAAAGTGGGAAACAGATGAGAAAAAGGGTAAAACATGGCAGAGTTGAGAAAATACAGAATTGTTGAAATTTTACAGCCTGAGTAACTTGTAACATGTTGGTGAACTTGGTTTGAAGACCACGGTTGAATGGATATCATCTGAGCATTGCGGCTACGCCATGGCTATGGTTTACATGGCTGCCATTAAAATACACATTTCTGTGCAATTAGATATTCTGGTTTTAAAAGATTTTGCTTTTGTAAATGATCTGCGAACAACTAACTACATCTGTTTTCCAAATTGGGCCAGGAATAGGACAAAATACAGGCGTCTGAGCTGACAAATGGAAAAGGAAGTAACATTTTGGTAACAGTTGGATTGGAATCATTGGTTTGTCTGGCCAGTCAGAATGGGATTGGCACTCTTACCTCATGTAACAAGATTAATGGTCTTAAAAACGTCATAAATATAGACTCAATAATTGTTTTTGGAATGATATCTACCAAAGAATGAAGGAAAAACGAAAGACACTGATATACTGAGTCTACTGAGACAGACATAGATTGTTTCACTCTTGACTAATAGCTATTAGTGTCACTAAAAGTGACTCCACCGCAGGGGACTGTACTCTCACCTTTCCTCTTCACACGGTACACCTCAGACTTTCAGCGCCACTCAGAGTCTTGTCATCTGCAGAAATTCTCAGATGACTCTGCGGTTGTGGAGTGTATCAGTGATGGACAGCACAGTTTCCATCCTGAGTGAGGAGGTGGAGGTGGTACTTGGGTGTGCACCTGGATAACAGACTGGACTGGAGATGTAACACTAAGGCTGCAGGAAGGGACAGTGCAGACTCTACTTCCTGAGGAAGCTCCGGTCTTTTAATGTGTGCAGCAAGATGTTGCAGATGTTCCATCAGTCTGTTGTTGCGAGTGCAATCTTCTTTGCAGCCATCTGTTGGGGCAACAGCATCAGAGCCAGATACACAAATAAAAAAATGAACAATCTGATCAAGAAAGTTGGCCCTGTGCTGGAGACTGCTCTGGAGCCCCTGCAGCTGGTTGTGGAAAAAAGGATGCTCCACAAACTGCTCAGTATTATGGACAACAATTCCCATTCACTACATGACCTCCTGCTTAACCAACAGAGCAGTTTGAGCCAGAGACTCTTGCAGCTCCACTGTAAAAAAAGACCGCCACAGGAGGTCGTTCCTACCAACTGTTATATCTTTGTACGATGACTCCCTCTGTGCAGAGTGGGGTAGTTGAGCTGATGGACATAATAAGGGGTGCACATTTGCACAGAGGGAGAACCATATGTTCTTCCTCTTTAGAGTTTATTTGATTCTATACTGTGTCACCATTTTTACTGCATGCCTGTGTATATACAGTAGTGTTCTGTGTTAGTGTGTTTCTTGTTATGCTGCTATAATGAAAGAATTTCCCATCGGGGATCAATAAAGTACTATCTATCATGTTCAGTTAGTTAGTGTGCATAATGCATAGGAATATCTCTGCTGACTAATTTGGTGATTAATCACTTTGTTTGTCATGCAAATATGCACACGCAGTGACAGCGAAATGTGCAAACACTGCTCACAATAACACACAGACTTGGTCATGCATGCTGCATGCTTTCTATGTATGCTTGTGCTTGCAAAAGACCAGGAAATGGGAGGTACATCAACCTCTGGTCTCTGAAGTGAAAGTCTTCTCTTCTCTTCTCTTCTCTTCTCTTCTCTTCTCTTCTCTTCTCTTCTCTTCTCTTCTTTAGAGAATTAGCTTGTCATATGACTTTCTTATTGATGGCCATGAGAATGGGCCATACACTTAACTAATCAACCAGCAGCAGTTGGATTGAAAAATGATTCTTTTAGCTGATTTTGGCAGCTCCTTAAGTGATGAGTGTCTGCACAATAAGTCATCTCCCAGTATTAGTTTATTAGTGACAGATATACTCCCTCAAACACTAACATACATTCAGAGAGCTTGGTGAGATGACAAAAAAAAAAGGAAACAGAGCCAAAGAGGCTTTAGGCGATCCAAACTCTTTTTCTCTTTGTGATTGATAGAGTTCAAAGTTCATGAGGCACGCAGTGAAGTTCCCACATGTGTTAGGTCTCTGTCAAAGGTAGTACTTTGATACATCAGTCATCAGTTTGACTATGGATAACTAAGGGAAAGTGTGAGCTTTATTAGGGCCACCATAAACAATATTTAAAGCTGTATCCAGTGTTTTGAATCAGGAAAATCTTCTCTGACTTCTCTATCTATCTCTGTGTTGTAGAGCTTTATGTGAACTGGAATACACAGTTGCATTTCTCTTAGTTGCTGTCTGCTCAATACAGCAATAACAGCATTTGTCCAATTAAAAAATCCTTATTTTCCATTAGGAGGCAGTGTAAGACGATCTCTGAAATAGTCAAAACACACAGTCCAGATAGAATAACTAGATAAAGAGTCTACAGTCAGTCTGTGAGGATAAAATGAGGCACAGTGGTGCTTTGAGCTAAATGATAAATGCTAACATCACATGCTGACCCCAGTGACAATGCTAACATGCGTATGTTAACCATGATCACCATTGTACATACAAAGTACAACTAAGGCTGATGAGAATGTCATTTGGTTTCCAGGTATCCAAAGTCATTAGGATTCATCCTCTGTTGACCATGACTTTGTCATAGCAATTCATCCAGGAGTTTTATTTCAGTGGTAAACTGTGAGACTGACTGACACTCCTAGAGCTGTGCAGCTAGCGTGACTAAAAACCATTTGGAAAAATGAAGCCTGGTTTGTCCAGACCCTTAAAATGGTTCATGTTTATGTTGTCCTGACAAACGACCTTTTGTGGTCATCCGATCAGCGACTGTCACTGAAACATAGGCACAAGTAGCTCGGCATTATTATAGAGCTGCAAAACCTCTTAGGTTTGGGTTGATGGGTATACAAAAGTGTCTGACTTTGATGCTAGGGACTGTGGTTTGTACACTAAACCTGTCTTTTTCTAGTCAAAATTGTCTTCTTTTTAACCATGACCAGGATCATTCCCTGACTTTAAGCAAGCAGTTTTAGATGCCAAACCAAACCCTAACCATAGGGGTGGCAGATTCGAAAATGCTAATTTGGATCATTTTTGTGATGGTCATTGGACGACACTGACCAATGTTATCCATTCAGGTTTGAAAATTAATCCCTAGGAGCAGACTTTGCTGAGTGGGTAAAGTTTTCCAGTGCCTGTTGGGGGTAACTGTTGGACTTTGACGCAAAGACTCAAAGTAAAGCAAAGAAAAGTTACAGATTTAAACTTTAAATCTAAAATAAATATGGGATTGATCTGATGTGGGACATGTGTGCATTTTTAGACCACACCCATCCAGCAAAAAGGCCTTTCACATCACATACACACAGCCCTCAAGACTCATGTATATACACATTTCACAGGTTAATACAAAAAAAATCTCGGATAATTCATACCATATTATATCGTATTATAAGTGGCTGGAATTTTGTTTCTGTCTGTCTTATGTCATTTTGATGAAAAAATAAGCCAATGTGTCAAACTGTGGAGTTTGTTTTGGTTTTATCTGGCCAGGAACATTGCTGTGAAACTGAAACCAACAATCCGAGAGCCTGCAGACTTAGCAAAGTCTGCTTGTGTTTTTCTGACCAGCAGCACTAATAATGCATAACTCCTCGAGAACATTTGTCGGAGTTGCTGTTTGGAGACAAGCTGTTGTTGACAGCTTCTGTGATTAATTACTAAAGAGTCCTTCATCACACAGAAAAGCCACTAAAGCATTTTTTTCCCTTTTTAAAGACTTTTTCCACTATGGAGGGAGAGAAAAGCATTTTAGAGCACCTACCGGAAGTGATAAGACATAAATTATCAGTGCCCTACAGATATATACATCTAATGATATATGACATGATACATGCCCACAGTCATTTCTACAGGCCAGTTATAACTTTCCGTTTCCCTATATAGCTACAAAGCTATACTTAACCACATACAGGTGTGTTTTTGGCACAGGCAGCGAGCTGGCAGGTGTGTTTGCTATTACAATGTGATAATAACTATCATTACATCCCAGGTAAGAAGAGGTGTGTGAGCAGGAGGCAAGGACGGAGGCAAGAGGAAAGCATTAACACTTTTACCAGGATGTGACGGTGCACAACTGGCATTTGAGAGCCATAAACACACATTTATATGGAGATAGACAAGCTCATCACAACGAAAGAGATACACAAACAGAAACTCACACAAATTAGCACCTTGGTGATCTAAATTTAGATTCAAATGAACCCTTTCGAGGGGATCCATGCTGAAAATAAATGCCCATTACAGATTACTGTTATTTCATTGAAGGAGGAAAGTGCGAGTCAGTGTTTCAGACCGTAGCTGCTCATAAATAACGATGAAACGCTGAACTCAAGTCAGAAAACCAGTTCACATTTAACGTTATATTAAAATGTGCTCCATTATAGTAAATCACCAATATGTATAAAACTACAAGATGTAGTCCACAGCACAGCATTTTTACATGGATTAACATGTAATTCTAAATCCCCACAGCGCACGCACAGACGCACACACACACACACACACACACACACACACACACACATCCAGGTAATTATAGTAAGGAAACAAGCTGATATTTTCTCAGACTTGCTCTTTATTTCTGCTGCCTCACCATCTGGGCCGAATCCATCACTGCTTTTCAGTACCTCCTTGGGTGCTGTAAACAGTAACAGGCAGATGTGTGCAAACGTGCACATAAAAATACACGCCTTTCAATCATTATACTTGGTCACTGACTATGTTAGCTTTACTTCAGGACCAGCTTTAACTCTCAACCCTAATTCTCAGTCTTCACTGAATCCTATGTAAGTCCTAACATAACCCCAGCCTTTGAGAAGGAAGGTTCAGCAAAATGTCATAATAGTTCCTTGGTTTTCTATGATTGCAAGCACATTTATTTTTCATAACTTTAAAAACACATTTGCGCATTCACTTTAAGACCCGCATGTTCTGCAGTCAGATGGAGGGAAAAGCTCCAAAGAAAGTATTATTTTCTAGTGTTTAAAATGTTTGAATGACCGGACTCTGGGTCCAAGGCAAATGGTATACAACGATAAGCAGTGACTGCAAAGTGTTTGATTTTAACATTATCTTGTGGTAATGATGATGATAATTGCGGCGATTTTAATCCTGATTGGTTCGGTATGTGTATCTGGAGTGTGTATTATTGCTGACTCTTTGCCCTCTCCGCAGCTTGTTATTGCTTTCAAAGTGATCGTGCACTTAAATGGTGATACATCTGTGATGCTTTCACACCGAATGTGACAATTCAACAGTTCGTCCCATCTTTGTGCTTTCATTGCGCTCTGACTTTTCTTGGCTTCTCACTTGGACTGTGTGCTAGCTAAGTGCTACTTTAGTGGGTTTGTGAGAGAGAGAGAGAGAGAGAGAGAGAGAGGTACCAGATGTTATTTTGCAGGAGAGAAGAGACCAGCCTCTCATGGCTTGTAGTAAAAAAGAGAATTGTTACGACACTGGTGTGGTAACATATAACTATCTCTAAGACTAGAGCAGTCACGGATAGTCTAATTTAAAAACTGCTACCACCTTCTCGTAAGATACCCTTTATGAAGGGTTTATTAGTTTTAATTCTGGCTGTGTTAATGGTTAATAAACTATTTACTTTTTGTTTTATATTTGCAAAAAAACTATTAATAAGCCCAACTTTACGTAGCTTGCGTTTGTCTTTTAGCTAGCTCTTTACAACAGTAGATTTGTTGAATCATTATAGGAGACATTTATTAATAATTCATTTTTTAATGATTGGCACAACAAATGGTTTAATAATAGTTAAAAAAAAATCATCTACTACTGCTTTATTATTAGAAGGTGAGAAGCCCATGAGCATTTATTAGGAGTATATTTATAAGGACTATACATTCATTGGTGAGTTATAACCAAGCAGAAAAAGGGGATATTTCACAACTTAGCAACCCCAAATTTCTTTTCATGTTTGTTATATTATCCATCGAAAAGCCATCGACTACAACTCGTTTTCCATGGATGACAATGCCGATCGTTCGGTCCACCACTTTGGTCCAGCCTGAGATATGTCAACAACTACAATACTAGATGGATTATTTTATGCTAAATGTGCTACAGAACGATCCTAGATGTTAATTCGTACTGACTTTTATGATCCCCTGCCGCATCCTCTAGTCACCATGTGATTGACACTTGTGGTTTGGAGTGAAATTTGTCAACAACTGTTGCGTAGATTTCCAGGAAACTTTGTACAATCATTCATACCCTCCTCAGGATGAAATGTAATAACTTAAAGTTATAACTTTTTTCACAATAATGAATCTGAAAAAGGTTTACGTATTTAGTGAGTTCTGTACTTTTAGTGTTCAAGCCCAGGCAAATCTGTTATTTTATTTAAGATAACACTGTGTCGTATTCCCTTTACTCCCTTTAATTACTACTTCCAGAGAAACGGGATAAATCAGTGAGTGAGGAAGGAAGCTGGCTTACAATCAAATGCAATGTGAATAACCCTTTATGATTTCTGCGTGAGTCACTACTACTATTTTTCATCAACCACAACCAGTTGTTCAAAAATGAAGACAACAATTCCCATAATCCCATGCTGACATGAAGTTATTGTTTTGATCCTTACTTGCAGAAATGATTGTTGTAGTTTGTGTTTATTGCAAACTAGCTAATGTTAGCATGCTAACATGCTCAACTGCTACGTAATAAACATATCTGCTTAACATCAGCATGTTAGCACGCTGATGTTAGCATTTTAGCTGAAGCCCATTCTTTTCATTTCTTTTCATTTAGTTCAAAGCTCCTTTGGCTATAGACGTTTCCTTACAGGTCACATGCATGCATAACAATATGCAGACAAATAAGGGTTGTTATTGACTATAAACTCCTGTCCTTATTGGAAACACAAATCGCTGCTGTGTGTCAAATTGCTGATCTGTCTCTCCTCTCCTGTCTCGTCTCTCTGTTAGCAGCTGGTTTTTGCAATGTGACAAATCTGTATTCCAGTGTCAGCCGCCATCCAGCTGGCTAAACTATTTACACTACCAGGCATGAACCCGATTTTTTTTTTTTTTTGCTGCAGCTCGCTAGTTGTTTGGCATTTGATGTCACCGAAAACTTGTTCCACAAGTATGAATTATTATTATTCTGTTGCCTAATAATCAAGAGGATAAAGTGTTTCTTATGGCTGCTATTCATAATCTCTAAAAGCAACATCATCCGCAGATATCCCACACAGAAAACTAGACGCTCACTCAAGTTTTCCTGTAACACAAATACACAGACAGCACAAATACACAAAAGCAGACATGCATGCCCACACACACTCTATTGCTTTTGCTCTCTTCCACACAGACAGACACATGGTTGTTTCTCACAGTCTCATCTTGCTGTTGTTTGATTTACTTGGTGGCCTCTGACCCTGGCTGGGCTGAGCTGGATGGACTCTTGGCCTTGCTGCTGCTCCAACTGGTTCATCTCCAACATAACCCCACTGGACCTGAGTCTGTGTCTGAGTGTGTTTTCATGTCTTGATACACATCTTCACGTGTGATCAATTGCCGTGTCACTCTGAGGTCTAAAAAGCACAAGTACTCTGGGTAATACTTTTCTGTCGCTGTGCAAAACATACTATTATACTGATATATACTCTGTTGTGTTTTTTGTATTAAAAGCTACCCAGTACTTTTAAATGAGAGTTAAACGTCTTCACGTACAAATGAAAATCCCTTGTCAGCGCTACACCCATAATTCCACTCTTTTACAAGCTGCAACAAGCTACAAGCTGACCTGAGTCTGAGTCTGAGACAGTGAGAAAGTAATTCAGTTCACTATTAAAATCATTTTACAAGGACCTTACACGGAACGAATATCGCAACAAACTGTTTAATTTGATTAAACAACAATATGTGATTCTGTTTAACAAGAAACTGAACAAGAAAAAGTGACTTCAGAATCTGACTGAGATTCCTTTGCGGTCCACTTTGACACTTTAGCCCACTTGTTTTTCACTTGACAACTCCTTCAGCTCTCAGGCCCCATCTGTGTCATGTTAGGTTGTGGATGGACTTCTCCATGGTGGCCCTCATAAATGTGATGATCGTATCATTAAGAAAATCACATCCGATGAGGATTTTAACTTCACTCGACAGATCCTTCTGCACAGTGCGGATATGTATTGTGTCTACCTACCGGTGTCTGCAATGTGAATCAGTACCTGGAAAGCTAAAACAAAAGTGTGGTATTAGATATAAAGTCCTCCTGGATTATAAGAAGGAACTAAATCTGTAGTCAATAAATCTGTCAACGCTTATTTAAACAGATAAATCACAAAGGAATCTTTTATCTTCATATTTCTTTGATGGGTCTTATTAAAGCCACATCTGTGGTATTTTTTTAAACATAAGTTTCATCTTTGAAGGCGGACCACGACTTTTTAAACAGATGTGGGATTCCCGCTGTTTTCTGCCTCATAGTCACATATAAATATGGAACTAATAAGGACACCCGCTGCGGGTCACAACTTCTTAAAGTAATTGTTTAACACTTTGGGAAATTCACTTTAACTTTTTTTTTTTGCCAAGATTTTAGTGTGTAGATTGATACCACTTTTTGTTTGTATGGTCTTTATGAAGCTAAAGCCAGCAGGTTAGCTTAGCTTAGCACAAAGACTGGACATGGGGAAACAGCTAACCTGGTAATGCATCTCTAAAGCTCGCAAACAGCGAGATGTACGACAAATGAAAGAGATTTACTGTGTTAATTAGTGAGCCGGAGGTGCTGGTGGGTGGACTTTTATTTACCTTAAAGATCCAGAGTGAGGCACGCTACCGCCTGCAGCTTCACACTCAGTACATAGGAATGAGAGCGGTGCTGATTTTCTCATCTATCTCTCTGCAAGAAAGTGATTTCTTCTACATTAGTAGGTAAACAGCATTTCAAATAAACTGCTGTTGCGTTTGTGAGGACAACATTGCACTTTCCAAGACAAAACCAAGAGGCAACCTCCGTTATGGGGAAATGAAGCTAATGCTTCCAATGTTTACAGCCTGGTTCAGACAACTGTTTTAGTTTCTATAGCTAATTTCCCCGTTCATGACAACTTTTTTTTTATTCACTTGTTCAGATGATATTACAGCGTGGTCACTTCACTCAGGCATCATTCAACCTGCCTCATCCACGTCTTTGCCGATATTTAGATTAACCGGGAGGCACAAGAAGCCGTGCGTCCAACATGGCGGCAGCCAGCGTTGCGTATTTTCAGCTTCAGAAATCTACGTGTGACGTCACTTAGGCTCTGTCCATTCTTTATACTGTCATTGGACAAAACCCAGGATGTCATGAGTTGGCTGTAGGTTGGATTAATATTGAAGTGTTATTTTGAGATAAACATGTAACCCGATCTCCCTTTTCCATATCTTTGACCCCAAAAACTGCATGACACACTTCCTTGGCTCAGCCCACCTGTCAAGACATTACACTCCTTAAAAGCACCATAGTAACAGACTTCCTAAGCTGCCTGTGTTATTGGGTTAGCTCTTTTTTGTTGTTGTGCAACACACTAAACGCCTCAATCCCTTGTTCTCAGTTCCCTTTAAGCCCTTGATAAGGAAGTGGACTGAATTTTTTTTTGTCCTTTCCAGCGAGAGTGACCTAAAAGACTGCGGGAGATGGGGGAAGGTATGTATTACAGTACAATAGCCGGTAAATCTCTCCACAGTAACCACACCAGAGCACTGAGCACATGCTTATAGAGCTAATCAGCTTTCTGTAGATGGGCTAATGTCCTTGCAGTGGCTGAGAGGGGGGCCTATATTTAGTGTCCACTCTCTCCATCTTAACAGGGGATAACATTGGCCCTGTTCTCCTCTCTCTCTCTCTCTCTCTCTCTTTCTCTCTCTCTCTCTCTCTCTCTCTCTCTTTCTCTCTAGCTCATCTCTGCCTGTGTGAATTCATCAGAGATGTTCATGCAGGCAGAGATGGGAAAGGGAAATGAGCAAGACAAAAAATAAATCAAAAAATAAACAGAGGGTAAAGACGGTATAAAGCTGTGTACTAAACAGGCCGACCATATGCAAGACGCTTGCACACAGCGGCTTGTTTAAAAAAAAAAAAAAAAAAAAATCAGTGTACGAAATGAGGTGAAAGTTGAAGCTTATAGAAGAGAGAGAAGCAGATAAGAAAATATCAAACAGGACATGAAAGAGAGACTAAGTTCAATATTTTCTCTGCAGTGTCAGCAGGGAAAGTGACATCTGGAGGCTGAGGCCCTCCAGGCATTTGTGAGACGCAGACCCGGAGCCAATCTACTCAGTCAGTCACCATGTGTCCCTGGAGACCAAGGCTCTGCTGGTAGTACTGTAAGGTCTGCTATACATGACATCTGCCTGCTGTTGCAAATACACTAACAGCTAATGAGGCCTGGCAAACGGTTTTATGACAGTTGCTGACGCTCATCGTGACGTCTCTCGCAGGGAAAATCCGTCACGTTCAGCTGTCACTCGCTGGCAGCAGCAGAGGTGCCCGCTGCACCTCCAGACATTGACCTGCTAAAGACTCCTCTGTCAGGGCATAGGCACTAAATCCTGGCGCCTATCTACCTGTCTCACCAATCTGAATCAGTGTCTGAAAAGCTTAAAAGAAAAGTGTGGTATTAGATATAAAATCCTTCTGGATTATAAGAAGGAACTAAATCTGCAGTCAATAAATCTGTCACCATTTATTTGAACAGATAAATCAAAAAGGGATTTCTTGTCTTCATATTTCTTTCTTAAAGTTATAGCTGTGGTGTTTTTCTAAACATAAGTTTTATCTTTGAAGGCGGTCCACGGCTCTGAGTTTTTAAACAGATGTGGGATTCCCACTGTTTTCTGCCTCACGCGTTCAGTTCCAAAGTATTGAGTTAATTCACTGTGGGACTCTCACGGTGGGTTATAGCTTCTTAAAGTAAAACACTTTAGCTGTTTTTTGCCGAGTAAGATGAGATGATTGTTGCCACTTTTTGTTTGTATGGTAAATTTGAAGCTAGAAGCTAGCTTGAAGCTAGCTTAGCTTAGCATAAAACCTGGAATATAAGGGGAAACAGTTCGCCTTGAGCCTTTAAGGGTTGTTGATGTTCAACAACCGAGACAATCTCAGCCAAACTGGGGTTCAATAAGGAAAAATCTCATGCAGATTGTTATTGTAGCTAGTAGTGTGTGTGTGTGTGTGTGTGTGATGCGATGAAAACTGAACTGCACAACTCATGTCTGATGTTTTTTTTTTTCCTTTTTAATTCTCAAGTCGGTCAACTTGAACACAATTATCAGATCATTATTTTCTTGTCCAAACAGAACGGCAGTTTAAAAACAACACGTAGAACGAGTGAAACAATCTCTTTAGAGCAACAGAAACCCATACGAAACAGCTCGGAGCACACATACAGTTAACACAAGTTATAAATCTGCATCTCAGCGTAGCCACTGCATCCACCTGCGTTACTCTTCATCGGCCAAAACGAAACACAAAATTTGCACGCACCACAAAATAGACTCAGTGACACGGCTTTGAATCTGCCTGCTACATCAGCCAAACACAAACTGTACAAAAATAAAGATCGATAGAAAAATAGGAGATCTGACATGTTTGAGAGAATATGCTGAGTCGCTTGCACTCTTAAAGCTGAAAATGTACACCTGTCCATGATAATCACAAAAAAAACTCGTCTCTTATTGCCAATCAAATACCCATGTGGCCGTCTTATCTGTCCTATTATTTAACACTGTTTGGTGACAGCTGTCATCTGCTCATTTAGAGCAAATTTCCACACATCCCAAACTTTTGATTCTTTTCCATAAAAGAGAAAATTAAATATATGTTGGCCAGTCTCTGCTTGACCCTACCAGCAGTATGCCTCCATCCAAAAGGTGCTCTTCTGCTATGTACACCCCTGCATACACAATCCAACCTCCACCCTTCTAACAAACACAGTTTGTTGTATCACTGTGTGAGCTGCAGATATTTGCACAAGTTGCACATGGAAAGGAAATATTTATTTTGCAGTGCATACAGCACATCAAATTAATTTTGATTGCATTGAGTAATGTAAAAAAAAAAAATCCTTTTATAGAGGAAGAAGATATAAAAATCAATGTATTTATATATATAAATTTAAAAAACCTTTCCAGTGTGGTTTGAGAAAACTGGTCCATGTTTCAAAATGCATTTCACACTGTTTGCATATCTGCTTTTAAACTTAAAGGTACCCTGTAGAGATTTCGACCACTGGTAGCGCTATGGAGCAATGTTTTTACAAGCAGACCTCTGTTTTGTTTGCATCATGCATGCGCACGTGCAACCATATAGGCAGGGTAAATTTATATCCTTAAACTCGTTGCACTCGTCGCATGATTTGCTGATACAGGAATGCACAAAGATGCGTACTAAAGAGCCTCAAAAGGAAGAACCAAAAATAGAAGCCCGCAAGCTAGCAAACATGGATGTAAACAACACACAGTTTAAAATAATGCAAAATAACCGGCTTTACAAATGTTTGAGAAGGAAGGATCTCAAACAGACACACAATGTGTAAGCTAAATGTAAACATAGCTTTTGTTTGCTTACACTAAAACTCCACAGGGCACCTTTAAGGAAGTTGTAAGAAAGTGACGGGGTGACTTTAGCATGTAGCTAAAAAGCATTTTGATATCGGATTACAAGCGATGAATCTGTATTTTTAAATGCATTATGAAACGTTCACATATCCAAATACATTTTTCTTTGCAGCATTTCATCGTCCAGAGGAGATTAGATGATCTCCCTTCTGTGATAAATAGTTTTTTGGTTGTCAAGCTGTGCGCTGGTCTGTTTGATTTTGTAATGAAACTGCAGATAAGAGCAGCATTTCTCTCATTTTCTCTCTCGCTGTCAGACTTCTTTCTTTCTCTGTACATTTCGACCATCTATTCGCCTCTTATAAGCATTTTTGATCTGATTTCCCCCTCCCCCTCTCTGTACAGATGATCAGATTATGTTGTTACTTCCCCTTTGGTAATCAGGATGTGTACTCATCCAGCAGGGTGGCAGATAAGAGCAGAGTGTTCAACTAAACATTGTCAAAAAAAAAAAAAGACACAAAAATCAGTTGGTCCGAAACCCCTAACCCTTATTCACTCTAAGAGACCTTACTCAGCAGACTGTAGGTAAACTCTCTGTTCCACAGTACATTCATTATCACCTGGAAAATGTCAATTAGACAACTCAACAGTTCTCTATGATAAAAAATCACAAAAATATCTCTTCCCTTTAGGCTTTATCTAGGCACTTAAAATTATTCCTGGTCAGAAATAAAGCATGCATTGTTTTGTTGTTCTTTTTTTTCTCTGAATTTAGATAAAGTTGAGTATCAAAGTTAATCTTTGGATTTGTAAACAAGTATCCAGTTCCTCATTTTGCATTGTCTGTGAAAAGGAGTCCCAAACACACGCACACACACACACACTCATGCACATACACACACACTCATGCACACACACACTGTGCACATAGAAAGGGTCAGAATGGTGCAATTATTTGACCATCTTCAGCACATCGCGCGTGTCCTCTGTCCTCTCTGTGGCTGTGTGCGAGTCTGTTTTACTTCTTCTTCTTCTGTTTTTTTTTTTTTAATATGAATATTATACATGTTCATCATTTGAAATGAGTTCCTGTGAGCGCTAACTCACAACAGACAAAGAGAAATATCATCATATCCTTGGTCACTCTGAGGCTCAGCTGTGGTTTGGTCCACAATCAATTTTAGCTGATGACAGAACCCTGAAAGTGATGGGTCAGCCTCTCTCACTGGCATCTCTCCCTGTGTGCTCAGCTCCTCCTGCTGTGGCATCCTACCATGGGGGAAAAACCATTCGCTGGCCCACTGTCCTGATCCAAGTTCCTTGTCCTCATTTCGCCTCCTTCCTTTATTCTCTTCTTTTATCTGCACTTTTGTCTCCTGGTTTTCCTTCTCTCATTTCCCTCAACTTCCTATCTCAAGAAAGAGATTTAAAAAAAAAGAAAAAAAAGATGATCATTTATCCCTTTCAAAGAGGTATGAGTTCCACCAGTTATGCAAAAGTGCATGAAAGTACACAAGTTTAATTACAGGGCAACCAGGTGGCGTACATGGGATGTTGTGGCTGAGAAAGGTAATGCTGAGGAGGCGAGGGAGGACAGGGGTAGACAGGCTGAACCTGTGCTACATAATAGTTGCTGAAGTTGCCATCTGAGACATAAGGAGCCGGCTGGTAGAAGCAGGTGACGTTGGCCGCGTTGGGGATGGCGTTCTGCTCGGCCAAGACCCGCAGTGCCAGAGAGGAGATGAGGCTGAGTGTCTGACGTCTCTCGTGGCCCATCAGGCACACCGTGCTCTCCTGCACCACATCGTACAGCGTGGCCAGATAGTCATATTTCCTGTCCTCCAGGTCCACAAAGTGGTTCTGCAGATATGACTCCAGCTTCCTCCTCTGCTCGTTCACGTCGGGAAAGTCTATGAAAAAGCGCGAGCACATGTAGCGCTGCAGCAACTTCATCTCGCTGTTGGAAGCTGCGCGGAAACCCCGCACCAGCAGGTGGCAGTACTTCAGCAAACCCCCGCCTCGAATTTCCTCGGGGCTCCTCGTGCAGATGAGGCGCCTGCGCAGGTGATCGAGGGCGGTGGGGAAGTCCCCGTAGACGCTCTCCCCGAGAATCGTAGGGTGGAAAGTGGCGGCCATTGGATGCTCTGAGCACTCGTAGAAGAGGAGGAGTGAGTCCAGGCGGATCTGGAAGGAGTCCACGCTGAACTCAAACTGCCGTCGAAGAGAGTCCACGAACTTGAGCTCCACGTTCTTCCCATGGTTGTTGGAGAGGGAGATGAGACTCCAGCGGTCTGAGTCATTGCACACCTTCACCATCTTTTGCACATAGGCCTCCTAAAAAAAATACACAAATGGAACATTAGGTGACATCTCAGACTGAGTTTGACTAAAGTTACTCGTAACGCATTGCATGTTTACTATGACGAAAACCAGAGGCAAGAAACTGAGTCAACAGATACATATGAGTAGATTTAACGACTATATCCAACACACACATTTAATCCAACATACACTCCATACAAAGAGCAATTTCACTTTTGGCTATTTTCTATATTTAAGATGTAAAGTCCACTGACATCATCAAAAACATAATAGGCTGCAGTCATTCAGAGTTGTTTTGACATTTTTTAAGAAGAATATGTGCAAATCTTTTTTTCTGTCTGTCAACTAACCCCTCCTCCTCTTGTTTCCTCCTTTCACAGATATATTATAGTGTTAGTTCTTGCACCAGTGCACCATTTCTTTCACTTCTGAAAGACAGACAGCTATCAGACACGTTGTGGGTCTTATTGTGGTTAAAAAAGGTTGAGCTTTGAGGCTTGCTTCGACAAACAGAAATGCTATTTGCACCAGATAAAAGTCTTGATTTGGTCTGTTAGTCATGATGTTTTGCTTATCACATCTGTTGGTGGGCCATTAGTAGCCTGGGTAGTCCCTGGTATCCAGGTAACTGAGGGCCGACTTATTAATGTGGATCCGACTCCAATTGGATTAGACAGAATCCTCTTTGAATTGGAAACCAACCTTTTCACTATTTAAGGACTTATGCCTCTGCAAAAAGAGGTCATTCTTGCTTTGGAAAGCTTCCTTTACATTTAATTCAAGGTGCATTTGCAAACAGAAAACGTGCGAGTTGACTGGAAACTGCGTGTAAACTCAGCACCGTGCGGCGCGTAATGAAGTGGGAATAATCTAAAGAGGAAACATCAGGTTCTGTGGCGTGAAACGTGTGAGACAAAGTATAAATTCTGCATTGCAAATGATCTAAAAAAAAAAGTGTTTTAAATTCATACCACCTTTAAGGTCATTGGCGTGATCTTTTCTTTATTCACTCCCTCGGGCAAGAAGTCTAGAAGAGAGTCCAGAACAATATCTTTCACTATCTGAAACTCCATCTCTCCTTTCAGCTCGGCGCAGAATATTAAGTCCAGATCTTTCCATCCTAGACCGCTGTCCTCATGCAGGACGTAGCTGGCCGCGGAACCGTTCAGTCGCACCTCCCGGACATGTATCCGCTTCTCCTCCATGCGGCTCCGGACCACCTTGACGATATCCCGTGGCTTCACCTCCAAAGTGGGGAAGCTCCACCGGCCGTGGATAGGGATGGAGCCGGTGAGGATGGTGTCCAGCCGCTGCACTTGCTCCCAGTTGAGCACGCTGAGGTTGATGCTCTCCCCGTCCGAGCAGCTGTCAGCCGCAGCAGACTCAACACTCTCGTCCATGTTGAAAAGAGGTAGTCAGAAGGATGTAAACGACGAAACTTTCCACTAACTCCTGCCGGAGCAGTGGCATGAGCTAGCTGCGACTTTCTGTAGAAGTGAAGGTTCGGTGCTGATGTCGGTCATAACAACGAGAGGCTAGGCGACAACGCGTCTCTGCGTATTACGGAAAGAACTAGTTGGGCGGTGTAAAGCTTGTCCTACTTCTTACATAAAGTCTGCAGTCGAGACAAATTCAATTCATGAGCTTTCCAGCCGTAAGGCTTAGTCACTGTCCAGCATCTGCTGCCCGGCTGCGCGCTCTGCTCTGCTCGGCTCTGCTGCGCTCCGCTCTGCTCCGCTCCGGCGCTGTCCACAAACTTTGGAAAGCAGACACTCACTGTAATAATGTCGAAATGATTGTTCCTCTCACTGTCAGCTTTTCATGACGTCCCAAACACTCACTGATGCATCCATCGTATCCGAGCAAACGTTTCACCCACAGCAGGAGTTTTACTTCTGTTCGCTCGGTCTCACTTTTACGCACGGATTATTGCGGGTCCTTGATGCGTAACAGCAACTTTACGCATCGTTTTTAAAGACGGCTACACTTTTCCACTGCACACCTACTTTGAGAAAGAGGTGTATTGCTGCTTTTCCCTTACATTTTGGACGTTTCTTGCTCGTCGATACTGCGTGACGCCACAGAGGTCCCACTCCACAGCTGCTGGAGAAGTTGTGATCAGTGTGCTTCCCGTCTGAGAAGCGTCTGGGCGGGTCGGTATGATTGACAGCCCACACCTACTAATAGCCGCCTACGCTTCCTTTAGTGTCTTTGAGTGGCTGCGAGCTCTGAGACTGAGGCGTGTCTGGAGGATGGGCGTTACGAGAAAAGAAGAAGAAGACAGATCTGACGATAACCCTTGACCAAAACTCTTCCTTTGCTTTGAGTCGTTATTTTTTTTCTTGTTCTGCTTTGCGTTATTGATTACAATTCGGTTCATTGATGAATTGCATCATTGCAGTGACGATTAACACAATTTCACAAATAGTTTTCAATATATTTGAAGTAATGTAGCAACTTTTAGCTGCTACAACTTTGGTCAAAAGTGATGCTTTGGCTGCTGCACAATGACTCCTTTCCCTTCATTTCGTAGTGTAAAATCACCAAAAGTGAGCAGTGTCATTCACGCTGGTGAACAGCATCACAAATGTAAATCATTTGACATTTATATTCCTGTTACTCAGCAGTCTCATCATTCACAGGTGAGACTGGGAATGCACATACACCCAACGCCCTCTAGGGGTGGGCTTTAGGCCATCACCATTTGGCCCTACGGTCATTCTTCTATCTAGTGTCTTCACAAACTTGTAGCAACGATGCAGAAAACTGGTGGAAGTGCATAACCTGGATGTATGTCTAGTGTAATATGTATTTTATTTATAATTTTAAAAGAAAGATCTGTTTGTGATGAACCTCTCTGACCCGAGCGGTGTAAAGCTGTCTGTCAGTATGTAGAGTATAGGCCACATAGTCTCTAGCAGGTTAGTTGTCATGGAGAATCTATCAGTGGAGAGCTTGGCACGTATATCTGCGTCACTACAGGCGAGCCCATAAACCAGCTTACTGGAGATTACCCTGTATGTGCACTGACACACACAGTCACACAGACACACATGCATGCACACTCCGACCTCTGCAGATAATGCAAAGCTAATGCCACGGTTAAAGTATTATTACTTTATTACTACTAGTGCATGCTCTGTGCATGCTCGGATCATTAAAAAAAAAAAAAAAATGAAAGAAGCATCCTGTAAAAAGTAGTTTGTGAGCATGTATTAGAAATATTTGAAGTTGGAGTAACTGAGCTGCGCAATAGGTAAACGGCCACTTTTTCACATTTAAAAACTTTCATATCTGGATACTCATTTGAATATAAACTGTATCTGATTACACTTTATCTGTCAAGCTATGAAGGCATTCCTACTGTGTTACCTCACCATGTAGTATGAGGCCTTAGGTCAGGTGTAACGAAACACAGTGTTGCTGGCGTTTGTATATTTCATTGAAGCGTGCGTCACTTCTTGGTACTGCTTCTTTTGTCTGATCTGATCTGATACTGTCCACAGCAGCAGCTACTAGTGTGTGATAAGGTGACATTAAGTAAAAATGAAACTAACAATACATTGTAGTGGAATCCAGAACCTGAAACTTTATTCAGAACAGTTTTGCTTCAACATTTCCAGGTTAAAGACAATGTGGCTCTGTAGGCTGAGACGTGACTACAGGCCGGCTACACTCGGTACTCTCTCCATTCACCATTGGGCTCAATGTCAGGCTTACTGCGAGGGATGCTTACCATGAAGCAGCTACTTACCTGACCTCTGACTTGTCAAGTGGATGACACCAGCTTGGTTTCCAATGTCTGACGACATCAGAGGATTGACGAGGGGATTTTCAGACAGACCCCATGTCAGGCTGCCAAACGGATCGCCACATTTGGAAACAAATTTGTGCGTACGTGCGTCTTCACATGCGTGTATTGTGTCTGTAAATGTTTATACTGTCAAGCTAATGTTTGTGTGTCCCAGTTTTCTTCTTTGTGTAATTATTATTGTGCAATTCTTTTGTGCATGCCACTGTGTGTCTCTCTGTTAGTTTTTTGTGAATCATATGAGATGAATGTGCAGACATCCCCCCTTTATACCCAAACATGTGATAGTAAATGAAACCCAGAGCTTCATTCAAAGAGTCATACATGTCCGGTAAACACATCCTCTTCCCGATCAACAGCTCTTGGTTTTCTCGTCACAGCCAAAGTATCTTCTTTTCTCACCTTCACCCTCTGCACTCCTGTCTTTTGCTATCCTTTTTTCCCCTCCCTCCATCCAACCCCTGCTTCCTCTGTTTTGCTCATCCTCTTTTCCATCCCCTTTTTCACCATTCCTCCATGTGGAAGTTCATTAAGAGATTACAGTGAGCCCGTTAGATGAACATGCCTCCGCTGTCTTCCTCCTTCCCATTCCCACCTAACTCCCTTAACACCACCTACTATTTTTGTTCTTTCGTCTGGCTTTCCATTAGCACAGGGGTAAAAAATCTTTCTTGGATTCCATGTCAACCAAACATGCACTCTTTACTCAGTCGACCTAATGAGTACTTAACGTTTTCTACCTTTTCTTCATATTGATAGAGCAGGGGTGTCCAAACTTCTTTTAAATGGAGCCAAATTTGACCATGTGAAGATAGACTTAAAAATAAAAGTTACATACAAATGCACTGTTCTGTAACAATTTTGTTTTCGTTGTCCAAATCTAAGCCAATCAGGCGTGAACAGTTCCAGTTCTTCCTTTCTTTCACATCTGGAGTCAGATAACAAAAAATAAATTGTATGGAATGTGTTAAACTTGCAAGAAGTTGATACAAATCTTAAGATCATGTTCATTCAAGATCATGTTCATTCAAAAACGACTTCAGGCCATAAATAATATATTATCAAAATGAAGCTGTGGGCCACATGAAATCTGACCGTGGGCCATGACTGGCCCCGGGCCATACTTTGGACACCCCTGTGATAGAGACTACCCTGGTGTTATACATACAAAGCTGCTAACAGGGACGTGATCCAGTGTAATTCTTAGTATAAATACCTTTTGGTACAATGCAGATGTTATCTGTTACTGTGCAGCATCATGTTTGCAATGATGGCTAACCTTAGTTGACTTAAGTTAATGTTACCTGACATTCAGCAAGTTAGTAGCAAAGGGGCAAAGGGCATGAACAGTGAAATTTGATTTTCAGGGAAGAGGATAGCCACTGTATGGAGAAAAGATGTCTTCACCAGGCAGCTATTGTCTTGTAAACAACACAGTTAGCAACAATAGCACTTTTGGATAGTTGGAAGCCTGCACCATGTTCAGCGGGTTTCCTTAAATTTGGAGAAAACACAGTTTTGACAGTAGTAAAACTGGATGTTTTTTCTAACTATTTAAGAAAAGGCTGAACGCTGAACAGTACCATGGTTCACAACTAAGATATCCTCAACAAAGAACTTAATACCCCATTTTTCCTCTCAGTTCTACCTCATTCTCTCACACCTATCTCATTCAATGAAAAATAATGAACTACCTGCTTCGCTGCCATTTTCTTGCATGCCTGTATAAGTCACCGTATTTTATTGACAAGGTATGATAATTATTTAACTTGTGTGTGTGGCATGTCCATTGGGCTCGTAGAAATAATTGCACTCCCACTGGTTCATCCTGGTTGTCCGACAACAACAGTTGCAGTTGTTAACTTATACTTTAGCACAAGTAATCATTCATCTGCAAGCAATTAGAGGCCTTCCTATTCCTGCTGCTGTGCAGGAACTTCACATTCTCAGTGTCCCAACCCATGACCCTTTGACAGTAGATGTTAAAGCACATAAAGCTAGTGTAGGTAATGACAGGCAAAGATAAACCTCAGTATTACCTACAGTATTTCTAATCATTCAATCATCCAATCTTAAACCCTGACCTCAGCAAGAGACGTTTGACCCCAGTCAACCTTGAAGAACACATTCAGTAGTGTAAGCCCCCACTAAACTCTTCCACAGCCACTAATGAGATTCGCTGACGTGCACCGCACTGTAAGCCATGCTGCAGCGCTCCTATAAGGTGCTCCGTGTGGTAGTATGTTCACTGTAACAATGCTGCGTCGAAAAGACGAGGTATTACAAGTAAGTTACAGGGACACACACACTTTTGCAAAAGTCTCCGCCTTTGAGTTTCACTTGCACAAGATGATGGGTTTATTTTCTCTAAATTTATTTGCAATAACCACCAAAGATAACTGTCTGGTAAATCATGACACGATCTGTGGAGGCATGTATTGCTGTAGAATGCTTTTAGCAGTCTCACATTGCAAACTGCCTAGAATAAAGAAGTTTACAATTCCTCTATCATTAAATTATCTCACAGCGGATATTATTTGTACAAAAACAGCCTGTGAACTGAACTGAACTCATTATTTTAATGCCGCCCCAGAGATTCATACGATCCCTCTGCCTTCCAAGTCAGTATTTTTTTTAACAGATTCTCATGTTTTTTTCCTGGTCATGTCTGAGGGCAGAAAACTGCTGCGACAAAATAAACAGGAAGTGAATTGCTCTATCTGTGACTCAGTTTCCTGTATGATACTGTGGTCTGAGATGTCAAGATCGTGTTGATGTTGTGTGATCATCTGTGTCTGATATAAATAGATACAGATGCACATGCACATACATGCATGATGAATTGACGCCTGGTACTTTGGGTTTGTGCAGTTTGTAAATGCGAAGTTGGTTAAAGAGTTCAGCAATCATCAGCTCATTAACAGCCGGAGAAACTGATAAACCAGCGGTTTCAAATAAGCAAGTCTTGAGTTTATTCACATGAAACAGAAGCTGAAAATGATGTTTATTTTCTCTTTCATTTGTTTTTCACTTCATGATTACTTCACAATTTCAGGCATTATAACTAGAGGGTTAAGAACCCTAGGACCTGAGATCTATACTGATTTGTATCGATGTTTTATATGGGTCTGCACCATATTAGCACAATACCTGAGTGGATCCCAGAAGATCTGACAATGATCAGTCATTGCTGATACTGCAACATTAAGAAAGAGCGGGCCAAGGTGAAGAAAAAAAAAAAACTTGAGAAAAGTGTGGTGGTGCATCTGTGGCCACATGGTGGTAACAAATGATCTGTGTGAGCAAGTGACGCCGCTCAGGAACAAGCAGTTCTTATTTCAGTTCAAAAGAGTAAAGAGCTGATGTTATTTTTTATTCTTTTATTGTTATCTTTGTCTCTTAAAATGATATAGCAACACTCTCATTAATTAAATGAATTCCTTTCTCAACTGTTATTGTGAAACATCTGCAAGAATGTGTCGTACAAAACTTGCAACTGCTGTGAATTCTAGCTACTGTTAGCTAATGCTAGCGAATGTTGGACATAGACCTCAGTGCACTGGGCGGGGTGTTCGTACCACAGGTATTTTGGACCACCTGGAAGAGGAGGTTTTCAGGCCCGAGGCGTGGGCGAATGCTAATGGGGAGCGGAGCTGGTGTCATGCTAGAACAGGAGTTGGGCAAGTGGGCAATGCAAGTGGGCAGCCTCTGTGGATATGATGACAGAGACGAAAAGACATAAGGAGATGCTGACGGAGGAAGCTAAGGAGAGGGACTGACTTTTAGTTGTTGGTGAGAGCTTTGTGAAGACAGACGGTGAACTGGGCTTCTTGCTGTTGCCCTAGTAAGCAATGTTAGCTGGCTGCTATGTCTGGTGTTGTTGCACTTGATGTTTGGTTGTTAGCAAAGTTGTAGACTTGCTAGTTTTTGATCGTAAGTAATATAATCATAACAGATACACTTGTACAACTGCCCATATTTATCTATATTTCTATGCTTTAATATCTAATAAGTAACATCAGTCCAACCCTCCTGGTTACAGCAGATACACAGTACATTCAGGGCTAGAAATCAAATTTACCATTCAGCAGACAAGGTGCCAAGTAGTTTGTCACAGATGATAGGAGACATAGGAGGTTACAGGGGTCTGTAGTTCATTTTATCCTGATGCCCTCAAGCGAATTAATGGCCACACATACAGTACATGTAACCAGTGGAAACTAAAAGATTAATACAGCACGTATGCATGCAGAATGTTTTCTGCCTCACTGAGAATTCTCAGAAATCAAATGACATGCAAGGTTCGACATCTCCCTTTTCATACGTCATACTTCCAGTTTCAAGGAGAAACTGGAAAACCCCTGAATCCTCTCAACAACACTCACACTCCAACACAGCATAAAGGTGCTACAGTGCCATCTGCTGGACTTCAGCAAACAAACCAAGTGGCACCGAGTTGACTGGAGACACGCTGACTCTTTTAAAGCTTCCTCTGATGTCTCACTAGGTGGTACTCTTCTCATTCTGCTGAAACAGTAGTTAATTAAACACACACTCTTCATCTTTGCTCCTTCCCGTTCTCGCTTTCCCACACTTCAGACTGCACTGAAATGTTAAGCACATGTATTTGTACAGCTGTGTTGGGTAAATAGTGTCATGCAAGAGCCAAGTTAGGTCATTTTATTCCTTAATGCAGTGTATTATGATCTGGTATTAAAAGTTGAATGGGTGAAATGCAGTAATGAAACACATGCAAGTATGAAACGTAATCCAATTTAGTTATCAATCATTCAAATCACCTTTGTCGTGTAGCACTGAAGATTTATTTAGGGTGAGACACAGCTCTGACATTCAGAGATATCGCATGTATCTGCTGTGGGAAAGTCTCTGAGTCATTGATTGATCTAACCGCACAAACTCTAAGGACTTAAACATTTTTATTCTTTTTCTGCAGTCTTTTTGTTGAGACCTGTGTCAGCGTTATTATGTAGCCACGGCAACAGCTCACAACTTTGTCTGTTCCTTGTCTGTGGGACGGGATGACTCACATGACTGGTTGCATGTGCATCAGAGGCGAATGCTTAGGCTCAGCTTTGTTTTGACTCCGCAGAATGATTTATGGCTGCAAAACAATGCAAAAATTAGAAACTGCACTCGAGGCATTGGCCAAAGTGAGTGCACGTGAGCGATTACCGATTATTGACACAATACGGCCCATATCTTCTGCATCTGCACATGTAAACAGGGTGAAATATGACATTTCCACTGTGCTTCCTCATCTGCAACATGTTAGGAAAACATATTCTCCAGTTTCAGTCATACGGTATGTTGAAACGGCTCAGAGAATAAAAGCGCAACATGTGCAGTCACACCCTCCCAGTGGCGGTAATCAATCTGCTCATAGGATCAACATATGACAGTTTACAGCACAGATTAGGTTAAGGCTGGGTTTTTATGGAGATGTGTAGGGCTCCAGAGGGACAAAGAGGATCTTAGTGGTAAGATCTTGAAGGAAATCCACCCTTACTCGGTTTGGTGAAGCCCCGCGGGTGCTGCAGCTGCAGGTGATGTGGCAGTAATTTCGTGCTGCGCGGTCAGTGATTTGGCACTTTGCTCTATCATGAAAGGTTTAGGGTGGAGCTTCACTCCTCTGTTCGTCTGTCTCGACGTCTGCGAGAGTGCGACCTTGGTGAGCAGTGATTTAGGGTGAGGTGTTCTTCTCTCCCTCCCACCAAGCAGAACAGTGGTGGGTGATGGGTGGGAACAGGACAGTGAGCGAAAGATTAAAAGAGCAAAAGTGTCCCTGGTGTATAATTGAGGTCTTGGATGAAGACACAGAAGAGTGAAATAGGGAGTTAAATAAAGCAAAGGCTGCATGCAGTGGTGATAAATTGGACGTCAGGGAAGGGTGGGGAAGATGGAGGGGGTTGGGAAGCATAAACAAAACATTAGGAGTAGAGGTGGATAGATAATGGAGAGCCTGAAATAAAATTGCTAACTCAAGTCCCAGAGGACCACGTCACCACCTCACATGCAGCATCCAGCCAGCTGGGTCCATCCAAGCCTGATGTCACATACCACAGCTTTCTCTGCCTCACATGAGTTTCTCACACTGGCCCATTCTTCCTCTTGACATTTTGAGCTGTCTCCACCTTTTTCTCCTCATGCTGAGGAAGTTTTTGTTTTTTTTTAAGCTCCTGCCTGCACGTCCTCCCTTTGTTTATATCTTTTATTTAACCGTAAAGGTATTTATTGAATGAGTAAGTAACGTTGAAAGAACATCCAAAACATCTGGGATTTAATGCAGGTTTAACAGACTGCATCACACACATATTGCATGTTAACTTCATTTTGTTCCTCAGGTATTGATTTTCTATGAAGTATACGCCCTGTGAGCTTTGAAAATACAAGTTCTGTTCTGAAGGTATCCACAAAAAATTTTCTGTGACTGTATTTCCCAACCGAGAAACCAAATATTAAATACTGTCCTCCAATGAATATTAGATTTTATTAGTTACATCAATATAGATGTAAGATAGTGATGATCAATCACCATCAATTTGCAGCACGGGTTAATATCAGCATTATAAAAATGTAATTTAGCAAAAGTTTGTGCATTTCTGCTGCTGCACAAGTTAATAGCACAGAGCCTCCTTCATTCTGATTATTGTGTTCATACAGTAACATTAACATGTATGTAAATGTAAATCCTGCTTCTTCCACAAAATATGCCAGACACTGGAAATTTGCATTAACAGCATATAATTAGTGGATAGAGTTTCCAGATCTGAGAAGTGAAGCCATGGAAGAGGAGGAAGTAGATTCAACCTGCATTTTCCTTTTTTATAATCCATTGGTTAGAAACCAGAAGAAGAAGTGCATCTGTATGACGGTAACAGAAAAGCTTTACCTCAGTCAACAGTTTCCAATAAATGTATGGTCTCAATCATTAGTTTCAACTCTTCTTTCACACAACGTGATGTTAATTTTGTAAATTATGCCAATAAACAGGGTGTGATTTTGGGATTCTCAGTGTGTCGGTCCAGCGCAATGCACACAACTCAGATTAAGCTTTCAGACTAGCCAGTGCTGATCAAATATGAAAAGATTTTGTTGCTGGGTTTCCTATTTCTCGCCTCAGATGTTTTCAGAAACATATTTTAGCGTGTAATACGAGAAAGTTTGTGTACGGACGAACCCAACTCGCAGCAAGTCACCACTTCTGCAGTTTTTATTTTAATGTTTGTGTTTTGTTTTGTTTTTTTTTTAAACATTTTTCCATTTAAATCTGTACCAAAATTTAGCTTGGCCAGCCGAACAGATCAACAGTTTTCAGTGATCATTTCAACTCCTCAGCTATTTGTATTGTTCCTGGACCGTGTTTCGTGAAAAGTATTTATTGGACTGGTTTTTTGCTGTTGCCTCATAAATAATTGCTGTGTGTTTATAATCAGAGCCTTTCCTGTTTGGAACGGAGAGGAAAGGACACTTAAAGTTGATTGTGGCCAGAGAAAAGTGTGTCTCTGTATATTACTGTCTTTGAATGTGTGTGGTGGGTAAGTAATGGCAAGCATTACAGCAGAGGGAATATTTTTCATTAAAAATAATAAATGACTTTGTCATGTAGCCTGTACATGCTGAGTTGGGCCAATAACTTTTTGTTCCAACAGCTGACTTAAATATAACACACTGATGGATGCTGTTATTTCACATAATTAGGCCATCACACCTTTATCAGGCTACAACAGTTAAAGCAATGGACATATTGATATGTTGCATATCAGCATTTAAAAATGGAATCAATCACATTTCCTGCCAGTTGGCTGATAGAGGTTTTGTGAAACCCGATCATGGGAATGTGCAAAACATTCGTATGTGAACAGCCAGATTAAGATCAACAGCTGCATGTTATTTCATTTCATTATTATTCTTCCTAAAGCGCCTCTGCCAGCTCCAGTTCAAATATCTGTGTCAGTGTAAAGAATATGGTGTTTTGTTCTTTCATACTTTATTCAATCAGGACCAAGCTTTTTTCCTTTATATCAGTACGTGCCGTTATTTTCCAGCCACTTTGTGTTATTTACCCCTGCAGGGCAATTGTTTGTGCAGAAGTTAAACAGATACACAAGATCACGAAGCAAAGCACATGACGTGAAATGAATGGGTTGCACGCAAGTAAAAAGAATAAGTTTGAATAAAAATAAAAAAGAAGGTTCCTGGTTCGAACACCGGCTGGAGTTAGCATGTTCTCCCCCGTGTCTGAGTGGTGTCTCTCCGGGTACGCTTACGCCTTCTTCCCACAGTCCAAAGACATGCAGGTTAACTGGTGACTCCCTGAGGGTGTGAATGGTTGTTTGTCTCTATGCATATGGAGTGGTTACAGTAAATGTTTACATTTTAGGTCTTATGCAAAAAATTGTTTTTGGCTAATGCAAGTTTTTGTGTTGCTTTGGTTCTATTTTAATCTAAATAAAATGACTTAGATTGTAAAGAAAGTAGCTAAAAATGATTGCAAACTCACTAATAAAAGTTTATTTTTCTGTCCAAACAAGGACTCCAATATCTGGAAAGGATCTAAACATGTTACCTGCCCATTGTTTGAGCTGCTGGCGCACTGCAACCTGACTAGACTCGCCTACGCGTTTAAAAGGATCCGTTTTTAAGAAAGGAACTACATTAATCAGAGAAGTTTGCACCAAACTAGGTGTCTACGTCTGTATGTGACCTGGATGACCTCCATCAGTGTTTGATCAACAGAACAGTGTCGAATATCTGCAGCGTCATGTTGGTACCTCCAGCCTACAGGAGTTTGGTGATCACACACATGAATAATAATAATAAAAATAAACTGATTGAGAGAATGAGGGAAGAAAATATAATGCAAAGGTCATACGGGGACAGAGAAATTTCAAATAAAAATCACAACTGCAAATCCACTTGTTTGTGTTTTGTGCAACTTGGCGACACAACTATAACCTAACTATCATTTCCACACAGATAGGTCCAGACAGAGACGATAAAAACATACAGTAGAGAGGTGAGATTTAACCGTGTGTCATTATGTATTCAGAAGTCTTCATCCTGCCAAACTCTCCCGCTACATGAAATTTCCCAAAACAAAGAAGCCCTCTACTTAAAGAAGCTGGAAGGATGTCAGTGATCAAAACAGCCGGGATAACTGCCAAAAGAAAGTGAACACAGACTAAATCTGATTACACAAACAGTTTTTATCATGTCATATTTCATGCCAGGTAGACTGCACGCACGTTCTTTTTTTATTATTTTTTTAAGAGGTTTGACCATGCAGATTGTAGTTGCCAGCAGCCAAACTCTTTGTTTAGTCAGAGCCATGGATTCAACATGCACAGGCTGTATGCTGGTAAACACTACCCATAGTAACCACTAGATGTGCCAACCTGGTTTAAAAGCAGGCATTGTCAATGGAAACGTGTGGCACTGGTTTAAACCTATAAATTCAATCTGATCTGCAAAGTTTCCCCAGAAGTCGTCTGAACTTGTCGTCCACCGTCAGCTGCTGCGTTTATCACATTTTACTTTGTTGGATATGAGACAGAAGGAGCGTGCTCTGTAAATATGAACGTGCGTGTGTGTGTCTTCTGCTAAATCACAATCTGAGTGCTTTGCCAGCTAGAGGGCGTCGTGTCTGAGCCGAGATTACCGTGCAGCAAAATTGCCCTTGAATTACACTTATGCAAACTCGGCATTGAGTAGATGATAAGGGGTAGAGTCACTTTTCAATGTACTAAATCCTCATAATCGTGCTATAACACACATGTTATTTAGCACCGCACCCTGGGACAAAAATGTAGTTCAGCAGAAGTCTCTCTTCTGCACAGTAGACCTCCAAGAACAATATTGACCTGTATCTCGTGTCCAAAAAGAGAATCAAAAGTCATTTTCATCCAAGCTTAGTTTCTAAGGAAAGCACTGTTTTTTTTCTTTTTCCTCTCAAAATTCAACTCATGGCATAACTTTAGCACATGTGCTATTAATATAATGCACTGAATTTATTTTCCAAGATGTTAGATGTTGTAATTATACCAAGACTCTGACTCCCCAGCTGATGATTTTTAGATACAGACAAATACGGATTCAATTAACTTCCCATTTTAACAGGGCAAAGAGTGAGTAAATTGCCCATGACTGCAGTCCACATTTATTACAGTGATGAGGGCTCACTCAACCTTTTCACCCTTTAGCAAACACACACAAGATGGGTATACACTACATGTCCAAAAGTATGTGGACACCTGAATGTAACACCCACATCTGATCATTTAACGAATCATTCCAAAACTATGAGCAGTTTATGAGCCTCCAGTTTTCTGAGACAGCTTTACACCAGATTTGAGCTCCAGTTCAGCCTCAAGAGCCCTGCTGAGGTCAGCCACAGATGCTGGGTGATAAGACTCAAAGGTGTTGGACGGGGTTTAGATCAGGGTTCTTGGCATTCCAGTGAAGTTCTTCTGCACCAAAGTGGGGAAAAAATGGTTTCTGAATAGACCTGGCTTTGTGCACTGGCCTGTTGTTGAAGCAGGAAACGGGCCTTCCCAAACTGCTGCTGCAGAGCTGGAAACACACAGATCATCTGAAGTACCTTTATATGCTGAAGATTTTCCGTACATAGAATTACCCATGTGTAACATCAGGTATATGGTCATACAGTGAACACTGAAAATGACCCTTTCTTTTTGTTTCTCTTCTCTTCAGGTCAAACGGGTCAAAGCACAGGTCAGCCTGCCCCTGGAGCTGGAGAGAATGGAGGAGGACGCAGCACAGTGGATGCTTGCTGTTTCTTTGTTTGTTTGCTTTATAGAGATAAATCTATGGCCGATGACAAGAATATGATCATCCATCCATTTTCTGTACTTGTTTATCCTCATCAGGGTCTGGGCAGGCGGGGGCTGAAGCCAGTCCCAAACTTTGGGAGAGAGGCGGACAAGTCGCCAGCTCATCACAACGCTCATAGAAGCAAGCAACCATTCACACCTACAGTCATTTTGAGTCACAAATTATCCTGCTAAATGCATGTCTTTGGACTGTGGGAGGAAGCCATAGTACCTAAAGAGAATCCACACAGACACGGGGGAAACATGCAAACCCCACCGCCTTGAACGTGATATCGGGTTTTGTTTTTTTATTCAACTTGACAGGAATCATGGAGAGTGTAGCTGCGGTTACTGTATATTGTTCAATACAACTTCGCAATTCGTCTAATCATCTAAAACACATAAACATTTTGGGGTTTCTGTTGTCAACCATCTGCTACATAACATTCAGCTTCATTCTTGTGAAATGCTGAAGAGTTTTACCTTGTAACGTGTCGGTTAGAAGACGTTCTTTTGTGTCATGCGTCCGTAAACCTCCAAACTCTAACCCTCCTCTAACCCTGGTAGGAATACAGTGGCTTGTTGCTCGTTCATGGACATTTTCTTGCTGACACGAGGCCCTTAACCTGCTTTTTTTCTGGGTGAACAATGGCCCTGTATCAATGTCCAGTTTTATTTGAGGATTATATGTCTTCAGATGTGGCCAGCTGGTAAACATATGGTGGTCAGACTTTGTAATGAGTGATAGAGGGGAGTAAATGCAACAACATAAACAAGTGACCCTTATCATGGCAGAGAGACTATAAACAGAAACTATGGACCACACACACTTGTGCTTGAGCAGAGGAAAATATACACACAGACAGATAGAAACGCACACACACATACAGTACACACACACACACCAGCAAACATACCAACAGCTGTATGTTGGACGTCCAAGTCCCACAAACAGACTCATACATCTGTTTTGATTTAGAATAATAGAACAACGTCCTCCTGTTGGAGTGATAACATGACAGTCAGCACACACGTCAGCTTGTTTATCAGCACTTCACTTATTGTAGCACAAAGCCTTGAGAACAATAAGTGATGGGAAGGCTGCGCAGATGTTTTCTGAATGAAATGACATCATGTTTCGATGGACGATGAGTTTCAGTGGACCCCAAATCAACCTGAAGCCAGAACAGCAAATATGCAAAAAGACAACTGCTCTACTTACAGTAATAATAACTCAGCATTTAATTAACTTTTACAGCCAAGGTCTTCTTGAAAAATGCACTTGATCCTGTAGCATCTTTAAAGTGACTTCCTAGAGAAGAAAAAAAATCATCTAATCAAAGCTACATCCTTGAATGACCAAACTTTTAAATAATTAGACACGATTGCAGCAAAATTAATTAGCTAGATAGATTTCCAACAGGATATCCATCTAGCATATATCTGGCACCCATATGATGAGCTGAAGATGCCACCAAATATGTGCTTTTTTAAATGTTATTGTGTGTTCCACGTGCTTTTGTTAGTAGCACCTGCTAGCACATGCTAGCTCTAAGCCAAATCTAAAATCCCTCTCAAAGCTACCAGTTAATATTTTTATATTCAAAGATCATACGACTACATTTATGTAAAAGATGTCTCATGTCGTGACAAATTCACAGAGAATGTCGTCTGAGCTCTGTTTCCTCTGTGTTTTTCAACATCTCATAATTGATTGTTTTGGTTGGTTATTACCAATTTAGTTCACTCTCAGCACTCTCATCAGCAGCAGCTGTAAATCCATCACCAAAATGGAGACAGAGTTAGCGACTACGTAGCCAGTGAACATTTAGGAGATGAAGAGCCAGACATTCTGACAGACTCAGGTTGGTGGACACCAAAAATGGAGCAAAAAATTGAGTGAATGTTGGACTTAATGCAACTCTAAACAATTGCAACTGTTTACTAACGTATCATATCAACTTCATAGCAATGCTAGAGTTGTCGGTAAATCAGATTTTGTCTAACCATAGTTATTGAAAATAATTTGAATTTCCTGTGGATTTGTCATACTTTACAACATTAAAACCCCCTACCACCTCTGAAGACTGGTATAATTAAAATGCAGCACATCACTCATCATGCTGACGTCTAAATAACCAGTTGAAATGATGGGCATCGACTCATGGAATACTTGGTGTATCTAGTGGTCAATGAATAAAACATTTAAATAATTAAAACACATAAATAACTTTTCTTTTCCAATCCCATGAAGATTACTTTTTAATTACCATATAATTAGATTACGAGACATACTTTTTTTAATCTGTGGCATTAGTCATTGTTCAGTCTTGTACACTGACTTGTTTAACCCTTTGTTAAGAGAGTTTACAGTGTCTGTATCCTCCATAGTTCAGTCCACAGCACTAAAGTGTGTTCTGTTAGCTGGAAACTACACTAGTAAAAAAAGTATACACCTGTGTCCACACAACAGCCTTTCCTTTGCAATATAAATCTTCCACTCAGGGCGCAGTGGGCCAGAAAACACAGTGAGCGCAAATTGTGCATAACATCCATGTTCTTAGGTCATTTCAAAGCTGTGAGTGATTTGTTCAACTCTCTCTTTAAAGATGAAGGCATCTATAAGCAGCTGTGAGCAACTTCCTGTTGTAAGTTGTCTTTGAACTCGAGCTGATTGTCCCTGAACTGATGTTTCAGAAACATCACATCTGATTCACATGAAAATAAAAGTTTCTGGAAAGTTTCTCTTTGTTACATTCCACTGTTTAAGTTGTCTGGATCATTTCAGGATAATGCATGTTCACTTTTCTTCCAGGACTTTTTGGACTTTCTTTATATCAGCCAGTCAGCCTGTGAATATAAAAGGAATCATGGTTACTCAGTTAATTCGTGCTTGAGTGTTACACCTTCAGTCAACTCGATTGCTCATCAAAGCCTGTATTTGAGTTACTGGGTGGTGCCTAGCTTAATCTCTTTCACAAAACCAACAAAAGCAGGTATTCATCATGCCTGAAGTCTATGGCTTGAAAATGTGAATTCACAGCTGCAATTTCGGTCTACACCAAAAGTGTCTTTCAGTGTGATGGCATCTGGATTCACATGTGCATCCTGTGTTTTAAATTTCTGCATCCATGCCTCTGGGTCTAAATTCATGTTTGCAGTGTGGTGTCATCGTGCATCTATTTCCTGTCACCATTCCTCCAGTCACATTCATTGGCACCTGCATGAGGCCACGTCTGCTGCACTGACGAGCGCTTCAACACATGCACGCATTATGTCCTGTGGAAGAATGTAACTAAGTACATTTACTGAAGTACTAAGTACAAATTTGAAGAGCTTGAGTGAGTCTACATTTCACAAGAAATATTGCACTTTTTCACTCTGCACATTACAATTATTTGAGTTTATTTGACAGTTTTAGTTACTAATTACTTTACAAATGAATATTTATGCATATAACACATAAAAAGAGCTTCTAAAATATGTTTTATTTTAAATTAATTAACTTGACTTAATTTATCCATCGTCTATTTTGATGATCGTTTAAGTCATTTTCCAGCTTCACAAAATGTGAAATTTTGCTTTTTAAGTTAAGTTTTAAGTTTTTACGTTTTAGTTATTTGAATTTATTTTTGATCATTTTGAGGTTGGGGCTAAAAGTGACACTCTAAAGGTGTCACCAAAACAATCCATCAATTAATCAAGAAAATAATCAGCACATTAATTAATTGCAGTCCAAGACAAAACAGTGAAAGAAATATTCTTGTTATAATAACAGAACATAGATATGTAATAATGATGTCATTGTGTTTCAACCAATATTCTGGTGCATTCTGGTATTTTAGGTATAAGTAGCTTTCAGTGCACGCACTTTAATACCTCTAATACCGCAGTCTCTATGACTCTTGTTGGCTAATTGTTTGGAATGTCCCGTCTGTATAAAACTCACCCAACAACATGTATGCACACGAAGAATTAATCAAACACTCATACACACCCACACAGACATCCCAAGATTTTTTTCAAATGATTTCATCTCACACGCTTTTTTATCCCCAAACAAACTTAGAGGTGTTTCGGTTGCAGAATAAACAGGGCTGATTTACAAGAAGTCGCTGTATTTACATAGTTTTGTTGATTCATACTTGCAGCTGGAGATATCAGAGCATCCCAAAGCCACGTTATCAAAAATATCACAACCCTGACTCAGCAGGTCACACCGAGCCCGAATATTCTAATTAGGCTGGTGATGAGGGGGAAACTTTCCACTTAGCCGCAGAATCCAACTAAAACTAAAAATTATGGTTGGACAGGAACCAGTAAAGCTCCATTACAAGACCCAGGGAGGTGTGGAGAGCCAAGATAAACCAGCTTCTCATCTCTTCCCTGCTTTCTTCTCACTCATATATTTCTCTCTGCACCTGGCTTCTTTGTGAAATCTGCCAGCTGGAAGAAACCTGGAGGAGTACGGAAAGGCAGAGGGAAAGGAAAGACACACTTGACATCTCTTAATACCCGATATAGAAAGAAAGTAGAGTGAAAGAAAGGGCAGGACAGGACAGGATAGATTATCAAGTGAAGGATGAGTAGAGGGGAAAAGGACAGCAAATCCTAGCTGCGTGAGAAGAGAGGAATGAAGAGGCAACAATGAGTCATCTACCATCCCAGGGCAATATCTGTTATTATTAGTCCTCCATAGACCTGACCCAACTTACTTTAACAATACACATTACGTCACAGTGTCAAGTCCTTTCTCACAGCTTGCTTCTCACATTCTCAGTTATTTAATTATCTAAGATAAGACGACTGAATTAAAAACTTTAATTAGAATCAGAACCAGTTATTTTCCAAAGGCACAAAAATAGAGAGTTGTTCGACATTTTGAGAAGTGCTTTTATTCAGTCGCTTGCTGAGTTAGATGATATGATTAATACCACATGCACGTATGGTAAATATGAAACTTTTCTGCGAGGAGACAGTTAGCATAGCTTAGCATAAAGACTGGAAAGGGAGGGAAACAGCTAGCCTGGCTCTGTTGCTGTGTTTCAGTTTGCATACTTCCACACTTAAACTCGCTATTTTGAGTACCCGGATAGTGCACTCATAACTGTCAAAAAGTTGCGTGTGACACTTCTCACCCTTAATGGCTACCATTTTGGCTACGTAGCGGAAGGGGAGGGACCACCAGCAAAATGGCGGCCAAGGAAACTGCTGAAGCTGGAGCGGTCGCAGGGAATACTGCAATAGACAAGTTGTACATATGTTAAAGGTTTATATTTTGGCAGTCAAATGTTGGTGCTAATGCTCTGCTTGCAATTCCGGTTGCAATTTGGCAAAGAAGAAAAAACTGTTATAAACTGTTATAAATACTGCGATTGTCATCACCGGTAAAACTCAAACTGAGACAACACTGCCTTGCTGAAATGAACGCATCACACCTAGAAGTACACAGTGTACAATGTGTGACAACGGAAGTATATAAATTAAAACAGCATTAGTCTCTTTGTTAAGCTAACTTTCTAGCTAAAGCTTCACGTTGACCTCACTGACACAAGAGTGATATCGACCTTCTCATCCAACTCTTGGCAAGATAGCAAATATGGCTGTTTACCCCCAAATTTAGAGCTATTAATTTAACATCAGACTGTTGAGCAAAAACAGATATAAGCCTGATGTTATTGTAAATACTCCCTGATTGGATGGATTTAGCATTGGGTTGAAATTTATCATGGTGTAAACTATGCGACTAAAATCACAGCCCTGGATGTGATTTATAGGCATCATAACCATAATTATATCACCATTTATGCTTTGCATAAAGAAACACTGCTTCTTCTCACCAGGCTGCGTGTATTAACAGAGACAAATAAAACACATAATTTGCCTAGAGGTTGATTTAAATTTGTGTTCATGCTCACACACAGAAAAACAAGCCACCATACAAGCCTTTCATGCATGGATATACACTTAAAAAGGACTCTGTCTCAGATGCTTTCTTCCTTTGCCTGACAAAGGTCAAGAAAACCCCCTTCTGATGACCAAAAGCGTGTGTTACACATCATGAAAATTGCAAGCAAGCATCTTGGCAGCAGTACATACGCTGAATTTAGAGGATAAGTCATCTTGCATGGGAAAGGGATGCTTGCTTCGTTGAGAACTAGCCAGAGAAAGCCCATCCTGGGTCCAAAGGAGCAGCTGGGGGAAATACTGAGTCACAAACAGCACATATACAAAGTTCTCTCCCACAGCAGCCCTTACGCTTTAGTCGGACTTTTTTAACTGTAGCGTCTAGACAGAGTTCAGCACAAAATGGGTTGACCCAGACTGCTGTCCACACAGCCTGAAGAGAGAACATAAATGATGGCGCTTCCTCAGACTCCTGAGGGCATGACCAGAAGTTGTAGTTACTCCAGGAAAAAGCACTGCATCTCAGCTACACACACACACGCACACACACACACACACAGGGGAAGACCCCCTGGAACCTCTTGGTTCGCCAAACATATCGAAGCGGCAGTTCAAGTCCTGGCGGAAATTAAAGAAAATACAAAAGGTGAAGAGTGTAAAGAAAATGAGAAGAAAAAGATGCAGTGATGGATGTAGCTATCTATCATGAGGACACATCAGTGCAAAAACAATACAGAGCTTTATTGTTATTACAGAATTATTTGTAGAGTTACAAAGTAAAGCCACATAGGCCATAAATAAAACGGAGTGAAACCCTTAACAATAACACAGACGTTCTCTAGAAGTTATCTTTGCAAACACAACTGTGCTGGGAGACTGTACCTTAAGAAAACAATGACCAACTTAACTCGAGCAGACAAACAGACACAGAAAGAGGCGTGGGGTGTACCAAAGCACTGTGCATAAGAATAAATGTGATATTTTTATTTTACTTGAGTATGCAACTTAACACTTCACCTCCACTTCAGTTAAGTTCCACTACATTTATCGGACAGCTTACATTACAAGTTAAGATTTACATACAAAACATAACATGACAAACTTATAAAATATATAAATGGTTATAGACAACAAGAACAAGACTTTGAAGGGTTGTAAACAAGTCAAGACCAAGGCAGGGCGAGACAGAGTCAAGACTAAGACCAGACAGCATAGGTAGCTAATATTTACAGAATTTCAATAGCGATGAAGGGTTAAGATATTTCTGTGAGTGTGTGTGAACAGCGGAAATGAACACGTTTACAGCCGGATACAAACGTCAACCTACAACGTTTACAACAACTGTACGAGGATGTGAATTTGTATACAACTCAACCGTTATGATATAATTATAGTGAGGCTTGAAGTTGATTGACTGAGGTTGCAGTCATAAGTAACCAGGCTTCATTCAGCCCGCCTCAGCTCCACCAACGCCCCACGTCTTTGCCCATTTTTGGATTAGCTAGCTGGGATCCAGCAGAGTCAGGCGCTATCAAGCTAGCAAAGGATGGAGCTGACCTAACTCTGAGCTTCACTGAGCGGTTAGTTTAGTTTGACTGTTTTTACACTGCATTATTGCTTCTTTTACCTATAGTTATAAGAAATACTCAATTTAATACTTACTGGATATAAAAATTGTATAATGTACAAAGAATATGCAATGTGAGAGCTGAAAATCTGTCCAGATACCAGAAGTCATAGTGAAGGAAGAATGAATGAGCTTATACATACACGAATACATATGCATATACATACAGTATATGAATAAGTTTTATACATCTGCACATATGATCAGTACTGCACATTCTCTCTGTCTTTATCCTTCCTGTCACTGTCTATATGTCTGTAGTCTTTCCTCTCACCGAATACTCTCCAACACAAACATTTATTCAATCTTGCTGGATCTCTCCCATAAAAGCTAAAATGTTTATATATACAATGTCAGTATGAGTGTAAAACATTCATTATTGCACACACACACACACACACACACACACACACACACACATGTACAGTATGTTGACATTTTCACTCATAGTTCATCAGAAATGAAATGTGCGAACAGGAAACAAGAAATCAGTCTCAAAAAGTCTAAATTCAATACAATCATTTTCCACATTGATTTTAACTTGATTCATTCAAAGATCTATGTTTCTTACAGCTCTGGCTGAGGACCAGTTATAATCAGCATGTATCTGATGTTGCTTAACCTCTAAATTCATCATTAAACCACAAATCATCCACAGCTCTCTCTGACAAATGAGACAACCACACCCTCAAACTGTATCCGCAGGAGAGAAGAGATGTTTTTCCTAAGAAATAACTTCTAATCCTCTTTGAGGTTCTCCACTCTCTGCTGATAGCTGGTGGCTTTTCATCGATCATGATTAGGAAAGGCAAACTTCTGCATTCACAACATGCTTCTTTTGGCACAGGGCGCACTTGCTCCTCGAAGCGAATGCATAAAGGAGTGGATTCAGGCAGTTATTCACAAATGTCAGTGCTCCAGTAATATTCCAGCTGCCCACACAAAACTTCAACAGGCCCTCATTTTTTACTGTAATAGCTGCAACACCAAGCACGTTTATGATAAGATACGGCATCCGTAGGACAAAAAAAGTCACGATGATGCTTGTTACCAGCCAGGTCGTCCGTGGGTTGTTGAAAAAAGCTGCCTGGTGCACTTTTCTGTGGAGCTGGATGTACGCAAACGCCACGACAGAAAATGATATGAATCCCAGCAGGGACTCTTCCAGAAGCACGGCTACCTGCTGGGCTGGGGAAGAGAAATGAGGTTGACAGTGTGTCCAGTACTGATCTTTCAACACCTGTCGAGTCACTAAAGAAGGGATGGACAGGATCATTGCAAGCAGCCACAGCAGAACCAGCAGCCCCCTCTTTCCTGTCTGATTTAAACACCTCTGAAGGTACACCACCTGTACGTAGCGTTGGACACTCAGTGCCGTCACAGTCAGGAGGCTACCATAAAGGCTGCAGTACACGAGATACGTCAGAAGCTTACAGGCCACCAGGCCGAGGGTCCAGGTGTACAGAAAGGTGTAAATCCACAGGGGCAGGGTGAGCAGGCAGAGCAGGTCTGACATGGCCAAATTCAGCATCAAAATCTGGCTCAGGTGTGACAGGTGCTGCCTGTTTGGTTTGATTATGATCACGGCGATGTTTCCAGGAACTCCCAACGCGAAGCAGAGGGACAACACCACCGCAGTGGCTAGTTCACTGGAGTCCCAGGAAGCAGGACGTGGTTGTCCAGGAGAGGAGACGTTAGAAGTAGCGTTGAGTTCTTCCATGATGCTGCCAGAGAAGCTGAATGTTGAGCACTGAGCAGGTGATATTGGTAACTGAGGAACAAGATGTTCCCCTTTGACATATTTAAAGAGGAAGAAATATAACAACAGCAACAGGTATCTTTTATTCAAATGTGTCCTTATCGTATTATGTATCCTGCACAGCGAACAGCTTCCCGTGAGAGCTTCAGGGAAGTAAAAATGAATTAGGTAAATTCCCAATTTCCATACCTAGATACTGTATGCTGCTCAAATAGGATGACAGTATTTGTCAATCAAGATCTCAAAGTAAGTCTTTTTCACACAATAATCCCAATTTATCAGCTAATTGTTGAAGTAGGCTTTCTAGTATAAAGGTATATTAATAAAAACAAAAAAAAAAGAAGAAGAAAGATGGAACTATTTAGTAGCTGTAACATTCTGACAGATTATGACCACTCGTTTGTATATCGAGATGGTGAGAGCACACAGATACTGTACCTGGCATGAACACCAGGTATCTGCATGCTCTCACCAACAATAAACTGAACTGGTCGGACATCCTGTACAAAAGAAGAGTCTGTGGGAAAAACTTTCTATGACACTGCTGTGGCATCTGAATTATTCAATGTAGTGTCTGCTGAGAGAGACAGGAAAAGTCTACACAAACTGGTCCACAGGAACAGCTCTGTGTAACCCGTCTGTGAGCGCTTTCAGGACTTCCTGTTGCATGTAGTTCATTCTTGACCTTGGAAACAGTAGTTAACACTAAAGTGCCTCAGAAAAAAAAAAAACACCAAATGACAAAGTGCATCTGCTGCGAAGATCCAGAAAGCTGTTTCTAAAACCAAGAATGAACTTTAAAGGTCCAGTGTGTAAGATTTACGGAGCTCTATTTACATAATACTAACTATCTTTTAAGATAAGCTGAAGATAAAAATTGCCATCGCTATGTTAGAAGCTACTTTATATCTATAGACGTCACAGGTATACCGTGTACAATGAGGCAGTGGGGTTGCAATCAGCAACTATTAAATCCTCCACACTGGCCCTTTAAATGAATTTTAACTTGAATATTTTGTTTGCAACAGAAAGTTGAAGATGATTTATTTAAATCCTGTCATTCTAGCACACAAACATCTGTCTGTGTGATATCCGTAATAACTGAGGCTTTTATTAATACGTGTGTGTGTGTGTGTGTGTGTGTTGTTAAAACGTCTAATCAAGGAGAAAGGAGGAGTTCCTGCACTGAATGAACTCTTGTTGCACCAAACTGAGACACTTGTCAAAACAAACCAACAGGGTTAAAATAGAGGTTCACCAGATCTGAGAGCTGTAGCCTTGTGTGTGTGTGTGTGTGTGTCAGGTGTGTGTGTTTCTGGACACACTTCAAACGTCACCTGACATATATCAAAACTTACATTTTTGACCGCAGAAGCACCGGATAAACACGCGCTCAAAGGCAACATTTTGTCGGCTGATCTGTGCGCAAACAGCTTTGCATCTGCAATTTCTTTCTCTTGAAAGCGTCGCTGTTCTGTGCGTCTTCCCGACGCAATAAACATATTTGCGGAACAGCCCGGATTTTCTCCACGTGGTTCCACTTTCTCACCTGAAATGTGATGTCATCACATGATCAAAAACTTTCATTCATGCATCCGCAGCATCCCCCCCCACCCCCCATCACCACCATCACCACTTCCTCCGGACTGGACTCTCCCACGTCTGCCTGTTTGCTCGTCATTTTTTTTCTGCATCAGAGTGGGATGCAGATTCTTATGAGGATCTCAGCTCACAGCTTCTCCTTCACGCTCCAGTCTTTTTTTTTTTTTTTTTTTGGGGGGGGGGGGGTTTTTTGTTTTGTTTTTTTCAGCTCAGGAAATGATGGTGATGGGACCCAGTCTGCTGGAAGCCGTTTGGTCAGAGAGGATTTTTTATTAATGAGAAAGAGATCACTGCTGGAAGTTTCTGAGGGTGTTTATTTGAATGTTTGCAGGTAGGAAAGTTTGTTCTTTTCAAAATAAAATTATAGTACTGTCTTCCCTCTTTGCAAAAGCTGTTTTCTCTGCATTTTTAATTAATTAATTAATTAATTTTTTTTTTCCATTATTGCGTCTTGATCATCTTGGGTTTTAGACTTCTTGACTTCTTTTCTAACATGCATCCATTCTTTACTTCAATTTAATATCAGAAACTATTGAATACTAACCTTAAATATGTTTTTTGTCATTAAAAGTGGACTGTTACATGCAAGAAGGATACACCACATGCACTTTTAAATATAAATAAATAAAATAGAATAAATATTATTTTGATTCACTTGTAGACACCTTAAAGTAATATATCTCATCTCCTCTACTTCGCTGCTCAGGGGTTATTCTTTTGAAATTGCGCCCTCTGCTGACCGCATGTATGAAAGCAACGTGAGTGCTGCTAATCAGAGCATTGGGTTTGTCTTTGTGTTGCTGGTTCTGAGGTTTGGTACCATGTATTTCTCTCAAACATCTTTAATCGTCTCTATCTCTGCCTCTCTTTCTTTTCAGTGGGATGGGACTCAGTCACTTCCTGTGTTTGCTGCTCTGTGCAGCTGCCCTCACAGCTTCTGGACTTTCTGGTCACGATGAGAGCCACAAGGCGTACGGCTGGACCAGGCAGAGCCTCCCGCTGCTGCTGGACGCACACACAGAGCCTTTAAGCACTCCATCGTTCAGAGGGCAGGAGGAGGATGAGGAGAGAGGAGGGACAAAGACACTCTGTGGAATAGAGTGTCAAGGCGGCAGACCGCCTATGGAGCAGACTGAGCAAGAGAGGATTCTGGGATATGAGACACTGTATGAGAATGGCACCCGCACACATACAGATGTTAGTTTGCAGGGTTTTAATGAGACATCTGCAGGAACACCAGCCAGCTCACCAGCCCGTACCCGCACGAAACGTCAGGTTTATGGAACAGATGGACGCTTTGTGATCTCTGACTCCCATTTCATCACCAACTACCCTTTTTCTACTGCTGTTCGTCTCTCCACAGGCTGCTCTGGAGTCCTGATATCCCCAAAACATGTGCTAACAGCAGCGCACTGCATCCATGATGGGAAGGACTACCTGGAGAGTGCGAGAAAGGTTAGAGTAGGAGTGTTACAGCTCAAGAGTAAAAGAAGAAGAGGGGGTAGGAGGAGGGGAGGACGGAGGAGGGGCGGGAGGAGAGGTGAGGAGCAGGTAGTGGAGGAAGATGAGGAGCAGAATAGTCTAGATGGAGGTGTAGTGAGGGGAAGGAAGGGAGGCAAAGGCAGGAGGCGCAGGGGAAGAAAAGAGGGTGAGGAGGCAAGGGCTGATGGGAATATAGTAGAGCCAGAGAGAGGAGGGAAACATCTCAACCGTATTCGTCGTAGCGCTGAACCCAAGAAGCCTGTCTTTCGCTGGGCACGAGTTAAACAAACCAGAATCCCTCAAGGGTGGATCCAAACGAGCTCCACCAACCCAGTGTCCACTGACTATGACTACGCTGTTCTGGAGCTGAAACGACCGCTCAAGCAAAAGTACATGGACCTCGGGGTAGCGCCCTCAGCTGCCCCCCCGGGACTTATCCACTTCTCAGGCTATGACACTGACAAAAGTGCGCCAGAGGAGCATGGACAAGAGAAGGTGGTTTACCGCTTTTGTTCAGTGGCAAACGAGTCTAAGGACTTGATGTACCAGTACTGTGACGCACAGGCGGGCGCTACAGGTGCAGGTATTTACATTCGTCTGAGGCAGGAAGTAGGAAATACAGGCAGGAAAGGGAAGTGGCAGCGGAGGGTGATTGGAGTGTTTTTAGGCCATCGGTGGGTGGAGTTGGAGGGAGGTGAGCAGAGGGACTTTAATGTTGCAGTGAGGATTACTCCAACCAAATATGCTCAGATCTGTCACTGGATCCACGGAGATCCAAGTCTCTGTAAAGAGGTTTGACTGCAAAGTGATGGACGAACCTGCAAGAGATAAATAGCCATGGTCACTTTGAAAGAGACTCTGGGCCTGTATGTATAAAACTTCTAAAAAAAATAGTCTTAAGAATGGTCCTGAACTTTTTTTTTTTTAAATGTTGGATGTAGAAGCTGTGTACAAAGACACTCTTTAGCAAAGTATGCGTGTGAATCCAAAGTGCAGACTGCAGTGGACTACAATCATGTCTACCCCCAAATGCCTTTGTTTAATCACTTAAACGTGTCATGGTTGCGTTACAGCTTCATGCACATTTTGCTCTGATTAGGCCTTCCTGTCATTCATTTTGTCAAACATTATAAATGCATCATTACATGGCAAGAAGAAAGGTTATAGAAGATATTTGCCCTACAATCACAATATTCATAAATGCCATCTGGGTTCTGTTCAAAATAATAGACACGTAGACATTTTAAGTACAAGTTTAATTATTTCTTTTTTTTTCCAGAACAAACAGGACAAGTCAACCTGAAGATAAAACATTTCCTTAAACGAGTTCTTCACTGTTTTTATGTTGCTGTAACTTTATGACTCAGTGCTAACCAGAAATATTGTATTTCTTTACTCCACATGTTCTTCTTCCTTGTCAAAATACAGCAGCTGCATTACCCACAATGCAACTCGACCACTGACAGCTCAGTCATAGATTTGGGCGTGTTATGCTAGTTTAGCCTTGAGCAGAGACGAAGAGTGAGCTACAGACACCTAGTAAACTCACTTCTTTCTAACTTCACAGCCCCAGATTTATTTTTTATTCTCAAATTTGTAAGCCTGCAGCCCCAGACGACACTGACTCAAGTGACATCACTCGAGGACATTTGTCAGACTTCACACAGCTCCCTCTAGCGACACAAAAGCTTTTGTGCAACTTTTTCTTTTTTTCCATGTGTACTGCTTTCTATCTCCTGTAAACGGATTACAGAGTGTAAACTTTGTGAACTTCCCCTTCAAAAAGTTTCCTGCCAAGTTTATATATTTAGAATCATTTTTATTTTAATGTCTGTCATCCATTGTCATATAAAATAACACACAATTCATGTATCCCACTGCTCAGCTAGTTTAACAATTATTGCTCTTTGTGTATCTGTTATAAACGAGGGTGATACAAACATTAGGAAGACTCTCAATATCGTGTGAATGTTTGATTTTATTTATGCTGTCAGGAACTTTTTATCATCATGCAGGAATATGAAGTGTGTCGACACTGGTCAGTCCTGACTAACTTCAGATACCCGAGAGCAAGTCTTAACACTTAGTAATGTTTATGCATGGCACTTACATGTAAGAATAAGAGAGAAATTATGTGTAATGTTTGTAATTTTGATGCATTTAAGACCAAAGATTCACTCGGTTTTATACATACCAGTCCAGAAATGATGATCTGAGACCAGCTCACCTCTTCAAGTGACAGTTTCTCAGGCACACACGTCCTTTGGTTTTACCATCTCATTTAGAGATTGTAGGAAATCACATGCAACACTAAAAACATGACAAAATGTTTCAGTTTGACATGAACCTTTTTTAAACACCACTGGTGTTTGTCTGTCTCTGAAACACCTAATTTATGTATCTCTGTAATGTAAAGGAAGAGACAACACCTGATGATGTTCCTGCGTTGCTCAATGTAAACATTTTACTTTTGTATGGAAGCATATGTAAGTCAAACCGGTGCTAGCCTGTTAAAGGAAATACTGTGTCTGCGCAACATACGTGTATGTGTATTTTCCGATGTTTAAAAAGTGACTCATTTCGTCTGGTGTTGAATTTAATCGTCATGCCACAACCACGTCTTCTCAACAGAATGATTCATGCTGAGCACGAAATAAAAATGTTCAAACAACAAGCTGACAGAAGCAGAACAGAGATAAGTGATGAGCCGTGAGGGTAGTTTGGATCAGTGTATTTGTCTTTTATTGCATCTCATTTGGACTCACATGCAGGTGGGGTCGAGGGAGGGAGGACGGTGCCATCCATAATAACCCAAAAGAAAAACAACACAGCCTTCATATGAATACTTAGCAAACATTATTTATCCACATTCTTTTTGTTTTTATGTGTCATATTCATCTTTATTTTTCTTTCAACACTTTGTTAATGCCACAATGGATTAAGATACAGTCACTTTTGGAAATAAACAACACACAGAACATCCAGCGTATACTTGAGTGCTTTACAGTGAGAGTCCTCAAGACTTCCAGTGACAGTACACGAAGAAATGTACTGACCGCTGCTGCGTCACAAATGACCCAAAGAAGACCGAGGCCACATTCCAATCACATACACAAATGCTTCCTTGTCTCTTGGATTTCCACCCTAATATTAAATCATCTTGTGTGTGTGTAGAGATTGAGACAAGGAAAGGAGCTCTCTGAGAGAATGCATCCCAGATAGACCTGTGTCGCATGCTACGATGCAGTATCACTCCACACCAGCAGAGGGCGAAACAGTAAACACTCAGGGCAAAGTTTCCGTTCAATACTGCCTCTGATTACAGATTGAGAGGTATGTACAAAGAAGGCGGGAAAGTTTTTAAGTCTACTTGCCTTTTTTTTTTTTTTTTTTTTGCAACCATAGAATTTGACGTAACTAAAAATATATGATACATTTTTGTCTTTCAAAATAAAGATTAAAGAAAATATGTATAATCTATCATTTAAAATAGTCTAAAATGCATATGTCAATTCGAACACAGTTCACAATTTTTTTTTTTTGCATGTTTCATACAATCCCTAAAAAAGAAAAAAAGATAAAAGTAAAAATGAAAGTGAACACAGTTTGGTGTGTTCGATGATACGTCCAGATTTGCAGTGCAAGTTTTTCTCAGGTACATTTTGATCAAGAATTGTTCTCCAAAAACTTGAAGTAGACAGGTGGGAGGATGGATGGCTGAGCAGATATAGGTACAACCAAGTTTTTAATGACATAAACATAGCTCAGTATTAGTTTGGACAACAGGAGTGGGAGTGGGGCTTGGCCAGTGAAGTTACACACACCGAACACAGTCCACATTTAACAACATAGTCCTCGTCTGGGAGATGCGCAAAGAAACCAACATATATCCACCATTCCAAGTCAGCTGATACGCGGAAATCCAGAATGAATCTAAATACACATTTATTTATTTTTTTTTGTTCATTTTTCCATAGTATATTAAGTAAAGGTTAACACTGAATTACACGCACACCCACACACACATAAACAGAATTTCGTTTTTCTGTATCTAGGGTTCACATTCACAGTTGTGCTACAACATTAGATAAGGAGGGCAGAGGGGTTTTTTTTAGGTGGGGGGGTTCGCAGCTGGTAAGAGGTCACAGGGTAAAGACTGAAGATGTAATGGCTGGTTGGCTGAAGGGGCTGGGGCATGACTGAGGGGAAGGCAGTGGGGAAGTGCAGACATCCACATCCACAGAGCTCCAGACACAATGACAAACCTACAGAGAAGAGAGAAAGTGTAAAGTCTAATTATAAATGATATACTCTATATACAGACAAAGCTCTTTGGTTAGAGATCTCTTTAACAGACACCCAGTGATTTATTCTTAAACTTCCATTCAATCAGGGGGAGGAAAACTGAAGTCAGTAGTGTGGCTCAAGCTAGATCCTCTATTTACCATTATATTATCTTTTTACTGGGCCCTCCCAGTCTGTCTACATGTCTAATTCATAACACAGGCCTCCTGACATAAATTTATAATCTCCATGGCCGGGCTAAGATAACCTTGACAGGTTATTCTCTCAGACATGACAAAGCTCCCTGCAAAACCACAGAAGAACATTATATAACTGTTTCTACAGGCTGAGCAGTACTCCTTATGATGGCTGTCTTGTCACAGCTTGTGTCTTTAGTGTAGACAAGGCGGTAGTCCAACTAGAAAGTCGTTTTTCCTTCTCAGATTGTGTCATTTATAGTATTTTTAAAGGCCTGAAAAGGTGAAAGAATCCAGTGTTTCACTAGAAAGTCAAATCAAGACTGCAGGATCAAACTGGCTATTGACACGACAAGTGAAGAGAATACATCTCATACATTGTAAAGTTAGCTTGCAGCTTTTTAGTTCTACATACCTTGAGGGGTTTACAGGTCAGTCAGTCTACATGAAGTCCTTAATGTTGAGGTCATCCAGGGCGTTCCTTGGTGGTGGAGGCTTTCTGGGACTCTGGGTCACTCCAGGAGACATCTGTGGACACACACTTTGTCAGAGCAGCTGTAATCTGTCGTCGGTGTTTGTATAATCCTTTTAAAAGTGTGAGCGTTACCGGTGCTCCGGGGGTCGCTCCCGTGGCAGGGAAGCCTGGCCTCACCATGGGCATCATGGGAGCTCCCGGTGCCCCGGGCTTACACAGAGACAGACGGAAGGAAAAAGAGACAGTGAGACACAATGTCGGCCGTCTGATGGGTGTGAGGGCCACCAAAAGGGTTCACTGTCCATCAATGTCCAGTAATGTCCAGACTGGTTCAAGGACATTACTAGACCGTACTGGACTGGTGGTCTTACCATGCTGTAGTTGGGGTAAGTCCCCATAAAAGGAGGGACACCCATGGGTACGGTCTAAAGGTGTGGAGGGGAGGGAAAGGAGGAGTTGGGATGTTACTACACTACATGTACGACACACACACACACACAAACACACACTGCAAACCCACATAAAAAAAAAAAATCACACAATGTGTTAAAAGATTTCTAGCGACACACAAAAGTGACACATCAAATCCTGGACAAACGACAAATGAAGACACAAACACGCCACAACAAAAGCCCTAACTTATCCTGATAATTCATGTTTGATTCACACATGCGCGAGGATTTGGAGAGAGCAGAGGGGAAGCTTTTTGCAGGTAGCCTTCAGATGAGAGTGTCATTTCTGTTGTTGCCAAAAAAGACAACTGAAACATCAGTAAGAAGCAAATGTGTCGATGAAGGTGTGAGTTCAGCTATGAGGGGGAGAACCAGGTGGTTTGCCTGGAGGGCAGGGCGTTAAAGAAAACTTAAGAGTAGAAGAAGAAGAAGGAGAAGAAGAAGAAGAAGAAGAAGAAGAAGCTGTTTCCAAGCAACAGCTTCTTAATTTGGCACTATCATTTGCCACTTCATCACTCTCCAGTTGATATTCCAGAAATAGAAAAAGTCTTTTGAACTAGACTGCATGTCAAAATCTACCACAAGATTTCCCCCCATTTTGGACTATTTGCTACCAGAGTGTGTGTTCTATCAGAGGTGTTATGAGATGTGTCACTAGTTAGCAATAAGTCTGGTTTCCTGTCTTCACTGCCATGCCACTCAGTGTCCTAGGCGTACAATTGGACCTGAAACCTGGAGAGTCAGATGAAGGCAATGCTTGTGATTGCTGCTATTCCCTGTCTGTTGCTGCCATGCGGCTCCACTCCATGCTATAAGACACAGACAACATTTACCATGGGAGCACCCCAACAGGGGGGAGCTACCTGAGGGGCCGCTGAGGTTCCCATTGTGAGATCTGAGACAAAGAGAGAAAGAAATGGTACTGCAAAATCACTGTTTTCAATTACTGACATAGTTATGACCGCTCAGCATAAGTAATGTGCGAAGAGGATGAATTAAAACAACAGTGAGAAAGATCTTTGATATCATGATCATATCTGTTAGAGGTGACATATACCGCTGGAGCCAGGAAGTGATTAGCTTAGTTTAAAGGCTGGAAACAGCTAATTAACACATTATATCCCAATATTCTTCATGTGTACAATAACAGAACCATATAAACACTTATTTGTGGATTACAGTGCTGCAACTATTTTGTGCTAATTTTGGACCGAGCCAGGCTAGCTGTTTCTTTATGCTAAGCTAGGCGAATCACCTCCTGTTTACATAGCCCTGTACTCTAAGGAACAGTTTGGGAAATATGCTTATTTAACCACATTTATACCTGTCTCATCTGTCTGTTAAACATAAGTCAGTCAGCAACTGTTTGGCCTAACTTTGGATAAGGCAGGACTCAGAGGGGAAACATAAGATACTCAGTAAAGCTCTTCTATTAAAGCTCCATATTTAACATATTATATCTCATTTGTTTAAATTAAACAAACACTGAATATCAAAATGACAACAACAGGTTATTTGTAGAAAATCTCTTGGCTCTGAGCAATTGCCAGTTTAGAGATTTATGCTATGTTAAGCTTCATCTACCTCTTGCCAGAGAGGCTTAAACTAACAGACATGAGGGTGGCATTGGTCTCATCTCACTCAAATAAGCGTATTTCCCCAAACATTGTCCTTTAAATCAATATCTATGACATCTACAGCTTAATCTAAATGACTACTTACTACTTGCCATGTTAGCCATGGAGGTGTCAACATCACCCGCCTGAGGGGTCATAGTGGGCTTCATTACATCTCCTAGTCCATCAAATACTACATAAGGGATGGAGGGGAAGGAGGAGAGGAGAGGGGTGGGATCGGGGGAGGTAAGGGGGCAAGGGTATGGAGAAGAGGAGAGAGGAAGGAGGGAGGTATTAGCATCCTTAATGCAAGCAATCCTCACACTCTACCAGAAGTCAGTAGCAGCCCTCCTTTCTACTGGGGATTACCATGACAACCAATAGATGTCTCCATGACAACAGAGAGAAGAGAGGAGCACTGGATTGTGAACTAGAGAGCAGGTTAATATCACAAAATAAGAAATTAATGGTAGTAAAATGGATAGTTTCAGTCTATTTAAGATCATGAGTAATGATCTTATATAGTTGTATCTGTCACAGGAGACATCTCTCAGGTCAGCTGACTATGCTAATTTTCAATTTGGGTAATGAGCTAGTCCAACTTTAAAGAATAAAGTATATGAGATAAACACCAGAATGTGTGTGTTTTCAGTGCTTGTTGGTAAATGTCGAGGTTTTTACTGTATGTGTGCGATTGCTGTGAAGTTGTGATGAGGGCAAAAGCACTGCAGCAAGAGTGATGCGAGGTTAACTGCTAAACAGGCACGCTATAATACTGCTAATACTTCACACACTCTTTGTAACCGTCAAGCATCTGGTGGCGGAAGGGACAGTGCAGCTGAGCTTGCCTTGCACCACTGCAATGCAGCAGTGCACTGTGGGAAATTAGCGTGTTAAAGAGCAAGGAAACTCACCCAATCAAATGGCGGGAAGCAAGCAATGAGCCAGCCCAAGAGCCAGATGGAGAGAGTGAGTGAGGAAAAGAGAGACAGAGAGAGAGAGAGAGAGAGAGAGAGAGAGAGAGAGAGAGAGAGAGAGAGAGGAAAGTAAAAGAAGCACAGATGCCAGAGAGAGGAAAAAAAATGCAGTGAAGTTTTAAAGGAGTGGGTGACAATGAAACCATTAGATTTATCGCATGAGTGATAGAAAGAGAGGGGAAAGAAAGAGTTAAGCCTTCAAGCAGTAGTATTGCAGACCATCTAACAACATTATATAACATGAAGACCAGTGGCACAAATGAAAAGGAACCAGGTGAGCAAGCCCCCACGTTCCCGCGCTAACGGTTACCACAGTTACCACGGTCATGAAAGGTGGAGAAGATCGGAGGAATTCCCTGACGACTAATGACCACAGTCGTACTATACAAATGAGGCGATGATGACATTAGCACGACCATATATGGACATAGTTTGAATCCGAAGGACTTTACTTAAACACTGAACCAATGACAAGCAGTCAAAGAGACCACCTGCCTAACTATTTAATATTCAGTGTGACAATGAGCAAATAAATATATCAAATATGTAGATTAGCTAACAGCAAACTATTTCATTAACCATTACCAAAGTTAATAGAAACAGTGACCGATACATCTACAGATAAAACAACCACTTAGCCAGGCAAACACTGTAAACAACTGAAAGAAAGATGTCAAAGTACACAACATTATAACGACAATAACAAGGCATCATGCAGTTACCAAGAAATCAACAATAGATGTAGCCATGGATGGATTATAAGGCCTCTGACCACAGAGATGTAACAGCTCCACATAGGACATAGGAAGGAAGATATCCGCAATGACAGAGACACAAAAAGACAACAAATACTGCTAGATAATAAGATTAGTAGCATTACTGGGGCATATTTGGGGCTTTTGAACCGGTATTTGACAAAGATGGCGAAGAGCGACAGGGTGCAATCAAACCCTGGGCTGCTGCGGTAAGGACTGAGCCCACACCTCCACCTAGGCACTTCTGACTTTCCTATAAATGCCCTCTGCACCACTCCCACCCACTGTATTTTGTCCTCCAATTTCTTCCTCTCCGTAAGGTCCTGACAGGGTCTGTTATGTCTGGGTGCTACGGCAGATTTCCCACTGAAACTTCTCCAAAATACAGCAACGGAACGAAGAATACAAGAGTTCATGCTTCACTCACAATCTTTTCATTTTGTTCTTGTTGATGGTGTAGCCTCAGTATGTTGTGCAGCTCCAACATGAAGCAAACAAACTCTATTAAAAGAAAAAAAAAAACCCAGGAGCCCCCTGATCTCTTGGCCTGTGCCCGATAAGCCTGTCAAATAATCCATCCATGGCTACAGCACAGTGTGTTTCACTGAAACATGTTGATATTCCCTCTGCTGTACACACTACACATGCAGGGTTACATTTTAGGAGTTTTACCTGACATGAGCTCCGCACCGGGGGCAGCAGGAGCGGCAGAAGCAGCAGGAGCAGCAGCAGCAGCAGCAGCAGCTGTGGCATCTCCTCCTCCTGTGGACTCTGGCAGGTCAACCCAAAAAAGATATACCAAACCGTACCATGCCAGGACAAAGTAGGTTGAGCCGTTCCCATTGCAGCATGAGGGCAAAGAAGGGGTAATAGTCAGCCTTCGGCTTCACGCTGGTAATGCCAAACAAAGTGTTTAGAGTTAGACAGGATTTATATATATATATATATATATATATGTATATATATGTATATTCAAATAATCCAGGAAAAAGTGCTTGTAAATTTAAAACTCACACATGCACACATACACTCATCTGTGCTAATGATACTTTGAATAAAGACACTGAGGCCAGCAAAAAGGAAAGGAAAGTAAAAAGCCCACACAAAATTCATAGCTTGCAGCTCATAAATAATTCAACTATTTCAACATGACCAAGCTTCATCTCAGGTGTCTGCTCGTGATACTTCCATGATCGATCCACAAGATATCTATCAGTCCTGACAACACAAAATCATGAAACTTATACAATATTAGTTGTTCGCGTCGATGTTTCTACTCGTCTTCGCTGACGATGCGTTCATGAACAGGGGGAGACAGAGAGAGGACAGGCAGTCATGTGAGTTACCCACCACCAAACAGGTTCATGATGGCTCCCGTGTCAATTTTGGGTGGGGGTGCGGAGGAGAGGGTGGGGGCAGGGGAGCTGAACACATCCGCTGGGGAGGGCAAGGTGGAGATGGTGTTTAGAGACCGAACACACTCACACACAAATACACACAAACTGTCATTCATTATAAAACACATTTATCAATCGCTATTGCAGCGCACACAGTACATGCTGGAATGGGAAAGGAGGTAAGAGTGATTTAGAAAACAGCTCAGTAGCTTTCAGCTGACCCACAAGAGAGCAATCCTCATTTCCTTTCTTGTTCTTCTCCGATCAAAGCCAAGGACAAAGCTGAACAACACACACAGCAAGACAGGATATGAGAGCGAGAGCGCACGAGAGATAGCAGAGTGGTTGCGATAGTAGGGTACCTGCTGTAAACAAGTCAGCGCTGGGAGCAGGGTCTGCTGCTGTGGTGAAGCTCGTGTCTGGCATGGAATCAAAGAGATCTACAAACACATGCGCAACCGGAGGGAGCTGCGTATTAAAATGCACTTCAAAAAACGGTGAGCGTGCTCACATACAGCAGCCAAGTTCAACTAAAGAAGCCCCTCAAATATGTGCACATTTAGTACGATGAAATCAATGAAGAAGAATAAAAGAGCATCGGACAGGGGATTCAGAAGGATGCTAATCAATATGAATAAGAGCACAAGACATTAAGATGAATACCGGACCACACACATCTCTAACGTTTACCGCTGAAAAGGTCAGTCGAAGGGTTGGCGGCGCTGGGGGCTATGGGAGCTGAAATGGTTGCAGTGGTGGTGATGGTGCTGGAAGCAGAGGTGAAGAGCGGTGACGGGGAAGGGGAGGGGGGCGGCTGGGGCACCACAGAGCTAAAACAGGCATCCAGCGAGCTACCCGGGTTATTATTCTCCGCTGTCGTCATGCCGAAAAGGTCTAGACCTGAAGATGCTGCCGCGTTGGTGCTACCTTCCGAGGGACCAAAGGGGTCTTTGGGGGGAAGAAGTGGGGTGGGGGGAGGTTGAGGGGGAAGAAATGTAACACATGGAGAGTGAAGGGAAATGTTAGACAACAATGACTTTAGTACAAAACAGAATAAATAACAACGTTTCATGCGATGATGACTGGAAACAATGCCATAAACATGAAAGTGAGGAGAAAGAATCTGAAAGGAACGATAGGAGAGAATTTGCAGAGCTCCAACACACTCCTGTTGTCAGTGGATACAGATACAGCTCAAATTGCATCTGTGATGGAAAAACAGTAAATGACACAATATGTAACACCTTCACGGTCTATAAACCAAAGCAACAAACCACAACTAAAACCAGGCCACTGCCACAGATGTCCCTCTCCTCAACAGAAAATGCACAAAGCTTCGGGTGCCAAAACATGAGAGCTAGAGTGCTGTCTTTGATCGCCATGGTAACAACAATGGCACTGTCCAGACCCCAGCGGTAATGAAAAACAAATCTGTACGCCTACTGTCCGCGCACAAAGCCTCGAGATGAAACTCACATTACAACTTGAGACCAACGAGAACGGCACACATACACAAACAGGTTTGTAAGTTATCACATATCTTTTCATTCATGACACTCAAACCAGTGGTGGAAAAAAACTCACTGCACCTCTCAAGCTCACTGAATAACATTTTATATCTTATTTGTTTAGTTATATAAAAACTAAAGTTTTCCAGTTTTTGTCCTGAGCTAACTGTCTACTGGTGGTACCTTCATATTTACTGTCCATACAGATTAAAAAGTCTTTACAACACTTTGCTTTTCTTACTGTGACATGTCAAAGTGTCTGAAAAGAGGCCTACTGGAGTATTATTACCATTAGTATTGCTGATTTAAATACTATGTAGAGAGCATCAAGGCTGGACTTAATTTTAAAGGTCCAGTGTGTGAGATTTAGGGGGCTCTTTGAACATAATCTGTCAGATATGGAGCATAATATTCATAATTTGTTTGTTTGTTAATTTGTTCGTTTTAATTTGTGTATAATTAGCTGAAAATAAGAATATTTATGTTTTTATTATGTTAGAATGAGCATTTAAAATCCACAGATTCTGCAGGTCCACCATATTGGACTGCCATGTTTCTACAGTAGCCCAGAATGGACAAACTAAACACAAGCTTTAGATACGGCCTTACTCATTTATGGCATGTTTTGCCGACCCCTTATTTTCTCCTTCGGTTGCTGTCCTTCAGCAACTACACTACTAGATGCCTCTAAATCCTGCACACTGGTCCTTTAACTAGCTAACTATTTTGGTTGAAACATTAGTTAGAATATAGTTTAGATAAATGTAGGAGAACAAAAAATTATATTGTGGTGGAGTATAAACTATCTTAGTAACTGTGGCTATGCCTGTGAAGCGTTTTGCTTTCACACAGCATGCAGATTACAATAACGTAGCAAATTCACTACTTTCAGCCGGGTGCTACTATAACATGCAGGTGACAACAATAATTTATTATAAGAATTGTTAGTGCTTTAAATAATTAAAATTCAATTAATTAATTCAATTAATGATCCATGATGATGGAGATGGAGAAGAAAAATAGAAATACATGGCAAAAATAGCATATTGTCAATATTTTGAAAAAAAAAAAATCTCCTGTAGTTTGGACTCTGAATTTAAAACACATGTAGACAAAAGCAGGGTAATAATTTCCACCCAGCAACCATCGATTATTGTCAGCTGAAATGTGCTGTAGCTAGCAAACCAGCTTATTAAGCTATGGAAATAAAGACAGAGCACTGCTCTTGCATTGCAGTGAGGAATGAGTAGTTCAGTTTTAAGTACACTTAGAGTACACATGTACTTTACTTTCCACCACTGACTCAAACATATTCACACAAACAGACGCGCAGACAGACTTTCAGTCACCCACCAGCTCCAGCGTTGGCGGCTGGGGCAGACGTAGCGGCAGCCCCACCTTCAGCTGCGGCTGCAGAGGCCTCAGTGGCAGGAGCAGGTGTTGCAAAGGCATCTGAGGTTCACACAAACCCCAGCAGAGACAGAGATGTCCAGAGGGAGAGATAGAGATAGAGATGAAGAAATAAAGATGAAAAGAAAAAATAAGGAGTCAGGAAACATGAGGAGAAAAGAGAAGATCAGGAGAATAAAGGTAAACTTTGAGCATTTATGTAGAAATCACTTAATATTACGTAAAGAAAGCCATAGCTTGCAGCATTAATATCAAACATTAATGACTGACAGGTGAGTGGACAAATGGGAATACAGACAGGAGGCAGTACAGCTCGGATTAATCTACGGCACAAAGAGCAGAATAAGCTTGAAATCTACAAGTGTTACAGCTGCCATCTGTAGCTGTAGCAATGTGACAGAGTTTGATAGAACTGCTTTTCACTGAGGTCAAAGAAAAGCATGTCTGCCTATCAAACAAGTGTGGAGAATGAGTGTAGCAGTATGTTTATGTGCAGGCCGAAGGTGAGTGTGTGGCTGACTGGCTGTACATAATTACATAATGCAGAAATGACTGAGTGTGTCTGTGTGTGTGTGTGTGCAAGAGAGAATATCATCTACTTTGTATGAAGCCGCGAAGCAGTCATTAAATAAATAACTATAAAATTAATAATCACATTAATAAATTGCATAAAACGTATAAATGAACCAATAGTTTGTGAAATATCTGTCAAATAAAATAAATGATTAAAACTGTTTTCATAATTTATTGGAGGTCATATAATGCACTTTTTTTTTTTATTTCATAATGGTATTTCTCCACTGACACTTTGATTTCATGTGTATTTTATTTTACTTTTATTTCACAATGTCACATTGCATCACAGCAGCACAGTCACCTTTTAGCAAGCTGACTAACTGCAACCAAATTTAACAAGTTAGCTCCATTGCTAATGGAAGCAGCAAGCTAGTAATTTCTTATTTAAACAGTGATTTGATTCTCAAGTCAGCGGCAACCTCTCTGGCATTGAAATGAAGTTGATATGGAAGTGCTAAAAACTGCAGTTCCTCAATCAGCCACATGAGGCTGGCTACAAAACGAGTCATTTCTATAAGCCCCCATGTTAAAATGTCCAACTTCACAGCAGAAAGAAACATGTTTACAGCCTGGAACAAAAACAGTTTTGGTAGCTAATTTCTCCATTCATGACTGTACTGAGTCTGAATTTCTATTTAACGCACCCGTTCAAATATTAAGCCGTAAAGTGATGCGTCATTAACAGTATGGCTGCTTTGATTGGCAGGCGGGTGCTGTTACAGATGGCTTGTTTGCGTACCACCTTAGGTCCACCCACGCTCCACGTCTGCCCATTTTTAGATTAGCCGAGAAGCAGCAGAGGAAAGACAGCCAAGATGGGGGGAGGGCAGCTAGAGCCACCACACTATGAAGTTCACCATGGCTTTTCAGAAACCTTTGAGTGATGTCACAGATACAACGTCCATGTGTTTTATACTGTCTCAAGACTTGCAGTGTCACTTTATTTTGATGCTGAGTAATAATAAGGCTGTCATTGGCTGAGAGATCATGGGAAGAAGAGATTATTTAGAGATATAAAATGTGACATAAAAGTTGCGTGTGTTATAAAAGTGTTGTTGGAGAAATTATATTATGAAATGAAATTATGATATTATGAACATTTATATAATAAAATAAAAATTAAGTAAACAAAATACCATTTTTAAATGAGTTCTTAATTTTCAAATTATTTCAAATTATTTTGCACTTTATTGGTTCATGTATTTATTTCTCACAATGTATTCACATGATTATATCTTTCAGAATTATTTATTTATTTAATATTGTATACTTTTCAAGGCATAATACTGTAGCTAGCTGATATCTGAAAATGATGGTGGTGTGCATCATTAAGTTATGCGTTTGATGATGCAACTTCATTAGCAGAGTACAGACAATAAATCAATAAAGTTCCGTCTACATACTGTATGTGTTTGAGCATGCAGTCGTCTTTGTGTTATCATATTGTGTGATGGTTTTTAGGGTTGAGCTTCCCAGAGTGATTCTTTCGTAGAGAATTTTCTGGAAGCCCACTGACCTCCCAACAGATCCATATTGGTGGCGCCAGGGGAGGTGGCGGCTGCTGTGCTAGTGGGAGGAGCTAGAGAGACTCCGGGTTCTGCCGCTGCAGGAGTGGGCGTTGCTGCTGCAGAGGAAGGGGCGGGCTCTGCCGTGAGGGTGGGTTCAGATAGCAAGGAATCGCCCATTTCTGCGAGTACCAACGGGGTGTTCGAAATCCCCAAAGAAAGGTACCAAAATAAACCCCAAAAGAGCAACCAAAATAACCAGTTGAGTCACCGATACAACGGTGAACAAAAGGAAGCCAAATCAAAGGTCCAATTCAAATCAAGCCCAATTAGGAAATTTTTGGAGTTTTGCAAAGCAAAATCCAAATTGTAACCAAATTAAAGTTGTAAACCATCCAGTCATAACCAACAAATAAAAAAAACAACAAACCAAAAAAGCCCCCGTTGTAAACCAAAAACAGACAATGGAGTATGTGGAGGGAAGGGAGAGAGAAGGTAGAGAGAAACAAAGAGACTACTCAGACTAAAGAGAACAGCTTGAGGAGACAAACAGGGAGGTAACCATGTGATATTTGTACAGTATAGTGTAGAGATTCAAAGCTAAATTAATATTGTTTACCAGGTTACCTCAATATCAGATTAGAGTTTGCTCAGAGAGAAAGTCAGTGATATTGAGGTATCCTGGAGGATGATTTAAGACTACACTAGTCTAAGACTAAAGGCTGGAGGTGAAGTGAAGAGTGAAGTGACACTAACCTGATCCAAGAAGATCTATGAAAGCAGAAAACAAGGGAACAAGGGGAAAAGTCATGTTAGTTCCAGCCAAAGCTAAAACAGTTTGTGAGAGTTCCTGTAGATTATATTAGTTACACGCAAGTGAAATAATACCACATTTTCTTGCCATGGTGGTTTAATATACTCTAAATGCTAAGTGGATTTGCATTCTTTCAGATGAACCAGCAGCTGATTTGACAGGAACGAGAGAGACTTACCTCCCCAAGACGTGGGGGCAGCTGATGGTGCTGAGGGACCCGAGGAGGACAGTGGATCCAGGTCCAACAAGGAACTGGAGAATGAGGCAGAACCACAGAGAACGACATTCAATTCACCTCCATCCTGTGCAGAGGCTAATTCTCTTACATTTGTTGTTCTTCTTGCAGCCGAGTGCCGGAAGTCTACAGCAGTGTTGTGACACTGTACTTGCACTGTGCATTGAGCTAAATGCTAATGCATCTTAGTCTGTCTAACCATGAAGTGCCTACCTCTACAGCTGATGCTGATGGGAATTGAATAAGCTAGATTGTCAGTGAGGACTAAAGTGTTGCTGACCAACAGGCACTTACTCTTCAGCTGGTTCAGGAGCAGCAGCGGCGGCAGCGGCAGCAGCCTCCCCAGGAGGAGGCTGCAGTGTGGGAACAGCGTTTGAAGATTTGGCTGGAGTCGATGTCGGAGACACGTTGTTTGTCGGAGACCCCTAGAAGATCAACAGAGAAGCTCTTTATTAGTGCTTCAGACTGGAAGAGCTCAACAAAAATACAAGACTGTTCTGAAATGTGCGTCTCACCTTTGTTGGAGACCTGAAAGAGTGAAGACGTAGGAAGAATTGTTAGTGCTTTTGACTGAAATAGACAGATCTGCAGGACACAGGCTGGATATTATTTCATGTCTCTAATTTTTTAAGGTCTAAACTCAATAAACCAAACAAATATGCAAGACGGATTGCATCATATGTGATCATATGAGTTAATTTCCAAAGCACCAAAAAAACAAGTAATCTCTGGAGCATCCAATTGTTTCAAACACTGTCAATTTTGTGCCGATAACCAATTTAACTTTGGAAAATAAACTCATATACCGATTCACATTGCATGTCAGGATGTGACAATACACATGAGGTGACTTACTGTCTCCCGAAACATGTGTATATCTCAGTGTTCACACATGTAATCACACCAAAACACACATTTCCACATGTAAACCTAGTTATAGCTTTGGTGCATAATGGTACTTGATGTTTCTATTCACATGGAGATCACCTACATATTGCAATTCACATGTGAATAACGTGTGAGTTTACCTGTGGGGAGGAATGACAGTAAAATAAAACTACATAGTTTTCTAAGCGGTTAGTAAACTACAAACAGAACACAGTATATGCTCACCCTTCACTGGTGATTCCAAATGAACATAAAGGGGGATAAAAGAGAGGAAGGGTTAAAGGAAATTATAGAAATAAAGCCTCTTTCTGCCAACATTTCTCTTGGTTACGTGTATTTTTTCTCATGGAGGTTCTTAGATCTCTTCTTATGTGATCTTAATTCATCGAATCTGGCCTCATAGTGAGAATGAGAAGCACCCAAACCGACATTCAAAGACTTCTCTCTTACCCCTTCTTTCCACCCTTTGCATCTTCCAGACCGTTCATGTGTGTTTCCAGACTCTCCAGGATACTGCTGGGAGCCTGACAAATACATCAAAAATAGAGTAATCAATAAATAATCCTTTCCTCTTGTCTCTTTCGTTGGCATTGTCTCACTGTGCATCACGTCCGCGAGAGTGGCTTCATAAAATCTCACTTCAAAACCCTCATGCATGTTAAAACACACGCAAACAAACACGAGTTGCGCGTCTGAGATTAAACTAGGATCAACATGCCGACACTCCATCCTGTCAACAGGCACTCAGCCAGGGCACCCTGTGTTACTGTGGTTACCGGGTCCTCGAGTGGTTGAAAAGGACAGTCTTCGTCGTCTGAGTCTGCTAGATCCACCACTACCCCCGGGTGGAGACACTGGGCGGGGAGATTATGGTGGGTGAGTCATGGGTGTGTGTGTGTGCGTGTCAGGTGAGATAGATAGTATTCATATGCTTTACATTCTTGGCCACAATCCATCCAGGGAAGAAACTTTAAAAAATATGAGAGACGTGTAAACTTACGTAGTTGATGTCAGGAATGTCGTTTTTGTCGACTCCAACCGTCTGTTAACGGAAGAAGAGTTTAAAATCAGCATCAACCACGACATATACGTGATTATGAAGGTTTTAAGAGTGTTTGTTGTGCCTTACCTCAGCCAGCTTCATGAACTCCCCAATCTTTGTCACTCTGGTCAGGAACCTCTTGTAGATCTCCAAAGCCTCCTTACAGTCGCTCTTCTTCATCTTGAAGTATTTCTCTATGAAAACAAGACGTTTGCAGGTTCAGATCCACTGTGATCCATGTTTACATCTTTGAGGTGTCAAGCAAGACGTTCTCGTGGACTATTCACCTAATAGGTTGATGATTCCGTCATTGTAGGATGCAAACAGTTTGACCAGGTCCTTGAAGAGGAGCAGAAATGCAGCATTGATGATCCCATTGTTCAGTTCCTTGGGGTGAACCTGAGATGGAAAAAGAGGAGAAGAGGAGCCTTTGTCTCCTGATGCTGCATCATCCTGTCAAATAAGCGTACAAATCAAGTCAAAGTGCGACTCACATCAAACTCCAAGAGTGTGTCAATCTGAGTCTGCAGGACAGGCATGCCTTTCAACAGCTTCTCAGTGGTCATGGTCCTCATCACGCCCTCAGCGCTGAACAAATACGACAGGGCATTAGATGGTTCACAGGGATAAGAGCAGCCATTGGATGTAGCACAAAAAATAAATGAGTCAAAGAGCTGAAAGGATGAAATGTTTGACCTTTGTCTCCGAACACCATGTTCAACATACCCTTTCTTGACTCTGGTGAAATCAAAAGCCATCTGGCGGTAAGCGAAGGCTTTCTCGTTCAGGTATCGTCCATACCGTCTGATGAATGTAGACATGTCGTAGCCTAAACAGAACATTTGTGTTAGAAAGAAGGCTAGGTTCAATACTTCAACTACAATCCTGCGTTATGCATAGAATCAACTTGTTTTCTATAGACCCAGTTGACCAGTGCTCTCTTGCAGCAAAATGCAGTAAAAATCCACCTTCAACTGCTCTTCAACAATCTGACTATTTTTCAAAGGAAAAACATTCAGCCTTATGATCTGGGCTGAAAAATAATACCACATGTTATGAAATTCAGCTGTAACTCTTGGGAACTACAGATTTGGCATGTAACCATTGTTACATTAATAAATCATTTGCAGGTGTTGGGCAACAGTTATTTGCACAAACAGCTGAGAAAATAACCACACACTGCTGCCTTGTTAACAATTTATTCTTTTACCCTACATACTGTATACATGGCAAAATGTTAACCACACATTTTTGGGATAAATCCCAAATCTAAAATCCAGATCTAATAATTATATTTGTCTAAGCAAGCTTACAAATGTGTCTAAGTAAGAAGACAAGGCAACCCAATACGGCTGTGTTGGGAAAATAAACATGGAGTAATAAAAAGTATGAATATGAGAGCGTAACTGCACGAGACATTCGAGACAGAAATGCCGGCATGCGTGTGTGTTCGTGTACGAGTCTGTGTACGATCACATGTCCAGTCCCTCCTATTTGCCAGATAGCTCTCTTTGTGTTCATCTCTTTCTCATTTGCATTGCCAGATACTGTGATGCAGTTCTCACCGTGGGAGCCGGTTTTGTCGATAAAATTGCTGAGGTTGAACAGGGAGGTCCTGGAAGCCAAGTACTGAATGAACCTCTGAGGAAGAGAAAGACAAACACAACAAGCAGTCATTACACCAGTCAAGGGCAATGGAGGAAAACATTAGGTTACAACACAAACACTTTAATACCTGTAATTAGACATTTCTCTCCCTGTATTCTGCAGATGACTGCTCACCCACTGAACCCACAGGACTCATTTCATTTATTTGCAGAATTGTGGTTAAAGCATTTAGTAATGCATGAAACCATTAGTTCTCCTCAGCACCACACACAACCATCACAGCACAAAAATAAACAGTGCAAGCCTTCATATTTATCATCACTGAACCGAACCAGGACTGACTGCTATTTTTGGGTCTCACACACTAACCTCGTTGCCGTGGACACACATGTGATGAGTGGTGACGAGTGCCTTGAAGACGACCACCCAGCTGGCATTGGTGGCTCGCTCGAACAGCGTGTCAGCCATCTGAGGGATGTTCACGTTGGTGGTATTGGTGGCTGACACCAGGTCTGCAACGCAGCCACAAAGAAACATCATTATTTACAGACTTCTTCCATCGTTCTGTCAAAACTTGGAGCACTGATTTTTCACACATGGTGGCATGTTGGAGGAGTCACACGGTTAGTTTAGTATTGGACAAACACCTACATAATTTGAGCTGCTCTAATGAGACTTCGATTAAGTGAGCCCACGAGAATATTAAATCAGGAGGAAGACCTGATGTACATACAAATAATATTAGTGCACGAGCTCACACACATATGCAGGCGCACACACACACACACTGACAGTGCAGAAAACCAGAATAATGCTTCGTCAGCTCTCCTCCCTCGGTGCCAGTTCAGACACTCCGACAGACAGAGAGGTCTCTAACAGTAAGTGTGCAGACTGTTGCGTCAGCATGAGGTGGAATATAAGGAGTGCATGAGCAAGAGGACGTGCAGATAAATTCATCTGGGTTACACTACTTTGGCATTCATAGTAACACAGACAAATATGTGTACGTCTACTATATCTCTATCTCTGAGCCACAAAAGCGCTTGCTACTAACTACTGTACACTACCCTACTTTTGTATGGATAACATACTGAGTGTTTGTGTACCTGGGGTTCGTTTTACCAAATTTGCTACACGCCAGCTGGTGTTTGCAGCATGAAATCATTTCCTCTCGATCATTTTGAAACATTTCACAAATCAAAAGAAATGTCACACCATTCATTTAGCAAACATTTGTGATCGACAGTCATTTGTGGAAAACAACGCCATCACCATTTGCAAGATCGGTTTTGTAAAACGGCTGGAACACCCGACAATGATCAAGCACTTTTGTTTTCAATAAATAATAAGTATATCTAACATTTTATTTATTATTTGTCTGATGTGGGTGTTTCTGGTTAGATACTGGGCTTATTTGTTCGGAGAGAGAGAGAGAGAGAGAGAGAGAGAGAGACAGCTCAGAGCTGGCAGCAGAAACATCATACAATTATAGAGAGAGCGAGAGGATTTGCTCAGGCAGACAAAGTAACTTTGAAAGGATAGATCATATTAAATATCTTGCACAAAATTTGACCCAACAACGTATTCCACATACATGACATAAGGGCACAGTTGTGGCAGAATAACAGGTTCTTCAAATTTGAAACATTTCATATACTCTAAATGCATTTTTTAAGTCCGTCCCACTGACATTGACAGCTGAGCAACAAGGGCAGGACTGAGTGTATCCATACAGAGTGCCAGAGAGGACTGAAGCAAATATTGGCAGATACCTCTGATAATGGAAGGAGAGGAAGGCCATTATATTGAATAGGCCTTGCCTTGAGTAGGTGGATACCAGACTGATGACCAGACCAAAAATGCAGCAAGGCGAGGAGAAAGAGAGGGGCAGGGAGAAGGAGAAACATCAAGAGGGAGCCTGCTAAGAAGCACGAACACAAATACGAACGTGTACGAGACCTGAAAGTTAAAGCAGTGAGGCTGTTCAAGGTCATAGCAGGTTGGCAGCCTGGACAGAGGGGTTGGGGGTTAGGGTCGTTGTGGGGGTTGTAAACAGATTATAACTAATCACTGATCCTGCTCTTTCTATGGTGGCTGTCTCATTGCCCATCCCCCCGTGCAGCACACATACAGTACGTACACACCTGTTTTGACACCACCTGTTTCACACCAACACGCCAACACGTTTCTATTATCAGCTTTTTGTCACCAGTGCTTTTGCTGTCAGTTTATTGTCTACAACCAGCAGCTCTATAGCTTAGATTGGTCGGGCCACAAAAATGTACCCAACCTTTACTGGTCACAGTTTTTCGCCTTGGGTGGTCCAGTGCGTGTGTGTGTGTGTGTGAACGTATGTGGTCGCAGCTATTTGCACTTGTTAAATGATCTGTGAAAATGGAAATAATAATAATAATAATAAGGCAGACTTAGCTTCACAGATCTTCCTCTGATCTTTGCATTACTAATTATGCTCCAATCCATCTGTACAGCTTGACCAGATGGTAACAGCCACACTGTGACATCTCTGATTATGTTTTAATGTTTAATGAAAGCTGCAGCGACATCAATCATTTCCCCCATTGGCCGTGTTTAGATATTTTGTAGTGTTTTCTGCAACACCTTCTGCAACCGTCTTCTTTCTGTTCCTCACTTTGCCTTATTTCTCTGTTGTCTATGAAATGGCTGAAGCCTACAGTCCCCTGCAGCCTTTTCAAACAAACACAGAGAGTGATGGTCGACAATGGCTGAAATGTGATTATGTAATATTATCATGTCACTGGCAGAGCTACAGGTTAATATTCATAATAATATTCACAGTGCTATCCAAAGCCATTCTAAGACTTTCAGCTCATAATACTGAACACTAACTCTGTATGTACATATGTATGTTATTATATCGGTGTAATGTCATGTAGGCCATATCATAGGATATAATCCATGCTTTCTGTTGTGGTGTCATTATCTGATACAAACACACACTGACATACAAGTGTGTCTCTAATGAGGATTGGCTGAGCTAAATAAAGACTCTTACGGTAATCCACGGCACACAGGAGTGTTCTAATAATGAACCGTCAGGCCTCATACTGCGCAGATGTATATTTGTGTGTGACAGTGTCTGTCTAAGTTTGTCTGTGTTTTGAGTCGTTTTTATAGTTACACCGCAAGCTACTCTAGTAGTAGCCAGAATGTTCCAGATAAAATTAGACATTCGCGTTAGCATAGCACACTGTGTTTACGTGCAGATGTTTATGTTTGCCCATTTTGGGCAAAGATGTGGATTAGCTGGGAGCCGGCGGATACAAGGCTGCCAAGAAAGCGATGGCCAGAGCCACCACACTCACTATGGGAGATGTCATGGATACATCATCCATGTATTATACAGTCTATGATTTCACCCCACCACTTAGCAGAACTGATGTCACTCTTGTGCAAGTGGTGAAACATCTTAAAGCAACAGTATTACATTTTGGGAAATACATTTACTTGCTTGCTTGCTGAGCGTTGGCTTAGAAGATCAATAACATTCCAAATATAAGGTTACAGCAAGCAGCCAGTTAGCTTAGCCTAAGCAAAAACACTGGAATCTGGGAGTAAACAGCTAGTCGGCTCTGTCCAAAGGTAACAAAATCCACCAACCAGCACCTCTAAAGCTCACAAACTAACGCACTATATCTACAGTGATGACAAGACTTCAGGAAGTTACTGCACCCTGCCAAGTCAGGCACATAACCATCTGTAAAACAGCAACTTGATGTTTTTACACTTCAGTTTTCATTGGGATCAAATGAAAGACATACAACATTAGTGAGCTTTAGAGATACTGGTAGATTTTGTTACCTTCAGACAGAGCCAGGCCAGGTTTTTCCACTTGTTTCCAGTCTTTATTCTAGGCTAAGCTAACCGGCTGCAGGCTATATATTTACTCTCATTTACATGTAGCTATCAGCTTCCTGCTCAGGTCAGTACATTGATTCCACTTTTCATATTTTGAGCGTGACCTCAGATAAATTTAAACCTATTGCCTTTGGTGTTTAACTGACCTTGCATGGACCACATGTTCTCTACAAATTTGTAACACAAGCCTTCTAATGTTCTTTTCACTCTCTACTGTGTCTATATACAGTACACGACTAAATAAACAGGAATATGAGTGTGTTTTACAGCCAATGGTGAGAAACAACACACATCTGACACCTGTGCCATCTGCCGCAATTTGCAAAAAATCAAATGCACCATTGCAATTTTTATTTTGTAGCTGAATCAGGAATTAAAAGGCACTTCTGACACACATGTGCTCCCACTTCAGGCTGGTCATCTTTTATATTTTGCCAATCAGAAGACAGTAATGGCCACTTGTTAGAACGTGCACTGTTACATTTTATACACACTCATCCATCTGTGTATTTAGCTGTCCCTGCACTCCCGAGATGACAGGCCTGTCATTTGTCTTCTTCCTTCTCACAATCTCCCTCTGTCCTTACGGTTGGCATCCCCTGACACTCTCAATCTGTTGCCATGGAAACTGCACTGCACCACCACCACCACCACCACTGCCACCAACAACAACACACACCCACATCCACCCCAAGGGTCACAGGCTGTGTCACTGTGACAAAGGAAAGAATATGACCTATTATATCTACCTATCATCGAATATTGTAGACACGTTGAAAGATTATTTACGTGCTTACTTCCTGAATTTTCTTCCTGTTTTCAGCCTAAACTATATCCAGTGAGTATGTTGTGAACTCTATGAAAATCTTTCGGTTCTGGGTGGAAATGGTTTTTAGTCTTTTGAGGTTAGGAATTTCCTTCCAGCCAAGATACACATGCAAGAGAAGCACAGTGGCCTACATACAAGTGGCTCGTTGAAGTGCCCTAGAAAGGGATACAGCCTAAGACTAGACATAGACTAGACTAGAAACCTTAATGGAAGATAACATCTTTACATGTGGATACTATTTTATGTTGGAACATCTTATAAATAAAACGTGTTTGCGGTTGGTAAGTGATCCCTTGTAGTCGGAGAAAAAGGTCACGAGGTCATGCACCTGTAACAGTTTGCTCAGCGGCTGCACAAGTCTGAGTCTGTACATTTATAATAGTAAAAGACACACAGAAAACGCACACGGGGACACAGCAAAAAGTGAAGAAGCAACGGTCTCTGTCTAGCATCAGCATTGTCACCTTTGGCTGTGTAAATAATGCAAGGCAGTCATTGGCTGATTATTAAATTATTCAGCAGGGGAGCGGATCACAAGATATAAGGTCCTAGCCCAAGACACACCGGGGCCAAACCTACCCAGCGACCACATGCAGATACAGACAGACAGCAGACAGAGATAAAAAAAAAAAGCATGCAGAGCTTATCAGACCACCCGTCATCTGTATGCAGCGTGCCACTGCCTTGGTCTGACTCAGTATTTGTGGCAGTGATTAATCCCGATTTCTCATAAAGTGTCCCCTGCTGTCATACATAGATGTGATGTGTTAATAAAGCTGTGAGGCTTGATAAGTGTATTCAGCTGTGACTTTATGGCCCTGCCTAACCTCACTCGCTCAAACAGATCTCTTTGCATGTTGTTCAGACACTAATCCAAGCTTCTAATTCACATTTTTACCTAGTACATGTGGACATGATACATAAACTTCCATTAATATTCAGACATACAGGCCTTCAGCATTTCTGTGCCACAGTAAAGCTTAAATGTGGAGTGAAGGAAAATAGCTTTTGCAGGAGGACAGAAAGGGGAAAGTAAATGTTCTCTGAGGATGATTTGTTAGTCTTCCTTAAAATATGACCTTTCCTCCCTCCCTCTCCCTTTCTACTCTCTCTCTCTCTCTATCTCACTGGGTTTCCATCAACTTTACTGGAGGGCTGACACAAAGGGTCACCAGAGGGGTCATCACCAGTAGCCACATCAATTCATTATGGCCACCACACCCTTTTAAGCTAAGGCTATTAAGAAATGACTGGTCATGATGGTGTGAGTGCACTGATGGCATCTGTGTGTAGCATGCTAGCCTGGGTAGGCCCCTGTAAAGCCGGCCGCATGCAGTGGGAGAGATGGAAGAAGGACTACACTTACACTCCAGGTGCTTTTTCTTGGGCGCCATCACTTCATGAGTGGTGGCTTTGCAGACAGCCCGGGCCATATCTGATCCCGTTAGCTGGTATTGCGCAGCGGCAATGCGATCCGTGAGCGTTTGCCCCGACATTTTCTCTCCGTTGAATCAACCAGCTACAGGAATGTATTTCACCACAGATGATGATGGGGGGGAAAAAAAGATGAATATAACCCAGCTGCTTCCCGGTGGTTCAGCGAGAGGCGCTTTTTCCTCTTCCCCCGATTGATAGGCCTGTGACCTTCTGTGTGGGCGGAGAAAAAGCGCACAAAATGAGCTCAAACCACCACACAAATGTTATTTTCGCATCAAATAACGTGGTCACGTTGACAATATGCGCGGTGACATGATTAGACTTACGCAAGGTTGTGAATTCCCCCTCGGCTCGTCCCGTTATAGTCCTCCGACCGTTCACTTCAGCACCTCGGACAGCTAATGCCACTCGGTTATGTAACACTCAAGCGGCGATGAAAAGCTGTGTTCTCACCCCGCAGCAACGATTTGAAAAGAAATAAGACGATATAAAATGTTACGCGCGATTTGGTTGTCCAAAAAAAATGATTCTTGGAAAACGTGGGAATGTAAAATCAACACTCCGCAGGTCGGTCAAATATCCCGTTTGGAGCGCGCATCAGGTTTGGATGTCTTTCCTCCTGCGTTAGTGCAATAATAATAGTAAAAAAAGCTTTCAATAAGACAAGAACCCGCAATGTCCTCTTCGGATGTCAGATTGCGGTCTCTGATCAGCTCTGAAGAGCCTCTTCAGATGCTTCCCCCCCTTCAGATCGACAGAAAATGCGCACCGCTCCCCGGTGGTGTCGCCAACACTGCGCAGCGCAAGATGCTCGGGAAGAGGAAAAAGGCAGACAGGAATTTCCTTTTCTCCTTCCTCCCCTGGTCGTTTGTTTATTTATTTAGCCGTATCTATATGTCCATCTTAGACTCTCCTCCCCCCAGCGGGTGCTCGGACCGGGTTGGATGACACACGTCGCATCCCACGTCTCTTAAAGGGGAGTCGACGTGGAGGGGGGGGTCACTGTGCGGAAACTCGCATCCACTATGCGCCAAAGGGTTAATACACGAGCGTGAGTGTGGCTTATGTGCTACTGCATGCAGGGTATGTACATCACACAGGTTTGCACGAACGACAGCGTGCAGAGTCAGAGCTGATGAAGGTGAAGCGTTTTTAGGTAGATAAGCAGACCTTAATATGCAACGACATGTTTTGGATTTGTGGTTATGATCAGCTGAGGCGTCCTAATACATCCGGGTTATATGTTGGAACTGAATGTGTCCAGCCTTCATATTTGCGCTTTATGAGCCTAAAATAACGTTTTTCTTTGATGCATTTGTGCATATATACCTAATCACTTGCATTCATAGCAGCACTGTTACTGTTAATACTGAAAATATATATTTATATATATCATAGTTCATACTGAAACAATACATCTCAGCTTAATGAACTCGCACCACACAATTACACCAACAGTTACATTTAAACCGCAATTATGCTGCTATGCAAGCTGTAATATCTGTCCATACTGTTTATACTGTATGTATCTCGTAACATAATTCATATTTATACACTATTTATATATCCTTATACATATGTACAAACTCTGCACTTGACTGCCTTTTAGGTACTAAACTGTATTTAGTTGTGTCAGTATTTGTACTGTCTAAAAGGAAGTAGTATTATATTAATTTTGAACTGATAAGCACGTACGCGTGTTTGCGTGTTTGCGTCACCTGACGTACCCGAAACTGTAGCCACCTTGGTGGCAGCGGGGAGAGGACTCTGGTAGAGAAGCGGTAAAATATAAACCGTAAAGCGAGAGATTAGGATTGATTTTAACGGGTTTCTCGACATTGTCATTAGAGTACGGGTTTTGGATTAGATAGACGGCAGGGGCTAGATGATGAAGGCATCGGCTGACGGTGTGTATAGGTCCGGTAAGAGGGCGAAAGAGAAAGAGAAAGGATAGTTTTGAAGGGTTAGTATGCCTTTTTAGGAGATGGTAACTTGCTAATTTAACACAGATAATCGAGTAGTACGCCAAGAAAGATACTTAGTGTAGGAAAAATGCGGAACACCAAGAAGTATTGTATGAAATACTGTGTAAAAACAAAAAAACAAAGAAATAGTATTCATGTGGTCGCCAGTGTTACGGTTTAATGAACGACCGTGTTAACTGGCGACCTTCAATGAAATGCGTCTGTGGTTGTCGTAGTTACGAAAGCCGTTGGAACACGACGTAAATACGTAGCTGTCAAACAGGACACGAAAGGCTTCACAGTGTAAACAAACCAAACAAAGAGCCATTCACTGGGACAGCCATGCATCTTCCTGTTTTGAACGGTCGCCAGTTAACACGGTCGCTCGTTGAACCGAAACACCTGCACAATTTAGGAACCCAAGGGAACGAAGAAGTGGATAAGGCTGCAAAGGAGGTAGTTAGGAAAGATGATGACGAAACTAATATCAAGAGTGTTTGAGATCTAATGAGGGGAGAAGGCGTATTTATAGGTTTTTGATTACATCTCGATTAATTAAAAGAATAAGGAGTGAAGACCAGTAGGTGGCAGTAAATGCAACAACGAGGAAGCGAACTGCCGTAAAAGAAAGAAGAAAAAGGAGAGGAGGAAGATGAACGTGGCACGTCACAACAGTACACGGAGTTAAACAGACGAGGAGGAGAAGGAGGAAGTGAACTTCAAATCCAGAAAACAGCGCAGTAAGTGAATGTAAGAAAAGCTGTGAAGAGCCGCGTGTTTTGGTCCCAAAATGTCATTTTGTTCTGGGTGTAATTGTTGTTAATGTCAGTAAGTTCAGTCATTCAAATGATGTGATTCAGTCTTATCTCTTCAGTAAGACAGGGCCGGGTTCAAACAGAATCCGGAGCTGCAAGTTTTTCCATTCATATTAGTTGGAGGGTCGTCCCCCCTCTCTTCATTACAGACAGACAGACAGACAGACAGACAGACAGACAGACAGAGCTATGCTTCACTGCAGCACATATGATCACATCAGGACAAAGTGCTGCAGTATCAGCGCCAGGGGAGGCAGCTAGATCTTCATCATCAGCCATCTTCATCTGATTTTATTTTATTTTATTTTTTTTTGTATTTGTAATTCACCTGGATATGACATAATATTGCTACATGTCACATGATGCGCACAGACACACACACACACACACTTGAAATGTTTCCATTTCCTGTCACTTTTAATATTAAAACCTCTATTTTAGTATACTTAATGAATTGCATATTATTATTTTCATCTCATCAATTCATTGTTTTATTTGTGATGCGTTGGCAGTATTGTTTACTTCACTTCCATGCCAGTAAAGCACTGTTGAACTGTTGAATTGAACTGACAGAGAGAGAGAGAGAGAATAAAGGTGTTTAATCAGCCGCACGCTAACTGCTGCAAACTTTGCCCTCCTCTTGTCCTTTGGCATGTTATATTAAAGTTTGGGCGTTGTTCTCAGGTGCCAGATAAAGGACTTGCACATTATGTTTGAATTGATGTGTATGTTTAAAATATATCGCAATATATTTTCGATATAAAATTATTGAAATCCATCCAGCTTCGACCAGCTACAGCATTTCAATGTGACTTACACGACTATGACATAATTGCAGTAGTGAATAATAAACCTCTAACATGATCATTTAGCTGTAACAGGGGCCATTGTGCTGCAGAGTGCATAGTGCTGCAGGTACATAACGAGTCTATCTTGTTATTGTAATTAGATAATACTTGTGGACTGTGAATAAGATCAAATTTCACCGGTCTGTCTGTTATGTATTCATAATGTGTTTCAGTGATGGCCCACTTTCAGGATGTATCAAAGCAGTCCAGCCTGCACCCTAAGCCTGCAGAGCTGGTTTCGCAGTATGGCACCGCTGGATTCAGGGCCAACGCCAAACTACTGGATCATGTCATGTTCAGGATGGGACTGCTGGCCGTTCTCCGCTCCAAAAAGACCAAAGCCACCATCGGAGTTATGGTCACTGCATCACACAACCCAGAGGTAAGAAGGGGATTCTTGTCATAGATCCACAGATAGATAGTTTCAGTTTGGCATTTAAGGTTAATCTTTCCTTACCTTGTTGATTTGACCTCTTCTTGTCGTATTGTCATCAAAAAATAGTTTATTTCTTATTGCTCCCCTTCAGTGTCCTCCTGTCTCTCTCTTTACATCTGCACTCGTGTAGGAAGACAACGGGGTGAAGCTGATTGACCCCATGGGAGAGATGCTGCTACAGACATGGGAGAGCTACGCCACCCAGCTGGCCAACGCTGAGCAGGGAGATTTGCTCACTGCTCTGAAGGACGTTGTAGAGAAGGAGGCCATAAACATGAGCCAGGAGGCTAACGTGTTTGTGGGCAGAGACACTAGGTATATGATCTGATGTAATGTCTTTCATTCTTACAGTGAACTAAACAAAAAACTGAAAAAAACACCTGTCCTCTAAATGTAGAAGCAGCAGTTCCAGCCTTTCGCAGGCAGTTCTGGACGGAGTGTCTGCACTTGGTGGTCACAGCAAAGGTAGAGTTAATACTTGTTTATACCCTCATATTACATTTATTTATTGACCTACTTGTATTTATTCATTTGTGTACTCTTCTTCTCATCTCGCTCATCAGACTATGGTTTGGTGACCACGCCACAGCTCCACTACATGGTTCGCTGTCAGAACACACAGGGTAAATATGGAGAAGCCACAGTGGAAGGATACTATAAGAAACTCTGCCAAGCTTTTATTCAGCTCATAAAGAATGTAAGAAAACAGGGTGTGACGTGTGTTCTTGTGATTTCATTCAAACTCTCTCCATTTGGGTGTATTTGTAGAGTTTTTTTGCAGTTCATCCATCCATCCAGTAATCAGTCATATTTCCCCTCCTGCGTCTGTTTTTATTTCTCCAGAAGGCGTCTAATTGTACAGATGACCAGAAGCACCTCTCTGTGGATGGTGCTAATGGTATCGGGGCTCTAAAGGTACGTGAGATGGAGAGTCACCTGAAGAAGGAGCTGCTTATATCGCTGTTCAACGATGGCAGTAAAGGAAAGCTCAATCACCAGTGTGGGGCTGACTTTGTCAAAGTGCAGCAAAAACCTCCGGCAGGTGCGACTGTGCTTTCTAGACGCTTTATATTGCAACGAGAGAGTAGATAGGATGTGTTGTTTCTGTGGATTATTTCATATGAAATCATTGATGCAATGTTTGACCACAAGATGGAGACTGTCACTTTTCATGACATCTGCCTTTATAAGAGCGTTGATGACGTTTGCATTTAGACCAACGTACACTGAGCTGAAATGTTACATTTCTATGTCCCCATAAATGTAGCCTTTGTTAGTGTAGTGCCTTGTATGACCACAAAAACTCATCTCTCTCTCTCTCTCTCTCTCTTCTACTCTCTGTGAAGGCATTGAGATTAACCCAGGGGAGCGTGGCTGTTCCTTTGATGGTGATGCTGACCGAATCGTTTACTACTACACTGAGTCCGACGGACGGTTTCACCTGCTGGATGGAGACAAAATCGCTACTCTCATGAGCACCTTCCTTAAGGAGCTGCTCACGCAGGTGTGCTCTCAGATACAAAGATGCAAACAATAGACAGACACATGTAAACAAACTCTCAGTGAAATTTTTTTGTTTCCGTTCACACAGGCCGGTTTAGACTTGAAGATAGCAGTGGTGCAAACTGCTTATGCTAACGGGAGCTCAACGCACTACCTGGAAAACACTATGAAGGTGAGAAAACACAAAAAGTGCAATTTTTAAAATTCCTTTTTTTTTGATATGATGAAGTTCACATGTTTTTATGTGATTTTAGGTAACAGTCAGGTGTACTAAAACTGGAGTGAAGCACCTTCATCATGCGGCGCAGGAGTTTGATATCGGCGTGTACTTCGAGGCCAATGGTCATGGAACTGTGAGTAGATCAGACACGTGCTCACACAAAGCACAATGTTGTGGTACGTCTGGTGTTATTAATGAATTAGTACTACAAGTCCTTACAGTGTGTGTCTGTGATGTGGTCAGGTGTTGTTCAGTACGGCGGCTGAAGAGAAAATCCAGCAGCTAGCGGAGGACCCGAGCACCGACGACGAGAGGAAGAGAGCGGCTCTGCTGCTGCAGAACACTGTGAATGTCACCAACCAGGTGGATACGCACAGCCCTTAAAGCCAAACAACGTGATTATTATGATTATTATTACACTCACTCATAGTCCTGGTGTGTTACTTTGTGTTTTTTATCTTTTAAAGACTGTAGGTGATGCCATTTCTGACATGCTGCTGATCGAAGCCATATTAGCCATCAAGGGTATGACTATCCAGCAGTGGGACGCCATGTACACTGATCTGCCAAACAGGCAGCTCAAAGTCAAGGTGCTCATTCAGTACTGTTTTATAATGTGCAATATTACTGATCAAAGTGCAGGAGCTGCTCGAAATCAGCACACCTCAGGGTGTGTCATGAAGAGCTGCTTCAAAAGAAAGGTTTTTCATATGACAGCAGCTTCATTGTGATTTCTTGCCTTAACAAGTTCATAAGCAAAAAGTTTGGCCTCTAATGCAAACATGATCCCAGGAAGACCTTTTTATAGTACTTCAGTTTGATATAATTCACCTGTGACTGCTTTGGAAAGCTTGTCTTGCTGGCCTGTGTGCGTTTACCTCGTTTGCTGTTTTGTACATGCTACTTCCACACAGATATTGGTGCATAAGCAGTTACGGATAGCTGTATTTGTTCCTTCTGTAGGTGTCAGACCGCAGGGTGATAGACACAACAGATGCGGAGAGACGGGCAGTGAGCCCAGCTGGACTTCAGGAGGCCATTGACAGTTTAGTGAAGAAGTACAGACAGGCTCGCTCCTTCGTGAGACCCTCTGGGACAGAGGATGTGGTGAGAGTTTACGCTGAGGCAGAAACACAGGTGAGATTTTCTTCTTTTTTTTTTTTTTATTTTGATCCATATTTGGGACATTTTCCCATCCTTGTTTTATCCTCTGATACATATCGAGACTGTATTTGTGTTTTAGGAGAGCACTGATGCCCTGGCTCATGAAGTTAGCCTGGCAGTTTACCGTCTTGCTGGGGGAGTGGGCGATGAACCCAAACCATTGCACTAGGAACAAAAAAAAACACTGCAGTCAAGTTGCCAAATTATTTCGTATGGTTAATTGCACTTGGTACTGCACTCTAGTTCTCTATTTCTTTGTCTTTGTCTGTCGTTGTGATGGTATGTGGCCCCCTGGGAGATGTCATGCTACTAATGGTACTCTTGGCTTGTTATTGTACCTAAAACCATGCCTGTAATTATGGGATTCTATCTAATCTATAAACTACTTCTGCTAATCAGTACACTTGTATATATGCCAGAATTTAAACAATCAGTTGCCTTCTCACATGATGATTTTAACGACAGGTTCATTAATGGTTATTATGTAACTTCCTACTAAAGAGAATCTTTTTGGATTTGTAATTTCTAAACTTTTCTAAACTGTGAAATCAAAAGTTTACATTACGGGATTGCAGCAATTGTACTTCCTTTTGATTATTGGTTTAAATAAATAACGGTAAAAGGCTGCATGTGTTTCAGTGTTCCTGTTCACACTGATGACTCTTAAATGAACACCACGTCTCTGATTGCTTGCTGTTTATTTAGTTACTTTCAAAGACATGTTCCCGACACACAGGAGGATTAAAAGAGCAGAGAGGCAGAGAGAGTTAGGAGCAGAGCAGAGCAGAGCGATGGGACACAGTTGTGCATCTCTCTTAATGCTGAGTCTCCAGCCAAGACAAACACAATCCTTGAGTTGGAAATTCTCTTTCTGCTGTACAATGTGTTTTCTCTGCAATTCAACGTTGAAATCTATGATTTTCAAATGTTGGCATACAGCTTATAGTTAGGAAGGGTCGCCCGGTGAGATTTGCAGGAGATAAACGGCCTATTCTTCTTCTTCTGTGTCATCCGCTGCTCCAGAAATGATGATGGTGCGCTCCTGTGTGTCGCTCTCATAAGTGTCCTCATCTGTCTTAACTGTTCTGGGGAAAAACGGGCAACAGGCGGAGAAATAAGATTAAGAAATTGTACTGCTCTCAGGCGACTATCCGTAAGAGATTACAAGAGAACAATTACAAATGTCAGCCTCTACCTGATGAGGACAGTCTTCCTCTCAGACGTCTCAGTTGCCTGATCCTCTAAGTCCGTCTGGGTGTCTGATGAGGCCACTTCCACTTTAGGTCGTTCAGCACTTGGAGCTTTCTCAGCCCCGCTACCGGTCTTGTCACTGGGGCCTCCATCTGGCTTTGAAGTGGCTGTGGGAGCTGAGCTATCTGAGGCTGAGACAGAGGGTGAGGCTGCACACATGCTAGCGCTGGAAGTGAGATGCAGCCCTCCGGTTAGGGATAAGTTTCCGACCATGGTGCTCAGACGGCTGTCTTCCCCTTCGATCAGCTTCCTGAGAAGAGAGTGCAACACAGGGTTCATGCTGGTCATTGCCCATCTTATATTTTCTCAGGTTTACATGGTGACCTGCTTCAAACACGAGGTTATGTTTTGTTCACCTGTAGGTGGTGATCTCAATCTCCAGAGACATCTTTACATTTAGCAGGTCCTGGTATTCCCGCAGCAGCAGAGCAATCTTCTCTTTGGTGATCTTTAGATCCAGTTTAATCGCCTCTATACGCTCCTGTCGCAGGAGATATATTTACTTAAAGGAGTTTCAGGCCAGTGGGTGATTAGAAAATGTCATGTGCATGCTACTGTGTTAATATAAAAGAAATGCACTGGCACATCATGTCAGTTACCTGTAAGTCCTCCTCCTTCTTCTTGTATTTTTCCACTCCATCACGAATCTGAGCCTCCAAATACTCGTTCCTCGTCTTCAGCGCGTCCAGCTCACGTTCCTTGCTGAGAATCTACACACACACAGCTGTGTAGTAATCGTACTGGTAATCATAAACAAGAATAAAAAAAAAAAAATCATACTCACATCCTTCTTATAGCCTGTGATTTCCTCTCTCACACTTCGAACATTTTGAACATGTTTGCTGGAGGCGCTGGTCAGATCCTGAAACTTTGTTCCGTACCAAGCGTTCATTTCCTGGAAGAGAACATTAACAGTGTTTTGATAGATTACCACCGCTTGCTATAGCTGTAAAATATTATATGCTGCACATGTGTGTTGTGAACATCAACAACAACATCATCATCACCACCTGTAGGTTTTTGGCTGCAATGCTGTCGTACTGAGACTGAATCTGCCTCAGAGCAGAGGAGAGGTCTGGGAGGCCAAAGGTCACGTCAACCCTGGCAGTTGCTGAATAAATCTTCTGCATCAGCTCCTCAATTTCCTTTTCAGTGCATCACAAACAAGTGAGAATAGAGTTAGAATAATTGCAATAAATGCAACACTAAATAGAAAAAAGGAAGGTTCACTTGCACCACGGGTGAGTCACAGCTTTGCCCTTTAGCTTCCTATGAGCTTCTCACATCATGCTGATAATTGCCATGTTTACAGTCTTACTCACTCTATCCATCACCGAGGGCTCGGTTTAAATATAACCTGTCATAGCAATAATTACCAGCCAATTAAACCTTTAATGATAAAATGAACGGCATGCCAGCTCCCAGCCGCTGACTCATACACGCGGTATGCTGTAGACGGACAAACAAACATGCGTTACCTCCTTGTGAACTCTCTGCAGGAAGGCCAGCTCAGACTCCAGTTGTTCCAGGTGTTTCTCCAGCACAATCCTTCCTGAGGTTGCTCTATCCACGTCCTAGAACATTGAACCACATAAGGTTTGAATGATTTGGTGAAATAAAAGCCAATTCTGTTCATAAGTATTTTATTACCTTAGCTGCTTTGATTTCTTACTAAATTCAAAGTTCAAAAACTTTCCACTCTTTCTCACCGGGCGGAGATTCTCAATGTCATGCTCTGTCTTCCTCCGGGCATCCACAGCCTCATCATATTTGGCCTTCAGTGCGTCCAACTGGCCCAACATCGCCGCCTTGGCTGCCAAAGACAAATCCTGTCCAGACCAGATATTTGATAATTAAACTGTTGTTAAATGGGAAAATGCAGAATATTATGGGGGTTAAAGGAGCACTAGTGTTAACTGGTAACCAGTGTTAGCTGGCTTCTATACTAGCCACAACATTTATGATCTAAACATGTTGCGGTCATGAGATATGACCTCTCTCACCCTCTGGATTCTCATTTGCTCTGCGACCCTGTTGAGATCCTTCAGCTGAGACTCGTACAGCTGCCTGAGGCCTGATGGTCTGACATGGCGGCCCTTCAGAGCCTCAATCTCAGCCTCCAGCAGCTTGTTTTGTGACTCCAGGTTTCGCACCTATAAGAAGAAATCCATGATGATTACGGGTTAAAAGCACAAACACTAACTAACTACAGTATATTGGTTTATACATGTATTGCTTTAATTATACATATATAATGCTTCATGCAGGAATAATTGAAAAATCCAAAAGATGATTCAGGGTGGAAAAATAAGTCATAAGTTCAGATGTCAAGAAATAAAAAATAATGATGATTCAGTGAGTGGTACATGAACAAGTGTGTGTCTGTGTGTGGTTGGTCCTCTTGCCTTTTCAATATACACAGCCAGGCGGTCATTGAGAGCTACCATCTCCTCCCTCTCATTGGTTCGAGTCGTCATAAAGGCCTGGTTCTCTGCTGCAGCCGCATCCAGGTCCAGTTTTGGTCCGAGACCCATAGACATACCAAAGCACAGCGCTCCCATACTCACACTGCTGCAGACGAGACCACAAAAGAGTTTTCAGAAGATGAATCATAGTTTAGATTTTTATGGATTTTTTTATTTTTATGTTGAACAGGGTTTATTCATCTATTAGGTACTTCACAATAATTCAGCTGAGATCTATGGGCCTTGCTCAAGGGTTAAATTGCCTCTGAACAGTCTGATTAAAATCATCTAGTATACACTTAAAACTTAGTATACTAATTATACTCTCACTGTAATAAGATATATCTCTGATTAAAGCTGTGTTGGAAAACATCAGATCATAAATTTAGATGTGAATTAAAGTCAGTGTAACATCATGTGTCTCACCTGGTCATGCGAGGTTTATTGGTGATGGCCCTGCGCCCCATCGTCCCTCCACTCCGGGTGTAGCTGGCAGACCGGTGGCGGGTGTCCCTGCGGGTGGGAGAGGGACTGGACACCCGGAGCTGGTAGGCCGGAGGGGCGGCAATGGTGCACTCGAAGTGCCGGCGGTATGAAGACATCCTCTCTGGACTGCGGCTCATGTTGACACTCCTGTAACTTCTGCGACTCGAAACTGGTCACTCACACTCTGCAGTCTGTGCTGGGCTCTTTATATCTTCAGCTCAGCCCTTCCCTGAACACTGCAGAGGAATGTTGAGCCTTCCCAACCCAAGAATGAATGTCCCTCCAAACATCTATCAAGGTTCTGTCAATTAACTTATTATAGGGGGCTGAAAGAATCTTAATTTTATAATCACACAATTCTCTGCTGACTTACCTCATTAAATTTAGTGTGTATATCCACATTAAATGCACATACTGCTGTATATTTATTCATAATGATGCGTTAATTCAAATGTTTTGTTCATATAGGGTATGTAATTTAGTACCACATCCATCAATCTGTCAACACACACACACACACAGTATATGAATATGTTATAGAATATATACAGTATAAGCAGCATGGAAGTTGAAATGAATATACTAACATATACACATAACATGCATAACATACAAAAATAAACAGATTTGTTAAGCACTGTAAATTATAGGTGAGAATGTACAGTATAGATGTGAGTATGTACTGATGGTGATATACACTTTTATATATTTCTCATATTCTATTTCACCATATTTTATATTTCCCCCCCCCCCCTAAAATTCCTCTCGTCCAACATATTTCATTGTATTGTTGACCCTGTGTTATATGAAACCTCTCTTTTGAACATGTTACAGGCGGAACTATCCCACTGAGCTCTCTATCGTTCTCCGGAAGGTTTTTAACGTTACGCCAGTGTCCGCCTAGCGTTACTACTTTATCCTGTGCTGTTGACTTGTTTGTAGCAAAGTGAGATTAATTTAAGGTGTGCCTCTCTACCTCAGCTGCTGCGACATGGCGGGAAACTTCTGGCAAAGTTCTCATTAGTAAGTTTCTGTTGAAGTTTTGACGCGTTACGTCTTTATTCAGTAAACCAGCGTCTGTGTTGTGAGGCCTAGCCGCGTCTGCTAGCTAGGCTAACAGTTTCTCCTGAACTGTTGCTACGATACAAAACGTTTATTTAGACAAAGACAGACATAAAACACATTTAAAATGAAGGCTGATGTAAAAGCTTAATTACACTCACTTCTCTTTATATTTTTCATGCTTGGCGACAGTAATATAAATGGTTAACATAGTGTTAATGTTGGTGCTACCCGCTAGCTCGTTTGATGACAACAAACTGTGAGTTTATTTTAACTCCGTTTTTATATTTTACACTTTAAAGTCTGCAGTGGGTTCTGGACAAACAGGACCTGATGAAAGAGAGACAGAAGGATCTGAAGTTTCTGTCAGAAGAGGAGTACTGGAAGCTACAGATCTTCTTTGCCAATGGTTAGTGTCATACAGTATTTGTGTGAGGTGCCTCAAAACCTGTTGACTTCTTGACAGCATCATCTATTTGCTGCTAATACAACCTAACTGTAATTTATTATTTGAGTATTTTTAAATAAATATGTTCTGATCACTCACAACCCAAGAAGTATTTCTTAATTATATAATGAAGTCAGACAGTTTGACTTGGTGTTTAACTGTTTTGCAGTGATCCAGGCTTTGGGGGAACACCTGAAGCTGCGGCAGCAGGTCATCGCCACTGCAACTGTCTACTTTAAACGCTTCTATGCAAGGTAAACAAGACTTATAGTGTTGATGAAGCCAAAACGTGGGTTTAGATAGCAATGTTACCTGTGCGCTCGGTGGCAGGATTAAGACAAAGAGGGCGAAATAGGCTCCATTATTTTTTTGTTGATCGTCTTGTTTCGTCTCATCTCATCTCGTATAGTTTTGTCTATTTTAGTTTCATCACGTTATGCTGGTTTACGTTTTTTCTTTGTAAACATCATAAAACTTACTTGACGTGACTGTGGATTTTTTTTCTTTGGACTTTAACGCATCACAGTACGAGCCTATTGAGGCTCTGTTTTAATGGATAGTGGCCGCTACAGAAGTGATGTTTTTGTTGTAGTGATGTGGTTGGACAAGTCAAGTAGCTTCTCTTTGATTTAGTGTAAACAAAAGCCTGCGATGGTTTGCAGAGCATGTGAAGGTTCACTGCCAAGTTTCATATTATAACTTACGTCACAGGTGAAGGTTTTTTCTTCAGTGGTTGTTGATGTTGGGTGTACACCCCTTGGCCCTCCCACTTGGTCACCAAGAATGAGCTGACCATTTGTTTTGTCCTAATAAGGGACATCTCTGTTGACTGTTTGTTTGTCTTCAAACAGAACTTTGTATTCACACTGCTGGGGCGGTCAGACAGACAGTTATCAGTCATAATTCAGAATATCATTTATCATGGATACATTACACATTCACATAGAAATCTTAGCAACGTTACACCACAAGCTGCACTATGTTAGACTTTATTGAACATTTGAATCGGTATAGGTGAATAACTGTCTGCTTGGTCACATTAATTATATTTTTTACCCAGAAACATGTCACCCACTTATAGTTTGGATCATAATGTCATAAATAAAGTATTATTGTCCAACATACCATGTTATTGCAGAAATTACACAAAAATGTTTTTCCCTTGATGCACCTCACATTTTACCTCACATATTGTAGCCCAACAACAGCATGTCTAACAGATATTTGCACATAAGGTTAAATAAGTACACCTGCAATATAGCAAAAACTGTTTGCGTAGTTTTTATCAGTGTATATTGCTGATAAGGATGGAGATTTACAGCAGGGGACGCGGGGGCCGGTCCACCTCTTCATTCACCTGCACACACACAAATACGCACAGACTTGAAGTACAAGCTGTGGTGGGAATTGTGACGGTAATGTTGATGGGAAGAAGTGTTTTTTCAATTTGTCTCCTGGCCCCTTGGGCAACAGACAAATGGTGTCAGAACTGGGCTACCCACCCTGAACTGACATCACCAATGTCTCCTTTTTGTGCCTAAATCCTACCTGTCCATAGCTGATAAACCTTTGTCTCTTGTGTGTGCAGGTATTCCCTGAAAAGTATAGATCCAGTTCTCATGGCTCCTACCTGTGTTTTCCTGGCTTCTAAAGTCGAGGTATGGAAGTTTCTGCGGTGCTGCAGCACATCTTCAGTATCTCAGCTCATTGTTAATGATGAGCACAATACTGTGCCTCAGGTTTTCATTTCTGTTATATCTGTGGAAGAGGTCATTTTTAGGGGTGGTGATGTAGCTTTCAAAGAAGCTTTGCTCCCTCAGTCTGTTGTATCTGTGCACTATCCATCTGGTCTGAGTTCAAACATTCATGTCCTTTTAGGAATTTGGAGTTGTGTCCAATACCAGGCTGATCTCTGCAGCAACCTCTGTTTGTAAGTCTCCACATTCAACAACCTCGATTTGAGTTTCTTCTGCAGTGGAGAAAATGTAATCACGTTTATTTTTCTCAAACAGTGAAAACAAGATTTTCCTACGCCTTTCCAAAGGAGTTCCCTTACAGAATGAATCATGTAAGTAAAATGTCTGTGTGAGAATTCAAATTTTTGTTATGCAGAGCATCTATAAAAAGTAGCATTAGGAATAACATTCAGTGAACTGTAAATGCAGCAACTTAATGATTTGTGTCTAATAAATCAAATTAGCATTAGCTTTAATGTGTGCTTGTGTTTAAGGGATGCACATGATACTCTCAGAGTTTGAGTTGTGATCACACTTGAAAGGAGCGCTTGAGGTCAGGGGGCAGAGCAGAGCTGAACAGGATATGTTTCAGCTTAAAACTGAAAACAGATGATCAGTAGTTCAAACTGACGTGCTTAAAAGGGAGTGAAACGATGTAATAATTCACCAGTTTAAACCACTCCAATAACCATATGCTGGCAGTTCAGCTCTGCTATGAATCAACCACGTAATTGTTTTCCTGCTTCCTCTGCAGAGTTATTTATGCACTGCCGTGCTACATTACAGCATACCAGGAACCCCTAACACTGTCTCACAGTGTTGCCATGTGAGCCTCTACCAATACGTGAGATTCCACAACTAATGTTCGCAATCCTCCGATAAAAATCTCATAGCTCCGGGAGATAGCTTCGAGCGTGCGCGCGCATTCGTTCTGCATTTCTCACAGCGGTGTCGAGCGACGATCAACGCCAGCATTTTATTTGTCCAGCATTTCCACCGAGTTGCCAGGGCGTCACCGGGGCTGTTCTGACACGCTGCCTGTCCGGAAGGCTGTGTAAATCATTATTTATAGAGAGCCACCGCCGAGCGATAAAAGGAGGGAGTGGTTCACACAGTAGAGAATGAGTTAGCGGGGTGCTGCAACTAAACATAAATTTTGAAGTCCAGTCTGCAGACATATTAACAGTGATGGCGGAAGTGTTTGTTTGAAAGGTCAGATGATCTCCTGATAGTCTTGGTCACTAAGAAAAACTTTGTGTGTTTATCGTTAATACTTTATCTGTATATTTACATTTCTTTTTGTCGTTAGACCCTACAAAGAATTTCCATCTGTGTCTTTCAAACATCATAAAACAGCTGGACTGATATGTTTAAATTAACTGTGTGTCTCTACAGATATTAGAATGTGAGTTCTACCTTCTGGAGTTGATGGTGAGTGGAGTGGAGATTGCTTTTGTACTGTAGGCTATGTTCTGCTTGGTTGGATTACTTATTGTTTATACTTACTTTTCAGGACTGCTGCCTGATAGTGTACCACCCCTACAGACCGCTGCTGCAGTATGTGCAAGATATGGGACAGGAGGACATGCTGCTGCCACTAGCCTGGTATGATACTGTCTGTGTACATTCATCTGAAGATTATCCAGTGACGTGACAAATCACAAAATACTAGATGTAGCAGTTGTTAGTACGCTTACTCAGTGTCTCTGTCTGCACCAGGCGAATAGTAAACGACACGTACAGGACAGATCTGTGTCTGCTCTACCCTCCCTTCATGATCGCCTTGGGTAAGACTGACGACGTCCATCTCTCATCGCAGCTAGTTAACGTAGTTACTGACTTCAAATAAGATTTGTCAGATGTAATGTGATCATCTGTTCTTTATTTCCTCCCACAGCCTGTTTGCATGTTGCCTGCGTGGTGCAGCAGAAAGATGCCAGGCAGTGGTTTGCAGAGCTCTCGGTGGACATGGACAAAGTAAGCTTTTGTTTTTAAGACTGAGACACATTCACATGAAACGTTTCTCATAATGCGACATTTTTCTCATTTAAAAGAAATAAACACCTAGAATCAAAGACGTCACTCTACCAATTTTAAGAGAAGATACAATTGCACCGAGAAAACCACGATTTTTAAAGTTAGAGGATGCAACTTCTCACTTTAAAGGCAGAGCAGTGATGTGTTAATCATCTCCTAGTGAGTCCCAGTTGATGTTTTTACAACTGACATCCCAAAAGTCACCACAGCTGTTGTAAAAGCAGATGATGGATGCAGGCCGTCTGTGTTTGGATGTAATGGGGTTATACATTCAGCCTTTCACTGCTCTTTATTTGGCATTGTCTGCATTATGTGGCCACAGACTGTCTGACGCTGTCTGTGCTCTGTGTTTGTCTTAAGGGCCACAAAAACACTTAATTGTGTAAGCCCATAAATCTCACAAAAATAAATAAAATGACACATTCAATGGGAATTTAGAAGCCGTCTGACTGACTGACTAAGGTTTGACTTAACCTGTTTGTAGTCCAACTGTGGAGCAACATGAGTTCACTTCAGTCTGTTTGTTTTCTGTCAAGATCCTGGAGATTATCCGTGTCATTCTGAAGCTCTATGACCAGTGGAAAAACTTCGACGACAGAAAGGAGATCGCTGCTGTGTTAAACAAGATGCCTAAGCCCAAACCTCCTCCTAACAGGTAAACCTCACTTGGTCTGGTGCGTAAAACTAGCTCTCACATACAGCTCATGCATATTTTATTTGCTAAACCTCTGGCTTTTTCATGTAAAATGAACAGCAAATGGTGTGAGGCATACATTAACATCATGAAGCTGCTTTTATCGGCATCATAGTGAATACAAACCTTTTTGAGGAAACCATGGAGTTGCATCTTTGTCCAAGACAAGACCAAGGTTGATTCTGAGATGAGACTGAGACCTTCAAAAGGTGATCGATCTCGAGTACTACAACACCGGCCGTATGTAATTATTTTCTCCATCTGTCTCTGTTGTCCACAGTGAGGGTGACCAGAGCTCCAATGGGAACCAAAGCAACTCCTACAGCCAGTCTTAGCGTAGCTTCTGTATTTCCATTGGGTGCACAACCTTTGTGGTGTCAGCACAAATCACATTTCAGCCGACCAAGACGTCCATCGTCGACTGACACCCCCTAAAAAAAAAAAAAAACTCATGAGAGCCACGTCTTCACTTTCTCCGTCTCTGATCATTATGGGTTTATGGATTGAGCGAGCGGCGCTGAAAGGCCCGCGGCGACGAGCCAAACGGTGACAGAACAGGTTTGTGTCATCTCGATGAGGCTCTCCACTCTGCTCCAGACTTGAAATGAACTAAAACTGAGGAACATTTTGGGGAGGGGAGGGGGGAAGAGGGGGGATGTAGTGAAAAGTGATGGGAGAACAGATGTGATGGTTTAGTAGAAAACCTGTTGTAATGTCATTGTGATGATCCTGACATCCTTGAACAGCCCAGAGGAGCGAGTCCTTTCGTGTGGAGCTCCGCGGGATTCGAGAAAACTTGATCACAAGTATGTGTGTGTGTGTGTGTGTGTGTGTGTGTGTGTGTGTGTGTGTGGGGCCAGTTTGGCTGTGTTTTCATTCCTCAGGGACTATAGTAGTCTTCTCTGTAAAACTATTTGATCCTGTGCTGTTTTGAGAGTGAATCTGATTGGATATCACCCTGTGTGACTGTGATGTGATTGGACGCCCCGTGAGGTCTTTGCTGGTTGATCATGAAGACCTTGGCAGGAGGTTTACCTCGAGAGAGGCTCCTCTGTATGGCAGAAATGAACTCTTTGAGTACACGAATTTACTGTTTTGAATCATGACACCTCTTTCCTCCCATTCCCTCTTCCCTTTTTGTAAATAGCCTTATAATTCTATTCATTTATTTTTATCTTCAATGTTTTTGCTTAATTTGATTAAACTTAAATGGAAATCATGAGCAGGTTTTGCTTCGTACTTCGCGCTTCAGATTAAAGTGCCCCCGTTTGTTTCACTGTCATGTTTGCCTGCTGCAAAGCTTAATCTTCATTTTATTGTGATTATATTTTCATTCATTTTGGTTTAGTTGTACGGTTATGTTTTGTGTAAAGAATTGTTTTTAATTTGTCGAGGAAAGGAGTTTCCGGAGTAAATGAATCACACTTTTGTCCTAGATTTGGTTGTACATTCTTCTTTTTTTTAAAAACACCACCTGCCATCTATTTAATCACTGAATTGTGGCAATATATGTGTGCATATACCTGTAGATGTCTCTATAATTTTGTGATGTAATACAGTGGGAGCTGTGTGCGGTCGAAACAAGGTGCTCGAAAGCCTTATAAAATAAAAGCTGCTGGTAACAGAGAAAACTCTTCATAGAAGCACACTGTCCTGTTCAGGCTGATTGTGAAATGTGCTGCAGGGATGGATTTTGTTGTGGATGCATCTTCAAACGTTTTCCTCAATGGCTTCCTTTACATTTCATCTTTTGTCACTTGGTAAAACATTACGTTGTAGGCCACTTGCATGGCACATTATCATCCTAAATGAAAGAGACAGAAGGGACACAGAGAAGCCTTTGAGGCGAGTTGGATGCACCCTCGCTCTGCGTTCTGGCATTTTCCTCCCCTGCAGCGGACTCCATCTGTAACAGTTCACATGAATGGGCGTGAAAATAAAAGGGCTTCACCCTCACATAAATATTCCTACTAGTTTTGTTCACATTTCCCAAAGTTGTTGTTTTTTTATTACTTGAAAGTGTTTATCATTTATGGTAAAATAAAATGTATGGTGTGCAAAACAAAGTGTTTCCCTGTTATTCAAGCTCTTCTTGTGTGTTCAGCCCCTTTACTAACTTCAATGTCACTTCAGTACAATGACTGTGGTAGGACCCCTAGTGGCAGATACAGAGAATATGTAACATTACATATCAGCTTCCCAAAGAAAGATCTGATGCTTTAAAAGCAGACAGCTTTGAGTTTAAGTAACGTTAAACACGCACAGAAAAACATTTTTCTCCAGTTTGTTTCAAATAAACATAAATTAACTCTCTGAACAGTATCAGAGGATGCATTTGCTTGTAGTTACCTCTAGGAGTTTTACCATGGGGTACGGTCAGTACCCGTGACGTCACTTCAGCTGCATGAAGTCAGAGGAAAAAAACAATGCATGCTGCAGCGTGTCTCCTTCAAAATAAAAGCCCTTAAAAAACTAGCAGACTGATAAGATTAAATAAGTTGAACTGTGAGATGAACCAGCAGGTCTTATTAATGGAGGACATGTTGTCATATTGCACAAGTTTAAATAGTATACCTTGTTAGAAGAGAAACACCACTTTTAGTGAAGTTACAGCTCTGCTTCTCTTACAGTGACAGGTCAAAAAATAATTCCTCACAGGATATCATGATGAATATCTTATAGGTGGAGAAATTGAAGGCAAAAATATTCATAACAGGAGGGACTAATGAATAAAATAAAATAGTGGGATGTCGTGTATTCTCTGTGGAGTTTCATTGCTATTTATTTTTTCTTAATAATATACTATTCTATATCTTATATCTAGTCCTGAGGATTCTGCGGATGTACATTCTTAATTTTTGTGCAGATCATCTTACTTTAGGTTAGTTAAATCTGGGCCAAACTGGATTTGATGTTTCACCTCTCTCAGAGGTTTCTTCAGTTCTTCTCCAGTTCTCAGGAATCTATAACCAAGTGTTCATGTGTTGTAAAGTCATTGTTATTTTTAGTCGTCATAGCAGTAGCAGTGGCTATAAAAGCATATTAGTTTGTACTGATATTATCATGATCCAGTTACCCTCCCCTGAAAAGCTCTGGGCCTCTATATCTGCATCTCTTAGTGCCGATCAAACAGGATTGGTCATCAATCCAACAAAAGTGACTTTGACTCGTGACTTGTGTGGTGTCTGCTGCACCTCAAATAGTCCACGATCCGTTTGTTAATTGGTAATTCAGCCATGTCCATTTCTAATACAAATACAGCAATCAAGTCTACATTTTGATGCATTACTTGCAATACATAAGCCACAAACCTTTATTTTGAAAGGCACAACCGGAAGCGTTGCTGTTTATTTGTCTGGCTTGACAGCGACAGGAGGGAGGCTGCAACCAGCGAGCTCCGAGCGGGCTGCGGAGGATGTCGACCCCGCTGCGGGGACAAGCTCCGGGCGGGACGCTTGTGTCCAGTCGGCTGTTCCTCGCCCAGTCGCCCCGCACCTGGAGCCCTCTGCACCCATGAAGCCCCCGCTGATGAAGCCCCGAGCTGCCAAAGTGAGGCGGAAAGTGGCCGGAGACAGAGAGCATGTACTGGCGCGTCGGGTTTGCCTGGACGCGGTCGTGTGTGGTTGATCTTGGCCAGAACCAGAGCTTCTCCTCCGGCCTGCTGGGCTCCGATGAGCAGCTCTCGTTTTATGGGTACATCATCGCCTACCCACTGCAGGACTACGGCGGGATAATGTCAGCTTTGGGCTCGGACTCGTGGTGGCGGAAAACGCTGTATTTGACTGGAGGGGCTCTGCTCGCCGCAGCCGCGTATCTGCTGCACGAATTGCTGGCCATCAGGTACCAACAAACACAGAGGCTGCCAGAGAAGCTGCAGAGCTCATCACTTTCCCACAGTGAGGCCTCTCGGGCCAGAGAATAATCCATTTGAAAACACACAGCTGAGCTTATTCTCATCATATTGTGTCCGCATGTCTCCCAGCTCTGCTGTATTTTCACTGGGTTTTTTGATATTACTTAATCTGGTCTGGTTGGGCGGGGTGGGAGCGGAGTCAGAGTCGTGAGTGGGTGGATTGTGATGTAACGGAGCCCCCCCAACACCCTTCCTCATAAACACACACATTAAGACCTTTATTGGCTTGTTGTTGCTGTGGATTAATGACACAGGCGACCTCCGGGAAAGGGTCACATCTTATAATTTAGTTTATTCATTCATTCATTCAAAAAAAAAAAAGATTACATAATGGATTTTTAATGTTTGTTGCTGGTGGTCTGCAGGCCTGTTTCTAACAGATCTCAGATGAAGTCACATCATAGGGTCACTTTGATGTGTCTGTATTCAAGGACAAGGTTCATTGTGACCCTCACTGCTGTACACACACGACCCAAAAACACTGCAGTTACTGAAAAAAAAACCCAAAACATCTAATATTTCCAGGTTTTTACAACTGGCAGTTGTAAAGGATTATATTTGTGTTCATTATTATGGATCATTCATCGGTTTGACTGATGGAGTCTGCTGTCCTCAAAGAATCTCAGGTTACCTGCAGTCCAGGCCCACGGGGCCTCCTCCTACAGCACAGTTAACACAACACAGTAAAAGTCACACGCTCAACATTTCTCTCCATTTTTAGCCTCATTAGGGATGTGAAGTGATTTTAGCTCAGATGAAAACAAGGCCCTGCGCGCCTGCATGCATTATTCCCATGCACTCGGGCTCAGCTGTGATGCAGGCTCCATTTTTCAGAGCAAAAATACAGGCTGCTTGCTGGATGTTTTTCTTCAGTGTGACGTTAAATGTTGCAGCTCTCTGTCTCTGTCTGCATGCTCGGCTTCATTGCACCTTTATATCAAACAGGAATGATCTCTTATTGCACCAAAAGAGTGAGTGATGAGCATGTATTTCAGCACCACGCAGAAATAGACAGCTCCTCTCGTCACACAGTGGACAGCTCCCTTTAATTCTGCACGTGAATGTCCTCGTCCGTCCGTCCGTGAAGTAGCCTCCATGTGAATGCACCACAACATTTCACAAGGGCATGCTTCAATTATTTTGACATTGCAGTTTTCCCTAGGCTTGTTGTAAAACGGCCTAGGCTTGACAGTCACCCAGGGCCAGTTAAAAGATCTTGGTCTTCAGATCATTTGATTTATTCAGTCAATCAGATGATAGCCTAACCCACACATACACGTGCACTTAATGAACCACGCTTGGGTTAGTTTAGCAGAAAGAAACAGCTAGCCTTGCTCTGTCCAAAGGCATGAGCGTGTGTCGGTGCCTGTGGAAGCCAGCGGGGATGTTTGCATTGATGTTTATGTTGGTGCAGTGGTTAGCACTGTCCCCTCACAGTGAGGAGGTCCCTGGTTCAAACCTCAGCTGTGTGGAGTTCTTGGTCTGCACAGGTTCTCTACGGGTACTCTGGGTTCCCCCCACAGTCCAAAGACATGCAGGTTAATTAGTGACTCTAAATTACCCGTAGGTGTGAATGTGAGTATGAGTGGTTGTTTGTGCCCTGTGATGAACTGGCGACCTGGTGAGGATAAGCGGTTACATATAAGAGTGTTGAAATGTAATGTGTTGATTGCTTTTAGAGGTAGCTGTTCTAGCGCTTGTTTCCAGCCCTGTTGCTAAGCTAAGCTAGCCAACAGACAGATCCTTTAAGTCCAGTACAACCAGTACAGCTGGTAAAACCTAATTTGTGTTCTCTCATTTGAATAAACAACTTTATTTAGGGATATGCTCCAGATGAGGTCAACATAAAGGGAGATAATAAATATCTGAAAGCTAGATTTTGCCTTTCTCTGTAAGGCAGGGCCACAGAATACATGAATAATGCAGAACCTCCTTAAGTTTATGTTATTTACTTATTTACTGGGAATTTAGGGGTCCCTCAGGGTCTGGTTGGTAATCCAGCTTAGCTTAACTTTACACATAAATAGAGATGGAATGAGAAAATAAATCTGCAACTTTGTGTCAAATGTCAATGTCAGTAAAATACTAGTTACAGCTTCTGTTCTAGTTGCAAATGTGAATATTTGCTGGTTGTCTGAGTTCTCTGTGGTAGTTAACTGAATATCTTTTTTGTTTTGTTTTGTTTCAAGACATTTTATGATGGCATTCGTTCATCCAAATAATCAAGAAAATAGCTGGAATACTATCCGATGATGAAGAGAACATTACCACTTGATACTTAACCTGAAACTTAGTCCTAATTATGTATAAAATACACACACACAATGTTTTTTCTGCGTGGTCTGCAGCTCTGTCATTCTTTCCTTCCCACAGAAAGGAGGAAGAGCTGGACTCTAAAGATGCCATCATACTCCACCAGTTCTCCAGGCCCAAAACTGGCGCCCCGTCCCTGTCCCCTTTCTGCCTTAAGTTGGAGACCTACCTCCGTATGGTTGACCTGCCCTACCAGGTATGTCTGTGGTTATGTGTGTCTGTTTTTCCTTTCTTCTTCTAAGGTGACTGACTGTTAGTCAGTGCATGTCTCCTTTTGGCAAAATCCTTCGATTCTTCTTTTGTTATGATGAATTATTGCTGAAATGCTGAGTCTCCTCTGCTACACTCTCTCAATTTCCTGCAAGGGATGATTACAATTTCATTGAGATGTTTTGTTTTGATCCAAATCCAATTTAATTCACTAAATCCCAATCACTTTCCCCGTTTTTCTCCCGCAGAACTACTTTGATGGGAAGCTTTCACCACAGGGAAAGATGCCATGGATCGAATACAACCAGGAGCAGGTGTGCGGCACCGAATTCATCATCGACTTCCTGGAGGAGAGGCTGGGAGCGAGCCTCAACAAGAGCCTGACGCCGCAGGAGAAGGCTATGTCTCGCGCCATCACCAAAATGGTGGAGGAGCATTTCTACTGGTGAGCGACCAGTGAAGTTCAAACTATAAAGTTTGAATAGTTTGGTTTACTAAGAAGGAACAGGATGGGGAAGAGGAAAGGAGGCAGAGGAAGGTAGTTTTGGAAGTTTTAGTTAAGGCTACACGGGTTTTTTCATGTTTGTTTTTTAAAATTTATTATTAAAGATTATCTGTTTAGTCTCTATTGACATTGTCAAAATAACATGTTTACCCCAGCTGCCTGAGTGTTTTGTGAAATTGAGCACAGTATTAGCACTGCTCAATATCTAGTGGCCCCTGGACTGCAACAATACAAAAATCAACTTTTCTTTTAAGACACAACTCTTTTGTGAAACTCTCGGATCATATGATACTTTATTTTTTTAACTGTAGTTTACATGCATTTAATCATTTGTTTGAGAAAATGCCAAGACAAAAAGAGGCCCTCGTTCTCCTACGAAGATTTCAGCGTTAATTGCAGCAGTTTCAGTTCTTGTATTAATCCTTATTGTTTGTGTTGCAGGACCATAGCTTACTGTCAGTGGGTGGACAACCTGGAAGAAACCCAGAAGATGCTGTCAGTGAGCGGACCGCTGAGTGACCTGCTCAAGTGGATCCTGAGTCACCTGACCGGCGGGATTGTCAAGAGGGAGATGTACGGGCACGGGATCGGACGCTTCTCGAAAGAGGAAGTTTACGCCCTGATGGAGAAGGACATGCGCACCCTGGCCACTCTATTAGGTGACAAATTATTTTTAAATTTATATATAATGATGCTCGTCATTTTAGGGATTAAAATTTATTATAATGTGTTTGTAGTAGCTATTGAGGGTTGGAGGACCAGTGTGTAGGATTAAGTGGCATCTAGTGGTGTAGTTGTGAAACTGCAACCTTCTTGTTTCACCATCTGCTTCCTAGCGTGAAGGACAAACTATGGTGGCCGTGAAAACCTGGCTACTGTGGATGCTGTTGGAAGTTGACCCACAGCATCTGTAGATATAAAAGCTTCATTCTAAGCTAACTAATACAAAACAATTCTTATTTTTGTGTGATTATAAACTAATGCAATGTCCTAAATCGCACACACTGGACCTTTAAATTTGGCCCTCAGTACATTTATGAGTGTACTCTGTATCCAAAGCAATTTAAAAAGGTCTTTTTGTAATTGGGAATATGTGTCACAATTTGTGTTGTGTGTGTATTCACATAGTTTACCCTGGAGGCAGATCAAAAGGTTTATTGGGAAAGTGAAACCACCGCAATGTCTTTTTAATGTGTGCCCTGAGAACTATAACCAGCGACATCAAGTTTGTGCTTGTTTGTTAAGAGACAGCAGTGGCCACCCTCCCAGCCAAGCCCAGCTAGCTGCTTCCCACTGTCTGATGTTCATGCTAAGCTAAGCTAACCGGGTGTTGGCCTTATGTTTGAGATACAGTATGAGAGAAGTATCAATTCTCTTGCCTGAATCTCAAAAGTAAATAAGTCCATTTTCGTTAGAGGTCGACTCTTTTCGATGCTCTTTGACTTCTTTTTTTCTGTCTCAGGTGATAAGAAGTATCTCATGGGGTCTAAGCTTTCGACAGTAGACGCCGCAGTGTTCAGTCACCTGGCCCCTGCTATGTGGACGCTACCAGGAACACGGCCGGAGCAGCTAATCAAAGGTGAGTTCACTTAAATGCAAATGTACAACATAATTCCAGCCATTTCAGCTCAAATGTCTAACGCATCTCACTCCCTCTGTCCCGTCCAGGTGAGCTCATCAACCTGGCCATGTACTGCGAGCGCATCCGCCGGCGATTCTGGCCCGAGTGGTTCGTGGATCTGGAAGACTTCTGCTACAACGACACCACAGAGGGCAGCGACTCGGGCTCTAAACTCCCCGACCTGGGCCTGTACTCCCGCTCGAACACATCCCAGGACGACACACACACGCACACTTCAAGCATGCACACACCACAGGACCCGCCATCACCCGACAGTGACCCTACGGGCCACTCACTGTATGACTCTGACATGGACACAGAGTGCTCTGAAATCGACCAGCTCAAGTGTTGACAAAACACACCAAAACACACCGAGTACACACCACATGCGATATGCATACCACAGGAGGGAGCTGCATCCCACCTGCACACATGCCCCCTACCTCTTTGAACAGAAAACAACAGGGGAGTATTTCTGTGTCAGCAGAGAAGTTGAGGACATAGAGGTTTAACTTGCACACTGTAGTGGAGGAATAACTGCAGCAGAAGGAAAAAAAAAATGGAGTGAAACAGAAAAAAGTTGCAGTGGAGGGAGGAAGGTTAAAAATAAGAACCAGGAGTAGAGAAACCAGGAGTAAATGACGCCACTGCTGAGAAACTCCTCCACGTGGTCGACGTCATCTGCGGTCACAACGTCGCCCTGTCGCAACCATGGCAACTACGTGTGTGCGTGACCTCCCCCCCTCTCCCTCGCAGTCCCTCGTAGCATTTCGTACCACCCGGCCTTGTGTGTGTCTTGACTAACTGAACCCTTAACGCCTTGTATTGATCTGACATCGACACGTAGGGAAGTGTACAGGATTTAGGTGAATGAATGACGACCGAGTGTAAATATATAAATGGATCTGACTTCAGATTCAATAGATAGAATATTTGATTATATATGAATATAAATAGTATAGATAGCCTGCAAATAGAGAATCACCCCTTTTATCATATGGTGTGAGTACTGTAGGTGTTTCTCTTCTGAAATCCCTTTTGTGTTGGACACAGTGACCAATGACGCCCATGTGACTTCCTTTACTCTGTATCTGTCTACACAATTGGGATTTTACAGTAATGCCTGCCGCCCATATTTAAGTACTGCAGTAAGAATTCTTGGAAGATAATGGATAGTAAACTACGATCTGCCACAAGCACTTTGAAACTATCTTTTGTCTTATTGCGACAATTATTTTGCCCACGTTCGAAGCATAATATGACAACATGCAACGTCAGGTGCATGTGTTGTTTGGGTTGTCAGTGAGGACAGTAGCTTTAGGTCAAGTAGACATTTTACATTCAAGCATCGAGAGCGAGTCGAACAATCACGTAGAACTAGATGAAATAGATCTATATCCTCTGAATGAAAGTGCATGGCTGGTACGTGCCGATGAAAATCTCCCTTTACTCTTCACGTTTCTTCGCTGGCTTATCCGTTAAGTTTGATCTTTGTTCGTCGGTGCCTCCGGCCAAATCGAATCAACCACATGAAGATGAAAGATTTTCTTTTCAGCAGAATCGCCCCGTGATTCCAAATGATAGATGTTATTATGTAAAGCAATAACGGTCTGTTCAGTTTTAACGTTATGTTAGGCTGCGGTTTTTATGTGTGTTTGTCACTCAGCAAATGCACGTACCAACGTATTGTGTGTTAAGGTTGATAATACAGATGCAAGAGGGGGGGATAACAGTAACAGTGTGTAATTCTTCTGTGTATGTTGAGTCACCCTCTGTGCATGAATGATGACACACTGGTGACGTTTCAAAGCTGAGCCTTTCCTTAACACACGCACGCACACACACGCACAAGTGTCATGATTTCAATATTGTTTAGTTTGGTGGTAGACGATGGTTCTCTGAGTAGTGTGGTGGTTACATTGATGCTGCTGCTTCTTATTCATTGTTATTCAAACTGTGTTCATGTTAGGAACGAGGGGGAATCTTCACAGAGCTTATAATAAATTGGCCCGGCCAGTATATTAGCTTATATTAGCTTAAAGGCAGCAAATGTACATTAATCTGTGTGAAATCTAGGAGCTCGGTGACGTGGTGGCAGGGCTAGTTGGTGAACCGCTGTAGCTGGTGAGCTAAGTGCTATCTCACTAGCCAGCCGGGCTGTTGCTGTCACTCAGATAGCAAAGTCATTCGCTTAGCTCTGTCGCTAACAGGACAAGTTCATGTAGCCTGTTCAAAAGATTTAATACCATCGACTCCTTTCTCATGACTGTCTGCAAACAGTTCACTGTTGTGGAGCAGTAAATAGAAAATTCACCAAAGTTGAGCTGTGATGCTAAAAATTTACTTTGCAAGCCAATCCATTGGAATTTATTCAATGCTAATGCTAAATGACCAGGCCTTAATGCAGATATACAGTATTTGTAGTGGAATAATATGCTGAGAGACAAATGTCAAGAGACTGCAGTACAAAAATGTATCATTATCAGTCACATTGTTTGTCCACCGCAGAGCACTGACAAGTTTATCGTTCATTTCACTGCGAAGTGTCTTCGCCATCTTAGTCATGATACTTAGATAACTAAATTACAGGATCAAAAAATCAAATCAAAAATGTTTGTGCATTTTTAAAAAATGAATATTGGCCACTTAATTGTTAGAGAGTTTCCCCAAAAAGCGTCAGTCAGAATAAAGATTCTGCACAAAAATGAAACAATGTAGCAGGAATATGTAGCAGTTGATTCTGATATAAGAAGTAACAATATGATGTCATGAATGGACTAACACTTAGCAAAGGGTTAGCTGTTTAAAGAGACGTCATTATGACTCTGGTGTTTAGGACCACGATGTCGATGATGGTTTTGGTAAATGATGATTTGACGACTGCGAAGTTCAGAAGCTTTCGTCCGTGTGGCATTCTGGGTTCTCTGCTTAACAAAATAATGTCCGAAACGTCACTAAGTTGAGCTTCGAATCGAAGCCTCAACCTTTAGCCTTTAGTAAGGAGACGGAAAAGCCTTTATGTTTGTGTGCCGCAGATTAATTTCAGTACAATAATATAAAAAAAATGAACTGGAAAAATTTTGTTCTGTGTCTTAAAACCCTTCGCCTGCATGTTCTTGCCTTCTCTCATTAGTCAGATTTAGCCTTATGGAAACTGACTCCTGAAGCTGTTTACTTTATATCAGTGCCAGCATATGACTTATGTTTTTATATGTCATATTAATTTACTTATTTATTTATTTATGCTGATTATATTTATTGATTTTGATGGTGGCTGTGTTTGAAAACAATGATATTGTTTGTTATTTTGCACTTTTCTTCTTGTGTTCTCTTATTTATCAATCAAACGTATCGCTCTGTGGGTGTGATCTGTGACTTCCGTTGACACTGAACAGGCATATTTTCGCGTCGCCAGTCATCGCTGTAACTGCATGTATGTCCATGTTTTTGAGATGTCATTTGATAAATGTTGAAATCCATATCATATCAGTATCATTGTGTTAAAATATTACAGTCCCTCATCTGCTGCAAATTTTACTGTCATGAAAAAACTTCAGAAAGATTACAGATTTACTCTGCAGAGCTTCATTTCTAGTTAAAAAAAAAACAACAACTATTGACCAGATCTGCATGGTGAGGTCAGTCATCACGCTGATCAGCTGATCAGCGTCTCCAATCTTTCTTGTAAACTGCAGAAGTCCTCCCAGATCTGTGGTCAACCTCATCTGTCTCAGTGTTCCTCAGCAGTTAAAGGTCAGGGGTCATCGCGTGTGTCGCTCTCCCATCAAGATCTCTGCTTGTAGACTGTAGAAGCCATATTTGTCTTGTGGTTTTTTGTGTGTGTGTGTATGTGTGTGTGTGTGTGTGTGTGTGTGCGCTGACACACTTGTGGAATCTCATCAAACTGTAAATAAAATAAAAAATCGAACTAAATATGTGAACATGAGCTAAACGAAAACGCTCTGTAACATAAAAAAAAAGATTCTTATGAATGTATCATACCTAGAGATAAAAAGCTGTATGACAATGGATTACTCTTAATATTTCATTAAATATAGCTGTGGTATTTTTCTCTTGTTTTGTTTCAGTTATTGTGTGCACTGTTTACTGTTGAAATGTGCATGAAACGGAAGTCTTCTTCTTCTCCTTTTTTTTTTTTTTTTTTTTTGCAAAAACTGCTCTGTATCAACAGTTTTTAGAGGTGGGTTTACTCTGGCATATATCAGTCTCGTAATCCCTCTCCCTCTGTGCTTGCTACCATATGACAATACTAAGCCCACCGAACAATGCTGAAGAATTAGCTCTCTGCCCTTTTCTTTGTGCTTGTGCTGAAGCTCGGGAGAAACAGAGAGAAAAGGAGGGCAGAGAGAGAGAGAGAGAGAGAGAGAGCTCCACGGCAGAGACAGAGCGTGGGGTTTGGGTGAGAAAAGGGAAAAAAGAGACAAACAGTCGTGAACAGATGAATGATATTTGATTACTTTGGCTGGTCGCATTTCTGCGGCCATTGTGTTGAATCCCTGGGAGATCCCTTCCACACAAGACAGAGGAGACAATTCAGAGCTGACAATGACACCAGCGTATAAATCATCTCTGGTGAGTCAGAGATGGCGTACAGTGTCAGAAGCAGCAGCTGTGTGCAGTGTGTGTGTGTATGTGTGTGAGTGTGTGAGGCTGGCTGTCTAACACGTGGCTGTATGCATGATGTGTGAGGTGGGATGCTGTTTGCAGAGGAGTGAATGTGCCTTTGTGTGTGTATGTGTGTGTGTGTGTCCATGTGTGTAAAAATATGAATAATGCAGAGGATGCCTGTACGAGCGAGAGGGCCGGGAGGAGGGCAGATGGTCGCCTGCTGATAGGACAGAATCCAGGCAACAGGGTCCTCCAGAGAGCTGGGTTTAGACCTGGCTTAACACACACACACACACACACACACACACACACACACACACACACACACACACACACACACACACACACATACACAGATTTACATACACACATACACTGCTAACCCACAAGTATTCAGCCTTTTTCCCTTTTCTTTCTCCTGTCTCCCTTATAGCCCTAAAATTGCACAGACTGGCTGAGATTTCAAAATAAAAGCCCCTATATTACAAGTGTAAATGAGACTGAAATAACAAAGTAAAGAAAGAGAGAGAGAGGGAGAAAATTTGAGCTCTGCTACTGCCTGATTTTTTTCCTAGTTGTTTTTGAAATGGATTGGAAATCAATTAAAAACATAAAGAGAAAAAACTTTCATGACGTCTTCCTTACATTGTTTGCTCTCATCATTAGGAGTTAGAAGTCATAAGCCAGGATTTTAGAAATACTGAGGTCATAGCTTGTATATATAATTAACATATTTAATAATAATATATTTTTTCTTTCTAAGAAATGTTTTTAAAATTCTGCATATAAACACAGCCCAGCAAACTAAACTCTAAATAAACAGTTTCTTTGAACTTGTGTGTGAATTTTGCTTTTAATTAGCACCAGATTGCATAATTACTTCCAAGAAACTTTATTTTCTTGGAATTATTAGGAGATCACAGACCTGTATAATAAAGCCTTTCACAAGTGTTTAGCACATCAGTTATAAATGCTTAAAGTTTCAAAGTCCTCCACAGGCGGCTAAGAATTAAACTGTTGTGGAAAAATACAGGAACTGGCTTGAAACGTGTTCTGACTGATAAAACCCATGAACAAATGAAGAAGAGCTGGAGTCAGACTCATTGTGCTGAATGGGAACTATGGTTCTGGTTTAAAGTTATAATTTAGAAAATAATAAAAAAAAAAAAAACATTCACTGTTTATGAAGCTTCTCAATCCACCTAAGCCTGACTTTAATCTGCTAGTAGCCACTAGGTGGCAGCAGCAGACTGTTTCTGATTTGAGCATCGCTGAGCCAAAACATGAAACAGGAAATATTAAATATAAAGTGAAAAAAAACCCCAAAACAAAATCACGAAGGGACCAAGAATACGAAAAGCATTTGTAACAGGAGAAATTAGATTAAAAAAAAACTCGTGCAACAAAATCCTCAGAAAATGCCTGGAAACAAGAGAGAGGTTCAGTATTCATGTTTTTAAATGCACACTGCTGTCACAGGCTGCTCAGCTCTCCCATTTAAAAAAATGGTTTGTCGTTGATTGTTTTAAAAATTCACACAGTATGTCAGTGTCATGTGTGTCTGCACACGTGTCAAGCAGTGCTACAATTATTCAAATGATTTCTGAAGACATAAAAAAATGACATAGCATAATTATTTGATCATGTGTAATGAAGGCAGCAGGCCAGATTACACATAACAGACTAATAAATATAGTTTATAACGCATCATCTTGTCCTACACCTGCAGTAATAAGCATGCAGTTTATAGCCCACACCTTTTTTTTTTTTTTTTTTTTTTTTTTTACAAACAGGCCTGCAGAGATACTTTAATTGTTTTAATATTTAAAATTACGCCTCGTCATAATTGTCAGGTAGCTGTTATATTTATCCTGATTAAAAAATATATTAATTAACGCTACGGTGTGTTTCAATTTCAGGCCATTGACCGGCTGTCTGAGCATCTTCACGGGTATCTCTGCACACAACGGTATCAGTGCACATCAGCGGTAGTAAACACTTTACCGAAACAGCTGAAGGACAATTTGAAGCAACCGAGACGGATTGATAAAATCCATAATTATAATGCAAGGCCGCGTGCAACAAGAGGAAGAAATAACAGGAGAGGAAGCTTGATGTCAGACTCTTTTTTTTTTTTTTTTTTAACTCCCCTGGAGCGCAATAAACGTGCAGAGACTGCAGTGTTATAGAAAACAAATACGATTTAATGACAAAAAGCATATAGAAATTGTGCAATCGTTGATTTCTTTTCCCTCTTCGTTTGATCACAGATTTCAGGTCAATGCTATTTTGTTTTGGTTTGTTGATTTTTTTTTTTTTTTTCCCACCCTCAAAAACTCAAATTCAGCTGAAGGATTACTTGTGATGAATTACAATAGAAATATAAGGCCTTATTCAAATTATTACGCAATGTACACTTAAATAAGGACAATTCCCATGTGGGCTTATTACCAAACATTACATAAAATATTGTTACGCGTATTTTGGTGACTGGCGATGAAATCATGTTTTAAAAGTTTCCTTATACTTTAATATTGGGCCTAACATATTCAGAAAGTTATTTGAAATGCAAAACGCCTCACAGAAATGGCCTAAAATTAATCTATTCATCTATTTAAATATTATATTTCCCCCCCCACACACGTCTGCATCCTTCAGCTGAATTTGAGTTTCTGAATTTCTGTATTTCCTTTGAGATTTCCAGTCAGAGAATGAATCTCCAACTGGATTTTTCCCACTCGATAACCTTTCTTCCACCACCATCACATCAGGTTATTAATCACAGGATTTAAGTGGCACAAGAACACGTGTCTGTGTTTGTGCTTTGGCACAGACTGACAGAGAAGAACTGAACAAACAAACAAACAAACATACAAACAAACGAAGCCATACAAAAAAACGAATTGAGATACATCCCACAAATAGTCTTCTCAGTGAGTGAATGAGTCATACAGTAGTAGTAGAGCCACTGCGGCCAGAGCTGGTACCAGGATATATTCAGTTTTGTTTTGTTTTTGTTTTTTGTTTTTGTTTTTTTGTTCGTTTTTCTTCTTAGGAAAGGAAGGCAAAATGGACTGGATTGCTTTGAGTGTTCCAGCCGGACAGTCTCGGTCTTTCTTCATCACAGCATTTTGGAAAAGTACAGAAATAACAAACAGCAAAAACACACTGTAAACAGGCGCACAGAGATGTCTGCACAGAAAGGAAAGCATTAAAGTGAACTCTCTTCTTCATGGTAACACTATTATTATTATTATTATTATTATTATTATTATGCTGTCCATTAACTAAATTCTGTATGGAAATTTAAAATGTAAATAAATTATAGATACAGCTGACACCACATTAAATTTAGTTTAATCCTCTAATAATAATAATAATAATAATAATAATAATAATAATAATAATAATAAAGCAGCTGGCTGGTATTGGCTTTAATTTTTAACATTGTACAGCAGGAGTCTGCCATTTCAGCCCTGTCTTTCTTGCTACAAGCTGCGAAGAACCCCTGTTGCTTTTGTTATGATGGAAAGATGGCGTTTATTTACCCACACCGACTGACTGACTGACTGCGACTTATCATCGAGCCCCCGATGCTTGTTTTTATATTTTCTCCCCCCGTGGACACCTCGTGTTGTCCCACTCTTTCTTTAATGACACATTACATAATGACATAACGGCGCCGTGGTTGAAGGTATAGAAAAGCGTTTCAATTTTTTTTTTTTTGTTAATTTTTTTTTCTTTTTTTTTTTTTTTTTGGTTAGCACACACCAGCCGGATCCCAATATGCTTGGCAGTTCCGAAACCTCTCCATACAGCTTTCTACTATGCGTATTTTTAGTGCTTCAGTGCCACTGTATATCCCCACCGTGTGTGTCCGTGGGTCCAACATTTTTTAACTGGCTCATGTCCAGTTCCAAGCGGGTCCAGCACAGCACAGAGAATCAAACAAATAAGGAGGCTTTATTCCTCCTTATGGGGTCCGTGTTTTGCTCGCAATATGACGGGGACTGTGGGTCACTGCACAGGAGTTTGTCCTCCGTGATGAGGAGGGGTGTCCCCGTACATGTCCTCTCCTCCTGGTATCTGTCCCCCAGCGGGTGTCATCCTCTTCTCCTTCTGCCGCCTGTTACAAAACCAAACCCTCACCACCTCCTTCTCCAGCTGCAGGCTGTCCGCTAGGGAGTTGATCTCCGCTGCTCCTGGTTTTGGACATTTGAGAAAATGGCTCTCCAGAGCCCCTTTGACGCCGACCTCGATGGAGGTCCTCTTTTTCCTTTTCCTTCCCTGTGCCGCGATTTTATCCAGGCTCGTTGGACTCCCCGAGGTGGAGTCCGCCTCCTCCAGCCACTTGTTCAACAAGGGCTTGAGTTTACACATGTTTTTGAAGCTCAGCTGAAGCGCCTCGAACCTGCAAATGGTGGTCTGAGAAAAGACGTTTCCATACAGCGTCCCAAGAGCCAGTCCCACATCCGCCTGGGTGAAGCCCAGCTTGATGCGTCGCTGTTTGAACTGCTTGGCAAACTGCTCCAACTCGTCGGAGGTCGGCGTGTCCTCGTCTGACTGGTCCTGATGGCCCCCGTGCTGGTGATGGTGTGAGAGAGACTGCTGGTGGGCCCCTGGGCCGCCTCCATGTTCACTGAGATGCGGGCTGTGGCTGTGGTGGTCCTCATCCCGCAGGGGGTGGTGGTGCATCCCCCCTTGCTCTCCCCCCGGCATCAGACTGAAGCCGGACTGGGAATACACCAGGCTCTGGCCCTCAGATGTCGCCATACCGGGGATGTGCGTGGTGGCTGTGCTGGTTCGCCATGCTCTGGCGTCGTGATGCGCCTGCTGGTGCGCTAGGTGAGGGTGTCGCTGTTGCTGCTGCTGCTGCTGCTGCTGCTGCTGTTGCTGCAGACTGCTGGAGTTCTGCAGCTCCTCTCGGTCACTGTCGTGAAGCACGGGCTTCACGTCCTGTTCTCCGAGGGGACTAGATGGCCAGGGCGCCCCGCCGTCACCGTGAGACAGCGCCGTTATCCACTGGTGCGCGTGGCTGAGCGGATGTCCACCGCCCGGTAACGTGCTGTAGTCGTTCTGGAGCAGGGTGTGCGCGTCCCTGTACGCTGCCGCCTGCTGCATGCTCCCGGACTCCGAGTGCGGCGGCGGCGCGCTGCTGGGGGTGGTGAGGACGCTGTAGTGGTTGGACGTTGCGGTCGCCATAACTATCGCAGCCAGAGTGATAGCTGGAGTTAAAAGGAGGCTGCCTTTGACAGTAACTCTTTTGCGCCACGGGGCAGCAAGGCGTCTCTCTCCAGCATCTCCCGGGCGCTGTGCCAAGGGGACGCAGAGGCGCGCACCTGTGGTCCGCCTCGCTCCGCTCTTTATTGGCCAAGAACGGTTGACAGATGTGGTTACCCCTGACAGCACCCCGCTCATTGGTCACGGGAGATTGTACTGAAACCCCAATCACTCTGCCCAACAATACTAGCAGTCCTGCAGCATGCTCGAATACAAAGTGGAGGGAGAAATGCGGAGTGTAAACACAGAAAAGACTGAAGAAGCTCAGCTATAAGAGAAGGAAAAAAACAGCATTTCTTAATGCTGAAAGTAGTTTATTCACACGGATTTGGGTCAGTGGGTCACATTTGTTTGCTTCGTGCGTCAAAACGGTGCGTAAAAGTTGCACACGATGCACTTTTATGCGCTCTAGAGCATAACTTTAAGCATGCAAACACTTTAAACTGCAGAACCCTTCATTTATTGCAGCTTTCCTGCATATCTTTGCGCCATGAAACAGTAAGCAGTGATCACGGAGGAGAAACTTCCAGCTGCCTCTCTGCCCTCAGGACGCTGTCCAGAGAGAGGGGCTGCGTGCTTCCAGGGCCTCTGCCCCGTTGCCATGGCGAACGCGGTGAATGGAACAACGCCCACGTCACAGCTGCAACCCGCTCCTTCTTTTCGTTCCGTTCCAAAGGGCTCATTGGGGCCGCGCGCTCGGCCGTCGGGACAAATAATGGGGGGCGAGCGGAGAGGGCATTTCGGGGCCAAAGAGAGGAGGGCTGCAAGAATGGATCCTTCAGCCTGCTCTGCGCCCATCGTGCACCCTTCCACCTGCTTGTTGGGTAAACTTTGAGATGTATGCACCCACAGTGGCACGCGAGGCTTGGGTTTCCCAAAACCTCCTGGAAAAAAAAGGGGGCCTTGAATTCACAAGATTTTGATGAGGAATATTAAAATCTATATTTATTTCACACTCTTAAACAGTTTATTCTGCATATTATATATTTCATATTAAATTACACTTTTACTTAAATAAGATTTTACGTAAGGAAAGGGTCTGAATTCTTCTTCTTACACCTAATTACTTTTATACTGGCAATTGCTGCTGCCAAGCTGTAAATATTCTATAACATATTCATATTTATCTGCGATGAGCTGGCGACAAGGTGTACCCTGCCTTTTGCCCAAAGATAGCTGGGATAGGCTCCCGCCCAACCACGACCCTGATGAGAATAAGCGGTTACAGATAATAGATGGCTGGATATTCATATTTCTACCTGCATTGTATTTATATAACCTGTTCATATGTACATACTCTGCACTGCTGGTTGGATGCTAAACTGCCATTCGTTGTTACTTTGTGCAATGACAAAGGTGAATCTAATCTGATCTATAAAATCAGAGCCTAAACTCTCGTCTAATAATCTGTTTTGAGACAAATTTCATCAAAGCACTAATTCTTTCACTATCTGCTGGTCCGATCTTTAAACAAATGCAATGATATTGAAATTAAACTAATCCTCATTCTTCTGAGCCCCCCTGAAACCCCTTTTAGACCCCTGGGGGGTCCCTGGACCTACTTTGATAACTACTGGTATTTAGGAGATGTGATTTTATTGGCTCAAAGTGGGACACCAGCTGTAAAACATAACAGCTATTAAGAGGTTAAAGGATTCACGAAGGACAAAAAATATGCAAGTTTCACCTTCAGACAGAGGTGCCACGCAACATCATGGGCACCAGTGAAAATATTTTTTGCTAATTTACCATCATAGTTATACCCGTGGCACAAAAAGACAATAAAATTTCCCTTATATTGTTAATTAAAGACCGTAGCAACATAAAATTCCACATAGGATAGTGATAGGCTAATTGATAAATACTGTGAATCTAATCAAGCTGTGGATGCGTAGACATAAACTGACGCACATTGAATTATGGGGATCGAAAGAACACTGGCTTATGATTACGGTGTAATTCTGAGAATTACCAAATGTGTCGCCAGGGGCTCTGGCAAGCCGTGTGTTGAGAGAGGCAAAACATATTACCCTAATCGACTAATATGCAAACTACTGGCTGCCCAATTACAGGACTTAATAACGCATAAACGATGCGAATCCTGTTCTTACAAGACGAAGAGGTCGCTGTTAATTCAGTCAAAGGGCTGGGTATGCTGTCAACACATGCTGCGGTTGCACACACATACTGTCTGTGTTTCCGTGTCCCTCGTTCTGTATTCAAGAGTGGGAGTTAATGATGGAGAATCTGAGCGTTAAATTAACAGTAATTATATGGCCCCAGTGCTGTAAAGATTCAATTTCTTCACAAGTCTAATGGGCCTAAGTGTCCCTATGCGCAGGCAGAAGTCTCTATGAGATATTTATGATTGAAACGCACACAGATGGAACAAAAACAAACACACACACTCATTCTATACACCTGTAAAATACAGGCAAATCCAAAGCGTGATTTGTTTCTCTGATATAGAAGTGCAGCACTAAAATTGCATTCAAGGCCGCCACTCTTCATATCCAGGTGTGAAAAGCCACTTTTTTTTTTTTTAGCTCTTGTGTAAATAGTGCCACCCGCTCTCCCACATTAGTTTAAGAAAGAGTGGTTCAAGTGCGAGGTGAAGCCATTTATGTGAGTGAATGTTTGCAAGCCGGCCAGTATTCTGGTTGCTTTCACTTTCTCCAGACCAGTGTGTGACCGGCCCATGTCCCTCCCCCTGTGGGAACTCTAACGCGGGGGTAACTGGGGCAGGGGGGGCTTCTTTATACTGCTGGACACAGGGAGATAATGGCCATTCCTCCACAGCTGGCCCACACAATCAAAGGGAGAGGGGGCTCGAAGGATTCCAGCTTTAACCAGGCCATTGTCTGGGCTAATTACATCTGAATGAAAGACCCCAAGAACTCACCTCCCCCCTGAGCAAAAACCTGCACAGAATACCCCAAACAACCCTTCAGGGATGAGGCAGAGTGCACACACACCCACACACAGAAATATATAAACCCTGGACTCCTTCATTACCTCTAAATGTAAGCACACAAGCATACACACACTCACACTGTGGACTCGTTCAGTTCTCATACACACTCACATCCCCAGCAGGCTCTCATCAAAGTGTTGTGTCTCTCTCACAAACACACTCACATGTGGCACTCGGCATTAGATCAGATCTCAGCTTGCTGCTCTCAGAAGAGATGAGGAGGTCTTAGAGGACTTAGGTTGAATAGAAAACACACTGTAGAGCCTTTTCCCCAATGCACCCCCATAATCCCAATCTATACACTCCCTCTGCTCCCCAACCGCCGGTGCTCGGCTCCATCTGCAGCTTGAGCTGTGTAACCTCGGCTCGGTACAGTGCGGTTTGTGTCTGTAAAAACTGCAAACTGCAGAGTGATGTCAGGATGTGCTGTTTTGGTGTAACGTCTTTTGGAGTCTGAAAATACATCCAGCTTGTTTCCTCACTCTCACTGATACATTGATTTCTTCCAGCATGATGAGCACTGCGGCGTGTTTGCCGCTGTGCGTGTTTGAGCTGTGCGAGACAATCATATTCCCTAATATTTGTGAGCTGACGCTAAAAATATGTGACAGGGTCAGTGGGTTAAAATGTCCATTGTTTGCATCTGAGATGCTGAAGGGGAGTTTCAGTTTAAGTTGAAGCACTTATAGCAGTTGAAGTGCGGGCTGGTGCTGAAGCACTGAAAGGGTTTAATGTGTCTTTTGAAGTTGAAAGAATTTGAAATGCTAATTTTAACGTAGCAGTGAAAGCAGTTGAACTGTCAGTGGACGTGTGAAAGATGAAAGTAGTTAAAAAGTTAAAGTTATTATGCCGGAGGTAGAGTGCACTGCAATTAGGTGAAGTGTCAGTTGATGCGTAGATGCTAAAATTGTAATTTGATGTTTAAGCATTGAAAGGAGTCGAATTAATGCGAGGGATGAGCAGTGAAAGCAGATAAACTGTCAGATGAAGTGTGAAAGATAAAAGTAGTCGCACTGTCATTAAAAGAGAAAGCGACGGAAGCAGCTGAAATGCCAGTGTCTATGCAAGTAGTTGAACTAACATTTGAAGAATGAGCAGTGAAAGCAGTTGAACTATCAGCTGAGTTGTAAATGATGAAAGCAGTTGAGATTCCGGCTGAAGTTGCGCTTTACATACATACACTGCAAATTGTTCAAGTGTCAGTCGGTATGCAAGGACTAAAAGCAGCTGAGCTGAGTGTGAGTAAATAATAAGTATTTAAGCTGTCAGTTAAAATATAAATATATAGATAATTTGAAGTGTTAGATGAGGCTGAAAGTGATTGAAAGTGCTAGAAGCAGTTGAATTGTCTGGGTGTGCAGGCACTGAAAGAATGAGCAGTGAAAGAAGTTGACCCGTCAGTTGAAATGTCATTTAAAGTAACACTATGCAGAAATATGATTATATCACAAATCAACAACTTTGCATCAAGTGCAACAACACGTGACATAGCAACAAGCTAATATTACTTACTAGTCCAACAGCAAGAAGAATCCCAGCTCGGTGTCCATCAACTTCTTGTTCTGTCACTTTGCTTTTTGCTCTTTTTGTCAACTCCACCTTTGGTGTTTTCATCTGTGTCATTATGTCCACAGAAGCTGCTGAGCCTGGTTACAGTGCTGGCTTGCCCAGCTCCAGTTCTGGCATGACACCAGCATCACCCATTCACCCATGCACCAGACCTAAAAATCTCCTCTTTCCGGTGCTCTGAGCTTACAGTCCAGGCAGCTCGGCTAACAAACTGAGCTAACATTAGCTAACAGCAGCTAAATCAGCAAAAGTTGAAGTGGAGCAGCCCGAGGACATCAGAGGGAAAACCAGAAAACATTTTGTCTTTAAAATCTGACCCAGTTTCACCAAATCAGTCAAACAGTTGGTGGTGCAGGACGCAGAATGAGAATGATAGAGACAAGATTCACCTGATTACAAGTCAGTGTAACATCAAAATAATATGTTATGTACTTTTATTTTATTGCTTTAAAGAGTAAGATATAGTTGAAGTGTCAGTAAGTTCAAGAAGTGAAGAGTATGGTGATGTCATCCACTTTAGTATACCACCTACCTAACCACACCCTTTTTCTCTCCTCCCTTTGCTTATGTGTGTGTGAGTTAAGGTGTGTATGGACATACAAACATTTTCCCTGGACACGTTTCACATTGTGTGTGTGTGTGTGTGTGTGTGTGTGTGTGTGTGTGTGTGTGTGTGTGTGACAGTTTCAGGGTTAGGAGGTCTCACTGGTGCTCAGTTTAGCATTGATTTATTCTCTTTCTCCAATTTATTTCCCCTTCGCCTGATCTGCCTCTGGGAGGACAAATGGAGGAGAAACGCCAAGCGCAGTAACCATCCCTCACACACACACACACGCGCACACACACACAGCACACACAGTGACAAATGTTTCTACAAGCAGAAATGCACTCAAATTTGTATTTCTGCAAGGGGCTGGCAAGGAAACACACACCACACACCACACACCACACACACACACCACACACACACACACACACCAGTACTTTTAAAGCTCAGGTTCTCCATTTCCAGCATTACTGTGCCGGACCAATCAGAGTGGTGACCATTCTGTAGGACTATAAATTCACAACACTCCGCAAGTCCCAAGGCACCAGGGCTCCTATAAGACTTCCCATGTTGTCCCATATAACTGTCTTCAGAGGACCCATAAAGACATAAAGGGACGCTCCTACCTCTAGGTGAGTGGTCATAACTCACCAGCAGGTATTTTTACCGTGACATTGCTGTCGAGGTGCACAGATTCATCTCGTCTGCTGCTTTATAATGTCCAACACAAACTCCAGATAGGAAAAGCATGAGTGCAGTCATATTTTACGGGCAGCTTGCTGTCACATCCTACTGTAATGGTGTGTTGGAAGAGGAGGAGTGCGGGCTCGTGGGTACAAGCTTAACACCTCACGTCACATCTGCTTTGGGGTGTAATAACAAACCTCTCCCTTTCCTTCCAAAGTAGAAAAAGAGGGCGGGAGGAGGGGCAGGTAGGTCGTTAAACCCACTTGAAAGCTCAGCGCCCTGATCGATAGTCTTGGGCCAAGCAGGGATTAAAATCAGGCTAAGTCTGTTTCAATCAATACTGATGGCTAACCCTGGGGTTAAAACAGGAGTAAATCTCCATACATGTCCATACACAAGTCTGCACTATGGCCTACAGTACAGATAAATCTACAGCTATCCATGCAAATGGACACACAATGGGTTACCGTGCAAGTGTAGTCGATATGAATGAGTGCTGTACAGGCCTTCAGCAGTGACATCGTTTGTATCTATGTACGTGGACGTACACTCCGTCTAGTTAGGAGATTGAGGCAGTAAATTTGGGCTCGTCGATGGGGATGAGCAGACTGAATAAAGCTGTCATAAATGTGTCCGTGGAGGTGCAGCACGAGCGTTTGTGTGAACGAGTGAGGAACAAACAGTGATGCGTCTGCGGTTATACAGCACAGCAATAATGGAAGGGAGAATGACTTATAGACAGAGGGCTGACATGCATGATTGACTGTTTCACACACCCTAATGGAGGACGAACATCGCTGCTCAGATTGATCTTACAAGCACAGGTCTGCGTATCAATTACCGATACTGATCAATGTAGTGACGGACAGACAACGGCAAGGAATAACTGTTGCATGTCTATATTGTGATCAGCTAATTCTACCGATGCAGAGGTTTATGTCTGATTCTTTAATGGTCTTCTGATCCCCCTAATCATCAGGGGCAGATCTCTGAGCACAAAACAGTCCTCAGCTTGGGACTTACATACAATTGATAATGTCGACATTTTGGGGAAATACACTCATTTGCTTTCTTGCCGAAAGTTAGATGAGAAGATCAATACCACTCTCATGCCTGTGCGTTGAATATGAAGCTACAGCCAGCAGCCGGTTAACTTAGCACAAAGACTGGGAACAAGGGGAAACAGCTAGCCTAGCCTAAAGCCACAACTTTTTTACACTTCATTAAAGATATAATGAATAATGATATAATAAATGAATTATGCTGGCAGGCACATTTTGTTGCTTTTAAACAGAGCTTTGCTAGTTGTTTCTAGTCTTTGTGCTCAGCTAAGCTAATCTCACATTAGACATTAGAGTGGTCTTGATCGTCTCATCTAAAACTCCCAGCAAGAAGACTAACGTTGCTCTGGTGTACCATGAAATATTATAAACATGTGATTAACAACAACAACAGTGATTTCTCACACTTTGAGTATATTAAAAAGACAAAGAGCCGGTTGTCTTACAAGTTTTTTAATACATTTTCTGTCTGAACTGTTTACATGCTAACACCTAAACCCGAAACACAATGAGAAAAACCTGACGCCTCTCTCCCAAACCCTTGAAACCAGCCCCCCAAAAATACAAGCACATTTTCCGCTTTTCACTCAGATGGAAACTCTAAATAACATTTTATTTTTTTCCCCCCCATATCCGCTGCACACAATTCGGCACAATCTTCATAACTGAAGTCTGTTGTGTTCGTGTTGACAGCGTTGTCCTTCAAAACACTGAAGCGAAATGATCAATTGGCCACACTGATGACTCACAGGTGCAAACACTAGTTACTAAATTGGTCAATTACACATCAGAGCAGGGGGCCGAAGGTGAGCTCTCCTGTTTTGCAGATGAACGGATGACAACGATGCAGAGAGATATGGAGGGAGTGGATAGCCAGGGTGAGAGGAGGGGGACGGCAGAAAAAGAGGGAGAGGAAGTTGCGTCTTGGGTGAGGTCTGGGCCACTGCAGTCGATCTGGAGCTGGACACTGGAGCTGCAAGTGAGCAACTCTCTACACACTATGTAAAATACTTCATGTATTTAACAAGTGGGATTGTTGGGATTTGGGAAATTGGGTATTTCTTTTTGTGTTAATAGAAATGTTTAAGAATCACACATTTTCTGTTGTTTTTGTGTGCGCTGGCATTTATACATCAAGATTAAGTGAAGAAATTTGCAGTATCAAAGCTAAAATTGTTGTATAGACCTTTTTCAGATGAATAAATAGGTGGACTTATTTAAGTTATCCAGTTTGTTTCTGTCATGACAACAGATGTGTTTTAGTCATCTGCTAAACTCGACTTTGCGATGTGCTCAGCATGTGTTTATTTACATCAATCACACTTTTTGCAGCTTGATCTCCGTCCCCTCACCAGAGACCCCAGCTGTCCCTCCATCAGTCCGCGTCCTCCATCTCTCCTACAAACTGGGGGGCAGGGCGTAGGCAGGCCTATTCAACGGACCTCTTACTTTTGTGTTGCCTTTTTAAACACGCTCCCGAGCACACAGACTCACCCCCCCCTCCACTGCAAAATGCAGCACCCACGGCAAGCCCAAATGCAAAAGCTGGAGTTTGGAGAAGTAAGTCATGCTCTTCTGAATTTATAGGGAAACTAAAATAGTGATTTTCATCTCATTACCTGAGCATATATGCAGAGTGAAAAGTGAAAAGCACCTTGCATTACTTGCTGTGTACCACATCGCATTATTCTAAGTCAGACTAACTTGAGCACCCCATCTGTGCGCCCAAAACTTCTTTTTCTAAGGTCAAAATGTGAGATACAACGAGTCCTACCTAATAGTGGTGGTGTGACTTAAACCACAACTACATTTAAAGATCCTGAAACTGAGCCAAGATGTATGTCCAGGGATCGAACCAAGATGGATAGGGGAGAGACCTCGGGGAGCAATAATGGTTGTTCTCAGAGTGGTAATCAAACTAATCTCTGTCTCTTTCTCTTAGTTGTTTTCTATCTCTAACACACACACAAACGGAGTATCTCTCTTTCTTATCAAGGTTTTCTTTTTTTTCTTCTCCTGCATTGCCTTCTCTAAATGTTTACTTAGCAGTGACAGTTTTTAGGGAATCAGAGATTATTTCCTGGCTCTAGTTACCATAGGATACAGATTTGTTCAAGTTCATTACAGTGTCTCTCAGCATGTGGAATTTGTGTGATTCCTAATGAACATACGAATACAGAGTCAGAGCAGTGCAGTAGGTCTAACGTTTCCCTCTGGGGTTTATTTTGTATATTCAAAGATGTACTCCTATGTCATTAGCCTGTATGTTCAGAATTACACATGTACAACAGTATAATCCCCACTCTCATTATATGACTGGCAGATGCACAAACGTGAAGGAATGAAAGCAAACATTGCTTTTGTGCAGGAACACTGCTTTACACGCTTTTTTCCCCATGCATATCAAATGCGTTTCGGCAATTGGAAAGCATAATTCAGGGTGGAGGAAAAACAGAGGAGCTACTCTTGGAGGCAACCTAGCCAATTAATTTGCAGCTCAGATCTCAAAGCCTCACTGGAGAGGTGCTAGGCTACATACCACTAAGCTAATTTGTGTAGCAGGTCCGTATTAAATATATGCATGAGGCTAATTCAGTTAGTGTTGTAGCCCTGTAGCTGTGGTGAGTGCGGCGCTAGCTCCCATTAGCGATGTTTCTGCCTCCAGTGGAAATCAACAGAAGTCGAGGCAGACGCTGCTTTTTTGCATAAAGCAAACAAAATTAAATTTACTTCGCTAAATCAAAGTGTAGTGCCAAATGTGGGCATCTCTCTCTCTCTCTGTCCGCCTGTCTCTCTGAGGGATAAATTACTCCAGAATCATAAAAGAGTAAAAAAATAAATAAATAAAAAATAAAAAAATACAGAGAGAGAGAGAGGAAAAGAGAGATTTTAGTCAAGTGGGATTCCCCCTCCCAAACAATCCCAGCATGCTATGCTTACTGAGATGTTATGATGCTTATGTGTCTCCAGTGTGTTGTGAGTGTTTCTCTGATTTCGTCTGTCTGTCGGTGCATGTTTCCCTCCGTGCATTTACAGTATTTGTGTGTTTCTATCAGGCCGACCTCACAGGAAAATTCACACTTGTTTGCAGAAAAATAAATGTCATGTTTCATCTCTGATGTCGGCCTAGAGAAACAGAACCGTGTGAGCTTAACCAGGATTTTTTTTTTTTTAACTCTTACGTAAGCGAAATCTTCTCCAGACTTAACCAGGACGACACTAACCACTAACCATGTGTTTTTCTGAGACTTGTTTGGTACTGAAGGTGTTAAAATTAGAGGTGATGGAGCGTGTCACTCAGTCACACAGCGACATGTGAGCTCATTTATTTTGTGTATTGTTTTATTGTCAAATTCAGGTTGCCATGGTCTGTGGGTGTAAAAAGAAAAGAGAGAGTGTGTATGTATTGCATTACACACTGTGTATGTGTGTGTGTGTGAGAAAGAGAGAGAGAGAGAGAGAGAGCTCCTTGCAGTATACCGCAGAGCTAGTCTGTAAAAAAATGGGCCGCTTGGCTGTTCCTATTGAACTTGACCTGCGGGCCAGATCAATGTGTGTGTTTGTGTGTGTGGGAGACGACCCGTGTATGTGTGTGTTTGTGTGTGTGGGAGACGACCCGTGTGTGTGTGTGTGTGTGTGTGTGTGTGTGTAGGTGCGTGTCCACGAGCGTGAGTGCGCACTGCCAGATCAATGTGTCTCCGTGTGCCACGGAATGAGAGAGCACACTGATTACCCAGGGGTGGAGGGAGGGAGGGGAGGTGGAGGACGAGGAGGAGGAGGAGGAGGAGGAGGAGGGGTGAGAGGATGGAGGAGGAGGATGATGATGATACAGAGGGGAAGGAGGAAGGGAGGGGAAGAGGTGGTGGGGTGATGAGATTGAGCAGAGGACAGAGCTGAGACCAGGATCAGGAGAGAAGCTCAGATCATTTCATTTTCATTTTCCCTTCATTTCACTGCGAGCTGAGCCGTGTGTCGAGGCATTCCACATGGATGAGGTGCCAAAATTTAGATCCGTGGCCAGATGGCATAGATCAGTCGGGAAATAGCAACACAATCTGAATGGAATGGGATGGTTGGGGGGTGAGTGATCCATGCTCCTGTCTTTCCTCCTCCCTGTTTTGCCTTCTCTTTCTCTGTAAAAGCACCTGCACATTCATAAACCCCAAAACTCACACGACCAGAGAGATGTGCTTCAGGTTTACAAGGCACACATAAAACCTCACCAGCCTCAAGGCTATTGATAGTATTTCTTTATGTGTGTATCAAGATGTTTGTTGTCTGTGTCCTCGCCCGTGTGTGTCGTCTAGTTTTTCTATGTTTTCATCAATAGGAGTATGAAGGACTGTGGCCCAATCCTTCAGCACTGCAGGGGCTTCTCTCATCTCTCTCTCTCCGTGTAGTTCCTGTCACTAGCAGTTCTGTTTGCAAACCCCTGCCCGTGCCCAATCAGCACGTAGCCAGTGTAAAGTGTATCTGTGTGTGTGTGTAAGAGAGAGCAAGAAGGGGTTTTCAGTGGAGGTGGTCTACATCTTTTTGAAGGGCTATATTTCGTCTTTGATGTATTTTGTATGTGAATGCACAACCCATGAGATTCACCCACATCCTATGTGTGGAAGAATGTAACGGCACGTGTGTGTGTGGATGAATAAAAGAGCCCAGGGGACAATTAGGAAATACAGATCGTGAAGCCCCTTGTAGCAAATTTGTGAATTTGGGGTGTATAAATAAGAAAATGAAAAAAGAAGAACATCCTATGAACCCCCTACCAAAGAATCCCTACCTTATCGTGGTGATTGGGTTTATGTGTCCCCGTGATCCTGGGAGCTGTGTTGTCTGGGTCAATAGCACCTAGTAAGGTCTCACAAGGCAAATTGGTCCCAGCGGAGGGATCACGCTAAGAGCGATTCACAGACTTTGATGAATCGGCTCAGAAGGTGCTGCAGCACCTTGCAGAGAAAAGATAAACTGGGGCCCCATCCTGGAGCTGGGCCTTGACTCATGTGAGTCAACCAGACAAAGCCCAAAAAGAACTAGATGGAGCTGACACCCACCACACGCAGGGATAGGCATAGGGGTTGTCTGCTTTGCAAATTGAGCAGCAGGCAAAGACCTAGGCATGCTGACTCCTGGCATTGCAGACGGGTCCTGGGAATGTGGAACATCGACATGCTGGCAGGGAGAGAGGCACCAGGGAGTTGTGGGGATACTCACAAGCCCCCGACTGAGCACCACTGCGGCGGGGTTCTCTCCAGGGGCCGAGAGGGTCACCTCTATGCGCCTGCGAGTTGCTGCGCTGCAGAGCTGCTAACTGATCACCACCCGGTGGTGAGTTGGATCAGATGGAGGGGGAGGTTGCTGGACTGGAAGAGCTGCAGCTTTGGCAGTCGCTGAAGCTAAAACCTGGGAGAGTGAAGAGTTTGGGGATGCCATGGAGAAGGACTTTCAGTTGGCATCAAGGAAGTTTTGGCAAACTGTGCAGTGACACAGGAAGGGAAAGCAGGACTTGACTCAGGTTGTGTTCAGCTGGGGTCGAGACCTGCTGACCTGGATGGGGATATTGTCAAGTGGTGGAAAGAGTCCCTGAACCCAACGAGAATATGAGGATCTCAAGGCGCAGTGCAGAGGGTCCAATTTGGGAACCTCTGAATGGCATCTCTCCTTTTGGCATCTGACATCATCCTGTTGGCTGCATCAGATCATGAACTTCAGCTCGCACTGGGGTGGTTTGCAGGCCAGTGTGAAGTGGCTCCTTGGCGTCAAAATGAGCTGGCTGAGGTGGTACAGGCATCTGATAAGGATGCCTCTTCGGTGCCTTTCTTTGGAGGTGTTCCACGTCCAACTGGCAGGAGACCCTGGGACAGACCCTAAACTTGCTGGAGGGACTATATATGTATATGTGGCCTGGAAATGTCTCAGGATCCCCCAGAAAGAGCTGGAATGTGTTGTTGGGGAGAGGGAACACCGTGCTAAACCTGCTGCTACCATGACCCAACCTTGGATAATTGGAAGAAAATGATTGATGAATGAATTCTGAATGAATTTGATGAAATGAATTCTTTGAGCCCAGGTATTCTTGGTCATTCATGTGACATACAGTACATCTCCAGTATTGAATGTATATTCTCAGCAGGTAACTTAGAAATTATACTGTAGAGTATGTGAGTACTATATTTATGTGTCTGGTTTGTATTTCAACCTGTAAACTGTATCGAGGCTCACCGGGTGATGCTGCATTGAAAAGATAAAGATGAAGTTGATCAAATCAAAACTATTTATGATCTCAAATGTAGTACTGTAAGTACTGTTTTAATGCATTTATTGATTTCCCAGCAAGGACAAATGATGAGATCATGTTGATGATCTTTCGTGCAGCCTACTTAAAATGACATCATACCGATAAGCAAATAAGCAACCGTGTAAGCTACTTTGTGAAATTGGAATGACAGCACTCTGCTATGGCTCAAAAAGAAGCTTTAATCTAAATAATTAAACTCTTAACAATTTTAAAGTATGATCTTTTAACAGAGGATGAAAAACACGGTCATTATTATCGCTTATTTTTGTTTTATTTAAGCTAATATGATGGTCCATGTTGCAACTGTACCTAGTTTACCACGTGTGCATGTGTCCAAGTGTGAGTATGTGATTTCAGGATTTTGCACACACACCCCCCCACACACACACTGCCTTCCTCCCTCTCCTCTAACCCCTGTCTGTGCAGCTCTACCTCAGGAGGAAATTGAATTGGAGAGTTGACCCTCCCTGACACAAGGCAAGCACCATTGATTTTTATTGAAACATGAGCCATCGATACTGGAATAGCTTTTGATTCACGGCGCTATCTGCTTCCATGAGTCTGCTTCCTCAGTTAACAGTACGACCTGGATTTGGTTGTCATTTGGTTGCCATCTTCTTTTCAAATTAGATGAGATGTGGCACATTTAATTGCGAATAAACCTCACAACTTACTGTTGAGGCCTGAAAGACTCATGAATTCATGTTTTATATCAAAATAAATTTAAATGTTTTAAAATAAACGAATGGTTCATTTAATAGATATTCTGGAGCTTTCAGTCACATCACATGATCTTTATCACCAGATGGAATTTGCTTTGTCTAATAATCTAACTGTAAATTGTAAATGTTTAAATCTGGATCGTTTTGAATCGTTTTGATATTAAAGTGCTCAGAGAAAATCTAAATGTGAACATCTACTGAGCGAATTCCATCCGCTGATGAAGAACACGCAATCACATGCTCGAGAACAGCTACTAAATGCACCATGGGGTGAAGTCATTAAATACAAGCACATTATGTCGACTGAAGTCTAAACTCAAATTCTTATTGTGTATTCCATTCAACAGCTCACCCAAAGATTTATTTTAGTTTACTGTTTCATTACACAATGGAAATATTTTTTGTCTCAATGTTGAACTTGGTCACCTATTGTACAATTGGTCAAACACCTGCTTTTGATCATTTGAACTTGAGGTATGTAACATGTGATTATGTGGTATGATTAATAGGATTTGTCTCACATTGCACGTGTCTATGAGTTAAACTTTTAAATCCTCTCAGACTGTTAAATTCAAATCATTTTTAGACGACCTCCAAGAAATACAAATTCTTCCTTGCAGTCCCATTAATTATCCTGTGACCGCTCAGATTTATCTTGCGACTCTTTGGAAGGCCCCCAACCCCTAGATTGGGAACCACTGATTTAATACTATCATGACTCTCGATAAAGAACTTCACTCTGCCCCCTTTCAGAGCGGAGAGTTGATGGTCTCTGTACAAACACACATGCAGCTGCATAGGCACAAACACACACACAGCTTGCTTTTACATAAAATAATTACAGACAGACAGCTCAGGTACTTAATACCACACACAAACACAGACACATACACACTCGACTGATGAAATCCAGTGCAGAGAGGCTGTGGTGGTGCATATTGATGCCCAGCCAAGAGCTCCCTGCTGGGCTTAGCTTGATCCCGATGCGCCCCTGGATGGCTTTGCAACTCTGGAAACCAACTCTGTGGTTAACCTGCAACAAATATACACACATAAATACACATGTGCACACACACACACATCTAACAGAGCCCTGCAAAGCTTCAGCTCTGGTATGTTTTATGAGTCTGAATTTGGCTCCCAGCACACAGCCACAGTTCACTGTTACTAGAGAACAAAGCTGAGCGACCCGTGTGTGTGTGTGTGTGTGTGTGTGTGTGTGTGTGTGTGTGTGTGTAACCCCATATGTACTGTATGTAAGTGTGTGTGAAGCTGTCAGTGCTGCTCGTAGCTGGGACTCTTTCCCTCTCTAACACATGCTGATAGACACTCATATTTCCTGTGGTAACAAGCGTGAAAATGGCCTCATAAATCCAAAGTGGTTTTACAGAGACCACATCAGGGCCTAAAGAAGACGTATTATGTAAATAAAACAACACGCCATCAGTAATGCTGGCTTGTTGCCGCCACCAGATCATAATGACTCAGTGGGAGACTTTTAGCGGAATATAGCAACAGTTCGATTAGGTGTGTTGTTGTACATATATGTGTGTGTGTGTGTGTGTGTGTGTGTGTGTGTGTGCCCAAGGCCCCACGCAGACACACTCCTCTGCTACATAATTTGATATTTCATCATAAGTCTCTATCACAGCATGGTGTGGCTCTTTGCAGCCTGCCATGGTCCAACGATCTGTCAGCAGAGCACAGGGAAGGCAGGGCCAATCCACTTCCTTGGTGTAACACAAACACACACACACACACACACACACACACACACACACAAAAAGGTGTGTGCGTGTGTGTGTGTTTGTGTGTAAAAGCTTGCATACAAACATAGAATGGACTTGTGCACAGCCGGATGTTCAGTGTGCTACAGTGATACTTTGATGCACAAACACAACTGAGACTCACATATTCAGTCACTCACACCCACACACACACACCACACGCACATGCACACACACGCCCTAACGGCTCGCCTAGCTCCGACCCTTGATGGATTGGCTGCACTCCTGCCGTGACAGACGAGCGATGGATGGAGAGCTGAGAAGATGAAGGGAAGAAAGGAACGGAGGGGGGAGTGTGTGTGCGTGTGTGTGAGGGTGTTGGAGGAGCGAAAAGAGCTGAGTGCAGTGGTCTTGGTGCCAGGGAGGATCTTACATGGGGCCAAGCAGATCATTTCCTCCTCGGCAGCACGTGTCATTTCCTCTAAACAAACAGCCCTTCTGTGGACAGGAGAGAGGCTGGAGGCCTGCCCTGTCAATCTCTCTCTCTCTCCTCGCCTCCTCCTCCTCTGTCCTCCTCTATCTCCTCTGTGTGTGGAAGAAGGTGTGTGTATGTTTTTGTGCCCATGAGCCAGTCCAGAACGGACCTTTGGGCCTAAAAACATTGTTTATTTGCTCTACAGTGAACGCTGAAATCTCAAACACTTATTTGATTGGTTAATAGACAGAAATTACTTAGCAACAACTTTTATTTATTAAACAGCCACTCCACCAACTCACATAAAGACCAGTTTACTCATCAAGTACTGTAATACTCAGCCTGTTAAAACAGCTGTAAAACAACCTTGATAACGTCATCAGGGTTGTGTAATGTAATATGCTATGGAGTTGCATTATGGGAAATGTGATATCTTAGCCTATGTCGTTTTCTTTTTGTTTTTAACGTTTCAGGCAACTCTCCCAACTTTTAGGGAGAGCAACACTAAATCACTAGCAATTGTCTCAATTGTGTAGTAATTGTCTAACACCACTTTGGATTTATGAGGCTATTTATCGCAAAGGGTGCTGCACAGATGGCTTCAGAAAAAAAACAAAAACATGCTATATTTACTGGCAAAAAAAAGTTAAACCTGGCTCTGCTTTCGCAGCAACATAATGTAGCATCATCCTGAAACCCACTGCACTGGCAAATCACGTACTGTACATGCATGTGCACATTACTGATAGATTACTTTGTACCACGGGTAGAGTAATTATTTACCTTGTGACCATTGTGGATGACTGCTATCGACATAACTTCCCAGAGTTTTAGTTTTTTTTAGGCCTTTCTGGATCACATATCATCGTCTCACTGGTACCTGTAACAACAACACCGCGATCAAAGCAGCTGTTTTCAGTCTGAATATCAAGGAAGTCATTTATCAAGCAAAAATACCAAACGTTCACCGGTTCCAGCTTCTCAGTGGGATGATTTGCTGCTTTTCTTTGCTTTATATCACTGTAAACTGAACATGTTTTGGTATTGGACTGTGTGTTGAAGAAAGCTATTTGAAGATGGAAGATGTATCACGCATTCTGACATTTCAGAAAATAATCGGTCAATTGAAAAAAATATTGACAGTTGGGGTGTCCTGGTAGTTAAAGCTAATATCAGATAACTCCAGCATCCCTGTTTTGGACCTTTGTTGCATATCATACACCTTTTTTTCCTCACTTTTGTAGTCTGTATCTACACTGTCAGCTATCAAATACATATTTGATAATTAAAATAATCTTGCAGTCCTAGTTAAATACAGATAAGTACCGCATAATGTGTATGCACCTATACTACTCAACGGTGCTACAGTAAATAGCCGCATTTTAGGCATTGTGTCAGACGTCATTTGTGTTTTCCAGCCAGGAGTGTGTTGTATGTGCAAACCACCAATTGCATTTGCTCATAATTACACACTTAAAGACGTAATTAGGCCTGCCTGTTCCATTGCTACACAAAGAGATATGACACAGTACAACGAGGCACTGTGTGGAGGTTCACACACAAGCAAGCAAACACGCACCCACGTGTTTTAATTAACATGTTAATCGTGCACACTTAACATATATGGAAACCAAGTTAGAAACAAATATAATGGCTTGTTAGTGGCTATATAGTATACTACAAGACGAGTTTTTACAGTGGGCAAGAGTGCTCAGTGCAGTGTACTGAAGAAAACACATGCCAACGAATAAAAAGGAAAATGTGTTCATTACTTTGACAACGTACTGTATGTCACATTCTAAACAACAAATTAATAAAACATGAGCAAATTAAGAAACGCAATCACATGAGTGACAACAGCGTGAAGAAACACTCTGCAAATACAGAAAAGACAAAAACACCAGCATGTTTTTCGTAGTGTCCCTCAGGAACTTGTGTTGTAGGCTCATTTCACTAATTTCCGTGACTTGCATTGCAATGTTTTTTTTTTTACCGAATGTATGTGTGTGTCAATGTGACACACAATGTCAAAAAGATTTTTTTTCATTCATTACGGTCATTATTTGTTTGTTTGTTTTGTTGTTGTTGTTGTTTTTGCCATTTGGATGCATCCACGTCCAGCAGAACAACATAAGTATCAAACGAAAGTCCAATATTCTCTCCTCTCCACTCTTGTTTTAGCTTTGCTTTTGGTCACCACCAATCAGCTGCTAAATGCTCCAACTAGTTACTAACTTTGTCTGTCTTCGTTTGGTGCTGGCCTTTTGGCCTGCTGCATCTGTAGAGGATGTGTGCAGAGAGTGTCAGAGTTAATCAAACGATTAGCCAAAAAAACAGTGAGCTGAACGGCTCTAAAATGCTCTGTACAGCTGAGAGGTATGGCAGGTCTCTTGGTCACCTTGATTTCTAAGACCAGTCAGGATGCTCTTAGTGCGCTCAGTGTCCTCCTTCTTCATCCTGTCTAAACTGCATTATCTACTAAAACATCACCTCCTTAAAAAAAACAAAAAAAAACCCAAACATACAGCATAAACAACCTTAAAAAGTCAATAAATGTGATCAAACTAGAGATATGACACCCTGAAAAATCACAGACAGAAGCGTGCAAACACCTAATCGTTACCTCAACAAGCATGCCGGGGCATCCAAGGCACTGAGCTACAAGAGGAATGAGGCACGATCCTTCATCTGAACCTTGAGATATGAGCAGTGTGTGTGTGTGTGCGTGTGTGTGGGTGTGTGTGGGTGAGTGTATTTAGCAGCCCTCACTCTCTAGCTGGCTGCTTAAGAATCCAGTCACATCTCTTGCTAGCAGGCAGGCAGTAAGGCGCTTTCACGCTCACAGGTTTGCTTTGGTTGGGTCTAATACCCCTTTCTCTCTCTGTATGTGTGTGTATGTATATATATGTGTGTGTGTGTGTACGTACATGAGCATATGCCTAAATCTGCCTGTATGTGTGTCTTACTCCCTACTTCTTTGTTTCTTTACTTTCTGTTTATGTGCGACAGTTGTGTGTTCACGTTTATGTGAGCGTGCGTGTCCGTGTGTGTGTGTGTGTGTGTGTGTGTGTGTGTTGGCTCTCGGCAGCACTGATAAACCCACTTAGACTCTCCCCTGATCTGTTCGCTCTGGGCTGGCAGCCCCCTGCCTTGGCTGACACACACACACACACTCACAGAGCCCTCTGCTTTAGCTGCTAGCTGATCTGTGACGGCCTGCCACTCAAACGCAGCTCCGTTGAGACACTGCACAAAGGAGGAGAGGAGGCTGGGAGTGGAGGGAGGAAGGGAGGAGGTGGTTGTGGGGCGGAGAGAGAGAGAGAGTGAGAAAGAGGGGGGGGGAGAGAGAGAGGGTAGGGTATCAGTGTCTTTCTTTTGGGTGCCTGCTAGCTCCCACTCTCTGGCTGTCTCCTTATCTCTCTACTCCTCACTCTCCTCCACCTGACTGGCTTTGGCAGCTGCTCTTCACTCCCCAACTCCCCTCCCCTTTTCTCTCTCTCCTTCTCTCTATTCTCCTCTCTTTTCTCTCCCTCCATCTCTATTTCCTGTCTTCATTTTGCCACCCGAGCGAATGCCAGTTCATCTTGCCCACATTTACTTCTCAGGATGGGAAGACTTAGCAAAAGATGAAAGAGGAAAGAGAGAAACAGCAACGGTGTGCAAGAGCAAATAAATAAATAAATAAATGTATGCAACAGAAAAAAAAAAAAACATGTTTGTCAAAGAGGAACACTGATATACAGTGAGAGAAACAGTAGGAAGAGCAGGTGTAGACAGAGGAAACCTGTGCAGTTTTTTGTGCGTCTAGGCTGTATCACAGGAACGCAGCTAACATACAGTAAGCAATGACCAGCAGCTCAAGACTCGCCGTGCTGTGCGAGCTACCAGTGGTTTTCTACCGCAGCCTCATCCACCTAACTCCCTTACCATACACTATATTAATGGACATCTGTGGCTCAGGTGGTGGAGGAGGTTGTCTCATAATCGGAGGGTTTTTTTTACAACAAGTGTCATAAAAACGCTTTGAGTGGTTGGTAGGTCAGAAAGGGACTAAGTATAAGTACCCATTTATGATAAATAACTAAACAAATTACAACAAAACATACTGTATGTTCAAACTTCTAGTTGTATGGTCCTGGTGTTATTTGTGCAGGTTTTAGGCATTAAGTCCTCAAAATTTAATGACAGGTAATACGTAATTTGTTCAAGAGGTATTATCTGATTGGACGCTCCTAAACAGGATGACATCATGTGCTTTCCAAAACCATTGCAAATCACTGTTGGTGAAATACATGTGATGTGACAATACTCTGCTTAAGTGTTTCTTACATTTAGGCACAAAGCCCACTAGGTTAGGTCAAAATTAGTGCTTTATTAAGGGTTGGAGAGCTACTCTGTCATTGCTACAATGGTAAACACGTGGTTAAGAATGTAAAATTATCATAATCAAACTTTTTTGCTTTCTTTCAACTATAGCTATGGCTATAGAATAATGACATCATCCATGTTTTGATTGGTTTCCTTCTCTCTGTCTGCATGGGCACGGCATGGCTCAGTTTACCAAACATATACTACATGGATGAACAAACTCAAAGCTTTCTTCAAATGTCTTTTATTAATGTTACCCCCCTCTGCATGCCAATGCCAACACCGTGATTTAGATATCTTATATATATATATATATCTTTTTGCCTGTTCCCAAATTTAATATAAAATTGTGACAATTTCTATTTCCTTCTTCAGTGAACATGCTTTTTTCCTCTCTCTTATTTCCAAAATCTTTGATAATTTCCACTTTAAAAAACTCCAACACTGACTGTGAAAGGGAACAGTGTCACCCTGATGTTTTATTGATCCATTCATCCATCCTGACCTCTGCCATATCCTGACTCTTCAATTACCTGACTGACTCCTTTGTTTCCGTAATAATTACTACGAGCACTAAAGGGCTTTGTCACGAGAACGTGAAAATATGTTGTTCTGACACACTCATAGAACTTACACTGCTGTTATTCATGGGAGGACAGTTTTAATTTTTAAGAGATCTACCTCTGCTTCCACCAAAAAATAGTGGAGGTGAGCAGAATTTCATTTGTGGTGTCACAAAACATCAACAGCAACTCTTTGCAAAACACTGAACAGTTTTCATACAGGACTATATCCGTGACCGAAAGTTTTAATGAAAACTGTTGACAGGGATCTTTGATTTATTTAGTGTGAATGAAATGGCATTCACTTCCACTGTATTGGAGTGATGGAGACTATATTTATACATTTATATTTTATTTTTTGTAATTTCACTGACTGATATTTGTTGTCATTAAAGCAACACCAATCAATATTTTATATGGACCATGGATCAAATGATTGTAATGACAAATCTGCCATCTAATAATCACCTAAATTTAAAGTTCCCTTTTTTAAGGTCTTTCAGCTCATTGTTTTGTTTTTTACAGCCAGCGAATTTACTGTTGTGGTTCCCTCTCACAGCAGGCAGCTGCCAAAAAGTGGAACACTATCTGTCCAGCACCAAACAGCATACAGCAGACAAATAAAGTAAGCAACTAGCCGGTCAACGTAATTAAGCATTTAGCAGGTAAAGAGTTTGGTAACATGTTAGCTATAAAAATGTGACTTGTTGTGCTGCCCCAAAGTGGCCAAACAAATAAATTAGTGCAGGTTGAAGGGAATAAAAAAAAAAGTAGTTCTGAAAAATCTAATAGGAGCAGGGATTTCCTCGTCAGCATGTGGCTGGGAAACCAACACTACAGCAGCTTCTGCCAACTGTGTTTCATTAAGGTGAAGATTGTGTGGAAGTGAGAAAACAGTGCGTGACAAAACAATCCTGATAGCAGAAGCTTCTATACGTGCCGGACCAGCGGGAGAAAGATAAAGGGGAGACACATTGGGATAGAGCAAGAAAGCAAAGGACAAACAGAAATTGAAAAAGAGAAAAACAAGGCCGCGATCCCCAACAAGCCGAGACGAATGACAGCATCCAAAGTTGGCGATAAGATTGAGGTGGAGAAAAGAGACAAAGGAAGGAGTTTGTGGTAGAAGAGAAAGAGCACGCTCAGCAATATAGATCCATAGCCCTGGGTTAGCGGAGACAGAGAGAACTCTTCATCAGCACCTCGACTGCTGCCGATATTGCTGAATCATCATCGCCCGATACACAGCTGCAGGATAAAAAAAAAAAAAAAAAAAGGCCTCTGACACATCATCACCTTCATTATCACTCATTGGCCTCATCATTGTCATAACACAGGATAAAAGCCATCATGTGCATCATTCACTATAAGAGAAAGACAAAATATTGACTTGTAATTCACTTTCTAAATGAATCAAACTGTTGGTGGAGTTCATCCCTTTAACTATTCTTCCCAAAGCCTAGTGGGAAACGCCTGGAGCTATTGGGCATCTTTCCCGGTGCCAGCCTCGCACCTGCCCCTGGCAAAAACAAAATAACTATGCAAAACTCTCTTTCGCTCTTGCAGGCTCCCCTCTTCCTAGTTTCCTCTTTTCCTCTTTCAGTTTTTAATTAAACTGAAGCAGAGGGCTGCGAAAACCTGCTACTAATTACACAGCCGCTGCCTCTCTCTCTCTCTCTCTCTCTCTCCCTCTCTTTCTCCTCTGTTTGCTTGTTTCTCCTCTCCTCTCCCTTCTCTTGCCTCCTCTCTGAGCTGAGCTGGAGCTCCGCCAACAGCCTGTGGAATCACTTACCAGCTACCACAACGGGGGAGAGAACGTACACATGTCGGCGTGTACACACACACACGTGCGCGCTCGCACACAAACACACACATCAGCACAAATGTGCGCAAGCGGACAAACCCAGTTCACAAGTTGAAATGTGCAAAATGCAGAACACACACACGGCAGGTCACACTCAAGACATCCTGACGCGCTCGTGCTTACCCATTTTGCGGCTTTGCCTGTGTGTGTGTGTGTGTGTGTGTGTGTCGCAGGCACAAGGGTGATCAGCTCCCTAATGAGAGAGAACACTAATCATATTTCACACTGACACAAACACAATCACAACATCTGTATCCACTGTGGCCCGCCCTCTCACTCCTCTCCCTCCTTGCCTCTGATGCACAGTACCTTCTCTCCCCACTCCTCTCCCCTTGCATCTCTCACCTCAATCCCCTGCTCCCCCCCTCCATCATATTCTCCATCTTTCCATCACTTCCCTTTTCTCCTCTGCCCTCTTCACAGACACTGAACACACAGAGGTAGAAAGCTTGAGACTGACACCCTCTGTCACCCTGCTCACCTTTGCTTCATCTCTCCCTCTGTCTCCCCTCATCAAACTATGCATCTCTTTTCTTCTCTTTGACTCTCTCTCCTTTCCATCTTAATACAGTACGCTCTTATTTAAGCTTGTGCTTTGAGGGGGGGATGGTGGCGGCGACACTGTAATTTAACAACGGGTCGTCCAATCCATCACACAGACAATGTACACACACTGCTGCCATGCATTACCTGCAGGCGAGCGTGTGCGTTTGGTGTGTTTGAGTAAGAGAAGGAGAGAGAGAGAGCAAAAGAGTGAATCAGTGAGAAGGAAAAGGGGCAAAGGAGAGGAACGGGAGGGGATAAAGGGGAGGAAACAACGGCAGAGATAACACAGAGTGTAATATAAAGACACCTCCACGGAGGACACACACAATAATGGCTCTGAGCAGTGTTGGGCAGAGGAGGGAGTGATAAAACAGGAGTGGTAGCTTGATGATAGGAGATAGAGGGAGCAGATAGAGAGATGCAGCTTTAGCTAAAGTAGCTGGACAGCAGGAGTGGGCGGGACACAGAAGCCCCCTCTGCCGCAATCAAGCCTCTGTCACCATCTGGACGCCATTTTAAAACCATCAGCTCTGGCTCCCCATGTAAACAAGGGCACGACCCCAAACATGCTCCCCTCACTAAATGGGCTCTTTCTGGCAGCTGCAGACCCCAAAATGGCTGACTTTGTGGGGTGAGAATTGGAGCCAGAATGGCTGGCTGACTGTGTTACAGGGGAGGGCGTTCTGTTCGTCATTACTGCAGCATTTCTGACTGTGTACACAAGATGTTAGGTTGTCATTTCTCCAAAATCAGTTAGTGGTAGTGAGTTCAGCATTCCAACACCCCCCCAAAATGGATGACTTTGAGGAAAATGGGATGCGTGGTGGCTGGTTCAGTTGATCCAAACTGGAGACAGGTAGGCAAGAAAAGGAAAGATATGACTGATTACCAGGACAATCACAGATTTGTTTATACACAGAACCAAGTAGCAATTTATTTGCATGAACCTAATAATCATGAAAATTACATGAACATGATTTAAAAGTGGAATCTAATCTCAGCCTGAATCCAAATGATGGTCCAACCCTCTCCGTTTCTAACAGTCAAATTTCTTTCATTATAATCTGATTTTTGTTGATTAGTCAATAATCATCCGGTCTATAAAATGCCAAAAACTAGTGAGAAATGTCCATCAAAATCACAATTTCACAAACAAGTTGACATCTTCAGTACGCCTGTCCAAACAGGAGTTCAAAATCCAGATATTTAATTTACAGTCATAAAGGACCGAGAAAACCAGCAAATATTCATATTTGAGAAGCCAGAATCAACTCACGTTTTTGCTTTAAAATATTATTCAAATGATTAATTGCTTACTAAAATAGTTTTTTATTCAATTCCTCATCAATTTATCGATTAATCGATTAACAATTTAAGCTCAATTTCAGCTTATTTTAGTAGCCTACAGTTATATCACGAAGCAGCAAAATTAACTGTAAAAATGAAAGGTCAACAAAACAGGTCCACTTCGTTCTCTAAAATAAGCGCTGGGTATTGTTGCTGTTCCACGAGCAGGTAAACTTTAATTGGCATTTAGATTAACACAAACAAATAAACAAACAAGCTTCATGAATGGCAGATTATTGAGAATTATGATGTGCTTACATGGGTGTGGGACAGAGATAGAGAGATAGAGTCTATGACAGTGAAAAACAGAGGGAGCATGTCAGGGGGTTGTGTGTATTCCTATGGGGGATTGTGTGTGTGTGTGTGTGCGTGTGTGTGAACATGTGTGTTTGTAAGCAACACAAAGGGGAACAGTTGAAGATCTGATGCAAAGTTCAGACACACGCACACGCGCGTGCGCGCACACACACAGGCCCGTATCTCAGGCAGAAGTATGATAATGACATGGAAATGATATGGTAATGATATGGTAATCTGGCAACATTATTCTGCCCACCAGAGACTAGGAGGGAGAAGAACCTGCCACAAACTGCACACATGCACACACCCACATGCACACACGCAGGGACGAGGTGAAATCTATGGACTGGCATGACTACGGAGAGTCAGGGGGGAAGGTGTGTGTCGTCCAAAATATTGAAGAGAGGAAGTCTCTTTGGTTGATTACACACAAACATTTTAGCTGTAAAGTGCAACACTTTACAAAATTTACAAATGAAAATCAGCGATGTGCTACACAACAAAGATTCTGCATATTAAGAGTATGACAAAAAACAAACAAACTTATGGTTCACTTAAGATTTCTTTTCGCTTCTCAGCTCAATCACTGCGGATGACAACTGAGCCAACACAATCCGCTGATGAACTGTCACAAGGTAATCTCCAGAAGAAGACTAGTAAGAGGACTATTTTTTTTTTTTTTTTTTTACCCTCTTCTTCTTTTTCCAAGGTCAAGAATGAAACTTTACACTCAAGTATATTTCTATCTATATTTATAGATATATAGAGGGTTTATATGATGCAGTAAAAATCTGAAATAAACCTAAAAAAAGACCTACAGCATCAAAATAGAGACGCTGACCATAAAGCGTGGACTATTAATAGACCTTTTATTACTCAGGCTGCAACTTTTACATTGAATACAACACTGCCGCCCTCTGGATACACACCTACACTGCAGTATTTATAATGTACAATATATATAGACCTACAATATACTGATCATGTGGAATGATTGCAACTTGGATGGGAGTTAAAAAGAAGTGTTACTTAAGATTCTGTGAGTCAAAACAACATGAACATTATACAATAATGTTACTATGTATATGCCCCTCGCACTACTAGTTTATATTATCTACTATTATTCAGATGACTTGACTTTTTTCAGTTTTACGGTGATTGTATTCTTTTCAAATCTACTGGATTACAGCATCAAGTACAAGTAAACTAAGAGAACAAAATGACATTTTGTGAACAAAACCAAAATTGAGCATGAAAAGTCAGTCCACATTCTGGCTCCTTTACCTCAACTTTCAACCGCATCTCAGTATGTACCTGGTGTATGTACTGTTTACTGAGAAAACTATCTGTTGAGGAAGACCATAAGCTGTCTGGAAAAAGGCAGTAAGTGGACATTGAGTGAGCATTTGTTTTAATATGAACTAATAAAGCTAAAGGCAAGACTGCTGATAAAAGACCAACATCACCATTTCTTATTTCCTTTCCTTCTTACCTTTCTCTCTCGCTCTTCCTCCCTGGTTGTCAGTGTTTCCCTCGCTGCTTCCCTTTAAGTGGCTGTGATTGACAGGTGGGCTATATCCATGCAATATCACCCAGCGCACGTTCCTATTCCCTCCTGGAGCCTTCATCCACCGGTCAAATTAACCTTCTGTGCCAACGGGAGGGGGCCCTGCGTGGGCCAATCAGCAGGTGATTAGGCCGGGGGTGGGAGGGGTGAGGGGTCACTGCGATGGGGCCATCGCAAGCCTGATTGGTTTCAATCAGCAGCCAGCCGCAAGGACAGCTGGGAGCTGAGCCGCAGTGAGCGCTAATCAACGCGTCCCACAGTGAGGCATGAACAGTCACCACACACACACACGCGCACACACACATACACACAGGTGGATTGATGTTGGTGTGTACACACTGACAACACGGACATCTCTGTGTGTAGACATTCACACAGAGACAAGAAACACACACAAATACACACAGCAAGACACGGGAAGCAGAAATGAACAGTCAAGACCACAACAGATAAACAGAAAATCCCATAATGGAAAAAAAAAAAACAGAGAGACAGAGTGAGAGAGAGAGAGAGAGAGAGACAGAGAGAGAGAGACATACCCAGAGCCACCACAGAAACTCACAGTAAATTGAATGACTAATTGCATTGGATTCGTTAATTTGACCACTGGCACATCTGATAGGGGCCCGTGACATTGGTTAGCAATGCTCTGTCCTACAAACCACAACAACACCTCCTCTGTGATGTCTCAAATGTGGAACAATTTGGATTCTCTCCGCAATGTCTGATGTTATGCTAATTCTTGTTCAGACCTCAGTAAAGCGCAGCGTTGACCAGCCACTGATCAGATGAGAAGGAAGAAGTCACAAAGAGTTTACTATACGGCTCCTCTTCGGTGGGTTGAAAGCGGAGAAGACACACTGGTCTGCTCTGGTTTCTATTTATGACAGTCAGTGTCACTGATCGTTGAGAGGAATGTCTGCAGAGCAACAGGAGGAAAATCTCCTCCAGTGTGTGTTTGATGCATCCCATGTTCACATTTTAACAGCGAGTTTCTAGAAATGTAAAATCATCTGTTGCCACTGCCAACAGCTTTCATTGTTTGACCTTTTACATGTATATTCTCTTATAAAACATCAGGCCACATTTTTTTTAAACTTTCCTTTTCTTATCTTTTTATCCTACAAGAAATCAGCAGTCGTCTCCTCATCACCCACTGAGGCAAAATAGGGAGATCTAGAAAAGCAGGTTATTTTTAAGATATGCAAAATAAGAAAGAAAAATATTTTTTATCTGTCTAGCTGTCTATTTTTTATCTGTCTACCATGAGTCATCACCAGTTTCATTGTTAGAGACTTAAACATTGTCAAACAAGAGCCTCTAAATATAGGTAACTGATAATAGTTAATAGTTAACATAGTTATTTTTCTGCCTTCAAAAAGTAATTATAGTATCAGCCCACATATTCTTATCACTCCATAGTTTAGTAGGCCTGAAGATTCAAGTAAAAAAAAATTTGTCCCTGACTAAGGTCAGTGTGAAATTATACCAACCCACAGGAAAGATCAACAGGCAACAATCCCCCATTGATAATGTGATGTGGAGCTGTGGCATCATCAAACCCTGTGTTACTAAAAATCTGGTCCAGTAAAACCATGGCAAAGATGTAGATGATGGTCTTCATTTGTTCTTTTGGTTAGCTCAAATCTCAAAACTCTGATTGAATCTAAATCTCTTCTGAAATTTCACTTGTGTACGTCTCTCCAGTGGTGCTGCGGAAGATAGGACTGCCAACAAACTTCTTATCTTTTTCAGGAGCTGTCACTTAGAGAAATGTGGAATGTAAAAAAAAAAAGGTGGCTTTCTTCACTGGTACTAAAATCACTGGCTACTGGCTGAATGATTCAGCAGAAGGTTGGATGTAAATTGTTTGAATTAATTGGCCAGTTGTTGCTGTAGTTTAATGATGCAAATCCTGTCCCGCTTTGTGCAAAGATTTTGATGTCAGTTTAGTGGAACCATAGTTGATGGCAGCAGTGACATATAATACCAACATCTCATTAAACTTGGCAAGAAGACAAAGCAAGGTGTTTCCCCAAGTAAGAAAGGAAGAAAGGAAGCCTGCTCTGAGAATGTGACCAACTACTGTGTGACATATCTTTTACATTAGTGTTGTTACTGTTTAATAGGCTACTGGAAGATGTATTTCCATGTTTCTCTTGGCTCATTTCCTGACTTTCTTGTTCTAACAAAACATAAGTAGAAATCAAGCTCCAAAGAGTAGTCTATCACAAAACAACAATACATCTACTTTAAGTCAATCCAATCATTCTTTTATGTAATTTCAATAACACATTCATGAAAATATGTTGTATTTTGTATATGCTAAAATAATATTTCTTATAGCAATAAATAATCTATAACTAAAGAGTGTATAGTGTTTGTACTATTGGTGTTTTGGACCACCTGGGATGCAGGTAAATGCTGACAGGAAGCCAGCAGCATTGATGGGGAGCCGCTGTCGTGACAGATTCAGAGCTGGTGGGCAAGTGGGCAATATACAACCGGGCTCAGCACCCCCTATAAACATAATGCCAGAGGTGAAAGGACTGAAGTGGATGTTGACAGAAGAAGCCAAGAAGAGAAAATGAGAGTGACTGAGCATGAGGCCGCCAGACAAGAGTAAATCTTAGACTGACTTTTAATCACTGGCAAGAGCTTCATGAAATAAAAGGCTGAAAGACAGATGGCTTGCTGCTATGTCTTGTGTTGTCGCACTTGGTTGACGTTTGGCTGTTAGCAAAGTTGTCGACTCACTGGTTTTTGGTCATAAGAAATCTAATCATCAACAATCAACAAATGCACGTGTACATCTGTCCATGATTTACAACAGTGTTAGAGCACTCTGAAACTGGGGGTGCTAAATCATAAAAAATACCCACACAATGGTGCTTTAATAGTAAACGAAGTAGTTAAAATGAGCACCAACACAAAGCAGCTAAATCATTAAAATGCTGCTTACAAAGTCATGCATCAGTAATAATAACCACATTCTGCTGCAGAACTGACTGTGATACTTCAACTACATTTTGCTTTTGTCCATCCATCCATTATCTGTAACCACTGTAATCTTCATCAGGGTCACGGTGGGGCCGGAGCCTATCCCAGCTGACTTTGGGTGATAGGCAAGTCCCCAGTTCGATTTTGCTTTAGTAATTAAGTAAAAATTATAACTAAAAGAATCTTATTATCTAGCCTACGGTGCATTTTTATTGTGTGGTATTGCTATTTTTACTTTTACTGCTGTACTTGCTTGTAAACCTATCCTTTAATTGTAGTAGACTAATACCACTTTAAGAGAAGCTCTTCTCCTTTAGTGTTGTGTTACAGTCATTTGCTATTGTTCCCTATTTCTGTTCCCACCAGTAAAAAGTCTATATTACACCTTAAACTTGTGCAAGAGTAAAAAAAAAAAAAAAAAAAAAAGTACCCATGAGAAATAGGCGAGGTTACATCCGGAGTCTCCAGGATTGAAACAGTGAGCGCACTGTTGCAGTGTCTGCGCATGTGCGGAACATAAAGGCGAAGGGGACGCGGAGACGTGTTTACAGCAGAAAGAAGTGTTTATCATGGCGGGATAAAAGCTAGAAACACAGGTAAGACAGCCTGCGTGACGCATACATACACGGGTAATACGAAAGCGCGGTTCGTGATGTTTTCAGGCGAGTAAAAATAAGTTATATTGACAACATGGTGCGTTAGCAATAACTTTTCGGGGCTCACGCGTTAAACTGCTGCTTTAGTTAGCCTGTTTGACACATCACAGCCTTCGTTTAACTTGGTGAGTCTGTGAGGTAGTTTATGATAACAGTATCCGGCTGTCACAGCGTGTGTTCAGTCAAAATGTCAGCAAACAGCTGTCAGGGTAAGAAGAGCTTTCTCTTTGTACTATGGAGAGAGATAACAGCAGTCTATGGGCGTACACATCCTGTAAGAAGTCTGCCGAGCTGTAGTGTTTGTTCATCAGTTTTTTGTTGTTGTTTTTTTTCAGACAAAAGTAAATGGTTATATCATAAACTTATAACTGCGTCCGCGTGACTCCATTTGTTTCAGGCACGGTGGGGCGTGAGACATCACACACTTGAGTCAAGTGACTTGACCACACGGCTGCCGACAGATGTTTTATCTCTGTTTCCGGCAGAGTCATGTTTCAGCATGACCTAGCTACCCAATTCCGGTTTAATCTTGTACACATTAAACATTTACGGGAATCAGGATGCATCGCTACATTTCTAAATAGACTCAATTCAACAAATAGCTGTATGCTGGCACTGCACTGCAAGTACAAAATGTCTTTTCACTTGAGGTACTTTGTACTTGAAACTACCCAACTTTACACAACTTCAGCTACAGAATACAGATACAAAAAGATGTTCATGCAGTAATGCACCTGTAATAATAATCCATGGGTGTATATTCAGGTATATTCAGATCAGGAGCACTGCTCTCTGGCTCTTGAACTGGTTTCATTTAGGATTTAAAAACACCTGACAAGGGTCAGCCTACTCAGTGGAGTGCCTAATGTTTTTTGAGGTGGTACGTGGTACAAAGAGTATCAGAAACACGGATTAAGAACGCAGACATCTCACTTAAAGCAGAGTATTTATACACTGTAATTTTGCTACTTTTACTTCAGTAAAAGGTCGGAAGCTCATCCCGCCACTGATTCTCACAGTTCCTCCTGGTTTGAAGTATCCGGATCACATCCTCTGATTTCATATTCAGTTCCAGAAATTACTTTTGTTGTTGTTTTTAGTCTTTATATTTATTGCTTAGTTGCTGGGATGAAAATCTGCATTTTCTTGGTTTTCTTGTGGCATATTGTTGCTCACCTCTGATAGGGCAAACATTTATTAATTTATTTATTAACATCTATTACAGCTGATTAACCAGTTAGTGGATTAATAGAAAATACTGATAATTGATTCTCAAATCAATATTATCAACATTTGAAGCTTCTCATATATGAGAATTAGCTTTTTTCTGTTTCATGTCATTGTAAAGTTATTGTTTTCCGCAGTTGATGACACTCACGTGAACTCTGAAAAACTGCGGCGCGCACAATTAATCAAAACAGTTACTGAAAACAGCATCGATGATGAAAAGGTAACGCCTGCACACTTCATGCTCCGTGTCACAAAAGTAAAATAATGACAGTGTTGAGTTTTACAGGGAACCACATCAATATTTATAAATTATCCACATCATCACACTGACAAGCTGTATGCTGGCAGGTGTGGTTAATCATCCCCAACAGGGTGATGATCGTTCAACAATAATAATGACTAATAATAATAAAACAATAGTAAAGTACACAGAGAACGGTAGAGAAATAAATAATACACTAAATGTACATGAATTTAGGATTTCTTCTCTCTTTTTCTAAAATATATTTTCAATGTAGGTGATGTTGATTTTGATACATGTGACGATGTATTGGATATAATGTGTATAAACATATTTTACAGCTTTTTTGTAATTTATCTCTACACCTTTTTTTTTTTTAATTGTAATGTTGTTTTTGGATGTTTATCACCCTGGTTGCCTTGTCAGCCTAATGGCGTCCATACCAGACACACATGGGTGTGGATCCATTCCTTCAGGACATTCTGTAAGCCAAGCCTTGTCATTATTAGACTTTTGTGGCTTGGACTGAATGTGCAGGCGTTACCTTTACTAAATGATAATTGGCAGTTTCATTCGTACTGCATTTCTACATTTCTTAACACATACTGTGATTAATCTTTGCAGGTAAGCTGCTGGTTCCACTCCACTCCACAGTGATGTCTTCTGTCTGGTGGGACCAGTGGTCCCTGCTGGACGGAAACGATAGTATGTCTGCTTCTTCGATGGAAAACAGTACTTGCTTCATTGCCGGACAGCAGACCGTCATTCTGGGAAGTAAATTTGGAGGAGTGCCAGTTGTGCTTCTGCTCAATTTCATCGTCTTTCTGGTATGTGTATGTCAGCCTGCCTGTGATGAAGACTGAAAGTCTTGTGACCCCAATTTTGTTTTTTGTATATCTGTTTTTTAGCATCTACCAAAAATTGCACAATAATGTTTTCCCCCTATTATCAGTATTAAACAATACAATATTTTTTTTACCAACCACTGCTTTATTCATGTCAAGGCGTGAGTATATGTTTTATTTAATATCATGAGGTGAAAACTGATTAGTTCCAGCTCTCCTTCCGCCTGCAGGTGTTGCTGATCGTCTTCTCTATTATCAGAAGGACATTCTGGGACTACGGGCGTCTGGCATTGGTCGCAGATCAGGAAGGGTCAGTTCATGATCTCACATACGTCAGATTTCATTGTTACCATGATAGCCGAGCAGTACCAGTCAGATATTTGCCATGGACATTTTTCAGATGCAAAATACTGACCAGAAGAGTGAGATGCCTTTTGTTTTTTATCAGTTTTCAGTTTAGTCATTGACACTGAACTATGTGTATCAGGTTTACTGACTCAACACACCATCAGTATGGAAGGTCATTCTCCAGCATGGATGACCCGGAGCATGAAATGGTACGTTATAAACAGTCTTTGTCATCGTTTCAGCCTTAAAATCAGTATTCCTAAAGCATAAAAGAAAAGTCCAACTAACTGAGATGAGTCAATAGTTAAATAGAACAATAAAGAACTTAATATTAATTGTATGTTAATGTACTAAAAATGTCTCTTTCTGCTCAGGGATGCTGCTCATGGCTGCCTTACATCCTCAGAATGGAGTGAGTAGTTTGTTGTCTGTTTTTGCCGTTCATCGTCTCGCAATTCATAGCTCAACCAAAGTTTTATCATGTTGTGCATACAAGTCGTGTGTTGATTCCTTCTAATCTGTGTGTGTGTGTGTCTGTGTGTGTGTGTGTCTGTGTGTTTTTCAGCGAGGAAAAAATAAAAGCCAGATGTGGCATGGATGCTGTTCACTACCTGTCCTTCCAGCGCCATCTGATCATCCTGTTGGTGATCGTAAATGTCACCTCACTCGGGATCATACTGCCTGTTAATCTGTCTGGAGACCTGCTGAGTGGTTGGTATACAATTATGTCAACCAACCAGTGTGTGTTAACGGCTAAAATCACAGTTAGCTTACATATACAGTATTTAAAGCTGTTTTATGTACAGATAATGGGTTAGGGTTAAATGTGAATCAAGCAATCGAATTTAGCAGTTGCACTTCATAATGATGATGATGATAATAATAATAGGTGACTTTTTTCATGTCTGATTTTGACCAGTTAGCCATTAAACTTTTTCTGTCCAGGTTCTCTACTTACTTATATTTCTACTTACACGATGTATGTTTTCTGTTAATTTCTTTCAGATGCTGATCCAGAGAATTTTGGAAGGACAACTATTTGGAATCTTCAGACCGGGTAAAATATATTAACACATGTTTCTATTATAAAACCGTTTTGTGGTTTGGTTGTGACAAAATACATCTTGATGTCTATCATTTTACTTCTAGAAACAATCTGTTATGGCTGCATACGGTGTTTGCAGTTCTGTACCTGATCCTGACAGTATTTCTGCTGCGCCGTTACACGTCACAGCTCAAAGACATGAGCAGAGAGACGGTGAGTCTCTGACCAGAAGATTTAATGTTATTAAAGCTATGAGCACCCACACCTGGTCTGAATGTCTCCCACAAATGTCCTAGCCAGATTACAGTGTTTAATTGTACTAATTAGATGCTGAATGTCACTCACCTGTGCTGGTACCTGAATGATCTGTGATTCTGTCTTTCTGTTTGTAGACCAGAAACACTTTGTTTGTGTGTTCAATACCTAAAAAAGCAACTGCTGAAGCTGTAAAGACCCATTTTAAGTGAGTAGACTGACGTAAAAAGATTCACTGTTTCCTGTTAAGTCAAATTTTGGTTTGATTTACCATAGTGTACATGCTTGTTGCCATAAACAGTGGCCACCTTCTCCATTCCTCAATGTCAGTGGTGTTTTTTATATAGAGAGGCGTACCCTTCCTGTAAACTGTCTGCTGTGACCTTGGGATATGACGTCGCCAAGCTCATGTACCTTGATAAGGAAAGGTAAGAAGTCAAAGAAACAGTAAATAAAAGTCATGTGATCATTGCACTCTGTGCCACTTAGGTCATGCCACAGCGTGTCACAAAAAAGAAAAGTCAAGGCCCATAGAGCCACCATTCAGTGTTGATGATGATAAAAATGTTTTTTGGTGTGTGCTACTGATAAATATTTTTCATTTTAACACACACACAGTGACAAACCCACACAGATAACTGTCACATAGCTTGTAGATTATTTTAGTTTTATGGCCCACAAATTTACAGTATGATTCGGTCTCACTCTTACTACAATATTTAAATGCTTTCGGGTGTTATCTACACGTCCGCAGAGGGAATGGTTGTAAGCGCCAGCACGTAAATCAGATGATGAGATATTTAGTTTTTTCTTTCTTTTTTTCCAAAGTTAAACCAGCACGTGTTTTTCTGTTTGTTCATTCACACCAGGGTGCGAGCCGGAAAAAACCTGCGCTACTACGAGCGTGTCCTGGACACCACAGGGAAGAGTGAGCTGATTAACCCTCGTTTGTGTGGTCACCTCTGTTGCTGCGCCAGCTGCAACAAGGTGAGGTGGACCAGACGATAAGTCAGTTTTGTGCAGGATATATTTTGTTTCTTTATGTAACATTTCAGGTTAAGAAACGTAAAAGCATATTACTACACATGGGTTTATTATGTGATCAAATGAAAAAGGTTATTTAATCATTTTGTGTGTTTCTTCAGGTTGATGCCATAGAGTACTACAAAACGAAAGAAAAAGACCTGCTGGAAGAGGTGAGGACGCAGGTAGAAGAGGTGCCAAACCACCCCCTAGGGATTGCCTTTGTCACCTTGCAGACTGAGTCCATGGCCAAGTAGTGAGTACCAATTTAAAGGTGTCTTTGCTGGAAGGAAATAGGATATGATTGGTTGGCCTACAGAATGTGCCATTGTCTGTCGGCATACAAACAGCTCTAGTCTGTCAGCTGACTTCTTGATTCTGCTCTGTCCTGATCACAGGACAGTGACCTCTGAATTTTATTGCCACGACGTGACTTTTTTTTTTTCTGGAAACTGGCCTTTGGACAGCCATAATAGTTATAACCCGGTTAATGTGTGTCACTAACAGCTGCCATTTACTCATTTCAGCATTCTGAAAGACTTCAATGCACTCGAGTGTGGTGGCACGTCCTGCTGTTGTGGGAGGCAGCGCCAGCCTTCATCTGAAAGTGAAAATCTGAAAGTGCACAAGTGGAGGGTCAGCTTTGCACCCCATCCCAAAAATGTGTACTGGTAAGGTCTGAAATACAAACCTTTCAGACAGTATGTGCTCCATGCAGATCATATGACTTGTACTGATAGTGCCAATGTGCCAATAGGACTGGGAAGTAATTCAATAATATCAGAACTTTAAGTGGAATCAAATGGCGTTATTGTTAGCCAACTGAAGTTAGAACATTTTTTAAATAGAAAAAGTTTTTTGTTTGTTATGGCAATATTGGTTGCATGCAAATATTCGTTTGTAATATTGTAAACAATGACTCCAACCATAGCACCCAAACTATTCACACAGGAATTTACAGGGAGAATGTGACATCTCAAAATGACGTGAAGTGATCCATTAGCGAGAAGCCGTATCACTCTGTTGGACTACAAAAACAATCTGTTCGCTCGCGGTTGTACAGTCTTTCCAGATAATAGAAGAGAGAGAGAACAGCTTTTTTACTGTCGGAGCTTAACAGATCTGTGTATTACGCCCATCTGGGTGTCAGAACAGAGTCAGTCACTGGTGCCATCGAATCATTTTTCACACTCACACACTAATTCTCACTTGCATATGGAGCCAAGAACTCACAGTGTGGAGTCTGGAAGGAGAACAGCACTAGCGGGTCACAGTGGACAGACCAGATATCAATACTTAGGACTGACTTGGGACATCCCTATACTGTGGAAAATGTCATAAAAAATACCTACATATATACATACATTCAGTTCCTTGAGGAAGAGCAATAGAAGTGTGTTTATGTTATGTTTTATGGCCGGCATCCACTTTGCCTCTGAAGCAAACTGTCCTGTTGTGACTGTTTCGTCGTCCCACAGGGAAAATCTGTCAGTGAGGGGTTTTAAGTGGTTCGCACGCTATGTGATGCTCAACCTCTGCCTCTTCATCCTGCTCACCTTCCTCACGACTCCCACCATCATTATCAACACCATTGACAAGTTCAACGTGACTAAGCCCATCCAGTATCTCAATGTAAGGCTTACACATGCAGACACTCATACTTGTCACAATTCTTTTCTTTCAGAGTTGTGTATCTATAGTTTGTTTGGTTTCTCACCCCAGAGCCCCATCATCAGTCAGTTCTTCCCCACCCTCCTGCTGTGGTCTTTCTCTGCATTGCTGCCCACTGTAGTCTACTATTCTACTCTGGGAGAGGCACACTGGAGCAGGTATTACACCCATATTCACACATATTGGCGGGTAGTTCTTGATTTATCTTGGCAGACTAAAATGCTTTAAATTAAATACATTTTTTTGTGTCTCAGGTCCAGTGAGCAGCTGAGCATGATGCGGAAGCTGTATTTCTTCCTGCTCTTCATGGTGCTTATCCTCCCCTCGCTTGGACTCACCAGGTAAATTTTATTACCACAAGCTTGAGGAACGTTTTGCCCAGTAGCTAGACTAATTGTTGTAGTTTACTGTAGCAATCTGTGTACAATAATGTCAGGTACGGTAATAAAGGAAAACTTGGGACGCTTTACAAAATGAGGGAGCATAAGATGTGACTCATTGGTTTCTGCAGTAAAAAAATTACCACATCGAGAAGTGAAAGCTGAAAGAGGTTCCTCCAGGCTAACTTTTTGTTTGTTTTTCTGTCAGTCTTGCAGTGTTTTTCCGCTGGCTGTTTGATAAAAGGTTTCTGGCAGATGCGAAAGTAAAACTTGAGTAAGTATTCCTTCTTATTTTCTTCTCATCAAGCTGTGCTAACGAATCAGTTTGAATAAAGGGCTTTCAGACTATTTAATGCTCTGATGCTCTGATAATAAGTATATATAGAGGAAAGTCAAATTTCTAAGCTACTTCAGTTTTAATGTGAACACACATCATAAAATCCAGCTGTATTCAAGTTTTCTGGTACATGGATTGTACTTCTGTTCTGCATTTTTAGTCTTCCCAACCACTCAAGGTGCTTTTACACCACATCACATTTACCCATTCATACACTGATGAGTGGCTCCATGGCAAGATGCCAGCTGCTCATTAGAAAGTAACTAATAATATCCACACACTCACACACGTTCAGGAGCAATTTGTGTCAGTATCTTGCCAAAGAACACTGGGCATCACTGATCTTCTGACCCTCTGTATGTCCTGAACCACAGCGCTCGCAATGTTTTAACTGTTTTTTTTTTTCAATTATAATTATTATTATTGTTGTTGTTGTTGTTGTTGTTGTTGCAGCCACTCAAAACTGCATTGGTTTACAATCTAGCTTCATATTTTATTCATCACATTTCATATTTATAAGTTTCTAAAGTTACATAACAGTTTGTGAGAAACTCTTTTTATAACTGTGGGTGGAATAATATTTTCTTAAAACTGACTACTACTTTTCTCTCATCAACACCAGGTGTGTGTTCTTACCTGACCAAGGGGCATTTTTTGTCAACTATGTGATCGCAGCGGCTCTCGTGGGCTCTGCGATGGAGTTGCTCCGGTTGCCAGGGTTACTGCTTTACACCATTCGCATGGCGTCTGCTCACTCAGCTGCTGAAAGGAAATACGTCAAACAGGTTTGTAATGGCATTTTCCATTAAAGGAGCGCTACACCTAAAAATCGGTACTAGATTTTGTAACGTTATCTTGTATAGCTTGGAAACGAGAACTGGAACCCAGTTGTGCACTGAGTTGTAGAACCAGTTTTTCATTGGCTCCGAGTACTGCTCAAATTCTTATTTTTTTGATTGAAAAATGCATGTTTTGAAACAATTAAATTGTGAAATATTTAGTGTTTTTGTTGAGAAAATGTCCCTGAAGCCCTGAGGCAAATGAGGAAAAAACTATTCTGATCCATTTTCTAAGTCTGATATAAATTCTTACAACAACAACTAGTTATCCTGACAAAACGTTTTGCTGCAGATTAAAAACTTAAAAAATTTAGGCTTAGAACTTTGATCATCCGCCGACTGGCATTTCAGGACCTCTGTACTAAGTTCCGTAGTATTCTTGATACTGTTTACTGTTTTAAGAGTCCTTTGTCAGTTTCATTGTTTGATGAATTGGTTCCACTTTTATAGACTACACTATAAACTTATTTATTTATGTAAAAATCAAGTCGAAGACAAGTTAAAGAGGAAGAAGAAAATCATTTGTTTGTTTGATTTATTATCAGCTTCACCTCAACATCTACATCTACGTTAACTACTGCTTGGTTTGTTTTTAACCTCTGCTTACAGAACCAGGCCTATGAGTTTGAATATGGAGCCATGTATGGCTGGACACTGTGTGTGTTCACTGTCATTATGGCTTACAGCATCATCTGTCCCATTATTACACCTTTTGGTGAGTAGTTATAAGGGCGATACAAAACCATGTGCTCACACACACTCAATAAATCATCAGTAGATGTATTTCTCTTTATTACTTCACTCTGTCAGCCTTTACCAGATACCTTTACACACGTCTAAACATACAACATATTTCCAGTCACTGCCACGGTGAGGTTTTTAAAGAGTGTCTTGTGTGTCTCTAGGTCTCCTGTACATGCTGCTGAAGTGTCTGGTGGACAAACACAACCTGTATTTTGCCTATCTGCCAACTCGCCTGGACCACCGGGTCCACCTTGGAGCTGTCAATCAAGCTCTGTCCGCACCCATCATCTGTCTAATATGGCTGTACTTTTTTTCTGTCCTCAAAACAGGTTAGAAACAAGCGTGAGCTCAACCTGGAAAAAGTTAACATGAGTAAAGTGACCCGAGAGTCACTAACGACAATTAAGCGCTTGATCGAAGCTAGTGATGCTGTAATTAAATATATAATTAATATATAATTATATCACATATAATTTAATATAATTATAATATATTAATTATATCACACTATGTGTGTGTTGTTTCAGGTTTTGTGACTCCTACGTCTCTATTCACACTGGTGGTCCTGTGCATGACCATCTTCATATGCATCGGCTACACCTGCTTTGGCCATTTCAAGTACCTGAGTCCGCACAACTATGAGGTGAGCGTCGTGTGCTTTGTTGTGTGTGCACATGCTGCCATTTCTTTGTCACCTTCCATGCTAAGCCCTCGTACTGTCTGTGTTCTTTGCAGGCGGAAGAGGAGGAAGCCGAAGAGGGAGTGGAAGAAAACACCATGGTACTGTATTTGTTCCATAGTACAGAGCAGGAAGAAAGATCAAACATGCTTAGGACAAACCTGTTCTTAAATAAACTGACCTGAACTATGCTGTAAATTTGTATCACCCTATCTGTCATCCTCATAGCTTGTTATTCATTAACAAACTAAAATATCAGAGCTTTTAAAAGGGAATTTTGTCAGCACAACAGGTTACGTGATTTAAAAACTAGAAAGAATTGAAAGGGAACAATACCAGCTCAATGTTTTTACCCTTGTTTACTGAACAGCATGCTAAAGAGCTGTTTATGGCGAGCTGTTCTTGCAGTGAACTTTGGTTGCCAGTCATTCTCGGAGGCCAAGCTCATTTTGAAAGCGTCTTTGTTTGCCTCATAAATTTTCAGGATCTTTCACATTCTTTGCGTCAAAGTCAGATTTTTGACATTAACGTAGTGTTGCATCACACACACCAGGGAGGATAAAAGAACACGCAAAACATATAAATATTGAGAAACATCCTTTTGTGTTTTACAGCACTCATTTTTTTATTATTATTATGTAATTACAGGTCTACCTTCCCAGAGTGCTTAATCCCAAATCACCTGCCAGCCCTCCAGATGGGTCTAAGCTTGAGCAGTCTTACGGCTCAACAGAGGCCAGCGCAGCCTGCAGTCCAGTGGAAGGAAGCATGTCAGACGACTGAATCAGTGTATTTCAACACTGAGTATGAACTCTGGAGGCAGGATCCTCATGACTCCTGATTGTATGTCTGCTTATTTCACAATGATTCCAGTGTTGACGTCAGAGTTCGAATTCAGCTCCATCCTACTTGCTCAGTCAGACACACCCTGACCCACTGAGATTAAACTTCCAGATGGTACGAGAGAAGAAGGTACAATAGATTCCAAAGACCAACCGTAGTCCAACTTCCTTAGACACCCGCTCAGTCTTTTGTTTTAATTGTATCGTCATAAAGCACACTTGCATTTTTCTGTGTGAGGCCTCTCTGATAATGACCAATTCACCAAGGAATGTTTCCCCAAAAACTGCCTTTTCAGACAAGCCATACTTTTTATGAAAAAAATACTGGAATTGATTCTTTGCACTTACCAAAGCTGATTATGCAAGTATTACCAGAAACAGATAATCAAGTCAGCGCCTGATGCCAAAAAGATGGACAAGAACAGTTTGTTGAATTTAGATTTTTTCATGGCACCTTTGCCACCTTTGGTATCTGCCAAGGGAATAACTTATTGCCTAATATGAATCATTTTTATATTAAGAGGTCTGTCTTGTGTTAACTAATAAGAGCTTCATATTATTTTTGTAACTAGACAAAAGAACAAACATTTGTATCAGTATTTCAGTAGGTTTGGAGCCATGTTTACTGGTTTTATGGTTATTTTTATTAAACAGGTGTCATGGGTTGTATTTTTACATGTACTGTAAAGTTAAGTGTCTGAAGCTTTATAACCAGCTAAACTTGTAGCTGTTCAGTCGCTTGTAATACGTGTTGAATGTAGACATAAATTGTCCGCACCTTGCACATGTTTTCTGCCTTAGCTTTGTATATGGTGACAAATTTCAATATTAAACAATCTCATACAATTTTAAAATACAAACAGAGAGACTGTGGTGAGTGTGTGTCGTCATTGGGGGGCACTGTTGAGCTGCAGTGGGGGAAGCTTAACCTCTTAAATATTCATACAGCAGTGACAAAGGACAACTGCACAGTGTTGCATTGAGGAGTTCTAACTTATTCTGACATTGGTATGAGTATGAGCCAGTTGACTGGGCGACAATTCCAGCTGCTCCACCTCCTCACCTGATCTTTCTCTATTGTCTCCCTTTCTGTTCCCTTTATTTTTGCTCCCCGTTCCCCCTTTCTCCACAGTACCTGACCCCTTTTGTCATTGGAGGGATTTTAACACGCTGTTGTGATTAACACTGTTGTTAAATATGGGTAATGAAGTGCTAAGCTGAATACATATGTAGGTTATTAGCTAGGGTGAATAGAGGGCTTTGGACTATTGGACAAGGATCACTGTACCCTAATGGAGCCTCATGGTATTTCTTTAAATGAACAAAAATCAGGAACGGTAGCTACTCAAGTGGGTCTTAACAGCTTAACACACTTCTCATTTAGTTTTCGTTAGTTGTTTTAAAGATTTCTGTATTTTCACTTAGAAGAAACTTTAAACCCATCACACCAGCTGCTGCTAATAACTGCATATTTAGTCAGTCAGTGGTCACAAAGTTTACAAAGAAACTTTGAAACAGGGATATAAATTTTGTAAGACCTGAGTGCACAAAGGTTATTGACTGCTCTTTACCTCTAATGTCGGACAAAGATTCAGCATTACAAAACAATCTCTCACTTGTTTACTCTTTCTCAAGTATTATTTCATTGTGTGTGTGTGTGTGTGTGTGTGTGTGTGTGTGTGCGTGTGTGTGATTAAGCAATAAAGGCTGCTCTCAGTGGTGAATGATCTCCAGTATGCTGAAACGGATAATAAAAACCACAATATAACCTGGTTTTTGATGAAAATCTAATAATCACACAAACATGCACTGCATGACTCCCATGCAAAGAGACTTGGAGACAAATTTAAACAGACATACTTCAACAAAGTCACATGAGAAAGCTGTGCAGGGTCAGGATGTGGGGGCACTAATAACTTGCAGATATTCTCATGTGGCGCCAAGTTGGGAAAGAGATGAGTGTTTGATATTAGACACCTGAAGTACTGTCTGTGTGTTGGTGTGTTGTGTGTATGAAATGTGTGTTAAATGCACTTGCTGCTTGAGACTGTCTTCGGTGAGCTCAGTAGAGCAGGAGTAATGTGGATGTTAAGGCTTGCAGGAGCCTGGGAAGCAGCTAAATCCAGCAGCAGCAGCCAAAACTACAGTGTACAGCTTTCCAACAACCACACACCAAAATTTGACCTAATGTTAAACACACCACAAACTCCCTGGCTCAGTTTCGGCCCACGTGGTTCTGGGCTGCTAGTAATGGGTGTGTGAAAGTCTGAACTGAAGTTTGATCCAATTACATGGGAGCGGTATGTAGCATCTCATGTTCAGACAGCTCACACAGACATATTTGTGATTAGTGTTGTACAAATGTTCATACAATGCTCAACCTCTGATCGCCTAATTCCACTAATTCTGATACTTAAAGGGATGGAAAAAAAGATCAAATCAAAATAGTTTACCACATCATAAGTCCTTCATGGTCCAAAAATGCTGAATCCTACATTTGCCACAATGCAACTCAATAGCATCTGTTCTTTCTTACTGCCTGGCAAGTGTCCAAAACAGCATCAGGGTTTTCTAAGACTAATCTCAATCAATCAATATTGGTATTTGAAAGTTACAAAAATCAGATAGAGTATTCATTTTTCACTTGAACACATAACATGTCAAGTATGATTTACTTTTGTGTGACGACTCTTGATTTGACAGGTCTGTAATTTTCTGTTTTGCTAATAATTTCCAAGAAGGAAACTAAAACTATGTCATTTGGTTCAAATTATAGGGGATGTCTTTGCCAGAGAAGCTCCGTGTAAAAGCGAGCAGATACTAAATCATAATTAATTTATTATTTGAATTTGAATTGAATATGAAGTGTTGAATTGTCTGCGTGTCTGTACACAAATTTCACTTGTTGCATGTTCAGCTGGCCTGCTTTACACCAAAAGTAACTCTCAATGTTGTTAATTTGCCTGTAATTTGTACCACATCGTGGTACAAACAATATGCTAGCTTTAGAGGAGCTAGTCACATGGATTTAGTTACTGTCAAACTGAATCAGGCTAACTGCTTTGGTTTGTGCTACACTAAGCTAACTGGATGCTGTTGGATGCAAACTATTCCTTTACAGAGTTGTGACCAAGCTATGTAAGCTAGTTGACGACATGTCAGTTCACTGCGGTGCACAAAAGATTTCTACATTCTCAAACAACAATCTCAAATCTCTCTTCTGGGGTGGAATTTCTTGTTACTTACTGACTGACATATACGCTGAAACTGACAAATCAGAAACATCGTGTTAGCCTAGACAATTTATCTATATATTCGTCTATTTTTAATCTAATCTGAACTAGAAGGCGGTGTGGATACTAAACAGGTTTAGAAAATGCAGAGAAGTAAAGGAGAAGAGTGTTAAGGTGAAATAATAACCTATGAAATTTGAGGAAAAACAGATTAATGATGATAGTAATTATTGGTAAACAGTTTGGTCAAATGAAACAGCCATGGTTTAGCGTGTAGGGTATTACTAGTTTATACAGCACGCCCTTCTCTGGATCAAAATATTTATCCAGTGTTAATCCAAAACCTTTCTGACTGTGTTTAGGTGTGCAGCCCACTGAACTCAGTGCCCTTAATGCCGTATTATTCTTGTCTGTGCTTTTGTATATCACAGACACTATTATTTAGTCACTTGAATCCCTCACTCTCCGTATTCACTTAATTCTGCACTCCCAGGCCACTGAACTTAAGAAAGAGCCGCTGTGTTTGTGTGTGTGTATCAAACTTGAATTAAACTCATTTAGGGTTCTGAGGTTTTGGGGGTCAGGTTTCCTTCATGTCACCACCAAGATCGATGGATGTGACCTCTGACTGCCCCAATTTGTATATAAACATGGCTCTGGCCAATCACAGCATCGCGTGGGATGGTGCCAACCAATGAGAGCGTCTGGCAGTATCGTGATCTGTGGCACTCCCATCTTTTGTCCGTCAGGATTAGTGCCGTGGCAACGCTGGTCGCCTGGGAGGTGAGTTTCCCAGAGCAGCAGGACCAGGACAGAAACAGACCGCTTCATTCCAAGTATTACTTCCTTCCCGGCCAATTGGGAAACAGAAGTGGAGTGGTGTGTCTGTGTGTGTCACTCTATGGCTTCCAACTCCAAAACTTCCACCCAGACTGCCAACTCTAATGAGGTGCCACCCTGAGCCACAAGCTCAAAGTGTGTTTGTCTGTGTGTGTGAGTGAGTGGGTTGGTGAGGGGCTGTCCTTATGTGCTCTCTTCTGTGTGGAGTACTCTGTAGAAAAGTCACCCCACTATCCCTCCCTTTTCTGTTGGTGGACTACATTAGCCAGAAGGGCGGAGGAACGGACAGCTGAAATCACCGCTGCCGATGAAGCATGTGACTCCAGACCGAGGCCCTTTTGTTTGGACAATTGCAGCCAACACACAGAGCCCTGTAAATGCAGTCTGTCATGGGAATAGGCAAGCATGGGAATGAATGGACATTAGGACTAATTTAAACCTGCTTTGGTGTTGTTGAGAGAAATGGTTCTTCCCATTTCATGAAATCAGACCACATTTTTGATACTACTACTAATCAGAATTTTATCTGCAATAGCCAATCAAATCTTAAATTACCTCTTTAGATAGTAATTCTCATTGTTATTGGCGGAGTCCGACACTCCTGTGGTGGTGTTTAAATTGCCTTCACATGCTCAAGGGTTTCTCAAGAAGTGACAAGGAAACCACATTTCCTACTTGCTGCTGCTTCAAATTAAATTGGCTGGTTGAACGCAGCTGCAGTAGACAATGTAACTTTATACAACTGATACACTGAGTGAGTAGTAATGATGATGTCAGTTAGATGAAAACAAATTACAAATAATAACCCTGAATTACACACATGGCTCATTTCACCTGTGGATGTGTGAAAAGAAAATGGGAAAAATGCCAAATAAATATCAAAAACAAAGCTTGATTTCATGACTGTTATACAGGTTTAAACTTGAAGTGTTGAGGACATGTGGTTAAGGAGCATGAATGACGAGGCTCTGTTTTTGTTGCTACAATTGCAGAACCCCCGCTTGGGGCATTTAAGTCCTACAGTATGGCTCAAATCCATACAGTGGAAGCCAACACTGTCAAGCAAGGTGACCAAAAATAGGATCACCAAGTACAAGATTAGCCCAACACTGGCAGACTGTCTAAAATCATTTGATGGACAGTATCCAATCATGATTTTTGAAGTGTAACTTAAGCCAACTTCACACTGCTCATGTACGCTTATACTGGCTAAGGCTGCTGGGTCTGAGCCAGGATAAATCAAACAACCAATGTTCATTTAGTGATTTGCTCCAAACACTGCCCAGAAAAAACAGTGATTATCATCACATTCAGTGTCTGTATATTCAGTACAGACCTGAGTTCAGACAGTTACATCACTACATTTAGCAACTGGTAATGAATAAGGACAACTGAGAAAGGTTTTGGCAGTTTGAGTACATTAACATCTCAATAAAATGCAGGTTCACGGAGATGAGGATTCACCTTTGGACTTGGAGCAGGTGTAAGATAAAAACTCTCTGTTTGAATCTGATGATTGAAATTTGTGAATGAAAGGAGCTTTCAACAGCACGGGGAAGAGAAAATGAATGAAATACTGGAAATTTATGAATGAAAGACAATCTCACCAACAGGAAGGGGTAGAAAGCAAACCAACGTGTCACACTCATAGTTACCAAAGTTTGGCAATACTTTTCCACAAACACCTGACCTCTTTAAACGTTATCGCTAGAAATCTCCAACTTTGCCATACAGGGATTTATTCAGGTCACAATAAAATAATAAATCAATAAAACCTCTTTGCTACGTCACGTTTGAAAAGCAAACAGAATTGGCTGTGAAATACAGATAAAACAACCAACTGCAAATATTCAACACATTGACAAAATCACACAGCACACCCTGACACGCACCCCCTTCTTTCTCCTCCTCCCCCATGCTAGATTACATTTCAGCTATTTCAACTGCAGGCCGGTTCACTTCTACAGCCTCAACCCTAAAACAGACACACACACTGCACGCGGTGTCCTCTCGTTTTCCGGCTCTAAATCCTATTCATGAAATTGCAATAAGCCAAAAGGAGTGTATGTCACAGGCCAGTCAGTTACCTTGAATTATGGCCATGGGAGAACTTACTAAATTTACACATCCACAATATCTTATCCCCAACAACACAGGTGTGTTGTTTGTTACCTACTCTGAAGAATACAAACACTCAGAGAGAGACACACAGTGATTGTGTGTACACAGCAAAAGCACCCTAAGATGATTTCCTAGCACTATTCACGCCTATTCCCATGTGCCATGCAAGCATGTTTGAGGGAACTATGCATCCTGCCAGCTGTGCAAAGGGCTTAACCGATTTTGTCTTCCAGACACTTTGGCAGATTTCTTTCTCGGGCAGTTTTTCAACCAGTCTTTCTGGTTATAAGAAAGCCACGAGACTGTTCCGCAGACTGCATCAAATACTCTAATAATCACATAGTGTATGTGTAAGAAAAGCTCAGGAAAATATATGCCTGTCTTTGCGCCGCTTTCTCTGACACTGTACAGTACATGTTGGCTCTATCTGGTTCTCAATGCGTTTTATAGAAGAATGCAACATAAACACTAAAGCAGCATAATTAAGGACAGGAGAATATGAACAGATTAATGTCATAATTTAAAAAGCAACAAGCAAGCATTACCATTGTATGTTAACTATTGCACTACAGTTGACAATACAACCCAACACAACAAGGCAAAATGACAGTGACTGTGGTAGAGCAAAATCCATTTTAATATGAAGGTAATATACTACTATATAAGACATTTGCCTTATCATAATGGGACATTAATGATGGCTGCACTGTCTAAAATCATTTGATGGAATGTATCCAATCATGTTTTTCTGTGTGTGTAACGTAAGCCAACTCCACACTGCCTATACTGGCTAAAACTGCTGGATCAGAGCCAGATCGAGCTCTTTAGAGAATATCTTCTCTCCTAGCACTACATGACAAATCTACTCCTTAAGGGTTGTCACAAGCACTTATTGCTGCACTAATGCTTCTTATCGCACTGTACCTTGATTGTTCCCTTCTCCGTGTGTTGCTTTGGATAAAAGCATCTGCTAAATGACTAAATGTAAATGATAAATCAAACAATTAATGATGGCTGCATTCCATTCAGGTGTTCCCTGCTTTTAGTGCATTAACGAGTATGTATCCTCACTGTTACAGCTCTCTGGGACACATAAATGGAATGAAGCCATCTTTAATGCTATTACCTAGTATAGCTATTACCTGGTACAATAAATGGAACGGAACCTTAATTAGTATCACTGGAAACACCTGTGTTGACCCTACTATTTCATGTCAAAATGGCTGCTGTGACTTGGGTGCTTCAAAGTTTGATTCTTTTCTTGAGATATCTGGTTTAGAGAAATCAAGGGGAGAAGTACGTGGAAATGAATACAATGTTATGTGAGCACACAATACTGTTAATGAAGTAATGAGCACCATGGTTTTAGTGAGAGTTGATTTATCACGTTATAGAACTGATCAGAATAAGAAATGTGTAATTGTAACAAGATAAGAAGCACGTAATGATTGTACCAGAAGTATGTGAATGATTGTAACACAAACTTCTTCTTGTCATGTTATAGAACTTATAAAGTTTTTAGAAAAATAGAGTAAAAGACATCTATGACATAATGGTGTAAAAATATAAATATTTATATATTATAAATAAAGCAAGCTAGGCTTTAATGGTGTAATTTTGTAAAAAGCAGAGTAAACAATAGAAATGTCTCGGCCCGGCCTGTGAGTTTACTGATAAGCAGACACAGGCCCAGCTGTGCAAAATGGCCAAACAAAATGGGGTTACACCATTAAATTTGAATGAAAACCTGGCATGAGTTTACACCATTATGTCATAGGTGAATAAAAGTTGAAAGGTTGGGCAGGACTTATGACATGAAGAGTATAAAAGGAGATGCTCTGAGACAGGAAAACAATCTTCCCAAAGATCTATCTGCTGCCAGCTTTGATGAATCCTCATGTTATTCTTTTCATTTTAAGAATAATACTATTATTACCTAATTTGGATTTGATAATCTGACAAGTTGGATATGCTCTTCTGATTGAGACAACTTTTGGACTGAGATCCTAACCACCTAACCACCAGCAGTGTATGGGATGAGACTGAAAGCTGTGATTACTTTCTCTCCAAGCGACAAATTAAACTAAATACAGCCATTTTTATGCAGTCTGTCTGCTTCTCCTTTCAGGCACACACACACGCACACACACTTGAAAAGGTTGGCCATTACGTCAGACCAGAATCGCCGCGCATGGAGCTGGTTTGTATAAACACCATGAACAAACACACCCAAAATGAGACGTTAACAATTTTGTTTTGTTTCTGTGTTGACAGTGGGGTTTAGTGGCGGCACGACACATGTAAAAAGAAAGAAAGAAAAAAAAGAGAAACAAGGAAAAAGCAGTTTTAAAAAAATGGAGGGTTGCTATGACAACCAGCGCAACACGGTTTGTTGTCATTAGCAACCAAACTGGCGTTCGGACCTGAAGGCTTTGGTTAGCTGTTATGCTAGCTAGCAAGTAGTTTAAAACGCCCAATAACGTCGACGTAGCCCACATAATATCTACCTTAAAGTCATTTATTACACGAATAATGGACTCCAGTGCGTTATCTTACTCTCTGGAGTTTGTCGCCGGTAGTGGACACACTTTAAACGTTGAACAAAAAACCGCTCTGCAGACTTCCTTACTGATCCTGAAGAAAAACTATAAATTCAACCGAGTGTTGTTCTGGGGCAAAATACTGGGATTAAAGGAGGATTATTTCATCGCCCAAGGAAGAGGAGAAGATGAGATGCAGGATAAAAAGAATCTCTACAGGTGAGATAGCTTCAACTGAGATACTCTGTCTACCTTTAACAGTGTACCTTTAAATAGCTACCTGTCTGCGTGTCATCTCCAGCTTCAACTGCATGGACTGGTTCCTGCTCCCCCCTGTCACAGACTCTATGATGGAGGAAGTGTCCACTGCTGCAAAGGGTCGCTTCATAGGAGACCCTTCTTATGTGTATGAGTTTGACAGGCGAGGGGAGGCGGATGAGGAGGACGTAGTGGTAAGTATGATCAATATTGTGTAGCTGTAAATGGAGCAGTGAAAATACTGAGCTGCCACATAAAACTCAAGACCATGTGATTCCAAGTTATATGGGCCATTTGTTATTGTGGTGCTGCATTAGAGCAAGATAAAGTGCTGAACTGTCAATATACAATATAATCCACCCATCTACTGTTACCCAAAGGAAAATATTCTCGCAAAGCATTATGCAGTAAAACTATGACTAAAGGCAAAATAAGGATGGATGCGGGACCCAAATTAAACATACAGTAAATAAAGCAAAAACAAAACTGCAGAAGAGACAATGTCCTACTTTTACTTGAGGCTTACATCATCTCAAGTCTGCTCCACAAACAAGAAAAACTGAGCTGAACTTTTACAGTGACTTATTTTTTCTGGCTGATAACAACACTATTTGTCATGTAAAAGTCATGAATTTCCCGCTTAGTGATGGACTGTTCTTGGTTTCAGACCAAAGTCAACGAGGAGAGCAGACTGGCAGTGACAGTTCATCAGATCGATGAAGAAGCGTCTGTGATACCACGTGGCGCCTTCGTCAAGAGTCCACATGGCCTTGTTCAGATCAACCGCAGCTTTGGTGGTAAATATGCATCACTTTGCCACACAGGGTGTGCGACTGTCTCATTTGCTGCTGCATGTGAATGATCCTGAAGTGTTTCTTAAAACATGGTTCGAATGTGGTGTTTATTTGAATTGGACAGATACGATACATATCCAGCCTGTGTGTATTTTGACATCATTGCGGCGACACACTTTATAACATGCCAATGTGCACTGCTCCTCAGGTCTGTCTCACTCAGAAGCAGGGAAGCTTGACAACTACCTTCACTTCAGTGAACCAAAGAGGCTGAAGATGAAATCCATCCTGGAAATGGGTGACCTAAACCCAGCTATTGACTTCCTGGATGAACTGAGTGATGACATTCCTAAAGGTGAAACCACAGTTCAAGTCAACATCACATTATACTGTGTCAGCAGCCATTGTAGAATATAAAGAGGATACACACATCTTCAGCTCTAAGAGGTTTTGTAAAGAAAACTACAGTCATCCTATGATCTGGCCTTTATGGTAAAAGTGGAACTACATTAGAAAATTCTCCTTTAACTTTGCCCATCATTGATGAGCCTGAGCGTAGCTGAAGTGAGGCTCTGGACATGCAAGAGTATGTGTGTGAAAGAAAAGGAAAAAAAAAAAAGTCTAGCGCCAATGACCAAACATGTAACAGATGTCTCACTGAAGAGGGCTTCCACATGTGTATATGTTTGTGTGTGTCCTTTGAGTTGCTACGGATGTCAGCAGTGTCATCACTGCAGCAGACGTTACGCAGCTGTCTCAGTGCCACACTCGCTGCAGACAATCTCACAGCACATAGCATGTGTTTGCAGAAAAGGAAAAAGAGGTCTGGGGGAAATGTTGTATGATCTATCTCCACCAAAAGACAGGTGCTTTCCTCTGAGACCTTATGTTGGACACCCCCCCCCCCCTTCCACACCAAACCTGCAAACTGTTTCCGCCTTCTGATTGATGGGTTTTTTTTTAAGTTATCCTCTTTCATCTGTATGCTTATCACCTGAACAGTACACGTTGTGTATTGCACCAAACTTTGTCATTTTTACTTTTAAATATTAATTTGGCAAGTAAGTTCTGCAACAACTGTAATTTATCAGCATCCTCTCCCTTTTGTTCAGACCAATCAATCAACCCGGTTTTATGTTTGCATAGCAGGAGATCCACTTCTTGTTCTTGAGTTCATAGTTACAGCAAAACAAGTTCGACTGCAGATATCAAGAGCACAAAGCTTTGATTTATTTGGAGTATTATTTGGCTGCCTCAAGCATTTGAAGAGCATAATTTTCTTGGACTGAAAGGAAAGATTACAGCAGCCTATTTCAATTCAGCTCAACGGCGCAGTCAGAGAAAATGACGTGGCAATCTGCTGCGTTTATCGTCAACTGTAAACAGAAAGTATTCTTTGTTTGTGCGTAGGATCGTGGAGTCTCCAGTTTGAATGCGCAAGCAACGTGTGCGTGCTTCGCAGCCTGTTGTGGCTCGGCCTGACCTCCTACCATGTTCCAATGACACCACAGCATGGATACATCTATATCGGTAATGGGATCAAGAATTTGGACCTTCCCTTCATGCTATAAAAGAGAGATCTTATACCTATATCAATCTACAAATCCCTTATGTTCCCCTGTTGTTCACATACACCTTTAAGATGTATTAAATGTAAAATATGGCAAGACTTTTTGTTAAAAGAAATAAACTAAAGAGGCTCAGTTTAGTTTTTGTTCTCATGCATAGCAGCCATTCCTATACAATAAACACGATTTATTTGCACATCTGCGTTGCCTTATGTATACACAGTCAACATACCACCTACTTTGAAACTGTTACACTGACCCAGCTGATGCTCACATTAAGTTGTCAGAGAGTTCACTTCAAGGGCTTATTGAAAAACAACAAAGACAGAATGGATTGGTTCTGGGTGGGGCTGAGCATGATTCATTAAAAGTGTGACGCAGCTTAATAAACAAAATGTTTTACAAATACAGATGGATGAAGCTTTTAGGCCTTTTCCCAGGCCAGGAGGACAAGTCAATCCACTTGGAACTGCACCCCTTGGATAAAAAAAGGGCCCACCCACTCCTGTGCAGTTGTTGTAGCAATTCGTCAGGCTTTCTGTCCTTCAGTGTTTTAGGTAAAGGGGTTTGACGCCATAACGCACATTGTTCTTGAGTGCTGGGTGGCCAACAGCCATGCGCTTCTTACACCACTTTAGTCCAGTTTTATAGATGGGTTTCACTGAGTCAATGGACCAGCGGGTCAGGTATCTGTACAATAAACAGCAGATGTAGACGACACAGTTATTACTGGCTTCATTTGCACTGGGAAAACACAAACAAGTAGACACACATCCATACACTACCTGTTAAGTTTGGGCTTGGGCTTCTTTGGGACATGGCCCTCTGGAAGTTTGGGTTTGTGGTCAGGCAGCAGACCTTGAACATAAAGAAAAACAAATGTTATGTTTATGTGCTTAATTTAAAGACAATCAAAACAGGAAGAATTTAATGGATTCTACTGATGCAACAAATAAGATTAAAATTTACATTTAACCATTAGAAATGTAACACTCTAAACAACCCAATTAAATCAGCTGAAAGGAAATTGTCAACAAACCTGATAAATGAGTTTATGCCAACTTCTCACATGTGATGATTAGCTATATTTCTGCCTCAATACCTTTATCTGTAATAAATGTTATTTTGAGATTTTTGGCTCGGCTAGTACAGCTTCTCACCCCCGTGACAGCATTGCATTCAATACCCAGTTAATGAGTGGCTTAGGGTCATTTGAGTTTGGTGCGCATTTAAATACACAAACAAGGGGCAGGCAGCAACACTGACCTGCTCTGTGGGCCATCTGCACACAGATGGTAATCTTGCGATGCTCCTCTGGACAGAGACCAGTGATTCTCCTTGGTAACATCCCTCCATCTGACCTGATGAACTGACTGAGCAACAAGACATCCTGGACGGGGTTTTAACCAAAAATGAGAAAGAAAATCAGCCACATTAAATACACTTTCCATGGTGTCTGATTTGGTCGTTACATGCCTGTGGATGCATTTACCGTGTAGTTGTATTTGTGCTGCAGGTTCCATCTGTAGATAGGACACTTGGCTGCAGGGTTTGGAGGCTGCGGTCCTGGTGGAATGTCCAATATTTGTCCTTCAACCTGGCAGATGATTAATATGACTACTGTTATAATAATGGTAGGTTCTTTGTCAGGGTTAAAGGAATATTTCAATGTGCAGAAGGAGAAAATCTTTTTATATCACAAGAAGGTCAAAAATAATTGCATATAATAAGCAAATAATAATTGTTTTTTATCTCCTCACATCTAACAGAGCCTCTACTTTAGAAAACAAGGTGAAACTCGTTCTGTGTTGCTCTCACGGTTGCAATGACCCTAAACTGACAACACTTTTTTAGACTGAGAAAAACTACACTGTAATACATAAACGATTCTTACAATGGATGATGGATCACTGTTGAATTTCGTTTGCAGTGTTTCTTTTTCCATGTAAACATCCACATTCACTAATAACTTACTCCTATTACATAAAGCTACTATAAAGCAGCTAAAGCTGGTTTTACATACCGTTGTTGTTTTACCCTCTTGCTTCTCCACCACTGTAAAAACAGACATTACATGATGTTAGGTCTCAATCATAAATACATTTCTTTACCACCTTACAAGTATTTGAAAAATGTTTAAAGTGACTACGGTGCCAAGATACAACCATGAGTTACAATTAGTTTGAAAGTCAATAAATTAGTTTTATTAAGACACCATCTCTGGCATACTTTTTTAGTGTGTGTGTATTTTAATGTGCCCTTTTGACATGAAATAGTAGGTAAACACAGGTGTTACCAATGATACTAGTTAAGGTCTCGTTCCGTTTAGGTCAAACAGAGTCAGGGTGCTGTGGTGCATGTTGGCTCACTGGAAAGTCTCTGTTGCAATAAATGGAACTGAACCTTAATTAGTACCATTGCTAACACCTGTGTTCACCTATTTCTTCATGTCAACATGGCTGCTGTGAAAAATGAGTACAGAGAGGTCTGTGGACACATGGCGTCTCACCAATGACATGTCACCGCTTCTGACAAACAGCTATTCACTGAAATTAATGCTTCTTTTCACATTTGTCGTCGTGTCTGTGAACAAGCTGAGGCAGTATTCTCTTGGGTGCACATGGTGTGCGCAGGTCTTCATGACTGAGGAGCCTCTAATCACTGTCAGGCACGTTAGCATGCCAGCTAGGTAACGTTAGCTCTCCTACCAGAGCTGTTAACGTTTGCAGACAAATCTCACCTTGGCGGATCCCTCGGCTCTGAATGGTTAAAGCCGACAGCTGGGGGGCATTTATCCTCTGCTGAAGCTTCACGTTGGTACCCGTGCCACCTAATTTTAAGCCCGCAAATGAGGTCCAAACAGACCTCAACATACTGCGGGTTGCCATGTTTTCGTTCTTGACCTTCCCCTTCGTCTCTTCCTGTCTCGCGTAATCTCGCGAGAATGAAAAGAGCGACACGCCCGGTGAAGCCCTCTTATTACATCGACCGTGGTAAATACCAATTCAAGCAGAAAGTAGGTTACACGAGTGAATAAATGAACTTAGATAGCCCTCATGTCCGTGAACGACACTTGTTTGTGTTTAATGGAATAGCTTGATTAAAAACTGTTACATGGCCAAGAGGAAATTTTTTGAGTTCAGATAAATGCTCTGCTTTATGAACATTTATCAAAAGCTTTGCCTCAAAGGACAAACATATTATGAGCCAAGATCTAAATCTAACTCATCAAAGAATCACAAAACAAACTGCGGTACAGTATGGAATTAAACATGTGGGGGGAAAGTAATGAAGACATGGCATGTTGAATACAAAGTCTCTAGACTAAGGAAAAATGTGACATCCTGATCACAGAACTAGAGAGATTCTTTAAAAGTCCACAGAGGAATCAGTGTAAAACAAAAATGTATTTGTTTACAAGGGAGATTTAAGACTAACATGCCAGTGCAGGGGACAGTCTATACGATGAACTGCAGCATGTATCTTTGGCTCCTGCGGATTAATCCTTCTGTTGCTTTTGTTCAGATGCTCAGAGTTCATGACGACAGTTCGCTGTTCATACCTCTTTTCATACCACGCTCATCAGATGAAAGTATGAGAGGCACCTAGAGGAGCAGTGTAGGAACATGCCAAAACTTTTGTTGCAGAGTAGAAGATACAGGTAGATCCTTCATGCCAAAGTAAAGAGACTCAGAGAAGATAAGGGGTTTGATGTTTGATAGTCTTATCATGAGAACACTATGCTATTGTCTAGTTGTCATGTTTTTGTTTACTTCTTTGCAGGTTTTATCGCATGGCTTCATCAAAAAGAAAGCTTTTAGAAAGCCAAGGCAGGCTGCAGCAACAGAAAACTATAGAAAAGCGCTTTCTTAAATACAGTAAACTACATTCACAGAATTTAATAGTGCAACTTACAGCTGTACGATACACTGAAGCATAGCTACCACATAGCTCAACATAACCCCCTTTTCCAGGAGCGCCTACCATTGTCAAGTAAAGATTATTACGTTTTGTCCTCACAGGACATAACAGTCCCTTTATTAATACACCCTTTGTGCTCAGTCATATAAATGTAAAGTTTCCTCTATCTAAAGAGATCAAAATAACACAAAATATGACAAGTTGATGATAGAAAGTGATCCGGTTATGAGGTGTTCTTGAAAGTAAAGGTACCCTGTGGAGTTTTTGACCACCAGTAGTCCTATGTTTTGGCTCCTGTTTTGTTTTTATCTTCCATGTGCTCGAGGCTTCACGAGAATGAGTGCAAGTGCACAGGTGCTGCAATACACATTCCTGCCAACATATTCCACAACACATGAAGCAACACCAACAAAGGCAAATAAAGAAGAAAGTATACAAAGAGGTCAGCAATTCACGAGTTTAAGTACTTAAAACCAGCTTGCAAATGTCTTATGAGGAAGGAAATGCACTCAGCAAGTGTCCATGCAGTGTGTTTGTGGTTGGAAACACTTAATGGAAACAGAAACTTCTGTTTATTCTCAAGAAAAATCAGAGCACCATCAATTTTTTTGGAAATGTGTTTTTGATATTGCACTTCTCAGCTGTTTAGGTACTTTGTAACTTTGTTTTGTGCTGTATAAATAAAGTTTAGTATTATTACTTTCAGAAATCGAATGACAATAATTGTGATTTCTCCGATCTATGTTATTGATGTCCACATAAAGTGATGACTTCAACAACTGCAATAATGCAGAGAACAAATTTTTAAAAAGTTGTTCTCGTAACAACTCTCCAAGCGCCATCTTGTGCAGTTGAGCAAGAACTTAACATCTCTTCAACAGTTGGTTCAGCATGGTTCATTTAGTAATTTAATGGTTAATGTTCATCAGCATGGCTGTTTGGTTTCTTGGTCAAAAATGTGAACAATTTCTCAAATGCCATTTAAACTGTGAAGTCCAAAAGAGCTGCACACTGAGATGCAAATGGACATCTGTGTTCATCTTGTCTACGGAGCAGAGAGTAGATAGATAGAGATTACCATCACCCTGCCGCCTCAAAGAAAGCATTGTCCCAGCGATCAGGTCCTTTCTTCAAGGACACTTACGCAGTCACATTCCTTGAGAGAAGCCCAAAAAATAGCATTTAAAGTGTCTGGCCACCTCCTCACAGGCTTTGATATTCAAATGAAACATGGCCCTGTACAAACAGGCGCCTCAGCTGAGGAAGAGGGGGGAGAGTAAATCAGATAGGATTTCCCTTAGATGAAAAGAGCTCGTCTGACATTTTCACAGCGAGCGCTGAGGGACACTGAAGCAATGTTGGTTCGATGTCATGGTGGGAAGTTATTGCTATGTGGAAAAGGTTAGCGTTTTCACCCCCGCTTCCCTGGATAAACTGCTAAAACGCAGCATGGAATGAGCAGAAGAGCTGAGACTGGAGCGAAGATGAGTGGGCACGTCACATCACACAAAAACAAATCCAACCCACACCGCTGCATTCCCCATTTATTGTCACACTGGTCAGTTTGTTTTGCCTTTAGTGTTTTGGTGAAGACTGAAGGGCCCCTGGTGATAGCTTCTGCTGAAGAGTCAAAACACACAAAAAAAAATCTACAAGAAGGTCATACCAGCAACACCATGGGATCTGGGGAGCTCAATTTGGGGTTGTACCTTTAATCAAAATCACTGAATTACACAATCTGACTGTTGAAGTTTTCTCTCAGTGAGAACCGAAAGTTTTTCGACAGAACGTCTCATTCCCATGCAGATGGAATGTGTGGATTTGCTGCCATCCAAATTGATGGGCACAGTCTGGTATGCAATTAAGGCATAGCTGTCACTAAGAGGCTTTCCTGGGTGATTAACTTGTAAGGGCTGTTGCATCCAAGGAAGTCAACTGAACACAATTAGCCTATTTCAAGGGAATGAGTATAGTTAAAAACCCCCACTGCTTGTAAAATGAGGTGAGAAGGAAGAAGCTTGCCAAAGCAGACAACTGGAAAGCGAGACGTAGGTTTTATCGACCGGAGAGTGGAGCTCAAGGTTAAGAGTGACATCCAGTGTGCGTTTATTGCTCTGATGTCGGGTAAAGCTTTCTTGCAAGTGACATGAATCTTCATCCATCTAAGTATCACCGAGCCCCCCCCCCCCCCCCCCCCCCTTACCCCACCTCGTCTGTTTCTCAGCCCCTCTCACTCACTTATTTGGGTGTACGTGCTAAATCGCACTAGCTTCTTCAACAAATTCACCGCTCTTTGAAGAGGCTCTTATCCGCATTTCTCCTCCGCTTGGCCCTCTGACAATGCCAGCTTCTATCCTCCTCTCACACACACATACGCACACATACTCAGCATGCCCGCAAATACACGTACGCACACAAACACACGTCCCACTGCATCTGTCTCTCTCATATACACACTATGTATGACAAGCAGCCGCCAGAGTCAATTTTCGTGCAGGTTGCAATGCCCGAGCTCCTTGGCCTTCTTCAAATGTATGACAACATTTTGTACTCTCTTTATTCTCGTTGGAATGTCGTTTTTTTGTCTTAGTTTGGAAGTGATGGTGCACCTCCTGAGGTCCAGTCTTCTTTGGTTCTTTGGTTGACCTTTTAAAGGGTCATCAACAGTGGCTAGGAACAAGGAAGTCAATTAAAGCAGAGGGGGTCTGAGCAAAATGAGAGAACCAACAACTAAAGGTCTGACCTGGAATTCTTTTCACTCCATCTGTTTTAGATGGAAGAATGTTTCACCTGTCGGAGCAACAGCAGAAAAATGTAACCGGTGATCCATATAGGCTCTGAGGAAGTTTTAATGTGATACATGGCTGTCTCATGCTTTGCTGATTTGTGCGGCATCGCCCGCCATGGCTGCCTCTACTCTTGACTTCCTCTTTTTGCATGTTGCCATGACGCCTGCAGCGGCATTCTCACATTGAGCAGATGGTTTCCAGTCAACTGTTGTCCCCATTGCTAAAAGGCTGTCTATGGGTGGTCATGTGACTCATGAGGCGACCACCTATAATAAGAGAACTGACACTTTTTTTCTTTGTTTGCTGGAATTTCTCCTTTCTTTACTCCTCAAGGAAATATTTGGTTCTTTAGTTGTTTAATGATAACTTTGTTTATCTGTTGTTTGATCCCTTTGTTAGATCTTGCAGAAATGGTTCATTATTATGTGTTCAAGACCTTGAAACACATTTTTTCTATTAGAGTGCAGCTTTAGGACATTTTCAAGACAGCTTCTCTATCATTTCTATGGAAAAAGAATGGTTCCACAGCTTTCTCTGCCTTCAACTTGCAACATTTTTATCTGTGAGATGTGTTGCCATGGTGCTTTTGAGTAAACTGTTTGTTGCTAAACAAATTCAAGATTCTTGGCTGATGATGACCCGAACTAAATCTAACCAGGTGTCACTTCATACTCGGGGTTATTTTTGTCTATTGATCTCTATGACACAAACGTTTTGTTGACATTTCCATCTCATGTCACTCTGGGCTACAAAGTCTCATACTTCTTCACCAGTGTGTATTTCATCACCATCATGCTTATCTAAGTGAGGCCTCAATATGTGCCATTCTTTCCCTCTTTGTATGGGTGAGAAACTCACGTCAAACCTTATTGTGAAATCTGTCAATTTACTTTAATGTTGCCTTCTTTATCTACATCGCATAACTTAACAAACTTGTTTCAGCAAAATGTGAACTGGTTTACCTGAACTGCTAACAGGAATGGGGCTTGTAGCATATTTTAAGGTTTATATTTTATTGAAGTAATGGCACTTTGAGGACATTTTTATCCTGAAATCATTAGTGTTTAGTTACAGTTAGGTAAGATATCTAACTGCTCTATAACGCTCCTTCCTGTAAACGGCACCTGGATTGTAAAGAAACCGATGTCAAAGACAATGTCACTTCAGCATTTTCGTCACCCTCATTAGTCTGTCTCTTTTTCTCTGTCTCTTGTGTTTTGAGTCCCTTGCTGTACTCCTTGTACACATACGTCTGTGTAGCCATTTTCAACTCCAACACCATATTTAAGTTTGCTGATGACACAGCTGCCTGATTTCTGCCCTCTGTATTACTGCTATATCATTATTTATGTCCATTACTGCTGAAATGACTTTTTACTTACTTATTTACTCATATTACCCCCACAACAGCCACAGTTTATTAACGTTTCAATTCTTCATTGGTATTCTATTTGCTTAACTTAAACTTCCTAAGGTGACTGATACTGGCTGAATGTATTGAATAGTATAGAAAGCACAGAAATCAGACTAAATTGTAGCCAGGTGAGGCCCAGCAGGGGGCAGTGGAGATTGTCAGGTACAGTTTCGCCCAACGGACACTGTTTGCCTCTCACCTTCTGTGGACAGTTTCCCTACAGCCAGTCAGTGAGACATTGTGGATTAAATAATAAAACACATTTAACAGGATGTTGTCAAGGACACTAGATTCAGTTATTGCATCTCACAAGGCAGATGAGGTGTTAGTCATATATACAAATCTTTAAATGAACTGTTCTGTTCTGTTCTGTTCTGCAAATGTAAAAGGAACATTATTAATGAAGAAATGTCTCCAGTCTGGACAGTTAACGACTTTTCGTCTAGAGCAACGTGTTTTCAGACCTAAGAGACCCTCTTGCACCTCCGAAACATGTTACGTGGGCTCCTTGATGGGGTACATGATCTTTGTCCCTTGTTCTCTTCCTTTCCCAGTTGGGGGTCTTTCATGGAAACAACTTGAGACTGTCTTTTTTTCTGATTTTTACTACCCTCTTTTTTGTTGGATTTTTAACACCATGTCCAATACATCTTATCCCATGAGAATGTCCTGTGTGTGTGTGTGTGTGTGTCCGGTCTGCCATGCCACGGTGTTCTCACCGTAGTACAGTGAACAGCAATCAGTCAAGGGTTTCTCCAGTCTTTATGCATCAGGCTTAATTAGGAGACATTTTCTCAACACAAAGAGACATGATGCAACAAAAGAGTGGACGCTGAAAAGAAGAAAACCTGAAGTCCTTCCATCTTCTATTCATTTGTACGTATAAAGGCTGGGCAGTCAAACACAAGGCAAACTCTCCAGTAAAATTCCACCGCTGGCAAACACAGGACTGAACGGTCCGAAAGGAAGAGCTGCTTTTTCCAAAGAATGGCTTTGTCATCCAGTGGAAGCACACTCATATGTCACTAATTCTAACTTGTAAAGGAAAACTACATGTTATTTGTTGTTTTTTTTTTCCATAGTGGGTTTAAGTGCTGCCATGTTTCAGTTTTCAGGAAACTTTCCACTAAACCAGATTAGCTGCATTCAATAACAGATATCCGGGTCAATACTTCCTCTGCAGTTGGATTAGAAACGTGATACACGAGAATGATGAGAAAGACACATTTTGGCTTATCTCTACAAACAGATATCTGCGTATGAATGCAAATACATTTTTGAACAACATAATTTACTGTTTGCCGATAGCTGATGGGTTCCTAAATTGCACTGCAGCCAATGCGTTCTGCTTCCTGAAAATTATCCTACTGACGCCTTCCTCCTCCACTGGTCACTCCCAGGTGGAACTCTAACTGGACTGACTAACCAGATGACTAAGAGGTATTTCTTTGTTAGCGGTTACATAATACCCAGAAACAACACTGTGATAAAACATTACTAAACCCATATGAACACAACAGCAATGTATTTGGCCCTGAATTTAAGCTTGTATAAATTGTACTGCATCAAAGTGCTGATCACTGGGGGATTTTTGTTGGTTGTCCCCTCCTTAAGATCGCTCATTTTTGACTTTCAGCTGCAACACCCACATCTTCTTGAATGTTACAGATGAGCTTTGGGTCGCAAGATTCCATACTGTCATCCAGATGTTTCACATTTCTGAAATAAATCTGGCTATATTACCGGATTCTGTATATTTGTTATTAGTGTTGGATTACTCCGTGGGTTTTTCAACTGGCAGTGGTTCGGCAGACCAAATCGTCCTTGACACCTGGGCATATTGCCACCTTGGTTCTTCTGTTGTTGACTTAACTTAATACTAATCCATTGGAGACATAGCAAATGTGTCAAAGATGGATAGACTTGAGAACTTTCACTGCTTTTTTATATAGTATTTTATGAGTGATTATCTGACATATGCTCTTGTTGGCAATGGAGATGTGAAAGCCAAACCAAGAAGATCAAACCTTTTTTTAACCTTTTCATTTTTTGTGGTAGTTGTTTTCATTTGGTCTTTGGACCTAGTGTCAAACATCTGGCCGACATAGAAATAATACACTCATTCCCTTTAAGGGAAGACAACTAAGAGGTACTGGCCGAGGAAAAAAACTGGGAACAACACAATGTTATGATAAATAAATCCTCTTCAGCTCCCAAGAGTCACAGTGATGATAAAAGAAATCTTTGGGATCTCACTCAGCACTCAGGATCTGTAAATAGACACAGGGGACTTGCATCAGAGTACTTAGGGAAGTGTCAACTGTGTAAAACATTGTGAAAATCTAATTAGATCTGATTGGATAACTCATTTCACCCTCAACCCACACTGTTGGCTGCTGAGAGTCAGAGGAGCAGCCTTCCCTTCCCCTGCTGAAATGCTTGTTTAAAAAACCTGTCCAACTGGCAAGAGCCCATTCACAAATGCGGGATATTTTCTCTTTGTTGTGGAAAGCACAATGATCCCAAGCACCGGGAGCTCACAAGAGACCTTCCATTGGCTGTGATGGCGGAAAGAAAAAAAGGGATTAAAGAGGAGAGTGAACAGCGAGGAAACACAGAAACACAGTGAAGCACCGGGAAGAACAAACACAAAGTCCTCTCGGTTGATTTAGGTCTCTTATGTCTGATAAACACCCTGTTGTCAGAGTCTCCCCATATGCTCGTACGGGGAAAAAATAATCACAAAAGCATCAAAGACTCTCGTCCCTCATGTCCCGTATATTTGATCAGAGTGTCATATGCGCTTTCATGTTTTTGACCCCACAGCTGTTTGAGAGATGGGAGATTTCTACCTGGGTTTTTTCTAGCAAGGATCATCAGGGTAATCCTTACACTATAAGAAATGCATTTCATATGGACATAAATGAAAAGTTTTAGCTGGTAAAGTGAGCTACTTACAAAAATACGAGTCTATCACTTGAGGGAACCTGGACAGAATCATACAAACTAGTCTACAATCATGCTAGTGGCTCTATTAGGCTATAGTTAGGCAGCTAAATGCTAATATCATTATTCTAGCATCATAGACTGTATAAATAAAATGGATGTTAAGTTTGTGACATCACCAAAGTGTAGATCTGGCCATCACCTCTCAATGCTGGTCTGGTGTACTGTATATCTGGAAAAGGCTGTTATCCGGATGGTTGGGATCCTTAAATACTCTCATAGTCTTAGTAGCATCTGCTCTAAATGTCTTTATGGGTAGAGCACCACTTATTGCATGTTAAACTCAATGCACCACTCTTTGAAGACCTTGTTCAGTGCTGTTTCAATACCAAGCAGTGCTGTTCCCTTTTAGGATATTCTCAATGGTGCAGAAGTAGAAATCTGAATTTCCTTAAGCGTCTGAGGTAAAACAATCTCTCTCTTTACTTTCTCCCCACAGAGCCCATATGCAGCGCTTAGGTCAGGCCCACAGTCATGTTAATATTAACATTGACCCGTTAATATTAAATGGGTGTAGTTCCTCCAGTGCTTATTACCAAAGTCCACTATCATCTCCTTAGCCTTGCTGACATTCAAGAAGAGGTTGGTGTCTTGATACCAGTGGGGTCAGGTTCTCTGCTTCCTTTAGATAGGCTTCAAAGTCGTGTGTGTACAGTGAGTACAGCAGGGGACTCAAAATACAGCCCTGGGGTGCTCCGATGTAGAGATGAGGGTGGATGGGGTGTGTCCACCCACTGTCATCACCTGGGGTCTGCCCAAGAGGAAGTCATTAACACAAAAGACCACATATTATCACAAAGCTCAGTGAGCTCCACTGGTTACCTGTTGCAGCCCACATTAACATCAAATTGCTAACACTACAAAGTAGTCTTCATTCCTGCACCCAACTCCTTGAATGCCTTATACAGGCATATGAGACCTCCTAACCATTACATTCAATTCAATGAACAGCATCTGGCTCTGACACCAGTACACTCAGGACAATCCTAACTTTTCTCGTCTGTGGTTCCCCTTGGGTGGCGTACCTCTCTACCTTTTCCTGAAGACCCAGCTCTACAGAGAGTACCTACTCTCTAACACTACCAACAACTGGAGATGCTAAATCTATTCTGCTCTTGATCTTGAGGAGCAGACCCTAATCCTTAACCAGACATTGTGCGATAGTCATTCAGGCAGGCTGGTCTTGGACACAGGAATGATAGTGGACTTTTAGAGGTATTAGGGTATCAGCTGGGGACAGGTTAAGTTTCTCTTTGAACATCGACACTAGATGGTTGGCACAAAGTCTAAGGTCTTACTCACTGATAGAACCTGGTCCTGCTGTCTTCATGGTGTTCACACATTTGTAAGCCCTCCAGACGTCATGCTCAGATGTAGAGGGTGCCACCTACTGTATCCAGTAACCTCTACTTCAGCTGTTTTTGCTTGTTTGGATACTGATGGCCTACAAGGTACTAAACAATATTTTTGTTTACCCCTAAACAGAGGAAGGAAGCATCTTTTAAGTGTTGACATCATGTTTTTGTTGCTGGCGCTAGACAAGGGATCACCAAAATTTCCACTTTTCACCCAGAGGGGGGCGTGTACCAAATTTCTTGGGAATACGTCCGATTGCTGCTGAAGTATTTAAAACCAAAAACACTCGCAACTAGTGGCACTACAGGAAAGGTCAGGGACCACCAATGTCAGTAGGACTTATCATCTGAAAACCATGAATGTCAATACAAAAAGCTATGCCAATTAATTTGATAGATATTTTACTTGATTAGTGGAAACTGTGGACCTGCCGGTGGCACTACACATGAAGTCAAGAGATCATCAAAGTCAGTAGTATTCATTCTGTGAAAACCATGAATGTCTGTACAAAATATGGAAATCAGTGTTGGACTGAGCGATACACCTCTGAGCAAATAGAGATGACTAATGGAACAATTACAAAGATATTAAAGTAAATTTTGTATTGAATCATTGTTTTTTTGGTTTGAACAAATCTCCTGCTTGAATAATCTAATCTCAGACTAACTCCATGTTCTGTGTTCAGGAGGGCTTTTCAAAAAGCTGTTCTTTGGCTGCATCTGGATCATGTCAGGGCTTCACTCCCTTCATGAAGAATGAGTTTCCGTTTTTAAATAGAGATAGCTCTTTGGAGCGTCTCATACTCATCTCCAGAGAGAGTTTCATTTTGACAGATTTATAAATCTCAACCAAATGCTTACATGAAAAAGTGTCTCATACTATCTTCCTATATTTTCCAGCAGTAAATAACAGTTTTCCATGGCTGAACAATCTGTTTTCATCCTCTTGTCGTACATGCCATTGGTTTATCTGACTCACACAGCAGTGCAGATATAAATACAGTACATTTTCCATGATACTGATTGAGGAACTCTTTTTGCATTGACCACTCCACCTGTTTGAAGTTAAGGAGATCTATCTGTTGTTTTTGTAAGTGTTCTGCATGATTCAATCACTACTGGAGTTCGTCTACTACTGATCCTCAGGAAATCTGCAGATATTTGATCTGAGGAAGATCTCTTTGAAAGTTCAAAAAGAGCTTATGTCTGTGCTCGGTGCGGAACCAAAAATTAAATGAAAGCTAGACAAAAGCCATGCCACTAACAGCTACAGTAACTAGACACTAGTATGTACACAAAACTTTGATTTCTTCTTGACATCCTCAAGAATGGGTTAATTTTCTGTAGTTTTCCTGGGAGAAACCTCTGAATAAGTTGGTGCCATGATTCACAAACATATGTTTTGAAATGAGAAAAATAGATGTCAGAAGATGTCAGACTTCTACTAGCACTGTTAAATCCAATTCACTAATTAAGATACTATAATAACTTCAAGAAATTGCTGGTCTAGGCCAAGGAATTGTAAAATGGCAAATTGTTTCTTTTACAAGTTTTTGTACAGATTAAAAAAAACAAGATGTTAATTGGTGAGCTTTGGAGGAAATACAACTACCATTGCCATGTGTATTTTATTACCCTTGGTCTTAGGATTTCTGTTTCTTTCTGTAAGGTTGAGCTAAGCTAACTAACTGCTGGCTCTTGCTACGCATTTACCACACAAAATGAGTGGTATCCATCATCCATCATGTCTTGGCAACACAGCTAATAGGTGTATTTCCCAAAATGTCAAGCTATTCCTACGAGGACTGATGGACAGCTATAGGCCACTTATGATTAACCCAGCTTTGCACTCACTGCTTTGTCCAGGAGACTTTTTAACCAGCACAGAATAATCATGCACTGCAATTTGACAGTATGATCTCTACCTTGGACCTCCAAAAAGCTCCCCCTGCAGCAAAAATGTGGCTCTGATTATTGGAGCTGTATGCTGAATGAGTTGCGGAGTAAACCTAGAGAGGCACAGTAATGTGAAACAGATATATTTTTAACACAATAGGCCACACTTACAAGGAAGACATACCTTTGTCATCATCCAGAAAATCATGTTAAACTCTTGCGCTCTGGGCTGTGAACACCGCTGTTCAAATCCAGATAGCAGACAACAGTCTCTGAGGACACAGACAGCATTACCTGCCTGCTGAATGAGCTTCTTTTCCCTGAAGTAATATCTACTTAGCCCAAGGCAACAAAGCATTCACTGACAGCAGGTATAGAGTTTGCATGCCACTAGTAATAGGATAGTCCAACATCATTAAACTCATGCACTGTCAAAATATTTGCAACTCCATCACAGGTAAGTGAAGGCTCTAGAGTACCTTTGGTGGGCTTTTCTGTTTTTAACTATCATATATGAGCAGATTCATTTCCCAACGTCACCAAATCCTGTATGAAGAGTTGTTTCACCATTGCAGCAAGTCTCATGTGGTATAGAAACACAGATGAACTCCAGTATATCTGTGGGAAATGTGACATAGTCATCATTTTGCATACTGATAATTATATCACATTGAGCTGGTATTTTATGATTAGAAAACTGTATTTCATCTTTTAATTTGCAAGTCTATATATAATGTTCAAATAGATGAAGTTGATTGTGGCCTTTATTGTTTTTTGTTTGTGTTCACTGACAAACGTGACAACTATTTTATCTTTTTATTTTATAAAGCCCTTTGAGGCAGGCATTGTCACATTGGTCTTTGAATTCATAATACTTTAACTGGCCTTTGTCCTCCTTGTGTTAATGAATATGAGCCCAGATGTAAAACACCTGCCTGGTCGCATTCAATCCCACTGCAATATCTTAAAGGGTCCTTCCTGTTTAGGTCAAACCGGTATATTTCAGATAAATATGGTTATTGTGGCTGTATTGCTTGTGCTTACTTTGCATTTGCCACCTCCGCTGTAGAGATTAAGGGAAATGTTATTTTTGTTTTTAATGGTAACATTTGAAGACTTTTCTGTGGGTCCAAAAGTAAGCACAGAAAGTCTGGCCTGAAACTGCCAGTATGGCTAATTGCATCATGATCTACTTTACATCTGGGGCAACTTGCACATTGGTTTATTTACATGTGTGAGGCTTTGGAAAGCTTTCCATTTAGTAAGTGTTCGTGCAGCAAAGAGTGCTTGCAAGATATCATGTAGCTAATTGCTCAGTAAGTTGCCCAAAATACTGCTCAGTGAAAGTCTGAGGTGTTTTAATTTTGGGATATTTTTATCAGGGGGTATTTAATTAACATAAACACAATTTCCCTCAGCCATCATTGGAATCTTTGACCATTTTGGTTTCAGGAAAGTATAATCAGATGCTTGTGCTTGCTGGTGAGTCACACATTTGTAATCTCTCACATGGTGTTCTACATGTAATGAATTTTTCTTAATGTATGGAGAGCTGACTGTTTCATCATCTTTTCATGATTTGGGGAAGATGAAACAAAATGTGCAGGACGAAAATACTGAAAAATGCTGGAAAATTAATTTGTTGTTGTCATGTGTTACACAGCTGGGATCACTCCTATCCGTATCCATGTTTCCAAGTCTTGCAACAACTTGTTAGACTCTCTGCAGCCAATGCAAAGTAATCCGCTTGATAATCTGTCCCTGCATTTGTCTTTTTGACTTTCCTTAGAACCTCAGTGAAAGTCATTCTTACACATATAAATTCACAGCATCAGCTGAATTTGTTAAAACATGTTTATCTGAAAAGCTGTTGCCGCCCATCTCTGGACCTCGTTTCCCCTGAATCTCTTGAACAAACATAGCAAGTGCACATAGTAACATTTATGGGAAATACACCGCATTGATATTAACCAGAATTTTCTGTTCTGTTCTGCAGCAAATTCAACCAAAAATGTCTGTCCAGGCGCTAATTCTGCTGAACAATACACAGACAACCTCTAACCTGACCATATACAGTATATTGAAACTGCTCTCCGAACATTTCTCTGGGACTTCTGCCAGATTGCAATCACATTGGTTGCCAATCACACCGAAGCCCCCTGGGGTCTGCCCTTTGAAAGAAGTGTTTGTTAGCAATGTGTTTGTTATCTTCAACTACATTTTCTTCAGACAGGCTGAAACAGAACAGCTCACTTTATCGGTTTGAATTTTCACAATATCCAAAATCCTTGTAATATGTTTATATAGCTCATACAATGGCCTATTTGAAGCATTAAAACCACAGTTATCTTTTGTCCCACACAGGGGTATAATTTTCTTACGTCATTGTCGAGATATGGCTGAATCCCAGCAGTGAACTGAAGGATAATGAAATTCACAATAATCTATATCCCCATTGACTTATTAAGACACGCACGCAAGAATGTTTATGTTGTATCCACATTAAACAGGTGTGGGGAGTTGTAAAAATTTTGATGGACCTCAGGGCCCATCCAGGGGCTCAGCCTTCACAACCAACCTTTAAACATGGAAATAAAATTGTTTTTGTCATCCTCTACAGGTACAATAAAGACACAAATGGTATTATTAAAGACATGTACAATAGTTGTCCAGTGTTCCCAACAGATGTGTCTGTGTCTGTGATCTTTACATCCTAGCAGGGGATCCTGGTGGATCCGCTCCAAGCGAACTGCGCCTCTGTGGACTGGGGCCCTGCTGGAAATTAAATTACCTCTTTTTCATAGGAGCATGGTGGTCACATTTTAAAAAAAACATACAGAATAATATTACTTTTTAGATAGCTAAAGATAATGTTGATGAATAGACACATGCTCCCTTTGGCTGTTGCATTACATGCTCATTTAAGCGCAATGAAGGATATTGTCTGTATGGTTTAGAATGGAAAACATATTTTTCACGGACGTTGCTCGAACTTCATGCCTGTTGCACAGCGGTGACTGCTTGACCCCTTTAAATTGAAGAACTCTGTTCTTTTCCCAAAACATATGTACAGTATAATAAATGTGCTGTCATGTGTCAAGTTTGTAGTCTGTATCTTAATTTGAAATGTCAAAATGATTCAGATTTTTTTTTATCTTAAATTGGTGGTTTTTGTTGAACCAAAGTACTGATGTGCTGTTAAGGAAAATCTTTGTGGTCATTCATTCATACTTTTAGCCAAACCAGGAGCAGTGTCGGTCAGCTTGTTGGTCCACTATGCTAAAATGTCTCAATATCTATTGGATGTATTTTCGTAATATGTGTACATGCACAGTCCCCAGAGGATGAATCATTCTGATCTTGACTGTAACTCTAGTGCCACCATGGCATTGACATTGATGGTTTAGAGTGAAATGTGGTGGTTTAGTGCTCAAACAAGCCATCTGTAATGGCACCTACATGTCAATCAAAGCGGTCATGCTGTTAATTATACATAACTTTAAGCCTTAATATAATTTGAACAGGTGAGTTCAGTTTCAGTACAGCTACAGAAATTGTTTTTTATTGTTGTTTTTTTTGTACCAGGCTGTAAACATGTTTATTTCTGCTGTGAAGTTTGACATTCGAATATGGGGTCTTATGGAGATTGACTCACTTCTGTCGTCAGCCTCAAGTGGCTGCTTGAGGAATTACAGTTTTTGACATTTCTACGTTGGCTTCCATTCACAGCCATGGAGGTTGCCACCTGGAACTATGCGCCACTTTGTTCCACTTAATTATTTGTTATTACATATATTATATATTATACATATTACATATGATTTGTCTAACAGTTTATTCATGTTAGCTGTTACACATTCATATGTATATGTCCAGATGTCTTTGCAGTCTACAGCTGCTGTAAGTCAACTTCTAACAATCTGCATAATGGCATCAGTCACAGTGATCTTTGCTGATGTTTTTGTGTAAATTTTTCTCTTAGCATTTTTCTGATGGTATTTTCATTCTTAATCTTACTACCAGAGCTCTGACTGGCAGTTGATTTTCCAACCTAAGAAGCAGTCCACAACTGCACCACAACTGACCTATTTGAATCACTGAGGAAATTGGAGATCTAAGCACCAATTTAGAGGTCTGGAACCAGGCTTGCCTTAGGATAAGCAGTGAAAAATCTTCAATCAAAACAACAGTCCAGTGATTTGGATTCAACTTTCCTTAGACATCCATCTACCTCATAGAACACTGGCTTGTGAAATAAAACACTGGAGGCAGAAGATTTTAATTCGATAAATATTTAATCCAACAACACAAACTTGCATTTGTCTTAAAATGACTCATACCTTGTCTTCACTTAAAATAATTCTCTTTAATGTCCATTTCTTTTGGGTCTTTTTTTCTTTTCCTTTCCTTGATTTACTTTTCACACACCGTTCTTGGAAGACCTCCGCTGTCTGTGTACTTAGCAGTCAGGAAGTATTACAAATTGAATGAGCGATATCCTGATCTCCTGGCCAGGAAGCATTAGTACAGTCATTTACTCTGATTATTGTGGAGTCATTCTGAGATGTCGAAACCACATCAAGGCGGCTCATCTAGTTACCCTAGAGCTACAAAGAGATTTTAATTTTTATGCCCAGACATTCAAGACAGTTAAATTGTGAACACAACCGGATAATGTTCGACTTGCCCTGTTTGAAGCTAATTTACCATTTTTCTGTGATTGTTGGCACATTTTCTTGTCCATTTTCTATTAACCTAATCGCCACACTGGGAATTGCTGGAAACCAAGCCAACGCTTCGTCTGAAAAAAGAAGCCGCAGACTGAAAAGGATGCCATATAAGTCATGTCTTGAGCAGAATGAGAAAAATGTGCTTTCATGTTGTTCCTTGACTGTGTCAGGAGCAGTACCACTTTGGCTGAAAGCTCTTGACAGTGACATATATAAAGAGGATACTTCAAAGTCACCGCTCTCTTTTGACTTTGTGCTCTCTACGCTTTTCATTCTTTTCCTCTCAAATGTCCTTGTACAAATGACAGAGAGGATGGATGACCCTTAACCAGTGGAGTTGCTGAAGGTATCCAGTTGTCTTCCTGCTCCATCTGTAAATCAACACATCACAACAGATCCAGACACAACACAATGGAACATAACCCACATAGTGACATCCCAAACAACCTCAACAAACATAAGCAGAACAAGATTAATGAAGCAATTTCTTTCCACGGACACTAGGCTGGGACTCAGTTAATTTATTTTTTTGCTACAAGAATGTGCTCTAATTAACAGTTTTTTATTAAACTGGACAAAGTCAACAGCGTAGTTCATAAATAAAATTAAAGATACCTACAGGAACATCTGAAATGAGAGTATTTACATGATGCCCGCTGGAAGAAATAAATTATTTACCGTCAGTCTGAGCAGCAAAGGTCGTGAATTCTCCGGTGCAGTGCACTAAGAAAAATTTTCTTAACCCTTATAGAACAGTTTATTGTAGTTTTCAACAATGTCTGGCCGGTTGCCTCTTGGCAATTCTGCCCACGCTGTATTTATTTCCTGTCAGATGCTCGTCCTAATAATTTTGTCATTCCCTGTGGTCCAACCACCCAGACAGCAGAGACCCCCATCTCTCTTACCTCTGGCCCCCTGCCTCACCCCTGGAGGCAGTAACAGCCTCTTTCCCCTCCTTACTCACCCTACTATATTCTCCTTCTCTCAACTGCTCCACTCTTTCTTTGTTTTCAACACTATTTTCCCATCTTGTTGCTGCACCTACTTCGTCCACACCCTCATCTCTCTGTTGGCTCGCACATCTGGGAAAGGTTAAGAGTGTAGAAATATTGGCTTGGTGGTCATTTAAGTAGCGATGCTTTATAAAGTAAATGCAAGAACTCTTTTCACAGCTCCAGAGTAGCCACAACTTCACCGGTGACTGCTTTTCAGGAATCTAAATGTATTTGTCAGTTTTAAAGTGTGACTATCAGGAGGAAACAGTAGTTCTAAGGAGACTACAGGATAGAAGTTGTCAATTGAAGGTGAAGCAAAAAAAAAAAACCTGTCGTCATAGCCTCCTCCTGTCTGCATCACCTGCCTCCTTGATCTCTCCTCTAAGACCTCTGTAGTCTTTGTAGTCTTGCCAAATTAATTGTTCAACTAAAGATACTAAAAGACAGCTTTTAGTTGTGGATTGGAGAATAAGAACTTTGTGCCACACTGTGTAACTTTTCTACCATAAAATAACATCTGTTCTCACACTATGTAACTTTTTGCTCCAGGTATGAGAAGTACGTCAATGCTTTACGGCACCAATTCCTTACATCACCTTAACTCTTTCACCAGAGAGTTAGGCTAATGTCAGCTCAGTTTGATAGCCAGGCTCCCCAGACTGTGAGCTCAGAGGACTGGGGAACTAGTAGGTTTAGCTAGCTGCTATGTTTTGTGTTGTTGCACCTGCTAGATGTTTGTCTGTTAGCAAGGTGGTCAACTCAATAATCTTTGATTATAAGTAAAATAATCATAACAAATGCTGTACTGCTGTCCATATTTTAGACAGTAGTCTGAAACTGGCGATGCCAAATTGCTAAGATACCCGTTTCTACGCAGTGTTAATAAAGAAGTGAAAAATTTGCATATTTACCCGATCTATGATGTTTAAAGTTTAAGCAAATTTGTTGGCCCCTCCTATTTTGGCACTGGACACATGCTGTTTGATTTTTATGAAACAGCTTTTATCTTAGCTTAGCTTAGTTAGCAAAAGACTGGAAGCAGAGTAAAACAGCTAGCCAGGCTCTTTCCAATAAATGTATAAATCGAAAGTGTGAGCTGTGATGTCTTTCTCCAGGAAGTCACTGCATCCTGCCAAAAAGTAATCATGCAAAAAACCCCCACTATAAAACCACAACTTGACTGAACTTGATTTTACACTACATTGTAATATGCTACACTTTTTTTCAAACAAGATACAACATGTTAGTTAGTAGTTTTGTTTCGATGGTTGAGGTGATGGTATGTAGATTGTGTTACCCTTGGACAGAGCTAGGCAATCCATCTCCTAACTCTTGCTTCATACTTAATGTACAAATATAAGAGTGGTTTTAATCTCCTCACCGGCAATGGCAGGTTCCAAAAATATTGAATTATTCTTTTTTGAAAGGTATTTTTTGGCCTTTTTGAGCTTTATTTGACAGAGACAGCTTGAAGAGTGACAGGAATGTGGGGAGAGAGAGACGGGGAATGACATGCGGGAAAGAGCCACAGGTCGGATTTGAACCCTGGGCCGCCGCAGCCATGGGGTAGATGCTCTACCAATTGAGCTAAATGACACCCTTGAATTATTCTTTTGAGGCACTTCCGAAGTTTTCTTCAGATGAATATAAATATTTGACTAAAAGAGGGTGTTGCTAGAACTGAACTGGATGACTGATAATGTAAACTGGCGTTTTGAAGTGAATAATTTTGGGTGTTTTTTTGTCAAAGGAAGGATTGGGGAATCTAAAGTATTTGAAAACAAGATTATCAGCACATCAGTGAGCTGTTGGGTTTTAAGGTTCAAGTTTTCAGGGTGGATGAGCTGTGAAGAAAAGAGTTTGGAGAGGATACGATGAAGCGTGAGGCTATGCTACCATACATAGGGGTAGGATAAAAAACAGTCAGATGAGGCATATGACATGAAAATTAAGGGTAATAAAGAGGCATAGCAAGGACCTCCAGGTGAGCCTTACCTGGTTGCAAATGGAAGACCACCTTAGACGAAATGAAGACAAAAATGATACTTAGCAGTCTATCCCAAGGCTGCTGTGCACATCTGGTCAGAGGAACCTGTTAAATCCATTATCATCGCAGAGTAGCTTAAATTACAGCCAGAGAACAAGAAAAAACAGCTGTGAGAGTGATAACCTGTGAGAAAACTCCCAATAACACACACTGACACAGGCCGGCAGGTTTACAGGGTGAGAGATTGACTACCAGTTGTAAAATAAAATCAGGGAGGGTGTGTTGTGAAGTCAGTCAGAGTGTAACGCAATACTAATGTCACAAGACATGAGGGGGGAAGTGAGCATTGTCCCTCTGAAGGCACCTTTCAACGGACCTTCTGTGTGAGAATGTGTTAATGACAGCAAAATCAGCAGAGCATGTTTGGGTATATTTCTGTTATTCTGGATGTAAGGCGGCCTAAAGTAAACCTGGAGAGAAGAAAATCTCTGAGCTTGCATTGAGTAAAAGTTCCCTCCTCTGGGATGTGTTTTCCAGGAGAAATCATGGGCCCTGACAAGAGGCCAGCGCTGAGACTGAACTCTTAAGGGGGCCCTTTGGTATTTGAAGGATGGAGTGATGACAGTAGGACGTTGTTTGTGTATAAAAAGGAAACAAAGTGAAACAGCTCTGAACATGTCAGCCCCTCTGCTTGTCACTTTAGAAAGAAATGTGTGTTGACCCGCCACAACTACAAGCCTGGTAACCCCCAAACAACACTGCTATAGTGTGTTGAGGTTTGTGTGTGCACATAGTTAATTAGCTGCCTTCAGTCTGGGTTTTGCTAGCCTTAAGCAATTGTTTATTTTCATTTTGCATAGTTAAGATTCAAAACAGGCCGGATTTGAATTAAATCCATAAGCCTGTATTAGATTTTTTTTTTTTTTTTTTTATAAAAAAAGGAATTTATATCATCTGAATGAGGTCTTATTCTCCTACGTGCCTCATTTTATCGTATCACTTACTTTTGTCATCTTGTTGCTACTTCCTCACTTTATTTGTTTTACTTTCTGTTAAAAGAATTGCTCTACACTTTATGAAATGCGCCTGTAATTTTTAAACACTTTGTTTTTGTCTGGATTAAACAGACATGTTAATTAATGAGCTTTAAAGGTGCTGGAAGGTGGACTTTGTAATATTTGGACAGAGCCACGCTAGCTGTTTCCCCCTGCTTCAAGCCTTTATGCTAAGCTAGGCTAACCTAACCACCTCCAGCTCCAGCTTTGTACGTAACATGCAGACATGAGAGCGGTGCCAATCTTCCCATCTAACTCTCGGCAAGAAGGCGGATCAGTGTATTTCCCAAAAGTTCCAACTATTCCTTTCAGTTTATTATTACAATAATTTACTCATAAGAATAACATGAATAAGAAAAAACGGTTATATGGTACATATATGTGAAGTCATTGTGTATGCTTTTTCTTTGTTTAAATAACAGCATGATGCATTTGGATCTGTCCCAGGTCAGCGAACATTATCCACGCTGATAAAATCAAATGACCCACTTCTGCTGTATGACCCTTTGGGATTGTGCAGTATGTACGGGACATGCAGTGTGTTCTACCACGTATACTGTACCAGACGTCTTCTATCCCAGCACCCTCATGGTGCCATGGACTCATAAACATTTAGTCTTTTTGGCACCAGCGGGGGTCCATTACCCTGCAGTGTCAGTCCCATGATTCATCTTTTGACCACACACCCACAGTTTATTATGATGATTGTCAGTGTGACGACGTGCTTGTCATTTATCCGAGAAGGTTAGGACTGTGTGACCACAAAGATTTTGGCAGATCATCACGGCAAGTGACACGATGCATGGAAATGTCACAATGCTTGAACAGCACTATTTATCTACTACTATTTTCTCTAACTACTTGTGGCATCTATCAGCCATCCCTGTCCCTAATGCCTCACGGGGACACCCCGTGCACACACACACACACACACACACACACACACACACACACACACTCAAACAAACACTGTTCAGAAGCCAAACTCAGTTACAGTGTGTGTTCTCGTGTTGATGGCAAGTCACCTGTGTGGGTCAGGCCAGGTGGGGCAGACAGCTGCACTCTATTTTGGTTTGAAATCAAATAGGACGACCTAATATAGGCACAAAGACAGGGTTTGCCATTGCAACCGTATGTGTTTATCCGCCGGCATTAAAGCGACGGAGAAGTTGGTATTCATTGACCATATTTAACAAATGGAGATCGCAGAACTGTAGATATTCTTCACCACTGATCAAAGAAAGGAGCTGAAGTGTTGGTAATTTCAAATTAACTTCTGGCTAACGCACCCATTAAGATCAGATACTGCACAAGGACAAAGAAGCACCCAGATGCACTCATGGTCACCATGGACTTGTTCAACTCTCCTGTGTTTCATCTTGTACCTGCTAAGTTATCTGCCTGACAGACAGGAGTTTGACTTGGCTGAACAAGGGCTTCCCCCAACACACCGACCATCACAGCATCAAAAGGAAGGTTTGTGTGTGTGTGGAGGTGGTATCATGATCTTATACGCAGCGCTTTCCAAAATACTTTACAGGATATTTTCCAAATGAAGTGTCATTTAACTGACTTATGCTTGTAATGTAACCACCTTTGCTGGCATGGGAACACGCTCCTCCCTCTCCCCTCAGTGGGAGACAGCGAGAGTCGGAGCTGCATTTGTTTCGTACTAATCCCCCTTATGAGAGAGACAGCTCTTATAACAGGAGACAGCTTTGATCCCCAACAGAAGAAGACAAAAAAACTCTTAAGCTACATAGACAGCCCCCTATTTCTTTCACTTCCTTCTTCATCTCTTGGCTCATCCCTCGCCTGACTGCCCCGAAGATCTGTAATATCAGAGGATGAGGTCATTGAGGTTGTGCAGGGCAGCAACGCTGCAGATGTGTGTCTTGAAAATTAGGTTGTTAGGTTCATCTATTATATTTTAAGATGCACGTTAATACAACACATAGACATACACAGACATCTTGCAGTAGTCAGACACTTGATGTGTTTGTGTCTTTCGTGTAGCAAATGAGGCTTAAAACTAAACAAAAAACAGCTGTGTTGAAACTTGTGTCAACACACACATCTGTGTGTCGGGTTCAGCGCGTGAGGTCAGGCGACTTGTTTCATTCAACCATGTTTGCTGTTGTAAATATCAGAAAACACCAAACCCAGGCATGTAATTACCGTGTATTCATGCATGAGTGTGTGTCTACCATGTGTGGGTTAGGCAGAGTGTGTGTAATAATTTACAGAGTGTGTATGTTGTACCTGCCACAGCACACAGTAATGATAATTAACACAATCATGTGACCAGTGCCAGAAACTGCTGACAAGAAAATGATCGTGTGTGTGTGTGTGTGTCCATGTTGGTGTGTTTGTTTTCCAAATGCAGTGACACGAAGGACCTTTGCAGCGACCCTTGAACTGAAAAGTATACGGATGCAGACATCCTAAACACTCTATTCGAGGTCCAGGTGTCCAACACACGCACACACACACACACAAACACACACACAGACAGACAAACTTTGCGGTCAACCAACCAGGCAATGATGTACATCCACTGAGTCTGAAAATACTCACGCACATTTTGTTATCGATTCAACAATTTCATACGCTCGCATTTGCATTCTCATGTTCTCATTCACAAACACACACACACACACACACACACACACTGTTTGAAGGTTAAGGAGTACAGCTGGAAGCTGCTGCCAGACCCCCTCCCCCCGCCCCCACCCTCCCTCCTCTGTCACTCTCAGTAATCAATCTGTCAGTATGGTAATTAACCTACAGAGTAAAGTAAGCATGACTACTGAACTGCTCCACTCCATCTAACATTCCTCTCCTCCTCCCTCTGTGTCTCGCTCCTACTCCCCCGCACTTGGTGGCAGGAGGAGGTCGCTCATTTGCTGATTCCAGTACATCATTGGATGTGATGGCTTTGAGTTTTAGCGTAAAACAAGGCCTCTCGCTAACTTTCTTGCGAATGATTCCAGTTTATTACAGCTTTTCTATTAATTTAGAGGCATTATTTGTGTCTGTTATGATCATGTATTACTTTAAAAAGTAACCTGAGACCTGGAAACACAGTGGCATCGCATCAACAGAGCTGTTTAGTGACTTTTAGCTATGTTTTTTCAGTCAGCAACCCTACTGTATTGATTCACCCTCACAGCACTGACCAGTTAGTTGGCAGTTTATTCAGCAAAAGTTGTAATAAATTAACTGTACCCTTCCTGTCCAGGAACAAACAAAAGACAAAGTTAGCATGCGGTTGGTTTAGCTGCTACAGAACCAGATAATAGTCAGTATTTGACATTCAACAGGTGGACACAAACGTGACTCCAAATGAACCCTAATGCTGCTCTGGGTCTGCTGGAACATATTCGCCGTTATCAGCTTCATAAGGTGATAATATGTTAGTGTTGTGAAAAAATCAAATAAAGCATGTTTAAGTTTTGTATTTACTAGGAGTACTTTATCTTATCAGTGTCATGTGGCGGTTCAACATTAATTGACATTATTGTGACAGAGAACAGATGGTCCGAAGATGTTTAATTTCTTGACCAGCGAATGAGTTAAATGACTTTTATTCTGAAAGACAGGATACAAAAATAAGGGATTAAACTTTGAAGGCTGCAGGCTTCTTATAGGATTTGTTTCAAATCCCCAGACAAGGTTGGCAATGTTGGTCAGGGAGCATTTAATAAGAACCAGTCTTTCTAAAAAGCTACTGTTGAGTTGTCCTTGAACGAGGAGTTAGACTACATTTCCACACAGCTGTTCACTCAAAGCTGCTGCCCACTAAATATGAGTAATACTCCCGCACCAACATGGACTTTATGATTTTTAGATTTTATGAAAAAGAGTAAATATCAGTTAATGTTCCTGGATGAATTAAGGTAAGAAAATACCCAAACAGAGACAGCTGGGCAGTCCGCCTGTGGAAAATACAGTTGAAGAATGGAAAAATGTGTTTTGAGTAGCAGGATTGTTCTTGGACGTGAGAGTGAGGTTCAGGTAAGACTGGATCACATTCTCGTGGGTTCAAACACCAACATCGGGAAATTTTAGCTACTGCTTGTGCTAAATTAAAGTGATGTTTCAGCTGAATGTTACAGAACCTATTGCCAAATCACTTAATGTTGTTCCCATTCAGAAATGTATACCCCGTAGGTGTATGTATTAAACCTTTTGACTGCCATTCATCTTGTTTCTTTATTGGTATAGATGACAATGCTAGTTCAACTATCACATTTGAATAGACTTTAAATATTTATTCAATCAATGTGCATGAAATTTGGTACTTTTACTATTCATGGACCCCAGAGATATAATTCCAATGACTTTAGTGTCCTGAGGTTTCCCTTAAGGATGCCAACAGTTTCATATTTTTGGTTTAGAGTGAAAAAAACTATTTGATGAATTGCAATGAAATCTGGCCACAGATATTTATCTACTCCACAGGATGAACTGTAGTAACCTTGGTGGATTTGTTCCATCACCAGACTTTTTTTTTATGCACAGACATGAGCAGCTAAGCTAATGATTTCTTTTACACAAACTTCAGGCATAGCTGTACAGCGCTAATTAGCAAACGTTAACAAGTGCCACTAAGAAAGTGGACATCGGAAACTTTACCGTGGCTAAAGTGGCTTGTTAACATTGTTATTGTGACCATGATGCCATGTTGACGTTAGCATCTAGCTCAAAGCACCAACCGTCATAAACCCTTGGGCCACCATCTCGTTTTTCTGAAGTCTGTGTAGACAGAACTCTATATAATCCAGTTTGACCCACGTCACAGGACTTTTCAGGCCAGCCAGAGTTCATCGTTGGAAGAAAGCATTAGAATTACAGTCACAGCTTTGTCTATATAAATAACTGTATAAGGAATGCCCAGAACTCACTTCTGCCTTTCTGTGCTTGCCTTCGCTCTAAGAGGCGTGGTAGCTTATAGCTGGTGCCACATTGGTACTTGAGAAGAGTGATGACAAGACTTACTGTAATTGGAAAATGGCTTTTGCTGGTGTTTCCTGAAGACCTGCCAGTAAAAGCAGCCAGTAGAGTATTTCCCTCCACAGGGACTCTGTTTGTGAATTTACCATGGAAACTAATGAAAAATTTCTAATCTGATACTTTCACGTGTTTAATCTTGGCTTTTGGTAAAGCTGCTGCCTAATAAAGAAGGAGTAGATGTGAAGAGGAGCAGGAAGTCAACATGTCAGTTTGAGAGGAAAACTAAAGAGGCAGATTCTCCGATAAACACTCACATTAATTCATTTCTAGGAGCGTACGTATGCAGTCTTGAACTTGTACTGTGTTTAGGTTCATTGGCTGTTCAGAATAAACCCCCACTTCTGTTTATAAACTGCTATCTGTATTACCTTCTGCAGACTATTAGAGCAGGAGGATGTCTTTGAACTGCCTTTAGTGATCCCTACTGACCTGAGTTTCACAAGTTACACTCTTCAGATCCTCAGCCAGGCTGAAACAGGCAAGCAGATTATCCACAAACTCCCACTACACTGTGGTGGAAAAAGTTTCCAGATGCCATAAAAGTAAACCTCAATAAAATACCAGTGAAGAAAAAGTTTAGATGTTTCTTATCCGATTTTAAATGGAAATATGTTTTAAGGCCATACTTGGAGGAAGAATTTGTTGGATTCTTCGGCCGTGTTTCAGTATAGCATCCAAAACCGAGCCTCCTTACTGATTTCATGAGACGACTGGTTTGGGGTTTATAAGCAAAGTGCTCTGACAAAATAGATTATATTTTATAATGTGCTTGACTTTTCTACGGCTATGCTGTTTTTAAGCGTACCTGTAGCAATGTGACCATACCAGCATCACCAGCATCACCATGCATGTTTTGCAACAGTTCTCTTAAAGGTCTGAACCAAAACATTGGTTTCTATTTGAATTTTTGGCTAATTCAGTGGTTTCGGCAACTGATCTCCCTCATTACATTCTCAGCTATGCGTGAATGTTCGCCAAATACAGCCATCCAGTATAAACACACCCAATATCCATGTCTTGCCTTTTAGTCATGCATCTAAGAGTGATGATAACATTTCGTTCTGTTGAATCTTGCATAACATGCAATGAAAGTATGAGCAATTTCTTATTTTCCAGTTGTTGGACACTGAAAATTCCCACCATCATTTGACAACTGATGAATGGTGGGAGGACTGACCTTGTTGTACACCAATGCAAGCCAAAATGAGAGCAGCGTCCAATAACATGCAGGCAAAGTCCACATCCGCATAGGTACAATAACAAAATATTGCTACTTTATTTGCTACTCTTTCCTGATCCCTTCGGATGCAACACATTCCCATGCATATCTGTTGATACTGCCGCATACACAGCTACATCCTCACATTCCTCTCCCACACAAACAAGACTGCACCTGTGATGCTGCTGTACGGTAACCCAGGGATGAGCTCACAAACAAACAGTTTTCTGACGTGACTTGCAGTCGAGAACAGTGACCTGTGAGTCAAGTGTTTCGTTTAGTTTGTACGTGACTATGGCATGATTAGACTGTCAGATTGATTCCTTGGATGTTGGATGTTGAGCAATTTAATGCAATAATCCATTTTTTTAATTTGTGGGGGAACTCTAATTAGAGATTTCGCAAGCATTTATAGCAGAGTGGAAGTTTTGATCACCCAATATATGCTTTTAGAGAACATTGTGATGATCATGACACTGTCTATTTCGCCTGTGACATCTTTTTAGCTTAGAGATTTACATTAAAACCTTAAAAGTAGGTTGAAAGTAACTTTTATTGCATAAAAATTACTACTTCATATGTGTTTAAAATATATCCAAATGCACAAACATTTACTGTGTCATTCTGGGGTCCCCAAGAATGAACTTCTCCAGAGCAACAATATGTGTGTAATGGGCTGAAGAGAAAAGTCTCTGATGCTTCTTGCAATACATCTATTATATGTTTTATTTGCTTTATTCTGCCTCATTTGGTAACAATAACCAGTTGCTCCGTTTCAAAATGTTCTTCTTGTCACCTCTCTTTCAACAAATATCGTTCCTACAGTTCCCAGGTCCAGTCACCCCACAAGGATTCATTCCTCTTTCTTGCAAAAAGCACTGAAAGCTTTTAAACAAATCCTCCAAGGGAGAAGTAAAGGAAATATTTCATTGGCTTTGAAGACTCTGTGTAAAAAAAAAAAGACTAAAGGAAGAGACAACTGAAGTCTTGGAGGAGACTGAAAAAGTTGGTGTTTCAGGACAAAAGGCCTCCTCTCAGATGACTCCCGCTTTCCACTCACCAAGAGTGAACAGACGAAGCGTCCGAGACAACCTCACGGTTTTGCTACTGCTCTTCAAAAACATTAGTTAACGGAGCGAGGAGAAATGTGGAAGCAACACTGCGCTCTCTGTGTTAGCCGGACGTCATCTGCTTCCAGCTGTTTTTGCAGGTGACTGCTGCATTATTCATGTTTCATATTTAATGTACTAAATAAAGTGGTGACAGTTATGAGTCACTGGCTCCTGTGCTAAATGGTCTGATGTCTGATTCAGTTTTTCAATTTTGAAAACTTTAGGTTGACATCGTGAGAGGCTCCACTGCCAAAGTGGCCAGCCGCGCCTGTTAACTGTCACAGATGATGATCCTTAACCAATCTACATAAGTTGTTTTTTCTTCTTTTAATTTACTGAAGTAACTCGTGTCGTCACCTGAGCAATATTAAGAAAAAAAGGCCTGTCAGGTGTAAACACGTGAATAAAAGAAACAGAGACAGAAAAAGAGAGAGAGCTTCATCCACTTTACTCAGCTTTGATCTCCTTAATGGGGTGCTGGCCTCGCTCCAGGTGGGATGTGTCGCCAGGGGCAACGAGACAAGAAGAGGCTGATGAAGCAGGCCAGCTCCGGGCTCTGGGGGCCGTGCAGACAAAACACACTCCACATTGGCCTCCTTACTGTACAGCCCTCACTGTACCTCAGACATGACAAGGAGAAAGGTTTCATGGGAAGAATGAGCTATTTCCAGGTGATTATTTGGTGCATTAGCAAGCTACATTTACGTTTGCTGCTGGATATGTCTTTTTTCTGGAGGTATGCATGGTGGAGTTGGACAATAAAATGACCTTTAAGTCTGTGAAAAGCCCTGCATAAATCTGAGGAGGCTTACAGAGCTTTAGCTTATTTAAGAGATCCAGCGAGCGATGGCTATCCAATGATTGGCCACTGGGCGAGTAGCAGATTACAAAGGGTTTTATTCTCTTAATTTTACACTTGAACTCTCTTAATTCTCTCCCAGACCCTCCTCCTATCCTTTTCTTTTCCTGTAGCTCCTCTTTGAACTCCTCTGCCCATTTCCTGACCGCTCTCCCTCATCTGTCTGTCTCTTTTCTATGGTCACTCCCTCCATCTCTCACAGGACTCTTTGATATCCTGCAGGATTAGCTCAGAGCTGTCTGTCGGCATGTCTGGGTGTGTCTGATATAAGGGCTTTTGCATCAATCTAATCACTGCCTATTCACACATGGACATACACACACACACACACACACACACACACACACACACACACAGTGAAGTCCTCAGTGGATTCACAATCTGTCATTTACTTTTTTAAGTACTTATTTTCTTGTTGTTGAAGGAGGGAGTCAGCTCTTCCATAAATTACTAGACAAAACTATTTAAATATATCAAGAATGTTTGATTATTAGCTTGTGTCTTGGTGGACTGTGGAGATATTAAGCGTCACATTTGTGACATTCCACCTGGTAAAATCTGAATAATTAATCATCTTAATCTTAATCTTAAATAGCTATTTCTAAACCTTTAAATATCACAAAAAACAAGTCTAAATGATTTAATAAATTTTCATGCAAGAATGTTGACCTTCATCCTATCAGAGATCACGGATGTACGAAAAGCACATACCTAATGACATTTAAGACGGCTCTGTTCTATCTGAGTGTCCTAGCGAGCTGTGATAGTGTGACAATGAACCAGAGTGCACGATGAAACTGAAGCACCTAAATGGAACTCAGCCATCATTCATTTCATTATGCACACCTGCGCTTTTTCCACTGCGACATGTCTGTGACAAATGTGTTTTGTGAAAGAGGCAAAGGTCGGGTCAGTGAATCAGTAAATATTTTACTCCGTAGTGAGCAGTGGAGTGAGATCTCAGACGCTTATGTCATGACTGACAGGTCTAAACAGGAGGAGCTCATTTGCATAGAAGTAGCATTAGTTTCAGGAAATCACAAGGCGTTGCACATGAAAACACCTCTGTAGACACACTGAAAGAAACCTCATATTATTCACAGAAAGTGTCAGTGTACATGGCACGCACACTTTCTTTATTTAGTTAGTTAAATTTCACACTGACAATTTGGACACACAGTGAATATATTGCACTACATTTTAAATGAACAAGCCACATCCTGACTGAAAAAGGTAACAAAGCTTATTGCTAATTGAAGTTATGATGTCTAAACTAAATTGTAAAATGGATAAAAGTTTGATTTTTATCCTGACCATGGCAGAGTAACTGTAAAATGGTAGTAGGTGTAATGTAGTGGCATGCATTCAAGCAAGGACCAAACAAAAGGTAAAGCTGAGTCTCTGCTTTACTTTTGCAAAAGCTAATGGGAATGTGATTAGTTTTCTATGTACTTGGTCATAAACCAAAGTACTGAACATTGCTGACACGAGAAGAAAAGTCAGGAGATCACCTGGGTCAAAGGGTTAGGGCAATCCCACACTCATGAGAGTCATCCTCTGGCGACCATGTATCATACAAAGCTGAATGCCAATCCATCCAATATGTGAGTCAAGATATTTCACTCTGAACCAAAGTAGTTAAATGACTGAGAACTTTACCATTCCTGAAGAATCATGCATGCGTCATCGTCCTGAAACAGACCATCATCATCATCCCCGCAGCCACCACAGCCTGCTCCCTCACCCTCTCCTTCCCTAAAATGTTATTCTGCAAAATATTATTTTGTTTTCCATAAAGATTCCACAGAACGCTGAATAATAACAGTGCCGGACATTACAGAGAAGGGTTAATGGGCCGCATGTTAAAGCTCATGGGAAACGCATCGCCGACACGCCAGGAGGCTTTCCTCACATTGATGGAGAGGGGGGTGAGAAAAGGAGGGGTAGGAGGCTAGAGCAAGGTTCACTGGTTCCCAAACTCCTGCAGAGCTTCAGTAGCCTCCACTACCACCCTGAAACTCCTCTCACCCCTCCTGTCTCCCCTCTTTCTTCCCCTTCACTGCCCTTCAGCACTGCTCTCAAGCTTTTGCCTTTCTTTTGTCTGTTGCCCCGCTAAACGCTCTCACCTACTGGCCTTTAACACCTCCTCCAGGCCTCTCTATGTTATGTTATCATCCTCTCCTTCCTCCCCTTATCTCCCTTCTTCCTCCTTCTTCTCACATCTTTTCCATTTCACAGCTTTGGTTGTAACATCTTCCATACCATACATCATGCTGTACATGTGTGTGTTGCTTGGGGAGCTCTCTCTCTCTCTCTCTCTCTCTCCCTTACATCTCTGAGATTTTACTGTATGCCGTAAACTACAATAGATCTGAGACTCTGCTCTATGGCGGAAGGTCAATATTGACTTTACGCAAAACCAGCAAGGTGGGAGAGAGCCAGAAAGAGCCAGAAAGAGATGTCGGGGTGTTCTTTGAGGCTTTCTGCTTGACTTTTTTGCTTGGGTTCCCCATGTCTTTACATTATTGAAACTGGCATGAGCTCAAAGTCAACATAGTTAGAGATTTTTCAGAAGAAGCTCTTTGCTACCATTTGTTTATGTACAGAACAAAAAAAAAAAAAAAACGATTTGAAAACTGCCCCAGCTACAGTAGATCATCCATTACAGAAGCCGACACAAAGACCTCGGGTTGGTCCAGACAACATTTGAGGGTGGATGTTTGAGGCTGCGGGTACTCTGCTCATCAATCAGCTTGTTATCTTATAAACTTTACCATCACCTTATCTGGATCATCTCTGTTCCTGAGAGCAATTTTCTTTTAAGATAAGAGAAGTTTTTAATTTAGAAATGAGGTAAAACAAGTGTTTAAGTATTTGGCCCCGGTTGCAAGCTGTTTAATTGGAAACATAAACTAGAAACAAGACAGTAACAAATGGACTGACTGTTCTTCTAAATGTATTCTGGTCTAAGCTGCTGGAGGAGGGGAGCTAAAGCCTGAGAAAGAAAACTAATCAAATGGAGAAATCTGTCTCTTGAGGCCCACTGTACCTTGTGTACGCACACGAAAAACGCACATACAGACATGCACACGCAGACACACTCAGGCCATATGCTCTCGATGTTGTCAGGCCTGTCGTCTGTCTACATCACGTACGAGTTTTGGCATGCAGCCTTCCTCCGTGTGACAAAAAGCGCAGTCTTTTGTGTGTCGACAACTATTCCTCACATCCCTACCTGGCCCCAGCAGGCCCGTTTAGAGGTGCAGGCAAGCAAAACCACACACACACACACACACACACACACACACACACACACACACACAGCTCTGTAAATTTTCCCCTGCTCCCTTGCACTCGCCTTGTGACTATTTTGTTAACCTGTTAACCTATTACTACAATTTCTGACTTTTATTTTTGCAATTTGTTGTAACCAAGATAAATAACATGATAACGTATTTCATCAATCACCCCTTTGGCCTCTTACATCATAAAATGTTCAAATGATTCAAATGTGCAATTTGGAAAAATAGAGATAATTAACTTTTTATTGCCTCTCCGTTTGCAGTTCTGTCACACAAGGGCAGAACTGCAAACTGCAGTGAGCTTCACCTTCCAGACAATGTTCAGGACAAAGGCTGTGATATATTTTTCATATATCATGACCAGAGTTGCTATAGTTAATGTTTTCATTGTTTCCATACTTTAAACTTTCTTTAAATTTTAATAGATGAACAGATGTTAGATCACAAGACTTTGACAATGACAATGTAATTGGTCTATAGTGAGTTTAATCCATTGCTTTGTAGATAAACCATTCATGTACATTTCAATAATAGTTACGTGCACACATTGTTTTTCTTGTTGCGTAACTGTGATGATCTCACTGTTTATCATTTTGTTAAGAGTGAGAGTTCTTTATGGTGGTGTACTCCTTAAGATTTTACAGGAAACTGTGGCCTGAAAACCCAGACCGGTATTTCACACACACACAAGCGTGGGTACACTTAAAGAGGTCAAGAGGAGAGGAACGTTTGCGGCCTACCTCAGACGTTTACCATGATGGTACAAAATCATGTGTTTTTCTAAGTGTGAGTGTGCTGTAGGTGGTAAAGTTAACATCCTTGTGCGCTGAACTACCTCTGGAGAGGAACAACAGTAATCCATCAAGTTGCTCGGGCTGCCTGTTGGTTTGGTTGTGTTTGAGTACTTCCTAAACCACCGATGGTTTGGTGAAATATTTGAGGTCTGAGGATAAAGTGACCGATGTCTCCGCCGGCATTGTTTACCTGCCCAAAAGATGTTTTCTATTTCCCAACAGGAAGATCTAATCACAGCAATGAGCAGAGCACTTTTTAAATTAAGTTGGTGAACCAGAGGATGTTTTGGAAACACGGATGTTTTTTGGATACACGAGAGACGGAAATATCACCAAACCAAGGTCAGGTGATGTTGTTTGACCCCGGGTTTTAATTAGAAATTAGAAAATATGTCCATACCTTTGACTCCCTTTGTTCACGGACCACGTCTTCTGATTGGTCGAAAACATGACATGTTAATGGTCGCTGTTTTGGTTGACGGTGTTCACTGAAGGGATCCCTTTCTTACTTGGGCAGAGGTCATCCGCAGGTCAGCGTAGCACAGGGTCAGAAAGTAGTCCTTTCTCCCGCTGTGTCCTCAGCCATGTGTAGAATGTGGGTCATCTTCAAAGAAGCTCAAGTATTAGCCTTCGACATGAAGCATCAGCAACCTCCACGGTAGGGTGAACTCCAACTTCAGTTGGAAAAGTAACGTGTTAAGCCGTGGCTAAAAAAGGTCAGTGGTTTATGACTACAACTTCAAAACTCCAAGCTTATCTTAAGACAGGTCAGAGAGAAACGGGCCTGTGTGTGTAATGCACACTAGGATAAATGTTTTATTATGCCTAACACTGATCTGTGTTTTGACCATGAATTCTGTGCAGGTTTTCATCCCAGATCACCGTCATTTAGCAGCCTGGGATTGAACTAAAACACGTTGATTCTCTCCTGTAGGTACGTTACTATATATTTTCCCATCATCCAAAGCTATGAATGAATTTAATAGGGTAGTAAATAAGGTTTTCATTGCACCATAGCATATGATGACCATATGTGTGGGGGGCTGCAGGTGTTCACTCCAAACTTTACACATATATTTCGAACTCAACAGATGAGGATGGAGCTGCTAACATGGCAATATGTTTCAGTGACAAACTGTACTATTGCTTATTCATGTTTCTGCTATAATAAGCTGCTGTGACTAAATTATATCTATTCTGACTAACTGTGTGTCCGCATTTCTCAGTGGAGCAATCAAGTGACTCTTAATTCTCAGTTAATTCCCAGCAATCATGGGTTAAAGTTTCTCCTGAATTACCGTGTATTCAGATTAATGTCGTGCAAGTTACTTATAATCAGTTATTCATTATGTATTCATCAAGTGTTTTACTATTCAGCCTTGGTTTGGAGTGTGTACTAACCATTGACAGCTAGCTCAATGTTAGTTCAGTCTGTGTGCAGCCAAAATTGTACACATGGTCACTTATTTTAAGCACTGGATGTTCTGTCTGTTCTAAGCAGCGACCTTGGTGGCTTAAGTGAAGCCAATGCAGGTGTGCCAAAAACTGCAGTTCCTCAAATGACCACTTGAGGCTGGCTACAGAAGCGACTCAGTCTCCATAAGCCCCCATGTTAAAATGTCCAACTTCACAGCAGAAATAAACGTTTACAGCCTGGTACACGTCTGAATTCCTATTAAACTCACCTCACTCACGTGGCCACTTTGATTGACAGGTGAGTTCAGTAACAGATGGCTTGTTTGAGCAACAAGGCATCATTCACATCAACCTATGATCCACGTCTTTGCTGATTTTTCAATTAGCCAGGAGGCGGAAGAGGCAGCACTGAGCTCCAGATCTGCTCTTCAGAAACCTGTGGGTTACATCGCTGATATACCGTCCATTCTTAATACTGTCTATGGTATTTTCACAAATTCAACAGAGGTGCTCTTGTTTTCTAGTGTGCATATGTGGAACATACTGTTATAGGGAAGTCTGTAGCTGCGCGCGTCAACCTGTCATCAGCCATCCCAATTAACTCCTTGTAAGATAGCAAACTAACAGAAAAGTGATGGTGATGCTGGGATTAGTTACTTAGTTTAGATTATAATCACTGTTACTGATAAAAGTAATCATACCACTGCAATGTGTTAGTTAAAGCACATGAAGTATGAAGCTGCATCAGTCTTGGATGTGAACAAATTTCAGTAAATTCCTCTCATCAACCAGTGACCAAAAATGGACAAACAACTTTTCCAGTTTCGTATTTTCTCAAACTGGTGATATCGTCATAATTACATCCTTCAATAAAACCGCACTTTGGGTCATACTGGTGCATACTGGAGCCCACGCGTCTTTCCCCTCGTCTCCAAAGAAGTGTCTCCAGCCTGTTGCTATTGGCCTGTTAATGTTTGGCTAGCGGACCTGAATCATTCAAATAATCCTTCACAGCACATTGCATCTCGTAACACCGGCTCAGGGACTTGTAAAAAAAAGTGAGGGTTTGGGCTGCGGTAATTGCTTTTCCCTCTTTCCAGTTTTGTAATGACAGCGGGTTCACTTGTTTCTGCTTTTTTTTATCTGTCTCAGACATATGCGTCATGATGTTAGCACAAGCCAGTTAGCATCTACTCCAAAGTGTCTCCCGGGCACTACGGCTAACTGATCACATGGCCTCCCGAGGTTTATAGAGTGCAGTTATATCGTTAAGTCTGCAAGCAGACCACACAGAGCAAGCAAGGGTGTCTGTGTCCTCATTAAAACTCTGCCTGGGCAAACCAGAGACAGCCAATATACACAGCAGATAAGACAGTTAGCAGCTCGCTCAGATTTACAGCCGCTAGCCTCGGGGAGTGAGAGGACGAGGGGTGAGAGAGAACACAAGTTCATATATCTTTTAATGTCTGGCAGCCAGATGAACAAGCTGAGGAAAACCTGTGATTTAAAAGCCCTATAGAGAGAAAGAATGGGTGTTTAGGCAGGGTGTTATAGGATTGATAGACAGCAATGATAGTGGTTATACAGAGTGTGAAAGGCCAGTGGTGATATAGGGAGGATGGTAAATGAGATGGATGGTGTGGAAGATGAGGGAAAAGGTACAGGTAGAAATGTAATTAGGAAAAGTTTTACTGAATGTGATGTGTCAAAATCATGTCACATTAATGTGTTGCTACTGCTGCAACAACAAAAACCCAATCAGTTTAGCACATCGTCAGGAAGAGCAGCAGCAAAAAAAATAAAAAATAAATGCACAGGAGTAAGCACAGCCTTCTGAAATACTACAACTCTTAGTCATTAGACAACTCAAGTTTTACGCCAAATGTCAAAGTTTCTTGTCAACACCAGAAATCAGCCTCCTCATAACCCCAACTTGATCTCTCACCTTGTTCACATAAATAACCCTCCCCTCAAGAGCAGGGGTCAACTTTGTCTGATCCATTCCACTTTCTCTTCATGTCTCTTTCCCCTCTCTTGGATTTACATCCACCGTTTTAAAACGCAGGCATCCTGCTCTAGAAAAACACAACGTCTTAATTTCTTTGAGTAAATTTTAAGTGGCGTGGGCTCGTTTGCCGTGTTCAGTGTCAGGTTTTGCCTGGCTCCCCAGTGTGCAGGCCCACCTAGTGTGACACTGCACCTCGTAAAGAAATCAAGCCCGACTTTTGGGAAAAGGCCTTTTTCCCCAAGTGAGTTTTGGGTTTCACTACCAGTCTGTGGATTCAGTCACAGCGAAACAAGCCGTGCTAACAAAGACAAGGCAATTTAGCCACTTGAAAGAGGATACACACACACACACATACTGCAAAGTTCCTCTGCTTTCAATCACACGTTCTCTGTGCAAACTGCACACATTTAGTCTCTCCTGTTTCGTTTTCTTTAGATTAACATCTGCCTCATTAAAAGGTATGTTTTTTTTTAGTTCAATCTGTCATTTTTTTAGGCCAAAAAAGTTTTATGGTGAACATAAAAGTTGTAGCTTTTGTTGAACTGGATTTTGAACTTAATTTTCTTGGAATTCTGCCAGATAAACAAAGCAAGCTTGTGTAATGTACACATTTTCTTTTACGTGGTTCTATCTCTTACGTACACAAATGCATTGACACACATTTGTTTGCACACAAACACACTTTCATGGAAGTTTTCCCATCAGACTTTTCCGTGCCAAGTTCCTGGTGCTGGTGAGAAAACCACAAATAACATGAACAAACCACATCAGTTCTCTGGAACTGTATTTTGCTTAAACTTTATTAACCCCTGAGTAGTAACCCTAAATGACACTGGTTTTTTGGTATTGTGATGTTGAATGAATACAAAATAGTCTTATATCTCTGCTGGCGTACTGATCCCAAAAAGATAAACATACCAAGGAAAATTAAATTCACTTTGACCTCCTTTTGCTTCTTTGGACAGCCAAAAACAAGACAATATTTCACCCTATGTGTCCTTTCCTGAGGGCATCACAAGAGGTGTGAGTGGCGATCATGTTTCTTCAGTTTCCTCTCTCAGCAGGTATTTTGCTCCATTGAGGTGGCCTCGAACAATCCCTTCCAGCTCAAGCAGCATTTTTCGGTAGGTGATCGTGACCTCTGACATGAACAGAGCACAAAACATGTCAGCTTCAAGATTACACCTTTGTTTAAAAACATAGTATATCATAGTATAAAAATGTATGTCTTATAATATGATTGCTATTCATTTAATAATTAACGTAACAGACTTCCACAAGGTAAGTCGTAACCTCTAAAGTGTAGTTGAGTTGACCAATACAGGCCAGATTACACCAAGGGGAACAAAAATTGCTACCGTGTGAAATAAAGAGACCAAATGAAGAATTGACTTCCAAAACATGACAGAAAAACTAATCACTAAATTCCACCGGGCACAGCTGCAGTGCTTTCTGCTTGCACGATCATATCTAGACAATGATTGTAATTCCCCCAGAAGCTGGTCTATCTTTTACAGATGCCACGACTTCAAGCAACACAGAGCAGATCGAGCTCAGAGACAGAAATGGCCTAGAGAAACCAGTCAGTTTTCAAAATAAAACACCCTGTGCAGACTCCTGATCATAAAAACAAAATGCTCACCTTCTGAAATGGACAGACCAAAACAGCATTGAGGCCACAACGTTACAGAGCCGTATCCAGTGAAATTTAAGAGTATATTCAAGCCTCAAAGTATCTGTGTTTAATGGCAGAGTTGATATTATGCGGGTATTGCAACAAAAAAACTGAGGATATCCAAGTAGCACAGGGGTAAAAGCACTCATCCATTAACCACAGAGATGTGGGTTCTGGGTGCTGCTGGCTTAAATAGTGTCAAATTGTGTTTGTTTGCTGGTGGGAAGCCAGTGAGGGCACGTTTAGGGTGGAACTGTGATCTTTGTGATCAGACAGACATTGAAAAAGTAAGAATAAATATGTGTTCTGAGTTTGTCAGACCAAAGAATAAAGTGGTTTTCAATGGTTGTCAAATCTGAATGATTAAAAATATCACCAAGTTTATGAAATTAAGTGTTAAAGAATTTCCCCATTGTAAGATAAATAAATAAAGTATAATCTAGTTAAAATCAGGTAAAAATGAGCAGTATTCTCCGCTCCAGGACTGTGGAGGGTGTGTCTACTGAATGTGCTGAAGCCACGCCCATTTGTGGAAGCAGTCAAGCAGCAATTTTGAAGGGACAGAAACATGTCAGATGCGTTCAGAAAGTGACATGACTAACTTTGAAACACAGCGAGACGAATTAATCTCTATCTCTGTGCTAGAGGTGCAGGGGTATGCTCAGGGTGGCCTCAGTGTGTCATCGAGCCACCCTTTAGGACCGCCCACAAAATCCTGGACTGAAAACTGGTGGAAAACTGTTTTAACCTCCAACTCCAGGTTCTATTATAACTATTTTCCAACATTTAATGTATTTTGAAAGAAATCTCAGAATTTCCTTTACATGAAAAATAACTGAATGCATCCTGATTGGGTACAATTTGTATCTAAGGTGGTCCGCTCATGACAACTCTGGAACCACTTTAAAGCTCTATGTGTATTGTACTGCACAAAGTTTTAAAGTGGTTCCAGAGTTGTTTTACCCATTCTGCATTCCCATTTCCAAATTTAGTTTCAACAATATTCTTGGTGTTACTCACATAGAAACACAACAGAAATCATATTCATTTTTCTGTCAACTCAGAGCATGGTGGACTTCTACATATTTCCATCTGTGTTTTGTTTTTAAATGTTAAGATTGAGTCATTTTCTTCCAGATTTGGTTTTAACATGATTTCAGCAAATAGTCAGTAAATTATCTTTATTATTCTTATTATTTATCACACTGCTCAGGGGACATCGGGGGATTTTAGTCAGTGAAAACACTTTTAAATTAGATTACAGAGCACAGTATTGCTAATGTATCTCGGGGGAAATTATTCTTACGTTGTTGATTATAATTATTACACAATGGAAGGGAAGGATTTACAGGAATCAATCCAGTGATGATTTTGCTCAATAAAGAAGCCTTTATAAAAAAGGGGCCTTATAAAAGAAGCTTTTAAGTGACCAAAGCTGTTGCTGTAAAAAATTATGTTGATAATAAGAAAACCCCTGCAATATCCCAGTTTCATCATTTTCCCATCACGGACCCACCCTTTATGGGTGGGTCCGTTATTCCTGCCAGTGTCAAAGGGTCAGACATGCCAATCAGTGGGGAGTGCAGGCTTCTGGAGCAGCCGTGCATCTGTACTCATGGAAAGTGTAAAACATAACTGCAAATCTTGACTCGAAGGAGGTTCATTGTTGTGCAAAAATGTTGATTTTTTTTTCCCCACTGTGTGATTGATGAGGGCATGTAGCAACAAATTCTTTGGCAGCGTTTGGTTTTTGGAAAATTCTAGCTTAGACATATTTAGACAAACACTCAAAGTTGATACAGATGTCACCAGTAAGTTATTTTCTTTTGCAGCTTATCACGATCTCTTCCTTCTACTGTAACAACCTGTGGGCATGTGAGATGGTTTCTGTGGTACATAAAATAATTACTAACTCCTTTATGTTCCTTAAAATAACATCCTGATGTTGTCAGTGAACGTCAGTCGTTTGAGTGAAAGCACTCACATGCCGTTGCAAAGAGGATCCTGCTCTGCTTTTGTAAACCTCTTAATGACACTTATTCATGCCTTACTGAGGAGGAATTAATTCCTTTACTATGTGTGAGTGCAACTTTGAATGTGTAAATCAAGTGTGTCCTCCCATGACCAGAAAGCAACCACTCCAGTCAGTAAATGTTAGTACCTCCCTCCTTGGATCAGGTTTAATGTTACTTCCCATAAAATGACTCATTACTTGCAACCACATGAAAGAAGACACATATTCTCCTGAACTCACTTTCTAAACAAACACACGTTGAACACATGGCATGGTGAGGATGTAACCGGCAGACAAATAGTATGATGACATGCTCGTTGTTAATTGCAGGATTCTCCATGGCAAAACAAACAATCCTATCGGCAGGATGTGATTATGGTGTAAGAGCTGAAGCTCCTGCTTGGTGGGAGAGTTGCTGTATCATTATAGTCTAATGTAACATTGTGTGTGGAGATATAATATGTATAAAAGTGATTCAGGAGATGTTCATGTGTCTCTGTGCGTGCCACTCTACATCATACTGTCTCCAACTTTGCCCTTTGGGCTGGATTGCTGCCCGTGTACAGTATATTCATGTGTGTATTTCACTAGCACGGACCACACCATCAACAAGATACGATAAAATTATTTATTGACAAAATGAATGATTGTGGATGAAGTATGATCTCGTGAAGTTCTTGGGTCTGATACTGCGGTGTGGGGAAGCTTCGGTAGGGAATCCGCTGTAGCATCCGGGCATGACGGACCCCCCTGACGGGCCCTAGGAAAGAGAGGAGAAAAGGTGAAAGAATTGGGGTGGGTGGGAAGGGAGTGCGGAACACGAGCGTGAAGGGAACCACGGGGATAGGAGGGTATTTATAGGAATTTCGGAAGTGGTGCGGTTGAGGTGTGGTCCGGCTCCTGAAACTCCACTTTAAGCTCCAAATATGGGTGTGCATGTGAAAGTGTATGTCCTTACATTGAATTGGTGTGTTTTTTTTTTAATCTCACACCCTTGTTCTCAGGAATGCAGTGAATAGCCTTCTCCAGGGGGGAGGAGCGGGTTGGAGGTGTACTCTACCTGACACTTTTACCTTGCGGGTTAATTTCCATGCGTTGATTACTGGAATTCCAGCTCACAAAAACACACACCTATTGAACACAGCAGTGTAAACATGTTGCAGCTACATACACAGCTTCACACCTCACATTAATGCAACAACTGGTTGACAATCCAAAAAAAGAAAAGTGTTTGAATGTGGTTTAGGTGGGTTATCATAACAGTGTGGAGTTTACAGAGCGAGTATATGAATCAAGAGGCTTATGATGCAATTGTTGCATTTTATGGGTACGGCCCTTTTGATGTCAAGGGAGTAAATACTTGTGGAGTGAGTTCATTGCGTGCATGCCTTACAGTTTTCTCCATATGGTTTCAGCAGGAAAATACAAGTTGCAAATTCAGATTGAGGGTATCATTATAAGCTGAGGCGAATCTACAGTTGTTCAATAAAATGAATAAAAACGCCAAAACAGCTGAACTACACACTCGGAAAAAAACAAACACGTGTCAACTCCTCTCGTACATCAGTCATTACACGTGAGGCAAAATGAAGGGCAACAATCTTCATAGCCATAGTAAGTTTGCTATTTTTCTATAGACACAAAAAGGTTTAGTACAAAGAGCTGGTTCAGACAAAGTATGAATAAATAAATCCACTATTACCTGTTGCGATAAGTGCACTGTTGGTCAGTCCAAAGTGGTGTACTGACCAGCACTGTCGCCCCTTGAGCCATCCTAAAACCCAAAAGCTACATCTCATTCCCCTCTTCTATGGATAATCATAGCACACTCCATCATCAGTTTTCAAGGGACTATTTCTCTGGTGGAGAGTATCCAGTGACAGTGGTGTAGTCTTTGATCTACTAAATTTAGAAGCTTAAAGAGGTCCAGGTATATTTAGGTTGGTAAATGCGCTTGGCATTTATCTCAATGCATGAGGTCAATCCCTGAGGCCACCTGAGGTGTTTGTAAGGAGTGGTGCCTTGGGATAAGTAATTGGTTGTGTGTTTGTGTTTGTGCTTGTGAGGATTTCTGTGTGGTCATCATGTGAGAGTTGTGACAGGCACACAATGAAAGGCACACACAGATAAGACAGTGTGTGTAAGGAAAGTGACTTCCCAAACACACCTGGAAGATCCTCTGACAAGAGATAAAAGTTGAAATACCTACAGCAAATACCATTCATTAAATGACTTGACATTTGGGATTGGATAAGATTTTACTTTGTATTCTCAGTGAGGAATTCTCTGGGTATTATTTAGACAGAGACAGATAAAACAATGAGATTAGCTTTGCTTGGCTCAACAAACGGAAACCAGGGTTTGTGTCCTGTCTCCTCCCAACAGTCAACATTGGTCGTCTTTATTCATGAGCAATCTGTCCTCGACTTTAAAGCAGTACTGCGCAGAAACTGGTACTTTTACAATTTGTTTCCCCCACTTTATGGAAGACAGTTGAACACAAGTATTTCTTATTATTATATTACTTGTGATAAAAAAACTAGAACTTTGCTAACAGCCAAATATTAAGCAGGTGCAATAACATAAGACATAGCAGCCAGCTAATATTACTTAGTCTAACAGCAAGAAGTTGTAGAAGAAGTTTTAGTTCAGGATGCTCTCACCAACAACTAAAAGTCAGTCCCAGATTTACTCTTGTCTGGCAGTGTCTTTCTCAGTCACTCTCTCCTTTTCTCTTCTTAGTTTCCTCCGTCAACGCCCTTTTGGCTCTCTTCGCCTCTGGCGTTGTGTCCATAGAGGCTGCTGAGCCCACTTACATTGCCTGCCTGTCCAGCTCTGATTCTGGCACGACACCGGCTTTGCTCCCCGTCAGCATTCCCCTGGGCCTGAAAACATCTTCTTCTTGGTCATCCAAAACGCCTGGTAGCAGTTTCTTTTATGTTATTATGAAATAGCAGTAGGACATCAGACGAAAAACCAGAAGTCATTTTCTCCATAAAATATGATGCAGTTTCTCCAAAATAAAAGGTGATGGTGTTCTCAGTTTCCTGAACTGCAGTAAAGTGTCCAAAAATCAATTCATGCAAAATAACAAAATATTTTAGTTGTCAAAAAGTAGGTTTACAAGCCTTGAGGAGTACTACTCTAAATGTGAATAAAGTTTAATAAATCTTTTTGTGGCTCCACAAGGGGCTGCCCAAGATCTGCTCAAATGCCTCAAGTGATGTCACACAAGTCAGCATTGGTTGGGGCTGAAAACTACAACTTTGAAAATGAGTGATTGAGGCTCTGAATCACACTCGTACCTCTAACTGGACTGTTAGCAGTCAAGTTGCATTGTGGGCAATGTAGGTGTCAGAATTTGACAAGGAATAAAACAGACAACATCGATTTTGATCTCTTTTCCTTTATCAAACATTAATGAACTGATGTTGACCTCTTTGTTCTTTTCATTCAAATATGATATAATATTTATTTACACCAGCCATCCATCTTGGAAGAGTGTATATTCCTGCCTCTCAACAGAGTGTCAACTGTATATATCCAGTAACTGAGCAAAAGCCAAACTAATGTCACCACGCAGGATTAAGTTTTTCTTCTTTCTCTGAATAAACAGAAGAAAATCTGACACTACACTAAGCAGTTGTAGATGTCTGTTCATGAAGACTGATTTGAACCCATAATGCATTGGTCTTCTTCTCGTAGTTCCTGTCCTGTAACTCCCAGAGTTGCTTGTTGCTGTGCGACTTCCTGGACATATGGTCCTTCAGTGCTAGTCCCAACATATTGGAATATGATCAATGTTGACAGGTCTAGCCTTTGGTCAGGTTAAAGTACAGTATATTCTTCTCTCTCTCTCTCTCTCTCTCTCTCTCTCTCTCTCTCTCTCTCTCTCTCTCTAGGTTTTTGAACTCTTTGAACTGCTTGACTGACAGTACACAAGTACTAAGTTATTAGATCTGACCAAAGGAGATAAACTGAAGAGAGAGAGAGGGAGAGTAAAGGGATGAGAGAGTGGAATATATTGCTTTTTAAAGAAAAAGAACATGCAAGAGAAGTAAAGGGGAAAGTACTTGAACTTTAGCTCTTACTTCATTTAAAGGCTTCCACTTATCAGCTCATCCTAATAAGAGAGCAGGACGGAGGAGGATAATGAGGGTCGGGTGGACATTTGCTGCCTCTGTGCGGCACGCTCCTCACAGCTGGCAGGGTCAGCGGTCACAACTCTGATTGGCTGATGATTTATAACACCACTATCAGGAGTGAGTGAAGCCGTCTGTGCGGCATCGAATCCAAATGACCGTCAGCCGTTTTGTGTGAGGAATGGAATGGCATTTGGCAAATGCTGACCAAAAGATAAAGAGCTGCTTTGTCTCTGGGATTTGATAAGACACAAAGATTCTTTAAGGAGTCATCTTTTCCAGTCATTTTCAAGTGAACTACAAATCCCTTCTCCTGAAAGTTGTAACAATAGATGTTTCATTTTAAAAACCCTAATCTGAGACACACACACACACACATTTGCACGTACATAATGGGCCCTCTGCCTGAGGCCCAAAACAACCTGCTTGACAGCGGTCACACACACAAACACCTCATTAATGTTTCAGCCGTGCTCGTATGCGTAAAAGTGCGCACTCGTATGCGCCTCGGTCACATGAGGTTTAATAGTGAATGTTATCAGAGCATATTATCAGGACACACGGTGAAGGTTAATTCCTGGATAATTTATATAAGATTGGTGAAGCGGTTGAGTCCGATAGCACCCTGCTGTGCAAATCACTTCTTTCCACACAAAAGGGAGTGTACAAGGTGGAAAGGAGGAGAAGGAACAGAGAGGAAGAATGTGTAATTTGGCGCCAGGTGATAAAAGAGTGTGGCAGTCGGCCATTAGGCTTTCGGTAATGGAATGCGTCTGTTACATTATACATTTAAACAATGTGACTTTCGTCCTCACATGCTCTCTCACACACGCGCGCTGTGGTTTCTGTAGAGGAAATCATTCATTGATCATTTAAATGAAACATTAAAAAAAAAAAAATGTTCGTGTACATATGTTTGAGTTACAAACACGATCATAAAAACCTTCAGGGTTGAAAAATGTAGAACAAATATGTACATAATGAAAAAAATGTGGTTATCATCTACAAACAAAGGAAAAATCTGCTGTTTGGTGCCCACTGCACGCTCAAAATGTATTTAGTAATAATAGCCAATATGAGCACAACAGAAACAGAATTAAAGAATAAAAGCATAAAATCAAACCCATTTTTCTAATTATAATTAAAACTTTTTGTATTTCCTTTCTGCAGTCTATGGCCCTGTCATGAACTGGCAACTTGTCCAGGGTGTACCCTGCCTCTCACCCAATATCAGCTGGGATAGGCTCCAGCCACCCATGACCCTGATAAAGATAAGCAGCTACAGGAAATGGATGGATGGATAGATGGAATTACCTCTATATAAAAGTTTTCATTGTAATGGCGGGGTCCGCCATTTTCATACGGGATCCAAACTTCGAAGGGATTACAGGACGTGCACACATGTAATCCAGCGTTACTGCTTGTAATTTCAACTCACTGATTTCACCGTTCACTTGTTCATTCTCACCTCTCCTAACTCACTTTAAAAAATAGGCTTTTATTCTGAAGCAGTCTCAGGAAATAGCACTGAAAATGCACCTACAAAACACAAAGGAGTCATTTTGTGTTTAGTAGCTGCTAAAGGAGTGTTTCCTGCAATATTAAAGAACACTTTGACATCACTGACAGGAATCACCGTGATTTCCTGGCACCATTATGACCGTCACTGTGCAGATCGATTGGCAGGGGGAGGCTGTTTGTTGTACTTTCAGGAAAGGCCCACTTCATTAAAACGTGCTTGTTTACACATGTGTAGTCAGCATAAACTGGGATTACACTTACACATGTACTGTATCCACTGTAACCTTGCCCACTTGGGTGCACACACACACACACACACAGACACACACAGACAAACACACACACTCTGAGTCAGCAGAAACAGGAGCTTGGTGACACCGTTAATGAACCCAAGTGTTATTCTTCAATTAAACTACGGACGTGTGCCGAGCCAAGGAACTCCTCTGAGGACTGTTCCAGTTACATGACAGCCGAGTCCTTCTCGTCCTGAAAGCTCTCTTTCTCCTTATCTATCACTCACTCTGCCTCTCTGCTTTCTTGCTCCATCATGCCTCAATTCTCCTCGCTGTAAAGTCTCATTGTCTCTCTTTCTTTCTTTTTTTTCCCCCCTCCTCTCATTCAGTTTATATGCATGGTAAGGTATGGGTTGTAGCAAGCAAGCCTAACATGTCGGGTACATAGCTGCCAACTTATGTCATTACATACTTATCAGCTCTTTTCACTTCCTTGGTGTCTGCTGGAATAGACGCAACATTGTTGTCATGCAGTGGCCTGTTGGTCCAGCAGAGGGCATCAATAATATGAGAAGAAAATTATTTTATCTAAAAATATAAGAGACATAGCAACTCTCAGAGCATTTGAATCAGCTGCTTAAGGAAAGACACCTGACATTAGATTGTCTAGAGATATTCAACTAATTGGTGACAGCGGTCCTGTATATTTTACATAACCTTTAATTGCCTTTTATTTTTGGTAAAGTTATAGCCTAAAATAATAATAAATCAGATGAAGATAATAAGCATTTAAACTCATTTCCACGTCCCCCAAGCGAGAGCTGACTACAGGCTGTTATTGGTTAAGAATAACCAATAACAAGCAGATGAAAAAATCTATAAAACACTCATTTCCCCCTCAAATTAAGTTCACATGTTGCAGTGGTGGAGGGTAACTATGCACATTTATCCAAATAATACTTTATAAGGCTGTAAAATGCATGCATACATCTTACATATCTCTAATATTGTTAATATTTAATTACTTTTACTTCCATAAAAGGGTTTAATGGGGGAGTTTTACATGCCATACAGTATTTTTATGGGCTGCTTTTATAGCTCAGGGCACACATCTTGGAGAGAAGAGGCCGTGTAATGTGTCTTCATCATCATTAACATTATCAAGAACAATAAAAGCAGTCACAGTCGTGATAAAAGAGCTGTGTGAAGCTTGCTTTTTTTTTCGCTATCAACCACCGACAGTCTCTCTTCTCTCTCCCTCCTCTTCCTCGTCGTGATGTCTCAGCTGTGGCCAGCAGAGGCCTGACCACCGGTCAGCCTGACCACCTGACCGGGACATCGCACAGAAAACCCATTCTCCGTCAATGAGGTGACACGACGCGCTTAGTCCTACTTTCCATGAGTGTGCTCGTGCTGTCGCGCACTGACCGGCGCGATGCGGAGACACCTCTCATGCCGTCACACACACTGAAACGTTGCGCGGCGCACGCACACGATTACACACAGACGTATCGGCTACGTGTCCGGGCACACACGCTCTCCTGCAAACCCAGAGGAGCCACAAGACTGGAAAATGTTAGCAGTAATACCAGTAGAAGTACTGGAAATGAGAAGGTGGCACTCACCTTACCTTAAGCAGAGTATATACACGTTTGATGAAGGATTTCTTTAACGAAGGGAGCATCCAAGGTCATATTATCTACAGTATCCGTGCGCGAAATATATCATTTCCTCTCAAATCTTAATTTAAAGAGGAGTGTGTATATAAACCACAGCATAAAGCACATAAAACATACTACAGTTGCTCATATTAGACTGTGCATGTTTGATGGGGCTTTTAAGGCATGCGCAAAAGCTGCAGCCGGTACATGACATGTGGAGATGATGAAATGGATTCAACGCATGGAAACAGTGGGCGATATTTCCAGCATAAAACATCACAACCGTAACGCCAGGATGGATGTCCTGGTTCCTTTTTGTCTCCAGTGAAAATAAATATATACAAAATACGTAAGAATAGATCGACACGTCCGAAGTCAGCTCTGCGTTTTTTAATAGCTTGCTGGCGATGTGGTCACGAGTCGTTCAATAAGAGCAGGCGAAACTTTTGAACGTTGCGAGAGGAGCGCGCGCAGTGCTGTATATCATATCAGCCCATAGGGGACGCACGTTTTTAATAATCCAGCCAATCATCCACGTCCTGTTAGTAACCACTTCACACGGAGACAGCGGCAGAGGTGGACGCTCTCTGAGAGCTGAGCCGCTTTAGTGCGCAGTGACAGGAATAAAAGAAGAAGAAGAGAGAACAGAACACATAGAAGTTTTTGGGGGGAGCGAGTATCTCCCAGGGCGGTCCAGGTCCATGGGTTCAAGTTGCACATAGGAGTTACAAGTTTCCAATGAACAGATACTTGGAGACGGCTGGGATAAGCATGGAATTATTTTTGTAATGTTGATTGCTATTCCCTTGCAAGAAAATAAAGGTCTGCTGCGGAACAATGTGAGACGTTATGCGTCTTGGATTCTCGTGTTTCTGGATATCTTGAAAATCATTGGCAACAGTTGAGAAGGAAAGAAGTTATGCGCAAAGGATTTTATGCTTCGACCCCGACCCCGACCCCGGGACCAACATGGATTTGCCTTTACAACCCCCTGCCCCTTGTTTAGAGAAGTTTTAGCCGGTCCACTTGTGTTGTTGTACTTGTTGTTGTTTGAGAACATATCGCCACATTGGCCACTTGGATTTTAAAACGTCGCTTGCCTTTGGATTGGATTTCCAACACCATGAACTTTATTGACAGTTTGACACTATTATTTTTGACGCTGTCAGCTGTCAAGGTGAGTTGCAGAGAGCGAACTGGAGTGAATGAGAGAGAGAGAGTGAGAGAGAGAGAGAGAGAGAGAGAGAGAGAGAGAGAAAGAAACATCAGTTGACCTCTATTTGCGAAATGTAGCCACTAGTCATTAATGTGTAGCTCGTCCTTGCCTTTCCCCTGTCTAGGTCATCGCTCATGTTTAAACAAGCTGAAATGTTTAGTGGCTTTGGAGAGATTTAAACAGCCATTACGCAAAGCCGACACTATATAAACCTAACCCACACACTCGTGGGTGGTGCGCTTTTTATGTTGCAAATGCGGCGTATGTGATGGTTTTTAAATAATGTTGTGAAGTTTGACGCTGGGTGATTGCAGGCCTGCTCTAAAACCACCTTGGAGATATTATTACGCTTTAAAGGCGCAGTGGCTCCATTCTGAATTAGGACATGTGAGCAGGTTCACGCCTGGCACTGAGACCCCTCTCATGGTTAGTCCGCTTCAGCGAGAAGAAATATGACTTTCTTTCCACGCTGAAACTCAACACTCGGAACAAAACAAAGCAATATATCACAGATCAATCAGTTTAGGACTTAGAGGATTTAATGGCAGTTTGACAGCGCACTGTAAATAGTTTTCCATCTAATCATTAATCAAGTGCAGTGTGCCCAGGCTGGCTTTGAGCAAAGGTTTCAAGGTGAAAAAAAATACAGCAACATGCCACTTTAACAGCAGCCTGACTGGACTTTGGAAGATTATTTCTAATAGGGAGTTTAAGCAAAGGATGTTTTAGCAGCACGGCTCTCTCTTGTGCATCTCAAGTGAGTAAGCTAATGAAATTTCCCCCCCTCCTCCAGAGTGCAGTGTTTATTTAATTTAATGAGAGCTAAGTCACCCAATCAACGCCAAATAATACCAGGATGCTGTCTCATCTGCCAATAACCAGTCGGCCTATCATCACACGGTTTTAAGGGGGCCGGTGTTCGCAGCTTCACACCCGTCCATTAATAATATATCGGGTTTTTTTAGAGGGCCTGGGGTCTCTCAGCCCACAAGGTTGGTCCCACTCACGCCACCAGAAGTGGGTGGAGACTGCGACACCCACACAACCAGATCCCTTTTTTTTTCTTTTCCACTTTTCATTAAGGAATAAGGAGAATTGAGAAAGAAAAAAAAAGTTTCTCACTGAATACAAGCCGGCACTGCAGGACTGGATCTCACGCAATATTGACGAGTTGTTGCGCGAGATGCGCGCGCTCACACGTGAAAGGGAGAGAGAGAGAGAGAGAGAGAGAGAGAGAGAGAGAGAGAGAGAGATGGCGCGCGTTTGTGCGTGTGCGTGACGTGCGTGAAGTCGTGCGTGATGCACGCACGGATGGAAAGTTGCCAAAAAAAATCCTTTGTGATCTGACTGCTGTGGTGACAGGTACCCCCTGTGAGGGAAAGTAGCAGGCTGAAATTCTTACCGGTTTTAATGGCAACTGTTATTAATCCGCGTTGCCAAGAGGCAGCGGAGGCACACATTAAGGATTTGGTAACAGTAACTCCACAGTTGAAGTTTCGTCACGTAGCCTATGTGGTAGCCTTTGGCACATGGTCAAACGTTTGGCCACTAAAGCCACATAAAACAGACTATATGATGGCACAGGCATTTCATTAAATATTAATCATAACTCTTAGCTGGTGTGACATTCGTGAACATGTCCAAGATCTAAAAACTACATTCATGTTACTTCTCAGTGCTTCTAGAGGACATATATAAACCTGTGACCCCTATATTGTTATATGAGCTACACCAAGATAAGATACATAATGTGCTTTTCATATTCTGGAACAGAAATGTCAAAATGTAAATATATTTTTTGCGCAATTGTGGATAAAGGCATGAAGTCTTGCACAACTAATAGCTTTCTTCTTTCTTTTTCTCCTCTCTTTCTCTCTCTCTCTCTCTCTCTCTCTTCTTGCAGAGTGCCCACATACCGAAGGAAACAGAGAGAGGTCCACATGACGGTAGGTGTCCCACAGGGCACCGTGGGAATACAGTCTGCACTGGGCTCCCTGGCTGGCACACAGCCAATAGAAAAAAGGGCTGGTTTGAGGTTCACCTTGACATTGAAGGGAAATTATCGCCTCCTGGTGGACGACTTCATAGTTTGACCCCGTCCACATGTCCACATTTGGATGTCTACATGCTGTACAGCAGTTCTTCTCGTTTGAGGTTGAGCTGGGGAAAATGTTATGGTGACCAGACACATTTATAGAATGGAATTTCACCCTCTTGGCCCACAATTTCGATTTGCACAATCCCAGCATTGCCCAATCTAATTTGGACAATCAAGAAGCTGAACTTCATGATATTACTCAGGCTGTGTATATTTGGTTTGGCTTCCCAGAGGGCTGTGAGGCTAGGGGTTGTTTTAGTCTCTGAGTGATATTTTGGAGGTGTTGCCTGTCTGTGTGCTAATATCTTTCTCAAGAGCAGAATTCCTGCAAAGACAGAGAGGGACGGAGAAAGAGGGAAGGGTGGGGGAATATACTGAGGGTGTACTGAATCACAGGGGGGCAGAAATAAAGCTACAAAAGTGGGGTGACACTCAGGTCCAGCAAATAATAATTCACAGAACAGGGTCAATGTAACTGTTTAAGTATTTAAATCTCAAATAAACCAACCATATAAACTAGTAAAAAAAAAAAAACTAGTGCTTCTCAATGGAACAATAGAAAGTAAAATGTGTGTGTGCATGCATGCATGTATGTGTGTCTCATCTCTTTGACTCCCTTGAGAGCCTGCCAGCGTTCTTTAATGCTCATCCCCTTTTCGGTGTGTGTGTGTCATTGTTACAGCACTGTAGTATTCGATGTCAATTGTTTAGACAAGAGCACCGCTGCCATTTCATAACCCCTCCGTACACTGTGACTCTGTCTTCCAGTGATCCCTTTAATGGAGGTGTACAACAAAAGTCTGTGTAAGCCTCGGGAGCTGCTGGTGGAGATTCTGCAGGAGTATCCGGAGGAGGTGGAGCACATCTTCATCCCGTCCTGCGTGGTGTTGACGCGATGCGCCGGATGCTGCAATGATGAGATGCTGCAGTGTATGCCCACATCCAGCTATAACATTACAATGGAGGTCAGCAGCGTTAATATTTTCAGCAGCTGTGCTGTACTGGGTGTTTTGTGCAGTTTTGCAGGGGTGGGAGTGACAGTGGGTCGACTTCTTTTATTATTTATCCAGGATATGTCTGTGGCCTGACCTGACAGCTTAACACGTATTATTGCCCAGATTTTACACTAATACTCCTCAAATGTCTCTGATTGGAGCCCTCAAAGTGCCCTTCTGGTTGGCATAGGTGTCCCTGCTGTTTGCTCAAAAACCGCTCATGTGTCATCTGCTCAACCGTATACTTAAATTTTCACCCCACCTCAAGTCAGTCTGTCCTCTGGATTGCACAGGGGTTTCATCATTTCAAATGAGGGGTAAAAGTCTCTTATTCATGTTTTTCCATCCATTATATACGCAGGACTCAAGTTACAATCCAAAAGTATTGCACATTTTAATGTAATTTCTAGAAAACTGGCATGTGGATTCATGTTTCCATCCACCGGCCTTTATACGAATAGTACAACATTTAGATACACAGTTAGCATTGCCAATTATCCAGCCCAAGCATTGCAGAAGAAGAAGAGGGCACAACGAGATGATGTCAATGAAAGAGCATCAGCCAAACCTCAAACTGTGGTGTTTACTGTGGAGTTTAATAAATGTAGTGAGTTTGCAGCATTGCCATTGCTCCACACGGCTCCGATGTTTAATCTGCACTTTGGTTTGCACTCAAACCAGTTTGAAACTTCTAGATGGGACACCTAATCGTTTCACCTTAAACTTAATACATGTAGATCCTCTTTCTCCTGGGTGTTTGATCCTTGTCTGGTACGTTACGTTGGTCTGTTCTTTTTTTTTTTTTTTTTAATGCTATGATTGTAACGCTGAGATCAAGAAGTTTAAGAATACTGTAGATATTTAATTCAAATCTCTAACAAAATCTCTTTTACTTCTATTTTTTTTTACAGATAAAAAGAATAAAACCCCAAAGGCAACAAAACGACATATTTATGAGCTTTACAGAACACAGCGCATGTGAGTGTAGGTAAGAAACCCTGAACACACACTGCAACACACACGATGTACATGCATTTGTGCAGAGGTCGGACAAACACACCATTATTGTTTTCTGACACATCCAACAGATCCATATCAGGTAGATTCACTCCTTATCTTTAACTGTTTCCTCCATATTGCTTTCGTTTATCCTCATTCCATGATATCAAGTGAAGGAGATGCATTAGTGCGAGTACAGCTCACTAATCTTTTGTTTTCCTTCTGTGGCACACAGAGGTCATACCTGGCATTGCATAGCTTTAGTTATTGATCTCTTGGATAAGTACTGTGTCCTCTTTGTGGCCTCTACTCACAGTGAGACCACTTCTTCTGGATAGGTTTTTGGCACAATGAGCTCTGATTTTTTTTTTTTTTTACATTTTTATGTATTTGTTATTGCTGTCTTTTGTTTTGATAGGCAGCTTATATATCTGCTGTAAAGGCAGAGATAAGTGTTGCAACTACAGTCTCGGTACAGTAAATGTGGTTCGAATTAGTGCTGCGTCCTTGCGCTGCGTTTAAGCTTGACTGGCTCAACAGAACTGGACGGTTCCCAAAAGTGAAACTAGGCAAAAGTAAATATTTCATCCTCATATTATCATCTCCAAATGACTATTTCACTATGCGTGCCAATCGTGAACAAATATGATGTTTCATTGCTCTTGGGCCTCTGTTGGAAGCTGCAGTGGTGATCTCTGATGTTTTGTCAGAGTCATTACGAAGGCCGAGATTTGAGCTGTGTGACACGAATTAGTAAAATCTGACACACAGAACAACACAGTGGGGACATGCACCATCCTCCCACGCTCACGGGAAATATAACAAACAAACAAACATTGTCGAGAAGACATTTGGCCAAGGACCAAAGTCTTTTGTCACTTTATGTTGTTTTTTTTCTGAGCTATTAAATCTGACATATGTGTGAGTCTGCACCAGTCTATCTGTGGAGCCCATGTCCTATAAAGAAATATCACTCTGTACTTATTGCTCTCTAAGATGACACAATGCTTCATTGTAAAACCATTTGAATGTAGCTGTAAACCTTTAGGGTACCTTTATAAAATCTTAGAGGCTACAATCTCTAAATATTTAGCACTTCTCTGTCCTCCTCTCAAAATGGCATACAGGCATTAAGTGCTATTAACGAATCGCCAAGTCACTGCCAAAATGTTAGATGTTTCAGAAACAAATAAGATGTCACATGGCTTACAACCAGTGGTGTAAAGTACCGAAGTACATTAATTCCATTAATTTTGAAGGACTTGCATTACGCAATTAGCAGTAACTTTATACAGCTCTGATACACCTTCTGGAGAGGGAACAGCAAACAGTGACGCTGATATCGATAAGATAAAATTACAGATAAAAAAAAAACAGTAGTGCTGAACTACATGCTGCATGATGTCTTGTGAATTCCTCGTGCATAAGAAGGCTATTTGAAGCCAGCGTGAAAAAGGCGGACTCCGCCACTAACAATAAGAACTGCTAGTTTGAAAAAGGGGTTTGATTTAATGGAAATTTGAAGGATTATAATATAATTATCATTGATTAACATTTAAATGCTGAAATGAGGCACAACAATTTCAATTCAACATTATTTAAAGGACCATTCTGTCTGTTTAGTACTTTTACTTTTGATTCTTGAGTGCATTTTGTTGGTAAATCTCTACTTTTACTTTGAGGATTACTGAATTTAGTATCTTTGCTCATAACTTAGTAGTTTCACATTGTGGTCGTGCCACTTTTGCTTTTTTCACCTCTGTATAAAACTAAACAGATTTCAGCGCAGGCGATCTGCAGTAGCACATGCAACCAACATTTTTCAGTCGTTTTAATGTACATATGAATAAGGCATGAGTGTATACATTCGCATACCTTCATGCTTTATTCATATTTATGCAAAATTATTTCTCAAATAGAAACTTGGCACAGTGTCTGTGACCCTTCTGAATGAAACGCAGTTTCCCAACACTTTTTGATAACTGTTGCCAGACAAATTTATTGCTTCACACTCAGTTATCGGCAAGAGCCGTCACATGGACAAGAAATGAAACAAACCTGCCAACCTGCTATTATAGTTGTGTGTGTGTGTATTTATCCATCTGTGAACCCACCCCTTTTTGTGCCTGAATTATTTCCCAGCAAATCTGGGTTCATTTACTAATTCAAACATCTAAAAGTGAAAGCCAGTTTTATCAGTTTCTGGTAAAAGATGCTGACGTAACATGATTTGAAAAGATTGATGGGAGGCCACACATGCTGATAATGAGCCTCTGGTCTCTGATGATCTTGATATGTATCTGTTTACATGGAAACAACAGCATGCTGTGATCTAATGCCAGGTTGTTTTGTCCCTGCCTTTCAGGTTAAAGAAAGAAGTGAAAGAACTGAAAGAAAAGTGAGTACAGCACTCTTTCTGCATAAAGATTAGGTTTTTCAGGGGGAAACAATGAGGATTTGAGATTTGATCTTTTTCCTGTTTTGCTCAACTCTCACTCTCAGTCATCTGTAACTCTTGACGTTTCTGTCAGTACCCAACATGCTCTTCCTGACTTAATCGATCTGTTATTTACCTCACACTCTTTTCCTCTGTCTCTCCATTTCCTTTCACGTGGGCGCACTCAAACATGCACAAAACACGCCACAAAGATAAAATTTCATTAAAATCTTGCCAGAAAAGCTACGTTAGCATGCTGCTCTCAGGTGATAAACGTGGGGAATACCACCGTAATCCATTCAGGTGAATGACTGACACTAGATGAGTTCATTGACCTCTTTATATCTGTCCTTTACACCTTTCCACCCTCTTCTATCTCATCTTTACATTCCTCTCTTCTCTTCTTTACATCCCACCTAACTTCTGTTACTCCTGTTACTATGATATAGATAACAGTGTTTTTGAAGACCGGTTAAACTTTTGTGTTTATGGCCCTTGCTTAAGTGTTCTTCTTCCCATGCAACAGAAGTGAGTGCGCTAAGGGTCATTTAAACTCTTTAATCCTCCTTCTGTGAACAGTTGTTAATATCCTTCTATTGCAGGGTGGTTGTTGGTTGTATTTTGGTTTTATGTCAGGTCATCTGTCATATAGATAAGGTCTACTTTTCAGACCCTCTTTAACCTTGTTTTAACTATTTATGAGTCCGGCTCTTGTGGGGTGCATCTACAAAGCAATGGTCTTAGGGTCGTTCAACTCCTGTTGCTGTTGCTTTCATACTTTCATGTTAGTTTTACCGTTGGCCGCTGACCTCACAGTGGTGACAAGTCTCTGGAGATCTGTTAGGCTGAGTCCTCCTGCTGAGGTTGTGAAATTTTGAACATTTAAAGAGGAAATGATATTTGAACACATCTGTTTCCTCCTGTTCCATATCCTTCTTGAACGGTGTCATTTTCGTCATCGTATTCCAGCTGTGTCTGCCTTATCGTCATTTGTGACATCAGCTAGTGACTGGCTTGTCATGACAATTGGCAAACTCATTCATCATCTGCAGAGGAGGACTGAACCCTTGACCTTTCGTACAGTTTCATTATTAGGACGCTCCCTGCTCTATGACCTAATATCTGCAAAACTAACGACATTTCCATCAGCCTCATCTGCATTTTGAGTGCTAATTAGCAAATGTTAGCATGCTAACACACTAAACTAAGATGGTGAACATGGTAAAAACATACACAGCATATAACATGGACATAGTATCCATGACGCCACCCATAGGTTTCTAAAGAGCCTTTGTGAAATTCAGAGTGACGTGGCTCTGGCCGTCACCATCTTGGCAGTCCTGCCTCTGCCATCACCTCTAAAGACGTGGCCAAAGATGTGGACTGAGGGCTGAATAAAGTCTGCTTGCACAAACACACCTCCTGTAATGGCACCCTTCTGTCTACCTATCAATAAGATCGACCAACCTGTTGCTGTTCTGCTGTGAAGTTGGTTCATTTTAATGAACGTTTACGGAGAGTGACTTGTTCTGTGGCCAGCCTCAAGTGGCCGTTTGAGGAACTGCAGGAACTTGATGCTTGGGTAAAAATGTTATACATGTTAGCATTGGCATAGTGAACATACTATGTTAGAATATGAGAATCCACTACTGTGACTCATGCAGCCTCACAGAGCCGCTGTAGACTCTTTGTCTCGTTTTTACATGTTATTCAGTTGCGGGTTCTAGTTCCCGGGAGCAAAACCATTTGAATGCAATGTTTACACAGACTGAATTGGCTATTTGCACGGCTTGCATAGCAAACTTACTATAGGTTCCAGTAAAGGAGAAGACGACCAGAGTAGCACATTGTGTGCGGCGATATTGGATTTAAAAGTTCATCTTTCCACAGAAAAACATTTTATCAATCTGAACAGAAAGCAGGAACCAATGAGATCATGAAAATATCTTGGAATACCCAACCTGCTGCTGGAAAAAAAAATGCCACTTAGGTCAAAGGAAATGTCCTATGTCAGGGGACCACAGATTGACTGTGAGGTAGTATTGTGACGTCACCCACCAGCTCATGGACAACCATTTTAAAGCGTCACGTTTGGCATTATGGACGTTGCCATTATGGTTTCGCAGAGCCAGAAATGACCATATTTGGACATGAGCGTGCAGCTGGTGGGTGACGCATGCAAGTTGGGCTATGCTTGGTTTATTAAGTAGGAAAAAATGTCAGCGTGCCTAGTTATAAAATCAAATTACAGCTGAACAGTACACTAAAATGAAAACATTTGAGAAATACAGTACCACAATCTTGATTCATACTTGATCAGCACTGCCAGTTTGACGTTTGATCCGAGTTTCGTGAGTCAGTGTGTTGCGCTAGACAAACATCTATTTTACTTTAAATGTGACTGTAATTCAAAACACGAACTTAATGCTGTATGGAAAGACATTTGAAACTAGAGACTGAGACCATAAAGTCATGAGGAAACTCTTTACTGAGGAAATAAATCAGAAGGAGTACATAACACATTCAGGCTTTTTTGTACCAACCAAGTGCTCTGCCCCCTGCTGGCCATTAGAAAGAATAGACGTTTGAGAGACTTCCACGTTGACTTCACTTTTCAGACCTTTTCAGCATTAATGCACTATAGTAGCCATCAATGTCCATAGAGATACGTCACAACACTGTTCTGCATTTCTAAGTTTTCTGTATCACCGTGTATATCTGAGACAGCAAAAGCTTGTTCGACCCAGCTGAACACGTTCATTTGAACACGTACCCTGATATTTTATTCCAGCCTACACCTGTGAAACTCCAGGTGTGTGCTTTACAAAGTTGCTCTCATTGTGCTGTGGTCTGAAACACGTTGAATCAGCCATAAAGAGTTGACCTAGATAGACTGAAAGATGCAGTTTTGGTTAGGTCCGAGTTCATTGTCCTCAATCCATCTGGGAAATTTCAGAACAGCTGACCCAGCCAAAAGCCCCAGCCAATAATCGCTTATAGTCTGCAAAGTCATTGTACTGTTTTACAAAAAAAAAAAAGTTTTTTACCCCAAGTTGGAAAATAAAGTTGGACTTTAAATGGAATGTTTGATATTCATCATATGCTCAAACTACAGGATGTGTGGACAACACCTACATTAAGATGTATTACTGAGGGTGGGTCGACCATGACACATTTCATCGGTTGCTTCTTCATTTAAAAAGCTAATTTTGAATTCATTTCAACAGTTTGTGTGTGCTGCAATCTTTGAATTCATAACATCCCACCCTGAAAAACTTGAAACTGTTTATTTAAGACATCACATGTGAACACTGCATGATGCTTTTCTCATAGTATGATGATATAAGTTATCATTTAATCATTTACAATAATCAAATTCAACAATAACTTGTTTTTGAATGGCTGCTTGTTTAGCTCTTTGATTTACAGAAATTAAAAAAAATTAAAAATCATTAATAATTGTCCAGGGCTTTCTAAACACATCAGTTAACACCGCAATCTCTCAGGCATCTCTCTGCGTTGTTGTCCTTTTTCTCTTGCAGAAAATCCCGGAAAGGCAAGGGTAAAGGCCAAAAGAGAAAACGAAAGAAAAACCGTGACAAAACAATTCACGATGCGTATGTCAGCTCCGCCTTCTCCACCTACCTGCACCTGAGTGTTGCGCTTCTCATAATTAAGCTCATATGGGAGGAGCTAATTTGCCCATTTTAATTTGTGCACTAGCCGCAGCAATTTAGCATGTCGCTTCCATGTATTGTGCTAACTTTGTCCCGTCAGTCATGTTCTACATGCTGAGAATAAGCTAACATGTTTTGCTAAGTAGCTTTAGCAAAACTTTGCATAACCAGGAATGTACAGCAGACTTGCTAGCCATAAACCACCTCATAAAAAAAAAGAAAAAAAGAACCACAACTCATCTCCACCTGTCGAAATACTCATCTAATCTCCCCCCGACCTTACGAACTCGAGAACATTTCTCTCTGTGCATGAGACTGGGTCGATGGTTGGGGTGAGGTCCAGCAGCGTATCATGAAAAAAAGGTACAAGTTGCCCCTAACATCTTGTCAGATAGCTAGTTTTATGACTGATAATGGGCTTGTTTAAAGAAGCTCGAATAAACAGATCGGCTGTTAGCTGTAACTTGAACCTTCTACTGAAACAGATCGCAGCTCCACCAGCATGGCTTTGCAGAACAGCTCATACTGTCCTGGTATCTGTGTTGGGATCACCAGGATTGTAATCACAGTCCTGTGTTCAGTGTTGAGTCTGTGCTGCTTTGCTGTGTCTCCTTTCCACTCTTTGTTCTTTTAATCCTTACAAACAGGTTTTTGCTGTCCCGTGCATAATGCTGGTACTTTTTATGTAATGTAAAGATATGAGTGATGGCTATCTGTTGCCTTTTTTCTTTCTTTCTTTCTTTTTTTTTTTTTGCTAGGGGGGATTTGTAAACCAGCAAATTGTTTAGCAAGTACTGTTTTGTGTCTTTCTTTGCTCGCTTTTGTCTCTGAAATGATACAAAAGCATTCATTTTATTCAAAAAAACAATATAAAGATGATCTCATGTTTCTTCAGTGCTCATGCTGTGAAAGAATACATGTCTTTGTGTTCATCTGTAATCTGTATATTGAGATCTGAATAGAGCACCTGAGCCTTTATCTGTCCATTTTCTCCTCCTTGCGAAGAATTGTCACCTCTTTCAGCCTCTGTTCTGAATCTAATGTTTCTCTGTGGGAAATATAGTCTTCGGTTTTCACTCAATAAAATTATTTTTTTCTTAACGGTGCACCAAGCAGACCCTTGACTCTTCTTTGTCAGGAGTTGTGAGAGCAAGAAGTGTGCTGTCATTGACCTGCAATTCAATGCCAATATGTGTCATTTTGTGTTGCATGAACCAAACCGGAGCTTTGCTCACTGCATGTCTAACACATACAAGGCATTTGTGAGTGGTCCAATCAACGAAGGAGGGTTTGAGGGGCGTGCAGGGGGGAGGGTAATCTTACTGCTTGAATGTTTGCCCGCTCTGTGGGAACCTGCGTGCAATACTACCCAACTGTCACATGCAGTACAACTTGTCGGGCTGTGGCTTGGAGCTAGCAAACTGGAGCATACGAAATGGTTGACCCAAGGGTGGCCTTTCTTATGGTCGGTAATTGTACACTGTGATAATCTGCCTCTCTCCCTCTTCCTCCCCACCTCTGTCTGTCTGTCTGTTTGTCTCGGTCCAGTGTTTGTGAGCCATGTTGTGATCACTGCTCAGACAGAAGAAAGCGTTTGTTCGTACAGGATCCTGCGACCTGCCGGTGCTCCTGCAAACACACAGATGAATACTGTAAAGAACGCCAGCTAGAGCTCAACGAGAGGACCTGCAAGTAAGTTAAGAGAGCCAAAGTGCAACCATAACTTCTAACTCCTGTTCCAGTATTAAATATCTTTGGCCGTGGGGTGACCTGATGGGATTGTCTCTCATTGTTTTTACTAAATTTCCTGCAACATAACCTTATTTTTTTATAACTGTTTATTCTTTTCTTCTTGATTAGATGTGACAAGCCAAGAAGATGAGAGAGGTGGGAGCACCAGATGTACAAGATGAAGGAATATTCTAAAGATATTTCACAGCACAGCACTTTGATCTTTGAACCGTTTTCTGTGGAAAGCATTCCCCTTGGACAGACTGAGAGAGAACAAAAAAGAGAGAGAGACAGAACTGAAGTTTCCTCCCACTGTATATCTGTGTGTATATAGACCATGATAAAAGAGAAAAAAAAAAGTACAGAATTGTTATGCTGCTACAGAAACAAATAACTAAACCCATCAACCCATCATTTCTAACAGGCTTGTGATGCAGGTGTAGTCTTGTTGTCAATTCATTGTATGCAATTACTTCACTGGATATGACTCTACTGTGGTTGTGTATCAATCATAAATTGCAAAACCTCTCAATCTAAAGATATAAATAACTGCTAAAAACAGTGAGTGAGGCCGAAGAGGACGCGGGAGCACTCTCATTTAAAAAAAAAAATGATGGATGGATTTTCGTCGGCCAACGTCAACTTTTTCTTTTGGAGTCTAAGAGCAGGACTACCGGGACAGCTGATGGAAACCTTGAATCTTGAGTCTCTTATTATGATATTGCTTCCTTCCCTGTGAGGAAATTGCGTGACTGACATGGACTTACACAATGTCAACATTGTGATCAGCGTGCAGGACAAGAGACTCTGGAGTGCCATATACTTTTAAAGGGATACTGGTTATCAATATACCATCTAATGTTTTGTTATGCCCTACATGAAAACCACTGAAAACATCCTATACTGTAGTTTGATTCCATTTGAAAAACTGTGCCTCACAAAATGTACTGAGAAATCTTTCGAGTGCTTTTTAAATTATTTTTGTTTCCTTTTTTTTAGGAGAGGGGATTGTCAACGTAGTTTTCTTAGTTGTTGAACTCAATACAGAATCCATTGATTACATCTTACATCTTCTTTTTTGAACTTGTACATACTTAATATAGTCCATTCTAGGTAATTTATAATGTTATAGAGTATTTTTCAGTATTCAGTCTTCTACCCATATTTAATTTGGTCTATTTATATATACAGTGTTATGTACCTGTAGCTGTTCTATCCCCCCATGTTTAAGGTCACTGATGGCTACGACACACACACACACACACACACACACACACACACACACACACACACACAGCCACACACACACACACACACACACACAGACAAAATCAAAAATAATTTGTTAACATTCCCTAAATGGATCATTTGTACTGGTGTGCTGGTGGCATATCTGGATTTTTCAACCCCTCTTTATCTAAGGGTGTGGATGCTGTGTAGGATTTCTAACGTGTGTGTATATGTGAGTGTCTGTGTCCATGTGTGTATGGGTGTGTGTTCACGTGCATCATTTTCCCATGCACACTTCTGTGTGTAGGTGTTAGTAAGTTGTATTTAAGTATTTAAGTAAGTGGCAGACTTGTGTTTTGTCTTCTTGCAAGATGCAAATACAAATAAACTACTGCTAGCAGCTCAGCATACATCGCCATGACACCATCACCGTTTTAAATTCGGATAATCTGCATCATCCTCTCTGCCATCAGTCTTAGAGCCCTCATTATTAGTTCTCTTTGTCTCTCTTCACTATTAACATGTTTTCCATGTCTATGTAAAACAGTAAAGCATATTTATTTTCAAATTATATTGTTTTTATATAAAATAAGGAAAAGGTTGCTGTGTTGTGAATGCTGTGTTTTCAAGAGATTTCAGTTGGCAACGTGAGTTTTCCATGTTTTTGTGCGACAAGCTGACGCTCACACATCTAGTAAGAATTCCCTGCCGAAATAAGAAATTCCTGCACGCTTTTCATGACAGACAGACAGATATTCAGCCTTATGAATAAAATGGCACTTTGAAGCAGTGTGCAATAATTTCATCTGTTAAATCTAACCGTAGACTGACATTTAGCAGAACTAGAGGAACTTCTGTGAACCCTAGTAAGGTGAAAATAACATTTTTCAGTTGCCAAACGTAGCAATAGCAAAAAATAATCTGTCAAGGGAAAGGGGAAATTTATAAGTAGAACCACACGACAAGAGCAGTTTGGTCAGGTTGGTCTTTGTGGAAATGGTTCACTAAGAAAAGAAAACATGCATGAAAACAAACTTTAACTAATTGTTTTGACTCCTTCGCATGTTTTCCTGGACATTTATGGGCAGAAGTGAATTTGCGAAGGCTGGGTTCTAAAAAAAAAAAATGTTATTCTTAGATTTAATCCTTAAAATCAAGTTGAAAACAGCTCTGCTTGTTATTGTGTAAAACATAGTTGGGCTTAAGTAACGGCTTGGTGTGGTTAAAGTTAGGGTAAAAATATAGGTAGGACCATCTCTGCCCATAATTGCACAAAAACACACAATTCTATCCACATTGAATGCTCATTAACCTTTGGGTAAATTTAGCATCACAGTACATTACATTACCGACGTTCGGCCAAAATACAACCCACTCATTCAGTCCAATAAAACCACTGCGAGCTCCAAAAAGAAAAAAAGGTTGAACCTGGCTCCAGTTTTTTTGCTGCAACATGAAGCACCATCGTGTAGGAGAACACTGCATTCTAGTCATCATTGCAGTGATTTTTACTGTTTATCTAGAAATGTGAACACATGGGATGAAATTCATTGATCTATTTCATAAGCCAACCTTCCTGGATCGTTATTCATCAACTCGCCAGTACCTGAATCAACACTGCATACCTCCTACTCTTGCTCTTCGCGTTTGTTCATCATTATACAAACATCCTGAACGAAGTGAAAATGGGTGAGTCATTTATAAGGTAAATCAGACCAGGCTAACCCTGTGAGAGGTGTGACAATATCCACTTGCATGAAGAAACAAAGCGGCTCGCCTCGTTAGCATGAATGGATTGCTGCAGCATTAGGCTACTGCCTCTGTTGGCCCTTTTCCACCACAAGAACTTTTCCAAGAACCGGAGAACAAAGGTCCCTGGAACACGTTTCCAGTTTTGGGGACATCAGTTGCAGTGCCCGCCTCTTCACGAGACCTGTTTTTTTACATAGTAACATAGTCCTTCTCAACTTTTTGGGTATGTTGCTTTTGACATTTATTTTACAGCAAACTAGAACAGTCTTCTGTTCTGCTTTACCAGATTATCACGTCACCTGTCCCCCTTCAGTACACCATGGCGGGCAAAGCAGTTTTAGCTACCGGGGCTCAGGATTAGTGACTTTCTCAGTGACACTGTAGCAGTAGCTGATCTATAGGCCCCTGGACCAAATCTTAATGCATATGAATGTAGATTAAGTGGAGGTTTTTGGATCTTTGGCCATGTTTGTTTTGAAACTCACTCCCTCTTATCCCTATTGCTTGCTGCTTCTCACTAGATTAGCTCCTGCATGGTGCTAATACTCCGCTCTGCTCTCCCTGACTCATGCTCTTTATGTGCATACCTACATATAAAGCACACCATGTAATCCCTGTAAATTGTGGGGCCCCCTTCACCGACTAAAACACCCCAAAGAATGTTATGGAACGTCTAATCTGTGATTTACCAGGAACTCGGAACCCTGCAAGCGAGCTAGCTGCCTGTCTAGCCCGTTAGCTAAACTGTGTTGATTTAACATTCGTTCGGACTGTTTTGGATGTTTTAATCTGACATGTAAACACTGCAGCCTATATATTTTTGCTAGAGAGGCTTTAGGACACACAATCTATCATTTTAGTTCATTAGCTGTTAAATTTAACATCAAATAATCCCCTAAATTAATTGGCCTTTCACAGGCTCAAAAGAGGTTGCTCTTTCTCTACTGTATAAACATAAAATGCAATCCTTCAAACCAAGAGAACAGCTGAGTGTTATTTTGGAGAACTAAGAAATGCATTAATCCTTATTTTATGTAACCTTTAAAACATATTCTGACCTTTTAAGAGGAAAGAGAAAATGCTCCATCATGCATATCAGACTGATTCAATGGCAGGTGGAGCCTACTTGTACATCAACTTTGTGCGTGTGTGTTTGCATGTGAAGGCTACTTCCTTTTACTTTCAATCATCATTCCTAGACTCGCATTTGGACATTGGTCAGTTCCTCGTCACATGTTGTAGATTATAAAGAGAAGAAGGTGGGAAAAAACGTGACTGAGGATTTATCAGAAGCTGTGTGCTTATCTGGAAAAAGTTTAATTGGAAAGAGTTGAATGTAATCTGGTGTTTACTGATGATGCAACGCTGCCATTCTGAAATCAAACAAGCCACTGCTGAATAAGAGTGACTAGCACACAACTCGAAATAGACATAATACACCAACACAAATGCTCCCCTGACACCAGCTACATTTTTAATGTTTCGCTTTATTTAGACCATCGTGACTTTGTGTGACTCAACTGTGCCAAAGTTGTTGCAATCTAAAAGATGCTAATTATGTCTGAGGCTCATGTTTGTTTGGACTCATTGCACCTGCATTAATTGATTTTTCTGGCCACATGGAGGCAGCAGAAATAGACTGTAAACATATCACTGACATATGATCTTACAAAGCCGAGATGGCAAAACCTAAACTGTTTCACACACTTGGCAAATTCGGATCAGTATCAATTTGGAATCTTGTTTGTCTCCATCCATGTTTGCGTACAAAATGTAAGTCCAATATTTGGTCTTATTTTATCTCTTCTTTCTTTCCACCAACTTGAGAACCAGGTTTAGCTGCCAAATGCTCAATTATGTTCGAGCTAGTCAGTAATAGTCTGTGAAGTGAAGCCAATACAGAAATACCAAAACCTGCAGTTCCTCAAATGTCCACTTGAGGCTGGCTACAGAAGAAGTGAATCCCCATGTTAAAATGTCCAACTTCACAGCAGAAATAAACATGTTAACAGCCTGGTAGAAAAAACAGTTTTGGTCTATATAGCTAATTTCCCCGTTCATGACAACTGTACTGAGGGTGAATTTCTAGTTGATGCACCCATTCAAATTATATTAAGGCTTAAAGTTATGCAGAATTAACAGCGTGGCTGCTTTGACTGACAGGCAGGCGCAATTTCAGATGGCTTGTTCGAGCAACCAGGCGTCATTCGACCCACCTAAGGTCTACATATCTTGAGCCTCAAAGCAGCTCTTCGGAAACCTGTGGGTGACGTCACGTATACGCTGTCCATTCTTTATGCTGTCAGTGACTGAAACAAGCTGTCTAGTAACAACAGTGATGAGACTGGTGAGACTCAAGCAAAACAGAAACGTGGCAAGCTGTAAAATGACAACAATGAGCTGAAAGATGCTGAAAGCTCCACAGCACAGGGGCAATAATTCTCTGTGGGTTCATCACTGTGTATTTCACTTAAACTTTCATTGTTAATATAAAAATATTAATTAGCTTTAAATATTATTAGCTTTAAAATTGAAAAGAATACCACAAAATGGTGAAAAACTAGCCATGCACCTTCTTTTGAATTTCTACAATTTACTTAACTCATACTTGTTTCCCATGCCACACCCCAGCTTTGTCTTGTTTATAGGTTTTTTTTGTGTTTTTTAGCAAACAAAAGGTACAGTCCACAGGTGTTTCTTCAAATGCATTGTTCAAATCCAGACATACAAATAATTGGCTGAGAAATGTAGTAAAGATTTGAAGCTGACAGGAAACGAGATCGGGTTTAAGAACACTCTCACAGCAGAGGGATTGAGTGAAAATGTAGAACAATGGAGTGGTGATTAAAGGTCTTGCGAGCTATAAGACCTGAGGCAGGAGACGTGCTCCATAGCAGGTAAATCACCTCACACTGCCGGGAGAACTGACGGCTCGGCAAAAACCCCTCCCTGATTGGTGTAGCGAGGCGTGTTATGTGCTCACTCACACGTACTACGTCTTTAAGGCTTCTGATCTATATTTACCCAAGTTTCCGACTGATTGTGACACTGAAAAATATCCATGAGTCATGAGGCAGGGAACCGGAGAGGCGAGGGAGCGGGGAATGGGAATAAGACTAAAATCAGTTTAAGGAGGGATCAGTGGACCACGTTGGAAAAGAGACTAATTGAACTGAAGGAGGGGGGGTGGGAAGAAAAGAGGATAAAAATGGGATGGAGGAGAGCATTGAGGAGGAATAAGGTGGAGGAAGGGAGAGCTGGGGGGGGTCGAGCTGATGTAGTGTCTCCTCACTCTTACCTTTTCCTGTCTTGTTCAAAACTGCCGTAAAAAAACCCGTAAAAAAGACAATGATTCAACAGCAGATTTGCATAAACATAAAATATATTCAAACTAGCTACACTTGTGTAGCGCATAGTCGGCTGGTCGATTGTGGTTTTGCCAGCCTGGCTGCACCCACTCACCCGTCACATGGGTGTAGTCCAGCTTACACTCATTACCACGGCATTACCATTCACCACGACAGCGTGCTTGTGTTTGTCTGTGTGTATTTATGTGAGCATGTTCTCATCTACTTGCAAGTGGTGGAGTTTATTGATTAGTTGGACAACATACCCCTCTCTTTGTGCCCCATATCCAAGTCTTACTCCAAGCTCACTAATTAACTCGTTATGTCTTTGATCCATTCAGAAAACAGGCAATAAAACGACATGTTGTGGTTTTACAGGGGGTTATTTTTTTTTGCCAGCGTGGAATCAGATATGAGAATGAAGTCTGTTCTCTAATAAAAGCAAAGTATCCCTTCAAGATCCTGGAACACTGAACAGACTCTAACAATTGTGACATTTAATCGATCTCCTTATGAAAATGCTCTTTTCACTTTCATAAGAGCTTGGGATCAAGGAACATAAATGAGGGATTCAGTGTCTTGCTCAAAAACACCGCAGGACATTGAGCGAGTGTGTCTGAACCCAAATTATCCAATTGTGAAGCCACTTTTCAGCTGTTTTGTAAAGTAATTTAAAGGCGTTGTAGTGTAAAATGCCTTTTTTGTATATCTGCCTGATCAGCATGTGCGGAAGTGTTGTGAGCTGGGGGGAATTACTGAAGATCAGGCAGGAAGGGGCTGGATTTGTGTTGTGTTTTTGTATTAGACAGGCCCGGCCTTGTTAGAGAATCCACAAGGGCTCAGTGTTAAAATCTGGCAGAACTATCCAACTCCTGATCAACTACAAATCACTCACAAGAACAGGCAAGGAAGCCGACTGGAAATAGCATGAAATTTTAAGATTAAGTCAAAGAACAACGCTCATTTACTCTCATTCACCAAAACAGAAAATTGGTGATTAAATGATCAGGGATGATGGCAGCTTTCGCAGAAGGTGGATAAAGGAATGCTCTCATAGTGAAACTCGATTCTTATAATCCCAAAGTCCAAATGAGAGTTCTGACTGCAACTCTGTGCATGTGCGTGCATGCCAGTTATTGTGTGACATCTTATCTTACACAGTGTTAATTTGTTATGTTGTAAAAGGCCTTTAAAGGCGATTATCGGAATCTTATTATATGAAGACTGACATCCTCTTTCACTCTCCTGCTGAACTGCAACAACAAAACATGCAATTCTGCTGCATCTTGGTGGTTTTATAATTAATAGTACTGTAATATTCTATTTTCTAAATGTATATCTGTTAGATTTTCTTCATCCTTCCCATAGCGTTTTGTGCAAACTACCCAATTCTGAACACATGAAGATGGCTCGACTATAAATAACAGTTTGCTTGACTTTGTTTTAAATAAGAAAATGTACATAGCATCCCTATATAAATACACCCCTGTTCTATACTGCAGACTCCCCCACAGTGTAAACATTTTTCTCTTCTCCCACATACACTGTAAATCTAACATCCCCACCACTCCGTAACATTTGACCTACATGTCAACCCCTTCACAAGGTGCTTTATAGAGGCATAGAAATGATAAATGGTGTGATGCATCTCTCTTATCTTGAATTTAGATTATCTTCTCCCTAATAACCGCCATCTCACTCTTCAAAGAGGTGACATTCTCCAGATTTTCTGTCGTGCTTGACAGTGTTGGTGTTGTCTTGCATGACTTTACAATGTCACACTGCCACGTCAGAGGAGTTGAGCTTTCGCCACAGTCATTCGGTCAAAGTTGATGCCTTCTCTTTGTTAACCTCTCCCTCCTTTTATACTTTCTTCACTCTGCCGCTTGCCATCTCTCTCCCTCCTCCTCTATGACTCAGTTCTCTGATCTCACTCCCTTAAAGCAGTCACATGCATCTTTTTTTCTCTCTCTTCTGAATGACCACAACAAACTTTGACCAGAACATTTAACTGGCATCAGCCGCCCAAGACAATAAACATGCTGTGCAGTGTCTCCTTGACTTTTCCCACAGCGAGCCGAACTTCTGTCCCTCTCACATACTGCTCTCGTTGGATAACATTTCACCGATAGTTCACTCACTGTGCTGGTATGTAGTTCACAGTGATGTTAACTCAGTGATTCACGACCTCTGATACTGGTACACCAGGGGGGACTTCTGTAGTTGCCAGAGTGCATGGAAAGATTGTGGATTAAAAATGTATTAAATAGCTCATTAAAGCCTTCTTCCTCTAACCCTTAGAAGATAGATGTGTGGATGTATAGTTATTTTATTTGTTTTGAATCGAATGGTTGGTGTATTTTTGATTTATTTCTTTTACATTTTCATTATACTGTTTCATCTGTTTATCTAGGGGCAGCACGGAGGTGCAGTGATTTGCGCTGTCGCCTCACAGCAAGAAGGCTCCTGGTTCGTTGGGGCCTTTGCTGTGGATTCCTCCCACAGTCCAAAGACATGCAGGTTTAAAGTTCAATTAGTGACTCCAAATTTGCCCGTAGGTGTGAACGTGAGCGTGAGTGGTTGTTTGTTTCTATGTGTCAGCCCTGTGATGAACTGGTGACTTGTCCAGGGTGTACCCCGCCTCTCACCCAGTGCCAGCTGGGATCGGCTCCAGTGCTCATGACCCTGATGAGGATAAGCGGTTATGGAAAACGAATTGATGGATCTATTTGCTTATTCCTTTATTATGTCATTATGCAAAACAGAAATCCTTTGTTAGAAGTTCAGATATTTAATCATACGAGACAGATTACCATTAAAAATAGTTCACTAAAAAATAGACAAACATTTAAAATACTTTACTAAAAGTAATAAAACATAGTTAACATAGTAAACATAGTTAACTGGAACGTAAGTGGCACTTGAACTTATCAGACAAAAAGGTTGTGAACCACCGGGTTAATAATTTAGAAAGTAATTCAAATGGTTAGAAAATAACAAACCTTTATACACTGTGCTATGATTTAGGGACACATTATTATTTATGATAGTTACGTGATGGCTACACAGTATAGTATAGTACATGTGTATGTTCTGAACATGCGAACACAGGAATTTGCTACCTGATATGAGCAATAAAGTCAGTTACCGGCTTCTGACAAGTGATCTGCTCGTACACTCGTTATCTATAACTAATGGCCGCTTTTAAACATGTCAGACACCGTAATGTGCATAACAGCAGGAAGCCACGACTCATTGTTTTATTGCTGACTGCTGGTGCTGCGAATTATCCATATAGCGAATTGTTGGTAACGTGTAGCACAGAGACACAGTGTCCAGGAGCTGTAGATGTTTCTGAGAGATTAGCAGTTTGAGGGGCCGGTATGAAGTGAGATTAAGACATTCCCTGCATGTTCTCTGTGAAATCGGCCTATGTCTGACCACTCAAATCATTAACATGTGATTACTTTCACTTCGCTGAGGCTCATCTGTCAATCATATTTCATGTGAGGGGAAAGGGGAATGGTGAGTTCAAGTTGCACGGTCAAGTATCTGTTAGAAGTGACAACATCACCTAAAAATAAACATAACGTTCAGATGAACGTTCAAATGTAAGAGCTGGTCCAGGTAGTGTGACCCCAATAGTGTGACCCCACATGTCATTCTATATATGTTTACAGTCTATATGTAATTTTACAATGCTGGCTTATCCTGTACACACAACATCTACTCCTTCTCTCTTCTTCTGTCCTCTGTCACCTCAGGTCTAAGGTTTTTCTCTCATTTATGTCGCCACAAAACTCACCACAGCTAATACTTTTTTACTTTTAACCAGATTGTAATGCATGAATTAAATAAGCCATAAGTTTCATATTTATATTCACAATTTAACAAGTTCTGTTTTTTAATTCGACTGACCTAGTGTGTGACCTTGTCGCATTAGGTCTCATGTTGTGTTCATACACTATATTGCTCATACATTAGGGTAATAATCTAAAACCCTAAGTGGATTAGGTGTAATCTTCTTACTGTGCCATATTTAAGCATTTCCACATATATGGAGTGATAGCTACTGCCAAATCCGTTCAGGAAATCTAGCACCCCATCACTCAAAGCTGTGCTAATTTGTAAAGCTCTAAACTGCAAGCATACATCTGTATCACAGGAACCACGACTGCATGAGAGGACCCAAGCAAGAAACTGAGGTATGACTGAGCAAACTGCAAACAAACAGCTGTATCACAGGTCCAGCAGCTGTGCTGCATTGCCAAGTGAACTGTCGTAGCATGCAGGCGACTGTTACACTTGGCTGCATCGCAGAGTAAACTGTTGCATTACTTGCATTCAGTCGATTAGATCCATTAACATGCAGGAAAGGGTTTTGCTGCTATGGTTACCTGCAGTTTATACAGCCCTGGTTTACAATGATATCAGGAGCTATGCTGAATACCTGCCGGCTGATTAGAAACAAGTATTCTCCTGTGGCCTTGGTAGGGTATAACAAATCTTCAGTGTTTAGGAACACTAACAAGTGGATCACATTGTTTCATCACTGCGGCAGTCTTTTTTAAGCCTTTTAAGTCTAAGTCTATATATCTGGGCATGACACAAATAAGCAACTATTTCCGAGACTGTCCTCCCAAAAAAACCAAAAGCATCAGTTGTTTCAGCAAATGCCCAAAAACAGCTGTATCACAGGTCCAGCAGCTGTGCTGCATTGCTAAATGAAGTGTCGCAGCACGCGTCCGAGTGTTACACTTGGCTGCATCACAGAGTAAACTGTTGCATCTCTTGGATTCAGTCGATTAGATCCATTAACATGCAGGAAAGGGTTTTGCTGCTATGGTTACCTGCAGTTTATACAGCCCTGGTTTACACTGATATCAGGAGCTATGTTGAATACCTGCCAGGTAATTAGAAACAAGTGTTCTTCTGCGGCCTTGGTAGGGTATAACATATCTTCAGTGTTTAGGAACACTGACAAGTGGATCAGATTACCTTCATGAAGAAGATTAACTTAATTTGTTGGATGACTTAGGTTAGATTACAGAAGAAGTACAAATTTGGTGCACAATTTAAGGAAATGAGTCAAAAAAAACAACAAAAGCAAATGTGAATTCACCAATATTATATAATATTCAGTGCAACAGAAGCTTCGGTAGATATTTAGGTCACATGATTTTTGCAACACATCTGTTTCTAGTGCATTTTTTTGTAAAGAACAAGTGTTTCACCTCCGCCAGCATAAAATACTTCATTTTAATTTCCTTTTACCTTTTTCAGTTTTTTTATGCCCAATTTAAAAAAAAAAAAAAAAACATGCATCAAAAATGTGCATGAAAATACATTTAGTCAAAGTCTCTTTGGGTAACATTGCTCATTGTTTGATGTTATAAAATGTCTCTCATCGGAAGATCATAAAAGACTTCAGTTGTGTTTTCGGAAAGGAGCCTTTTGTGGCTTTATTTATTTGTAGAGCTTGTGAGAAAGACCGACTTTTTCTATTACAGTGTAATGTTATATGTAAAAAGCTATGTTCTTTCAGTCGAAAGTTGTTTCATCACTGCGGCAGTCCTTTTGGAGCCTTTTAAGTCTATGTCTATATATCTGGGCATGACACAAATAAGCAACTATTACCGAGACTGTCCTCCCAAGAAAAACGAAAGCATCAGTTGTTTCAGCAAATGCCCAAAAACATATGTTTAGGTTCAAGTGACAAAGCCCTCAAGCAGCCATAGTAATTATGACTCCGTCTGGAGGAAAGAAGGAAGTAAAGTGACATTGTTATAGAGCCACAAAGTCCACAGCGAGAGACAGTCTGGGTGGCTGGATGGGTCACCCAAATGTTGGAGACCACTGATCATTCTCTGCTTCATTCCACCAGTGAACGTCAGTTTCTTTTACCCAATTTAGCCATTACCACTCTCATGTGGTCATTCCCTTATTGTAACTATGACGCTGAATGCGTAACCTTACTGAAGTCATTTTAAGCACAACTATGATCTTTCCCTAACAAAGTTGTTTTTGTGCCTGAACCTAACCAAACCTTAAAACACAGGGTTGAAAGATCAGACAAACGGTGATTTGAACCAATCTGAAACCCTTCATTGTGAGAGCCTGCTAGATTCGGGTGCCAAGCACAGTGAAACATCTTCTCAGGGCTGTGATTTTACCTGGACATAGGCGGGAGAAATATATTCAAGAAATACTGCACATTTCCTACTGCTTGTACACTCTGTGTTTGTAGGCTCACCCAGGTCTGTCTGGCAAGCTCAAGCTCAAGGACAGCTAGATAAGAGGACACACGCACACACTCACTGAGCATACACACACACACGTTTCCAAAACTAAATCAAATATTTATCAAATTCAGGGTAAAGTTAGAAAGGAATGAAACACTGCCTCAAATAAAAACTCCATGAAGTATTCATTAAAGTGTATGTTCTCTGTCCAACATGTCAGCTTCTTTTCATGTCAGCTTAGGGGGGTGTACATGTATTATTTACCCTGGTACAGTGAGGTGTGCCTACATGTATAGAATATTATATGATTCAAAAGGTGGACTTAATCTGAACTTGAACTTTTGCTAGAGTGTGCATTCATGACCTGTGAGGCAAACAAAGAAAAATTTGCAAAGGAGTGTGCGCACACACACACACACACACTTTTGACATGTTTACTGTGTGTTGCAGTTCTGTACACTTTGGATTTGACCATTCACCACTACAGCGAATCTAATATGCTAATCAAACACACCATAGAGCTGTTCACACTGATGTTCACCTAGATTCAGGTAAAAATGACAAGTGAGATCTCATGTATTACTCATTTAAAAAAAAAACAGATGTAACACATAAGTAATATTAGATTGGGAACTCAATAAGGATAGCATGGTCTTAGCATTAACCTACTATTTTGCTGTAGACTAACTAAGTTGACTAACTTTGAAACACTCTGAGCGAGATGAATTAATCTCTACAGTATCTCTCTGGAGTGCAGGGGTATGCTCAGGGTGGCTTCAGCGTGTCATCGCGCCACCCTTTAGGACCGCCCACAAAATCCTGGACCGAAAACTGGTGAAAAACTGTTTTAACCTCTAACTCCACATTTCAATAATAAGTCCTGATTGTACACGACATCCCTATAGTGGTACAGCATGTTGAGGAACCTCTGAAATAAATTCATTCAACACAGACAAGAGGAATACTACAAAGTTTAAGCGTAAATAAACAATGAGATTGCTGGATCATAATTAAATTATAATTAATTTGTTTTGCAGTTCCTCTAATACTGTGTTTTAATATCAGTCTGCGGTTGCCACCTTCATTTGTACACCCATGACTCATTCATGAGCTAAAATCTGACAGAAAGTTAAAAAGATAGTAGGTGGGGGTAAAATAAATGGTTAAAAAAAACTGCAATTGTGACTCCAAACAGAAAATATTATGGAGGGAAGTGTGGATAAGAAGTAACCCTTTTCAACAACATTCAACCAGAAATAATCTTCTTATTGGCAATAAATCTGCCTCCTGCATGAACTGTGTGTAATGGAATACAGTTGGCCTACGGTGCTGTATTTTGACATCTGTCATAATGGTGGTACTTGGGGAGCTTAATGTTTCGTGAGATGGTACACGGTGTTAAACATTTGAAGAACACTATAGCTATATTTACCTTAGGAAAGTGAGATTATGGCTCAAATGTGTTTAAGCATATACTGCAAATATAATCTGAATTCTCTCCACCTTTAATGTCATTCATTCTGGGCTTTATATAAATGCAGTAGATTTTGGTCGTTTTACGTGGTTGTGTGTGTTCCAGTGTGATCTTGCTAGCTAGAAGTTGACTAGCTGTCAACTCTCTTATGATTGACAAACAGCCTCACCAAGTTGATTCCAGCAAAGCTGATTGGAGACATAAATACCGGCTTGCAGGATCTAAAGTACTTGCATTTCATTTGCAGATACAGACATAAATGTGCAAGTTCACAAAACTGTGGTTGCAGTTACAAGACCTTGTATCCAAGTACACCTTTTTGAATGATATAATACCCCATGTATTTGAACTTTACAGGGTATTTTCAGTGATAACGAGCTCCCTTTAAGAATGTACGTCAGGTTGGGGTGTCGATTAGCTCAGTTGGTAGAGCATCCGCCCCGTGTACGAAGGCTCAGCAGCGGCTCAGGGTTCTAATCAGACCTGTGGCTCTTTCCCGCATGTCATTCCCCATCTCTCTCTCCCCACATTCCTGTCACTCTTCAGCTGTCTCTATCACAAATAAAGCTTGAAAAGGCCAAAAAAATATCTTTAAAAAAACAATGGTTGTGAGGTACTGTGAATGTAACCAACTTATCAACAATCAGGGGAGCCCTAATGGGTTTTCATTTCCTGCAGTGTGTACACAAGACTGTATAAACAGTGTTAAATCAAGCGGAGATGAAAGCTAGTAGCTTAATCTTAATTCTTTCTATGCCTTGGAGATAATATAAGAAAGTTAACACTGCACTCCCGGGTGAAGTAAGAAGGGGTCAACATGAACTCATGGGCGCGTGGTCATCACAGCTCCACATCACTTCCCTCTCTCTCTCTCTCGCTCATACCTCCCGCTGCTCCCACACTACCCTTCTCCTGCTTCACCCTCCCCTCCTCCACTTGCCTGTGTATCTCATTTTAGCATCGACTATCTGTAAGCCAAGAGCTGCTGTCACCAGATCCCCCAGCCCCGCAGGGTTCTTAGGAATGGCATGTGTTCCCAATTGGCAGCTTAACGGACGCTGACCACACAACTACAAACCAGGGCCTTTCTTGAGGCCAAGGTGGGTGAGCTACAGGTTGTAGGTTAGAGCTTATCGAGCGCACCATGAAGTGAAGGCTAGGATTCACAGGGAGGCAGTTCCCCAAGATTTCTGACAGCAGGAGAAGGAACTGTCGACTAATGGATCAGAAAGGTGCACACAGGTTAAGCCTTGTTTTGGACAGGTGTCACTGCTTTGGTTTGTACCCCCTATCACTCCTTCCCAATACTTCTGCACATAGATAATGTCAATGCTGCTTCTCAGGTTTCAGAGGAAAGTGGCACAGTTCCTGAGCAGTGACGATAGCCCAACTATGCCAGCGATCAACACCCTCTGCATATTGGTGCATATGTGGGTGTGCCTGTTTATAATATGCAGTATGTTTAAATGTACAACAATGTGTGCATTGTGAGAAATGGAAGTACATTTCTCGCGCTTGCAGAGGTTTCATTCACATTTTTTTCCCCCTGGCACGTAGAGCCAGATAACAATTTATAGTTGTGTCTAGATGAGGAACTTGAAATTGAATCATCAACATTATTCCAGTTCTCTCTTTTTCTTCCTTTTCCTCTAAATGATGACACTACACATCCTCTTTATGCTCTTATTTGGCTGACTCAACTCCATTTGTTTATCCTTTAACCGACTTCCTGCAAGGACTTCCCCCTTTTGCTGTTTCCCTTATTGATCTTTTGTGCCATCACTGTCCGTTGTTTTGTTCTGTCCTTCAACGATTCATGTAATGTCTCCACCCCCACTTTACACTCGCAGAGCGATAATTCAATTTCTCCATCCTTCGCTTGCCCTCTGTGTTTGTTCTCTCCATTGCTGTTCTATTTTGAGATCACTGCACTTTTGATGATGAAACTGTGTGTTGAATTAGAGATCAATGTAAATCTGGCAAGAGTCACAAAACTGACTACTTTTAGCAACACTCATGATGTGCTCTAAACACGGCAGCACAACACTTGGATGTTGTTCATTCGATGGTCTTAAAGACTTCAGTGGTCCACTGACTTTTCCTCTAGCGCCACCATGAGCTTGACATTTGCAGTTTTCTGTTGGATGGATTGTCATTCAGTTTGAAACTCACAGGATGACTTATAATAATTTCACCTAACTGTACATCTAGCGCCATCATCAGGTCAAATTTTCCAGTTTTCCTAATACTTTGGTTCATGATCACATGCCTGCAAAACCAGCTGTCCTTTGTCTAAATGTTAACATGCTAAACTAAGATGAAAAACATGTCTGAGCTTTAGCATTAAGCTTAAATCATCACGGTGGTAAATGCAGCCTCACATACCTGCTAACATGGCTATGATACTCTTGTTTCCCTCTCCATCCCTTGGCAAAGCAAGAGGAAAAGGCCAGTTACAAAGAAAGGCAGAGCAGAGCAACATAGGCCAAATATAACTCTTGAGTTCTGGCAGTGAAAATGGAGTGCGAGCAAGCAGCTATTTCTTAGAAAGAGGGCTACAGTCGGTTATATAACATCTCTAAACTTTTCTCATCTATGTCATTTCCTCACTTTTTGTTGATTTTTCAGTTTCACTTGAAGAATGTGTCTCTCTTTTTGCATGCTGCAGCATATATAGGGTACCATTTCTGAGACATTCTGGTTAAAATACTTTTTATAGCTTGAGGAGAACCATGTAGTAATGCAGTTAAGGGATTTCTCCTGCCCCCACATCCTCAGCCCTCTTTGTCCTGCAGACATTGGCATCTCCAGGCAGAAACACAGATATGCGCACTCACAAGCATATGCCGGCGCACATACATACACAGAGGTAAACCGGTAATTAGGGGTACTGTAATTGTGACTTCACATTGCAAACTGGCGGGGCAGTGTTGCCAAGGAAGGTTTGTTGACTGTAGGATTATGACAGGGAACTTAGATGGTATGTGTTTATCTACATTCTGCAGTGGTGAGAGCTGCCGTTTAAAATATCCTCCAGGTTCTCAGTAATGGAGGTGGCTCAGGCTGTAAAGTTCAGTGGCTATCATCAGCATCATCATCATCATTGTGACTAATGTATTACAGCCTCAGTAGAGGATGACATAAATATTAAATTATGTCATGCAACGAGTTACTTTTCATTGTGTAATGTTGGAGTTTAATCTATGTTGCCTCAACTTCTGTCTACAGTAGTAATGGGAGGTTATAAAGTGCAAAGAGCAAGCCACAAAATACTCGGGACGTGACAAGTCAAGACAACATTATGAGGACTCCCCACAGAGAAAACCATTAAATGTTAGGGTTACTAACTTGGTTTTTGGTTAAGATGTAAGGTAAGGTTTGCATGTAATGATTATGCCTACATTTAAGATTAGATTACAGGATCAGTGTGTAAGATTTAGTGGCATCTAGTGCTGTAGTTGCTGATCGCAACCCTGACGCCTCATCCTCTCCTTCCATCCTAAACTATAGTGGCGGTGAAATGTGCAAAAAAAACATTATCGGACATATCTAGAGTCAATGTTTAGTTTGTCTGTTCTGGGCTACTGTAGAAACAGAGTGATTCAACATGGCGGACTCCATGGAAGAGGACCCGCAGCATCTGTAGATACAAAAGGCTCATGCTAAAGTAGCTGCAGTAATAGTAGTCTTATTTCTTTACAGTTATACACTAATGAAAACATACTTGTTCATATTATATTGCATGTCTGACATTATAAGTGAATAGTAAACAGTCCACCCTAAGTCTTACACAAAGGACTTTTAAGGCTTGGTAGACACAGTCATGACTAGCCTCCTGTTCGATCCAGCAGTCCAATAGATGTCAGTTCTAACAGCTTCACTGGATTCCAGTGCCGGTCCATATTCTTCATATTTGATAGTTTTTAGGATTGTACATGGGAAGAAGGTGGGGGAAGCCCACCACCAGACCCATTGTATGAAACTTAAATATTGAGATTAAATGTTGGCATGAATGTTTGTTACAGCCTTAAAATAAGATATAGAACGTGACAATCTTGATATGTTTTCTATTATCCACCTTTTCCTATCATGACCTATGCAACTTAAACTTCTTTCACAGCTGTTCTTTTATATCTCCTTTCTCTATATATGTATAATTTGATAGACAAACGTTGTCTGTTTGTTGTTCTTTTTCGGGAACTGTGTAATTTCCAGGAGCAATGATGGAAATAAATCGAATCATTCTTCTTCCTCTCTCTCTGACAGGTCTGACATTGTTATATTTTTTGCAAATGCATTACAATACTGGGAATAAACCAAAAGCAAAGTCCCCTGAGAAATAATTTTACTTGACGCAGTGACATGACAAAAACAAGTTTGTGTGTGTGCGCGCGCGCGCGTGTGTGTGTGTGTGTGTGTGTGTGTAGGACTGTGAGCGACAGGTGGTTGTGATGACAAAGTCAACTATTTGACACTGGCTAATTACAACGGTAGTCTTGTGACTTTAGGCGGTCATATTTTCCACAGGTGTCGAAAGCTCTTGTTATCCAGGTACTTGTGGGTCAGACTGTACACGTCAGTATAAGCATACATGCATGTGTGTGTGTGTGTGTGTGTGTGTGTGTATTTGTGAATACACAGCAAGCAGAGCATAACAGCAGGAAGTTCAACATCAGATAAAAAAGAAATCCATCATATTTTCTCTCTCTCAGCCTCCCGCTTTTTAAATTCCCACACACAACCACAATAAATCCTCCCACAACAATATTCCCATTCATGCCACCGCAAATAACTTTCATTTAAGTCGCACATTTCCAAGCTATTATTCCTTTTTGTGGCATTCTCAAACCCAAATTCCCATGTCCCGAATTTCCATATCGTTCACATGAGCGGCAGATCAGCAGATTTCTTGTCCCACCCCGCTCGGAAATAAACAATGGCTGCTTTTCAGGACTTCAAAGTGCTAGAGGGAATGAAAATGGGCTGTTGGGTAGCATAAAATATCAAGGTGAGAGATTAGGGCTTATCAGAGGTTTCCTTTGAGGAAAAATGTTCTGCATGTGGCTACCGCTGAACAGCAAACAGTGGAAGTGGAAGAGGTGTCCATGTGTTGCAATGAGGTCAGGAGGTCAAACACAGGTGATTTATGGACTCCTAAAATGAAGACTCTGATCTGCACATGTTGTCCTCTAGTTCCTTAAATCTCTGCCTTTCATTTGTGCCCTCTGCCGCTCTCTTGTGTGTTTGTTCGACCTAAGAAGCCAAATATTAGTAGAGTGTTGACTTTCAAAGAAACAATCATTTCCACACACCGCCATACACGTTTGTTTACAGCAGTTTTTTTAATCGCTTGACAGGGAGAAAAAGGTGACAAAATGTTCTCAAAACAGCGTTATTGTTGTATCGTGGACTGAGTTTCCAGTGTAAATCACAAGTGCAGGGCATTGGAGACAAGGTCAGCTAAAACAGACCTGACACCAAATGCCATTCATTCATGAAGGTCTGGGTTATTGAGTCATTCAGTGTAGCACCGTGGGTCCTGAGGGGAAAGCACCTGAGTTATTGGGGATCAGATGCCCCATCATGGGTCAGGAAATACCCTACCGCCCCCCAGTGGTCATGGGGCAAATGCAGATGACCTTGAAGGTGAATTTATATGATAAAACAAACACAATATATATATATATATTTTTTTTTTTAAAGGGTTTTGTGTGTGTATGAGTATTTAAAGTGCAAGGTGCTTCAGGCCTCATGTTTTATTTGATATGTAACAGATAACTGAAAATTCAAAGAGTGTAAGAGCCAGGACAAAGTGTCACAATCTTGGAAATTACCAGTCAGTGTACTTCCACTTCTTCTTCTGGCAAGCAGCGGTCAATGAAGACGCAGCAAGATAAAGCAAATCTGACTGTGTGTACCTGTCTGACAGTGTAACTATGAGTCATTTACAATGCTGTACGTGACAACGTTCACACATAACTTGACCCAAAAAAAAAAACTCCCTTGACACTGTTGCACAGTTCTGGGGACTTTTGCGTCAGAGTTTTGACAAGTAGATCTTTTCTTCGCAACACACAAAGCCTCAACTGTGCTCATAATGGACTGAAAGAACAGCTGCTCACATATCAGCTCCAAGACTGTGAACCACGCTGTCTGGTGAAAAAGACCCACTGATGCAGGTGGCAGCCAGCTCCAAGTGTGGATGTGTGCTCCACAGCACAGGTGGGCTCCCTGATGCAGGTGCACGTATGATCGGCCCCAGTGCTGCCAGAAGGACTCTGGCCGGGCTGTGCCAGTACAGCAGGTGCTCTCTGCACCCTGTACTCTTGTTTCTCACCAACACTGCAAGTGTGTGATTATGTCAGAGATTGCAGATTTGAGGCGAGCAACATCTTTTTTTTTCTGCCTCTCTCTTCACTGTCCAAAACATTCAAACGTAAAGACATCATCCCCGTATATTTATATCTTTTCAGTCTTCCTATAGACTTACACAACCAGGCAACTAAGTACACACACACACACACACACACACACACACACACAAGCTCCATTAGACTAAACTGTGCCCAGTCCCCAGAGTTAATGTTTAGACGCACTATGCCTGCTGAGATATACACAGCAGGCGACGGGGACGCTGGGCTGAAGGTCAGCCCTACATGTGCTGTTTGATCTTTTCCAGCCAACAGCGAGCCAAATGACATGGATTTAAGAACCTGAGGGGGAGGTGGGAGGCTGGCAAGGCAGCACAGTCTTCACAAGCTCTGATTGACCTACCTGACACAAAGATTTTACATAAAAGAGACACAATCGCCTCAGGAGAAATAGGTCAGTGGTGTGTGTGTGCGTGTGTGTGTGAAGTAGAGAGAGAGAGCGAGGGAGAGGCTGATTGGCCAACAGACAGTATTAAACAGATTGGGATGTATCCAAAAGAACGGGATATTCTGCATATTTGATTAATAGACGATAGACAATAGACAAGGGATTAACTAAATGAACAACTGCACAGTCTCCAATCCAATTCACAATAACATGGTGTTCCAGCTTTAGAAATATTTTGTCCTCTTAAAAAATGCAGCTAAGAGTTTATTCAAATTCTCAAAAGCTTATTAAACAATGACTTCACTGTGGAGCATTATGTTTTATTAGGTCTATTATAATGTCAGTCATTTTAAATGCAATGCAATTGCTCTGTGACAAATTTAGTGACCATGCTGAGGCCCTACTTTGAGCTAAATACTAACACGCTCACGATGATGATGCTAAAGCTGAGGTTTAGCAGCTGTATTGTTCTCCATGTTCACCATGTTTCATTGTCGTCTAATGTCCCCAGCCATTACTGCACCTTACAGAAGGTGGTGAATGCTTCAGTTTAGGTTAACATTCATTTTTAGACACTTTGGAGTTGTTTGTGAGAGTCTATTTTATTTTACCGTTTTATACCTTAACCTCTATGTAAGGCTCTTATGCAACTACTTCACCATCAATTTCTTGTTTATTCGTGTACAAAAAGAGTTCATTTTGAGGTTAGTCTACTGATAGTATAAAGAATGGACAGTGCATGCATGACACATTGGCTGTCCTGGCCTCCCGGCTAATCTAAAAAAGATATGGATCAACAGCAGACCTGAGGCGGGCCAAACAATGCCTGAGTGCTCCAACAAGCCATCTGTAATGGCACAGACCTGTCAGCAGCCACACTGTTCATTATGCATAACCTTAAGCATGAATATAATTTGAACAGGTGAGTTATATAAAAATTCCAATTTAGTACAGTTGTCATGAACGGGGAAATTAACTATAGAGACCAAAACTGTAGCCAGTCTCTTCAGAGCCACAGAGGTTGTCACTTGGGTTAATATCTGTATAATAATGTTCAATGGCTACAGAATGCACTAATCAGGAAATCTGAAGGATCCTATCATTGAAGGGCTATGATATGTTGTAACAGGTTGAAGTCACGTTCCTTTTTTCCTGCAGAGAAGTCGTTACATTGCTTTTTATTAGGGTTTAGCGCATTAACACTTAAGCATAAGACTTTAAATGTTAGCATGCTAACAGTGAAGGTAAGATACTTTTTGAGCTTTTTTCAAGCTTTATTTTTGAGGGGAGAGAGAGACGGGGAACCTGCGGCGGGGAACCTGCGGCCCTTCGCCGCATGTCGGGATCGAACCCTGGGCCTCTGCTGAGCCTTCGTACATGGGGCAGATGCGCTACCAACTAAGCTAATCGACACCCCGGTGCAGGTAAATTTGATGGGAACTTGAGATATCAGGGATCACCAAAGTTATTAGGATTCTGGGAACAACAGAAGTCGTTACAATTTTTTTGCATGCTAGCATGGCTAATAATACAATAAAACAGCCACTGTGGTTTAGCGGGACCATTTTAGCATCTGCTAAAAGAAGCAGACCTCAAACCATGATGGTTTCATTGGTGTAAATGAAATTATCAGTGACAAGCTATGATATCCATTTGGAGACACATTTACTTAGACACACTGATATGAACAAGTGACAGATTGACGGACAGGCAGGTGAAAGTGGTCTCTGTGACCGCTGAGAGACAAGAGATGATGAAAAAAATAGAAAGTCTCCATGCTGATAGACACAAACAAAAATAGCACAGAAAATCATGCACAAGTGCGTTCGTGGACCTGACTGAATGTTATGAGAAGCATTGTTGACCGATCACGTCTCTATTTTTATTGGCTGCACACACCAGAAACCATTTTGCCAGCTAATCTTGTTGGTCAGTGTTTCTACTGCATCATGCTGTGCTTCATTATGGGGCTCTACCCAAAAATAGATGCATTATCAGCAGCGGCTTAAATGGCATCACGTTACCTACTGAATTGTTGTAGTGTGAATGCAGATCAAATATCTGCTGGAAATTTGTCAAGTTTCTATTAGTGTGACCCCCAACACACGCGCACATGTAGGCATACCAGCAACACACAGTTGCCAAAGAACTCCACCTGCTCTTCCAGTCCTTTCCAACCATTCTCCTTGGAGCCCATTCGGGCGAAATCCTGCTGCTGTGTTGGCTGTGCTGTGGTCCAACCAGTGAGAGAGAAGACGGGGGTTTTGTTCTGCTGCCCAGAAATGCTTCAGGATCTGACATGGAAACCTCAGACAGGGAATACGAAGGAACAGAGAAATACAGTCAGGGAATAGGGTGACCACACACACACACACACGCACAGATGTACAGTATTTCGGCAGGAAGGTAAATGTGGTCACAGTATCCCGTGGGATTGAGGATATAGAGGATTTGTCTGTACAAGAGAGGAGAGAGGGAGTTGCAAAAAAAAAAAAGAGAGAGAGACCAGGATGAGTGTGTGTGTCTGTGTGTGAATGTGTCTGCAAAGTTAAAGGGAAAGAATGAGACCATGATAGAGTGTGTGTGTGTGTGTGGTCAAGTGTGTATAACAGAGAGAGAGAGAGAGAGAGAGAGAGAGAGAGAGAGAGAGAGAGAGCAGTATTGGCTGCAGTGTCTGACTTTGACCCACACAGGCTGCCAGTAAGCAGCTGACAGTCTGGCTAGTTGCCATGTGAACCCAACGCCTCGGCAACGTGCAGCCTGCCTCGTACACAGAAGCGTCGTGGAAACAGTTACCAGGCGCGTCTGTTTGAGTCAACAGCAGCCACTGGTGGACAAATCCAGACATTCATTCATAAAAATCAAGACCACAGGAGCATTTCACGTGAAGTTTAGCAGTTACAGTCATGCTGAAACAAGTGCTGCCTCATGAAAAGTTTTTGCACCGACGTCATATAAGTCTCGATCAGTGATGAGACATTGTTTCTGTTGCTGGCAACAGCATTTTTTTCTATATGTATGCACATTTCCACATGTCTTGCTTATGCAGCAGCAGCTATATCCACACATCTTCATTACAGCTGAAATAACAGCGTTTCCATAGAGCCAGCAGGACATCCTCTGCTGGAACGGCCCATTGGGCAGAACAGGAGAGGACAACTTCCAACAGTCATCCAGAGTCCAAACCCAAAATCAATTTAATGCACCAGTACTTTTCAATTAAAGGAGAGATCTCACAGTGAGTCTGCAACAGGAACATTGTCCTTTGCTTTATGAGTCCAGAGTCCAACAGAACAGAAGTGTGTAATGTCACCCACTGGAGGAGGGCTGTAGTGTAGAGTAGCGGAACTGCCGTCTCTGCCTGTCTCTGCACAGCCGACGACTGTGGTGGATTTCATGTGATTTGATGTGGTTAAGTTAAACACGCCACAAAAAACACAACAACAAGTGGTCTGTCCACTCTGGGCTACTATAAAAAGACTACAGTTCATCGTGTTAAAGAAGAGGATCCGGTACCAGATACAAAGGACTCATTCACATGACAGTGGTGTCATTTTAGTTCAAGGACCACATACAGTGAAATTTGAGCTCTCTAGTGTAAAGAAGTACATTCTGAAAATGCTCACAATTAGTCAACCATCCATGCACAATGTTCAACATCTTTAAATATGAGCGCAATCATTGTTTTTCCTGTATTCCGGTCGGGGTGGAAACGCCACTGAAGGAGCATTTTACAGGCCTTTGCTCAATTTGTTCCTGAAATATGGCACCACGTAACGCTCCAACAGGAGTTGAAAATGTCATTTGCTGTTGTGACGTCTGTCATTGGCGCCAACTCAAGGAGCTCCTCAGTGAGAGAGTCTCATCAACACAACAAATGGATACGGCCAGTTGAGCAACAGTTATAAAATATGTGCTCGTGTCAACTGCAACAGGAAACGCAACAAATGACGTTACTTTGCGCTCAACCTGGCTCCAGCAACATCCGAAATCTTATCTGTCGCAGAGTTTCTCGTCAAGCTGATGTTGGCGGAAGTCTGTAGGGCCATACGATCAGCCTTTATCGTGCATGTCTTCACAAACTCATCCTGAGTGTATGGTTTGCTTTTTGTTAGCATTAAGGTAGCTAGCGTTTACAGCTGCACCACTCAACTGTTAGCTACCTGCCAACATTGAATTTATCTTCTCTGTTCTCAGTTGTCTTTGCTAATTGTATCCTGCCCCACGATGAGTCTGATAGTGACACTGATTATTGATTCCTTGAGCACTGAAAGGTGCAGTGAACACACCAAACACATTGGCTTTCCAGTTACTTTGGTAAAGAATTGGAACAGCCAAAGATTGGTAGCGCTGAGTCACGTAGCCTGTGCGTGAGCACATGGCTCAGCCAAAATAAAAAAAAGTTTTACACCTCACAGTATCTGTTACACAGTTTGGCCTTCAACCTCCCCTGTCTTCTGCTTTTACATATCTGGTGAATCAAGGGAGGATAAATAATGGTACTGAAGGGGCTGAATGGCTGTGGTAGTCAAAGAGGGAGATAAAATTACAGTGGGATGTGATAACTGTGCATAATACCTTTTATGTGTGGGATCAGATCTTGGTATGGTGATATCATGAGTCAGCAAGAAGCCACACAGACAGTCAGCACTGGAGAAAGTGATGTCACCTCAAGGAAGAACTGAAAAGCACAGCGCCAGGGTTTCTGTCTGCGTGTGTGGGGGGGGGGTGAGTGTGTGTGTGAGAGAGAGTGAGTGTGGACGTGCAAGAAATCATTCTAACATGCTCACACTGAGACTCAAATGTGTCATTTTTTGACATAACTGCAGCTTTTGTGATAATGCACGAACAGAAACGTAAACCAAAGAAGACAACGCTCATTTACATTTCTTTTTCTGTGGCAGCACCATGGGAGTTGTGAGTGTCTGAGTATGTGTGTCCTCCTTTGAGACAATGCATGTATCCTGACCTATATGCAAAGTGTGCATCCTGTCTACCCTAGTACGGTCATGACTGTTCTGTCCTCGCTTCATCTGGGCGCGAGACTGAAATGTGACTTCCAGTGTGACAACAAACCCGTGTTTTGTCGGAAGGAGGGAGGGGGTCAACTCCTGATTTGAATTAGGGGGTGCCGGCATTGGTGTTGGGGGTGGGGGGTGGGGGGGGTAGAGTGGCAACTGCGCCTCTCTGCAGCTGTGGGCCTACGTGAGCATCGGCAGGAACGCTCTCACTCGTCTCACACCCCCTCCCATACTCATTTGCTCTCTCTTTCATCTCATCTCCCAGTCTCCTTCCTTTGCCCATTTGCTGGTTCTAATAGACTTTTGGTACCGACCCCCCTGTCCCTCCTCCTCCTTCTTTGCTCTCTCTTTTCCTCTATCATAACTGCCTCGTTTTTTTTCTCCCACGTCATGTTCCCAAGCTGCAGGGACCTTGACAGTGAGAGATGTGTGGTGTTCGGCCTGCCAACGGATATCTGAGACGAGTGAAAGGGAAAGAAAGGAAGGCAATGATACTCTTTCCCACATAGACACACATACACACACACACACACACACACACACAGACATGCACACAGTCAATCTGGCCTGAAATGACCTAGAAGGGACATGTCTGTGTATGTCAAGAAAAGCGAGGTGCACTCATGTCATACGTACGCACATGCAGTAGCATGCATGCCAATGCACACACTCATGTGACTACTACAGTATCTTAAGACTGTGTGTAAACACAAAGATTAAAGGCCAAGGCCAGAGGTGATACTATGCACAAGATTTAGCACAATGAGACAAGTCGGAGGAGGAGGAGGAGGTAGAAAGAAGGGAGAAATGAAGATAAGAAGGCAAAATGAATACAATGAAGAATTAACAATTGACAGATAAAGGAGAGCAACATACAACAAGTATAAAAAGAGTTTATACATTGTTGTACATGTGTAAAAATGGGGGAAGATGATGTCAGAGGACAACAAATCATAACAAAGAGATAAAGGTCCGAGCAGAATGGGCTGACTGTCCTCGTGCTCTTCAGCAGGTGCATTTTTTTTTTTAGCAACGGATGGGGCTGAAAGGCCGACGGCGTCACGTCCATACAGCCTGAAGAGCAGCGCTGACCTCTACTGGCTCAATATGGATGTTTGTCCGTGTGATCATGTTGGTTAAATGATTAGTTTTTGCTCTCTCTGTCCTCATTTTCTGTCCATCATATGAACACATCTGTGACTTTTACTATTTTGAACAGGAATGAGGAATTTCAAACTGAATTCATCTTTTTATACCGAAATTTGAGCCGGCTCACTGCGCTTCTCTGAGAAGTCAGAAATGAATCAAGCATAACATTCAGCCACTAAAGCTAATTCTTCTGTTCAGGAATGCAAGTAAATAACTATAATTTGACATCTTAATCAAGATTTTTTTTCCATTTTTCTGTGAAACAGTCAATATGAAAATTAATGCATAACAATAACAATTATAGTTTAGCATTAAAAATATTATTTTGGTTTAAGAACTTCTACATACTGAACCATTCAAGAAAGATGAAAAATGTTTTTGGTAATTAGCAGTGCTGTTAATTTAGGGCAGCTGTGGCATAAACTTTATGGTGTTAAGCACTGTAAACTCTTTGATGAACAAAAGCCAAACAATGTACAGTGCTCTTGGGTTTAGAGCACTAAACATTAAAAAAAAAATAAAGAGAAGGATATTAGTATGGTAACTTCCACAGGAAAAAACAACAGTTGAAGTTGAATTGAAACTTACTTAGAAATTGGGAAGTGAGAGCCAAAAGTGATGAACACTTTCTTACAATTTTTGGAAAGTTGTGAAAAAGATGAACTAAAAGTACATCAGGCTGCCAAAATGGTGATACATCCATGTTTGTGTGAACTGTATGCACCTCAACAAACCCTTTAGTGTTCCTGCGCCTGTATTGCCAAGTTTCTGTGTTTAGGCTACTACAGTTAAAAGAAGCATTTGGCCGTATGCACACACACAAAATCACCACCTTCTTTCGAGAGTCCTTTCACAGCACAGTGTTTTCTCTATGTAGAATAAAAAGTGATCTCACATTCATCATCATACATCATCAGCAACACTGCTGCACCTAAATGATACCACACAAAATTAAACACAAACATTTGCTTTTAGATAAAACAAAAGAAAACGATTAAAAGGTGAAACTGGAATTATTTATTTCAGTAAAGAAAAAACACATGATTCAATGAATCATTTCACATAAAAAAAAAACAATCTTCATTTCTTCTCAACAATTATCCTGAGCAAAACATCTGGATCTTGAAAGACTAACAAAGCATCATCCAGAAAGAATCTAGCATGACAGGGGTGATATCACCCGTCCTTGTGTTTATTTAGAACAGCTTGGACTTGCTTCCTTGAAATGTTACAATAAGAGAAGTGGAGACTTCTGAGCTGTCGTGCTGATATATGATCCGTTTTTCAGGTTTGCAACTGAAATATTAAAATCAATCATCAGCTCTCATGTGCTGTGGAGTACAAAAAGCGTCCAGTGATTTCATTACTTGGGATAGATTGCGCTATGCCTTTAAGATTTCACAATTTAGAACTATTTATTGGCACTTTGTGGTTAAGTGAAGAATAAAATCCTTAAAAGCACTCAATGAATCAATCATGAAGAGCCACTGTACTGAGCTTGAAACAGTGATGTGATTATTAGATTCAATCAGAGGAAGACACGAGGTACGCTGTTTTCATCATCATCGTAGGCAAATCCCTGAAGTTTCCCACCTTTGTAGAGTTGACGGAGGCTCAGTTTTGTGGGTGCAGAGACATGCCACATGACCACACCTGTGGGGTTCACCGACACCACAAAGTCAGTGGAGTCTTTCAGTGTCATGGTCTTTTCAGTGAAGACATCAAAGATCTGAGGGAGAGTAAAGGAGAAAAAGGGAGTTATTCTCCTGTCATATTCGTGCATAATTAGTTAGCAAACCCACAAATAAAACAGATATTATGTATCTTATGTTTCCAGTGGCAGGTGACGTGGTCACATATCGAGTACTGTAGTTACAGAGCCCTATAGAAGAGGAGGGACATCTAGTCAGCCTGATGGATGGTGATATAGAGAGTAATGATGAGTACAAATTTTGTTAGCAATAAAGCGTAATGGACTATGATAAATGATGGTGTTCAGCTGCTGAAATAATGACGGGAAATATCTCGTAATTAGAATGCATTAAAGGCGGGGTAGCATATAAAATGATATAATCTGCATAAACATGGATATTGGAGCACTGATTAGGAAGAATAATGTTACTTATGTATAATGCAAATATTAAAAAGGGACCAAGAATTGGCCCCTGTGGCACCCCATTACTGATGGTTTGCCTCTGCACCATCAGCAACAGTCAGAGTGTCATTTGTAATGTAAGAATCAAACCAATTGAGAGCAACGTTATTAAGACCTCTAGATTGTTAAATAGGATTTTATGATCGCCAGTATCAACAGCTCTTAAGAGGTCAACAGGGAAATTCTTCGATCCAGAGTGGAGACAATGTCAATTGCTAAAACTACAGCTCTCATTGTGCCGTGTGCCTTTAGAGATAACAATGGACACCTTAAGGTCTACTACTATGTCTAGGCAGACGGTCACTATTATGGATAACAGAATAGTGTTTAAGATAGCAGGGACAGCACCGACATCTCATCATATGAGTTATATTGTTTGAAAGAAGATTTGAACCAATAATGTTCCAGAGTATTCCATCATGTTTAAAAAGTGATCTCAACAAATAGATTGTCAAGCACAGTGCAGAATCATTTTAGCCAGATGTACAAATTGGTGTACACGTCTAAAATGAATGCCTCCAAATCAAGGAGAGGGGGTTGAACCAGAGATTTTACATCGCTGAGTTTGCAGACTTTTAAAAACGTACCTTGTAGCTGCCAGTGGTGTAGTTGAGTTGCTTGAGGGAAGTCTGGTAGCGGTATGGCATATCATTACGGCGACTGAAGAATACCAGAGCACTGCTATCTTTTGATAGGGGGCGCCAGTACACATCAATGCCACTCTTTTCCTAGCAGAGAAACATGGACAATGTTAACAGCACAGTATAGAAAAGAAACAAAAGTTAGATTTGACCAATTGCAGGATGCATGAAAAAGCGTGTCACCTTTATAATGCGTCTTCCCTGGATGCCCAGGGGGTCCTGGTTGATGGTGATGGCCATTTTGTTCTGCAGGATGCTGCGGGCCCCGCTGCTGATGATGCGCAGGTCGTTGGACATGAAAAGAGGAGCAGCCATAATCGCCCAAATAGCCATCTGAGCCCGAGACTGGTCCATGCTGAGGCCAAAGTCTCCAATAATCAGCTGTGGAGATTAAAAATCACGTAACCAAGGAAGATGAAATGAGATTTTAAAATCAAGAGGCAGTTAAGACAAACGAAAAAAGAAATGCAGGTACGTATTTTCAGGGTTCTAGTGAGCATCCTCAAAAGGACTTCTAAGTCTAGCTCAATTAAGTCTCTAGCAAATGTTCTATGTCTTGTTATGTTAAACGGACCATATCAGGGTCATTCCACCTTCCAGGTCCGGCGGCAGGTATCAGGGTATCCTGGTTCTCAAAGAACCAATCAATAATGTCAAGGACACTGTCCCAAGAGTCCTGGATGTCACCATAGTTGCGCCACAGGTTGCAGATCTCGCCCAGCTGAGTGTAGTTTACCTGAATGCATAAATCAGTTTCACATGGTGACAAAGTAAAAATATTAAAATGAGAAAAAAATTAAAATAACTAAAGCTTCATGTGGATAATATAAACTTTAAGACCTGATTATATCCTGATTATATCCTGATTATACCTTTGGTGGCAGGCCACCCTGGTAGGCGGGCCAACTGCAGGAGTAGCCGATGGGACGCCCGGTAGCATTTAAAGCCTTTGACATGAGAGGATAACCTGTCCAAGAGAGGAACAAGAGTCAAACAAATATAACCAACAAAATCACAAAACAGTCACTTCCTTGCTCACCCTGCTCTTGCTCTGTGGCATTGGAATAACAGCCGTCAAATTTCAACATGTCCACCTCCCAGTCTGCGAAGGTCTGAGCATCTATCTTGATCTTGTCCAGTGGGGTGCCAGGGTAACCTCCACAGGTGTGTGTGCCCATGTCCCCGTAGATCCCCAGCTTGAGACCCCGGTCATGCATGTAGCGTGCCAGTTTAGGGATGCCTCCTGGGAACCTGAGGTAGAGCAAGCAATGTTATACCCAAGTGCACTGAATTCAAATGATGCTAATACAATGTTTAAAATGTTATTTAGAGCTATGTGAATAGTAACACCCCTACTAAACAGCATGTTTGATCTTTTTTATAACTGCAAACGCTCACCACTGGTTTCACTTCAACCTTGCAGGGAGATGACACTTATGCTGATGCTGCATACGACACATTATACACTGCACACTACACACTAGTGAAGTTGCTGTCATATGATTGCGTGACTGTCACATTGTAATCACCTTGTTTTGCAGTTTTATTGACTCAGAGGATCAAAGTTAGAGATTGGTGTTTGCACTGAGGAACAATAGCTCTATGTGTGTGTGTGTGTGTGTGTGTGTGGTGGGGAGGAGTGTCTGTGAGTGTTCAGTACATACTATGCTGTTACCTTTTAGGGTCAGGCTGCAGCCGTCCTTTCTTGTCTCTATCCATGGAGGCCCAGCAGTCATCTATGTTCACATAGACGTATCCAAGTTCCCTCCAGCCGTCCTCTGAGAGCCTGTCTGCCATGTCAATAAACAGATTCTCACTGGAAGGAGGACAGAAATGTCTTGTTAGATGGTGAAAGTAAGAGTCAGCACATCTGACTAGCAAATATTTGCCTCTTAGGGTCAGTAAAAAAAAAAAAAGGTAAACACAACATTGACATATCATCACTTTTCAGGCTGCTAAGGTGAACATCCAGCATTCACAGAGCAAAATCCGATGATGATTCACTCTCATTAACTCTGTTTGTTCTTCAACAACTCCCGTTGACAGGGATCTGTCTCTTTAGCTGCTAAATGCTCCACTATGTTCACCAGCAAGTCTCAAACTGTGTCTCTTTGCTGTGTGGTGCAGAGCAGACAGTGTACAGTGTTATTTTAAGAGCTTTAAACACACTTCCATCTTTATTTTTCTCTACAAAGATTTCTTTGGTTGCCACAAAACATGTTTGTTTCCGGAGCTCAGCTCTGACCTATAATAAAACAGGATGTTTGCAGATAGCACCCGTAGCAGTACTCATGAACCATTTCTCTACACGTCTAAAGACATGTAAAACCTGATACAGCTAGTCCAGAGTATCTCGATCAAATGGTGCAATTTTATGTTGGGAAAAAGTTGGCGACACACTGAGTTGTGCCAGCCTACATCTTTAGCAGAATTTAATCTTAGTAAGTCTTAATCTCAGTATTTAACATCTCTACTAGCAACGTCCACTCCAATACTAGACAAGTCTTCTTTCAAATAACAGCTTCACCATGTGTGTAAGTGTGAGTGTATTATGGTGGCTTGCCTGATGCAGTTCTTGGGGTCGTGTTCACAGTCAATGTCACAGCGAAAACGTTCCCATGCCAACCAGCCCATGGGAGGGGTCCTCATCAGCCCATTGTCGAGGGCGAAGGTGCCCACGGAGACCACAGAGGTAAAAAGAAGCACTGCTAAATACATCCCTGCAGGAGAAAAGCCCTAAAGTTAAATCAGACGTCAGCACTGGAAGGTAACAGGTAACTGGAAGGAACAGGTTTAAGACATTATATATATCTATATGAGTGACATGCATACACCCCCTGAGACTCACCTGACTGGGTGTGACTGCGACTGAAAGCAGCAGCAGCAACAACCTGCCAGGTGAGTTGTGCCATCACAGTCTTAAAATTAATGTCAGCTGACTGAAGCAAATCCCAGTCACACTACGGGTGACACACATGTGGAAATAAACATGCGTGCACCAAAAAGCATGACATTAGATGTCATCTCCGTTTACTGTAAGATGTATGTGTTGAAAAACTGAAATTCTCCTGTAGTAAATAATTAAAAATGGATCCTAAAATACGTAAAAACGTGACTCAGAAACACGTTTTTAAGCGTTTGCTGCATTCGTACATTCAAACACTTCGCATCGTAAAGATCAACTCACTTACTGTAATTCAGTGTCCAACTGGCAGTAATGAAAAGAAGAAGTCTCTTCAACCTTGAATCTCTGCCCGGACCTTTAAAAAAAAAAAAAAACCTCTGTAAAGACCTCTCTGGGCGGCTGTAAAGAAATAAAACGGGATGCTCCAATAGGGCGATAAGCGACAGTCACGTGACACAGCGGTTCGGTCAGCTGACCAAAGTCGGAATCTAGGCCGGGGCTGCGTACCGTTAAGCTTTGTAGTCACCTCTGTTAGTGTCCTACGATCAGTCATTTCTATAGAGCCCCTAAAGTCCCAAAAGGTGCTTTTTTTGATATATTCTTGTTAATGATGAAGAAAACACATACTGACACATAGAAAACTTGAAGCCAAGTAGTATCCGTCTGGGCCTAGCCTGTAACCCCTGCTGAGCTGCTTGATCAAGGTAATACACATTGGGGGCAGTGTAGACTTTCTAACTGAGCAACCAAACAAGTCTAGGAATCACCCCAACACTATTGTTTAGCTCAGTGAACCTTCCTCACATACCAAATGTGTATTCTTACCTTTTGTCTGTCTGGCTCCAACTTCCAGAACTCATGTAAATCTAAGTCTACCTTTTGTGACCTATCCCCCTCCTCTCCCTCTACCCTTTGTTGCCCAATCTTTTTCCTTACCCTCCCTACCCTTTGCTCCATCCCTATTTACATACGGCTGTTTTCTGTATAAAAGTGTTCATTTGCTCCGGGTCAACTCGCTGGCTCAGGTACCCTCTGTGACCGTCAGTTCACCAGTGTGCCGGCATACTTCTTAATAAACACACCACAGCAAACATCTCAACTGGACTCAATTTATTCAACAATAACTTTGCACAATATTTAAAAAAAATATATATATAGCACCTTTTGGGACTGTAGCTTTCTGTAGGCTACTTTGTCTTAATGAATAACTTTTAATGAACACATCAATGCCACCATCATCCTGAGAGAAACTGAGAAAGTGTGAACAGAGAAGTAATTCCTCTATCAATTCATCTTGAGCACTTCCAAGATCAAGGAGTCACCTTTACAATGCGTCTCCCCTGAATGCCCATGGGGTCCTGGTTGATGCTAATGGCCATTTTGTTCTGTAGGATGTTGCGGGCTTCGCTGCTGATGTCACGCAGATCATTAGACATTAACAGAGGAGCAGCCATCATGCCCCACAGAGCCATCCACGCCTGAGCCTGGTCTGTGCTGTGGCCAGGGTTTCCAATAACCAGCTGTTGAACGACAAGACTAGTTACTATCTCCCAGATCATACATACCGTTTAGCTAGCTGTATACAATAGTGTTTGATATTTACTGGTTCAAAAGAAGAAGAAAAAAAGAGGTTAATGAGAATGTCAAACTAAAGTATGAACCAACTTGATCCAATATTTGCGGTGCTTCATAAGGACAGACAGACCATGTCAGGGTCATTCCATCTTCCAGGTCCAGCTGCAGGTATCAAGACATCCTGGTTCTCAGCAAACCACTCCGTAATGTATTTAATACTGTCCCAGGAGATCCGGATGTCATAGTAGTTGCGCCACAGGTTGCAGCTCTCACCCACCAGAGTGTAGTTTACCTAAAGACAGTGGTCAATGTTACAAATTAATTTTAGAGTCCATTTCCACTGGGAATACAGTTTGTGAAAGTTTTATATACACACACTGGTCATACCCTTGGGGGCAGGCCATCCTGGTAGAAGGGCCAACTGCAGGACTAGGCAATGGGACGGCCAGTAGCATTTAAAGCTTTTGCCATCAGAGGGTAACCTGTCCAAGAGAGCAACAAGAGCCAAATAAGATCAAGTCAAAAGTCACAACTGTCACTTCTTCCTTGCTTACCCTGATTGTGTTCTTCTGGATTAGAATAACAGCCATCAAGTTTCAACATATCCACCTCCTTCTACTGCTGAGATGTTTTCATTGGAATGAAACGACCTTTCTCTTTTTCAATAAACTTTATGAAAACATATATAGCAAGTATCAAGTAACCAACAATACAATTCTGTTTGTGGCTCATTATAGATACATTATTAGATTGTTAATGGTGATACACCAATGTGTAAGGAGCATTTTGCTGTGAAAGGGATCTGGTTTTAACTACTTTATATACAGTCTAGTAGAGTGGTTCCCAACATCTGGGTCAGGCCTTTCTAAAGGTTCACATGGTAAATATGAGGGGGTGTGAGATGATAAATGAGGATAAGATTAGGGGATAAGATTAGGGGAAAATGTTTGCCACATTTTTATATATATATTTTTTTTTTTAATTATTTTTTTGGTCCAATTTTTGCTTTTTTGTGTGAAGTATTGGATGATTTTATCTATTTGGGCTTTAAACAGTGAAATCATGTGAGAAGTTTATAGAGACAATGACTCAACTCATAGACAACTTATAGACATCTGAAATATTACAAGAAGATCCAATTAGACATGACTTTTAAGAGGTCAGAAGTCAAAGAGGTCAAGAACCACCCAGCCATTTTCAGTAGGTTATCAGGGTCACAGGTGGCTGGAGCCGGTCCAAGCTAACATTGGGTGAGAGGCAAGTCACCAGTTCAGGAACCACTGTATTGAATTTTAACAATGTGCAGGGTACAGCAGGATCCAGCAGGGGGTGTGCCAAGACTAGAAACAGCTATTTCAGCCATTACAAATATTTTCATACTACAACCTAAAATCAGTTTTTATCTCTTTAACATAGAATTAAAAAAAAAAACTGCAGCGTCTACAAAACCTGCAAATTTGTCCAACTGCGGAGTGGCCTGTGAGACCAGAATGGATGCTGCAAGATGTTTGTGTCTATATAGAGATACTGAATATTAGGCATAAAAATAACACAGCAGATCTAGTTCAGGAGTATTACAGTTAAAGGGATAGGAATTATAGGGAACATATTCAAATGTATACAGATGAGTTGAAAGATTCACTAACAGAGGTATCAGTGGCAGTGGATGTTTTCTAGAAAAATATCAAATTGTTTAAGTGGGTACGGTGCTGAATTATGTGCAGTTTTGTTAGCGTTAGAGTGGGTGGAAGAGATAATAGGACGGAAAATACTCATCTGTAGTGAATCAGTGTCAGGACTGTCGAGTATCAAAACAGGGTCAGCCAGAACACATTACAAAATAATGTATGAAATACTGCTCAATAATTCAAAGTTAGCCCATCAGGGTATAGAAATAGTATCCGTATGGGTGCCAGCACATTCAGGAATTCAAAGAAATTAAAAAGTGGCTAATGAGGAGATAAGATGTAGAAATGATAGTAGTGTGGAGGATTTACAAAATAAAGCAGGAAGGGTAAGAAATAATGTGATTAACAGAAAGGAATTATGAGCAGATTAAGAATAACTCACAGCAACTTGAACAGCACTCTTTTTACTATAGGGGAACGTCCATCCATCCTGCAGTCACTGAGAGACAGCGGAGCATGTCCTCATGTAATGCAGGAAATATGTCACATAGAGAAGGGCAATGATTTCAGGTTTACAAAGGTTAGGAAGTTAGGATTAAAGATCTTATATTCAGGTCTTTATATTGAGAATTTGAAAACAGTCGGACTAATTATAATTCACTCATCCACGGTTACAAATTATAGATTGTAACAGTGGGCGAGTGAAGACCAGAGGGAGGCAGTAATGCAACTACAAGGATGCCAACTGCTGTAAAACCCCAGAAGAAGAAGAAGAACCAGAGGAGCCTGTGAGTTCAGTCAGTGCACACTGCACAAAGGAGCCATGGCAGAAACAAGTCTGGGTAAGATGACTTCAGCAAATGCAGAGCAAAAAAAAAAAAATGACCACAGGAAAAGCTACACTTGAGATTTTTAACACTTTATCATATATCAGTGCAGGTGCTATCATGTGACGGACAGAGGACTCAGAGTTTATATCTGAACAGGAAATAAAAGCTGCAGCCAGGAGCTGCTGTTGTGATTATTTTAACAGACAGAGCATGAATACGTTTTTTTTTTTAGAGAATCAGCTGCACTGGGGGGTCTGTAAGGTAGTGAGACAGTCTGTTGGAATATTTGTTGTTCTTTCGTAGTTCAGACAGACTTCCTGGTTTTAAGTTTCAGCATGGACTCAACAACATGCTTTCACTTTCCTCTTAAAGTGGCAGGAGCAGTTCAGAGCAGGTACAAAACAGTCTCTGGTGGAAGAAGTATTCAGATCCTTTACTTGAGTAAAAGTAGAAATACCACAATATAAAAAATAATCCACTGCGAGTTTGAAAGATGTAGCCTATACAAGTATAGATGTATTTGTAAATATACATCAGTTACCAAATGTAAAAGTATTCCTTATGCAGAATGACACCGGAATTAATAGATAGATAGAATTATTATTATTATTGTTATTATTGATGCTTTAATGAATATATAAGCAGCAGTTTAATGTGGCAGATTCACAGATGGAATTCAGTGTGAGTACTTTATATACTGTTGGGTAATTTGATTCACAAGGTATCATATTTTATGATTTGATCATGTATTTTGTTGGAAAAGTATAAAAAACAATATCCATCCATCCGATATCTGTAACCTCTTATCCTCATCAGAGGTACTGAGGGGCCGGAGCCTATCCCAGCTGTCTGTCTGTCTGGGTGTTTGTATTTTTAAGGACTTAAACCGTTGTGTCTTTACCCCCCTGCCAGGTGGTTTAGGTGCAGCGAGGACAATCCTACAAAGTGCAGCGGCAGGTTTCGCTTTTGGAGAAGCTGCATTATTTGCAGTTGAACCCACACTGACTCAAGATGGTGTCCTGCTGACTGCTGCGACTCTGGCTGCTGGACGAGCCGGGTCCACGGGTGTCGGTGTAGTGACGGCATGCCTCGTGTTCACCTCACTCCTCATTTCTCTCGGAAGTGGGTTCCTCCTTGCTGCCATGGCGATGAAGCTGTGTACCAAAGTTGGAGTGCGGCTGCCGTGGTTAGTGGAGGCCACAACAGGAGCCTCTGTTGCGGTGGGTGCTGTCACTACTGGAGTGTTAGCGGGCATTCTTCCACCGTGGATCTACCTCGCAGCCCAAGGCATTCTGGTACTTTTGGTCTACTCATACTCCAATATCAACGACATGACCACAGCTCTGTTAATGATCTTCACCACTCTCTACGTCAGTGTCGTATATGGAAGAATGGGCGCCTTGGTTGGACTCTTTGTCATGGGGTTGACCATCTCTGTGCTTTGTGCCCTTCGAAAGGCTCTAACAGAGAGGATGACACAAAGACCAAAATCTAAAATTGGGTGCCGACTTCTGGAGAGGATATTCTTCTACTCTGTTTTTGTGGGGATAATGGGATTTTCTGTAGGTTTAGGGGCAGGTGAAGCAAATGAAGGGTCTGAGGCAGAGGTGTATTTGATGCTGCAGTCAGTCCTCTGGGTGGCGTTTCTGTCTGCAGGGCTGCTAGGAGCTGGTCTTGGAACAGTGTCCATGGTTGGTCTGGGGCCAGAGGTGGCTGGAAAGGTCGCAATGGGAGCTGCTATAATATCGTCAGTTGCCCTGAGAGCCATTCTGCAATCAAGCTCTTCTCTAGGGGCCCGAAGCAGCATGGGGGGAATGTTAGGAGCAGCTACAGCTGCAGGGGTGTCACTCGGAGCCGCGAGTGTTGCAGCAAAACAGGCGTTCAGCTCTAGAAATTCAACTTTAGCAGTTTTAGGTTCAGTTATTGGTGGTGGCATTCTGGCAATGCGAACTGTAGTGCTGAAAGCAACTCTGCCGACCACATCAGAACTTATAACGATCACCCTTGTTGCAGTAGGGGCATTTGTTCTGGGTGCACCAAAGAGCCCGTTCCACACACCAGTGAATCTACGAAGGGGCCTCCTCACGGGGCCACAGCTAATTATAGACATCGGCATGGAGACGGTCACCGCAGCAGCAGCACCTATTGGAGCCGGGGCACTTGGGGCTGCAGCGTTGGGTACTGCAGCTCTGGGGAGACTTGGGACTGTGGGAGTTCTGGTGGCAATAGTGTTGGCTTTGGGAAGTACTCTTAGCGGTATGATAGGAAAATCACCACCGACAACAAGGCCACACAGAGACTGACTGACCCCTGCTGTGGCCAAACACTAAAAAGAGACTATTTGTCTGCTTTTTACATGTTTGTGCATGTAGGTAGAGAGACATTTTGCATTACTGCAAATATAAGTTAATTTAAGCTAAAATGTTGATTATTATATGATTCTTCTTATTTTTTTTTTTTTTTTTTTAAAAGTGCATTTGCTTCTTGAACAAAACTGACAATCGTGTTATAAACATGTATTATTGTTACATAAAGTGTTGAATAAAATCGGTGACAGATTTGAACTAAGTTTGTGTTTGAGTTTTTTGTGTTTTGAACATTTCAGCACTGATTACTGTTAAACAGACGATCTCTTAGGATCTCTTTTCCTCACCACTTCACACCATCATTGTCACATTTCCCAAGACATGATTGCAAGCAGGCTGTTACTTTGGTTTCATCTTAGCAACAGTAACAGAGGACTTGGTGTTTAGAGAAAAGGGGAAGGGAGGGTGGGTGGGAGGAGAACGAAAAGAATAACATCAGAAGACGGAGGAGCATCTGAGAAGAGAGTTAGCTGTGCGTGATTAAGAGGAATATGGATCTATACATCAAAATCTGTGCATCTTCTGCATGTTTATATACTCATATTATCCTCCCTGTAAATATATGTTGTATGCAAATGGACATCCACCTGTAGATCAGGGATTTGTTGGTCTACCATGGCAGCACACAGGATCTCAGCAGCAAGAAAGAAGAGGTTGCAAGAAGTTTTTCCACTGAAACAGCCTGGAGACAGAGCAGCAGCTCCAGCTCTGCTCTGAGATTGTGATACACTTTTGAGAAATCATCTCATAAAATGAAGAAACATGGTAATATTTTTAAAAGGTAAGCAGCGGTTCACTGTGGATATGGATACCTATGGTGAGACTGGTCTTTGAAATGGTGTTTAATGGTAACTTAACACCTGAGGACAGAAATGCTTGTTGTTTTTTGTTGTTTTTTAAATGATGGGTGGATTTGCACAAAATTAAAAGCTTGATAATTATTTCCAGAAGTATCACAGAGATGGGACACATTCTGTGTACTTCAGTCATTTCGTTGCACAGCAGTATTACTTCCTAAACCAAGAGGATTACCTTTATTAAACCACCAAACATGTCCCTGAATCGGGTCCACGCAACAGACACGGAGCAGTCTGCGGAGTACTCAGTGGAGTACTCAGTGCAGGTACCCAGTGACTCCAGCCATGGGGCGGCTCGGACGCGTGAAGTGACCGTGCTCCAGTCGACCTGCTGCCGCTGCCTGCCGCGCGCAGTGCGCCTCACTTTTACGCCCGAGTCACTGGAGAGACTTTACCAGAGCTACTTCCGACGACAGAGACAGGACAACCTGTTGGTGCTGGTGATGTTCGCTGCTCTTTTCAACAGCTTCATCATCATCATGTGCGCGGTGGTGTACACAGAAGACAAACTGGCCATGGTGGTGGTTGCAGCTGTGGGGCTTGCTGCGGACATTGTGCTCTACGTGCTGTGCTGGCTGCAGAAGCTCCCCACATCGGCAGTGTCACGCGGAGCAGTGCCGTACGTCCTGTGGCTCATGGTCGCCGTGCACGTTTTATGTTACATGGGACTGAACTACGAGCGTTTCCCCCATGCCAGTGACTCTGTGGGCTGGCAGGCTTTCTTCAGTTTCTCCAGCTTTTTGACTCTTCCACTGAACCTGATGGCGCTCCTCCTGCTCACGGCCCTCTCATGTGGGATACACACCCTCGTACTGGGGGTGACTGTGGCTCAAAGGTTTGATGATAACCTGCAGGGGCCCATGCTGGTGAGACAGGTAAATAAAAGTGATGAATGCCGACTCAAAGGATGAAAGAGGCTCAAAGTGTCACAGGTGGTCACACAGGTGTGGAGAGTCATGCACACTTTATTTGAGGCCAAGCCAAAGTAAAATGAGAAATGGAGACAAAAATTTGAGCAGTTTTACTCGCACTAGTCAATTTAGTCACTGATTGTGTGTTGCTTTTTTCAATTTTCCCATTATATGTATGTATACTACTTTTATTTTTATAGGCAGCCATTCAGAGCTGAGTTTTAAAGTATAGAAGTTTATTATAAGTATAAAGTTTATTAAATCTGTTGCTAAAAATACACCATACAAAATCTGAATCCAGCTGATTCACCTAGAACCTACAACAGCCAAATTTAAAGCTCATGTGCAAAGCCTGAGAGTTTCAGGGTTTTCCACAGAGCCCCCCTCTTGTTGACTGATCCCTGTGCACTGAACTCAGAAATATAGATGGTGGTTGTGACGTTATGAGGAAACTAACCACCACACATGTATCTACACAAACATGCATCCTCTCTCTTCAGCTCCTAGCCAACGTGATGCTGTACCTGTGCGCAGCCATGGTGGGTGTCATGTCATACTACATGGAGGACAGGAAGTACAGGACAGCTTTTTTGGAGGCTCGTCAGTCCCTAGAGGTCAAACTCACCTTGGAGGAGCAGAGCACCCAGCAGGTAAGTGAAGCAAACACACACACACACACACACACACACACACACACGTACACTTTGCTTAATGAGATAATACATTTTTTTATTTGGGGCAAACACACACAGACATGCACAAACACACAAATACACCTGTGAGGTAGAACACTCTGTGCGGCCTAATTACAGCGTGTTTTGCTCGGCTCAGGGCAGGTTGATTAGAGGGACTGTTGTTTACATGAGCGGAGCCACCGTCAGGGACCTGACATAATACAGCCAGATTAAGCTCTGTGACAACCAACGGAACCTTAAAGCAAAATGATGGGAGGAAATGAGTTAATTTTATTTTAAGTTTTTACTCTTTTATTGTGTTTTGTTTTTACTGTGCTCTTTCTCCATAATGAGAATGTTGTTTATGGTTAATTGACCTAACCGAGTAGTAAGCAGGCTATTAAATATTAAGGCTGGAAGGTGAAGGAGTGACACATAAATGAAAGATTAAACAAACTAATTCATTTTCAGTGCAATAAACTGTGAATAAACTGGCAATGAAAGCCATTTTATTCTCATGCCACAAGGGTGCCATTATTTGAAAGCTGATACTAATGCATAACTTTCATTTATTCAAGTCAAAGATAATGTAATCTAACTGTCTCTAACTGTCGCCTTTATTTTAGTCCTTTATTTCTTCTATTTGATACACTCTTCACATTCTTTTCACAAGTCTGACTTTGACAATTTGTGAGAGCAGACCTGTGAGTTTAAATAAGGCTGGTAATGATGGTTAATAGATGGTGGTGTGTAGATGAAGGTGGAGACACATAAGAGATTTAAAAAACAGAGCAAAGTGGATATAGAATTCCCAAAGTGGCTTTTTAATTGGGGGTTTGGCTTAAAGACAAAGTAGAACCAGCCAACCAGAACACATCTGATCAGTTGACATGATCTCTAGAGGGCTGCTGTGATCTATTTACTGCTTCAGTCATGCTATGAACACACACACACACACACACACACACGTTCACATGGGGATAATTTATTCTTTTTAATGTCTGTCATATTGCTGAATATCAATCAATCAGACTTTATCTCTATAGCATTTTTCAGTCAAACGAAATGCAACACAAAGCGCTTCACATGATAAAATTGCCGCCACACACCCTCCTTTATAAGCAAAAACACAAACTGAGGAGAAGTTATCTTGGTGAGTGAGCAGTAAGGAAACACCAGGGGCAGGTTAAAAAAGAAAAATAAATTATATTAATGAAATAAATAAATAAATAAATATGTGTTATAAATAACACAGACAACCATTGTAATAAAAGGACGCCTGACTCTGACTTCAGAGGTAATTAAACAGCCATTACCAGAAGACCTGAGAGTTCACGAGTTAAAAGCAAATCTGATAAATCGTTGGGACCAAGACCTTTTAGAGCTTTATAAACAAATAAAACAATCTGACAAAACTCATTTCAACTGTGTCTCCATGTAGGAGGAACTCTTACTGTCCATCCTGCCCAAACACATCGCTGATGAGATGCTGCAGGGCATGAAGAACCAGGCCAATCAGCAAGATGTTCAGCAGCAGCAGTTCAACACCATGTACATGTACCGCCATGAAAACGTCAGGTCAGGATCACAAAATCGGCTCCTATCTCTTTCTTTTTTGAGTTTCCAAAGCTCTTAAGAACTGTGATGATCATTGTTATGAGGAAGGTTTTTACAGCTTGTTACACTGCAACCTCTTCACTTCTGTTCCAGTATCCTGTTTGCTGACATAGTGGGCTTCACCCAGCTGTCCTCAGCCTGTAGTGCCCAGGAGCTCGTAAAGCTGCTTAATGAACTGTTTGCCCGCTTCGATAAACTGGCAGCAGTGAGTGTTCGTTTTTCTATCAAATGGCTCAAAGCAATGACTCAGATTCGAAGAAAACAATGTACTTTATGGTATATTATTAGCAGGAGGACTGTTGATGTTTTCTATTGCTGATGATTGCATGCTTTTCATTTATAATGAGTTCTTTCTAGGTATCACCAATGTTTTGCTTTGCCTTTTTTTAAAAAATATGCACATCTTGCAGCAATATCACCAACTGAGGATCAAGATCCTAGGAGACTGCTACTATTGCATCTGTGGTCTCCCTGACTTCAGAGACGACCATGCCGCCTGCTCCATAATGATGGGTCTAGCGATGGTGGAAGCCATCTCGTAAGTACTGGTTTTACCTTCACAAATGTCACTTTCGCAATTTCAAAAGTGTATATTATGAATATGTAAGAACATAAAGAGGAAAAAAAAATCTCCAAAGATACAGCTTTCGGCTTCCCCTCTTGCTCCAGGTACGTGCGAGAGAAGACAAAAACCGAAGTGGACATGCGTGTGGGCGTTCACACGGGCACCGTGCTGGGAGGAGTGCTCGGACAGAAGAGGTGGCAGTTTGATGTTTGGTCCACAGATGTTACTGTGGCCAATAAGATGGAGTCTGGAGGGATTCCTGGGTAGGAGAACAATGTTTCATTTTAATGGTGAGAAATCAAAATTGCTTTCATGCATTTTATTTTCAAGAGGTTTGTGTGCGACACAGGAGGGTGCATATTTCCCAGACCACTAAGGACAGTCTGCACGGAGAGTTTGAACTGGAGCCGGGGGATGGTGGAGAGAGGTGCGAGTACCTGCTGGAGAAAGGCATCAACACTTACTTGGTTCTTGTGTCTAGTAAACAGATGGCAAATGGGTTCAGCGGAAATGTGAGTAACACAACCACCGTCATGATTAAAGCTAAAATATATATTTACATGAAATAAAGAGCACGTCTTGTTGTGTTTACATTTTTATTCAAATCACATTAACAGATGTTTTTCATGCTGCTCCTCCCTCAGAAACCAGGTACATTGTCCAACAGAAATTCAAACCAGTTGATCAACACTACAGCAACCAATGGGAACGCAGCTTCACCACAACCCACGCCCACTGAGTCTAAACAAGAGGTGAATTATGATGAATGTCTTTATTTGCTGTCAACCATAAACCTGGATCTAAAGTAATCGGGGTGGAAAAAGTGTATTGATATCCGTGCATAGAAACACACACAATCATTTCTCGTCTCTCCTGTCTTGCTTGCAGAGGAATAAGATAGTGGAGGGACAAGTGATCAACAGACGACTGCAGCAGGAGCTACTGGAGAGAGAAACTCAGCAAATGTAAGAACGTGAGATAAATAAAAAAGAAAATGAAGACAAGAATCATGAGAGTTGAAAGGGATAACATGAAAGTTGATGCTTTTTCTCTATTGTTATATCAATCTGTGCTCTCCACAGAATGAAGGATCACAAGATCAACCCGCTGACATTGCGGTTTGTAGACTGGAATCTGGAGGAGCACTACTCCTCAGAGAAGGAGAAACGAAGCGGAGCGGCCTTCTGCTGCTGCATCATAGTGCTCCTCTTCATTACAGCAATGGAGGTGTTCATAGACCCACTGTGAGTTCACATATATCACTTTGTCTTGCTTCGTCTTATAAAATGTATTTGAGACACACTGAAGATGTGTGTTCCTGTTCCAGGTTGTATGTGAACTATGTGACTCTCGCAATAGGAGAGGTATTGTTGCTTATCCTCACAGTGTGCTCCTTGGCTGCCATCTACCCCAGGGTGAGAAAACAAAATTAGTATCCGTTGGCTGTGGTGATGGGGCGCAGAATTTGTTGAACAATGTCTTTAATCATCGCTTTGCGACGTTTTTGGCTCATGATCTTTAACAACACAATTTAGAGCTACTTCTGATGCAAAATAAAATTGCATTTGTGACATGAGGCCAATTAAATCTTAGAAAGAAAGAAAAAACACCTTTTGTGTCTTTCTTTTTTTTTTTGGATAATGACATTGTTTCTTTGCCACAGATGTTCTCCAAGAGGTTGGTGTCTTTCTCACTGTGGATTGATCGTACACGATGGGCCAGAAACACATGGGCCATGGCGGCCATATTTGTTCTCACCATGGCTGTGATCGCCGACATGGTACGACTTCGAGACACTTTGATACAAATCCGCTACGTTGTGTGTGTGTGATAATGTCTTCTCGCACAATATGATTAATTTTCTAACATAAAATCAAAATAGATTGCGATATATGTAGATATAGCATATTTTCGTGTGCGTGTGAGTGCGCGCGCGTGTGTGTGCACCTTTCCATTTGTGTTTCCACTTTGTCCTCATCAAACTATCACCACCTTTTATGTGTCTGACTACATGTTCCCTGTGGAGTCCATTAGTTGTCTGTCTCGTTGCCTGTCGGCTCATTTGTCCCGGCCCCACAGGGGCTGAATGTTACACACACTGCTGCCTACAAGGTCTGACAGGAATAGAGGATGTCTCTAGCTTTTCTGTCTCAGCTGTCATGTGGAGGTTGACAGTCACACTTGGACAAAAATGCTTGAAAAAAAAAAGAAGAAGTGATTGTTTCATTTATATAGTTCATTTTTATATTTATAGTATGTTTAGACAAACTAACTGACTCTGTACATAACAGGTGTTTACTGGAAGTGACTCATGTATTTAATCTCTGATGTCGCAGTTGAGCTGTGTCCCGCCGTCCCTTCGAGTCTTTAACGGCACCTCAGGCCCCGTGTTGGAGTCATTCGGCGACCGAGGCTGCGCAGAGAATCCGAAGCACTACAGCTTCATGGCTGTCATGTCGCTCATCGCCACCGCCATGCTGGTACAGGTCAGCCACCTGATCAAACTGGGCCTCATGGTGCTGGTTGTCACAGCAACTGGAGCTGTTAATATCTATAGTTGGCGGGACATATATGATCTGTATGACTACATACAGTTTGCCTCATACAGGTGAGAAACAGATCAATGAATAGGGCGTTTTATTTTATACAGAACTGTAATAAAGCAACAAAAAGTTTCATTCATGAACAACACAAAGTGATGTTGATCATTACGCCGCCTCTATCTTTGTTTTTCCAGAACATCCATAGTGCCATCCAAATACCTCATGACCATGATGATCATCGTTATGATGATCGGCTTCTACTTCTTTGCCCGCCACGTGAGTCACTTTCTCTGCCGCACACCCACACTGTATCACACTTTGCTGACCCACAGTCTGTCCACGACAGCCTTGAAAGTCAGCACCTACAGAGGAAAGCTTCCTGTGACAGGCCAAAGCAATTATCACATTGGGTGTTTTTTTTTTCTCTCTCCAAATAACTCACTTAATATTTTAAAACTTTAATTTCCTTCTGGTGTGTGTGTGTGTGTGTGTGTGTGTGTGTGTGTGTGCAGTTGGAGCGTCAGTCCAGGAAGCTGTTCCTGTGGAAGATCGGTGTGCACGACCAGAAGGAGAGGGTGTTTGAGATGAGACGCTGGAACGAAGCACTGGTCACCAACATGCTGCCGGAGCATGTGGCCAAACACTTCCTGGGCTCTAAGAAGAGAGATGAGGTACAGATGAGTGTTGCAGTATGATTTATATTATGTATGGGAGTTTTGGGGGCAGTGAGAACAGGAAGGACAAAACGACATGAGCGAAGGATGTCAGGCAGGAGGAGGAGGAGGAGGAATATCAACCAGCATGATTAAGCAACTTAATATACCTTTGTTAGTTGGCACCATATGTAGCTCATTGTATATTAGTGCCATCTTGTGGTTGATTACATTATTTCATATTAGAGATTTCCTCTGGTGTATTCTCAATCATCAGTTTTTTTATCAAAGAAAAGCAATTGGCAAACCTCACATCTTGCCATGTGTCGTTTGTAGGAGTTGTACAGCCAGTCTTACAATGAGATAGGCGTGATGTTCGCTTCCATCCCCAACTTTTCTGATTTCTACACTGAAGAGAGCATCAACAACGGTGGCCTTGAGTGTCTCAGGATCCTCAATGAGATCATCTCAGACTTTGACAGCGTGAGTCCCAGCATTGTTTTGTCCAGGCTGGTTGTACATATTGAGAACTTCAAGAAGCTCCGCTCGACTAAACAATGTCCGCTTTCTCCACCAGTTACTAGACAGAGATGAGTTCCGCTGCATCACTAAGATTAAGACAATAGGAAGCACCTACATGGCCGCTTCAGGACTCACTCCAGAGAGCAACACGAACGGATACAGCAACCTCAAGGTGACAGCTTATATCTTACAAATACCTCATTACAATCGGAACAGTTTTGTCTTAGCTGGTGCTTCGTATGGTGATATTAGTAACTAGTTGTACTGTTGTTCCACAGCCAGAGGATCAGTCACTGATTGAGCGCTGGCAGCACCTCTCTGACCTGGCAGACTTTGCCTTGGCTATGAAAGTCACCCTCAACAACCTCAACAAACAGTCTTTCAACAACTTCATGCTCCGAATCGGTTAGTGTGTCGAAGCGTGTGTAGGCCAGTCTGTGTGCGCATTTGCAAACGTGTGTATGTTCATGTTTCCACGTTGATCTGCTTCAGGTCTGAATAAGGGGGGAGTTTTGGCTGGAGTAATTGGAGCTCGTAAACCTCACTATGACATTTGGGGCAACACAGTCAATGTAGCCAGCAGAATGGAGTCAACTGGAGTGATGGGAAACATCCAGGTCGCACAAACACAATAACACCACACTCTAATATCTCCAGTTATTACTCTCTTTTTCTTTCTTCATCTTTCATGCTCACTTCTGAATGTATCTCTTTTAAAGTTGTGTCCTGCTTTGCCCTCAGGTGGTGGAAGACTGCTATGACATCCTGAAGGAGTATGGCTTCCGCTTCATCCGGAGAGGGCCTATATTTGTCAAAGGGAAAGGGGAGCTGCTAACCTTCTTCATGAAAGGAAAAGACAAACCCAGTAGCAACGATGGTCCAGTGACCACTGCCCTTCCACACCAAGTTGCGGACCTTTCTTGACTATTTTCACTCGGTGAAACATCACTAACACAAGGCCACTTTCTCTCATATAACAGGATATTTACCTAGATCTTTTTCATAAGCTCTGTAGCAATGTAAAGCATATGGAAGTAGACCAACACAACAAAATAGTACATAATTCAGGAATACAGTTGACAGTCTCACAGAGCTCTTGCATTACAGATTGTATCACTTTGCACTTGATTCATAGAGTGCTATGAGAAGTACAAGCTTTGAACAGACGTATAAATTACTTTTCATCTGTTGTTTTACCTTGAGCTCAAGTTTTGTACAATAACGTATCTTAATCACACTGTATTTATACTGTGTTAATAAAACATGTTTGCACTACATTTTTGAGATTATTTTGGTTGGTTAACACGTTGTGCTTAAAATGGATTCTACAAAAGTCATCTTCATATAGCTTTTATTGTTAAATGACCAAATAGTGGATTTAAAAGCCACACACAGGTGTTATCAATTACTCTGATGGATTAAATTTATGCTCTGGATGTCATGATGAAGGTGAGCAAAGCTCTATATGGCCAACACATTTAAGGAAACAATAAGAATGGAATGTTGTCCGACCTTAGTTATAACAACAGTATAGCCTGTCCACACCCTAATCAGGCAAAATGATTAAAAATATCTGTTGGGGTGGAGCATGGAAGTTTAAAAACATCATTAAATTTCAATTTATATTTTACATGCTAGCGTCATGTATAAAATATGCTAGCATGTTAATATGTTAGTGTTATTCTGTTTTCCATGCTAAATATATAAACTGTTCATTCATTCATTTAGTCTGATTGGTAACTGGAACTGATCAGTGATCTAATTATAAATACAGTGAGTGTTTCTCTGGCTACTTGTTACCTGTTACTCATTAATTAATGATGAAATCATTTAAACATATGGTAGCAACAAAACCCTGATCAGCCTTTGTCTGCAGCTTCTTCTGCAAGGCTTAGTTGAAAAAATGTTTTGGATTGTTCAGTTACAGGTGTGGTCTCTAAATGTGGACAAGAGTATCATCCCAGTACAAAGAAATCTTATTGTGCAGGCTGCGCTTAGACTATACACTAGAATGGGAATTATTTATTTCTATTTTAATGAAAATAATAATGAGGTCAATAAGGACACTCATACAATAATCTAATAATATTATTAATAATAATGATGGTGATGACGATGATGATTTTTAAGGTTTTTTAAAGTGACTGGAATGAATATATAGATAAAGGTGCTAGATGTGTGACTCCTTTTTATGTGATTTTTATGTTTATCACTTTTCAGTCAACTTTGAACCATATTTTACAGGATACAATAACCATCCTTACTCTCTGTGATGTATTTAAATAGGGCAGCTCAGGACTAGCTGTTACTACTTTTATTTTTCTGTAATCATATGTCTAATATTTTCATTTTAGTAGTCACGTCAAGTTTACTTTTATCCAAAATGAAAACCCCACCTACGTCCTACTCCAACTCAAACTTTATTTATTTATATAGCACGTTTCATGCATACATGCAGCCTAAAGTGCTTCATAAAACAGAAATAGACTACAGTGAATAGAATCCAGCAGAATATATCATCCATAAATAAAATGAGGCCATACAATTATAAAACCTATAATAAATAAAAGCCCATAAAAAAGCAAATAAATAAACGTAAAAGAAAGGATGATCACATGGACCTCAGCAGTGAATCGCGAGGCACCTTAAATAAAAGCCGCGCTAAAAAATGTTTTTTTTTTTTGTTTTTTTTTTTAAAGATGTCTATAGAGGTACAGTCTCTAGTATCCTTGGCGATAATTAATTTGGGGCTGCATGATTTATTGATATGTGAGTAGTTTAGTTAGAAATGTAAAAGCTGGTCACACATTATGTTAATTTGGAAATCCGGATATATTAAAGTGAAGTCTCTGGAGACATGAATGAATTTTAATGTGATGTGTTATTGTTATCAGTTAATTATTATGCTAACTAAGTTCTCATGCGCCACCCATGGATTATAATTCTACCCGGAAGCCTGGTAGTGTAGGAATTTCCGGTTACGTCAGGGCGTCAGGACTCCATTAGAGCTGCAGCTGTTTTGAGAGAAACAACAACAAAAACGGGCTAACTGACAGTGACAGTCCGCTCTGAGCCCGACAACGAGGCCTCAAATCTGGAAGCTTAACCTTTATTTCCCACCCGGAGCTCCGCCGGCTTCTAACCACGGCCGCTCTCGGTGAGGAAACTCTGGCCTCCGCTTCCTCCTCCTCCGACTCGGACACCGGCGGAGCGTCGCCGCCCCCGCGGAAGAAGCACCGAGCCTCGGCGGCGGAGGGAGCAGGAGAGCCCGGGGCTTCAGCAGTTGTAACAGGCCTGTCCGGAGTTGTCTTAGGACTTGCTACACACTCTCCACACTCTCAAGCCACCTCTGCCATCCTCTTTAACCGAAGTGTAGTCAATAACCTCAGCAGCAGCATGCAGGCAAACGGGGCAGGACAGGGACAAGAATCCTCAGAGCTCTCCTGCCTTAACAGCGCACAAAACGGGGAGTCATCCTCGGCCGGTGGAACCCATTCCAACGGGCTTCTCTCCAGCACAGACAACGGGAATAGTGTCGGTACCAGTAACGGGTCTTCAACCGGCCCCGGTTCGGGGACTTCGGCTACGGCTTCGAGCTCGGAGGTCGGCTCGTTGAAAAAGAAAAAACGACTATCGCAGGCGGAGGAAGATGTCATACGATTAATAGGGCAACATCTCCACGGACTTGGACTGAAGTAAGTTTATTCAAAGTCAAGTGGCAGAAAAAAAACAAACTACAAATGCATCCAACGTTAGCATTGGACATATGAGGTGTAATCTCCATTACTGGTGTTTCGCATGCGGGGAAGACTGCGAAATAGCAGCTGGTTAAAGCGCTATTAGTGCGCTTGACAGACACAAACATGGGGGGATGGGGTAGTTAGCCTCTGAGCTCGGCAGTTGGTAGAAAGAAGGGGTCCATCTTGCACAATAACAGTTAGCTTGACGGCTAACAGCACTAGCCTGCGCTGTGGTGCTGTGTCCTGACATTAAACCTTCACACAAACATAAAACACTCACTAACATTTGGCTGTTTTACTCATCTTTTGTGGGGTGAAGCACGCTTTATATGGCGGCAGCGCCATGATGCGTTAATAAACGTTATAGATTTCGCACTGAGTAAAAAAAAAGGCATTACATCATCTAAACGTTGGTAACGTTTATTCAGAGGAAACGAGCTGTTTTTGTTATGGTTTGTAAAACTGGCAAATAAAATCAATGTCATACGAATGGAGGAACTTGATTTAGCCTCCCAATAAAGCACAAACACGATTGTCGAGTGGATATTTTTGCGTCTCAAGGCTATTGCGAGAAAAAAAAATGCGGATGAAATGTTAATGTGCGGGTTTTCACCAGCGTGCCTGCTGGTTTTCTTCTTCGTTTTCCAGCTTAGCTGCGTTGGGGAAAAAAAAATTTTTGCAAGACCTCTGTGGGAGGAACATTAATAGGTCGTCCACACTGTAATAACTAGCATGGTTATGATAACTGCTCTGGTTATTTTAGTATTCAGAGTGCACCCTTTGCACGTCTTGAGCTGTCATATTATTTATCACACTATTGCACAGTTATGAACTTTCTCCGTGGATGTTTATTCTCTTGTCAGAGCAATGTGTCAGTCACAAACAGTGACGTGCATGTGTTAGGGCCATGTATTTATTTAAAGAGAGCAGTCAATACCGTGGGTGACACTTGCTCCTGAATTCAACAGGATCGCTTTGGTTTTTATGGCGGCTGAAGAATGCGCTTTCTGCCAGCTGTTTTTAGATGGATGCCTGTATTTGAATCTAATAATAGCATAGTGGGGTTTTCAAGAAATGCATGTCTAGCTCCCTTCTTCAAAGTGTCTGTGGCAGCCACTGTTGGATAGCAAGACATCCGCAGATCTCTGGTATCCAGCTGTGAAAGTGTTGCAAGGCATTATAAAAGGCAGCACAACATGCAATGTTTACAAAGAGGGTGGGTCATTGAGGGTGTGTGGGAGAGAGAGAGAGGGGGGGGGGGGGATACATGGCATGGTATGAGACAGAGCCCCTACATTTCAGCTGGGGAAATGCAAGAGAAATCAGTGTAGCAGCCAGCTGGATGAGAGGCTCAACACACAGAGAGAGCTGCTGCGCCACTCCATTGATACCTGAGAATGATGTCATCATGCTGAAGGTGTCAGCCACCCCCATCCCCAACCCACTTTCATTATCACATGCACTAACGCATCGCAGCAGACCTGTTTGCGGTGGTGGAGTGTGTTTAGTAGAGAGGTGGTGTTTGGACAGATGGTCATGGTTCATGGTTGACAGGCTGAGAGGATGATGTCAACTGCAGTAGGAGCTCTGTTCATGTTAGCAAACCTCCCACTCTCCACAAATAATGCTCTCGTGACACAACTGCTCCGGGCTGGCTTCCCCCAGACATTGTTGGCCATGAAATTGCCCTCATCCCATTGTCAGCCAATGACGTCCCTGTGCTAAAATTATTGTTGCAGATCCCCCCCCCTTTGTAAATGCAGGATGTCACATTATTGATATGCCACAAGCGATTAGATAATCAAGAAAAGTCGAATAATCTGCCCAGAGGTGCTACTTCTTAAAATCATATCCTAACTTTTCAACACCATACTGATGGGCTCACATTTCTTAGTCCTGGCTGGGGTCTAAATATGATCTGTGTTTGATACTCAAGTTTTAATTTGTTGTTTGTCATTAAAGTTACCCTCGCCTTTCTTTTATTCCACCTGTCTTGTGTCTATATGTCAGACTAACTTCTTTCTTCCTCTCTTTGTGTCTCTGTAGTCAGACAGTGGACCTGCTGATGCAGGAATCAGGCTGCAGACTGGAACACCCCTCAGCTACCAAGTTCCGCAACCATGTCATGGAGGGGGAGTGGGACAAGGTTGGTCTTGAGTCTCCATGGTTACATAATAGCAAGCACTGATACCAGGGAACTGGTAAGATGAAAAATCCTGTGTGGTAAAGAAAACCAGCAGACGATCATCTCATATCCTGACAAAAGCAAATGTGATTCCTGTGAGGATTTGCTGAAGGAGGCATAAACAAAGTTCTTAAAGTGGTCTGCATTTGGCCACAGCTGCACAAGCTCAACCAATTACCACTCAGTACCAACAGAACTGTTTTCTTAACCATCAGTTCTTACTTTTGAAGTGCTATTTGGCCCTCGGACTGGTTGTTTTTGGGCACATAGCTTTATTGTGATTCTTTAATGGTGAAGCACAGGATTCATGTATTGTATGTCATGGATTGTGTTTGTCAGAACAATATTTCATCTGCTTAAAATTATTAATATTGAGAGCTCAGGGAGGAAAATCTGACTTCTGGTGGTTTGGGAGGAATGTTTGGTCGGTCAACTGGTCTTGCATTTTTAATGGTTTAAATAAAACGGCTCATTACAATTATGTCAACGCAAAAGTCTGGAATACCAAGGTCTGTCATTTTTATAAAATAACAAGGCCCATTATTATATTAAAAGTTCTTTGTCAGAACACCCAAAGCACAGTAGAGCATTATTGCAGAGTGCTGAGGGCTCCATTAAGCCCAATAATGTGGCATTAGGTTTATATTAGCACATTTTAAGGAGTTTTTTTTATGTAATTGGTTTTTTAATCAACACTCTCAGCAGTATAACCCCGTTCTCGCTGCACAATAACTCTCATTCCAACATTTCCAAGCTTATAAAAGCACACATCTTACTAAAAACAACCTTGTGAATCTTCTGGAATAATTAACCTGTGTCAGAACTGCGAGATGGGAAAATGAACACTGGCCTTGAGCCAAATAGTGGCACATTTCTGGAAGCATTGGGTAGTTTTGTATTGTCTATAAACCAACTGTAAACAAGGCGCTCATTTGTTTTGATTCCAGAAATCCTTTTTAGTAAAAGAGGCCAGTTTTATATGAGACATGGAGGTGTTGTATGTCTTTTCTAATTATGATCACAGCTGCTGGACAATGGAGCTGATCTCCATTGTTAAATCCTCATCTTAAACAAGATCGTGACCATAAGATCTATATTACTAATGCTAATGTGATCAGTTTTTGTTTTTCTGTGCATGCATGAAAACTGCTGAGCTAACCATTTTCTCTCTGTGTCTCTCCCCTCTATCACCCTCCCCTTTTTTGTTTTGATCCAGGCTGAGAATGATCTCAATGAGCTGAGAGCACTGATGCATTCTCCCAATGCTATTGTGGTAAGCTCCCCTTGCCCAAACCTGAACTGGGCTGAATTGACAGCTGGTCATTTAGGAGGCTCAGCTGGAGTTTCTAGAATGGTACCATTATAATACAGGGCCACAGGTTCTTGTTGTGGAACACTGAAAGCTAAAATGTTCTGGATGGCATCTCGGACAGCACATTATGTTTTTAGGGTATGAGTGCATGATTCTGTTGTTTTTAAGCAAACTGTGGTTCAAGCACGTTGTTCTGTATGTTTAGTTTCACATTTCATTAAAAATAGATTTTGATTTGTAGATTTGATTGATGTATTTCATGTAAACAGAGCTCTACTGATTGGCTGGCTGTTAGAGATATATCACATTGGTGTGTATATAACCAGTTTTTATCTTTATTGTTTCACATTTAAAATATTTTGTTTGATACATCATTGTCACATTTAATTTGAATAACAAATGAAGGGATACTTGATGAAAATGTTTAAAAAAAACAAAACAAAAATAAATAAACAAAGGACCAATACAATATATCAGCAGAATTTCTAAAAGCTTAAATATTGACCTCACCTTTAATCCTATGTGTAACCACAGCTGTGTCCCAATTCCACACTGAATGGTATTCCTGTCAAGGTGTTGGTTATGTGCTGCATCCAAACTGAAAAAGTGTACTGACTACTCGAGATTTTAGTGTGCATGCCGTTTGCTTGATTTTGGACTGTGGTGTTGATCTGCATTATCTTAGCGTGCGTTGCACAATGTAAGTAGATTTAGTGGAAAAAACTAATCAGATGGTGGAAAGATGACTTCAGGAGCACTTTTAAATTTGCACCTTGATCTCATTGTATTATTTCTTGTTAATACATAATGCTAAAAGTATATAATGTTGTATGCCCACTCCCAAAATGGTATACAGGGACAATTTGTACGATAGTACATACTTTCCAGCATTAGTTTGGAACTGGGAATCAGTTTTGGCTAATTAGCCCCAGCTAGTGTACTAATTAGCAGACAGGATGAGCTTCAGAAATGGTCCCGTGTGTCTCACTCATGTGCCTGCTGCTCTGTGTCAGAAGTCTGTCTAACCGCCATCACCAGTTGGGTTATTGAGATAATGGCCGTGCCTGTTGATTTTTACAGCTGTATGTACAATGTGGGTAGCCATTTTAAGTCTTGAGTTGTAACAGGGTAGCGTTGTCACTATCAACATGACTTCTGTTGCAGCTCTTGTAGGCAGTTTACTTATATCACAGGCCTAGTTGGGGAGTTAGGAAATGCCAGTGTGTGTGTGTGTTTTCTTTTTTTTTTTTTTTTAGTCTTTTTATTTCTAGACTGTTGTGGGTGGATGTTCTCTTGAATTTATGTGCAGCCATACTCAGGGCTGTGGCTCCTACTGCATACCTGAGATAAGACAGAGACTGTCAGTAACACGAATGTTGAGCAGTTAATGCAGAGGCTAAAAAACATTTGGCCAGTGGTCTCCTGTTTAAAGGAGGTAGGCTATTGATGTTGATATCACCATATGTCTTTGGCACATCTATAAATATGTTAGTGACAACTACGCTCACACCGTTTCAAATTTTGATGGCAGAGAACAGCATTTTTATATAGTTTTTGACATGACCCCTGGAAATAGAAAAGCTTTTAAGCATTAGTTTAAGCTTATTTGTCATCTCTGTGTGTCTCTTCTCCTTCTTCTTCTTCTTCTTCGCAGCGTATGAAGTTCCTGCTACTGCAGCAGAAGTACCTAGAGTATCTGGAGGACGGCAAAGTCCTGGAGGCTCTGCAGGTGCTCCGGGGCGAGCTGACGCCACTCAAGTACAACACAGATCGCATCCACGTACTTAGCGGGTACTGTTACAAGTTTAATATTCCATCTGCCTCACAGCAGTCATCAGACGGGGTCACCCTGTCTACACAAATACACGCCAACAAACAGATACTCGCCCATGTCGCTCTTAGATAGCACTGTAATCACTAATCATACAGCTCCCACCACAGCTGGTGGTGAGCCAACTATATAGAGACAGACTTGTTAATGCAGGCTGATTAGTCTTGGGAACGGCCCATATCTCTCAAGTAGCAGAACAGTTTTTAACTGTCAGATCAACCACAAAATAATATGCTAAATGATTCAAGTATTTTTATTGTGCAATGTTGTCTCAGAGCCACTGTTTATCAAGTTACACAGTAAAGTAAAGTAAGATAGGATTCCTCGTTTATGGTAGAGACGCATTATCTTCAGGGAAGATGAGCAAGTTTGTCTTAAACTCTCTTAACTCTTAAACTCAATCTAAAACTGAGCTGGTGTATATTGTTTTCACAGCATGTTAAAAATCAATGGTTTGGATCACTGTTTCTCAGTGATCTCTGGTCAATCAATCAGTTTTCTGATATATACAGACTGTATTGCACTATATGTGTCCTTCTGACACAGTATGAGAGCATCAGTAGCCGTAGGATCATCTAATCCATGATCAGATCGATGCACAGTGCCCGTGCTCTTAACAGACATGTTCGTCTGATCCATTATCTAATCAATTAGTGTGCATTGATCACTCAGCACTGCTTGCGAGTCTGTTTGTCTTTACAGTCTGTCACTCAATTGACAGAATAATTTATCGATCTGCCGCTTGTCTCAGGTCAATCAGCTGGCTGTATCCAAATGTACCCTTGGCTCTGTCATTGCGTTTCTGTTGGCTCACGCCTGGAACAATACCTGCATTCAATGCACTGTTCTACATACTGTATTTCTTACAGTTAAAGTTTGTTTTCTTTTTCATTAAATCTGTTCTGGGTGTTGTTGACTGTTGCTTTTTTATTGTGATAATTTCACCCTGTGATATCATTTACTGTGTGTGTTGTGTTACTTGAACTGTGTGCTTGTGTCTTCCTGCAGGTACTTGATGTGTAGCCATGCTGAGGATCTGAGGGCAAAGGCAGAGTGGGAGGGCAAGGGCACCACCTCACGCTGCAGACTGCTGGACAAATTACAGAGTAAGCAGCCATGTCCGTACGCCCACACATATTTCATGTCCACACCGCTACAACATGCATAACCCATATACTGTAATTCAATTCGTCTGCTTGTATCTGTCCTTGTAGCGTACCTGCCCCCTTCTGTGATGCTGCCCCCTCGACGGCTGCAGACCCTGCTGCGGCAAGCGGTGGAGCTGCAGAGGGACCGCTGCCTCTATCACAACACCAAGCTGGACAGTAACCTGGACTCGGTGTCTCTCCTCCTCGATCATGTCTGCAGCAGGTTAGTGCTGCGCAGCCAGCATGCTGCTCAGGCCCCACAAGACCTCTGTGGTAGATTATACTGCAGCATCTGTAAAAATGTCAGGACTGCACATGCAGAGTCAAAGTGTTGCTTTGTGTTTCTGAATGTTCAAAATCTCAACCCATTACCCTCTGTTTCATGTCGAGCTTCCTCCCTTCTATATTGTTATTTGAGTTGACTGTGATTGCATGTTGACATATAGATATTATATGGTAGGAGCTGACTATTACAATGAAGATTTTAACCTTTGGTCTTTCTCCGTGTTACAGGAAGCAGTTCCCCTGTTACACCCAACAGATTCTAACAGAGCACTGTAATGAAGTGTGGTTCTGCAAATTCTCAAATGACGGCACCAAACTAGCCACTGGCTCCAAAGACACTACTGTCATAATTTGGCAAGTGGACCCGGTGAGTGTGAAAAATGCCTGAATAAACACAGGCTACCTTTTTTTTTTATGATTTTAGTCCACAGCTAAAATTATCCTGCAGGAATGCAGTGGTCAAGGCTTTTACATTTACAGGCAGATTTGTTTTGGCTTTTTAAAATTTATCGTGCTCTAAACCCTTATGGGCATATTTTATGTATATAAGCACATGCTTCTCTTTGAAACACTTTCATTGTCCGCCTTAGATTATGAGACATCATCTACAGCCCTCAAACGAAGCCATGTCAGATTTATTATCAGCACTAGTGCTCATTCACCTTACGTCTATTGAATAAGAACCCTGGAACAAACAGTTTCTGTTCGCAGAAATGGCTTGGCCTTGAGGGTCTTTTGTGAAAATACTTGTATGAATAGCTGTTTTGATTTAGTGTTGACATGAAATAAGGAAAAAAAAAAATCACGTGTCACACAGACTGGACTTAAACCTGTGGTGCTGTCTTGAATGTTATTGAACTTTTTGCCAACCACTTTGTTTGACTTCGGTTTGAAAACATGTAATCCTAGTACCATTGCCGACATAGACTTCATATGTCTAAATTTATTTTATCATAAACATCTTCATGTTTTATGTAGGAGAGCCACCAGTTAAAGCTGCTGCGAACCCTGGAGGGTCATGCATACGGTGTCTCCTACTTAGCCTGGAGTCCCGATGACACCTACCTGATCGCCTGTGGACCTGACGACTGCTCTGAGCTGTGGCTCTGGAATGTTCAGGTAACATTTAAACTATAATCCCACCTGCCAGTCCCGTTTGCCATGTGAACATGATAGGAAAAAAATGCGTACGAGAGCATAGATCCGTGATATCAAAGCTTTAAGATGACGAGTGGAACGTGTGGAAAAGGTAAACATGCTTTAAGCCTCCCATAGATACCTTGTAGGCTGAGTGTACTCAATGACCTCTCCTCTTCTCCCATCCCTCCCCCTCTTCTTTCTTTGCCTTTTTATTCGCTCCCCTCCCCCTCTCTTACTTAATGTTTCTTCTTGCTGTCTCCCTTCCCCCTTATTTTTCTCTCCTCCTCTGTTTTTTCCACTCTCTGCCAATCCTCTTTACGACCAGACGGGGGAGCTGCGGACCAAAATGTCGCAGTCCCATGAAGACAGTCTGACCAGTGTGGCCTGGAATCCCGATGGCAAACGCTTTGTCACTGGAGGACAGAGGGGACAGTTTTATCAATGTGTAAGTGGACAGATTATTTCTCCCATTTTATTTTCAACATTGTTTTCAGGTGTCTGTATGACTAAATTCCTCAAATATTTAATGTCCATTTTTATCTTCAGAAGTTATTTTTATCAGCTCTGTATCCAAAGTCAACCCATGCTAAATGCCTGGTTTGTTGTGAAGGCGAGGGTGCTTGGAGCAGAGGTTTACCCTTTATATGAGTAGTATATATAACAGTATATGTATAGCAGCTGTTATTTGTTGTGCTGACCTTAAACTGGCAGCTTCAAGATAATTGGATCTTTGCCCGTATTGATTTTCTAGCCATGAACCCAATGAACCCGTGAGGATGTGTTTTTATAATCACATTTTGTTGGGGAGTTAATGTTCTGGAAAAGAACAGTTTAATTTCAAATGTCATTATTTATTTCATACATTTGAAAAAGCGTGTGCAGTTTGACCTTACTGTTTTTTTTTTTTATTTGTCTTATTGTTGCAACTGTGATAGTGTCCCAGCAGAAAAAGAGAGAGCGTCTAATAAATCCTCCTAAAAAAAGAGGTTGCCTGTCAAGAATGAGAGATGAGGGCTCTGCTGTCTGTGTTGTCAGGACCTAGATGGCAACTTGTTGGACTCCTGGGAGGGCGTAAGAGTGCAGTGCCTGTGGTGCCTGAGTGATGGCAGAGCAGTACTGGCCTCAGACACCCACCAACGTATCCGGGGGTACAACTTCGAGGACCTCACGGACAGAAACATGTACGTAATCACAGCACATTTTGCTTATGAATGCCACCTGTTTTATGCATATGTTTGCACAATTTTTTTTGGATTAGGACGTGTATAGACTGTGCTTGATTGACACCTCCCCGACTCTTCTCATAGTGTTGTTGCATCTGTTCACATGAAACAACTTGCAGCTTAATAATTAGAGCTGACCTCCATGTAATTTCCTTATAGCTCTGAACGTCGACCTAAACAGATGCCTACTCAGGTGACACCTGACATGGCCTTCGAAACATCCAGTGCTACACAGATTTGGGGACACTCCAGATTTGTTGCACTCTTGTCTTAAATCTGATCATATTCTCTGCTAAAAACAAGGCAGACTTCAGTCATGCTTGCTAATAAATTCCAGGAAGCTACAATTTCATAGATACTTTTGCAGCAACAAAAAAATGCCCAATAAGTCAAAGTCTGTCCAAACATTTGCATACTGTTGAATTGTAAATATGATTATCATGATTCTACCTGACGGCCGGTGCTTTGTTTACATGTCCTTTACAGAGTACAGGAGGACCACCCTATCATGTCTTTTACTGTTTCAAAGAACGGAAGATTAGCTTTGTTAAATGTAGCAACTCAGGTAAGCTTTTTGACCAACTCCAGCATTAATAAGGTCTGTTTTGAGAAAAAGTACATTTCAGTAGTTACAGGCTGCTCCTCTACAACTTTCTGTAGGGAGTGCACCTGTGGGACCTTCAAGACCGGGTGCTGGTGAGGAAGTACCAAGGTGTGACCCAAGGCTTCTACACCATCCACTCCTGCTTTGGAGGACACAACGAAGACTTCATTGCTAGTGGCAGTGAAGGTACATTCAGAGAGCCAACTATGAACAGGAATAATGCCAATGTACTTCCTACTGTGTACTGAATATCTTTACTTCCCCCCGTTTTGTTGTCTTTATTGTTCTTTCTACACAGACCACAAAGTGTACATCTGGCACCGCCGTGGTGAACTTCCCATTGCTGAGCTAACAGGCCACACACGTACCGTTAACTGTGTGAGCTGGAACCCAGCCATCCCAGGACTCATGGCTTCCGCCTCAGATGATGGCACAGTGCGTGTCTGGGGTCCTGCACCCTTTCTCGACTCGCAAGAGGCAGACGGACTCAACGGTAATAGCCAGATCTGTTAGTAAGCATCGTTAGCTCAGAAGTGGTCATGGATTGTGTATACTTGCTAGCTTTATGGTGAAACTTTACTATGTGTTGAATGTTCTTGAATTACAAGGTTCTCTCTCTCTCTCTCTCCAGAGAATTGCAGTAACATGGACAGTTGATGGTCACTCATGGACCGGATGACATCTCTCTTTAACAACAATCCAAGAATCCTACAATAAAACAAAACCCAAACAGGCGAATGAAATCTTAACACCGACCTAAAACAAGTCAAGAGTAAAACACAAGACCCACCAAGACAAACGAGAAAACAAAAGTGAGAAAAATTTGTCTCCTGGCTGGCCTAGACAAATTGGTGGAGTTGATGACGGACACTGAAAATTCAGGCCCTCATCCAAATCCTGATCCTGACCCAGAGGAAAACCAGTCAATGCCCAGCGGGATACGACGGCCATCCACTGGTGAGCTGTAACAGCTGTTCTCCTCCTCCAACTGACCCTTCTTCCCCAATCTTGCTACATGGTCACCAGCCATGCCAGGTCCTCCCAGAGTTTCCCAGGAAACCCACCCCCACCTTGAGCTCGGAGCATCCCAGTGATGCCTCGGGACAGACACCGTGCAGACCAGCCGCCTACTCATTGGACTACATCTGTCTGCCTGTTTGTCTCTCACATTACCTGTATAATGTCTCCATGGACATGGGTGGGGTGTTGTTGGGGGAGGATGGTGCATAGAGGGATATAGCAACTCTTCTGTATGTATGTTTTCCTCTTCCCCACTCTCTTGCTATATTCTTCGCATTCGATCTGTTGGACAAAGGCTGAAAAATCCACCACGAAAAAAACACTGACCGACCAGCTGACAAAGAACTCAAAAAAAGGCTATGCTAAATGTTGGAATTTTTTTATGATAGAATGATCATAGCGTAATTCTCATTTAAGAGGTGAATCTTAGCTCAAGTAGTGCCCGTGGAAAGCTTTAGCGTGAAGATTCCACTTTCTGTTTCTCGACATTAGGAAAACAAACTTTTTATTCCTTAATTTAACTTCTAACAAGGACAGTCGCTGTAATTTCCAACTGACAGCCCCCAAACCTCCCTCTGTCGAGCTAGCTACCGCACAACTCCATTACATCTTGCCTAAAGAGGAGTAGGGATTCACAGGTCACATATCAGCGGTGAGGGGGGGGGGGTCAGACATTGTCGGTGAGGCGGGGTTTCCCCCTCTGTCGGGACGCATACTATGACGTTTCTCAAAAAGATGATGGGAAAGAGTTCAAGTGCAACTTGGAATTGCACACCGGTGACTGCTGTCCCCTCCTCTGTGTGTGTGTGTGTGTGTGTGTGTGTGTGTGTGTGTGTGTGTGTGTGTGTGTGTGTGTGTGTGTGTGTGTGTGTGTGTGTGTGAGAGTGTGAGAATGAGTGAGAGCGATTATGCATGCACGCATTAGTGAGAGTTGACATTTGTGGGTGCAGGTTTAATTGGTGTGTTGTTGTTTTTTTTTTTTGGTATGTGTGCTCAATTCACACCAGCAGAAGATTCACCCTCCCTCCCTCCCTCCCTCCCTCCTTTATGCTCCTAGTAAAATTGTAAAAAAGATTTTAAACCAATTCTAAGTTATCCAAAGCCCCATAGGGACCTCTATCTGTGGAACAAAGAATACTTGAGAGCCATTTTGTAAAAGAAAAACTTTTCTTTAATATGGGGCTTTAATTTTTACATTTGAATTTGTTTCTCCTTACCACGTGGCATTCAAACGGCACTGAGTTATTGGCAACGTATCATCTTTGCGGGGAAAAGAAAAGTTTAGAAAGAGGCATGTTTCAAAAAGCTGTAAAAGTGTTGTGTTATGAGCAAAGGGTCATTTCATATGAGAGCTTAATGATTGTAATTATTGGACGAGTAGTTAGAGAAGAGGCACCTATAACCAGAACCACCCTCTGAGCCCACAGTGTTGGGGAGTGTTGTTGCAGTCCTAAGACACGCACACAAACTGCCTTCCTGTTCATACAGTTGCACACAACTCCTTTTAGTATGTATGACACACACACACACACCTCCCTTCTCACTGCACTTTGAGTGGTCTTTACTGCAATGGCATAAATCCACAAGGATCTCACAGGCTTACGGTCACCACACTCGCCGTCCCGACGGCTCAAAAACGTTTGCATTGGCAAAGACTCGAAACCCGAACGGGACGATTGCTAAAGGAATTGATTCTCCCTCACTATGCCTCTATGCACCCAAAAGCAGTGACTGATTATCTTGTAGACGTTATTAAAAACTGACCCTCGCGCATATGAGGCACAGCAGCCTCACTTCGAGGGTACCACTCTTGGAGCTTAGAGAGAGTTCAGCATTAAACAACCCCCCCCTTTGCTCTCCAGCCAAGTTATTCAGTGGTCAGTGCACCATTCAAAGCTTTCTTCCTCCCTTTTTCAGGGTATGTAATGACTATTTGCTACAGACTGATATACAGTAAAACATGTTTAAAATCAGTGCTTTTCTGTCTGTTTTTATTGAACTTTTTTGTTACTTAAATTTTTTGTTCACATTATATCATTTTTGGTTGACCTCTATCCCTGTATGATCATATTAAAATATAACCAGACATTTGGAGTCCTCTTTTTTTTTTAAATCTTTAATAACCCCTGTTATCTTTCTTTTATATATATATATTTTTTTTGGTTTTCTTTGTTTTCAGTTGCATTTTATCTACCACTTACTACTACAAATGAATATGCACAGTAACACCCATGCCAATTGGAGTGGGAAGAGTTTTTAGGAAGTGTGTTACCTACAATCAAATCAGGTTTTGAACTATCCACCCCTCGCCTTTAAAGAGTTTCCTTCTTTATCGCATGTCTGTATAATTGACCGAAATCTCTCTTGGTGTGCCATTGTTGATTGATCTGACCCTTATCAAAGCCAAATCGCTTGAGGCACGCTGGCGTAGGTTACGTGTGTCACGGTCTGATATAAACACTCTGGAAATCACAACTCCCGGACTGCAGAATGGACTTCTCTCTCACAGCCGACATTATTTCAGAAGATTTGAGGCAAATCATACACACTTAAGAACCCAAACAAGAGTTTCAGTAAAGCCCATCATTTACCTGCTGGTGGCAAATGCTATGTGTGTATGCATCCTGGTGTCTACTCTTCTTTTGTCTTGAGTTTACCAAGGGAGTTGTTTCTGATTTAACTATGTCTTATTTCTCTCTCAGAGATGATGGTGGTGGTGGTGGTGGGTAGGGGTTGGGTGGGGAATACTAAGGGCTTACTGTAGCATCTCTAAGTTCCTTGGGCTAGGGCGGGAAGGGGGGATGTGTGGCTTTGCGTTCAATGTGTTATTTACAAAAGTGATTGTACTGTTTTGTATTGTTGTGTAGGAAAAGTGTTATGTATGCATATTTTCAATAAAGCATTCAGGGTTTTGAAAAAAAAAGGCCCATGGAAGTTTGATGGGGCAAAAGACTGTGAAGGCCCCAAGAACAAAGTTTCAGATACCCAGAAAAGTCACGTTTTAAACAGAGAAAGGGGATCCAGGTTGGCTCCGAATCACTGCTTTTGGCAAAGCACGTGTCAAGGGGTCGTGGGGGTTGAACTTGTGTCAAAATTCTACTTTGTATTCATTCTTGAAAGCAATGTCTGGAGCCAGGCCATCTGGTAAGAGACTATCTTCAATGCCATTAGGAATAATAAGAACAATTGCCAATAAAGTGATGTTATTTTGAGTAAGTCTTGTTGTTGGCCATACATTTCTATACAATACTTGACTTTATTTACTTTTATTTACATCAGAATAAGTGTACAAAGCATGGGTGTTAAAATTGAGGGCATCTGCAGACCCAATATGACCCAATATTAAAGATGTAGATCACAGATTATGAGGTATATGAACTGATGCATAAAAATTCACTGAAACTGTGAAATAATCTATTACATTTTATAACTTGGTTGTCTTGATTAACAGGTAATGGATTTGTAATCAAATAAAAAGAAAAGAGGTAATATGATATTTATTATATGAATCATAAACTGCTGGACTGAAATAATAATTAGCTGCAATAAACTCATGAAACTTCACGAAATAACATTTCATAACAATGAGATGAGTTTTTAAAATTAAAAATTCAATAATTTACTATTTTATGGTCATAATTAATATTTTGTATACATTAATTTATATGTTTTATTTAATAATGGTTTGTAGACCACTGTGGGTCTCCATTAATCTCCAACATCAGGCTCATTGCTCCACCTGGTGGTAGCCTATATGTATAAATCTAAGTAAAAACAAAAACAAAAAAAAACATTTGGACAAATATTAAACTTGTGCAAATAAAAAATAAGAGGAGAACAGAGAAAGGATTCAATAAATACAATTTGATCACAACAGTATGAAAATCAACCACAATAATCAGGCGATCCAACTTCAAAGACATTAAAATGACACTCCTGTGCTTTCCTCTGCTCAATGCTGTGACATTCATACATTTTCTAATTTAATTGTAGATAGTTTTATTTTTTTTAATCTCTATTTGTAGTTCTGTTTCTTATTTCTATAAAATGTTTGTTTATATTTTTATATATGTATATAGGTCATGTAGGAATAGATAGATAGGTAGATAAGTAGGCTACTTTATTGATCCCTGAAGGGAAATCCTTTTGTTGCGTCAGCATTACAAGTAACAACAAAGAACAGGCGCACACTACTTACAGGCATGGGGTTAAATAATTTGGTATAAATAGAATAAAGTCTAAGGAGGAAGAACATTTCTAAAAAATATTTTAGAGATGTTCAACCTCTAAAAAAATATACATAAGAAAAATATACATATGGACTGTTGTGCAAGGAAGGCAGTGGTTTTGCCTTTACTGCACAGATATCTGAGCTGTCCCCCTCATATGACTGTAAACATATAGCCAGAGTGCAGAGTTTCTTCTGGCTGACAGTGATAACGCTAACATGAGCAACACAACAATCATATCTGCTATGAAAACTCAGCTGACAGGGGTTTGTTTTGTTCCAACTGAAAGGGGAGGGGCGTACACACCTACGTCACACTGTACCACCCCCGTCCTCCCTCTCCTACACACTCTCTCTCGCTCTCTCCGCCTCGCCGTCTAGTCCAGTGTCCAGAAGCCGAAAACAGAGCACCATTGAGGGCTTTAAGGTGGCTGTCAGCAGAGCTCCCACGGCAGTCATGGCGGCGCCGTTAGCCCACTTCGATGAGGACTGGCAGGATTTTAACGAGTTCAAGCCGTCCTCCTCGGCGTCGGCCGACCAGCTGGACCAGCTGAACTCAAATGTAGGCGATTCATCGTCGGGCCTAGACGATTTCTCAGACCTGGACAACAGTTTCTCCGGGGAGATCTGCAGCTTCAAATCGATGGAGGACCTCGTCCACGACTTCGACGAGAAGCTGACAGTGTGTTTCCGAAACTACAACACGACGACGGAAAACATAGCCCCCATTAAACCCATCACAGAGGAGAATTACTTGAAAGACGACGAGTGAGTGTGAATTTTATTTATTTATTTTTTTTAATTAACTTTTAATCTCTCTTAGCTAGGTAAGCTAGCTAGCTAGCCACGTTAGCCTCACCGGGCTAACGTAACGTTGATGGTCTGTAGCTTAGCTGCAATCAGTGTCGTCCAAAGTTTAGCGAAACTAGAGCGCACTTTATGTCGTGTTATAACGACATATGTCACACCTGTGTGATTATTCGGCTAATTAAGACTCTAAAATTTAAGTTGCCATCTATATATTTCAGTGTTACTCGTGATATATCAATATGTTTTGACTGTTTGGTCCTTGAAGAGATGAATCAGTGATGTTGCTTGTGTTCAATTGTGTGTGTGTGTGTGTGTGTGTGTGTGTGAGGGGAGGGGAGGGCTCATGCCACGTTACCAATACTTTATTTCATGATGAATTGATTGCTGATTTATAAACTGAAGTAGCATCCTGAATTTAAACCTACATGATCACATGAGACTTGACTTTTATGATCCCTGCTGTTTCCTCTTAGTGCAAACAGACACTAAATGTCACCTTACACGCATGCACTCATTACTTTCTTATAGGTTACACTGTCAGCATCTGTTTCCCACCACCTCAACAGCCCTTGTTATCTCAGTCGGAGGTCCTCAGCAGTTGTTGTATCTCATGGACGCTCTAATGTCACAACTGCACATTCGCATGACAACATGCTATTACTTCCCAGCAGCTAGTCACAGCAATCCCCACAACTGAGCGCAGACCATAGAGCTGTGTGAGCTGCATAAATCACCCTCCACTTGCTTCCTATCTTCTACTTCTGTGTGCAACATTGCGACATAGTGACTGACATTGTTAGATCTGATCATTAAATGTTGCCAAAAGGGATATTAGTCATGCACATGTCCACACAGAAGTGTTGCTTTACTTGAATCTTGGACACGATGACTGAACTAGGGCTTGATCATTGGGTTTAGGGTTTCATCGCTTTAGACAGTGGTGCCCTATATCGCCACATGTAATCAGTTTACATACAAAAGCCAAATATTTTCTGATGTCTCTGTGTCTGTGATAATCTGATTTTTTTTCTCAGTTTATATAGCCCTTTCTTGCTTTATATCATTATGATTTAATAATTTGACACTTGAAGTCATCAAGATGAATCAGAGCCAAATGGTTATGAATGGGTTATTTGGCCTTAATTGATCTAATTTGTGAAAAATGGAAATCAAAAGTGCTTCATGTCCAAGGTGACCTCTTCAGATTTAATCAACCACCACCCCAGAACCTAAAGATATTTAATTAATTAGGACATTTGATAAATAAAGCAGCAAATGTTCACATCTGGAACTAGTGCATGATCGGTAATTGTGCTTGAGAAATGATTTTTAGCAACTAATTGTTTAATTTTCTGTCAAGTGACAGATTGTTTCAGCTGTGCGATGGTGTGAACCGTCATGCATCTCATAACATAAACAGCAATGTAACATTCTCGCTGTTAATGGTGCTCCTAAAAGTGTAAAAGGAAATGTAGGAGGGCTGGTCAGACAGGAAGAGAAGCTTCTATGTTTGTAAGTGAAGAAACAGAGCAAGGAGGGAACAGAATAATTGGACAGCAGCCTGCCGAAGCCCAAAGACCAGCGCCAAGGCTCAGTGAGAGTCTTTTCTGGATGACTGCACTTTGCAGGACGTGCCCAGGCGCTTAACAAGTTCTCCAGCAAAACCATGGCTGAGACGAACAACGGAGATGACAAAGATGAAATGTGTGTATGAGTGCAGGTTTTTGGTGAGAGTGAGAAGAGAGAAAGGAAAGTGTGTTTGCGTTAAAGCCAGGCTTTTGGATTATATATGTCTATAAATATATTCAAGCAAGTAATTCAGACAAATTGGCACAGTGTGGCGTAGAAACAAGACAGCTTGTCCCTTTTAAAATCTAGACTAGTCTTGTGTTTTTTTATATGTAAATGCTCTCTTTGAAAGTGAAGCCAATGGTGTGTTTTGGCACACACTCACGTGTCTGAGAGACAGTGTCTTTGCTCGAGGCACAAAAAATATTTCCTGCCAGCCTTTGCCCTATTTAGAGCAGCCCTCCAAGCTGTGCATGAGCACTTCGGGGAGAAACATGCAAGTTACATAAACATTTGACTGCAAGGGTATGACGACGCAGAGTCTCTGTGACACATGGGTTCACAGCATCCGCCCTCGCTCTCCTCACAGCAGTCAGGACCAGGGATGAAAAACACACAGTGACTTTGCACGTGCACTTGAATTTTATATTCGGCACAGACTTGATTTTCTGTCACAGTGAAAACATGCATAATGCTTCCAATTGTTTTGTTTTTTTTTTCCAGTGAAGGCCACATAAACAGGCAGGTTTATTCAGTATTTATAAAACAGGATCAGGCGCATCGAATCGCCACAGGGTTTGTTAGGCTGGGTGTGTGTCTGTTTGTGCTGAATGTAACCGCTGCGAAACAATCAGGAAATAACCAGCGATTAACCGGCTTAATCAAGGCAGACGCTCGCACTCTCATTCACTGTCTGTGTCACTCAACCACTTTCTCTCAAACAATCAGCTGCAAATCAAGTTAAACTTCTTGGTGTCTCTATTTTGTAGCATAAATTGTGAACCAGAAAGATCACAAATTCACAAAGATCACATTCTTCTAAACCAGATTTAGAAGTACGTGAAATAAACAAAGCCAAAGCACAACAGATAGAGTGTCAGAGTTTAGTCCATGAATCCACCCGGATAGTCTCCGCGTCAGAGACTCTTCAGGCTGACTGTGGAGGTTTGACTGGACTGAGCATCTGATTGGCGTTTTTTCCAAAAGTTGGATCCAGCTCAACTTCTCCGCTACAGGTTGCAGCATTTTTTTTGCAGACACCCCTCCAAAATAGTGTATCCCCTTTCAAATCAATGGAAAAACTTACACTACAGTGCTGGATTTCAGCAAATCTTGACTAAAACAACTAACTAAAGTCGAGATCTTTACACATGCTGTTGAGTCGATACCAAAAGAAGAATACACACTTGCACATATTTTGCAACAATCCCTCAAATCGGGTAATTTGGAAGTTATTAAAAAGAGACGACTCATTCACTGTAAACTTGTTTGTCCAACAGACTCCGTGCCACCATCTGTTGGGCTGTGATATGTCCTCTGCCAGCTTGCTCGCTGCAGAGCATTGTAAACACTCGACAGCCTGTTGGTGTAATGATGACACTGTTTCTAAATCAGCAAACTTTTAAAAAAAAAAAAAAAAAAAAAAGAGGGCTCCAACAATCTAAAGACGCTGTCTTTCAGTTCATTTGAAATGTTGTCAGAGCTGTGCTCTGAGGTTGAATGTTTCCCACCCCGTTGGAATGTTTTGCTGGATGAATGACGTGCACCGTTGTGTTCGTCAGTGGCTTCAGGCGGCTGCTGTGAGATGCAGTAGCAGGAACACAGTGAAGTGGTAAGGGGGTGGTCAGACAGCAGAACAAACTACACCGCCAAGTAATGCTGTGTCATATTAAAAAGAGAAGGAAACAGGGTTTGTCTTATCTCCTCTGAGCTGAAAACACAACTTTTATTCTAGTTCTCATAATATTCTAATTAAATCATGAACGCCTCTTGCCTCTCCCCAGGGTCTGGAACGCTTTGACAGATAATTATGGCAACGTGATGGCAGTGGACTGGAAGACATCGCACACCCGCACCCTACACCTGCCCACCCTCAACCTCACTGAGCACGAGGTACCACACACACACACACACACACACACACTTGTCTCATGTCATATTTGAAGGCTACATTTCCATATTTCTACACTGTTTATTTTTTTTAAACGTCGCCTTGCAGGAGATGAGCCAAATGTAAACAAACAAACGCTGTCCTCAATCTGCTTAACCACCTGTTTGTTGTCTCGTCCAACTTCTCTCTCTCTCTCACTCTCTCTCTCTCTGTTTTTCTCTCCGTCTCAAATCTCTCTCCTCCTTCCCCGACGGACAGAAGTTAGACAACCAATCTCTGGATCTGTCGGATGACGAGGAGCTAAGGGAGCAGATGGATATGCACTCGATTATCGTCTCCTGCATCAACGATGAGCCGCTCTTCACGGCCGAACAGGTAGCTTTTCACGCTCCCAGTGACAATGTTAATGTAGCTCTGTCAACATCAGTATTTTTCACAGTTTGAGGATGTTTGACAGCTAGGAGGGGCAGAAGTCCTAAATCAAATATCTGCGCTATCATATGCCATATTTTCTCCTCACCTAAGCTAAGCCAAGTACTGTTTTCTGGATGTAACACAGTTTAGCATCTTAACATAATGTTGAGAGCAAGATAGATTCAGTATATTTGGCTTCATGCATACACACTACACACATCCTGGGAAGCTTTCATGAATCTTGTGATGATTTAAAATAGTTTTCAGAGGGGTGAGCTACAAACAGACTGAACTAAAAACCAAAATAGCAACGAGGAAAGATGAATTTACTGTCAGATAAGACAACGAGGAGATTCAGTATCTTAGCAGCCGCCAAATAACCGCCCCTCCTCTATATCCACAAAACCATATACAGAAAACACAGTGCCAAAAATGAAGTACCATTTAAGTGTGAACGTGTTTGTGTCTGTTGTTGTTTAGGTGATAGAGGAGATAGAGGAAATGATGCAGGAGTCTCCGGACCCAGAGGACGATGAGAGTCCCTCGCAGTCCGACCTGTCCATGCTCTCTCAGGACCTCCACGCACTAAAACGCTCCGGCTCCAACACCAGCTACGAGGACCGTGAGTATACCACGGGTGCTTTTAACGTTACCGTGCTCACCCCTGTTTGTGAGACAGCAGTGTCTTTTCACACTCTGCTTTGACAGTTATCTAAACGACTTAGTGAAGTGTAATAGGTCGCTCGATGTGACACACGAAGAAACTGCTACACACGTGCAGAAACTTCCTTACGTAATGTGTGACGGATGCAAACAGGCAGCAGTGACTTCGTTTTTTCATCGTTATATAATCAACAGCATATATTTGGCTTGAACACACAGTTTCCAATGCCAGTGGTGTACAGAAGACTGAGCATTTGCACCCAGTTTGCCTCGAGGCTATAGATTTAGTTTCACATATCTGCATATATTAACTACATTATGTTGTGTGTTTTACATATTTGACAGCACGTAATGAGTCTCAATATTTACACCACTTCTACCTTGGATCTTTGCCTTTACGCCTCAGGATAGACCTTAAGATACACTTCACTGTAAAGCCTTCACCAATTTAATCTTATGTACCTTGCATTTTAAATGTACTTTACAGATTTATGAGCTTTGAAAGGTTTTACTTACTTTAAAGCAGAAGATCGGGCCTGAACGCTGACATTTAGCTGTGACTGGATGATTTTCAAATGTATTTTAAGTGTCTTTATCTTAAGTTATGGCTTGGTTGACCAATGTAATGTTCATTTGTTAGTAGTATTGGAAGCCACCACATGATAGTGAGCATGAATATTCAGCATTATAATGTTGCATGTAGGAGTAATAACCACCATCCTGTCATGTAGGATACTCATCGAATCTACCCTGTTTTCATACACAACATGCATAAATATACGATCTATATCACCTGACTTCTTCCTAATATATCTGCACCACATCTTCACCATCAGGGCTGCGTCAGCTGTCTGTGTCTGAGCTCACCGAGACTCTGGAGGAAGTGGAGACGGCCATTCGGCGCTACAGCGAAGAGCTGATCCAGGCTCTGGCCCTGCGAGACGAACTGGACTACGAAAAGGAGGTACTTTGATTCAGCTTCACGGCAACAGATAAAAATAGATTTCTGTAATTACATGTATAATTAAAAGTAATAATAATAAGTGCAGTTTGATTGTAAAAAAACAACACATATTAAGTTTTCCATTTGCAAAAACAGGTGAAGAACAGCTTCATCTCGCTGCTGATCGACGTGCAGAACAGACAGAAGGAGCACCGTGAGCTGCTGCGGAAGAAGAAGAAAATCAGAAGTACGATGACAACCGGGCCCAACGGCCAGAGAACAGCCAGCACACACATACCGGGCACGGTGAGTCATGTGCTGACACGGTGTGAGAGGCATAAACAAAGACAAACACATTTGCTCTGTGTGCATGATTACAATGACGATCAGTGGAATAGACACACCTATACACAGACACACACACACTTGTCCAAAGTATTAGCAGAAATGCATGACCTGACAGATAGTTTGCATGGATGAGCAGCCTTTGTACCAGCACTGAGGGTTTGTGCCGAACCTTTTCTTTCCCTCTTTTCTCTTAACATAGAAGCTTCCTCATCTGTCTTTGCTCTCTTTTCTTTCCTCCTTCCTCTCACTCCTTGTAGCTCCTCACTCTGGAGGGACTCTCCAATGTCATTCAAAATGGCCTCCGTCAAACTTTTGGCAACACAGGAGGGGACAAACAGGTGCCCCCGCTCTTTCTTTCGACCCACTTTCAGCTTTTCTTTGCAGATTTTTATCTGTCCTCTTTATTTTTTCCTTTCTATCACCAGCCTGTTTGTTTCTTTCTCAACAGCTAGCGCTGGCGTTTGGTGTAAAACTAAAATTTTGTTCATTTATTTCATCCGTTCTCTTTGGTTTTAATTCTCTCCTTTGCTTTACTTATTTTTTAATAACCTGATTTCTGTTCCTCGCTTGTCTTTTTATTTATTTTATGTTATCACAGCCTTTACATCACTGTCATCTTATTATTCCTTTATAATAAGCGAGAAGAGATAATCATTGCTTTCTTTAGCGTGCATGAAAGTGTCTGAAAGGTTGAAACCAACCACATGTTCATACCATCATATTTTATCATATTCTTTTACAACGCTGAAGCATTTTTTGTTTTTAAGATTAAAGTCTGTACAATGAATATATAATGATATATGTGTGACACTCTCCTCTCATTGCATCTTACATGATCTTCTCTCTTTCAGTACCTGACCACAGTAATCCCTTATGAGAAGAAAGCCGGCTCCCCGTCAGTCGAAGACCTCCAGATCCTCACAAAGAGTGAGTGTGTCGCCGCACGCTTGTTTCTTTTTCATCTTTTTCAGTAGTTTTCTGTGTTTTGCCTCGGTACTTGTTCTGTTTTTTTCAAAATGCAACACGCTCCTCTCTCCCCGCTAGTCCTCCACGCCATGAGGGATGACAGCGAGAAGGTCCCGGCCATGTTAACAGACTACATTCTCAAAGGTAAACACACACAGTCATCAGAAAAGTTCATATGTCAGTGAGGAGGATGAAAAAGCTGAGCGGCTTTAGTCACATCAGGTTTAATGCAGTAATGTTCAAAGAAAAACCTCAAACGTCCCAAAAGCGACCTATATTTAGAGGCGTGCGTCACAGCCAGGTGACTTTTGTTTGTGTCAGTTCCACCTGACACTCAGAGCTCCGGCCCCCACCCTCTCCCCATTACTTGAAAGAGGAAGTGCAAAGTTCGTGTCTCTTTTTTCAGGGAAGCTGACGGTAGAAAATTAAACAGTAGCACTCAACACAAACATGAATCAATGCTTGACTGTTGACCTGTACCTTCCTTGTCTTTCGTCTGTGCTGCATTGTCCTTTGGGTAGCTCTGGTATGAGAGCAAGAGGAAACCGAGGTTTGTGAGGCACTGACACATTAACACTGATTCTTCTTCACCTTCAGCCTTCTCTTCTGAGCCCTGTCAAACACCTCTTTCTCTTTCTCACTAGTATCACCGTCTCTTCCTCCCTCAAAAAAAGCAGCAGCCCCCTCGCTCGCTCTTCGCTGTAGTTCCCATTGTGCTGTGCGCCGCTTGTGGCTGCACCACACCTACTCTGTAACACGCAAACACACCCTTGCACATGATTCCCTCTTTACGGCGAGCTTGTAGTAGCAGCTGTCCACGTGTCTGCTTCTCACCTGTTTTTATTTTTTTCTTCTTCTTCTTCTTCTTGTTTCTCACCCCACATTTTTTCCCCCGTGGTAGTTGCTCTTCCATAATTTACAGCTCTCCTTTATCTGCCACAGTGGGTATGAAAACAGCACTGATCATCAGCTGATCTGCTCTTGTCTCCACAGTTCTTTGTCCCACGTAAAGCCAAAGGCGAGCCTCACGTTTCCAGAACCCATTGGGCCATCAGAAGACGGTTCAGGTTATCCGGAAGAATCCAGATAATGGATTAAAAATCCAAATCTTTCCTCCTTTTTATTTTTATTTTCTTCAAAACATAGACTTTCTTTCCTTGTGGTGCTTTTTTTTTTCTTTTCTTTTTTTTTTCTTTTCTTTTTTTTTAAACTCTGCCACCGTTTTTGCTCCGAAGATTTTAACCTAGATTTAACTCTTCAGTCTGTACAGTTCATTTGTATGTTTTAACTTTTTTATGCCTGAGAGCTACAGCCCTGTATATTCTGATTGCATGATGACTATGTCTATGGATGCCAGTAAAACAGTATTAGTCTGGACACCTCACTTCCTGATTAGCCAGCGGCTCTTTAGTAGGAGAAAATGGGTCGGGTGTGTTTCTAAGTCCATGGGTTTCATCAGCAGGCCCGTGTGAGGGAGATGCAGTCCAGTCTGCCTGCTTTGTAAATGAATGCATTTGCATCCGTGTCATTCATGCCTGACGGGGGGTGAAAACACATCCTGGCAGAGACTCAAAGTGCGCAGCTGGTTGTGATATCAAACATAAATCCTGTTTTTTCCTTTGCCATACTGGCATAAATTGTTGTTTGGTTGCATTATAATGTCTTGGGGTTGAAAACTCTGCTTGCTAATGATCAAAGAGCAAACCCTTTAATTTTAAAACCACAAATCGTAGGTCCACTTGTCTTTGCATGTTGATTTGGGGTTTTTACTACTTTTTACTTTTTGAAAAAGGGAATAAAAAGTCTTGATAGAGGAACAGCTGAATGAACAAAACATATAAAGCATATTTTTGGAGATGGGATTCGTTTTTAGTGAGATTAGGGACTTCAGTAGCCAACATCATTTTGTAAATGCTGTCCATTGACCTCTGAGCCCTCGAGTAGTGACCGCCATCCCCAACAACTTTATCACTTCCCCAGGAGTCGTCATTACTTGAGTCTGCAAATACCTCTTATTACATTTTTGCATTAGTAGAACACGACTGAACCGGTCATTAGATAAATAGCGTAGTTAGAATTATGTTAGGTTTGATAAATGTGTAGTGTAGATTCCGTTACACGTTGTGGGTTTCCTCTATCTGTTAACCCTTTTAATTGTGGTGTACATTTTGTGGTAGCAGTTTAGTCTGTCAGTGATCTGGTCATGTCGTAGCGGAGATACTCAAGTACGTCTCGCTAGAGTAGCTTTAGATGAAGCTTAGGAGCTTAAGCTAGCGGTGCCAAAAGCACGTCAACACGACGAATCGTTGTCATGCATCCTGTTCCATCGGTTCACCTTATTGGTCGTAAAGAAAACAACCTTAAAGGGGCACTCCACAGTCCATCAACCCTGATGATGCCATGGTGATGACTTGAGACTACAAATCTAGGGTTGTTACAAACTCAAGGTACTTTTTAAGAAGTTTGAAAGATGTGGGTGTTTACCAGGCAGGGTTTAGGGTCAGGTTGCATTATGGGAATTGTAGGATCATGTGTTTTTTGGACTAAAATTCTCAGCCTGTGCCCCGTCGATTTTGACCGTTCTTTTTTGAACTTGCAAGTCTCCCAACTTTATCGTAGTGCGACACTCTGGGGCGCCCCTTTACAAAAACAACGCGTACCACCAATCTAGCGATGCATGTCTGCCATGTCAACGGCAGGTCGGTACGCGAACATTCAGATCACCAGCTATTACAGGTGCACCACACACTGTCAGATCAGGTCTAGTCTAGCTCTCAGGTACGATTATCAGTGTTAGTAGTTTTAAAATCTTGTTCTGAAAGGTACTGACATTCCTGAGTCTTTGTTTCTGGCGACTTCGACTTGCTGCACTTTTTATCTCTCCACAAATTTCTCTAAATACCTGGACGAGCAGGTGGAGGTAATCACGGGAGCCACCTGACTAAATCAGGTTAGCATTACAGATGATTGATTCTGTCATGATTTGTTTGAACACAGTTTAATGCTTCATGTCCTAGACGCTGCTTATTTGTAACAGTAGTAGGTGTAGCCAGCAGTTAAATGGCTGCAGTAGCATCGGATTGGCGGTCTAGTGGCGATAGCGTAGATACAGTTTTAACATCAAGCAGCCACTTTGATTTGTTAGAAATAAAATGGTTAATATGAGAAAGTGAGACTCTCTTAAATAAAGAATGAACTTTTAATGGTTAAGTTTTAAGCATGTCTCTCATGCAATGTAGCCAGACGAAAACAGAACAGGAAGATGAAAAGGGGTGTGATAAAGTTCATGGATGTTGGGGAAGATTGCACAAAGCGTTGCTTCAATTCGAGGGGTTCCATTTATTCTTTTGTAAAAGACAAAAGCTTGGAGTGCTGTATGTGACTATATGAGCTTTAGAAAACATTCACAACCGAGCATGTGCTGCGTGCACTTTACTGCTGCAGATACATTTCTAATAATGATTCGTTTGTCTTTGTTTACGAACATATTAATATCACACTAAAGGGACACATGCACGTCGCAGCGAGATGCAGAAAAACGCAAAGCAGATCATTTGAAATGTTCTCAAAAAGGGCAAAGTGAAATGTGAGATGAAAACATCCCTCAAATAGATCATGATCTTACAAAATGACTCCGACTGTGTAAATGTTTTGGTTTATAATCAAATGGCAGTCAGTCAGTCGGCAGATGGAAGTTACTGGAGGATCTCGTCTCAGGCCGGAGCCCCTCATCTGGTCTCTTGTTAGCAGACATATCAGCACAATTTAGAGATTTATATTTATATATGTACAACGAAACAAGTAAGAGAGGCTGCCTTTGTAAATGCCTGAAAATCTTTTGTACATTAAACCAACTCCTTTTTTGTTTTTAATGCAATATAATTCCCCAGTTTGGGGTTTTATGTGTACTGTCTCACGTGGTACTGCAGTATATTAATTTATTATGTAAATGTTCGTTTTGTAACCATATTATTGACTGTAATGGTACAAGTGTTTTGTGCCCACATTGCATTGCAACTCATTTCAAATAAATTAACGTGAAGACTCTGATGGTGGTTTTGGCTCACTGTAAGGTGTGTGACATTGTTTTATTAGATTCCGTTCTGTACCCACAAACTAGAAATTCACCTATCTTCCATACATAAAGTTTTCATGAACAGACAAACGAATAACAAATTAACATTTTTATGGTTATAATGGTTTAATTATCCTCTCTCAATCTGTAAAGGAATACACAGTTTATCTAAAAGAAACACTGAACAGTCACATTGACACCGTGCGTTAAAAATTAGTTAACGTATAAAATAAAAGCGGTCGAGAAGAGCCTGAAAAGTCAAATTTCACTCCATGTTTAGAACTTGAATACATCACAAGACTGTTTGCTTGAATGTTGACGTCAGTCTTTGTGGATTGAGGACAATGAAACTGCTTGTCTGAATCATTTGCTGTATTTAATTCAAACTGAGCCAGCAAAGTAGCAACCAACCAAATCCAGTCCATCCATGTTTTAAAATGTTTTCATTCAACACTCAATCAAACAGTTCTTGCTAACTAAATATTCCAATCTCACCCAGCTGGACACCTTCATCTGTTGCTGGCTATAATTTGTAAAACTCATTATTCAGTTTCTGGCAAAATGTCTTAAAACACAGTGAATGTTGAGGCAAAGCAAGAAAAATGCCTTTTGCATTCAGTATCTCAGTTACTACTGACTAACTTAATGGCACTTGCAAGCTGCATCCACCAAAAGTTTCCAGTCATGGAGACCTGATTGAAAATGAATGTAAAATAAAAAAAGTGTGCCTCTTACAAAATTACCAGATAAAATTACCCTAGAAAGAGAAATATAGAAAAAGGCTCAAATAGATGTTCTGCTGCATCGACGTACATTCAGTATCTTTGGTTTCTTTAGTGTTTTTTCTCAATGTCTGTATTCAGTGATGTTGAGCACGTCTGTCCGACTTCGTCCGCCCTGCTCAAAAGATTTCTCGTCCAGTTGTGTTTTAATATCAGGGCTGTAACATTCCCACTTCCCTTCTTCTCCTAGTTGCCACAGTAATTCCAGCGATCTTGTCATGTGTCACATTTTGGCTTCTCTTCCTTCGTTTTTCATCATAAGAGAGAGGAAACTTCCCCTCGGCTATGTCTGACCTCTTTCCAAACCGCAGTGACATTTTAACCGGTCAGGACCTTCAGGCCAAACATGGTGGATTTCAATGTGAGCGAGTGGCTGCGCGTTATCCAACTTGCAGATTCGGGGTCGACTCACAGGTTGGTGTCAGTGAACATGGTGTGCTCCTTCCTCACGGTGCTGAAACCTTTGACGGTGTCAACAAATTCTTCATCGTCCATGAACTGTGAGGGAGAAGGGCTTGTTAAATACACAGGGCTCCTGATTTGAAGTGTTTTAGCTTATTTAAATAGGTACACAACAAGATGTGAGTAAAACATGAAAAAAATCTACAGGATTCTTTTGTCTGAGACTAGAAGAATTAGAAAATACATCAACAGCAGTAACAGAGTGGTCAGCAGGTTCAGCATACGTTTTTGGGGTCTCTCACCATCCCACTGTCATGGCCTGAAATGTTTGGGTCCCACGCTTCGTCATCTCCTGTGAGGGACTTCCCGTCCATCACCTGGCTGACGCTGCGCCTCAGGGAGCTCACACTGAGGATCCCCAGCTCGCCCTGAGGTGGGCCTTCGCCGATAGGCTCACATTTAGCCTCCAGCACTTCCTGTTGGGAGGGAGGATAGATGAGCACGGCGGCATGCACGTGTGCGGCTACATTTGTGTGTTTCTTTTGAAGGCCGTGGTTTTTACCTCTATCTTCATGGTGAAGCCCTTCAGTGTTACACTGTTGGAGAAGGCCGTCGTGTCAGGCACGGTGTCAAACTGAAAAGGAGAGCGGAAGAAAGGCAATGTATGATCATTTACACTCTATGTCACTGGCAAGAAAAACAGAAAAACATGGACGGCGTGTGAAACGATTCACCACAAGATGCTGCATGAACAAGTGCCACCTACCACGCATCACATATTTTATTTTTCCTTTTTTTATTGGGCCGTTTCTTGAGATTAAAAATCTACTTGATTGATAATGAACAGAGCCATTGTTAATGTTGCTATTGATCAGTAAGTGTCTCCTCACCAACATAGAGTTGCTGGGTGGATAAACAGCCATAGGACTCCTCTTCTGCATGGGCATGGCCACCAGCGGGGGTCTCTCTCTGGTGAAGGGAGGTTTGTTCAGGGCCTAATGCAGGATCATGAAAGGAAAAGAGTTTCTTTACATGAAACGTCGCCCTGCTTTCAGGCTCCCGAAAGTGATGTCACACCGCACCGCACTACATTCTGATGAAACAAAGGGAATTTCAGAGGAGGACCTGTGATGTCTGGGATCACTTCCTTCCCTTGCTGTCACCCTTGCTGTAACACACTCCTTACCCTGTGAAGCATGACACACAAGATGATAGCCAGCAGCAGCAGGGCGATGCCCGTCATCACCACGATGAACCACAGCTCCCGGACGACCGTCTGGCCTCCCTGACCTCCCTCCGCCCGCTCACTGCCACCCCTTCCACCTCCTCCGGGAGGAGTGGGGCTCGGTGAATCTGGAGGATTTTAAACGCATGCAAAGTTTATTACCGATCTGATCCGAGGTTTGGTAGCAGTACACGGATGTTCTGTCAGACAACTTATGTAGAAATATCTTTTCTTTATTTCTTCGGGTTTGCATTTGATAGTACGCCACAAGTTAACACTCAGGGAGAGAAAGATGATCACACATGTACTGTAGAAGAGATAACACTGTAACTGGAGACGCGCTAGAGCTCATGGCCTAGTTTCTATCCTGCAGATAGCACGATAACATGCCACTTTTATCTTTTTATTTATTTATATTTCCATAGACATCTGCAGTCTTAAAGATGTCAAGTCTCTGGTTATATATTGGTTGACTACACAGTATATTGACTCTCTTGACCCTGCTGTTCACTGAGTATAATAATGCCACAATTTCTTGCTACTTTCCAGGATGTTCCACCTATTTGTGTCCAAGATGTTGTGTAAATAAGCCAAAGACTCACCAGTGCTAGGGTCCGTGGTTCGGCCTGTGGCAGGGGTGCTGGCAGCCCCTCGCTGTGTTATACATCGATCAGAAGGGCGAAGACCTGCTGGGGCGTTTAGGATCACACCTGTTGCCCCATCAATATTTTACACCTGATACTTTTACTTGCTCTCTTCAGCAGCACCCATACAAGGAGACACTTAAAGAAAATGTTAGACCCTCCATGTCTCCTTCTTCTTCTTCCCTGCCCCGAGACTAATGTTTCCTAGAGAGCACCCTGGAAGAAACATAGTATCTAGTATCAGAGCTAAAAAAAGAGCCTCGGACAAACTCCTGTGTGTTCCTCTGACGCTCCAAAACTCCCATCAACCTTTGCTTTTCTTGAGCAGTGCCATGGTAACAGCCAGGTGTCAGGTTGCAGTTTTGCTGAAGAGGCATGGTAGCAGCCATATCACCCCTCTGATCCTCAGGTGCACCATTTGTTTCCATGCAGCCACGTGTGTTATATTTCAAACGTGTGTGTGTTCATCCTTTACGTCTGAACCGCTCTGATGTTTCTTCTGTCTTGAGACTGAGCTGATGCAACACAGCAGACATTACACTTCCTGACGGCATGTTGCAGCATAAAAAGACACGAGAAAGCATCCAAAACTTTTTTTTTTTTTTTTTTACAAAGAGAGGTGACGCCATCTCTCACCTCACCATTTCACTTCACTGTTTTGCACGTCGAAGTGTCCTTGAGCAAGGCACAGGGCAAACACGTCCTCTACATGAATGTGTCACACTTTAGTCATAGCTATATTTTAATCCTGACACTGTCATTTGAGCTTTTTTTTTTTTTATATATATATATATATCCTGTCATCATGACAGATGAGCTCATCAACACACGCTCCGCTTGTTGTCTGTGTGTTGACACTTTAACGAGCACAATAATGTCAGGGACAGCATCCAGTGCAACCCTCACACCTGTGACTGGATCCCATTTGATCACCTTGTTGCAAACTCCGCCACCAAAATCTCTCCAAGTTAAGTCTTCATATCGTGTCATAATAATGATACATTTTTGTCTGCACATAAAAGAGAAAATGATGTGATTTAATGAGGCCACGAGCAGAATTACAGTGTATTTGTTCCTGTGACTAAATCTATCAGAACCCTTCTTATATTATGTGACAGCAGGCTGCAAGTACTATCTTATTATTGCATTAATTATCTTAATTACCTCATTAGCAAAATCAGTCATCTTATAATGAGACTGTAAATTTAAGGGAGGGAGTCTCTCTTTTCTCTCTCAGACAAAGATAACGCAGCTGTGTGTCTTAGCTTTTATGTTTTTCATGTATGCAAATGTCTTAAGCTAAAGATAAACCTCCAATATTACTACAGCATAATCATGTTTTTATATAATTTATGTTTCAACAAAGGATATTTAAAAGTTATGAGAGATCTGACCTTTTATTTGAGAAAAAAATGTGAGCAACAAATGAGAATTTTTGCATCCGTGCTGCTTTTTAAAAGCCCTCTCTCTAACTTAAAATGCACACAGCGTACAAGTGCTCTTTGCAATGTGCCGCAGGACCACACGATGGCGCTAAGCAGCAGCTGCTGGCTGCGTTGTTGCGAGGCAGCATCCAGTTTAATGAGTCAACAGCAGAGGAGAAACTCAATATGCAAGTGCAGCTGCAGTGGCCCTTATCCTCAGTCCCAGCTATTATTGCTCGATACTGTCATGCCAAGGCTGACAACAGTTGCACGCGTCCACAGGTGCGTGCACGCTCAAAAATACATCAACTGAACCTTCTCTATCAGGACAGTGAGCTTCAAAAGAAAGTCACATTTCTGTGTGTCATTCTCAAGTGACCTCCAACTGTACATGTACATGTTGTTCATCTGCCGTGGAGGGGATGATTGAGGATGACAGGCAAGAGGTACGGCAGCAGATTTAGTAACAGTTTGACAGGGTGTTCATGGCTGTGCCGCAGGAAGGCATAAAACTTTTAAATGTTAACGGCATCCTGGGATGATTTGAGGAAGTTGGATCAGGACCAGGTTGTATTTTACTGTTTGTGATGTTGTTTTCTTCTTCTTCTTCTCAGAATTTCTAAATTAAACATGATTCTCCACAGTGCTCCAGACAATGGGGCCACGCAGACAGTAATATTTTACTATGATGTATGTACCCGCTTAATATTAAAGAGCGCCTTCACTCAGAAATGAGTTGTTTTTCTTTGTGACTTCACCTGGATGTTTGACCTCCACCATGCAGAGTGATGGATGTGCAGCGTTTGACACTAGAAGACTGTTTTCACATTTGTCACGTCTCTCTGTGCTCACCTTAAATCTGAGTGCTCGTACAAGCAAGATTTGTGACACCACAAGTAGTCCTCAAGCCAACTGTGGTTCAATAAGAAAGACATAAAAAATATTTCAGCCACTGAGAGAAAACCAATATTTTTAATTTTAACAATGTTTAACAAGTGAATCGATTTTTTTCGGGGGGTGGGGGACAATATCAGACAAATAATTTTTAAAATGTATAAAGTCTTAAAACATGTTGATAAAAGAGTTTTAAATCATTATTATGAAATCCTTCTTAACCCTCAGGCTTCAGTTTTATTTACTACCTCCTTAAATCATTAATCACAAAAATGACTCCCAAAAAACTATTAAAAACTACAAATTAATATTTTTCTGCTTTTTCTGCATAAATCGACTTCAGCCATGCTCAAAACTAACAAACATCCAATCATTTTAAGGATTTTAACGCTTTAAATGCCAGTTTGATTACTTGTTATCTATGAAAAAAACAGTTAGTCATTTTCCCTTTTTTCATAAATAACATCAAGTAGTAAAACATTTTTTTCCACAGCATTTTATTGATCTATTAGAAAAATCAAAATTTGAATTCCAATATTTGTCAAGAGAAACTTTGTTACAAAAAACTGTGCCATATGCACAAAATGATGTCCAGATAAAGAGGAAAAATTTGTCCAAATTTTTTTTTTTATCTTCAACTTCAGCTTTCTGACCAATTTTTCAGACTCTAGTAGCAATAATCCTTTATGAAAAGTTCAAAAGTCCATTAGAGATAACATTGTTTTTTAATTACTTTTTATATAGCAACATTTCTTTAGGGAGAAATTTGCTGTTAATCTGAACAAAACCACACTTCAGTGAATAGAGAGGGTTTCTAAGTCATCCTCTAATTTTTACAGACATCGCTCTAAAACTTTGGCCAAATCTTTGTGCAAGACAGCAACTTTAAAAGCAAAACTGCTATATAATAATCCTACCAAAACATGGTGATTATTTAACACTTTCTTTGGTCATTGGTTCCCAGTTCCAGACATCACCGCTCTGTATAAAGGAGGAGGGGGGGTTCACCCACATTAACTAACAGCTCATTTGATTTATTTTTACAGATGAGCTCTCCTCCCTCTAATACCCTAATCAGCATTCATACCTTGCCGTGATGATTCGGGACAATGCTTTTTTATTGAGGAAGTGATCTCACCCTTGAGTGCCAGAATCAGCCTTTTTTACAGCCCATCTCCTCAGGGCCTCATCCATCACCAAGGTGTCTGGGCGACACGGCCGCTAGACACATACTAACTCATTTAAGGAGAGGGACATACGGGGATATATCACTCAAGATCACTAACTCACTTACTGACGGCTGATGTGGTGAAACATCTCCAGCTTGTTCCAAATCCCTTGGTGCTCTTTGTGAGTTTTAACCACAGGTAAATAAGGAGATTATTTAGCTTCTGCTGACAGATAAGGACTGATAAAGGACAAATGGGTTCCCTTGGATTTTAATTTGTCTTTCTATCTATTCATCCATCTTCATTCTTCAGGTTCAGCCGGTCTCATCTACCCTCCTTGTACAAAACAAGATCACATGCTTCGTGTTACAGAACCAATTGTGACTGATTGCAGGCGAAAGCCGCACGTCTCTCTGCAGTTGATACTTCCTCTATCGACTGTAAACTCAATCAAAAACCATGTAATCCTACAAAATATCTGCTTGTTCCATCACCAGTCTAACAAAGGCAGAGCGTTGCTCAGCACGCCTATGATTTCCAATTACTTTTTTAAATGAGTAGTGTCAAACGTGGCTGCAAGAAATGTTGGTTTGTGTTGTTTTGACCCCTTATTTATGCCCACAAGTGATAATGATATGATAACAGTAAAACCTGCACTGTGGCAGCAGCATAAGTAGAGAACAATAAAGTCAAAGAACTCACTCAGTAATATTACAACTTTATCTAAACTCAGCTAACATTAGCCACCACAAGCTACTGGTTATGGCTGTAGCAGCTTTGATGAAGGCCACGAGATGCCGCTGAAAGCCTTGGAGGAGATCTGGTAACCTTCACTAAAGAAAGTTTTATTTCCAAGGTTGAAAATAAACCTTGAAACTCAATGAGTCGTCATGAGTTAAAGCAACATTGTGGAACTTTTTTTTTAACTATGAAATAACTGATTTTAGATCATTTTGCTGGTACACTGACGTGTAATCAGGTGAATGATGTATCTGTTCCCTCTCTGCACACGTACGCCCCTTCTTGCGCTATGTACTTTATTCTCCAGGCATGATCACACTTTCCAGCACCAATTCACACACCGCCAATTATTTCACTGATTTTGGTGAAACTGGATCATATTTTTTGGAGGAAATTCTGGTTTTGCCTCTGATGTCCGGCTGCTGTACATCAACTGTGTGATTTACAGCATTTCCTGGTGGACAGTAAACGGCCGTGAACCATAGCTACTGTTAGCTAATGTTAGCTCAGTCTGTTAGCAAGGCTCCCCGAACTGTAAGCTCAGCCCTTCAAGGGGGTTAGTGGTCCACAGGTGTTTTAGACCACTGAGCAGGCCCGGGGTGCGGGTGAATGCTGATGGGGAGTGGAGCTGGTGTGGTGCCAGAACTGGAGCCAAGCAAGCGGGCGATAGACATAATTACAGAGGCAAAAAGACTGAAGGTGACATTGACAGGGGGAGAAAAGGAGAGAAAAGAAGAGATTGACCGAGCAGTGACAGACAAGAGTAACTCTGGGGTTGAATTTTAGTTGTTGGTGAGAGCTTGGTGAAATAAACGCCTGAAAGACAGACGCCGTGCTGGGCTTCTTGCTGTTAGACTAGTAAGTAATATTAGCTTGCTGCTATGTCAAATGTTGTTGCACCTGCTAGATGTTTGGCTGTTAGCAAAGCTGTCAACTCGCTAGTTTTTGATCATAAATAATACAATCATAAATACACGTGTGTACAGCTGTCAATATTTATGACAGCGGTATGGCACTCTGGGTGCCAAATCGCAAAAATACTTTGGACACAGTGTTCCTTTAACATATGAGTGAACATTCATTTAAAGAGTTTTAAACCTGTCTGTTGTGTACAAACTGTTAAATGCAATGTAAGGATTTGGTCTACAACATTACAAGGTGCTTCAGAAGTTATAAATATATTAATAAAAATTAAACAAAATATGAGCTAAACAAAAAAATATCCTTATATCAGCTCACAACTACATTATAGTGTGTTATAACATGTTTATATACTGCTTATAAATGCAGTCAGAACATAGCATTACCAAATTACTATTACTTTTGACCTAAAACTATAAAAACATGTTGAGAAGGAGTTTCTCAGGATGATTGTACAATGAAGCAATGAGTTGTCCTCCTCTGGCATCTGAAGACCAGCACTCCCCAGAGCCGCTGCTAGACTTCATTACATTTTAGCTGTTAATTATAAATCTCCATCCAACTGGGCTCTGATGGCCTAAATGTGCCATAATGGGCCTTACTTGGAAATCACAGTCCATTGTCAGACTGTGCAGACTAGACTGCTGCGCCCACTTACCAGCTATTAATTAATTTGTTTCAAAGGCTTTCTGTCTCTTTATTGAGAAAGACGACGACACTCAGAAGATATGAGCGTTGCATTAAGGGGATGATCTTTATTGCCCAAGAATCCACCTGAGAATGAAATAGCACGGCACAGCTCATCCAAACAAAGCTTATTTGCATCTTTAAACATCTCTGTTGGCATAAGACATGACGTATATACAGCAAAACGTACAGTACATACATTTAAACTGGCATATTGCTGCCATCAGCTTGTCACAAAAATATGCACGTTATAGTGTCACAGTACCTTGAGTAAAATAAGGAGCAAGACTTGGGCGTCGTTAATTCACTGTACTGAGATTCCTTCCGTGTTTAATCCCTTCATTTAACATGTGTGGAAAAAGACAAATTTCAGATATAACTACTCTTCACACAAAACACACTAACAGATCGACAGAGCGCCATCACCAGTTTCCCCCAAACTTTATGGCTAAAAGGAAAAGTAGTGCACAAATTTCATCCTACACATAGACTTCTACCATAGAGAGGGCATCAGATGCCCCTCTATTCCAGATTATACAGTATGGCAGCCATTTTACATAGTTAAAGTTATATCTATGGGTCTACAACAACTCTACGACATTATGATCTTCAAGTACATACTCCAATTATAATTACTTGAATTTCATGATATGGTATACATAGGTATCAGTGCTGTAGCAGAGAAGCTAGTAAAAAATTATCTTACAGTGATATCATTTAAAAATCTTTTTTTTAAAAAATTATCATCCACTGTAATTGCTTTAATCTACTCTTAATTAATGCCACATTAGTAAATAAAAAAACAGCAAACGAACAGAGACACTTTTAAATAAATATCACTTTGCTGTTGTACAGTCGTACCATGACATTAAGTACTCTTTCCCTGAAATGTTCTTCTAAAATCAGGAGGCCGGTTATTGTTTAATGAGACTCTGACCGCTTTAATCGTCTATATATGAATGTAGTGAATAGATACGTTTGCGATACACAACACAGCAGGGATGCAGGTTTATGTGAATGTCTTACAGGCCACATCATATTATTGTGGACATATGCTGGTATTATTCAATAGTATGAGTCTTTACTCTTTGGCAAGACTTACCTCTTAGGACACATTAACTTTTTCTATACAAAAAGGACAAAGAAAGAAATCATTTAAAGGTTTTCTAAATGCACTAGAATGCAGATTAACAGGCTTCAAGATGGATGAAATAATCCATACGGATCTTCAAGTATCAGGTGGTCTTTTGACAAAAGAAGCTCTACTTTTGGCATGTAACTGTTAATATCTCTAGAAGGCGATTTCTTCTGCTTTTTCTGCTGTTTGTCCATCTGTCTTCAACACTTCAGGAGGGTTGCAGACAGCAGAGATGACAATGTCCTCGTCGTCAAAGACGCTAAATGCAAATTAAACTGCTTCTTTCACTTCCATTCAAACCTTTACTGGGAGTAGGAAGGGTGTTGCTCTAAAAGTGTTCCCGGCTGCTTGCCTATCGGACATACTTTCCGGCGATTGCAGATTCATAACTTTATTGTCAAAGCTGAAATGGACAAATACATAGTGTCAAACCACGGCATTACCCGTTATCCTTCACTTCCCGTCGTCCTAACCTGCTTCCGGGGGTCAGGACGATGGTAAATGGCTGTCCGTGTGTCGGGTCAGGCTTTGGCCTCCAGCAGTTCGAGGAACAGTTTGTGCATAGGCACGCGGCCGTCCTGTTTGATGCTGCAGAAGTGCTGGACAGCACGAGCAGCTGTCTGACGGAGGAGAGGGAGGGTCATGATCAGTTTGCCGGCCCTCCGAGGATCCTCTGGGTGGTGGGTGACCTCGTAGTCCTGTAGGGCCCCATGAAGGACGTCCTGGAGTCTCTGAACCGCTTCTGAGTCCTCGATTTGCATGGAGTCTATAAAGAGAGATGGAACTGAGTGGCGGTAAATACAAAATTACAACTAAGCTAGAGGCTCTGTGAGGCTAAAGTTAGACACAGCGGTGCTTTGACCTAACACACTAGCTTGGCAACATGCTTACAATGACAATGCTGATATATAGCAGGTATAACATCTAGAGCCACACTGCTGGCAATTGTGCCGAACTCTGTAATATGTCTACCTGAGTTGGCGAGTGCGATAGCCTTGAGGACCACAAACTCCTCCTTCTCCAGCCCCATGGTTTTATACTTCTTCACCAGCTGCAGGATGGCGTTGTTAAGGTCAAGCAGGCCGGCCAGCTTCGACTGCTCCTCGTCCATGATGTAGTCCTCAGCGTACACCAGCTTGTCCTCCATGCCCAGCGAGCGGAAAACCACTCGAAGAATCAAAATCTCCATCCAGCCGCTCTGCAGTAAACTCATCTGGTCAGCCAGAGAGAGGGAGGGGAAGCCTAGAAAGATGAGAGGATGAAAAAAAAATGACCCGTTACTTGTGATGCAGAAAAGAAAGACTGCAACACTCACGTCGGGACAAGTTTGACGTATGAAGGTCTCGTCAAGGTTAGTCTTTGACCTGTAAAAATATATTGTATTCTGTGGCTTTGGAGGGAGCTTTCTAAAGTCGGGAACGACTTAAATTGAGGACGTGCATGATGGGAATTGTAGCATTCAGCTTTTTTGAAGACATAATAGGAAGCTACAGCCAGCAGTTAGCTTAGCTTAGCAGGGCATGAAGACGGTTAGCAGGGTGAAACAGCTGGTTTTACTTCTAAAACAATGACTCAATTTTCGTAAAATATTTGATTTTCTGCCGAGAGTTAGATGAGAACATTGATACCACTTTTAGTTCTGTGCAATAAATATGAATCTGGAGCCAGCGTGGTTAGCTTAGCTTAGCATAAAGACTGGAAACAAAGCAAATGGCAAAAAAAAAGTGTGTGTGGTGATGTTTTTTTTGGTTTTGTTTTTTGCTGGATTTGCCCTCAGTTACTGCTTTAGAGGTGCTGGTAGGCAACATTTGTTACCTTTGGAGCTAAGTTAGTTGTTTCCACCACTTCCAGATGCTAAGCTAGCAGTCTCTTTGATTGACAAAGCTGCATAGCCTTCTCCTCTTGCTTTAGTTGATGACTATTTAGCTTGGTGACAACTACATCAAGTTTAAACAGTGGTTGACTGTCTATATGATAATAATAATTTGTATAATAATATCACAGATGATACAGATTAGAAGAGCACAATGCAAAGGGCATAACAAAGGACAGAGGGAGTGAATAGGTGGTGAATTTAATTACACTCTGTAGGACACACCCACTTTGATTGACAATTACACCCCACAGGAGCATGATTAAACCTGCTCACGTCCCACACATAAACCTGCATAGACACGCTCACACACGCGTTTACTGTAATTAAATAGACAATTTTACAGAGCGAGGGGAGGAAGGGGAGGCGTTTGTATTTTTGACACCATCAGTGATTGTTATCAGGATCCATTGCTCTTTACAATCACCACAGGGACGCCAGTGGCGCCCCTTTCCCTACTATCGCTCCCTGATTGATTGGAAACGCTGTCTGTGCACAATTTCATTGGTCGATAGGGATCAGTATTCTGGCACTGGATCATCGATCAGGGACAGAGACCTGTGCGAGTGTGTGTGATGAAATCTCAGGCAATATATTGATAGATTTAAGGACAAATACAAGTTAAACCTTCAATAAAGAGACAAGGCCACGTTTCCAAGAGACAAATGATTTTTTTTTTTAAAAGCAAAGGGCACTGAGGGCAATACGGAGAGAGAAATTGTCCAGCCAGTGTTAGTTGTATCATATCAACAACAACGCACCAGCCAGTCACACCATAGTCGCTTTCACACACACACACATTTGACGGCCAACTCGCAGCACAGACTCAAAAAGGCCAAAAGCAAAGAGGACAGTTGGTCTTTAGCCAGCTCATCTGCCAGTCTGGCCCTCAGACTTCAGACCACATCACTGTCAATCTGCCTGATAAGAGCAGACAGAGAGGAGGGGGAGCAGCCAAGACAGTAGCCCCATCACACTCACCTCCCCCTGGGCAAAGAACTCAGATGGCCCGGGCCACTTTGCCCAGGACCCTGGTTCTCCCAGCAATGGGGGCCGTGTGGCCTGCCACTCATCCAGACCTGATGTGACATGACCATTACGCTGCTAGGAGGGGGCAGTCTTTTTTATATCCATTCTCTCTTTATCTATCTTTCCTTCTTTTGTGTCCCGGCGATTGAGCTTTCTCTTCTACATTCTCAACCGGTTCCTTGAATGATGCTTTTGTGCCTTCATTGTGTCTCTTTATCTGCCATTTTAATTCTCTCCCTCTCTTTCTGTTGTCTCTCAAACTGACAAATTTCAACAAACAATCAGTCACTGTTATTTTTTTAGTTTATTTTTAGTATAGAAAAATATTATCTGAGCACAAAATAATATTTCAAATTCAGTCTGAAAAGGAGCCAAAAATATGTAATTTTCTCTGTTGTTTTAGAGGGATTACAGAGGAACACTAATTTCAGCATTTGTTAAGGTGTAGCCAGTTGTTTGGTGTTTAAAACTCACACAGGACTTAATTATTAATTATTAAAATCTGTCCATTTAATTTTCTGTTAAGAAATAGTTTTAGGGAAAATGTCTATTTGCTGACTTATCGGCACTGGATGAGATGAGAAGATCGATACTACACTCATATCTGCATGTTGAATATGAAACTACCACCAGCAGTTAGCTTAGCTTAGCACAAAGACTGGTAACAGGTGGAAACAGCTAGCCTGATTTTGCTCGAAGGTAGAAAAAAATCCACCTACAAACACGTCTAAAGCAACTCAACTGTTTATCTCCCAGTTGGTTTCACAAGTCAGGATGTGTCCTTAATATTTAGGGGAGAAACAAAAGTCTGGTAAGTTTAGCCTTTTCAACTTTTCCATTTCATCAAAAAAACAAAAAACAAAAAAGTAATCAAATCATCCTGAAATGTTACTTAAGGGAGGAGTGTATCACGGCCCCATTAATTATCTGTTGCATCACAAACATTAGCTGACATTAATGAATTCTTTTTGAAATGGATGTGAACTGAAGCCTGTTTATCTGCCTCACTTCGCCCGATGGAGCTGCATCTTTTGTTGCATTTCATTTTGTCTTTTGTGACATTTCAAAACTAAAAGTAGATTGTGCTTGACAGTTGGATGAAAACATGGCTCCCTCTCTCTCCCTCTCTCTCTCTCTCTCTCCCCTCAGGTTGGTATCCGCTCCATGTACAGCCGCCTCTCACCGCTGCTCCACTCTCCCAGCCAAACCCTCCACTGGCAAAGGGCTACAAATACACCCATCATTTGGACTCTGTCTGTCTCGTGCGCTGACAGTAAAGAGCCGACAATGGAGAAGAGAGGCAGACATCAACAGCCCATGGGGGTGAGAAGAGGGGGCGGGGGTGAGGAGGAGGAGGAAGGAGGAGGAGGAGGAGGAGGAGGAGGAGGAGAAGGTGATGCTATTCTTCCTTTTCTAGCAGAACAATGGAAATGCTGATGAGGGACACCAAACACCAACACACACTCACAAATGGTTGCTTAATGTCCACTGTGTACGTAGAAATCCGAGGACAAATATAGTAGACACGCACACACACACACACACACACACACCTGCTTTGTTTGTTTTGTAAGCATTTCAGAGACAAGACATCAACAAAAAACCCAGGTGTTTCCCTGGTGATGTTTTGGGTGTGGATAACCATGGCTGATAAAGCAGTGAGGGATTCAGTTAAGAGGAAAAAGATGATAAGAAAACAGGACAGGAGGAACTCTGAGAGACGATAACGCCTCCAGTATACTGATCATTGCTGGAACTTGTAGCTGTACAAAGGTTTTCTGCATACTTGCGGTTAATTGTTTAATCCCTTACACCCTCTTAAGGTTGAAAAAATGATCTTACACCACCCAAGTTGTCTTGTACTTTTCCCCACAACTTTGGCTCGAAATATTTGCTTCTGGAAACTTTGGAATCTACACTGGAATTAAATAGTTTTTGGCACAGCATGACTTTGTAATGACTGACCCACTGCTGAACCGCGTTTGTGCTTTCACGTGTAAAGGTTTCCAAGTATCAAAAAGCAGACCTGCACACCTCTATTGCCACCGCATACGATTACAGCCGCCAACATAGCTGCATACCAGCGTTTTAATCCCACTAATCTGTCAGTATGCACTTCCCCTCTCCTTTCCACTCCCTCATCCAAAGACACGGTCATGGACATGCCTTCTGCTGCGCTTGTGTCAGAGGAGACGCTAAGTGTGTTCCAAGTGTTAGGAGGATTTCCGTAATTCAGAGGCGGCTACGGCCCAGGAAATGAATTAAAACTCCCAGGTGGTCACTGGTCATCTGGTTGATATATATTAGGAACACGCTGGTCAGCAAGGGCATGACACGCACACCCACACACACACACACACACACATGGATGTAGGATGACTGACAGATAACACACAGCCTCCGCCAAATGCCCTCTCTCCTCTGGGCATCCAGCGAATGTCTTGGCAACCACAAGTCACAACAATCTCCGCCTCTGATCTGATTATAGACTTAATGTGAGCTAATGTGTGCGCTGGATTGCGTGAGCAAACAACTGACTGGCTGACTAATTGAGTGAGACTGGAGGGGGGTTTCTGTCTGGATCGTACCTGGGATGTGTTTGGCCCAGCCGATGTTGACCACCAGCTCCCTGTCTGCCAGGTCACACAGCGTGGTCAGAGCTTTGATGTCGCTCTCTGGTACAGTCGGGTCTGGCATGGCGAAGATGCCCTCTGGCTCGGCCACCAGAAGCAGAGACACCACTTTGTTTTCTACCACGCCGCCAACAGTGACTGAGAGAGATGGAGACAGTAAAATGAGATTTTTGTTAGAATAACTAATAAAATCACATCAGCAGCATTAGAAACAATCACAGTAGGGTGTTTTTTGTCTTTATTTGACAGGACAGGCAAAGACAGACAGGAAAGCAGCATGATAGAGGTGGGGAAAGACACCCAGCATAGGACCACAGGCCAGAGTCGAACACTTGTCGCTAGAAACCATTTTCCAAGATTATTTGAAAAGTCCTTGGTTTTATGGGGGTTATTTTTCTTAGCTTGAAGTTGTCAAGATGTGTGACTTTCACAGACAGCAGTGAAGTTCATTACAGCCATTTAAAGCTCCAAAAACTACAGATGGAATAGCAGATGCTGTAAAAAAATGATTGCAAAATGATTGAAAGCACAGCTTGCAGACAACAAGACAGGTAAAGTCACCCCTTATATGATTAAGGAACCCATTAACATAGACTTCTCTTAATTAGTACAGTACAAGTTCATAACGCAGCGCCACGGCTCCTGGAAGCTTTTATTTGTACACTTACATGTTCTTTTCTGAGGCAAGGCATTCTGTGGGTGCAGGTATGGGCTGTTCTCAGCGTCTATTCTCCTCTTGTACTTCTGTCTGCCGCCTCGTACCCGGTCCAGGCGCACGCCTACAGAAACGTAAACACGGGACATTAATGATGCATTCAGCATAACAGTCACACTCTAAATATATACGCCTGTTTGTCCTGATATCACAGGATGAAGTACTAAATACTCACTCACACACACTGGGTGAACAAAAACTAAACTAAACGGTGACTGGCACTTCAAATACGACTGAAAAAAAGGAACTTCTTGTTTGATTTTATGGTCAAAGCAGACATCTAGATTGTGAGATCACAGAAATTCTAATCATAAATCTTTATTTCATTAGCAGTGAGTTTTAATCCTGCTTGGATCTTCAGTGAGTGTGCAGTCATTGCTTTCTTCATTAACACACAGATCAAACAGGCAACCAGTTATCATAAGGAGGCTTCACAGCCCTGTGAATCATCGGGATGTTGCCTAATCATCTGCTCACATGTCCTAACGATCCCAAGGAGAGTGAACAGGACATGTCTAATGCCGGCACGCAGCAGCACGCATCCCGAAACACGATACCCAACGAGTTTTAGAGCAGCCGATGACAACTGCTCATCTTAACGAGCATTGTGGTAACCTTGTCACCATGCCGATAGGGATATAAGTGTGTAGGTGTGTGTGTGTGTGTGTGTGTGTGTGTGTGTGTGCGTGGATAAGAAAAAGCTGATTGGATGTGTGTTCATGGATGAGAAATACCCATGAGAGTAAGAGTCACAAGTGCATCTCTAAAGAAAATGTGTATGAGATTGAGATGAGATTGTATGTGTGTGTGTGTGTGTGTGTGTGTGTGTGTGTATGTGTGTGTGTGTGAGCGTGACTCAGGAAGCCTTTAGTATAGTGGTGTTGGGTTACCTGATCTACACAGTGTAAATGGCCACGGATAGATCTATAATGGCACTCGCCTCTGAAAGAGACACTCTGAGGGTATTATTTGCCCACTTGACACCTTGCGGTGACACTCCATCCCTTTGAGCCCGCTGCCTCCCGTTCTTATTCTTACTTATGTATATATTTATGGAAAGCATGCATGGACATCTGCATGAAGAGACACAATGTCTTCTTAATCAGGCATGTGAAATGTGTGGCGGGGTCATTTCAGTTAACGGAAAGGTTCTTCATTTTTGGCATCAGTGTTTGATAACGCTGTTTTGTATCATTTTACAGTGACACTGTTATCATTGCAACAGTTTTATAGATGTTCTGCTTTAATAGAAAGCAAAAAGCGCTTATGTTTAGTGATGTGGTCTGATGTGAGCACAAAATCATCTGAATAAATGAGAACAGTTTTGGTTATTTTATGGGATTTGTGTATTTGAGTTTTTCCACTTTAGTCTGGTTTGAAGTGGGTGGGGATGAAGGTTAAAAGGTGATATCATATATAATAATATATAAACACTTTTTCAAGAAAATACTTAAGATGTGATTTGTTCTCTTTAACTGGGGCTGAACAATAAACTGAATCAACTTAATTACAGACTTGCGACTATGTTTCCAACCCTAATTTACTCTTATTAGAGTTTTCAGTAAATAAATATGTTTATGACGGATGAAAGCTCCAGGAAAAAAAAAAAAATTAATATGTGTTTCTGAAGTTTGGATTGTTTCGTCAAACTATTTCAAAGCCTGACACACAGTCGTAAAAGTGTTACAGGCAAAATTATAACAAGTACTACTGAGCTCAGATGTCAGCAGATCCATCATGTGTGACAACTGAGCAAATGAAGACATTGTAATATGGTTGAGAGCTCTGGAAAAAGCTAGTAAACTGACCTTTAGTTGGGATTGTTTTGTTAAAATGAATAACTATAGATCCAATAGATTGAATCCAATTTAAGTCCAGAGTCCAGAGTTTTTAAGGTGAGATGTGAGTTGGCAGTTTTGGGGTTAAGAGGATGAAGTGACAAGCTTGTTCACAAGAAGATGAGCGAGGTATTAAAGAAGAGATTGGTCGGGGTAAACTCACTACCCTCTGACCCTCTGGTGATGTCATGAGGGGCAAATAGTAAGTGTGGATTATCCTGGGCACTTGGCAGGTGCCACTCCGAGGTGTGTGAGATGAGGGATGAGGGCGCTTAGATGTGTGTTGTCATCAGATTTAACACAAACTGTTGGCAAACACTGGATTAAATGGCAGGACTTTGGTTTGTTCAATAGGAAAAGTGTGTTTTATACGGGTATATTTGTGTGTGTGTGTGTGTGTGTGTGTGTGTGCGTTTGCGCTCAGATCTGACAGTTATTCAAACACACACATCTGAGCTAAGTGTAACTCTTCACAGTGGAATGTGCTGACAACCAAAAGGCCAGGAATAGCTTTGGTGGATAACAGACACACACACCTCCTCCCCGTTCGTCTGTACAGCCCATCAGAGTTCGATAAACAGGGACTACTCAGACATTGATCTATTTTTTGCCGCTTTCATCACTCAGCCTTCTTTTGAGGGTGTCTGGATCTTCGCATGAGCTGGCTTTACAGGTTCCCAAAACGCAGCAGAGATCAGGAGCGGGGACGTCCAGCCTCTGATCCATGCTGATCCATGTTCCACCGTGATCTGGTGGCAACGCTGCTTTCCACCTCCATCACTACTGCTGCCACCGCCGGCATGTGTTCAGTATAAACAATCCCACGCTTCTCAGATATTGTGACATATGTACACATAGCCGCCCCCCAAACGCCAATGTGGCGTTACATTCCCTGCACACTGCTTCTGCTTAACGAATGAAAAAGGATTTGGAAAGTTGGCAGTGAAAAGCACACATAGTCCTGTTCTGTTCTGATGCTTTTCTCAGAGTACAGATTAACACAGCATGATTAACACACCTGAGACCAAATCATTTCAGCCAGCAGGAAGTGGGGATGAGACGGCGAGGAAGAGACAAAGAAGGACAGAAAGGTACTTTATAGAGGTTCTGCTGCACCACTGACCATATTTCTTAGGGAACATGAGCCATTAAAACACAGGATCACACAATTACACTTGGTATCTTTTGAAATATTGCACACATTTTGCTAACATACATGTTTTTACTGCCCTTAGAAGCGACAGCAAGTGTAGAATTGAGCACTAAACAGGGCTTAATCAAATCCTGCCTGGGGTCTATATGTCTTTTAGCTGTGTATTTAATACGGCTCTGACTCTCCCCATTAAACCTCACAGCTCCTCTGTCTCAGCCTTTACTGCGGCCTCTCCGGGGAAGAGGGGCATTACGAGACACGGTGAAGCGCGTTACGAGGGCGCTTACGACGGGAGTTACGAGGGGCAGTTCGCATTTCATGGAGGTCCAGGAATCCCACAAGGCATCTGGAGGAATTTACGAGGGGGGAGGGAAAGCAAAGGGGGTGGCGAGAGGAGGAGGAGGAGGAGGGGGTTGAGAGGCGGACTGGGATGCTGTTGATACCCTACCCTATTAAAAGCAGCTAATTTAGAAAAAGGGCGCACACACACACACACACACACACACACACACTCACTCACTCACAAAAACACACAGAGGTATGGGCATAAATGTGACTGCGAACTGACTGTGTGTTTAAACAAACTCATATACACAAACTGATACACGTGTAAAGATGCAATAATTCTGTCCATCCATAACTCACACAGACAAACACACACACACACACAGCAGCAGCAGCAATAAAATGCTGGAGATGAGTAGGTGGTATTAAAGGATCATTCCAGTTTATTACAACTGGGATGTTGTTTTCATAGTTTTGGACACCATTTCTATCGGTTATGATAACATCATATTTATCGAAGCAACTGCTGAGATCGAGGAGCATGGCGACGTCGCTACAACAAAGTCTGACAGGGCAAGAAAACCACAGACAAGTGAACAATTTAGCCACTTGATTTGGAGGAAAACCAAAAACGATGGTAACAATCCGCTATTGTATTGACGCTATTGTAGCATGTTTTATCCCCCAAATTTTGGATAAACTGTGTCCTGTTAGTGAACGAGCTAGCATGCTGCAAGCAAGAAGTAAGCATCTTTCCTCTTCAGTAACTGTTGAATAAAATGGTTAAATTAAAGGTCCAGTGTGTAGAATTTAGTTGCATCTAGTGATGTAATTGCTGCATTGCAATCTCCTCACATCACATCCACACATCCTTGTGTAAAGGAGAAACAACATTTGAAAGGCCCTGTCTAGAGTCAGTATTTAGTTTTTCTGTTGTTGTCGGCGTTTCAACATGGCGGCCTCCATGGAAGAGGACCCGTTCCCACTGTAGATATAAAAGGCTAATTTTTAAGTAACAAAAATGAAAAAGATTCTTATTGTCAGGTGATTATACATGCATGAAAACATAGTTAGAATATTATTTTCTATGTCTGCCTTATTCTGAAAATAGAGGGCCCTGATCTTACACACTGGACCTTTAAATCCCAATTAAATGCTTCATCGTTACATTTACTATCCACAGTGCACCACATACACAAGCAAAGACACAAAGTTTTATCTCCTCTCCCCTCTTTATTATCATCTCTTGGCCCTACACAGCATGCAGCAAGTGGCCGGTACAGTAGGAGGTCGCTAATGTTTTCCTTTTTGAGTCACTTCTAAATCTGGACAACAATATGTCACCAGACAGGCACACAGTCGGACTAAAGGAGCACCTGACCGCTGTCACAGACTCTCTGTGTGGCATACATAAATGTCACGACTCTCAGCTCGTATTTTTGAGCATTACGCTTTGAACATAAAGTTTTGGACATTAGTAACTAGCTGCACAAAATCTTGAAATGTGAAAGCTCATTGCTAAAATTTTTTGGTGTATTTTATATTCCAGGCTGACTTCGGTTGGTTACTTGCCGTCTTCTCATTAAATTCCCAACTTGCAAATATGTATCTTAAACTTTTTAGTCTCTATGTTTTAATTTTAAGGAGCCCCTAGCAACGACTAGCTCCATTATCTCACTAGCTGCTGCAGTGTTACACACACACCTACACACAAACACTGGCAGATTTCCAGAAGCTATTTCAGAGGAGCGCTGGTGAAGCAAAGACTGACACAATTGAACAGTTAGTAGCCTTCTCCGCCCTCTCCATGCATTGTTCAGCCCTGTGTTTACTACACACACACACACACACACACACACACACACACACACACACATCACAGCTGGCACTAAGGGGCTGAAGTTTAACTGTCAAAAGTTTTAGGTTTCACTGGAGTCTGCAGAACCACAGTACATGCCATCACCAGTTTATCAGGTGAGACATTGAGAGAATCTCAGCTGGTAATCAGGGTATTGTTTCCAGGAATGCACAACAAAGAGACTGCAGCCAGACTTGTGTTAGCCGTCACTCTCAAGGTGCTTTTTCTCCATCTCAACTGTCTAAAGGATGAAATTTGAACTTCTGCCAAGTCAACAAACCGATCAATCCCCAAAAAGGCTACTCAAACAATGATCTGACCCAGGTCTTAAAGATTTTTTTGGTGTATAGCTGACCTTCTCTCAACATGCCCACAGACAGACACTTCACAAATCGACAGGCCTGGCAGGACTTCCTCCTTCTCTTGGTGATTTCACATTCATTGGACGCTGGGCAGCTGTATTCGATGTTACCTGGAGGCAGAGAGAGAAGAGAAGAGTGGGAGAGAGTTTTAATGAAATTGCATTGTCAGTGGAGCATCAAAATTATAGTTAATCATCTCTTAACAAAATTCTCATATTGAGATTCAGAGATTGACTAAAATGTCTCACAGCTTCAGATCTTAAAGGGTCACTCCAGCGAATTAGTATTGTACTATCATAAGACGGGGGACAGCTTTATATAAAAGAAAAGAACTACTTTTAGTTCCTGGTGTGGGTCATGCCCCCAAAACATACACTTCCCATAATGCATCTGGAATTGGACCGGCCCTGCCTGGTCAGGGCTGTTTTACTACAGTACGACATTAAATAATAGGCTGTGAAGTACTCCTTTGGACAAGTTAACTGAACTTCATGTGTAAAATCAGTGGAGTGCACTCTTGAGAATAAACATTAATTGTGGCTTAATCACTCTCAAAAAAAAAAAAAACATGCTCTCAACACATAATTGGGAGTAATAGTCATGGCAGCCAAATGTGCACATTAAGCCCGATGGCATTCGCCCAGTTGCAGTCGCTCTCAGCTGCCACCCTAGATCAGAAACAGGAAGTATCTGATGAGCCAGACATCAGATCTCCCCGTTTGATCTGACAGCCTCTCATCCTCTTTGCCCTTTGAACTCATTTACAGTGGCCAAACTTCTAGAGGCCTGAACACGACGCAGCCTGCCAGGTCCCCGACCGACAGAGCACAGGGCGATCCTTTTAATACACCCGCACCGCATGCTGCTGGCTCTCGCCACTGGCGGCTTTCGGGGCTGAAGCGAGTGCGCACACATTCAGCACCATATGTTATCTGAAGCTTTAAAGCCTAAACTCAAACATGTTGACTGTATACACCGTGAGCTGTAAGTTTAACCTCATATCAGCTGTTTGCAAACAGGTCTTTATTCAAAACCTTTCTGCAGTTTGAGAGGCAGGAGGCGGAAGCTGTGAGCTAACTGATGAGGGCTTATTTATACCTAAACAATCGCTCAGGGTACGACTGCATCTGCACCGTGTTGCTTGTAAAACAGGTTTATATGATGCAGGAAGACATTATCAGCCATGCACAATAAACTCTGTTACTAAGTATAAAACGGAGCATGTTCCTGGGCATAAATGTGTGTTTTGTGTGTGTGTGTGTGTCTGTGTGTCTCCCTAACCCTGGATGGTCCTCTTGAAAAAGGCCTTGCAGGCCTCACAGGAGGCCACACCATAGTGGTAGCCTGAGGCCACGTCACCGCACACCAGACACAGCCGCTTGGCCACCGTGCCCAGCATGAATTCGCACTTCACTGGGCTTTCTTCCTCCCCAAACCTCCTGGATAGAGATGAAGAGGAAGAGAGGAAGTGAAGGGGAGACGTTAGGAGGAATGTGCTTCTATTTAACACCTGAAGTGGGGTAAAATACTCAAAATAAAAGACAGCAATAACGCATACACCAACCTGTTTGTTCCGACATTGTTGGCTAACCCCGCTGTGTGACCATAGAGGCCTGGCGAGTCCAGCCCATTGCTGTGATTGTGGCCTTTGATCAGGGGCCCATAGCTGGAGTTTGTGTCTGAGGAAGAGCTTCCAGGGCTGGGCTGAGCCGGGCTGACGTCGCCCTGAGAGCTGGGGCTGGGGCTAGAGGGTTCACGCTTTATAGTGGAGGGACAGGTGGGGTCCAAGCCCCTCACTGACATCCTGCCGAGATGTCTGGAAAAAAGAGAAGAGGGAGGAAAAAAAGAGGAGAAAATGGATTAAGTTTGATTGTATATGCACCTTATTGTCATACATATTCATGACGGTGAGAGATTTGACTTTCAGCTCAGCTTTATGAGTCACCTTGGTATTGTTATTAATATTAATGACTGGTAATTGACCTTCAAGTCTGCAGGCTCTGATTAGTTTTATTAAGTCAGGCATCATTTACACAGATAGTAATCAACTAATAAGAAGATACCATTAATATGTGTATTTCCAAACCACATACATGACTACAAAGGCCTTTATTTTCTCATCGGTCTCCTGATGCTACCTCCACACCTCCATCTCCACCCATCTTCATTCATGCATCCATCCATCCCAGGCCTATCTAAACCAGCCGTTTGTGATTTCCCACATATGCAAAGTTGCTGTCCATTACACTGCTTTGTTTTTAAAGAGAGTGATTGCTTAAGCAAACCTAGGGAAATAACAAAACCAACAATCGTCAGCATCATCGTTGACATTATGCTCAATCCGAAACGCGGTCGTCTTTCCCTCTCTATTGTCTCTTTGTGTCTCTCGGTTACTCATCGCCATCCACTTGTCAAACACTCCGCGGCCTACGACAGCTAACAGGTTGTTACAACGGTCAACAGCTTTGGGTTTTTTCTTCACTGTTAGGAAATTGTGTAGACATTAAAAGAAATCTACTCAATGAGACACTAACAAATGATTTGCAATGCAATAGCTAAGATAAAATGTCAGTGCTTGTTAATTTTTTGTGCATTGTGCCCAGAAAGCTGATCCAAAAATCACTAAAAAGAGAGCAATAAAGAATTGTTTCAAGAATACTTTGATCTCTGTCTTTCTCTTAATAATTATCTATCTATATATTTATATAAATATATACACACATGTATGTTTGTCGTATGTCTTGGCATTGCTTACATATTTTTAGAAGTACTTTACCTCCATTATAACTGCTTGAAATAAATCTTCTTCGAGGCCTGCATGTTAAAGTGTGTATCATTACTTTATTATTGGATTACAATGTGACCACAACAGACTCTCTGTCACCACGCCGAGGACAAAAAAGCATCTGAGACCAGCTGAGGTGTACAGTAGGCTCACAGGCATGTGATCTGCACTCACACACACACACACACATCCTGAAACCACACACACACACACACACACACACACACACATACTCTCACACCGTGGCGTCAGGCGTTCATGCATGGATGTAAAAATAAAAATCATAGACAGGCAACCACTTCTCTACATACACTTTAGATTCACGTGATGGGGAACATGTTCAAGCTCTCACACTTACAGACACATTTTAAACCAAGTGTCTTCATAAACACCCCAGCACATACTTGCATGCAACTGTTTGTCGCCAGGCCAACTTTAAAAAGCCCTCTGCTGTCTCACTCTCTGTCCCACACCTCTACATACAGAAAATCGCACACACACAGTATCCACACAGCCGTACGTCTCACCCACTTTCATCTTAGCCTGACGAGGTGGATGTTAAAGCCAGACTGTTTCCTGTCATGTAAATAAGGGTTTTCTTAGCCACAAGTCATTTGGTAGGCAAAAAGATTGGCTGCTTTTAACCACCCCCAGAGTAAACCATGGGCACGCGCTATTGACCCCTCTACAAACCCGCAAAGACAGACGCACAGATGCACAGTCAGAGACAGACAAGTCCCAACAGTAAACGTCTCTATGAGACAGCCAAGCAACTGTAGTGACACCACATCAGACCATCTGCTGTCTTAAGTGGGGCTGGGTATTGAACCTAAACATTGTCTACACTATAAAAATTGGTCAACTCCAAAAAGTTGGCATTGAACTTCATACTAATTTGACTTCAATCAATCAATCAATCAATTTTCAACCAAATTATAATTTATCCCATTTTAGACTGTAGTTTAGGTCAACTTCTTGTTCAACTGTTTGTAACATAAAACCTGTATCAGTTTATGTTTTTGGTCACGTATATAGACCGTAACAATTGACCTCATAAAAGTGTTATGGCGACCGTGCTAGCGAACATTTAAACCTCCAACAGACAGGGAGCAACATTAGCATTCATTTGGAGTCGTGTTCGGGTCACCTGCCGAAGTGCAAGTCCGATATTCGCTCCGCTTTTAGCTCTATTTTGGTCTCCACCACCTGCTGAAAGAAATATTTGGCTCTTTAGCTGCTAAATGCTGCGTTATGTCAAATAGCTAGCTGCTAATATTATTCTGTGGTTGGGAACAAAGTCAACTGGAGAGGTGAGAGTGAATTAAAAAAAAGAAAAAGTTGTGGGCAGTGAAATCAAAACAATTAGCTTAAGGATGCTAAGGAGCTCCATAGAGCTGGATAACAGTGCAGCTATAAATAGTGCTAATAGGCTAATTAGTGCTAAAATTCAGGCATCTGCGCCAGTATTGAAACATTTCCAACAATACCCAGCCAATAATCTTAAGCCACCAAATTTTACCTCAATTACCATTTTAACTCCTCCCTCACTCACCATCTCTCACCGCTCCAATCCACTTTGAAGACCATAAAAACAGAACACTGAAGAGATTTCAGTCTCCTTTTAAAGTGACTCACTGGTTTACTTATTGGCTATCCATCACAGGCGTCCATATTGCTGTGTCAAGTCTCTGACAGGTACAGAGTGAGATATTCTTTGTGCTCTCCCATTATAATGCATCCCAGGGTGGATGAAGAGGAGGAGGAGGAGGAGGAGGAGGAGGGGGTTGTTGGCATTTTGCTTTCATAATGAAATGACATTAGAGTGGGGTGATCAGATGTGATGTAATATTCACTCTGACAGATTACTAATCTACAACTCCACATAAAAGCCCATCAAAAGACGGTTGCAGCTCCCACAGCAGCACGCAGCACGGATAAATCAGAGAGAGAGAGAGAGAGAGAGTGTGTGTGTGTGTGTGTGTGTGTGTGTGTCAGCGGGTATTCAAAGTTATCATACCTTACCCCTTTTGTGTCCTAGTATCCAAAACAGCCCTTATTGCACCTTGGTAACAAAAGCCAAAATGCAGCGTGAAACGACAAGGAGACACAAAAAGAAAAAAAAAAAAAAAAGGAGAGAAGAAGAAGAAGAAGAAGACGACGAGAGGCGGGAGGAAATTACAAGAGAGGCAGACAGATAGAGGGAGTGTGAAAAGGCCAGGCAGGGACAGAAAGAAAGGGGCAGTGCTGTGGCTCATTAACCTGGGGGTGTTGAAAGAAAAGAGAGAAGGCAACACTCACTTTCAAATGAGCAGAGTCATAATGCAGACAATGACCCAACGGATGAAGGAAGGAGAGGGAGAGTGAGAAGAAAACAGGGAGGGAAGGAAACACAGAAAATAAGAGGGAACTGACCAAGAGGTAAAAAGAAAATAGAGTAAAAGGCAAATCTTCAGGCTTTGGGGAAGTGAAAATAAAATGCAAAGCAACAAAGAGTCTCTATGAAAAAGCACAAAAAAAGAGACGCTAACCTTTCAGTAATAACCCCAAACCTAAGGAGCAGTTATTTAGGTCAGAGGGTCTCACTAGTGTGTTTTACTGATGAGCTAGTAGGAGATGAGCAGGGATCAGTGGCACCCCCAGCCAGCCATAAGAGCCTTAGTCAGGCTTTGGACGAAGCTGTTAGCTGGGAGATGAGGTGCCTGCGGCTGGAGCTTGGACCCGCAGGCTCTGGAAACATGGATAGCGTGCCATACAGGGGATCATCCACAGCCATCGCCACCTTTTCTCCCATTCTTTATCTGGCTGCTTCTGTCACCAGCAATCAGCCAACCTGTACATCCATGTACGTCTTTTTAGTCCCCGTCTGTCTGTGTGCCCGTCTCTGAATTCTCTTCTCTGCTGGGGGAAAGTTAATTTCAATCCTAAAATGCTCGATGAGATGTGTTTTCAGAGACGGGTGATTATGCCACAGCTGATAAAAGGCACGGCGGTGATGATAATGAACACATTTTTTTTTTCTTTTTTTTTATGATTGCAGAATAGAAAGGCAATCAAAAAGCAGTCTCGGGGTAATCAAACAGCTGCTTGGCACATCTTGTCACAGGCTTTCATTTGCGTTTCGTTTTCGTGTTGGCGTGTCTGCCAGCCTCAGATGACCCCACGCAGGGACTAGTTTCCTCCAAACTGACACTCACTATCAACAAACAAACAAGGTGGACAATGACAACTGTAAGCAATGCAAACAAACCTCCACGCCTGGGAAATCTCCCCCAAAGCACAGAAAGACATATAGAGCTGCGGTGATTACTCAGTTAAATGAGTAGTAAGCAACAGAAATTATCACCAATTGTTTGAGAATTTTCTGATTTTTATGTGTAATTTAAATCTGGCTGTTGGTTAGATGAAGGAAGATGTTTCATAAACTTTACAGTTAACTGATGAATCAAGGAAATCATCTGATGAATCGCTAAAAAACTAACTGACAGGGTTATCAGCAGTGACTCTGCAGGCCTAAAACTGGACATTAATGGCAAATATTAAATAAAAAAAGGAAGATAATCATAGACATTTAGGATAATTTGAAATGTTTATGTGCGTTCCTCTAAAAGAAAACGGAAACGATGAAAACGTAACAAGTGGATGAGCGAATATTGTGAAAGTTTTCTCGTGAATGTTCAGGACACAGTGATGATGCTGAAGCACAGCACTCGTGTGACGGACCCCGATTCTCACACTCGGACTCTCTTTATATGCAAAGTCATTTTTGGATGACGAACGCACAGATTTGTCATGAATGAAACTGACTCTTTAAACGCATAACGCATACAAATAGAGAAAAGCAGCAAATATGTGCAGACACTTATGAGTCATGAGACACAAACATAACGTCCCACAAATCAAATAAGGAAGGAAGGAGTCATTATTGCTGTAACTTTCACCGCACAATGTTCACGCCGGTGTGACACATGTTCATTTTGAGACTCCACGCTTTGAGCCTTTGCAGAGAGAAAGTACTTACTCTGTGTCAGAGTGGTAGGTGAAACACTCTGGGAGGTAGAGGTCGACTAAATCCATGTGCACTCTGCCACCATGCTCCGAAGAGGAGAAAAATGTTGTGTCAGGGGACGTCTGTTCCTGTTTGCCTCTGCTTCTCTTTGTCTTTTTTCCTCTCTCTCTCTCTCTCTCTCTCTGTCTCTCTCTCCTCTACAGATTTTATAAACTAACTGCACCCTTCACTGCGCTGTTTGTCACTTTCTCTTTATTCTGCCTCCAAACTTTGTCTCCATCTACTGCCCTTGTGTCACACTCTCAGCTGCTCTCATCGTCCGTCTGTCTGTCTTCTTCCTGTCACTCACACTTCTCACCAACAGCCGCTGGCTGCCTTTGAAGTCCTGGCTGTTGTGACTGTAGCTGTAGCTGCGTGTGACATGGGTCTCCAAGCAAAGCTGGCCCTCATGAATACTCTGCCACACCATTTGAATGGCCTTCCCCCGGAACGCTGAGCTGGCAGCTGGTTGGCTGTCGTCTGAGCCAATGAGAGGCCGACTCTCACTGGGGCAGGTGGATATAACAACAGAGGATGTTGGTATGTTTAACAGATTTTAATTCTTAGAAAGGACTTCATGTGGAAATGTGGAAGGTGAATTCACAATTAATAGAAGGAGATTTTGTTTTTATCGTGGTGGTTGAGAAAAAGACAAATAATCTGGATTTATGTGCATGGATACAAAGTTTTAAACCTTTATTTTGCTTTTATGCCTTAGTTGTACAATCTAAATCAATTAAAATTAAAATTACATGAATCTAATGACCTATCCAGTGTATTTTTTAGGGAAAATGCAATCAGATCTAATGCTCAGTTGATTAATAGATGAATAAATACACAAAAAAAGTAGCTTTTATAATCAATTATATGCCTTCAGCTCAGGTCGTTTCAGCTTCTCAAATGTGAAAATAGGCTATTTTCCCTGCTTTATATCATTGTAAATTTAATATGTTTGGATTTTAGACTCTTAGTTTAAAATTGTGGTGCACATTTTTCAATATCATCTGACATTTCATAAGCTAAGTGACTCAGTAATTGATTAAAAGCATATTGAATATATGAATTAATTACTGACTGAAAATGAAAAATCATTTGTTGTAGCATTACTCAGATCAAGAGTCAGACCAAATAATGTCAGACTGCTACGTAATATAACTCAATTTAAAGTCGAGGTCTAAAATAAAGTCGTCATCTTCCCACGGAGATATGAATAAAGATACGGACGTCCACTCAAACGCACAACGCACGTATGTTTGTAGCCGAGCCTTAACTGACTTACTGCTACAGCTCTTTTATCTGTTTTAATCAGCTATGGCTGCGTGCCTAATGTGATGCTTTTCGCCTTTTGCTGACAACACACACGTGCACGCACAATGAGAAGAACAGTAAGTAGTGCTTGGCACTTAAAAAAGGTAAACAGGTGCAACAAGATGGTGGAGAGAAACGACGCCGAACAAAATGTGCAAATTTAGTGAAAAAGCTTGCAGTTACCCTTTCCTGTGTCCAAATTGATATTTCTTTTTGCTTTATGCACACTATTTTCACAATAAAAACTAATTTAATTTGTCTATAGCTATAAAATACCTTCAATAATATGAGTGATAAAACAGTAATTCAGCTCATCAGTCCACTAATGAATACCATCATTTCTCCAGTGAGAGTGAGGTTACAGTAAGCAGCCCAGGGCTAGATTAGTCTTATACAAGCTGTTGTCACTATATGTCCTAATACACTTAAAAGACTGACACACACGCACAAATCAAGTGTGTTGGTAGAGACACACACACAGATTCGAGCCTTGTTCAGAGGTCAAATCATGATGGCGCATCCTGAGGTCCCAGTATTTCAATCTCAGTGTGAATGTTTGCCACTGAGAACTGAATAAAATATATCGCAGTATAATAAAGTGAATAAACTTTTCACATTGTTCCAGCTCAAAATATGTGAAGTGAATTGCTCTCCATCAATGTCTGAGCACAGCAGCATCTAACAACAACCTAACTTAAACATAAAAGTCATGTTTCCCTGCACAGTCTTGTCAGTTAGCTTTCTCACTGAATATAGAGAAAGTTGTTGAAAATGTACAACGCGCCTTTTAACACTCAGTGATGGAAGAGCGAGGTTATTTCCAGGCAGAAAAGCCAATAATATTGTAGCATCAATACAGGATGTCAAAGGGAGTTTGGTACTGGAATTTCTGCTCTTTTCCTGTCAGGCCTGTCTCTTTCTCTCTCGTCAACATGACGTTGTGCTCGTGCTCTGAGCTGAACCTTCGCAGAAACCAATCTCCACAGGAATGAAATCACCTGCGCTAATCTGTTGCTCAGATAAAGGCCAGACAGCAGACTGCATGGAGTGGGCCTTATCTCATTATGCGCCGCATGAAACAGCTCGCCAACAGAAACGCACACCCCACATTAAAGCAGCCACGTACATAGACACGCTACATGTGTAAACAAACATACCAGCGCAAACACACAGGACAGAGTGCATATAAAACCCCATAAAAGATAAAGAGAGTGTGATTTCTAATGGTAGATAATTTTATCTGAACTATAAAATACAAAAAGCCAGACACTGAGTGCTACTATCGTATCAAATCTCCTCAAGTTAATGTATCACATAAAACATTATCTACACTGAGAAATTATCTTTTATAAACCATTTAGGAAACTGAATGTTGACGTTAAGGCGAAGTGGCTCTTATCGCTCAGTGCCTTTTAGTTTGGCAGCTGCCATCAATGGATTCTTTATTTGCTCAAACAAAGCTGGGGAGTTTTTTTTTTACATATCACACAGGAGTCAAGTGCAGGCTGGAATTAAGATTAATAATTTTATCAATGGTTGATATTTTCCTTGGCACCAGCTGAGTGGTCTTGAGACGCACCACAACAATAGTAAGGCACACTTGAGTCAAGCCAGAGTGGCGTCAAGTGAAGGGCAGAACGCTCCCGAGTGGTTTATTTTTTCTGATAATTTCCTTATTACTGTGTACCACTTAACAAAAGCTTGGTGGTTCAGCCCGCATGCAGAGACTCTGATTCAAAGTCTGATGTAGCTTGAAGTAATATACATAAAAGGATTACAGACTGGAAAGACTTTGCACTTCTTGAACTTCACAGGTTCATTGAACAGTTATCATCAAACAGATTAAATTCAGATTAGAGTTCAAGAAAGATTATTTACACGTCAAATAAATTAGCCTACTAGCACGGCTAAATAAGTTAGCCATGCTAGTAGTGTGGCTCAGCCGTTCGGTCCAGACTGAAATATTTCAAGTTATTTCATGGATTGCTGTGAAACTTATTACAGATATTCATGGTGCCCAGAGGATGAATCTACCATGTGCCACCATGAGGTAAACATTTGAGAAATGTTTGACACCTATTGAGATTGTTCCCAAAGGAAGAATTGCCAGAAGTACTTGTTATAACTTGTTCTAATTACTAAATGTTGCTAACATACTAAATTAAGTTTGTTAGAATTATGTGCCTAACATCAGCTCATTAGCGTTCTGATATTAGAATTTAGCTTAAATTACCACTCTCACAGAGATGGTAGCAAGGCTGTATTTCCCAGAATCCAGACTAAGTTTTTCAATTTGCTTGTTTTATCCAAAATGATCTAAAAATCTAACTGTATTCAATTTACAATTACATAAAGAAGACAAAAGCATGAAATCTGCACACCTCTCCCTGCAGTTAGTAATATTTTTATTGGACGAGTGGCTTTAACAGTTCTATTATTGCTGTCGATAGAATGTCTGTCGCTTGACTAATCAATTAAGTATCTAATTGTAAAGGAGAGCTAGACCGATAAATCATTCATGCCGATATATCAGCCATGGTGTTAGCTTACATCATATACACCGACCGGCCACTTCATTACGTACACTTAAACAATCCAATGTGATCCAATACAACAACTGTGACTTCAATCTTCAGTTTTTGTTGAAATGCGGATATGTTTGTGATCATCTCATTCAGAACATACTGTGGTCACAATTCTTTAAAATAAATGAATGTCTGTCAGAGATGATTTGTTTTCAAATTAGGATTGGCCTCCAAATTCAACTATAAGTGGTGCCATAAAGAAGTTTTAGAGTCACTGAAAGCTTCTGCTGGATATCAAATAAGTATGTAACAAAAAATGTACACAAAAAGGCAGCTTGTACCGCTGAGATGAAATAAAAACCTGAGGGGCTTCTAAAAAAAAAAAAAAAAAAAAAAATCACGTCAGCTTCAAACAAACATAAATGACAAGTAAACTGAACAGAGGGGACGCTGACATGACGTAAACTCCAGACATAACAAGAAATGGAAACAAACGAAAGGCAGCAAATTAAATTGAACACGCGTGGCTGCAGTCAAACATCAAAAAAAATATTTTTACACTGCCGAGGCTGAACCCAAGACAGGAGCTCAATAGCTGCTCTGGAGGGACGCTGCCTGTAACAGAGCACCCAGCTGCCAGCTATTGACCCCGTACACCAGATGCATCCCATTTTCTCTGAAGAAAAGGAAAAGTACGAGTGAGGCAGACAATCTCATGCGTACGTGTGTGTGTGTGTGTGTGTGTGTGTGTATGTTCACCCCTTTTCTCCTCATCCCTAAACTCACAGCCACCAAATCTCAGCCTCCGGGCACAGCTGTCAGATTGACTTCCAAAACTGGACAGTCACTGTGCAACTCCAACCCCCACCACACAAACACACACACACACACACACACACACACATTAGCATCAGCCCACAGATCTAGTGAGTGTAATCTGCTTAGTTTATGCCTGACTCACAGTCATCCATCAATTACTGAGACAGAGGGAAAGACTATTGACACTGTGTGCAAACACTATTGTCTCGCTGCACAGACACAGTACCTCTCAGACACTTAAATGGTTTATAAAAGGAGGGGTGGGCAGAGGGGGTGAGGAGAATAAGACGGAGAACATGAGAGAAATGTGATCCAGAAATGGAAGAAAATAGCTTTGTTCTATATGCATGCCTTACAGTTTGGTGCCTTTAAATAGATGGATGGCAGGGAAATGATACATAAAATGATGGACTGACTGACAGATGAGCACTCGGAATAGGATCAGTTTCATTGTATTGATCTGTAGCGCACTGTACAGGGATCAGAGGTCACACACACACACACACACACACACACACACACACATGTGTCCGTGCCAGAAACCTTAGAAAGCCTCTGGGAGAAACTTAAAGCAACGTAACCATAGAAATGTCACTTAGAGCTGCTGGGACCTGCTGCTGCTATCCTCAGAGGGTCAATGGTCTTCAAATGGTTTTCACTTATCTGGAGATGTTACGGTCCCACTGGGGAGGAAGTGAGTCAGTACCGGGAAACATATATGCACAGGAAGGCGTTCAGGCAGGCAGGGTTTCATTGGGACTGATTTTTCTGAATATTTAAGACTAACCGAAGGAAAAATGTGGAAATGCAGCCTCTTAAAACTGGTTTGCATACCATAATAACTTAGAGGCTGCATTGCCCCCTAGTGGACAGATTTCTTTGACATTCACAGCAGCATCTTGCCTTGAACTGACCACATGCTTGATAAGGACTGATTATTTAAAAGGATTGTTCAGGACTCTAATGGAAGCCTAATGGGAGTGAAGTTTAAACAGTTTACCCTGATTATGGAGTGTGCTCACAGTCGAGCACATTTCATTGTTTCCTCGTCCAGTCGTCGTGTTGTCTTCTGGCTGAAGCCCATCTGGAGGTTCTTAGGGCGATTATGTAACCAAGCCTCTCCTAACAGCATAATGTGGATTACCACAGCATGGTCCCTTCATATTCTCAACAAGCAGTATTGGATTAACCGGTCAGCCTCTGGTCTCCAGCTCTGACTTTAGGTCACATTAGTTCACTCACGTCAGTTTCTCAGTGAGCTGTCAGTTCGTCTACAGGTATCCATGGTACGGAGGAAGTTTGTGGTCCAAGTCCAACCAATTCTTGGTGGCATGCTCTTCTCTGAACCATATTTTTCATATATGTTTGCACTTACTTATACATATAATGCATGTCTGACCCTCCTGTGAGAAGCATCTTTTCTCTTTTGGAAATTTTCATTTCTATTCAAATGAAGGGGTCTTAGGATAGAGGATGTCATGTGTTGTGCAAATGTCAAAATTTTAAAGCTCTTTAAAGGATCAGTGTGAAGGATTTAATAGCATCTAGCGGCATGGTTGCTGATTGTAACCCCCTCACATCCCCACTTCAGTTTCAAGCATGTAGGAGAAACTACGTTGACCGAGGAACATGCAAATAACACTATAGACCATAAAAGTAAAAGGTCAGTGTTTGGTTTGTCCAAGCACTTGTCCAATTTTCTGTAGATATAAGAGGTTCATTGTAGGGTAACAAAAAAAAAGGATTCTTATTTTCGAGTGATTACACACTGATAATAACATAGCATTATTATATAACATTATGCATTTTTTTCATTTCTGATTCCATTTTGGAAATAGAGCCCCCCTAAAGCCGGACCTTTAATTTGTACTGTTGTACTATACTAAGTACAAATTTGAAGTACTTGCGCTGATAACTTTGCATATTAAAATGTCACACACAAAACATTTAATGAGCTTGTAAAATGAAATGTATTGTTAAACATTAAACCTTATTGAACTTTATTGGCTTGCAACACCTTACAGAAAGTTGTAATAGTAGTTTGACACCTTTGTGATGTTTCAGATGCCTTTAGGTTGTTACTTACCCCAAAACTTATAATAATATCTGTAAATGGGCCAAAAAAGTCAAATTAGTCTGCAGCCATGTTAGCCAGTCTGTGAGGCTGCACTTACAAGTAATGGTGCTTTTAACTAAATGCTAACATGCTCATGATAACAATAAAAACACAGAAATGTTTAACAAGTATGCTTACCATGTTCAATGTGTTAGTCTGGCATGTTAGCATTCGCTAATTAGCGCTAAACACAAAGTAAGTCAAGTCTTTGGTTTTATAGGTATTTAGTGATAAACCAACACATTGGACAAACATACATTTTGAAATGATGATGGCGCCACAGGAAAAGTTTAGAAATAACCAAAGTTGTTACAATCCATCCTCTGGGGAACACGAATGTCTGAACCAAATGTCAGGACAATTCATCCAGCAGTTGTTGAGATATTTCGACATTGTTATCTCTCTCAGTACAAGCGAACAGCAAATCAATAAAAAAGAATTCAGATTTATGTTGCAGCACAATTTGTCATCTCACAACAATCAGATTTATCTTGTGACGCATTGGAGGCACCTGACAACTTTGAAACCACTGGACAAAACTACTGCATATAAAGTCACTGCAGTGATTATTCTGCAGACTGTGTACTTTTACTTTTGACAGGTTATTTTAAATCTGTATGTTTAGTGTGAGATAAAACTTTTAAGATTTTAAATGCGGGGCTTCTACATGTAATAGAGTATTTATTTAACGGAGTACTTCTTCCATGACTAATGATTTTTGATCTTAGTTCACAGATGTGGTTCATGCTTTTTCCACAATAACCCCCTCTTTTAAACACACACACACCTGGTTCCCAGACCTGTCATAGGTGAGGAGCCACCGGTGCGGGCCCAACACACACACAGAATCCTGGGAGTCAGCACCACACAACTACTGCTGATGTCAGGAACTATTAGACACACTTTCACATAACCACACAGACACACACACACACACACACACACAAAAAAAAAAAAAAAAAAACAGTACGCAGTCTATCTCATCATATCACTTTTATCTCCACAGGTGGCAAATTTAGCCCTCTGGTCCACTGTCAGCATGTCTACAATAAACAAATCAACACAGACATACACAAAGACTAAAAGAGCTCTCCTGTCATGTTAGTTAAAAAAAAAAACTCAAACACAGCTTTATGTATTCGCCTTCTGGCTTTTTTTTCCCCCCTATCTACCCGCCCATCAAAATCCAGCCCTCAAACGTGGTCTAACGCGCTCTGTCAGCAGCTCCACAGGTGAGCTAGTCTCAGCTCACGACGCTGTCTCACACCACGGGGAGAGAGCTAACGCCAATACTCTCCTGTATTTCTCTAATTCCCCCTCGCCTCCTTCCCTTCTTCTTTCTATAATCCTTCACACTGTGTTGCCATGCTTTCCTTCTGTCTACGACTCCCTCCTGTCCTTTCTCATCTGATCACACAGATGCACCCAAGGGGCACTGCTGGGACTTACTTGCTTTCGGGCAAAATGTGACACCGGGCCCGTTGCCTCATAATGTCTAACCCAGCATCCCTTTAACTCTACCCCTTACACCACCCTTCTTCAAAGCGTTTTAGGGTCCTGTTGTTGTAACCCCCACCACCTTCCGGTCATCCCTTGCAGCCAGTTGGCCCCGTTCAGCACAGTCCACTGATTCCTGGCCACGCCAAGGTACACCAGTCAAAATGTAATTTTCTGCAAGATTACACATGATAATGACTCGCTTTGGAGGGTCGCCATAAATGATGACTTCCAATTATAGATGCATAACTATCGATCTGTCAACAGAAGCAATGGGGAAGAAGAGAGAGAGAGAAAGAGAGAGAGAGATGGGACGGAGCTGTAGAGATGTACAGTAATGTTATGTTTCCTGACATCTTTCTTGATGCCCCACACACACACACACACACACACACACACACACACACACACACACACACACACACACACACACACACACACAAAGACACAGTGCACGCTGCCGCAGACAAACTGAACAGACAAGCTGAACTGCTTACAAAGTCCTACATAGGCTGAAAAGCAAGTATTGATGGGAGCCAATAAAAAGCTTGAGAGATGAGTTCACCTGGGAGCAGAGTAGACCTTCACCTGCTCTCTCTCTCTCTCTCTCACACACACACACACACACACACACACCTCTGTTTCCATTCAAACACCACACTGGACTGTTTCTAAGCAGACAAGGGACAAAAACACATTTTGCTGCAATTAAAAGAAGCCTTCATCTACTTCTTCTCTTTCGCTCGTCTTATCGCCTTGCGCTCCGTACTCACTGTCAGGTTCATCCACTGGCTGGACGGCTGGTCCTCCGCTCTACAGCTGCAGTCAGTCAGTCAGTCAGTCTCAAGGACAAACGCTCCAGCTCTCCTCGCCTCCGGTCCTGTAGCTCAGCGATGCAGCAGCACACACACACACACACACACACACATAAATACATAAACACACACACACACACACATTCCCCCACTATCCTCCCCTTTCTCTCCTCTCTGATCCAGTGCTGAGTTTACCTACCTACCTGCCTAGCTTGCTCGCAGGGGGAGTCCTGAGAGAGTGTGTCAGACAGAAAGTGTGTCTATGAGAGGGGGGGGGGGGGGGGCAGGCTGTGGGAGGAAGAGGAGGAGGAGGAGGAGGAGATGGTGGTGGGGGGGTGCACATCCAGCGTTCCCTTATATGCAGAGGGAGGTGGTGAGTAGAAGGGAGGGTAGAGGACACACAGCGCTCCTGTATTCCCATAGATACAGAGGAGGGATTTCTATTGCAGCCTTGCAAAGAGAGAGAGAGAGAGGGAGAGAAAAGAGGGAGGGAGGGAGACACAGAGGGAGAGAGAGAGAGAGAGAGAGAGAGAGAGAGAGAGAGAGAGAGAGAGAGAGAGCGCATCATATTTCAGCGATGTTGAGTCAGCATGTGAATGCGATGCATGTGTTGATAGAGTTGGAACTATTTAGAGGGCATGTTTTTATAGGAAGTTATGGATTAAAGCTCTGTGCGAGTGATGTCTAAGAAACATCAACACCACCGAGTCCTCCTGCCGCTTTGTGTTTAATCAGCGGATGTCATGACTCGGAGATGAGAGGCTCGGATGTCGATGCACAGTCACGGTTCGCCTTCGTTCACACTGGGCTTCAAACATATTTCAACAGGTTCGATTTTACAGTCGTATTTCAGTTTGACAAGTGGCCATAAACTCATTTCAAACAATGACAAAAGTCCCTGTTTGCAGCTGTGTTTAGCCGACGTGGATAAAAAAAACTTTTGCCTGCCCAAAATATTGAAATGGACAATATAATTTGCTGAATTTAGCATTCACAGTTAGCATTTCTTCAGCAGTTATAGTACACAAGGACAGAAATGCCAAATATGTTCAGAATTTAAAGGAGTAATTATACTTTTTTTTTTTTTTTTTTTTTTAAATGTGTTTGTTTAATCTGTATGAAATGTCAAGTTGTGGCTTTATGGAGGGTTATTTGGCAGGCTATTTCTTGTCATCGCTGCACGGTTGCCAAACAAAACAGCGCAGACTCCAAGACCAGAGTCTTGAAGAAACAGCCCCGTCACAAAACTCATAAAAATCACAATTTGCCATTTTTACACTTCATCGATCGTTTTCTCATCTTATTTTCTGTAGAGAGGCTGGATACACCCCGTCAGCTTATCACAGGGCTTTTGTACAAATTAAATAAAGATACATGTTAATTAATGAACTTTTTGTTGACATCAGGCTAGCTGTTCCAGACTGTATGCTAAGCTTGCTATAGCTTCATATTTACCATACAGATATGACAGTGCTACCCTGTTCTCAGCCAGAAAGAGAATGAGAGCATTTTACAAAATTGATAACCATTCCTTTGAAGGGTGATCATCAAAAATGTGTGCGTATTAAAGAAATATTGGCCAATATATAGGTAATAAATGTTTTTAACTCTCAAATTCTGTCATTAAAGCCCCATTGTGTAACTTTTCTACCATAGAAGAACAGATTTTAAACCATTATGATGCTACATTGACATCTAATCAGTTGAACGGCGTCTCTGTCATCCCCACTCTGCACCATCGATATTTACGACACTAGTTGGGGCTGCTGAATCACAAAAATACCAATTTCTATGCTGTGTCACTTAAATATTGGCTTCAAGACTCCAGCATCAATCAGGCTCGAGTCAAACCGCCCGGTGAACTAGAAGGGGTGTGATACAATAACTAGCACATAGTTTAGGCAGTCTCTGAGTTTAATATTTGTTTCTGTCACTGACAGCTCATCTCACACTTCTCTGAACAGGCCTTGCAGGGTAAAAGACCATACATCTGGTGCTCAACGGTTACAACAATGGAGTCGAGGAAACAAATATTGTTACAGTACAACTTCCTGCACATTTTGAAAATAATAATTTCTATTTTTTTTCCCCCACCTGTCCAAGACCTTTATCTCTTTACCTGCGCCTAAAATAATTTCACATCTGTATTCAGGACAATCTACGGTTGCAGGTGAGCTACATTACCTGATTAACCTAAATTAACACGAGAAAAACAATTAAGTAATGACAAGGGGTCTAAAACTAACTTTAAAAAAAAGAAATTAAACTTACTGTTTCTTTAAATCTTGGTTATGGAGTTAAAGGGCCGGCACAGTCAAACAGGTGTTTTCACTTCTGTTTGATGAGAAAAGCTATGATCAGGCTGATTAAGTGAAAACACCTGTGAACAAAGGCTACGTGAGCCCTTTATGTGTGTTACACCAGCAGTACTCCTTCATTTTTCTGTTGTGAAAACATTGAAAAGAGCTATTCATTCCCAAACTTGTGTGGAAACACTGAAATTCTTATGACAATCATGTAACCGTTTTGTGGCGTACCGTCACTGAGCGTGGCTAAATACTGCAGTCTACAGTACAGACATCTGTCAGGATAAAAACACCTCAACACAGTCAGGCGAGACTTTCGCCTGTCCGACTGTGTGTTTTCTTAGTAAACATTCAGCGGCACATGCATACATAGTGTTGCTAAATGAAGGGAAAACTGTGGTTTTGATTTTGAGTTTGTTTTTGGATAGATAAACATTCTGATGACTTCTTCCATTAAAACAACGATAAAACGGATGACAAAGACATCCAGACATTCCAACAAACATCCCGGACAGTGTAACCGAACTTCATTCTAATAAAAAAGAAACCTAAAATAACTTTTGAGGTATGGCTGACTAATACAGTCTTTGTTTCCACAATTCTTGTGCAATATCAGAGAAAGACGTGTGGGATTATTTCGCTAACCAGCTGACTGAAAAAAAAAACAAAAAACAAAAACACCGTCATCATTTCTGTACTCGTCACGGTCAAAATTACCCCAGTTTTCTTGCCATCTGAGGTAACAGGGCTGAGGCAGCATGCCAGCTTAACACACTAACAATGAGGCATCAGTGTCATTTATTGCCTCCAACATGGAGGTCTAGGTCAGTTTCAGTCACTTTCACGTGTCGTTCTCTCTGTTTGTGGTCTGCTTGGATATCCCAGACTTCTTCAAGTTTCCCCAATATGGGAAAGTTTCTCTTTCATCACAGAGTCTTGTTGTGAGGACGAGCTTCATTCCTTCTCTTCTCATGACTCACATTCCTGAATTATTCTGGACCTTTTTTTTTTTTTTTCATCACTGAGCAGCCACACTCCTTGTAGCTCTTATGGGCGTCTTTGTCTGAGCCTGCTTCAGGTTCCAGGATCCAGAAATCAGGCGTTCAGTTGAAACCTAGACCTGTGCCTTTGGGTCTCTGCGTGGCTCGGATAGGCTCGGTTATGCCCCTGCCCTCTGGACCCAGGCCCATCCCCGGGCTCCAGCCCATACTCTGCAACATGCGGCTCCCCATGTTAGTGTCAGGGATGGGAGGCGCGTTCTCCCCGACCAATCCTGAAAGGAGAGGACACAGAATGGAAAAAAAAGGACCTTTATAATATGTACAGAGACAAATATGATAAGAACAACAAAATTCATCTGCGCTCAGAGCTCATCTATCAGGGTGAACTCATTCAACTGTGTATTTTTACCGTATCAGGGTTGAGGGCGTTGATTTTGTGTTGTCTTTTGTTCTTTTTTTGTGAAAATATACATATGAAAAATGGCTTCAATAAAAATATCTTTAAAAAAAAATAAAGAAAGAAATTTCAAGCAAAACTAACACTATTTTGTCGGTTCCAGCTGCTCAAATGTAAGAATATGCTGATGTCATCATTTCATTGTAAATGGGGGTATATGTATATAATGTATTATTGTGTCTTTGGTGAACCACTGTCCTGTTTTGTTTGCTATGCATTGTATTTAGGTTGATTGCAGCTGTGTGCCGCTATTACCCAAGAAAAGACTTCTTATCTTAAATATTTTATATGAAATGACCACATGGAACATCAGATTTCTAGTTATATTTTACACTTCCACAAGTCTTTGCAGATCTTGGTGATTATTTTCTATGTGATGATGAAAAGCCTCTTTTCATTTCTGGGGTTTGTTTTTGAGCACTCCACGGTACTTTTGTGTCTGTCTTGTGACAGTCTGTACTGTTAAGAATGATTCTCGTGTAGTTGGTAAAAGAGGTTAGTGGTATTTGAGTTTGTTCTGAGCACAAGTCTGCAAACTAATGTTTTGGTTTTCTGGTCTGTGTCAGATTTTTCATTCATTTCCCAAGCCCGGACCATGAGACAGAAGAAACCCTGTGTAATAGAGTCCTATACAGAATTACCCCACTCTGAGTCACGCTCACTCTCCTCCATGTTTGTTTGTGTATTTATATTTTCTGCCTCCAGCCTGTATCCATAACCCTGCGTGAAAAGTGTCCTCTAAATGATGGAAAATATTACCATAAAGAGTGTGATTTATGACACAACAAAACGAAAGAAAGAGCATTATATAAAACTAGAGACATTTTCTATCATCACATGATATTCATCATCATATTGCAAAGCCCGAGTCGGAATTTATGATATTAATGTTTTCAATGTTAACAGATTAATCTATACAATAGAAAGATATTAGATTAGATACTCTTGCCTGTAAAACATGCTGCCCTGAAGATTCTCCTCCAGTAAAATTGTTATGGTACATGAAATGTAATCATGTAATCAACCTTCTGCTTTCCTGGACGTTCACAGTCCAGTCACAGAGACTGACCTATTAAACTTTTTAATCCCGTCTTTATTTGTATGAAGCACAGGGCAAAGCCGCCCCGCTCACTTACACACATGACTGCTGAGTCCCAAGTGGGTTTCGAGCCAAATTGTCAGGATGTGAATCTGGCAGGCCCTCACCTCCTCCCTGCCGTGAGGTCGGCACCTGCTGTTGCTGAACAGAGCACCGGTGTCTGGAGCGGGTATCAAATGTGCCTGATATTTGCAACGCATCGCTGATTGTGTCACTTTGGTTGATAAAAATTCAGAAATCCATAATACATTCAATTTGCCTGTTAGCAGAGTTTACTGAGAGTTTAGTTTAGCTTTTTATTTATTTATTTTCAACCAGCGATACTTATTTTTTTGTGCGTTGGGTCAGAGGATAAATAGAGAAAGGGAGCACCTGCTTACAAGACAATTCTGGCGTCAAGGAGTAAACGGTGATGAAAAATGGGACACGGCTTCAGACTAAATACGTTATAATGAGTTTGACCGTTTGCTACATCACCCAAAAGCATCAACTGGCCCAGGGGTAAGGAAAGTGGTTTGGAGGAGGAGGGGCGTGTACACAAGTGTTACTGGCTAAGAGCTAATCCAGTATCTCTGCTCTGATAGCACGACAAGCCAGCTGACTCTTGTCCAACAAAGCTTAGGAGGAAAGGGGGTTAAAAGCTAAAGCGGGGTTTAGCAACGAAAGAGGAGGAGAGGTGGACAGCAATACGAAGGACGAGGAACTCCCCTCCCTCGATTAAATTCTTTTGTGCAGTGAAATTCTCAATTTTCATCCCAGTCCCTCGTGTTTACATCAGTTTATGTGCCAGACAGAAGGCAATGAGGAAAGCAGGCTGGTGAACATACTGAGCTCGACCAAGAGGGGGAGGAAAACAAGTGAGAAAGTGAGAGCCAAAAATACAGTAAACGGGCCAGTTGGTAAAAAGTGCCAGATGGTGTGCGAGGTGTAGCTAGGTGTGCATCCAATACCTGAGGGGGCGGTTGATCCGAGGGGGGCTGCTTTTCGCCTCCGCTTGACATCCCCTGTACATAGAGAGCCGAGGTGCCCGCTGGTCTGTCTGCAAAACCAGCCGAGCACGACAAAAATATGGCAGTATTAGTTTGACTTCAGACAACACTGCAGAAAAAAAAATACCATTAAACATTGTGAAACCAATGCAGCAGGGACAAAAGCAGGTAGGAAATTAATCCGAGCTCTGGTCGTAAATCACTGATGTTTTAAGTTAAACTATTCTCACCTGCTGGCTGTTTTTACCGAGCAGCTCCTCCGATGCCCTCTGTCTGACCGTGGGTCCCAATGCAACTGAAGAGGGAAGGAAGAGGAAAAACAAAAGTTAATGTGCACGCAGTTGGCAAGTAATCCATGCATTAAAACAACACAAGTGTGTTTAACACCATGACGGGTCTTTGTAATAAATCAAAATCTGAACTTTTTATCCAGTTGAAAGGGAACAAAGTTAAATAAACCAAACGTGGCTCACCTGTCCGTGTTCTCTCCTCGAGCCCGAGCTAAACCAAGGTCTGTTGGAGATATAACAGTGTCATTCAGGCCCTCAAATTCCCATCAAGGCAGCGTTCCAGAGACAGAAAGCAAACCGCTATTCATCATCATTTCTCTCCAAAAATAAATAGTTGGCCCTCGTCCACCAAAGAAACTTTTACAGAAAGCCAAGAACCTTTTTAGACCTTAACATGGAAACATTCCTTGCACTTGGACTGCAGGTACTTATCAGTTAAAGTCCATGTAAAGTAAGAATAAACGTGTTCTGAGTTTGTCAGACCAAAGAAGAAAGTGTTATTAACCACCCAGCCAAATCTGAATGATTAAAAAGCAGAAATTTTGAAGTGACTGAAATGTGTCAGATGAGTTCAGAAAGTGACATGACTAACTTTGAAACACTCTGAGCGAGATGAATTAATCTCTATCTCTCTGCTGGGGGTGCAGGGGTATGCTCAGGGCGGCCTCAGCATGTCATCGAGCCACCCTTTAGGACCGCCCACAAAATCCTGGACTGAAAACTGGTGAAAAACTGTTTTAACCTCTAATCTCAGAATTGCCTTTACACATTTTATTGTGTTTTTGTTTCAATCTCTGCCGTCTGTAAACCAAATTTGTGTCCTAGACAATTAAATCTGAACTGATTTTAGATGAAAGCTGTGGCTCACACTTTACGACCACTGTTTGTGCTGCACCTTGCTTCCTTGAAGCATAATTAATGTGTAATCATTAGAGCAGATTAACAAGAACAGCCAGAATTAAGAGCAGTTTGAGAAAAGACGGGGACTCACTCATGGGAGTCCTGGCTTTGTCTGCCCAATCTGTCATTGAAGCCTTGACTCGAGCTGCCCTGCAGCCCCGCCTCAGACGCCTGCTGGTTTCCATGGAGACGACTGAGCCTGGCCTGGAAGCCTGACAGACACATCGCGGGTTTGTCAGCAATAAATGGTTGTTGAAATGAGCAGATTATTATTTTTTATTATTATTTTAACATTTAAGTGCAGCAGAGTGCGGCAACTGAGCCCAATGCGTCTCACCAATACAGATGGGACGTCCTACTAATGATAGAGTGTATTCTGAGAGGCACTGTGTACAAATTGATCAGATATGTATTCTTTTCATATATAATTTATTTTTTCTATGTAGTACTGCTTGCCAAAGCCACTGGTATGAGTTATTATTCCCTATATTTACTATACAACAACACACTGTAGCCATATATCCCAACATTGTCTCCTGTTTGTGTGAAGTGTTTGCCTCCTACTGGTCAACAGCGAGACTGCAACAACATTGTGAAATGTTATTTTGGTTGGCCCCCCACCCTTATGATCATATCCTAAAATCTAACCATACACGCTCCTATTGTTTTATCGACATTTAATATTAAAACTGAACATTTATTATGTCTGACTTTCTGTTTCCAGCCTACCTCTCTGAGCTCCAGGACTCATGAGGGGGAAGGACCCGGTGAGGATGCTGTTGAAGACAGGGTCAGCTAGATCCAGCTCCTCTGACCCCGTCTCTCTCTCCCACCAGGGAACCACTCCTGCTATCCCGCACGCACCTCCAGGACCTGGACCAGAGCCCGGCTCCCCCTCGTAGAACCAGTCGCTTTGCTCATCATCACCTGAGAGAAAAAGAGACAGGACAGAGGCAGAAAATGTGACTAGAGGATCATGAGCAACACTGTTTCTCTTAACAGGAGCTGTTTATTAAACTGTAGTGTCCACACACAAATAAAAAAGAAGCTCTACTATGGATCCACCTGTATAAAATTCTATACATATATCACATAAAAAGATTGCTCACACAAGTGTAGGATCATTTGTAGCACATAGGCATTTAAGAACAAAACTAACGTAGCTGCAACAAAGGCAGAACGATCATTACTGTACATTAAGGTACAAAAATAAGACACCATCGGCTATTAATGTTTGCAATTAGGTCACAAACATTTGATAGCTGCCATTGTTATTAATAACTGGTGTCAATCCCCTGTCCCTGTTCTCTTACCGACAATAGCGTACACTTGTTTTGAGCATGATTAATAATTGTAAGCACGTACCTTGCCTCCCCTCGTCGTTGGTGTAGAGGCCTCCATCGCTGCTGTTACTGACACTGCTGGTCTCACTGACAAAGACAGAGTAGAGGATGAAAGTTTAGAATACAGATTAAAAAGAGTTTTCAAACAAGAAAATGGTCAATAAGAAGTCGACTAGAAGAAAATCTACACTGTGGGGTGTTCAGTTTTTAATACTAACATTTTTCATATATTAGTGCCCCTATAGGAGTTAGAAAATCTGTTATTATCTGTTATTTTTCACACATTTCTGTCAAAACAACAAAAGGTATTGATGTTTGACACGCAGCCCTACACAGAACAGAGTCCTCTCTTACCTACAGTGTCGCACACACTCATAAATATAATCACACAGGAGAAGAGACAGAGGAGTTGCAACTTCTGGAAACACAGGGCACGAAATAAATAAGTCAAAACACTAACCACCTGTCACTCATGTCCTCATCTGAGCCCTTCTGCTCCTCCAACTCCATCTTGTCTTTGGACCCTTCTGTTGGAGAAGAGATGGGGTCCTCACTCTCTACCACCACCCCTTCATCCGCAGCATCCATTCCCAGCCTGTGGGTGGCCAGTTTCCTCTTCTTCACCCTGTTCTTCCCTCCTCCTCCTCCTCCTCCACCACCACCACCTCCTCCACCTCCTCCTCCTGGCCCCACCAGTCCACATAGCTCCATGGCGCTCCTGCCATCACTTGGGCCCAGACGATGTGGCCTGACGCCAATACGGGCTTTGGGGACAGGTGGGGGTCCTAACATGGTGGACGACGGGGGTTCTGGTTCTACAGGTGGATCGACAGCCATACGTTTGACCTTACGTCGCCGTCTAAGGCTGCGAGTTCCCTCTGCGGAACCAAGGACACCCAAGTCGTCCGGCCAAAGCGGCCGCTTGCTCCGTCCTGTGTCAGCTGCTAGGAGGGAGCGCCGTTTGGGGCCAAGTTGTTCATCTGAGTCGCTGTTGTCACGGGCATGGCTGTTGGCAGCAGAAACACCCCCAGTACTGGCACGGTAGTCCTGCAACAAACGCCAGTGTGTTAAATACCAGTCTGTGATTCTGATGCTTAATTTAGAAACCTGAATAAACTTGAGGATCTTAATTGGGCCAAAGCGATATCTGAGTGAGGCTAAATTTATTTCTCATCCTGCTTCATCTAAAGTACATACTTTTCTCTACAACAACACAGAGAGCAAGACAACAACATTTCTGGATGTCTTAAGACTGTCCAAAGTGTTTGCTCAAGGACTTTTCACCATCGACTCTCTGTCCTCCATCCATGCACCCCGACCCACCTTGTGTTCTTCCACACTGGACTCCGAACCCTCGCTGAGGTGGCCCGTCTCCCAAGGCGGGTGCGGGTTGTCCGAGCGTCGTTTCCTCCCCCTCCGCTTCCGAGCCTGCCTCTTCAGCAGGCAGCCCACGGCCAGCGCGTGGTCTCCTCCATCACCAAAACCACCACGAGCTGCCTGCTCAGAGCTCTCCTCCAGTGCTGACACCAGGTCATGGACCAGCTCGTCCATCGTCCGGCGAAAGTGCCTGAGGTGGTGGGAGGAAAAGGAGGGATATTGTTTGACATATTTACTCACATGCCACGACATTTAAATTCATATAAGAATGACAGCCATGGGTGCTTTTTACATACTTCTTGGGACAGTAGGCCGTAAAATAAAGAGTGTATGCAGAAATGATTTGTAAATTTCTATTGGTAGAAGGTAGACAGACAACTCTAGCTCATTACAGACATAATTAGAAGCGCTAGCAATCTTAACCATAGCTGTTTAATCTCCGTCCACATTAATTATAAGCAGCTACAAAACTCATAAATAATTATTCATATTTTACACACTGTGTCAATTTCGTCGATCAAAGTTCTTTGTAACTTAATACTTACGTTAATAAATGGTCACAGGGTTTGATTTCTAAGAGCCTTTAAGAGACGTCGTTTGTAAACTCTGACACTACTCTGCTAGCTGTTGTGATTAGCTTCAAGGGCTAGCGTAACGTTTTCAAGTCAACTACAACTAAACGTACAACTATCACTGAATACAACTAACAACAATCAAGAGCCCAGATTTAGAGGTTTGAATTGTGCCAATGTTAACGACTGTCGCCGGGAAATTAACACAAAAAAGCCACCTGATATTCAGATTAGCTTTGGTGCTAGTCAGTTAGCATAGCTAGCGTTAGCTCCCTAGCCGGTTGATTTCACGAGAGTTGAGTGGACGTGAACAATATGTTACGTCTCAGTGATTTCAAAGACCACCTACCAGCCGGTTCCCGCTTTGCCGATGGTTTTTAAATTAGCTGCACGGAACATTAAAGCCGTCAAATGCCAGATACCTTTAGCCAGAAACAACGGACACACATTTACACAGCACAGACACCATCCTGACAAAAGCTGACGATCAGCTAGCTGGATCAATATGCGACAAGAGGAGGACACCGTGAACGCAGCAAGAGGTATTATGCTGCCTTTAATGGCAGTAGGAAATTAAAACTCCATAAACACACCATGTTTTTCGCTTATTTTCTGTCTAATGTTGTTGGTTGTTGTTCAGATTAAACAACCTTTTTATTCTAAAGTTATGTACGACATCAAATTACTACTCATACTGTAATATATATATATAATGTGTATATATATATAGAATAAATGTATATGTACATACATATATGTTTTTTATAAGAGCTGTACCGTTTTGTGCAGAAACGTTATCACACAGAATATTTAAATGTGCAAGATGTTTTTGTAAGACATAGTTATCCAAAAGATGTTAATAAAAGGTGTGCATTAATGTAACGCATAGAGTCAGCAGCTCTTACATTAATGTATGTGTAGGGTTGAAGGGGTGGGTGAAAGTCAGAGGGGGGACAAAGGCCTTGTTGATGAGGCCAGTGGCAGTCAGGGAAAAAACTGTTAGACATACATAGACATAACTGAATAAACTCCCTCTTCTTATGAAGATTGTAGATAAAGTTCCTGAAAAGCTAGTGCATGGATCTGAAGTTAACCAACATAATCTATCCTGGCCTTAATGAAAACATGTAACATAACAGCCGCTACTCCCACCACGTAAGAAGGAGCTCTACCACAGGTCCAACAGCCGTCAGACTTTTTAACACCAACATGACTTCATGACTTTTTTCAGCATGGCTTTTTCTCATACACCTTGTGCATACAAGCTGCTGGGACGAGTGAATTTCCCCGGTGTCTTATAAGTGTAACACAAAAAGGGAGCCAAAACTAAGTGTAGAAAACTGATTATTGTTTTTTAAGATAACCGACCAAGGGGATTGATTTTTTTTTATTATTCGTAGTTAGGTATCATTTGTTACCAAATGCACATTAAGTGTAACAATTCTACACAACATAAGTATGTTTTTTAATTCGGAGTTTAAATGTAGTAAGTGAAGGCATCTTTTGGCCCTTAATCCCAAATCTGTATGTAGTCAAAACTTCTGACCACTGGGGGGCGGTGTAGACTTTTTCTCAAAGGGCTTCACATTAGAGGTGGGTGCCATGGTTGCAAGCAGTCACTATACCAAAGGTCACCAGTTCAAAATCATCAGTGCCACCAGTATCATATTAATTACACCTGAAGAGTCACTGGGTACCAGTGAGACTTGGAGTTCACCCCATGCGACAGGTGCTCTGGTCTCTCCTGAATGTGTGACGGCACTGCCATGGTCAACATGAGGTCAACAGCAATAACAGGTGTCACCGTCTCTGTGTTATCTAATGAGAAATTTACACATTGAAGAAAACTGTCAGGCATGCATTAGAAGGGGGAGCTCTGTGCCAAGGGTAATTTGTTGCCTGAGTGTTGTGTGATCATGTGAGGAAGTTTACTTATACTAATATTCTGGTAAACAATCCTGACAGGTGTCCCCTCCTCAAATGTCAAAGAAGTCAGAGGGTCTGGTGAATGACTGACCACTCTGGACTCCGGGACCATCTCAGGTTTCTGACCAGGGGGCCCAGGTAAATTTAGTAAGACGCTGTCCACTTGCACCCAGCTCTCAGACACTTGACATGCTCACAGAGTGAAGACACGCGTTCTCGGCTGGGACCGGACTTGAAGAGGTTCATACATACACACACGCACACACCGGTTAAGAAAAAAAGAGCTGCAGCTGGGATCAAACACATTATGGAAACATGACATCAGCAGAGGATGATGAAGAGTTAGACGAGGCCGTTGAGCAATATGCCACCGACACCACCTGGAGCTGGGTAAAATGATTTGTAAATCATCTGCATGCGTGCAAGAAAAAAGCATGAATTATGGGTAAATGAGAGTACATGTTGATTGACACAATCAATGGATGTAAAAGTGAGAAGGTGGAGGATTGTGCTTTTAAATGCAGACATGCACAGAGGAAGAACAGTGGCAGCGAGACAGAGCAGGACATTTATGTCATTCACTGTTTAGTTTTTATTAAAAATGAACATATCAGTGTTTAAAGTAACATGTTCTGTACAGTTCTCAGGACAGCGCAGGCGTTTAGACGACCACTGGTGTGTGTTTCAATAATCCCCCCTGTAAGACGATCTGCTCTTGGGTGGGAGAGCAAGAAAAAGGGGTATGACGGGGACAGACGAGGGGGTACATGGAGGTGTGAAGTGAGGTGGAGGGATAGCCTGATGGATCAGGTGATCTTGTCATTCCTTCTGTGGTTTTCTGAGTCTGAGGGTATTTCATAAGAAGCATGTGTCACACAAAATAACATGGTTACTACACAGACTAATAAGGTGAAGTGAAACTTTGGAGTTCAGTGACAAACATACATGAATTTGTGAGTTTTATTGTACAATTTTTGGGATGTTTATTCTTGTTGTTTCTTTAAAATTTTGTAATAAAACATATGATTTCAAGAGGGATGCGATTGTCACAGCAGCTATGGTTGCCAGAATTTTACCATAATAAATATGGTATAAGCTTTTCTAATATTATGGTAAAAGGATATGAGTACTGTTGATTTCACGTCTAAGGTTGTTTTTTTATTCCATATTTTAAAAGGTTGGTAGATTTTATGATGAAAAACTGCCAAACCATGTCAGTAAAAGACCATAAAATCTGCCATTAAATATTACAGTGTTTTTCTGTATAATTAACAGTCTGCAGTATAAAATACTACTTTATTCCATATAAATTCCCTGAAAATGGCGTATAAAAAGGTTTTGAAATATGACTGTGTTTTACTGTATACAGATCATACTTCATGGGATATTTTACGGTCTTTTACTGTCATGGTTTGGCAGTTTTCAGCGTAAACTCTACAGACAGATTTGGATAGATAGATAGATAGATAGATAGATAGATAGATAGATAGATAGATAGATAGATAGATAGATAGAATAGAGGGAAATTCTAAATCTGAGTTAATGAAAAATGTTCATCTCATTTTCTACTCCTTTCACAGCCATAGCTCAGCCAAGAGGTTTTTGAAACCTGTCTCCGACATTCATAATCGCACTCATTAGGGACAAAGAGTTTTTCTTTTTAATCACTGTTCCAGCGTTTGGCAGTTCCAGCTAATGTTTCAGTCTGATCTCATGACTCTCAGGCCAGAACACCCTGAGCCAATCATATGCCTTAATATCAACCAAGTGTGTAGAAAAGATTATGCAATGAATCTGTTAAAGCGTCACTTGCCCTTGCTGAATCAGCTGAGATGACGCCTAAACAGAATGACTAGTGCTTGTTCATGTTTTCGGTGGCTTGAGCCAGTTTGTGAGGCATCAGAGGTGTGACATGTAAATGTGGCGAGTTGTTGCCTGTGTGTCTGTGCACAGAAAGCTCTCACAGATTCAAAATAACATCCTTAAAAAAATACTTTACTATTTTTGCCACGTATATGAATGCAGAGTAAACAACTGGTTGCCCTACTTCAATGTGATTGGTGCATAGGAGGCGGTCAGCTCATAGTTTACATGTCCATTTACTCAAAGTTGTGATTGGCTGAACAGAGTGTGAGGCCACACCAGCCAAGACACTCCTGCTAGATAAGGTCAACCTGCAGGTACCCAATAAGGCCACCTGTGTGAATGCACGTAAAAGAAGATTTAAATGTTAAATGTTGCTGAGTGGTTTAGTGACACGGTCATAAGTCATCTTGTTTGTTGTAGCCCGATACTGGTCACGGCATTGACCATACATGTTAAAAATGAAACTGCTATCATGTGCTGTTTTGTGTCCAGGATCCATCAGCTTGAGTTCAGCTCTTCCTGGCAAGGCAGCTTGTTCTTAGAAACATGTGTAAGGGCAGCTGAGCGGCTCATATATCTTTGGAAAATCCAGCTGCACTGACATAAAAACTGATGTGTGGACAGCCAGTATATACCAATATGGGCTGACAACTAGTGCTGCTAGTGTTGAGTTATAATGGTATGCAGAATGCCTATAGTACATGATGATTACTGTACTTGTATTGTAATCAGGATGACGTGTTTAGTGCAATGCAACATACGTGAGATGTACGTGGTACATTCAGGGTGCTAAAGCAGTGGTGGAAGAAGTGCTAATACCACACTGTGAGAATATGCATAACTATGTTTTACAGTTTTACTATTATATATAATATTACTGCTGCATTCATGTGAATCTTTGATTTTACTGCTGTAGGTGTTTATGGTTGAGCTTCTCTTAGCTACTTTATATACTTTTGGGAAGTTAAATCTACAGCAATGCATCATGGTCTATAAAATACAAAAATATGTTTGTAGCAGTGCAGTCCTGTGAGAACTACATATCACAAGTAAAAACCACCGTTTCTTTCAGCTTTGTCACAATGAATTTTCCAGCTAATCCAAGAGGGTTTTTAAATAGTTTATTTAGCTTAAGAAGAAGGAAGCCCACAAAGGAAGATTCCACCTTTAATTTTAAAACAAACATTCAAATCCTTCATCATCCTGGGAAACCTGTATGAAACTATCGATTCATAAAACCGCTAAATGTCAGTAAATTGATGAAACAGAGTTCTCAGAAACAAACCAGTACTGAAACTAAACTGAAAGGTTACAAACTGCAAAATACACTCACACAGTGTACAAGTACAAGATGAGACAGCAGCTCTGACATTGTACAGTGTGATATGGTGACATGCACTACTTGTTAGTCGACTAGGTCAAATGTTTTTGGTTTTATCTGATTGTTTCTTTTTTGTCTTCAGTTGCATTGACAGTAGTGTCATCTGACATGACAATGTGAACATGCCATAACTACATAACAGTGTGTACAAGATAACACAAATGCCTCAGCAGACCGCGATGGAAAGAAAATGTTAGAGTTACACATTCTTTCTTTTCTGATTCAGCCCAGATACAGTGTGGAAAAACAATTAGTTCTCATGCACACACACACACACACACACACACACACACACACACACACACACACACACTGAATGAACTGGCTCTTGTAATTGAAGAGTTGTAACCTGAAGCTGTTGTAGCTGAGCCTATAAAATATTTGGGCTGGTTAGGGGTCCACCATAAACAGAGAGGTAATTTACTGTCAAACACACACACACACACACACACACACACACACACACACAGAAAGAGATACAGAATAGTTTGAGCTACAATTTAACTTTAACACTCGTGCCAGTAAATCAATTTTATATTAACCTGAGTGTATGAGTAGAGAAAGTAAGTCTACTTTAGGATTATGTTATCATCTGTTAAGTGCATCAAAGTCTATTTAAATATGTGTTTGTAATTGTTGCTGATATACAGACATTAGTCATTATCCTTCCCTATCCTCAACGTTGACCTCAGTCAACCACATCCTCCACACCAGACACACAGCTTCACTATCACTCCAGGGTCTCAGGTTGAGCTGGTAACATCGCATGTGCCATCATGCAGCGCTGTGATTGGCTGAAAAAATCACCTCACTGCACAAGTTTATGCTTCAGACTGACTGGGTGACTTCAAACGCTGACGTAGCGTCACCGCTTCCCGCCGTCACGCCGTTGCTGTGGGATACAGTTTCCTCCACTGCTCTTTAAACTGAAGCGTGGCGAGACTGTGCTAAAATGTAACATTTAGTTAGTAGGTTTAACACGAAAAACAACGCGTCTATACTTTTTAGACCATTATTCACTACATTTCATTCAGTTTGAGACACCCAGTGACAAGTTTAATGAAAGCAGCGTCTTTATTATGTAGAACAACTATAAATGTGATAAACATTAACTTTATGAATGCCAATTTGACGCCCTCGCTTCGCTAACAGCGTAAAGGCACCGTAGCTGCTGTGTTTTAGTTGCCACTGTGGCAGCTGAAACGATGCGTTTAGCAACGCAATAGCTGGACGCTGATTGGTCCACGGGTGGGTTTTGGCTGCAGATGATGTCATACACTGACAAGGCTCGAGACAGTGAGAGGGAGAGAGAGAGGCAGAGACAGCCTGTCAGGGGGGTGAAATGAGTATCGGGTTCACTTAAATAGTCTGTTTTTATCGCTGCTGTGAGTCCATGACAACAGGTCGGGGTTTTATCAAACACTCAGACACCACCTCTGTCGGGAAATGTCGCTTCTATAATGTGCTGTCGTGCTGTCATTCACCGCTGAGGAAACACCAGGCTTTTGGCAAAGGCATACAACGCTGTAGAAGGTATGACCCTGTTTTTGTAACGTATTTGACTGCGCCTACCTTGATGTTTTTCACACATTATCTGGTACTATCAATACTATGGCGTTATAGTCATTAGACATTTATCATTCATAAGTAACATTTTCAAGATGCCCTGTCATGTTATGAGTCAGCTTTTTACCTGTCTATTGGATTTAAAGATGCATTTCCTTTTTAAATGTGTGGCTGTGATGTGAAGCACGTATTGTCATTAGTTAATTAAACTAATAATCCCTCACTTATACCTTCCAATTAATTGTCGAGGCTTTTATTTTCTTAAATGATCACGAGGAGAGTAGATTATATTTTGCGAGGCATTTCCGTGTAGTATTATGGGACTAATGAGACTTTGTGGAAATGAAAGACTTTGTATTTACAACATATCGTCTCCTGAGTGGTTCAGCTAGATTCCAGCCTGAAAGGAAATTATAACTGCAGCTTGTAAATCCATTAAACTAATGAGCATACCACAGTTAAACACAAATATCTGGCTTTAAAAAAAAAAAAAAAACAGCTCTCTCAAAGTAACTGAATATCATCCACGCCTTTTTGAAGCCAAACAGTGCTGTCAGCATTTTTTTTTTTTTTAGATGTTGTTCTTCTTTTTGTTTCATCTGTAACATTAGAAAATCTATTTTTGGATGTGTTTGTGTGTAGCAGTGTTCACACACACTGAAAGTCCTCTGCTTTCAGAAATCAGCTGTGTTTGCTTGCAAGCAGCTCTGTAACTCAACGCCTCAGTGAAAAGTGAAATGAATAATTAAAGATGGTGAAGGTCATCTACAGGTATGAGAGATGTTTTACAGGGACGGACATTGTTATTATGGCTCCTCTGATTCATCTGCCGCTCTAAAATTAGGGCTCCTGTTCCTCTGTAAGGGGCCTCTTCTCCTGATCACGTGCTCAAAGGGGGGATATGTTGGCATTGTTCCAAACCTATCTTCCCTGTTGCTGCAATCATTTGTGGGGCCCATTGCCAACTGAGTCAAGGTCAGAACCCCCCCCCCCAATGTTGTTAAACAACTGCAAACTCCAAGGAGTCTAGAAAACTGTGCATATGAGATCATGTTTGGCCATTGGTGTTTGCATGATAGAAACCTAAATAATCTAGAAATAATATGACACCAGCAGAGAGAAGGTTAAATAGACACAATTAAATAAGATGTTTTCCATGTCTTCTTTATCTTAAGATGCTAATGCTCTGTAAAGAATAAAGTATTTTCCTAGCTAATCACATAATGACTCATATTTTAGAGCTGAGCAGTCATGACTAGCAGGAAAATTGTGAGAGGATCGAGACACAGACAAGTACATAAACACTGAATCAGTACTAGAAAGGAAAAGTTAGGAATTATATCCATGTTGTGACACAGATGATGTGAGTCTTATATATTGATTGGATATCAGACCGAACAAAAGATCATTTTCTTTGCTTTGCTTTTGAATGTTCGTCTTGAAAGTCTTTGGTCAGTAAACTTTACTTGTTTCAAAAATTAGCGAACAGAAAGTCGTTCATGAGTTATAATTATGTAAACAGTAACAGGACTATTACAACGAAAGGGAAAGAGTGTGTTTTTCTCTTTCAAAATAAAGGTTTTCTCCACAACTACACTTAAAAAAATGAGTTGCTTCCTCCAGGCTGGTTGGATGTGGTTTAATCAGATTTGAATGATGAATGATGTGCCAAAGTGCATGACATCATCAGCGAATCTACTTCCTCTCCAAACCAAAGCTTATTTTCAAATTACCACCAAACAGTTAACACTTAATATTCAGAAGCTGATTAATTAAATCGGTTTTCGGGCGCTTTAAGGACTGTGAAAAAAACAAAGATTTGTTACTTGGTTGCCGTCATCAAACCAGAAACAGTAATTATAATAATAACGTACAATGAGATGAACAGTCAACATTCTCAGACTAATGTGTTCAGTCACTCACAGTCCAGTTCTTGCGTAACACCGTCCCCATCAAAAGACGTTTGCATTGTCGACATTCTCACATCCCCATGAATGCATTGCCTAGGTGTTCTGCCGTAGTTCCCATGACGTCTTGGTTTAGCTCAATAGCACAATAAACACCGCGCAGGGTTATGACATCTCACTTAGTTTGTGCTTTGACCTCTGTTGTTTAGGGTTGCAGAGTGGAAAACAGTCGGATAGGATTTCCAGACTTATCAGGAAGGAGAGAAGAGGGTGGGAAGGTCAGAGTGGCAACAGGTTCTTTCTACAGTATGTAGGCCACAGACTGTCCTGGGACAAATAACAAGAATACTGACGGGAAACAGCCATCCATGTCCTCTTTCCTTAGCTACACCAGTCATAGTGCACTTCCAAAACTGATTTCAGATCAGAGTATTAGAATAATTTCAACCCATGCCCCTCAGGAGAGTTATATGTCATCAGTGGTTTGATTGACAGCCTTCAGAATGGCACAGCAGATGCCAGTTCATAAACACCTCCTGCACTGGAGGTTCACTGAGTTCGAGGCATGGTTACGTCCACTCTTGTGGAGCTTAGTGATCACGACAAGGTGATTCAAGTAGACCTTTGGTATGGATGTAGTTTCATTTCTTCTGTCTCTTGTCTGTCCTTCACTGTCCCCTCCACCAGACCCGCCAGACCATGAACTACGTGGGTCAGTTAGCGGGCCAGGTGTTTGTCCAGGTCAAAGAGCTGTACCGAGGCCTCAACCCTGCAACCCTTTCCGGCTGCATTGATGTGATTGTAGTGAGACAGCCCGATGGATCGCTGCAGTGCTCGCCTTTCCACGTTCGCTTTGGCAAGATGGGTGTCCTGCGGTCCCGAGAGAAAGTGGTGAGGAGTTAAAAACAGCTCTTGTAGTTGTCACATTGAGAGAGTTGTGACCTTTCAGATGCTTGAGGATTGAAGCCATGTCTGGTTTTCATTCATTCCCCCTTTTTTTTTGCCCCTTTGCTCCTCTCCTCCAGGTGGACATGGAGATCAATGGAGAACCAGTGGATCTACATATGAAGCTTGGGGACAATGGAGAGGCGTTCTTTGTGCAGGAAACAGAAAACGATCAGGTGTGTGTGACCTTCCTCAGACTTTTGTAAGTGGACTACTACGTCTGTTAAATGGCACCTTGATTCAAGTGAAAACAAGATTCAAATGAAAACACACATCATTCTCCACCCCTTTAATGTCCTCAAACACTGGCACACCCATGTTTACAAGAGAAGCATTACCCAAAGCTATCCTCGTCCTTATACGCAGTCATAGTAGTTTGAACAAGGTCAAGCTGTGTGCAGAGTTGGCACGGCGTCAAGGAATTTCTTCCCTTTCCCTTTTGGCTGAAAAGCATTCCTCTCTTCATCAGCAAGTGCTGAATGCAGCATTTATTAACTCAGGCTCCCTGACCTACATTAAATGCTGTGGCCAAATGACTGAGGATAAATCCAGATTGGAGTTTCCTGGCAAATAAATGTGCTTATTGTAATTAGTAGGACATGTGTATTAATGAATCTGGTTTAACTGGTAGAGAAATGGTTCAGTGTTGATCAGTTAAGTTTAGAAGTTAAATTAAAAAGAAGAAATAACGTATTCTTTCTAAAGATGATTGCACACAAGAACCACCATTCAAAACTTTGTTTATAATTCAAGGAAAACTCTGAAAAAAAAGCTGTTGTTTTTCCTAAGTTCTTGGAAAGTCATTGTTTTCATTTGGTTTTCCAAGAAGTTGAAAGAGCCAAGTGGCCTCATTGTAAAATGTTTCTTCACTATTGTATGCACATGAGGACGTGTGCAGCTGAAAGACATAAACAAGTGGCCAACTACTGAGGCCCGGGGCCGGCACCAACAAGGGAAGTGGGTGATTTATTTTCCCCAGAGTGGTGTCAGATTCCCAGGCCTGGACGAGCGAGGAGGGGAGGAGGACTGTGTCTCTGAACCCCCTTTTTTTTTTTTCTTGGCACACAGAAGCAAAACGTGAGGGAATATCGTCAGACCACAAATCACGTGATTATACCCCAGTTTTCCCCCCTCTCTCTCATTCTCTTTTTCCATATGTCTGCACACACACACACACATTTATACTCCCTTGGGCCGACTCTAAAAGACCCTCCTGGAAAGCCTTTTCTTTTCCTAGAAGGAGGTATTATCGTTCTGCCTCTTTTCGCAGAACAGGGGAACTGATTCCTGTTTTGGATTGTTTTTCTGGCAAAAGATTTCCTCACAGCAAGAAGCTGCAATCACTTTGGCAGCTCACACACAATTGCCTCAGACCAAAATTGTGCAAAAACATCAAGTCATATTTAATACATGCAGCAGCACAAAGGGATCTTTGTGTCGCATGTAGATGAACTCAACAATTAATTTGAGCACAAATATTCTAACATACTTTGTTCATTGTTTTTTGTCAAAACAGGAAGTAGTTCCCTCCTACCTGGCCACCTCTCCGATCTTGTCAGACGGGGCCCTCCTGATGAGCTCTTCCCTGATGGGTAAGAAGAGCTCCGGGCCGCCCATACAGACCCTGGGCTCCACGGGTAGTGCAGGAGAGAACGGTGGCATGATGATGAAGAAGAGGAGGAAGAGGAGGAGGAAGGCTCGGGCGGACAGCATGAGGAGGGAGGAGAGCGGGGACTACTCTGAGGACGATGACATGTTCACCATAGATATCAGCTCGGACGAGGGGACGGAGATGGAGAGCAACAGGTGAGGAACCATCGAGGAGATGGGAGAAAAAAAGGATTAAAGAAATCAAAAAGAAAGAAGTAGTGGAAAAGTAATGAGATACACGTGAGGAGAGAGAAAAAGTGATACACGTGACAGAGGGAGGGAGGGGAAAAGGGTGAGGCAGTGAGATAAAAAGTATAATACATCACTGAAATGAAGTGTGAGAGCAGCTGTAATGGAACAGGCAAGAATAAACAGACCAGCGTCTGTAGCTGAGAGGCCTCTAGCTGCGGCACAAACACAGTGAAAAGACCCCGTATGGAAAACACAACGTCAGCTGCTTTCTGCTGGACAGGAAAAAAAGTGAAGTGAAACTTCTTCACTGTGTGTTTTTGCCAGCATGTAACATGGCCTCCGGTATGCAGAGCAGCATTTAAAATAGACATGGCGCTATAAGAACCATGTCCCTCCCACATATTATATGTTCACTTATCATGAATGAACACAGCTGCAGTTGTAAATAACTGAGTGGGGGATACGTTACATATTCTGGCTCATTTCTACTGTAAAACAACACCAGGATGTTTTTATTTTTTTTCATTCATTCAGATTCACCTGCTTGTTGTTAACCTAGGAAACAATCTATTAACAAATCTAATTTACATTTCTGGCCCGCTTACTGCATGTTGTTTGATATTTGATGCTTATTTGTGTGTTAACAGACCAAAAATGTTAAATTTAATAGCAGGTTTTTGTTAGAGTCAAAAAGAAACTCACAATCTGGACTCATATCATGGGGAGAATACATGGTTAATGTTGTGACTGTATTGTAGCTGCAGGACATGTTATGTTTTGAGTGCAGGCAAGTTCAGGCATGATCTCTGTCTCTGTCTGTAATGTTAACTGTTAAAATGTGCAATTATATGATGTACATTAACTGTGTCTGTGCGTGTGCTTCAGGACTTCATCGCGGGACGTCTTAAGAGACGAGACAACCAGCGGCTCTTTCAAACAGACTGGCATCTACACTCGCTCAGATGGAGACTGGAGCCCCATTCAGAGGTGCTTCATTCACTCACATGATGAAGACCCATGTTATTATTCAGATAAAACAGCTCTTTAACTGTTGTTTGTTTTCTGTTCCTCTCTCAGCCCTGGAAACTCTCGTCCCACCTCTCCCAAGAGTGACTCTGAACTGATGACCAAGCCGTCAGACGCAGAAAGTCAGAATCCAGCCATGCACTGGGCATGGGGAGAGCTGCCACAGGCTGCCACGGTAACCATAGTGTGAACAGCTCTGTATATATTTGCAGTGGTTCTTGTCTGTTTCTGTTTTTTATATTTCCTCTTCTTCCCTGCTTTTCTAGCCATCCTTCCTCTCGGTAAAATCCGACCCTCCACCAGTCTGCCCCGTATCCATCCCCGTGTCCGAGAGCACACACTTCCGTGTGATAACTCACGAGACGTCTGCAGAACAGTGCGGACCCTGCTCTGAAATATCAGCACTCACACTGCTAATGACGGAGACGACTGAGGAAATGGTCGTCACGGTCGGGATGGAGTCGGACACCATGAGGATGGAGTCGCAGGCGGCTGGAGGTGCAGAGACGCAGACAGCCGGAGGGGCAGCAGCTCGTATGATGTCCGACATGGAGGAGACAATGCCTCGTCTGCAGGGCAAGACAGACTCTCCGTCTAAGAGAAAAGGTAACATTTGACTCAACAACACAATAAAACTCTTGTTTATTTATATAGACATTATTTTAATTTACTGACATTTTGTCAGCGGTAGTTCTCTGGAATCTAGTTTGTGGTGCTTAAATTACCAAGAAAATATTTTAATTTGCTTCTAAATATAATGACATGACAACACAATACTCTGTTGCTGTTTGAAAACATTTTCTGGTTTGCCACAAACCAAATATCATTTCGTGCACTGTATTACGGTGCAGCTCCAAATGGACATTTAAAAACACTGTCCAGATGGCTAGAAGAAAACTAAACTTTATTGTGTTTTGGAGACGCCTTCTGAAGACATAATCCACACTTATTTCAGTTAATTTAAAACCAATCCGTCAAATGAAAAGCAAATGCAAAGAAGCTGACACTTTCAATGGCATCGTCGCTTTGTCGCAGACAAAAGAAGCCGCCATCTTGGTTCTGATGGAATTTACCTGGATGACATCACAGAACTCAAGCCTGAGGTGGCGGCCCTTTATTTCCCTAAGAGGTACGTGGAGTCATAACTTACGTGCAGTTAAAGTTTTAACACACCGATATAGCGGAGCTGACCAGCATTATAACCCCTCTGTAGTGACAGTGGTACAACAGTGAGGAGCATCTCAGACCCGGGCCTCCACAGCACCAGTCTGTCCCCGCAGTCGCTCAGCTCCGGAGGAGACAGCGGTGTGGACAGCTACTGCGACCCCATGGCCGACTTGCCGTCCATCACCATCTCTTTGTGTGGAGGACTCACTGACAACAGGGAGATCACGAAAGGTATGAAAGATTCTCGGATTGTTACATCACAGACAGAGTTGTAAGCTGCAGGAAACTGAACATGAAATGTGTGTGTGTGTGTGTGTGTCCTCACAGAGCAGTTCCATGAGAAGATCATCTCTTACCAACAGTTTGCAGAAAACCCCTCCATCATCGACGACCCCAATTTAGTCGTGAAAATCGGCTCCAAGTAAGACGTTTGCTCTCGCTGTAGTGAAAACATGTTTGTGTGTACATATAGTCAAACAGCAGTTTGTCGTATGGATTAAACTGCAACACACTACAGCAAAAAAAGTGCTGTGTTTGCAAGACTGTTTGGGCTCATAAACAGTTTTTTTTTCAAAGACATTTGGCTTACAAAGTAGTTTTTGCTGCAGTTATGGAATTGATAAAAATATAAGTTGTTTTCTCCCTCAGGTACTATAATTGGAGCACTGCAGCTCCACTTATGCTGGCTATGCAAGCTTTTCAGAAACCCCTGCCAAAGGTAAGAAATTGATACACAGCACAGATGCTAATGACTCAATCTCTAGGTTTGCTGTGTTACATGAATACTGCACCCCCTTTTGACCGACACTGGTACTGCATCCTGTATGTTTGCCTTTACACCTTATACTTCATTTTACATTCATTTTGTTGCGATCTATAGACTTAGACATAGATGTTTTGTTGTTGTAGTCTTTCAGACGTTATGTGACAAACACTCCACTTAAACTTTGTCTTCCCCTCTGTTCCCCTCCCTTTTCTTTCATCGCTTCATCCATCCGTCATTAGCCCTCTTGCCTCAGTTATATTCACTCAGCCTTAGAGTTTCTTCTCTGTTGTCTGACTGGCATGCTGGGCTACAGCTCAGTATGTCAAAGACAACGCTCACTTAGTACCTTCTTTTTTTCATCTTCTTATTCTTTGTCCTTAACCACCCCCCCAACTCTGCACACCCGTACATATTTTATTTTCCCCATTCCAACTGCAGACACATTGTTATTTCTGTGTTTGTTGATTTACGGTCTGGTTTTGGCTTCAGTTTTTTAAGTGTTTTTTTATGGTGTTGTGTTGTGGTTGTTTGTGTGTTGTGTGTGTGTGTGTGTGTGTGTGTGCTCCGCTCCAGGCTGCAGTGGAGAACATAATGAAGGAGAAGATGCCTAAGAAAGGAGGGAGGTGGTGGTTCTCCTGGCGTGGCAGAAACAGCAGCACCAAATCGGTACTCTCAAACTTACAACTTTCAATAACAACTTACAATAAACTTTGTACTTAACATCGGGATTATTTCTTCCCTGTCAGCTGTGAAGTAGATCGTAAATGAATCTCTCCTCTTGTAGGATTCAGTCTCTGAGCACTCTGCTGAGCAGGCTGGACAAATCAGGTAAGGAACCTCAAAACATCCCTGACCAGAAAATATCCTTGAGGTTAGCGACGGATAGGACTCAACATCCTTTAACATGCTGTTAACCTGCCTGACGCCAGACATAAAGAAGAGTCGTCCTCCAGTGACGAAGACCACAGGGCAGCCAAACAGGGTTCTCCCAACGTCCAATCAGAGCCTGGGCCCTCAACGGGAGGCGTGTCTTATAAGAAGACACTCCGACTCACCTCAGAGCAACTGGTGAGGGGCTTGGTTTAAATACACTGCAGACTTTGACATGTTTGAGTCATTAAGTCATTCTTTCAACTTGTATGTTATTTCTTATTCTCTCTGTCTCGCTCTCTCTATCACAGCTGTCCCTCCAGCTGCAGGATGGTCCTAACGATGTTGTGTTCAGCGTGACCACTCAGTACCAGGGAACCTGTCGCTGTCAGGGCACCATCTACCTCTGGAACTGGGACGACAAGATAATTATCTCAGACATAGATGGAACCATCACCAGGTGTGTGTTACGTGTGAATATAAATACCGGTACAGGATGTGCTGTGCATTATTAATGATTAATGTACTCACCTGTCCCAATGTGACTTATGTGTGTTTTCCTTCAGGTCAGACACATTGGGTCACATCCTGCCCACACTTGGGAAAGACTGGACACACCAGGGCATTGCACACCTCTACCACAAAGTCAGCCAGTAAGCAGTCATTTATTAACACACTGTCAGCATAAAGGGCACAAATTATTTGCATATGTTTGACACCAGAAAATGTCAATTAAAAATGCCTCTTCTCTCTCCGTGTTTGTCAGAAATGGCTACAAGTTCCTGTACTGTTCGGCTCGAGCTATCGGCATGGCTGACATGACCAGAGGCTACCTCCACTGGGTCAATGAGAGAGGCACCATGCTCCCTATGGGCCCAGTCCTCCTCAGTCCGAGCAGCCTCTTTTCAGCTCTGCACAGGTCTCTCATACACACAAACACACATATTGTTACTAAATCTGTGACTTGAGCATTGTTGTACTGCGCTGGCTGTTGGTTGCTGTTACATCTCTGTGGTGTGTGTGTGTGTGTTTGACAGGGAGGTGATTGAGAAGAAACCAGAGAAATTCAAGGTGGAGTGTCTCAACGATATCAAGAACCTCTTCTACCCCAACAAACAGCCGTTCTATGCAGCGTTTGGCAACAGACCAACGGTACACACACGTTATATACTGTACAATACAAGTGATCCTCTTTGATTCTGTGCATTAATCAATCACACTGCATAAACATGTTATTTTTTGCAAAGTTTCTAACACTGAACTCGTTTCTCATCTACATTTACAGGATGTATTTTCCTATAAAGAAGTAGGAGTGCCACTCAACAGGATTTTTACAGTCAACCCTAAAGGCGAGCTGGTGCAGGAGCATGCCAAGACCAACATCTCATCGTAAGTCCTGCATCCACTTTCCACAATCTCCTCTACTGACTTCAAAGAAAACACTTCCTAATTAAATGGGTCTCCTCTCTTCAGTTATGTGCGCCTCGGCGAGGTGGTGGATCACGTGTTCCCACTGAAGACGCGATCCTCCTCCTCAGACTTCCCCTGCTCGGACACCTACAGCCACTTCACCTACTGGAGGCAGCAGCTCCCTCGGGTGGAGCATCAGGGAACTACACCTCCACAGACTCCCAGCCCTGGAAGCTGACTACCTGTGGCCTGCTGAGCAGCTCCCTTTCACAGGCACCGACTGACTGATGGTGTGCTTGAGATGTAGCAGTCATTTGTGTGGATGTGTGTCATGTGAATTTGTAGATTTTTGTGGATGGTGGAGCACTTTTAGTGGACAGCTGAGAGGTACATCAGTAAGCTGATCTGCTGTGAATATAACGCACAAGATGGATGTAAGCGCACTTTGATGAAAAGAAGGAGTCTGTAGCCTTCTGACTAGATGTATGTATATGAGAAATTATAGTAATTTATTCAGGCAGCTTAGCATATATATTATTTTTGAGTAAGTGACTTCAGTAGCTAGACTTTCTAATCTATATATGCAGACAGATGCAAACTGTATTTAACTGGTATCTGTTCACAAGTGCATCATACAGAACACAAACATGCTGTGCAGATATCAGAGAGCAAGTTACTTCAACTTGTGCCAAACACTCAATGTAGAAATTATTTTCTTACTCTGAACTTTTCCAGTCAAGACTGTTATGGATCCTCAATCAGCATGGAAATGCAGATATATATACATGCAGGCTGTACTTCATAGCAACGAGCGTGTGCGCGTATGTAATCTATTACTGTGGTTGAGTATTAGTTATATAGTACACTGAGATGTATTACCAGAGCACAATGAATGAGTGATCGTCTGCGTAGCTTGATGTCATAATGTGTCAAGGACAAGAATCCCGACATGAGGTACGTTATGAAAACAAAATGAATATTTATTGTTGCTGACGAGAACAACGTTTTTATAGGTCATAATAACCAACAGTTTTCTCTCAAAATCAACAGTAACTGTGAGGCGGATTGCTGAATTCTGTTTTTATTTTTCTATTGAAATCACACAGTGTGTGTGTGTGTGTGTGTGTGTGTGTGTGTGTGTGTGTGTGAGTTGTGATCGGAACGTCATTTCTGAAATGAAACGTCTTTTAATTTATCCGCGCAGTTACATTTCATACAATAACACAGATATCATCCAGTCTATGTGACTGTTCTTTTCTCTAAGGTTCATGCTCATTTTCATACGTGCCATTAAGTATATTTTATGTACTCATCTGATTAGATACTGACTGATATTTGTAGCTTACACTTGCACCCATTGGTTCTTTTACTGTACTGTTACTACCATTTCCTTCTTCACTTAAAGAGAACAAAACCCAAATCTGAAAAATCTTATCAGATTCTCCACAATTTAGAGAGGACAGTTAATCAAAAAGGGATCTGTACGTCTTATAACCCCACAGATAAGAAAACGAGGTCATATGCAGTATATGAGCAGGAGCTGCTATCATTATGACCTGTGAATATAACCACCTGAACAGTATCATTCATCACAGTACGCGTGTGTAAGTTCATGAAAGAGGATGTGTGTGTGTGTATGTAAAGCTTTCGCACTCTTATTATTCTTTCCATGAAAGAGCTGAAATAGCCTGAACGCGTGTTATCTTTGCCTTAACTGTGAATTATTAATAATCATATGTTTGTTCATTTACTCCCTCCACTTCTGTTGACCAGTTCACTGTTACAATTGGTGTAATCAAACACAATAAAAATGCCTTGGTAAATGAGTGAGTGAGTGTGTGTGTGTGTGTGTCAATGTCTATTGACCTCTGCATTAACCTGAATACAAGAGTGAAATAAATATCCAGATCTTACTACTACTACTACTACTACCACACTCTGGCAGTAAACGCACTCTGGAAGTAAATATATGTCAGTATTATCATCAGAATGTATCAAAGTATCAAAAGTAAAAGTACTCATTGTGCAATACAATGCTCCCTGACAGTGTTTTACTATTATATGATGTTTTTGGATGAATATTACTGCTACATGAATGTGTATGTTGCATTTCACTGCTGTAGATGTTTAAAGTTGGGCTAATTTAATCTACTTTATATTCTGTTGAATAGTTTAATCTACAGAAATGCATCATGGTCTCTAAGACCATCATAGGTTTGCAGAAAACAGTCCTTCAGTTTATCAGAAAAAATTGAAATCACCAAATTTAGGGATGCTTGGTTTCCACTGGACAGAAAGGGTATGAAAATCTGAAAAGTAAACAAATACAATATTTGTCTCTGACATGTAGTGGACTACAAGTAGAAAGTTACATAAAGTGAAAACAGTCAATTACAAGTACCTGAGATACATCATTTGAGTAAATGTACTTTCAACACTGCCTGAATGAACACCGTGCCATTTTAAACAACATATGTTCTTGATCTTAAAAACAACATTCTCACCTCTGAAGCTCTCGACGAGCTCCACTAAAAGCCATCTTGAATCTCTTCACATGTCTGCCATCAGTGTAACGCATCAGGCTGACAGATGAACAGATATGGAGAGTGGGTGGAGGCTGACGGGCTGCAGATTTGCGTCAGCGGGCCTCATCTTTCTAGCCTCTATGTTCATAAATATTCACTCAGTTCATGAGCAATTAACTAAATCAACTGCAATTAGTTTGATTAATTGCTCTTCAATACAAGCTGTCTGAGGGGCAGGGGCCAAAGAAATAAAAAAAATAGAGAGGGTGCCAGCTGTGTGCAGTGGGAAACCAGCATACCCAAACATGAGAATATATATATATATATATATATATACATCTTAATAGATATATATATATATATATATATAACCATTTAGAACTAATTTTCATGTAAAGCAGTGTTTTTATATGCTGGTAGGGCACACTAGAGGACCCTGTGTCATGTTTTCTTAAACACTGGGTCACCATAGAGGGAACTTTTATATTGTTTTTATCAAACATGAGTGTCCATGACATTTAAAGGTCCAGTGTGTCAGATTTAGGGGGCTCTATTTACAGAATATCCTGGATAGGAGAGATTTAATTTAAATGATTAGCTCATGGGTTAACTTTAATATATTTTCATTATGGTATAATCACCTGAAAATAAGAGTCATTATGTTTTTGTTACCTTAGAAAGTGTCTTTTATATCTACAGTAACTGTGCTGTGGGTCCTCTTCCACAGAGTCCGACATGTTTCTACAGTAGCCCAGAAAGGACAAATTAAAAGTACAGATATAGTCTTTCCAGTTTTTAATGTATTTGGTGGTCAGTGTTGTTTTTCAGTCATGCTAGGAAGGAGAGGGGGTTGCAATCAGCAACTACACCACAAGATGTTACTAAATCCTGGTCCATTAAAGAGATTTTCATGAATAAAAGCAAAATGAATTCAATATTCTCAACTCCTTAGCATAAAATCTTAACACTGATGATTTGCACAGGAACACAGCCCATATGTCACCTTGTCCAGACAGACCTGTTTGTCTTTTTGCAAGCAGATCCAACTCAACTGTTTGCCTTTGCTCCACACTCCATCACGCACTATAGTGTGAGTGTTAGTGGGAGGTTATTAGAGAGCAAAGGCCCGCACATACAAGATGCGGGAGGAGTTTCCAAAACCCAGCGACACCATTGGCCTGCGCCCCAGGGCTCCGCTCTCTTCGCAGGGTGTATCGGAGGCAGCTTGCAAGCCACGGAAACCGAAAGTGGATGAGGACAGATACCTGCAAGAGTTGTGTTTGTTTCTGTGAAGAATGACGGACACGGTAAGACTCACGTTTTTTTTAAAATAAAAAATAAGCTCGGTTCATCCTGAACACTTGTTGCATCCCTTTATTTCGCCCTGTCGCTTTGCTCGCTTTAAAAGTTAACAGAGACTTTAAATTATTGAGTGTGCGAGTGCAGACGTCAGGACTGATGAGGAAAACTGCATTTGAAGTGTTTGTTGTTGTCAGTGTTCACACTGAGGCCGTTGTTGAGCCGTAAATAGACGCAGAGCTGTTCAAACTTTGGCCTACTTAGAAACTTAGAAATGTTGCTTTGTAGTTTGTTACCAGCAGCAGGAGGTCGTAGTACAAAACAGAGGCTGCAGATAACAGTGTGACTGTGTGTGTGTGTGTGTGTGTGTGTGTTGTTTCTGTTGACAACTGGATGACAGTCACGATTTTCATTTGGTTTAAAGATCCCCTTCACATGTTTGAAGACATAAAATACTCTGACAAAAACAAAGAGATCAAAACCTTTGTTAAAAAGTCATAAAGTACATTTATTCCCTCTTCCTCATTGAAAACCGGATACTTCCCTGTGTGTGTGTGTGTGTGTGTGTGTGTGTGTGTGTGTGTGTGTGTGTGTGTGTGTGTGTGTGTGTGTGTGTGGAGAGAGAGAGAGAGAGATACAAACTATTTTAACTATCACAAAGGTGTTAAATTGAATAACTGTAACACCATGTTATTTATGAATATGTATCATGTGAGCACATGACTACTCTACATGACAGAACCAGATGATACTGCAGGCTTTGCCTCAGTTGAAATTATGTTCATATTCGTGGTTCAACATATGTGCAAGTAATTGAATTGCCAAAGTGAGTAGACACACTATAATCTGGGGCTTTTGGGGCCTTAATAGATCTGAGGGCCCTGGGCATTGGCCTGCTTTTACACCAAAGTCCAATCACACATTGTAAACTAAACCCTCGCTGCCTTATTGAGCAAGTCTCATCTATTACCGTTAGAGTCAAGTCACAGTGCATATGATCTTCTGAAATAAAATAAAAATACCCCTGGTGGTCTTTAAGGAAACCAGATGGTCATTTAGCAATACAGCTGTTCTGAGGGCATTTCCAGAATCCCCAAGACTCTTCTGCTTCTTCTTCTTCCAGATACCAGCAAAGAACAACTGCTCGCAGGTTATAGAAATCTTTCTGAATATTACAGACTGTGTTTTTTCTGAAAGGTTTGAAGACTCTACTAAGCCCTGTCAAGCTTTGTATTTAATGGTATTTAGGGAAATGTTTGGAAGCGCCTGTCTGGAGTTGTATTGTTCTGATAGTGGTGCGCGAAGATCGCCACCGCACAGTCACTGACTACTACCTCTCCTGTTCTGTGTGTGTATGTGTACAAAAGATAGTGTATGCTATACTTTAGTCTGGTTTGTGGTTACCAGAGAAAGTAGTATGCAAGTGTCCAACAACTAGAATCAAGTCTTAATTTAGACAAACAGGCACAGTTGCTAAAAACACATCACAATGTACATCATATTGATGCATTTTATTCATCAATACAACAGCAGGGATGAGTTATTATCAGGCCAGTGGCTGAAGTTGGTCCCGAATCTTGGTCCTGCATCCAAAAGTAAGGCCACTGGAGTGATTTTCTTAATGTTTCAAAGTCCAGTCAGTGCTTGGGGTGACCTGACAGCCTCTATCCAAACTTGGCATGTGGGAGCTGGGATGAACGCTTTCTGTCCCACTGAAACACCTCTCTCCCCTGTGACCTCCTGCAGAGCATCAGCCTCCTTCAGCACCTTTTCGCAGTCAGTGGACTGCAGTGTCTTTAGACAATCAGCCTCTTCAGCACCTTCCACAGTCAGTGGACTGCAGTGTCTTTAGACAACAGCCTTCTGCACCTTCCACATTCAGTGTCTGCAGTGTCTTTAAATAATCAGGGTCCTTCAGCACCTTCACAGTCAGTGGACTGCAGTGTCTTTAGATAATCAGCCTCCCTTCAGCACCTTTCCACAGTCAGTGGACTGCAGTGTCTTTGTGACAATCAGCCTCCTTCAAGCACTTTTCACAGTCAGTGCGGACTGCAGTGTCTTTAAATAATCAGGGTCTCAGCACCTTTCCACAGTCAGTGGACTGCAGCAAGTGTTCTCAAAACAATCAGCCTCCTTCACACCTTTCCACAGTCAGTGGACTGCAGTGTCTTTTAAATAATCAGGGTCCTTCAGGCACCTTTCCACAGTCAGTGACTGCAGTGTCTTTGTGATAATCAGCCTCCTTCAGCACCTTTCACAGTCAGTGACTGCAGTGTCTTTAAATAATCCGGTCTCAGCACATTTTCACAGTCAGTGGACTGCAGTGTCTTTAGACAATCAGTGTCCTTCACACTCTTTTCACAGTCAGTGGACTGCAGTGTCTTTAGATAATCAGCCTCCTTTCAGCACCTTTAGTAGCCAGTGGACTGCAGTGTCTTTAGACAGTGTCCTTCAGCACCTTTCTTTCGCAGTCACTGGACTGCAGTGTCTTAAATAATCCGGGGTCCTTCAGCACATTTTTCAGCAGTCAGTGGACTGCAAGTGTCTTAAACAATCAGGTCCTTCAGCACCTTCCACAGTCACTGGACTGCAGTGTCTTTAAACAATCAGTGTCTCAGCACTTTTCACAGTCAGTGGACTGCAGTGTCTTTAAACAATCAGGGTCTCAGTTTTCACAGTCACTGGACTGCAGTGTCTTTTAAACAATCAGTGGCCTCTTCAGCAGATTTTCAAAGTCACTGACTGGCAGTGTCTTGACAACCAGCCTCCTTCAGCACCTTCCACAGTCAGTGGACTGTAGTGTCTTTAGACAGTGTCCTTCAGCACTCTTTCCCTCCACAGTCAGTGACTGCAGTGTTCAAAACAATCAGTCCTTCAGCACCTTTTCACACAGTCACTGGACTGCAGTGTCTTTAAACAACCAGGGTCCTTCAGCACCTTTTCACAGTCACTGGACTGGGTGTCTTTAAAACAATCAGGGTCCTTCAGCACTCACAGTCAGTGGACTGCAGTGTCTTTAAACAATCAGGGTCTCAGCACTTTTCACAGTCAGTGGACTGCAGTGTCTTTAAACAATCAGGGTCCTCCAGCACCGCAAACAACAAGAATCATTGATAGTGAAGTCTTCATTTAAAGAAACAGGCATAGTTAAAACACAGCACAATATATACATCATTGATGGGCTTATACATCGATGCAAATAGCTATATATACAAGTTATTAATAGGCCAGTGGTTGAGGCTGGTCTCTGATCCTAGTCTCCATAAAAGCAACGCATGCATCCAAAAAAGAAGGCCACCGGAGGATTTCTTTCCACAGCCACCTCTTCTTCTCTTCTTAATGTTTTTCTGGGGAAGTAATAAAAACAATGAATATAATATAATGAACAAGTATTCAAGCAATATCTTCAAGAAGATTCTACTTTTTCATAACCTCGCGAAGACTCAAGAATTAACGAATGCATCCTCACCTTGGAAAAGATGTTATGGAAGAAGCCAAGAAGCATTGCTTTCTTTGTTTTGGTTTCGCAACATCAGTTGGTCTTCGTATACTGCGGCAGTCTACCAACTCGCTTGAATGGGCTTCTAGGTCTGTACTTTATCACCACTGAGGAGGTAATGGTGGTTGGTCTCTGGGAAGGGCCCTGTTTGCTCTGTGTGCAAAAATTGTCCAGTCTGTGCTGGGTGACCTGACAGCCCTATCCAGCTATCGCGGAGCTGGGTGAACTTTGACCTCCTCTCTACTGAAACACCTCTTCCCTTTTCAGTCAGTAGACTGCAGTGTCTTTAGAGAATGAGTGTCCTCCAGTGTCTTTTCACCCTCAGTAGACTGCAGTGTCTTTAGAGAATGAGTGTCCTCCAATGTCTTTTTCACCTCAGTAGACTGCAGTGTCTTTTAGAGAACCATTGTCCCCGGGGTGTTTTTGCAGGTTCAGTGGCCTCCTGTGCCTTACAGCTTTCTTTTTCAATCACCAAAGAGACGTAGCCGCTTTGCTGCCTCCACGTATGGCTGTTTCAGTGAAGAAGGCAAGGCTCTTTATCTGACTCGATGGTTAGTCTGGAGGTTGATGCTCTTCGTGGTCTCGCTCGTTTCTTTTCTTCAGAGTCAACTCTCTGTCTCCATGTTCAGGAATAAAAAGCTTTGGCATACTTCTTAATCACCTCATTGACATCCTGATCAAATGAGGTGATGACTTCTGAGAGAACTGAGTCGTGGTGCTGCAAGCATCTGAGCCGGAGAGCAATGATCTGCTTTCCAGGCTCATGTTTTTGGGATGCTACAGGTGAGCTCTTCTTTATCTAAAAGGTCATCACACTGCATCAGCCATCGCCATCCAACGGTGGTGATTGATGACCCTGAGACAGGGATGTTGTGTATCTCTAGGGGTTTAAAGAATCCATGGAAAAGTAGGAGACCCAGGCCTTTTTGTCCATGTTCTTTCTTTTCCATAACTGAAATCTAGTGAAGAAACACAAGATCGGAAAACTGTAAGCTGTCTAGAAAAGGTGTTGAAACCTTTAACAGGACATAAACAGAAGCAGAAGTACTATAGTTTTAAATTATATATAGAAAATGTAAACAAGTATTTTGGTGTTCAGCTCAAGTGGAGATATTGTGGGAATCCATTTACTCTAAACAAACATTTAGGCTCAGGATTGTTTACAGTATGATACATCATATACTTCGATGTATACAGTGAATTAGCATTTGTGGGCAGATATTTTTTGCACAATTTTGTACCAGTTTGTATGAATGTTTCTAAATATTCACTCATTATGGTCAGTTATAATCTTGGTTTTACATTTTTAGTGCCAAACAATGCACGCCATAATCTGTCATTGTGATTTGCATCAATAATTGTGTTTTTGTATGTATGTTTGGATTCACAGCTCTAAAATTTTGCTATTGTAATGTTTTATTACTATTAATTCTTCAATTCTCCTCCTTTGTTTAGTTTGTATTTCCAAACAACAATAAAAAAGGTGAATTTTAGGGAAAAGGTGTTTTTCTCTAATTAAATAAATCTAACATCGACACATTATGAGGTACTGCCCTCCAGGTCACACTCTGAAACTACTTTCTGATGCTGTCTCACGTATAAACTTACTTACTTACACTAAAAACAAATTCAAAACTTTTAGCAGGTTTCAAATTCATCTCTAAACCAGCGAACCTTAAGTCTCTTATGGTACATTCACTTACCTGTCTTTGTTCAGACATCTTCAGATGAGTTTGGTGCATTTGTTTTGATTCTCTCTCTCTCTTTTCTCTTCTGAGTTTTCTGTGTTGAGATTCTCGGTGGAGTGGAGGCTTGGTGGCAAAACTGTTCAGTAGTTCAGTGCAGATACCCTGTTTTCACACTGTGGACACCGACTTATATACTAGTGATGGAACCTGTGAACTCTGAACGTTGTATTCCAGAACTCTCTGTGTTGCCATAGCATGTGTGTGTTTCTAAGATTGAGTGTGTGTGTGTGTGTGTGTGTGTGTGTGTGTGTGTGTGTATGTTATACCTATGTAAGTTGTAAAATTGACTGTATTGGAAGGGGTTTTAAATTTAAAGTAACACTGTGTAATCTTTTCAACAGATTTTAAATCATTTTGATGGATACACTGACTGCAATCATGCGAATGGCGCCTCTGTCATCCCCACTACATGCACATACCCTGTTTCACCTATAATCAACACGTAACGCTTAGTACAAAGTCGTGATACAAACTATAATTATTTCACTTGCATTTTGAAGACTGAATTTACAATATATGGAGAAAATGTTTCTGCTTTCGGCTTGATGCTCTGCATCAATCTCGTGATTTCGAATTTTTTCTAAGTTCCCCGGTGTTTCACTACGGAATCGCTTCTGGCAAGACCATTAGGAAGCTCCATGATAAAATGTGTCTCTGATACAGGTCGACGCAGGGGAAGGTCTACCTCTATAAACCATGCAGCATCCGCCCCGTCCGGCCATTCTCACTTTCTTCCTCAGAGAAATTACGAGCCCTCTGCACATCCGTTGTCAAGTTGATAGCTTAACTGCTGTCGATGTCCTGTTAAGGGAAACGCGTCCAGCCGGCACTCGGCCATTACTCTGGACTGTGCTGACAGTTACTGCAGGATTGTGACAGCGTTGTGGCGCAGCTTCCCGACAGGTCACCAGGTTCTCACCACCGGTCTCCTGCCAGCTTTGGCGCCACGCCATCTGCAGCCTGGCTAGTGGCTGCACTAGTTTGAAATGAGCCATCACCACTACTTGGAGCACAGTTAATGTACCGGCAGACTATTCTCCACATGACAGGTTATAAGAAGGCTCATGCACCGACTATATACCCCATTAAAATTTTAAACCAGGCTCACCCCCTAGTACCACATTCCTCCCCAGCTGCTGTCTGTCCCCCGCAGCCCTTCATAGGAGCCGGGCAGAAGGAGGGGAAGGGTCACCATTGCCCCCACATCATATGAAGTAACGATTTCGGGTGAGACTTCCACCCTATGTGTATCGTGGTGCATGGAGCTGGCACGCTGGCAAGGGCGCTTAGCGGACCAAAGAGGTTTGTGCACTTTGTCTGACCATGCCGTGAATATCCCGAGAGGAGATTGAGAGTGGGCCGTGACAGGTACTAACGGAAGGACCTCCTCGCCGCCAGATACAACTCAGGAGATCCATCGCCATCCCATCAGCCGCAGCTCCTGAGGACTAGGGCGTGGACTCGGGAGCGGAGGAGGTTGAGCTCCATACCCACTGTCCAAGATGTGTTCTCGGGCGGAGGGGAGACGATGATGCAGACGGTGAGATCGGTTCTGATCTGGATGACATGGAGAAGGAGAGGAGGAGAGGAGGACCCACTTTCCTCACAATCCAGACCCCAGCTCAATCGGGCAGCCACCCAGGATAATGAACCTGTGGTTTGAAACGAGCCTGCTAAACTGAACATCCTCCCGGCCGGCAAGCCAGAATACTGGGAGGGGTGACGAGGGGCTCAAAGACGCAGGTGTTCTTTTTCAGCCTTTTCCAGCTCTGGAGAAAAGAAGGCCCTCCAACCCGCTCCAGCTAAGCAGCTGCTCCCAGCAGTCCCAGCCTGCATGGCCGAGATGAGTCGTGACCCTGGTCTGCTCGCCCAAGAGCAAGGTAAACCAGCGGGCTGAGGTGCATGACATGGTGAGCTGGGGCTGGCTGAATCCCCGGCTGTGGAGCCACTGGCCTATCACTCCATCCAAACCGCACCATATCTCAGCGACTTCTGATCTCCCTCCCCCAAAATGGAGCATACAGCAGCAGGTGTGGTAACAACATATGTACAACATGCCGCGCAGTCGGCCCGCTTCGTCAGCCACGCCACACTGTCAGTTTATCGCGGAGATTTTGAGGGGATGGGCCGCCAGTTGATTCCAGCAGGTGTCCAAATCTGGTGCCAGGGACGAATCTCAGTGGTGAATGACTGCCTCTGCGCCTCCCGTGAGCTGTGCAGGGATGGGCGCACAGGCCTGGCAGTCGGAGAACGGGCTCTGCTGCTTTCCCTGTCAGATCAGTGACACCCAACGTTGAGGTCATGGATGCCGCCACACCCCACTTAGGTCTCTTGGCCCAGGTCTGGAGAAAATGCGGGAACCAGCACACAGGAGAAAGTGAGGCATTCGAGCTGTGTTTGCCTAAAAGCAGATCCCGCAGAGCTCCCACCTCACATTTGCCCACTGACGCAGCCTGCAGCAAGTAAGAAGACAGGGGTGGCGCAAGACTGCTCCACCTTCCTATTTAATTATCTGTCAGAGACAGACAGAAGCGATTCAGTGAAATTTCTCACTTGTTATCAGGCAAACCAGGGATTACGTTTGGCAATCCACGCTTCTCAGTGTGTGTGTGTGTGTGTGTGTGTGTGTGTGTGTATGCAGAAAGGATACAAAGGATTTAACGATTGCCCAAAGATGTTAAATTGATAACTTTAACACTCATGTTATTTAAGAATATACCATGTGAGTACACTGACTACGCATATGACATAGAACAAGATCATACTGCAGGATTGGCCTAGTTGAAATTGTTATGTTACATCTGCGGTGCAACATATGTGCAAGTAATTGAATTAGCAAAAGTGAGTAGGCACTATAATCTGGGGCTTGGGGCCCAACAATTGAGGCTCACAGTAGCCTGCTTTGTCTCAAGTATGAGCATGTAACTACACTTTTTCAGCCACTTTAACACAAAAAGTCCAATCACATTAAAACTAAACCTCGCTTGCCTTATTGAGCAAGTCTCATCTATTACCATTAGAGCTAAGTCATAGTGCATACATTCTAAAATAAAAATAAAATACCCCTGGTGGCTTTAAGGAATCCATGGTCACTAGCAATACAGCTGTCTTGAGGGCATTTCCAGAACCTCAAGACTCTTCTGCTTCTTCTTCTTCCAGATACCAGCAAGAATTGAACTGTTCAGTGGTGTTATAGAAATCTTTCTGAATATTACAGACTGTGTTTTTTCTGGAAAGGCTCTGAAGACTCACTAAGCCCTGTCAAGCTTTGTATTTACTACATTTTAGGGAAATGTTGAAGGCCTGCCTGAGTTGTAGCTTGTTCTGATAGTGGTGCGTTTAATAAGATCGCCACCGCACAGTCATCGCACTACTACCTCCTGTCTTGTGTGTATGTGTGTCAAAGATAGTGTATGCTATAATTTTAGTCCATTGGCTTCCAGGGTTAATATATAGCATGCAAAGTGTCCAACAACTAGAACTGTTCCTAATTTAGACAAACAGGCAGTTAAACACATCACACACATCATATTGATGTATTTTTATTCATCAATACAACAGGCAGGGATGAGTTATTATCAGGCCAGTGGCTGAAGTGCTGGTCCCAATCTTGGTCCAGATCAAGCAAGGCCACTGGCGATTTTCTAATGTTTCAAAGTCCAGTCAGAGTGCTACAAAGTGACCTGACAGCCTCATCCAAACTTGCATGGAGCTGGATGAACGTTTCTCCTGCCTCCACGAAACACTCTCCCCTGTGACCTCTCTGCAGAGTATCAGCCTCCTTCAGCACCTTTTCACAGCCAGGGACTGTGGTCTCTTTAGACAGTGTCCTTCTCAGCACCTTTTAACAGCCGTGACTGCAGTGTCTATAGATAATCAGCTCCTTCAGTACCTTTTCACAGTCACTGACTGTGTCTTTGTAGACAGTGTCCTTCAGCACCTTTTCACAGTCACTGGACTGCAGTGTCTTTAGACAATCAGCCTCCTTAGCACCTTTCCAGTCAGTGGACTGCAGTGTCTTTAGACAATCAGCCTCCTTTTAGCACCTTTCACAGTCACTGGACTGCAGTGTCTTTAGACAAGTGTCCTTTCAGCACCTTTCCACAGTCACTGACTGTAAGGTCTTTTAGACAATCAGCCTCCTTCAGCACTCTCCACAAAGTCACTGGACTGCAGCAAGGTCTTGGGCACCTGTGGTCCTTCAGCACTCAGTCACATGTCTCAGACAATCAGCCTTTAGCACCTTTCCACAGTCAGTGGACTGCAGTGTTTTTAGATAATCAGCCTCTGTAATCTTTCAGTCAATGGATTGCAGTGTCTTTAGACAGTGTCCTTCAGCACCTTCACAGTCACTGGACTGCAGTGTCTTTAGACAATCAGCCTCCTTCAGCACCTTCCACAGTCACTGACTGCAGTGTCTTTAGACAATCAGCCTTCTAGCACCTTTTCGCAGCCAGTGGACTGCAGTGTCTTTAAACAATCAGGGTCCTTCAGCACCTTTTCACAGTCAGTGGACTGCGTCTTAGACAGTGTCCTTCAGCACCTTTTCACAGTCAGCGGATCAAAAAGGTCTTTAGACAATCAGCCCCAGCACCTTCACAGCTAGTGGACTGCAGTGTCTTGCAGATAGTGTCCTTCAGCACCTTTCCACAGTCACTGGACTGTCTTTAGACAATCAGCCTCCTTAGCACTTTCCACAGTCAGTGTGACTGCAGTACTCTAATAAACAGCCCCTTTAGCACTCCTTTCCACAGTCAGTGGACTGCAGTGTCTTTAGACAATCAGCCTCCTTTTTAGGCACTCTTCCACAGTCAGTGACTGCAGTGTCTTTAGACACCAGCCTCCTTTAGCACTTTTCACAGTCACTGGACTGCAGTGTCTTTAGACAATCAGTGTCCTTCAGCACCTTCCACAGTCACTGACTGCAGTGTCTCAGATGCGTCCTTCAGCACCTTTCCACAGTCACTCGGGACTGCAGTGTCTCTTAGACAATCAGCCTCCTTCAGCACCTTCCACAGTCAGTGGATCAGCAGTGTCTTTAAACAATCAGGGTCTCAGCACCACAGTCATCAGTAAGTGTCTTTTTAGACAATCAGCCTCCTTTAGCACCTTTCCACAGTCAGTGGACTGCAGTGTCTTTTAGATAATCAGCCTCCTTCAGCACTCTTCCACAGTCACTGGACTGCAGTGTCTTTAGACAATCAGCCCCTTCAGCACCTTTCCACAGTCACTGACCCAGGTGTCTTTAGACAATCAGCCTCCTTCAGCACCTTTTCGCAGTCAGTGGACTGCAGTGTCTTTAAACAATCAGGTCCTTCAGCACCTTTTTCACAGTCAGCGGACTGCAGTGTCTTTAGACAAATCAGCCTCCTTCACCTTTTCACAGTTAGTGGACTGCAGTGTCTTTAGACAGGTCTCAGCACCTTTCCACAGTCACTGACTGTGCGTTCTTAGATAATCAGCCTCCCTTCAGCACCTTTTCGCAGTCACTGGACTGCAGTGTCTTTAGACAATCAGGGTCCTTCAGCACATTTTCACAGTCAGTGGACTGTAGTGTCTTTAGACAGTGTCCTTCAGCACCTTTTCAGCTACTGGACTGCAGTGTTCAAACAACTGTGTCCTTTCAGCACCTTTCAATGTGTCAGTGGACTATGTGTCTTTAAACAATCAGGGTCCTCCAGCACCGCAAAACAACAAGAATCATTGATAGTGAAGTCTTCATTTAAGAAACAGCATAGTTAAACATTAGCATGAATATATACATCATTGATGGTTTACACACTCAAATGATGCAACATGATGCTACAGCCATGAGTATTGCTATTATCAGGCCAGTGGCTGAGGCTGGTCCTGATCCTAGTCCCATAAAAGCAACATCGCATCCAAAAAGAAGGCCACTGGGAGTGGATTTTTCTCCTTTGGCCAGCCACCTTCTTCTAATGTTTTTCTGGGAAGCACAAAACAATGAATATCTGCAGTTGAACAAAAGATTCAAGCAAAGCTCCCAAGAAGATTCTTTTTTTATAACTCATGAAGACCAAGAATTTTAACGAATGCATCCTCACCTTGGAAAAGATGTTATGGAAGAAGCCAAAGAATGCATTGCTTTTCTTGTTTTGGCTTCTCGTAACACTGCTTGAGTTTCGTCCACTGCAGTCTACCAACTCGCTTGAATGGGCTTCAGGTCTGTACTTTATCACCACTGGAGGAGGTAATGTGGTTGTCTTTGGGAAGGGCCCTGTTTGCTCTGCAGCAAAAATTGTCTAGTCCTGTGCTGGGTGACCTGGGACAAGGCCTCATCCATCCATGGGAGCTGGGTGAACCTTTTTATCTCTCTCTACTGAAACACCCTCCCTTTCTGACAGTCAGTAGACTGCAGTGTCTTTAGAGAATGAGTGTCTCCAGTGTCTTTTCACACCTCAGTAGACTGCAGTGTCTTAAGAGGGTCGAGTGTCCTCCAAATGTCTTTTTCACCCTCAGTAGACTGCAGCACCCTAGAGAACCATTGTCTCGGGTGTTTTTGCAGGTTCAGTGGCCTCCAGTGCCTTACTGTTTTTTCCAATCACCAAAGAGACGAGCGCTTTTGCTGCCTCCACGATGGCTGTTTCAGTGGGAAGAAGGCGCAGGCTCTTATCTGACTCATGGTTAGTCTGGAGGTTGATGTGCTCTCTGGTGGTCCTCGCCTTGTTCTTTTTCTTTCAGAGTCAACCTCCTGTCTCCATGTTCTCAGGAATAAAAAGCTTGGCATACTTCTCTTTTAATCACCTCATTGACATCCTGATCAAATGAGGATGACCTCTGAGAGAACTGAGTCGTGCTGGGTAAAGACCAGGAGCCGGGAGAGCAATGATCTGCTTTCCAGGCTCATGTTTTCTGGGATGTTGCCAGCAGGTGAGCTCTCTCTTCTTATCTAAAAGGTCATCACACTACCGCTCAATGCCATCCAACGTGGTGATTGATGACCCCTGAGACAGGGATGTTGTAGATGTCAGGGGTCAAAGAATCCATGGAAAAAGTAGGAGACCCAGCCTTTTTGTCCAGTTCTTCTTTCCATGTAACTGGAAATCTAGTGAAGAAACACAAGATCGAAAACTGTAAGCTGTCAAGGAAAGGCATTGAAACCTTTAACAGGACATAAACAGAAGCAGTAGTGCTATAGTTTTAAATTATATATAGAAAATGTAAACAAGTATTTGGTGTTCAGTCAAGTGAGATATTGTGGAATCATTTACTCAAACAAACATTTAGGCTCAGGATTGCTTATAAGTATGATGCATATCATATATACTGTATGGTTATGAATTATCATTTGTACAGATATTTTTGCATAATTTTGTAACAGTTTGTATGAATGCTTCTTCTAAATATTCACTCATGATGGTCAATTATAACATTGTTTTATTTCATTTTTAGTGCTGCAAACAATGCATGTGATAATCGTCATCGTGGATTTGCATCAGTAATGTGTTTTTGTATGTATGTTCTGATTCACAGCTCTAAATTTTGCTATTAGATGTTTTATTACTATTAATTGCCAGTTCTCCTTTGTTTAGTTATCAACAACAATAAAAAGGTCTGCGGAAAAGGTGTTTTTCTCTAATTAAATAAATCTAACATCGATACATTATGAGGTACTGTCCTCCAGTCTACACTCTCGAAACTCACTTTCTGATGCTGTCTCAATGTATAAACTTACTTACTTACACTAAAAACAACTAAAACTTTTAGCAGGTTTCAAATTCATCTCTAAACCAGTTTAGTCCTTAAGTCTCTTGCAGCATTGACTCATCTTGTCTTTGTTCACACACTTTCTGCATAGAGTTTGGCATTTGTTTTGATTCTCTCTCTTTTCTCTCTTCTGAGTTTTCTGTGCTGAGATTTCTCGGCAGGAGTGGAGGTTTGCAAAAAACTGTTCAGTAGTTCAGTGCAGACAATCTCTGTTTTCACACTGCATAATCACTGATATACTAGTGATGAACTCAGAAACTCTGGAACGCTACATTCCAGAGAATCCCTCTGTGCTGCTAAGGTAGCATGTGTGTGTTTAAGATTGAGGTGTGTGTGTGTGTGTGTGTGTGTGTATGTTATACCTATGTAAGTTGCAAATTGGACTGTATTGAAGGGGCTTTAAATTTAAAGCAACACTATGTAACTTTTCTAACAGATTTTAAATCATTTTGATGATACACTGACTTGTAATCAAGTGAATGCGTGCTCTGTCATCCCCACTCATGCACCACATACCCTGTTCTTGCACTCATGTAATCACAATACGTAATGCTTTGGGGCACAAAGTCGCACACAACCAATTATTTCACTGATTTTGGTGAGACTCGATCATATTTTATGGAGAAAATGTTTCCTGCTTTCACTCTGATGCCCTGCATCATCTTTGTGATTTACAGTTTTCTGATGGACAGTAAACTTCTGTGAACTGTAGCTGCTGTTAGCTAATGTTAGCTCAGTTTTTCAGCTGGACTGCCCAGACTGTGAGCTCAGAGAACCGAGTGTTAATATTTGTATCACAGGCGTTTTTGGGAAAAGAAGGTTTACACAAAAAATGAGAGTGTGACCAAACAAGAGCAAGTCATGGACTGACATTTAGTCATTAGCGAGAGCTCCGTAAAATAAAACATTGAAAGACAGACGCTGATCTGGGCTTCTTCAGCTGGCTGCTATGTCTTGTGTTGTTGACCTTGCTTGATGTCTCCCAAAATGCGCTTTAGTGGGGTGTTGTTTGGCTCAGTTGGTGGAGCGTCCGCCCCATGTGCAGGGGCTCAGTCCTTGCTGAGGCGGTCCAGGGTTCAAGTCCGACCTGTGGCTTGCATGTAATTCCCCATCTCTCTCTCCCCACATTTCCTGTCATTCTTCAAGCTGCCTCTGTCAAATAAAGCTTGAAAAGGCTACCTCACACCCTATGAGATCAGCTGTGTTTCTAGTCCATTCTTGTCTATTCTTTCAGACATCCAACTTTTCATTCACTTTCACTTTAACACGAGCATGACTTCTTCCTCCAGTATCGGGATTCGGGCAGAGCAGGCTCAGGCTTGGAAAATGAGGAGGAGTTTGTGGATCTATTGGATGAGCAAAGGCGCAGCAGTGATCTTGGCTTTGCTCTGAGGACCTTCAACCCTCACCCCTTCAAAGGAGCCTCGCCCTGCTCCACGGCTGACCTCAACAAAGCCGTGCTGGAGTCCCAGTATCTACGCTACATGGTCAAAGAGGTGGGACGGTGCGATTTTAGAAAAGATGTAACAAAAGACGTTTGACACTGTTGCTTCATTTTTTTTCCTCCCTTCATCCTCAGATCGCCATGGAGACAGGGTCATCGGTGGAGGAGGTGAGAGAGGAGGCTTTAGGGATTTTGGAGGAAATGTCTCAAAACCTGCAGCTGGGGTTTATCAGGCTAATGGCCTACGTACTCAGCAAGGTGTTCAAGAGACTCTTCACCAGCATCTTTGTCAACACAGAAGGACTCAACACGGTCAGGAACAAAATACCAACCAATACTGTGTTCTGTACTGTCCAGTATAATGTACACCTTTTGAATTAGCCTATTTCATATATTATTTTCTTCAAGTAATTATTAGGAAGTAAGAAGGAAGCAGTAGGAAAGATGACACATAAATGCAGCATCATAATATTTTCTGTTTTTATTTGCAAATGTCTGACTTTTAATGCTATAAAATATATAGAAAAAAATAACGTGTATTTTTCTTTATAGCTGCAATTTTATATTTACACATAGAAAACAATAAAAAAAATTAAGAAAATATACTTATTAACTGTTTTGCCGAGAGTTAACTGTGAAGATTGTGACCACTCTCTTGTCAATATGATAAATATGAAGCTATAGCCAGCCTTGTTAGCTCGGCTTAGCTTAGCATATAGACTGCTAGCATATAGAAGCTTAGCAAAGCAACTAACTGTCTGACTGACTGTAATATTTCGCTTACACATCGGAGAGTGGTATCGATCTTTTCATCTAGTTCTCAGCAAAAGAGCGAATGACATTAGATTTACTAGTGTCTTTCCAACAATAAAACGAAGAAGAAGAACAAGAAGATTAGCAGAATGTTTTTCTAACAAGCGTTGCATCTCAGATTACTACACCAAGACTCTGCTATTGATACAAGATTTGATTTCTCTGTTTTCTTTTACTTCTCTGTCACTTCCAGCTTCAACAAGCCATTCAGGAGACTCCTGTCATCCTGATGCCCAATCACAGGAGTTATGTGGACTTCTTGGCTATCTCCTACATCCTTTTCAGCTACGACATCCCAGTACCTGTTATTGCTGCAGGAACTCGCAAGTATCTATTTGAATTGAAACAACAGAATATTAGAGATAATAAATTAGTTAAATTAAAACATCTCAAGTAAACATTTTCATGACTCTCCCCTTCTATTTATTTATCCGTCTGTCTTCTCGCTGTAAAGCTCTTGCAGGGATGAAGATGGTCGGCGAGATACTGCGTCGCTCTGGAGCTTTCTACATCCGACGAGCCATTGGCTCTGACAAACTGTACTGGGCGATGCTGTCAGAATATGTGAAAACCATTGTCAGGGTAAGGACATAGTAATCTGCTACATCACTTGTGTTTGAAAATAGCTTCAGTTTGTTAGCTAGTTAGCTCTTCGGTGTTTGACAATCTACAAACAGGGTTAACAATAGTTTCATGTGTTTTCTGTAGAGAGGGTTTGCTCCTGTGGAGTTTTATGTGGAAGGCCTGCGGAGTCGCACACTAAAGTCTCTGATACCCAAGATAGGTAAGTGTCAAGTTGTCACTCTGCTAGGTCCTAGGTTATAAAAGCGTCTCTGTGTCAGACAGTATTTGATAATTTTGGGACACTGTGGCCTTGAAGCTCATGAAAGATGTTACAGATGAGAGCGGTGGCCTTTTCTTTCCACCCTGTTTCCTGTACCAGTTTTGCAGCTATTCATGCATTGCCACTTAATAACTTGTATCTGCATGTGTCTGCAGGTATGATGCACATGGTGCTGGAGCCTTTCTTCAAAGGTGAAGTATATGACATCACATTGGTTCCCATCAGTATCAGCTACGACCGAGTGCTGGAAGAATCGCTGCTTGCACACGAGTTACTCGGCATCCCCAAACCCAAAGAAAGCACCACGGTACATCCTGGTCACGTGCAATGTTGTGTGTTACAGATGTAAAACTACAGAAAAAATGAATTTCATCCTTTTTGCAAACAATGTATTGTTGTTTCTAACCTTGCGGGTCAGAGGGGTTCATGCATGAATAAAGCTGATTATTTCCTGGCTCGTGATTCACTCCCAGCTTTGCTCTCTCTCTCTCTCTCTCTCTCTCTCTCTGCAGGGTCTGCTGAAGGCAAGCAAAGTACTCCAGGAGGATTACGGCAGCATGCATGTGAACTTTGGCTGCCCCCTATCTGTCCGACAGCTGTGTCAGGGCAAGATAAACCGCTGGCAGTATAACCTCATACCGAGGTAACAATAAAACAAACAATCTACACATGACAAACCAACCAACTCTTTCACATTTTACCTCAAAATTTATTAGTTAAATTATATTTTCTCCAAGTCCTGTATCTCCCTACATTAAGTCCTTTCATTATGATTTTTTTCTGCCTCACCCTCCTCTTCTCTCCCTTTATTCACAGAGATCTTCCTCAGAAGCCCAGCCCAGAGACTCAGGACTGTGTGAGTTGGCTTGCTCATCTGATGGTACGAATCCAAGAGGAGGGCTCTGTGGTCAGCCCTTGGTCTCTGATGGCCTGCCTGTTGCTCCAGACTCCTACCACAGTGTTATCACAGGAGGGCCTGCTGTGGCATCAGCTCACAGAAAAAACCCTCTGGCTCAGGAAGCTGGCGCTGGACTTTGGGGCTCGCCTGAACTGGCCTGGTGGGTGAGAAGATGGATTAATTTTATCTGTTTGCTGTAAAACATTGTTTTATTAAGTTAAAGTACAGATGCAGCTGCTCGAGCACATGATTGAGATAAGTGCTCTCCTTTCAATGGGATTTGATGAGATTTTCCCTTGAATGACCAGTAGGTGGCACTTGTATAATGTGTTACAAGTGAACCAGACAAAGTTAATGAAGACCAGTGGTGGAAAAAGTATTCAGATCCTTTACTTAAATTAAAGTACTCATACCAAGCTGTAAAAAATGAGTAAAATGGTGCATTGAAAATGTAACTTAAGTCAAAGTATGTAAGTACAACCAGGAAAATGTACTTAAGTATTAGTATTAAGTACTTAATGCAGATAAATCTGGATTTGTGAAGTCAAATGAATGTAGTGAGGTCCATTTTTAAAGTACTCAAGTAAAATACAAGTACCTCAACTTTGTATTTAAGCACAGTACTTGATAACTGAGTGGTTTCCCTCCAGCTGAGTCTGTCAGCTCTCACCTGTCAGGCTCCTGGACCTGGTCTGAGGTAAATCAGACAGATTAGATGAATGTGAGTTGGCACAAGCGATCAGATTCACTTAGGAGATGTTAAGTGGATTAATGCCCTTTAAGTTACTTATCCTGAGAGGACCCCACTGACCTGTCTCACTTCACGGGTCTTGTGTGTGTGTGTGTGTGTGTGTGTGTGTGTGTGTGTGTGTGTGTGTGTGTGTGTGTCTTTGTGGTGTGTGTGTGTGTGTGTGTGTGTGTGTGTGTGTGTGTGTGTGTGTGTGTGCAGACACCGTCTTAACCTCCAAACTACCCATTCAACAATAATAATGTGGAGAGCCTGATTTCTGCAGGACAAGTCCCGGACTCGGATGTGATGTCATCCACCGTGGCCATTCATCGTTCCGTAGTTCACCGCAAAGCAGGACGCCTCTACCTGGTTCGGGAGGAAGAGCCTGCGAGGAAACATCCAATCAGCCCGGAGGAGGGTGTGATCAGGACAGCGGCGGCGGTGCTGATGTTAGCCTCCTATAGGAATCAGTCCGTACACGTTTTCTTGCGTCCTGCCATGCTCGCGACGGCCATGCACGTCACAAAGACCACGCAGAGAGGTGAGCGCTTGACACAGCCTATTTTTGGAAGAGTCTGTTGTCGTCTTGCTTCATTGTGATCCACTCTTCTGTTCACAGACAAACTCTTCACCTTCTTCTGCTTCCTACGGGACGTCTTCTCCAACGAATTCATCTTCATCCCCGGAAAGTCGTCTCAGGTAACAACCTCATCTTCCAGGGCGCGGCTTCCTTTGAGCTTTGATAAAGAGGATTATGAAATATTAAGTTCAGACATGATCACAGCTCTTCCTCTGACAAATTGAAGTTGGAACCTAACTCCAGGTTTGGTACATGAGTGTGCAGTTTGTTACTGTTGATATCTGTCTTTTCATTACTCAGGACTTTGAACAAGCATGCTTCCTCCTGAAGAAATGTGGAGCAGTTCACATCAGTCAACAGGAAGTGTTGGTGTCAGACGTGGGGCCGGAGGTGCTATCCTTCCTGCGGGCGCTGCTACAACCCTTCATAGAATCTTATCAGGTCCTTTGAGCACGATAACACAGCATGTGCTTCGATAAGAATCAGGCTGTTTTGTGAAAAATGTTTCATTTCAACAGGTTCAGCCAGCTACAGTCCACATCTCTCTTTCTAAAGTTTTGATATGTTGCTTAATTTGAATGGAGAACACGACGTGAAAGTGATCACACCCTGCACTTTTTGATAAGTGCAGGGTGTGATCAGTCATTAAATCAAATCCACCCCAGTGGAGACAAAAAGTTCCTCATTGAAGAAACTGAGGTCATGACCACGAGCAAGAACTACACCATCGACAAGACACGTTAAATGATTTATTAACAAAATAAAAACATTGTGAGTGACACATGAGCTGTTGTCAGGAAGCTTCAGTGGGGAAGCCGCAGTAGCACCCAGGCATGACGGACCTCCCCTCAGAACTGTGTGGAGAGTATGAAGAAGAGGGAGGAATGGTGGTGTAGAATATGAGAGTGACAGGGTTAGGAGGACTTCCACAGGAATGTCAGAAATGGCACAGTTGAGGTTGAGGTGTGGTCCTGCCCCTGAAACTTCTATTCATTTTTAGAATTTGGGTTTTTTTCTTCACTTATTTTTAGGCCAAGTAATTTCATGTAAATCTGACTAGTTCATGTCAACAAAAATTAATGAAACAAAACGGCACTTAATGATTTGTAACATAATGTTATTGCCTGGCAGTGCGAGGTTGGCAATGAAACAGAAATGAGACCATCATGTTGGAAATGCTTAATTTTACACATCTATAATTTCGCAATTTTGCAAAAGGTTACCTGGAAATAAATATTCAATCCCATAGTAATTAGGAAAAAGCTATTTGGTATTTTAATCAGTTTAGTTAGTTTAGTCGTTGTTTAAGTAAGATTTGCAGAGAATATAATTTTTCTGCTTTAACCCAATAAATGAAATATAAAAATTCCAAATAATAAAATAAATATACTTTTTATTTCTCTTTAAGTATATAGCCATCTGTGTAATTTTTGGGTGAGTGTAAAAAAAATAATAATAGTCACTCCCTCTGCTATTGAAAAATGCTGTTTGGGTTGTTTGGTCACATTTGTTCTGACATACTGCGACGTACTTAAATTATTTTTAAGAACATACATCCAGTAATTAAAATTCCGCTTTGCATGTAAGTCTTGCAGTCTGATTATACAAAACAGGTTCTGACACCTTCCACAGCTTTGTCTCTAACTTACAATGTGCAATGTGAACCAGTTTGATCATGTGTTTTTTATGTCCAGGTGATGTTCAGGTACCTCTGCGAAGAGGAAGTTCATGTCCTCGCTGAGAAACAGTTGATACCTGCCGTGAGAAACTTGGCTACAAAGCTCATCCTCTCAGGTTAAAAACAGTAATGACCTCTGACCTCTAGAACCATTTCAATCAACAAACCATTCCCTCATCATCTCATCTGGGTGTTTTTAGGTGATCTTCACACCTACGAAGCTCTCTCATCTGACATGCAGAAGAACGTTTTGGCGGCTCTGCGGAGGCTGGAGATTGTGACAAAGTTGAGGGCGTGAGTGACGAGATTAATCACCCGCAAATCTGTTTGGTTTTAAGCTCATTTTCGGTGGTGGTGGATAAGCTGTCTGTATTTCTGATGCCAGAGTTACACTTGTTCAGTTTCTCTCTGTGTGTTTGTCTGTGCGTCACAGGTCAGAGCAGAACGAATACAGAGTGAACAAAGCAGCTGTCAGAAGAATTGAAGACATACTCTGTAAGTTGGGATAGTTTGATGAAGATGAAGCAGATGAAGACTTTCATGCACCTTTTAAAATACTCAAATGTTGGCCTAACTAAACACTTTCCTGTTTCCTCTGTCACTGTAGCCGGGGAAATCCCTCCTCAGATGCTCCAGACTACACCTGACGCAAGACTTTAGCCTCCATTGAACCAGAGCCCTCTTCTCCATCAGCTCACAGCCCTGGTTACCCTTTACGTGACCCCTTCCTCCTTTCCCACTTCACTTCTTCTTCCCCTTCTGTGCCTTTACACCACTGCAAGTCAAGTTGCTGCACCTTAATTCTGCGCTCAGACAAAATACTTTGTCCCGGACGCCAGTGGCCAGACTTAACCTGGCAGTGTTCCACTCATCAACATTTGCTACCTCCCCCACCTCTTACAGATCTCACAGGGCTAAGATAAAGCTACAAAGACCAGGTGACCCAAAGGTGACAGTATTGCTGATTTAGTTTGATGGCTACGAAGGAAGTCGTCCGTGTGACTGATGCACTAGTGATGCGTGTGGCTAAAGATACTGAACCATAACTGTATTTTAATCAGTTACATTGTGTTTTAGTATGTTTTTATCCGATAGAGCACTTTAAAACAAGCTGAATTGCTGGTATAGTAAGTGCAATTAGACATTAAACACTGAATAATGACACTTGATTGTATGTACATTAATCTATGAATGAAAATCTAAATACTGTATGTCAAACACCATAACCCATCAAAGATGTGAGGTTTTGTTTGTTTGAGACATTTATTTGTACTTTAATTTACAATAAATGTAAAACAAATGTAACAAAATGCACCATAGATTCTTCAGTTTTTTCACACTTAAATATCTTTTCTGTTGGTACAATAGTGAGTGGCACCCAGAGGTCAAAGTTCAACCTTCTGTCATCTCTGCTTCCACCTGTAACCCCTCAGCAGTTAGAAGAAGGCCTCTTATGTGCCAGTTAACCGGTATATTGTTTTACAGATTTATCTATACACTGGTGGTACGTCAACTTTGATGCGTAAAGCGCTGACGGGGTCTTGGCAAAACACCGAAATGTATTCCAGCACTTTGGAATTAAGCTTTTTCTCAGTCTCTTTGGCTCTGTGCCGCTCTTTGTCCCATCTGTCCTTCTCGCCATTCATTTGGGAGAAGAGGTTGATCTGGATGGTTCGCAGCGTGGCTGCCAGGACGTAGAAACCTCCCTGTATCATGTGGCAGAAGGCGGCGCCCACACTGAGCGCCGCGCCCATCAGGTTGGGCAACGTCTCGCACACCACACACATGCCCTCCAGGAAGTGCAGCGTGCCTTTCCTGGCCAGGGGTTGGCTTTGGTGGTGGTAGCCGTGGTGGTGGGGAGAGCTGGTCTGTTGGAAATGGTTGATCAGGTATCTCGCGCAGTCTGCGAAATGGGTGGCAGCTCGGCGCAGCGGGAGCAGAGCCAAGTACAGGTGGCAAGCAGCTTTGGTCAGAGCATGGAAGAGCAGCCGCAGCTCAAGCACAGCATTGCCTGGAGATAAGAGGGGTAACGGGGTCAGCTGGAGTCTAATTTAACACTGTGGCTAATGTCAGCAACCATTACAAACAGCGTCTGCCACTGGATTAAAGTTTGTTCTCCAGACAGGTGAGATGCGGGTATCACCAGAGCACGCGAAGCGGGTGGCTTGACGCGTCATTACGCACATCACGGGACCAATCGTGATGTGCGTAAAAATGCGATAAAAATGACTAACACCACAAATCCTTGTTTGTTTGTCAAAATTGTGCCAATTACGCACAAAGATAATTTGAATATTTATCTCAGTATGCCAAAAATCTTTTTAAATATTTGAATTTTCCCATCAGAACAACTTGTTTTAAGAGTGGACGAGTCATATATTAAATTAAGTCTCCTAACATAAAGATTTATAACGTCTGAAGGTTTTAGTGTCTGGCGAACAGTACTACACTGGCGGCAACGTTTATTATGATCAAACTCTGTTGTGTTTAATAAAAATAATGTCATGATTTGCTTATCCAAAATGCCCCAGTGCGCCATTCATCCTTTGATTTTGGGCAAATGTCACTGGATTCTTAACAAAAGCGCAAGCAGAGACATTATACCCATAATACCATACCACACCATACCATAGCCCATTTTATGTGTTGTATAGAGAGAAAAATATTAGTATATCTTCTCTGTGAATTTATATCAGCTGTTTCCGCCATAAGGTAGCAGACCGGTGCCACACAGTTCCTGAAAAGCTTCCAAACCTCCACTCTCTTACCGTCTATAAAGCAGAAAATCCAGAGCAGGGCAATACATGCTGCCAACGAAGTCCACCAATCCATGTAGCCTCCTCACCTGTCCCGGCCTCTTCGGCAACGAAAAAGAAAGAAAGCAGAAAAATAAACCCTCCAAAGTTATGATCTGGCCAAGCCCTGCCCTGCCTTTACGCAGCTAATACCTACACACATTAAACAAGCCGCACGCTCCGCAGGTGTCGAAAGTGTTAGCAGCCTCTGCGGAACACCTTGAAAGTGCACCTGAGGTGTCAACGGGCGCATTAAGATCAACGGTCTACAACTCTTTAACCTACTGCACCCTCAGTATCTCACGGCCAAGAAAAGCTCTGCACAAACGGACACTTCTTTTCATCAGTAGAAGCTATTTTATTGGAATTAATCGACTGTTTAACACATTAAATTATATAATTGATTTTAAAAATGTTACTTTATAGAAATAAATTGCAATTTCAACTCCCTTACTTACGGATCTCTCTGAATATAATTGACTGGATTTTAATGAAGCCCCATTCACATAACAATAAAGGGCCTAAGCTCCAGTTCCCAGTCTGTACACGTTTGTAGCCCGGAGAGGATGTAAGTTTGTCTGCACACACGTGACAGGGTGCAATCACATTCACTTAAACTAGACATTGCAGCTGATATGTTAAGAAACAAATATAAAATTCAATGAATTCATTCGGGTGATACACAAGAGGGTAAACAAGTTAACAGGCCTTCCTCACAGCAGCCATTTTGACATGAAATTGTAGGTAAACGCAGGTGTTAGGACTGATACTAATTAAGGTCTCGTTCCATTCAGGTCAAACAGGGTGCTGCTGTGGCGCGTGTTGGCTTTCTGCTGCACTAAATGGAACTGAGCTTTAATTAGTATCATCGGTAACACCTGTGTTGACCCTACTATTTCATGTCAAAATGGCTGCTGTGAAAAAGCTCTGTTGCACATTAGATGACGTGTCTCTCCGCACTTTTTTTAAAATAGTAATTTAAGATAATTGAATAATTTCTGTAATTGACCAAATATACCATCCCCCATTATTAAATTCAGGTTGTTTGGGTGTCATATAACAGACTGCACAGAGCTGAGGTGTCGCGCGCCGTGTGTGCGTCCTGAGGACGTCTTTGCCCGCGTGCGCGTCGCTGTCATGGCAACGGAAAACCTTCATACCACAGGACACCTGAAGGAGCCTGCTCCCCTTCTCCGGGTTACTGCCTCTGTTTACACTGAAGCTAGTCTGTTAAATGTCAGCAGCGGCCACGACTTTAAAAATGTTACAGTGTGTGTTTTATAAGACGAACTTCTGACCACCCAAAACTGTGAGAGTTTTGGTCAATTTTTTGCTGTTTTTCCTCCTGAAATTCTGACCCAAACATCCTCAAGTCAACAAAGGTAAGAAAACACAAGACGTGCATAGATACATTGACCCTAATGTCATACAATGCTGCTTATATAATCTAATTATTGTACCCTTTTCTATTGAGAATTATTGAACAATTTATGCGGACCAGGAGGTCACAGGTGGCTCAAAACATTTTCTTCTCATGATGTAGAGATGAGCCCCAAGAGGAAAAACACAACCAGCGGTGTGATCACCTTCCACACACCTGTTCCTGTCAGCCTGTTGAAATCAGAGGTACAGAAAAACATGCTCAAATTTTACACCGTAGACTGTATATCGCATTAAAAACAAGCTTTTAAATGAACTATCGTGCATTTTAAGCTCATGGATACTACCTAACTAATCATTAACTTTTGGTAATTAAAGAGCAATAGGGGTTTAAATGACTGCTCAACAGCACTTCAGTAGTTATTAAGAAGATTTATTAAAGAACAGGAGGGTTACTTCACTTTACTGCCTTCACTGTAAAAGTTTAAATGTGGTTATAGCTCTGTACTCCCCCCCCCCCCCCCCCCCCTTCACAGTAAGAGTGAAACTGTGAACCAACTAATAATTTATCACTGGTCTTTTAATGTCAGGGAGGTTACATTATGTGTACCTTCTGCTCAGCCCAGGGAGGGGGTACAGCGGTTGTCTGGCTGCCCCTCTGTCACCTCTGTTTGTGCAGAGCCACGTCTGAAAGAACAATGCTGGAATCTCAGCGTCCTTGGAAAGATGAGTGGAAAGGTTTCAGGTTATTGACAGACAGAAACGGTAGACACAGTAATCCTCGTTTAATTCAGGACAACAGAAAAAAAAAAAAAAAAAAAGGCCTGGTGCGGGATCAGATGACAAACCAGCCAAGCGTCCAAATCCATGCAAGTTAAGATACTGGCAGACAAATACAACAGAAAGAACAAGAAAAGAAGCTGCTGTCGTATGCTAAAGCTGCTAAGTCAAGTTTAAAAAATCACCTTAGTGCACTGACATACATGTCCCACCACATGTGTTTGGGTAACAATGAGAACCGGTTCAGGTTTCCAGGCAGTGACATGATCTGTCACTGCCTGTTGTGTTGGACTCTGTTGCCTCCTTTTCACCTACATGATTGTCAAGCTGGGATTTGTTTTAGTGACCTCACTGGTGTTTCAGGAGTTCAGAGCAGATATGAAGGACACTTCAGAGAGCGGAAAGAGCCCGTCTCAGCAGTGCGCGAGGAGGACAGGGAGCACCGGTAAATGTATAAGAGCAGAGAAAAGGGATGAGGCCTCACGCTCTGGGACACAGCCGGGCAGCAGACGGCATCAGCTCTCCCACACCTCCCTCAGACGACTGAAGGTATTGCATCCAACCACTCACACCTGCACAAATACATGAGGTGAATTGTCTTACAGCATGTTTTACCGTTAAGGCGAAGATGGAGGCTGAAAATCAACAGGCGAAAGAAATAATCCAACCTCTACTGGATACAGAAAATGGCTTTGTGAAGGTAAGATGCTGGACGTTGTACCATTTATTGGTCTCAAGGCAACATATTGACCTTTGTGTCTGTAACTCCCTTGTTGGTTCAAATGTGTCTTCATGGAGGAGTTGGAGAGGTTTCTGAGCCAACGGGATGTGGCAGAGCTGAGGAGGAGGGAACTGCAGCACAAGCGCTGGACTGAGCGTGTGTGGTTTCCCCTCCAGAGGAAGGTGGAGGAACACGTATCCAGCTGTAGCCCCGTGGAGGCCAAGAGGCATCAAAGCTTATACAGTCACTACCTCTGTCACTGCAACACCAAGGTGACACAAAAACCACCCATGCTTGCTAGAAACAGAGCAAGAAACAGTTTTTGTCTTGTTTTGTAATTTACTTCTTCTCACTCAAGAGACGTGTAGTCATTTAACATACTCTAACTGCTGTCTTTAATCTGCAGGGCTTTGTGTTTCTGGAAACCTATGATCCAAAGGAATACAACCCCTTTCTTCTCAACATCAAACAGCCACACTACTTCAAGGTGATTTTTTGTCTGACTTTAATATTTCACTTAAAAAAACAGCTTCAGGCATATTGAAGTATTTCAAATGTGTCTGTTCCTGGCAATATATTCACTGCTCTATCCCTAGCTCAGTACAGCTGAATTAAAGGAGCCATTGTACCTTCAGTTACATGAAAGACCAAAGCAAAAGAGAACAGCCCGTTCTTGTGAAGCAGGTATTTGTTTTTTTTTTCTTAGCAAAAAGGAAATTTGGATCTCCATCAATGCTTTGCTTTGAGTTTGAGCTGAGATCTTAAATCTTAACTCAGGTGAGACTGTGTAACACTCACTCACATACACTCGGGAGTTTTGCAGCTACAGCCTAACATGGTTTGGTATGACCAGTAGCTTATGGTGGTATTGCTGTATAATGAACAATACAGAGTCAGTTCACGGTCTTCATCACTCTTATACAGTTGTGCTAATAGTTTAGCAAATGCTAAATAGCAGTCTTATATGCATAATTATCTCATTACTGTCACTTTGAGAGACAGATTTGTGATGGTTTTTAAATCACTCTTCAAATTATAAACCAATTTCCCTTCTGTCTTAGGATGTAAATATGAGCTACCTCAGACTAATCGTCCTCTTAGTGAGTCTGTGTCGTCTCAGGCAGACACACTCCTTCTGGCCTCATCTAATTATGTAGTTTCTGCATCCGGAAAAACTCCAGTGAAGAATGAGAGTGAAGGAAGGAAGTCCAGAAGGTACAGATATAAATTATTATGAGAAATAAAGTTTTATTTTGAATCTATATTTTCTAAAACGCAGCAGGATCTGATGTGATTGTGTGACACCGCTGCAACACAATGTCATTTAAGGATCACAGCAGTTTAAGTTTAAGTTTAAGGTGAGAAGTAATGTTGTGCAAACGTGTCTCGTGCAGGCTCCACACCATCCCACTCCACATCAGGGCAACTGCCGCACCAGATGGAAGGTGCCATCAGGCCGGCTGCTGTTTCTCCAGATGTGGAGGTCGGCAGCAAGCAACAGGTTTACATCAGTCCCTGCCTCCATCCAAATAAAATCTATGTTTACCGTAAATCTTGACTTCTGTTCACTTCTAACTACCTCACAGATTTTCAATGTATTATACTTGATACATTAACCCAACAAAGAAAAACGTTTACAGTATGTACATTTTATTTATGCCATTTTCAGGATTTAATAGCATAGTTACCATGAAACTCCCATAGTGACACCAAAGGGTTAACATGACATTACCATTGTACAGTAGTGTGCAACATTTGAAATATACAGCATAAAAGGGTGTGGCAGTGTGCCTCTGTCCAGGAGAATGTCTAACAGAGTAAGTGAAGTGTGTCTTCATATAAACAAATGAAGACATGTCGTATTCAGTAAGAGATGTTATTGTCTACAAATGTGTAAATATGAAAATTACAAAACTCAGTCATTTAGCAAATCTGGTTAATTTTAAAGAAAGTTTGCATTGGTGAACATGAAAACATTGGCAGTATTATTCACATTTTAGCTGGTTTATTGAGAACAAGAACACCCTTTTTCCACAATACACGATTACCTCTGAGGACATTTCATCAGTTTTTGGCTCCTTCCCTTTCATTTTGCAGTTTTTCATGGCAACACTTTCACTGCTACAACTAGGCACTTTTAGGCGTGTGTGGCTTTTTATGATTATGCATAATATCCTCTCTTCATTACTATAAAATTAAGTGGTGCATGCCCGAGCATGTGTTTGGCCATGTCATTTGGTTGGCTCATAAAGCTGTAGGTCTAGTTTGACCCAAACTTCTCCAGTGGGGACCTCATGCAGTAGTAGGCGACGGTTTGCAGCACCTTTGCTCTCCATCTCTTTCTTTATGGTTGCCACGGGAACCTCAGTGCGACCCAGGAAATCTAAAGAGGCAGAGAACGGTCATTTAGTAAAACTGCTCAAATTAATTTAGAGGAATAATGCTTTGGGGATTTTAAAGGTCCCATATTGTAAAAAGTGAAATTTCTTTTTTGATTACAAATTAAGTCTTGGTATCAAAACGCTCAAACCACAGAGAAATGCACACAGCCCATATACAGAAAGTGTGACTTTGTGCCTTTAAATGAGCCATTAAGACTTCCATAAGGTTGTGATGTCACAACTATACAGTCACTGCTTTCAGCCATCCCCACAGTACAGCACAGCCCATCCAGACCCCATCGTCCAGATAGGCTACAATTAATCCTGTGGTTGTTCTGGGCATGGTTCACTTAAAAAACAGTCAGCCAATCAGAGGAGTGGTTCGTTAATATTAATGAGTCAAAAGGCAATATAAAAAAGCTAGAAGAAAGAAGAGAGAAGCGTAAGAGAGGAGATGTAAAAGTATACTGAGATGTTTTTTTGCACTTAAAACCACAAATATATCTAAATCTATCTATATCTATCTATATAACCATCAGATATTAAATTATAGATATCAAACCTTTAAATTAAAACATTGAAAATGTATCAAATATGGGAGCTTTAAATCTCGGTAGAGCCTGATACTAGATTTTAGAGGCTTTAATACAGATGTCAGACTAAATCATGGCTGACGCATCTTTGTCTTCAGCCCTTCAATGCCTCGCCTGACAGGCAGCGCTTATCTCAGGGACAGCAACACAATCAAAGTCATGACACGACGACAGAACTCAGAGAAAAAGGGGACAGCAGCATGTACAAAACTATAGTGGAAAGGAGAACATCTATCACTCAAAGAAATGTGTTAAAACAAGCCAAAAGGAAGAGATCAGAAGCTGGCATGTAACCACAGGCAGGCCGGACAGATTGGACAAAAAGCCTAATAACCCAATCTGTGTGTGTGTGTGTGTGTGTCTCATCCACTTGCCATCTGGTGAGAACTGGTCTTTCTCAAACACGGTGATGCACAGGACGTCCTGGTAGAGGTCTTTGATGAAGAACTGGCAGTTGAAGTTCCACTTTGGGTTCAGAGTGTCGCTGACTGGTCGGGAGGTGTAGCACTGAGCCCCCATCGTCAGCTCACAGTACGGATTACTTTTACCTGGAGAGAAATTATATACCATGTATTTATTTTAAAGAAATGTAACATACTGAAGTGATACGGACAGACAACAGGGTGACAGGATGTGGTCTTACCGTTGGGTTTACAGGCTTTGAGCTCCTGGGCCTCAGTGACAGTCACCAGCAGTCGGCCGATGCCGCTGCTCTTCAGGGAACGAGCTGAAAACAAACACACAACCGTTAGATGCGAGCTGACAGCTCTCTGTTACAGATGTTGCCAGATGAAACAGCTGATCACAGGAGCTAATATTCAGACCATATTCCATGCTTGTGTATTTGTCGTGTGCTCTTTGTTATGAGTAAAGAACTGAGCGAAAATGATGAGGAGAGGAGGATTATGCGTTGTTAATTGCTGCAGGGAGAGCATGGGTGGGTCTTTAATTAAAAAATACAACAAAAACAATCACATAATTGCAAATGATGGTTTCAGGGCTTTTTTCCCCTGATCACAGTCAACTAGTTAATAAGACCATTATCAGAAACATTAAATATATTATCGTTATTAGTGGTTAAATGTCAACTCAAACAGCTCTCCTGCACTTTAGTCTGCTTTGTAACAAAAAGGCAAATGTGTCTTCAAGTTGGTCTATATTATGTTTCACATTTCTCTAAAATATTCATTATAATGTGCACATTGATGGCTACTGTGAAAATTATCATTCCATTAATATTTTAACTACGGTATCTTGCTGCAAATCTTGCAGCTGCACCTCATTTATTGATGGTGAAATTAATTGCACTCAACACTACAGTATATCATGAGATATTGTTGGGATCAAAGACAATATTAATAATATATGAGTGTAATTGTGTGTGCATGTGTGCAGTACCCTTTATAAGCTGGAGAATCTCTCTCACATGTGGTCAGTGTGTTTACCTTGGTAAGCCTTCTCTCTCTTTTTCTTCTCCGTCTCTATGAAATGTTCAGATGCTGCCTTGATTTTCTGGACCCACGTTGTCCTGCCGTCACAACGAATACAGAAATCACTTTACGCAGCTTACCTGATTAGGTGATTGGTAAAGTGTGCCAAGATGTGCACGTGCGTGTCGTACCTTTCATTTAAGGTCTCAGTTCTGAGTGTGTACACGCGATCGATGTGCGAGACGTGGAAGAGTGGCTCGTCGCTGGACGGGTCGGGTGGCATTTTCACCAAAACCTCATTGAGGAACAGTGGCTGGAGGAGAAAATGAAGTGATGAAGGACACATGGGCAGGTTTCCAGAGGCTTTTTATAGACTTCACCGCTCCACTGTTTCATATATAAGCAGTATTTGGACACCACCACGCTCTCGCTTACTGTTTTGTACATCTTCAGCTGTATGTTGGTCTTAAGGCTGAAGAGCTTGTCTGGCCCTGAGGAGGAGAAAGGTTTGGCGCTGTGTGTGAGGAGGAGGAAATCGTTGAAGAGGAAAGCCCACAGCTCCCTGCTGCTTTTGGTTTTATAAAGCCGGCCGCTGTGGAGCAGCTTGCGAGGCCCGAGGCAATTAGTCAGCGAGTTGAAGACCAAGTGCTGAAAGAGAGACGGTTAAAAAAAAAAAAAAAAAGTAAGGCGTGACTGGAGAGAGAGATGTAGGAAAGGACGGAGACTGTCGACTGCAGTAAGTGCTTCAGTGAAAAATGCTCTCTGGCTGTTGTGTGCGTTTGTCTTGGCAACAGATAACACAAATCCTGATGTGAAGGAGAAGTGAAACTGCAGAAGAGTACAGAGTTATTCTTGTAAAACAATCCAGCAGAACCTCATTCAGTGGTATCCAGCATAAAATGTATTGCTGAGGGTCCTGTCTGACTGTGTTTACCTCTATAGGTCCCTCACACTGGACGTGGCTCTGTATCCACTCCAGCCTGTCTGAGTTCTCCTTCTCCCGGACTCCCTCATTGACCTGAGAGCACAGCTCCTCGGCTCGCTCCAGAGCTTCTCTCAGCGGGCTGCGGTCTGCATGACCATCTGGGGTGTGCTCCAGGATCTGACAGATGAGAAGAGGAAAGGAGAGATTATATAGAGAGAGACATGAGACATGAGAGACAAAGTGTTGTAAACCACTTACATTCTTTATGAGCAGAGGGTAGCGTGTGATCCTCTGCATGGGCTTGAGGAGGAAGCTGGACAGCGGCATTCCTTTACAGCGGTAGTTAGTGGCTATCTTCTGCTCAAAAAAGGAGGCAGACGTGAGAGAGATTAAGATTCATATTTTACTGATTCACACGGATGTTTGTTGTGTCCCCTTTTTCTATGTATCGTTATTCATCCACAGCTCGTACCTTGAGGAAGTCTTTAAAATCAGGCTGGTTGTGCGTCTTGTTCTGCAGCAGGGCGGCGGCGTTGAGCTGGCAGGAGCAGAATCGGATGTACGGCTGCATGTGAGCGAGCTCCGAAGCCAACAGGTCTCCTATCAGCTGAACCGGCATGTTCTCTCCTCCTGTCTTCTTACGCACACGCAGCGCTCTGGGATGACGACGATGTAAAACGCGATCTTTGTTACATCTTCATAAATATTCGCTAAGCCAGATATAAAACATCTTTTATCAGATTTTGAGTATCAGATTTTGATGTTTTACAATGGATTTTCTCTTTTAAACCATTTTTTTCTCCCCGAAGCACATCCAGAAACTTTAATTTCAGTGTTAACATTTACCAGAATGGCTCATAAATGTGATATTGGGGTACCTACTTGAGTAGTTTGGTGTTACACATAATCAGCTCCCTCCAGTTAACAAAGATGACTCCCATCTCAGCTTCTGTTAGACGGCCAGACTCTGACATGGGCTTATGGAAGACCTGAGAAAATATTATAAAACAATACCAGAGGTTCAAATTCTGGACAAAAAGGTTAACGCTTCCTGAATATGCATGCTCCGTGTTTGTGTGTTTGTTTCACCTCTAGCACCAGCTCCAGGTCTTCCACGTAGGTCTCCTCAGTCTGGATGAGCTCATGGATGTAACCTTGTCTCTTCCTCTCCTGAGGGGTCATGGTGTCCAGCGTCATCAGGTCGGCACACCCTACAGCACGCATACACACATGCAGACGAGCAAGCATGCGGGCAGGCATGCGTGCATGCGTGCAGGCACAGACACACCAACGACACAAGCACGTGCAACACGCACAGACACTCTCCTGTCAATCGCGAGCACAGTTCCTCGGGAAACACCACACACCGTCTGCATGTTAAAATCTCCCTTTATTAGAAGTTCTAGATTTTATTTACATTTAATGCACAGACAAGAGTGAGGCACGTTGTAGTTGCAGTACATGAACATACCAGGCAATGCTAACGCTAAGAACACTGCTACGAAGGACACCGAGTTAAAGAAAAAGAAAAAAGCACCTTTCATGGTGGAGCGCTCGCTCCAGATGATTGCATAGGTGTGAATGAGTAAATTAGCTAATGCTTGTGTGAAAGAGCAGTGGAAGACTCCATTGGGTAGTAGTTTCAAGTCTCTGAGGTACAAACTTGGCAAAAGTTGGACGTCAATGTCAGCAGTGTGGTGTCATTATCTCTGAATCTACCGTAACAGTTGGTATGCTAATATCTGCGTGTTTATCTTGCTGGTGATATCACAGTTCAGTACAGGATGAGTCTCAATCTTTAAATCACCCGGAAGCATTAGTAAATGGAAGAGTGCATAAGAAGTGAACAAAAAGAAATCACAATAAATTAGTTTTAGTACGAGCAATGAGCAGCTAGCAGGCAGCAGTCGAGGTTATTGGTGATTTAAGCAACAGTGAGTCTTCACATTGGTCCATTTTTAGCAAGGTTTAATGTTGTTAGTGCAAGAATGAGTGACCCTGTTAAGAAATAGCCTTAATTTAAAAAACTAAATGACTTCGGTTTGATGCCATTGACATATTATTTTCATTATATTGTGTAACCAAACTCTTACGATCCATATCTTTTTCTTTTTCTTTAGCAAAACTACACATTTCATGCCTTTATTTTGTATCAGAAGGACAAAAGCCTCTGAAAAACACGTCTAGCTGCCTCCGCCTCGCTCCCTTGGTTAATTAGTTAGTTAAAGAAACATTAAGGGAAACACATAAAGGAGAGAGAGAGAGCAAGGGGGTAGGAGTGGGAAATAAATGCCTTATAGAAAAAGGACAGGGTTTTTTTGAAAAAAAAAATGAAAGAAGAGCAGGTAAAAGAAGCTAATTAAATAAATAAAAAGATAAACAAGACGAGCACAGAACACCACAGTCCTAAACGAGTGAGGTGGAAAGCGCAGAGCCGGGCTGTTCTTGCTGGCGGCTGGGCTTCCTGTTGCGACAGGGCAATTCGGTTTGGCTCAGACAGAAAGGGTGAGGTACAGGAGGAGGAGGAGGAGGAGGAGGAGGAGGAGGAGGAGGAGGAGGAGAGAGGAAAGCCAGCATTACTGTCCTACAACAGAAAAAAGATATGAAGTGGAGGAGCGGGAGGGGGAGGTGAGTGAGATGAAGGAGAGACGGAGAGACAGCAGACATTAATATAGTTTTAATATTAATGCTAGACTCATACATGCACGTGCATTAATAATGTATTTCTGGAAATGTAAATGTTGTTACTAATCGTATCAGCTGGAGCATGATGGTAATTTCTTACTTCTCATTCCTCTGATGAAGCGCAGTGTCAGAACATGTTCATTAGAATTAAAATTTTATTGTGTTTCCTGTCTGCGGCTTTAACGACTTCATCCTAATTAGACGTCCAGTGCTTTAGCCTTGTTAACATAGATCCACTGCTGCGAGAAGAACATGCAAACTATGAATACTAATTCAAAAGCACACACCTCCTGCTTAAAAATTAGCCTCTTAATATCATCAGAGGAGTGCTGTGAATCTACATGAGAGGAATCACCACCCTTCCCAACAGACCAGTGATTAGTGTACTGTACAAACAGTAATATGCATAATGGACAAGTGCTTTGTACATCGTTTCTGTCCATCAGTGAAGTGAAAATTACACACGTGACCGATTAGGATGAAAACAACATGCCGGTTTGATTTAAAGCTAATTCTTGGTTGTTCTGTTTTGTTCTGTGACCCGGTGATTTGTTTCATGACTTGCTTGCTATTCGCTGTCTGGCAGAGAGTTAGATGAGAAGTTGGATACCGCTTCTCAAACTTTTTACACCGTGCATAACCTCAGAAGTACCACTTTGGCCGAACTGCAGCATGGAGTGAGAATTGGTAGCTGGGGGAGGTACCAAATCACCTCCTGGGCACTGCCAAGGTCCATGAGCCAAGGTACCGAACCCCTAACTGCTGTTTTACCTTCTGGTTGGCTGGCTAACTTCTTTCCTCTGCTTCCAGTCTTTATGCTAAGCTAATCACCTGCTTTACCTTTATCTAAATGACAGATATGAGTGGCAGCCACTTTGTCGTCTAACTCCCAAGAAGAAGCCGCATAAGCATTCATGAAACTATTCCTGTGAATGATTTAAAGACTTAAAGGGCCCGATCTGTTATGTTTATGTGGATTGAGGGAAATTGAATTATTTTAACTTTTGTCTTGTTAATTTAAGGTGTGAGACACCGTTCATTTTACCAACACACCTAAAATATGTAGAAGATTGAGCCTTTTAAGTGCAGTGAGTTCATGTTCACCAGTCATCCCTCTGTGATTTACTGTACAAAACCCAACTCTTTTCAGCTTACCATCAGTCACTTCATGCTCTGACATGGATAAGGAATCTATGGTACCTAAAGTGAGCCAAGTCAAGCATTTAGATTTTCAGCCACGAGTTTGTTTCTACAGCTGACAAAAGTGTTTTATCAGTTTCCATTTGTGCCCACAGTCTTATTTCCCCTCACGAACAGCGCTCCCACAATAATAAATAACTACATGTGTGAATTATTGATTTTCTTTCAAGTGGTATGACACCACGATGAAAAATATTGTTCCTCTGAGAGAAATTGTTAAGCCAGAAAAAAAAAAGCATGAGGTTTACTCACATTGCTGGCTGGGGTCTGATTCTGTTGTCATCTTGACATAATTGGTGGGCAGCAGGCCTGTGACCCCATTGACGTCTCCTTTCCACCAATCGGGGTTGGTCTTGTCCAGGATGCTGATCAGCTGACCCTTGGAGAAGCTCAGCTCATCTCGATTGGCAGCAGTATAGTCGTACATGGCGATAACTTGGCACACTGAGGAATATGAGGCACACATGAGGTTGAGTTAAACGAGTTGACATGTTTGAAATGATATTTTACTGAATTTTGTACTCGCTAGCACAGTGGATCTAGTCACCAGTCCACCACTATTGTTTGCACTGAAAGAGCTCAGCAACTATTGGATTGATGATCATGGCCCCCAGAGGATGAACCCTAATGACTTTAGCGATCCTCTGACTTTTCCTCCAGCACAACCATTAGCTTGACATGTTGGTTTTAAGTGAAAGTCTCCACAACTATTAAATGGATTGCCATAAAATGTGGTGTAATGGATGAATTGTAATATCTCGCACAGTTGTCATAACAAATATTTTTGTGGAGTAATACCTGAAAAATTATTCCCATCAGTCTCAGGTTTATTAACATTTAAACTAAACTAAAGCTAAACTGAGACAGTGAACATTGGTAAGCATTATACCTGCAAAACATGAGCATGTCAACATCGTCACAGATTAACACGCTAATGTTAGCACTGCTGTGCCTAAGTGCAGCCCCACAGTGCTGCTAGCACGACTTTAGACTTTTAATCTTGTTAAATGTCATGAATCTATTGATAATAGAGACTGTTTTCAGGTTTTCAGGAATAATTAATGGGAAAAAAACACAACGGTAATTGAATTCATGAAAGCTATTCAACCAAAAAACTGACAGAATGATAGAAACGACACTATGCAGTTCTGTTACGGGATGTGTCCACTTATTCCCGGATAATCACAGTAATTTAACAGCATCTTGGCAGCGCTGTCAGAGTAATCAGACCCTTGAATTATTAATGTGTCTCTTTAAAATGATTCTGGATTTACTACAGGATACATTCATTACTGCAATCCAAATAAGAAAATGTGGAAACAGCCTAAGAAAATAACACATCATGCAGACTTGTGTCGAAGAGCATGTCATGCTAAAAGTGTGTCAGCCATCACCTGGCAGAGGAGAGGGGGAGGATTTGCTGCTGGATGGGCCGAGGAGTTTAACGTGAGAGGAATGAAACCAGCCTCTCTGCCGCTTCTTGCCTCGAGCCTGGAGGGAAAAGAGCCAGTGAGAGTAAATCAATCTCCTGCTGGTTCAGTTCTGAATTCTAAATCAAGAGATGAATTGATGAATCGATTTTGTGGGGCAGAGAGCTGAACCTCCAGAATCACAGCAGTGCAAACAACAATCTATACTGAATCCCGATGGGTCTTTACTGGGAATTTATATTCACTGCCGTCACGAATCAAGCAAAGCCAAAGGAACAACTTAAAGATTGCTGTTCAATGCTTCATCTTTCTTGACCAAGCTTAATATAAATAAAGATCATCATGTTCTATTTCTATAGTTTAAGAAAACTGCGGCAATCCTACGCACTGCAATGTTCATTTCAATTTTGACTGTCTGTGCTGTGGACTCCTCGCCTCTGCCTTTACTCAGCTGTCTCATTACTGTGTCAAACAGCTCACTGACAGCTTAACCAGAGCTATAGTTGCATTCTCAGCACAAAATAGGCAGTGAGGATTGACCTCACACTGCTGTGGATATATAACCTAGAGACAACCCTGTTATTAATCCCGTAACCTCATGTCCACCTCTCGCTCACTCTTTATCGATCTGACAAGTCATGCAGGTAAAAAACATCTGGAGTACGAGCTGTGTTTAAGAAAGAGACAGATTTACTTACATCGGGTCGTTTTCATGTACAAATTTACACTCCGATACTTTAAATCTGTCTTGAGTTACAACACATTTTCCTACATAAAACTGTTAATAGAGCTTCAAATAATTTTCATATTATCAAATATTTTTTATTTACATTTCATTTTCATCAAATAGAGGCAGAAAAAAATATTAAAATGCATTCAAATGATAGCTAACATTATTCCTCTTATTTTCTTGAAAAAAAAAAAAAAAAAGATTGAACTCATAAGTTTCCCTCACGGCTCTAATGACTGACCTGCAGTTCCCCGAGCCACCAGCCAGTGGAGTTCTTGGCCAGGACCACTATCAGTTGCCCTGGAGACAGACGCAACTGATGCAACGTCGGGGCGACGGTGGTGTTGACTGCTTGAGCGATCTCTGTCAAAGAAACCAAAATAGCTGATGGATTTAGATCAGGTAAATGTCAAGAGAATTATGGAGTTAATAAGCAGACTATGACTTGTCTTTGAGTGTGTGTGTGTGTGTGTGTGTGTGTGTGTGTGTGTGTGTGTGTGTGCCCGCGCTCGATCTCACCAGGCTTTTTGGACGGAGCTCCAGGTCTTGTCGTCTAAATAAATAAAGCAGTAGTAAATGAATGACTAAAGTAATAAATACAGAAATAAATACTATTTTTTAACAAAATCTGTGCAATATGAGGAAAAAAAATGTAATGCTTGCTACTAAAGATGATCATCAATATATACGGTGCTTAACCAGTTTATTAGACCACCTGTCAGAGACCACGCAGCATCATGAAGTGATTTAATGTGGGCTTCACTGAGAAGTCAGAAATGAATCAAGCATAACATTCAACCACTAAAACTAATTCTTCTGTTCAGGAATGCAAGTAAATAACTATAATTTGACATCTTAAACAATAAATAAGAATGTGCTTTTTTGTAAAAGTGAATTGGAAAATTCATGCATAATAATAATAATTATTATATTTTAGCAATAAAAATATTATTTTGGTTAAAGAGCTTCTACATACTGGTGTATTAACCATTACAGAAACATGAAAAATGATTCTGGTAAATACCAATGCTGTTAATTTAGGGCAGCTGTGGTATAAACTTTACATTGGGTGGTGGTCTAATAAATCTATTAAGCACTGTATATATATATATATATATATTCATGTACTGATTATTTTTGCTTTGTACTAACACATTTTTTGTCTGAGACAAAAAGAAAAAAAAAACAAAATGCATAACTGATTACATTTCAGTCAATAAGCTGACTAATCTTTAGAATATTTCTTGCTATATGATATATACAGTTTATATAATATAGAATAAAGACATTTCTATTATTAAAAACATTAAATAAAACTTAACACCTGTCTCAGCTCACCTCTGGTTCAACAGGTCTGACATAGTTGGAAGGGAAAACCCCCGTCTGATCGCCGATACATCCTCGCCACCACTCTCCTTCTCTCTCCGTTACCATGACAACGTCTCCCTCGACAAACGTCAGGTCCCCCACCTCTGGGCTCTCGTACGTGTACAAGGCCACATACTCTGGATGGGATAAAGTGTAAGTCAGAGCCACATGTCTGAGTTACTCAATCGTTTTACTACAGATGAACTATACTCACCTTCCAGCTGAGCAGAGTCACATGTGTCAAATGCATCCACACTAGAATGGAAACATCATGAAGTCAGTTTAGTTGTACACTTTAAATTTAGATTTAACATCAGAGAGGTCTGTGCATGTCTTCATACTCTATACTGACGCCCGTCTCCAGAGTGACACAGTCTTTGGGAAACCATCCCTGTGTGCCATTAAGCTGCCCCAACCACCAGTCCTCCCTCTGCTGCAGCACACTGATGATGTCACCCTGTGAGAAGCTCAGCAGCGCAGTGATGACGTCGCCGAAGGAGAGGCTGAGGTGAGTCTCTGAGGTGGCTGACCAAGAGGAGACAGCTCGAGCCAGCAGAGGGACGGACGACTGAGGAGTGAGATTAGAAGAGCAGAACGTTAAATCACTAAATCAGCCCAGCTCGCCACTCATCCAGATATGAAGCAATTTAGATTATCGCAGTTCCCCTCACTCTTTCTGAGATGTAACCTACAAATGCCAGACCTACTAACACTGATGTTATCTGTTGGGAGATGGAGATCTGTAAACGTCTGGGTGACCCACAGAGAGGCAGAGAGAAAGAGAGGAACTCCCAGTGGAGAAAAGCTATAAATATACAGCCATACTGCTGTTCAAGATGTGTGTGTTGATGTCAACAGCAGTGTGTGTACCCCAGCCAGACCTACTTCCTTGCCCGCCAAAGTCGGTTTATAGCTCACATATATTACGAAGGCAGACATCACTATATCAACAGAACACCAAGGATAGTGCGAGCATTAAATCATTTATGGCTACCTGGAGGGAACACTGACATACTGTCAGCTTACAGCATTGATATGGTCAGCTTGTTAGCAAACAGCTGTTTATTTAGACATCGAGCAGATACGGGGGAACATTAGCATGTTTTGGTCCAACGCTGTGTCACAATTTGAAACGTCCATATGTACACTTTTGCTATTTTGAATATGGCAAATATGGCAAAATGCAATGTACTGTGGGTACCCGGATGGTGCGCTCATAACGGTCAAAAAGATGAGTACGTAGCTGAAAGGGGAGACCACTGGCACGAGCAGAGGAAGCTGCTGGAGCTGAAGCGGTTGCCGCGAATACCGCAATATACAAATATTGTATACAAATATGAAAGGAGCCAATTGCTCAGCAGAGCTGAACTGTAGCTGCATTGGATGATAACTCTCTGTGGGTTTGACTCCTTTCACATTACACATTTATAGTCAAGTGATCCATTGTTAGTATAAAAATATTGATTAATAATCCTAATATTTCAAGAGATCAGGACGTTTTTATGTCATTTTCTAAATAAAGTCTTTGTGCTCTTTGCCCTTGTGATGCGTGACAACAGAGTAAATACAGTAAATACCAGATAAGTTGCATACCGGAGCAGGGCAATAAAAAGTTTATGTGTCCATTCAGAGTGAGCTGTCTTTCAATAAAACTAAAAATCAGTCCCAGTTCACCTCATGACTGAAGTTAAAAGTAAACACAAGCAAAGATTTCCTCCTCACCTGTGAAGCATCAGATTGGGCAAGATCGATGCAGTCACCTGCCACATCCCCATCTGGGACTCTAGGTAAAACACGTGGAACAAACCATCAGGGAAGGAGCCAACACAAGAATAAAAACAACCTACAACAGTACTGTGGCATAAATTACAACACCCAAGGTGACTGTTACAGACCAGGAGACAGCAAAATAAGCACAAACGTGTACTATCTTTAGTGTAGGGGAACTGAAATATCACACAGAAAATGTCTTTGAGACTGTCCTGACCATCCTGTTTTCTTCCTGCATGTTACCTCGTGTTCAGTGGTGGTGGCGGACAGGACTTTTTTCCGGGTGAAGAAGGGGCAGGCTCAGTAGTAGATGGGGTAAGACATTTCTCTGCGTAACTCTGGGGGAACCAGCCCCTGTTACCACGGTAACTCCCACACAGCCAACCAGGTTCACCGACGGTCTGCTCATCTACCTGCATCATGGAAAACGCATCTTAATCAACCACGGTGAGACGTAACGAGGTGATGATGATAAACATGTTGGTTTCCAGCTACAGTCATCCTTTGGACCAATCAGGAATAATTACTATTTCACAGCAATCATGTACAATTAGCATATTACACAAACATTTCCTGGTAGTGGAGTTAGAACAAGCCTGTGTGCATACATTATAATCACTGCACGCTGACTGCTTGCAGTTTGCACATCAACTGCTTGCTTCTGCCATTTTTTACAGATCTGACAACATCTTTCTTTTCTCTTGCAGTGCCACACTTATCAAATATCATTTTACAAACTAGCAAATATTAGTTAGTTAAGTCAAAAATGCAATCACAACTAAAGTCAGCAAACTAGCTATAAAGTAGGCTACTATGTATTCATTACAAACTATAAAGTAAAACTATATCTCTACGTTAGCTACTTCTATAATATGTCCTAATAATATGACCTTAGTAGCCAACTACTAAGTAGCTAGGCTACTTAGCTATTCCAAGAATACAATGCTTGCTATCCTGTGCTTATCAAATATAATATTACAAAGTACCAAACACTACAGTAAAATTAGCTACTAAGCTAAGTAGCTAAGCTACTGAGGTAAGTGGCTAAGCAGCTTGGCTAGTTTGCTGACATTACTGTAGTTGTGGTTGCATTTCTAGCATAGCTAACTGCTAAAAATGCAAATTTTTGTTAACTATCAATATTTAATATTTATATTCTACAAACCAGCTAGTTGTTATAAAGAGGGCTAATGTAATGTTCACATTTATGTAATAGCAAATAATGTGTAAATGTTATTTAAAACACCTGCTATATCATGTTTTCTTATAATTTTATGTACTGTATGTATCAAACATAAAACTGTCTTGCTTTTTTAGGAATCGTGTAGCTGATTGGTGATGCTAGCTGGATGAGGTGCACAGTAAACTTTCCTATAAATTTGAGTTGGAAAATGCTTAAAAGGTAAGGAACCGTAAGGAGCTTCTACGAGTCAACTACATCACAGAGAACCTTGTGGAAGATTTTGAACCTCGCTACTGAGAAACACAGGAACCTGGCACACAGCGCATTTACACACATGCACATTGAAAAGATTAAAATCCACTATTCATCACCCATAATGGGGCGTCAGGTAAGAAAACATATCACTCTTTTACTCCAGGCACACTTTCATTACTGTGAGTGTGTGGTTGTCTGAGGCAAGCTGCTCTACAATTAAATATTTTTGAGGAATAACTGGACTATGCGATGTTGAAATATTGCAAAACAACAGACCACCTACGTATCTACAGTGAGGGTAAATGTGTGAATGTGTGTTGTGTACCTCTATAAGACAGTCTGCGTCCACGCTCAGCTCATCTGTGTTTCGAGCAACAAACGAGTACAGAGCTCGATACGTGGTCAGCTTGGAGCATTGCTGAGCCACCAACACCGGCTGCTGTCCTCCTCTATCTTGCTCTTCTTTCTTCCTTCTCCTCTCCTCCTCCTCCTCCTCTGCCTCTTTCCGTTTTCTTTCTTCCTCCTCCTCCTCCCTCTTCCTCTTCTCCTCCTCCTCTCTCCTTCTTCTCTCCTCTTCCTGTGCTTTCTCCTGGGCTGCTCGAAGACGAGCCTGCGCCTCCCTCTCCTCCTCTTCCCTCTGCCTGGCCCTCTGCTCCTCCTGGAGTCTCCTTTGTCGTGCCTCCTCTTCCTCCTTCTCCCTCTTCTCCCGCTCTCTTCTCTCTTGCTCTAGCTTTGCCTGTCTGTCAGAAGCAAAACACAGAGAACGTGTGTTTTAATGGAAATGAAGTCAGGCATCATGGACGATCCAAACAAAGACAAATACCTGGCTGCCTCCTCTTCCTCCCTCCTCCTCCTCTCCATCTCCTCCTCCCTGCGTCTCTGCAGCTCCCTTAGTTTCTCCTCTTTGACTCGGTACAGATCGTCCAGGACAGCCTGCTGCCTCACCTGCTTCTCCCTTAGCTCCTGAAGCAGCCACAGAATACAAAATGCATCAGAGAGACATAAAAGACACGAGCATCGAGTAGTTTAACAACAGTGTTATGATCAGCCACAAAGCACAGCACAACTGTTCAAGCTTTAGCAGCCAAAGCAAGAGTGTATAGTCAATTTGTACTCTGTAATCTATAGAAAGTAGTAGACTGATTTACACATGTGTGGTGGTTTTACAAAAGTATTTGATAGTATGAATGCAATCATTCCAAACATGCAAAACAGATTAAAACACACAAACCGGCAGCCATTCACAGCAACATGCAGATGCGTGTTCATGTGTAAGCTGAGTTCAATTTTTTCCCCTCTTTCTAACACAAAAATTGTGCAGGTTAAGCATTCTGTGTGTGTGTTTTACCCTTAGGGTGCATCCTGTTTACACAGAAAACACAGGCTAGAACAAATCCCACAGAGAGACAAAACAAAAAAAAAAATAAATAAATAAAAAAAAATGGGGAAGACATGGTACCAAAAGCTGAGCTCCATTTAATGAGTCAAAAGACAAAAGGAGCAAGGATTTACGAAGAGACTGAGTCATCGCAGGATGAAAAGGAAGAGAAGATTGTGGCTTAAGGGAAAACAAGAGGTGAAGATGACAAGAAACATAATAAGGAGGAGGGGGGTGAAAAAGATTACACAGTGGGAGGTAGAGAGAGACAGAAAGAGGAAGAAAGATAACCTTGATGAGAAGGAAGAGCTGGCTGAGGCAGGCCAGCAGAGACAGAAGGCCCCGCAGGACACAGTCATCCATATCCCCAAGCTATGAAAGAAACACACAGTGCGATGATGGAGGGTGGGAAAACGGAGGGGAGGACGGGGTGGACAGAAGGTGAAATATAATAAGTGCGATCAAGATAAACGGGGGGAAAACAGGTGAGTTGTGAGAAGAAAAGGGAAAGCAGAAAGAAGAAGAGAGACGAGAACAACGTGAAGCAGCAATAGAGACGTCCGGGTAGTGTGAAGCAGAGGGAAAATAGAGAGAGGAAAGTGTTAAGAAGCAGTTAAGAAAACAGATCTCGAGCAGGCTTTTTGATGCTGCAGTCATTAGCATCAGATTGACGATACATCGTGAGAGCACACGACATCATTCTTCACAGGTATCGATTTATCAGGCTCGGTCTGTATGTGTGCCATAACAGATAGGTAACAAGGTTTTCTTTGCCTGAAGGGTGAAACTCTAAAGTTACAATGACCAGTGGAAGATTTCACAGTTTTAAATGTAAAACTTCCTTTTTTGTTCCATTACAATAAAAAAAAAAAAACTGGCAAAAGCAAGAAAACTCCTTACAGACCAGATTCTTGTTATATTGGTGTAATCCATCATATAGTGATGTTGCTTTGTATTGCTGTACTGTGGTGAGCTTCTAAAAATATCCATCTTTTGGAAAACTTGTTTTCTTGCAGAGTTAAATGAGAACCCACTTTCAAATCTGTGCATAAAGTTTGGGGCGAGTCAGTTGATTAGCTTAGCGAGCATAAGAGGAAGCAGGGAAGAGTTACCAGAAACATCAATAGCTTGCGAAAGATACTCTATATTACAAGATAATGCATTACAATTTATGCCAGTGATCTCAAATGGAACACACTTGTTGTCCTGTGGGCGTGGTCTACTCGCCCCTGCTCTCCAAACCTCGTTTGGCATTGTTACGAACGTCGAGCGGATGGATGAAAACAGATTGTGTTGTACCAGAGACGGTTCAGAAAGTTATTTAAACTTTTGTTAAGTTGTTGTCATAGATCATTTTTTGTGACAGCAGGCCGATGATTCAGCACCGACAGAGAGAACAGATATTTGTGTTGCCAGATCTTGAGAGAATGTTTTGATAATGAGACAGGTCTTGAAAAAAGTTAATTTGTCAGAATGTTCAGAAGCTATGTGGCTTGTAAAAATGAGGCCAATATTTACTTCAGTGACGATGGGGAGAAAGAATCCCTCATAATCTGTGCTTATATTCACTTCTCTAACAAGAGTTAATAGACTTAAATCCTGCAGTTAGCCTTCCAAAGAGACCAACAGTGGCTCAACTCGTGACAATCAGGTGTCTCTCTTTTCTGAACTGTCTCTGAGCTTACTAATTAACAAGGAATATCTTGTTTAATCAGAACATTAATAGAAATGTAAAAATGTACAGGGAGTTAGATGCAAAGTCTATATTAAGCTAAGCCTATGACTCCAGCATACTCAGTGTACATACATGGCAGTAGAAAGTGAGTAGACAAAGTTTTAGCTTCTTAAAAATAGTACAAATCTAAAATATTTGTGTATCTATCTTTAATGTATGCTGTACTGTTTTAAATCGTTTTGTCTCTGAAGTTGCAGGCATCCATTGATTTCCATTCATTTCTGTAGGGCGTGATAATCCATTAGCACACATAGTTTGTTTGTATCAATTAATGTTACATAATCTTCGTGTGCTGACGCAGTTTCAACTCATATTTACAAAATTCAATGCATAATTTGTGTTTAATGTGATGGATTACTCAACTTAAACAAGTTGCTTCTTGATTTTTCATACCACGGGGTTATAGACAAAAACTAATGGATGTATTAGGGCGCATTCAGACAGGATCAGGCACTGCGGGGAATTGTTACAGGGTTGTCCAACAGAGTGTGTGGGTGAGAGGGGTGAGGCAGGAGCTGGGGGTGTGTGTCTATTTGTGCTGAATGCAAGCTCTAGAAAACAATCAGGAAATAACTTTTTATTTCTCTGACGACAGCTTTATCGATGCCAGAGCTCACACACTTATTCACTGTCTATGTCTTTCGACTCACTGCTCACTCTGGGTACATGAAACAAACAAAGCCAGAACACAACAGGTAAAGTATCATCCACCTGGATAGTCTCAGTTTCAGAGGCATTTCAGGCTGACAGTGGAGGATTTGCCCGATCTGGGAATCTGATTGGCGGCCAACAGTGTGAAGTTGGGCTGCATTTTTCCAAAAGTTGGATCCGACTCAACTTCCTCTGTCGCAGGTTACTGTGTTTTTTGGCAGACACTCCTGTGCCCTGCACCATCGCAGCCAAAATGGACTACCCCAACTCAATTGAATGGAAAAACCTGCAGATTCTGTCTGAATGCGCCCTAAATCTGTAGGCAAAATACATTCAAAAGTCTAGAAATACTGTAGCATGGGCTCTAAAATGGTAAATTGTGGTACATCACTAGTATTCCTTGACTGACAGGTGTCCTGGTGTATCACAATATTCCAAATCTTGATTTTCCACCTCCAACAAGTGTCCCAGATATGAGAGGCTTAACTTCTTCAAAGCCACAAATTGACAACAAAGATGTTACATTGAGGTTTTTCTACAATCTGTAGTGTCTCGTCCTGAACTAATTGGGGTTGTAATGAATTCAAATTGTCTAACCTCCTTTGAGACAGGCTAAAAAAGGTCATTACTGTCCTCCGTGTCTTAAATCTGGTCTGTGCTGATCACTGACCTTAAGCTCCTTGTTGTACTGCTCCATCTGGGCCAGTTTGTCTGTGGTCTCCCTCTCCAGAGTATCAAGCTGGTCCTTCAGCCTCCGGCAAGTCACACCTTTCTCTGTCACGCTACCAGTCAGAGAGGTCAAAGCCACCGCTACAAGGAAAAGGTCAAAAGGTCAGAGGCAAGTGAGGGAATTCAGAGACAGATATTGTGTCTGCGTGTTGCCGGAGCAGGCGTTTGCTGTCACCCACAGGAGAGTTTGTTGAGGCTGATGTTTCTCAGCTTCTCAGTCAGCCTCTGTTGTTCTGGGACCAGCTGCGAGAGCTTCCTCTGCCACTCCTATGGCAAACACAGAGGCAGGAATGAAAAAAATAAAACATTCATGGGAAACTTTAATGGAGAAGAAGAGAAAGCAAGACATATTTCTTTAACCTCAAACTGAAGCTGCAACGTGTTGATCTCTGTGATGCGTGCGTCCCTCTTCTGGTTGACGAGGTCCACCTCCGCCTTCAGGATCCGCCTCTTGCTCTGAGCATCACGGAGACGGTCTGAGATCTGCTTGTGCTTGTTGCCCTGTGAGACCACGGGGAGGTAGATATTAGTGTGTGGCCATGATTTCACACTGCATTATGCACATTCATGAATGTCTCACCACAGCCTCCAGCTCCAATTCTAGACTCTTCTTTTTGGCCCTGAGTCTGGAGATCTCCTCCTGCTCGCCCTCTTTCCTCCTGCCCAGCTCCTCTTTCTTTGCACGCTCCCATTCCTCCCTCCTCTGGCGCTCCATCTCCTGCTTTGCCACCTGAAATATTAAAAGGAAACGTGTTCACCGGACGTGGTGATCTAGATGTTCAGCATCCCGCAGATGAGGCTGCCTCTCCCACTCACCTCCTTCCTCTCCAGCTCCCTCAACCTCTCCTCCTCCCTCTGTCTCTCCATCTCTCTCTGCCTCTCCAGTCGTCTCTCCTCCTCAAGCCTCCTCCGGTTTTCCTGCTCCCTGGCCTCCCTCTCCCTCCTTTCCCTCTCCTCCCTCTCCTCCCTCTCTCTCCTCTCCCTCTCCTTCCGCTGCGCTTCCTCAAGAGCCAGTCGTCGTTTCTCCAGCTCGGCGCTGCCTCGCGCAAAGTTCTCCTTCAGCTTGTCCTCAAAGGACACTGAGAAGAGGAGGAGGAAGAGAGTGATGTGACACAGACAAAGGTCTCACATTATAACAAAACATAAAGTGTGCAGGATGCCATACCACTGCTCTTGGTCTTTTGTGCAGGTTCTATCTCTGTCGTGTCTATTAGACAAGGAGTTATGTAGGGCCCTGTTCCATTAACAAGCTCAGTGGACTTGACTCCTCCTCTGAAATGAGAAAAAAAGATGTAATTTGTTGTAGCGACAAATGTATTCATAAATCTAGTGATCGTATCCATCTGTGTGTGTTACCTGAGAGAGGGAGGTACGAGGTCTTGAGGCAGTGTGAGCGGTAGAGGTCGGCCAGTTTTAGCCATGTCCACCAGGTGCATGGCCAGAATGAACTCATCACCTTGTAGCTGACCATCTTTATCCACGTCTGCCAAAGTCCTACGTACACACAAAACAGCAGTCATGTCATAGATGAATGAAGATCTGTAACTTTTAGTGGAATATCGTGATACTGAAGCAGCATCATTTCTTTTCTTTGGCGGCAGCGGTTGGCTCTGAAGACTTATCACCTCATTAAGTTGTTGCAGAATGAGTTAACAGTTGCTTATTTACACATCCAGCAGACACACAGAGCAACATTAGCGTTCATTTACAGTCAGGTTCTGAATCTAATATTCACCCACCCTTTTTACATCTGGTTTGGTTTGCACCAACTCCTGGAGGAAATATCTGGCTCATTAGCTGCTAAATGCTCCGCTATTTCCATCAGCTAGTTGCTAACTTTGTGTGTTTGCTGGTGCCGGGCATGTAGTGTACGTAAGGTTTATAAAAACTTTCTTGCTGCAAACAGCTGAAAATAACACCGATGAGAACACTGGGAGTGAACAAAAACAATACATTCAAATTTAGCCCTTTATTAATCCTGCTGGGGGAAATTAAAGTTTTACATGGATGGTCTGAGCTGGACTTGAACTGGCTGATTGGTTCACTGCCTAAGCCAAGTCTGTATGGACTAAGCAAAGGCCACCTATAAAACCAGAACAAAGTCCTAAAAAGCCCTCTAAACCAAAGAAACAGCTAAAAGACTCTAAAACAGTCTGATCAGCTAGCTGGACAACAATGAGGTGTGACAAAGTCGGACATAAAATTGGGATAATATTCCACATCTGTTATATTTCCAGCATTATTGTAATGACCTTTCCCTGCCATAAAAGCCAATTATGTGTGGACATATTTCAGCTAACACAAATTATAATATTTAGCAGCTTAGTTTTAATGTCCTCTCTTTTGTTTTCCATTTTCACGGCTTATTTTCATTTAGAGTAAAACTGAAGGGCAAAGACACCTCACATACACAATCACACACGCAAACACACACACACACGTTGTACTCACCAGATGGTAGCTAGCTGAGTCTGTGTCAGGTTCGACGCTATCAGCGCGTTTCTAACCTGAGGTCCTGCGAAGTAACAAAATTACATCAGAAATAACAGCTGACTGAATTCTCACTCCAAACGATGTGGAAGTGTTTGTGTACGTCTGACTGCCACCGTTCTGTCAGGTGGGGTTGAGAGCAATCAGAAGAGTGCATGAGTGCCTGTGTGTGAAGTGAAGCTGACCCAGAGTTTGCTCTGTCAAACTTTGTGAAGATCACTCATGGGCACCCAAGAGGTCCTGAGAACCTCATGTTTATTTAAGTTGAAGTGTGTGTGTGTGTGTGTGTGTGTGTGACCTACCTGACAAGTAGCCACTCATGAGTTTGTCTAGCGTGTTGAACTGCTGACGGTACTTGAGTCTTGAGGCCTGTGGCACAGCCCAATCATTTGCACCCGTCTTCGGAGAGTTGCTTGCTAACGACGTGGTGGAGGACGAATTTGAACTAGGAAAAAGGGAGAAAGAGAGGTTATGTCGACATGCCAAGATATCACCTAAAGGGAAATTACACAATAATATTATGTGGTCAGTGTTCTCTTCCTCCCTTGTATTCAAGCCTCGACTTAAAACCACTAATTGCCTCGAGACTCCCCGGTGTTATTTCTCGGCTCTTAATTAGCTGTAGAGGAAGCTGCTGCAAACGACCACGTAGAGAATGACTCTGAAACAAGACAGCGATGTATCCTGAGGCAACGCTAATCAGCCATTCTGTTTTTATTATAAACAATGCCTCTGCAAGAATAGCAGAAGGATAGGCTGGGTCGATGATGTTCATTTGAGAAGAATGTATGTTTTTTTTCAGTCATTATAGGGTGGAAACTTGCAGTACTACCTCTGAAATAAAAGACGAGGACAATGGGAGATGTAGTGTGGGATCCTCCCTCTGCCTGAGGGCTCTTTTTCCTGTGTAGGTGTGTGTATACATGTGAATTAGTGCCACCAATAGGGCTGTAAAATTCCCTTATATAAAAACTCAACAAAGACACAAACAAAGCATGATATAAGAGGATGTCACAATTAGGACTGGAAGGTTAAAGTAATGTGGGCGGCTGTTGGATAAACCTGTAGTGGTATTCGACATCCCAACACTCTTGCTGCCCCTATTATCGCTTACCTCACCACCTACACCTGAGGTCAGGGCTTTTTGTATGAAGCACTGGCCTACTCAAAACAACACATTCAAAATGAAATCAGATACTACCACTATCCTGTTTCCTAAACCACACAAAACACCCAGAGAAGGATCAAGGATATTGGATACTACTATTGTCTTTTTTTGAAGGGAATCTGGCTTCTGTTGAAACTGCACAAAACCTTCCAGGTTTCTTCAAGCTCCTCATTATAACCCACTTTTGTAACTATTCCAGGCTTAAAGTCCATGTAAAATAATTAATGTGTGTTCTGAGTTTGTCAGACCAAAGAAGAAAGTGTTATTAACCACCCAGCCAAATTTGAATTATTAAAAATATCGACAAGTTTATGAAATTAGGTGTCAAAATCAGGTAAAAATGAGCAGCTCAACTCCAGGACTGTGGGGGGTGTGTCCACTGAATGTGCTGAAGCCACGCCCACTCGTGGGAGCAGTCAAGCAGCAATTTTGAAGCGACTGAAACGTGTCGGATGAGTTCAGAAAGTGACATGACTAAACACTCTGAGTGAGATGAATTAATCTCTATCTCTCTGCTAGGGGTGCAGGGGTATGCTCAGGGTGGCCTCAGCGTGTCACTGAGCCACCCTTTAGGACCGCCCACAAAATCCTGGACTGAAAACTGGTGAAAAACTGTTTGAACCTCTGACTCCACATTTCACTAATATATCGTTTAAAGTCTTTTCACATGTTTTCACCAACTATTTCAAAGAAATCTCAGAACTGCCTTTACATGTACTTTAATGATTACGAGCATCATTCAAAAGCACAAATGAAAGTTTGAGTGTTGTAAATATAGGACTACAAACATCTCCAGTCACTATCTCATATTCCCTTTGAGATATAAGCTAACATTTATGGCTAATAACCAATGTCGTTAGCATTTAATGTGACAGAACCCACTGGTGACAAGTTAGCCCTTTAATCAACTATCTATATCCTGTTCCTTTCCAGACCTTATCTGAAACACAAGATGTGGCCATGCTAGCACCCAAGTGCTCTGTATTTAGAGCTAAATGCTAACATTACCATAGGAATGTGCTCACAGTGCTAACACTGCTGAACAGTAGGCTTCATCCTCTGGGAATCACAAATATTTGTATGCCACATGGCAATCCTATCAGCAGTCGTTGCGATAAAACGGCAATTAGGTGCATCAAGTACGTCTACTAAAATAGATGAAAACGTCGCAGTAATTGTGACCTCCTCCTGCAGGAATGTCATCTGATTAGTCCTCTAAACTCTCTAAACAATCCCACTTCCTACTGTTGCCAACTAGAACATCTGATTTCAAAATGCCTTCCTGCTCTCTCTGTTATCTAAGTGTTTCATCGCTGCCTGCATTCTGATCCTCAAGCCTTCCCTGGAAAAAAACCCTGCTTCTTTGGGAACACTGGACTAAGTGTGTGTGACAAAATATACAAGAGTTTATACCAGCCTTTCTCTTAAAAAAAAATCACTGAGGAATTTGATGTGCTGACAGCGGAGATCCAAATGATCAAAAAATCTTTGTGTAGGCTGTTTGAGGGAGCTGACATGTTTATTTTAGGCAGCATGAATTTACAGTAGTTACACTCTGGGTCTCACCTGCTTGATCCTAGGTCCAGAAGAGAGTTTGCCTTTGACATGCCGGTGGATGGAGAGAACGTCATCGGAGAGGAAAAGCCAGAGAGAGGGAGCGCTGCAAACAGGGATGGAGGCGAAAAAGTTCAATATAAATTTGACAAATTCAAGGAAATACGACAAAACGATGCAGTGAATGCTTTAGTGCATGCATGTAAATGCATGCAGTGTGTATATGTGTTTTCTTTATACTGTGGCATACTGTAGGTGTGAAGGTTGCAGCTGTCCTTGAATGTGTGTACATCTAATCTTATCTCCTCATTCTTTACAGTGGCAGCACACAGAGCTCCAGCAGCAAGGTTATTGACATCTGGCTAAAATCAAAGTGGGCGCTGTTGTCTGCATCCCTGCGCTAAAGAGGGTTAGTCTATAAGGCTCATAACGATTGAGGAAACACCAAATAACAGACATTTCACACTCCCTCTTATTAGATTTCTCATGGCATAGATATAAATTGTGGTTGAACAGAGTGAGATTAAAGAGAGCAGCTGAAGGACAGATGGAGGAGGTGAGAGATGAAGCAAACAGAGTCAGACAACAGAGAAATCCAAAAAGAAAACAGACTAAATGTGCATTTATCTACTGTACGTGTACCCACACTTGATATCAGTGACTGTTTTTATCTAGTAGGTACAATAACTACAGTAAAGACGGTGGTGACTCATCTCCTTGGTGCTAAAAAGAGGCTCTTACTGCATACATAACACTCAATGCACCTCATGTGTGCACCTCAGGACAGACAAAAGACCTCGGGGAGTAGATAGATAAGGTTCAGCCCTTTCATATTGCATGTGTAATCCACACTACATCGCACTGCACCATTAACGCACAAGACCTGAATAACTGACCCTGTTACACCAAATACTGCACACTAGGATCGGGTTGTACAAGCTATTGTGCTTAAGTTCTTAGTAACTACCAGTACTACTGGTTTCAAACTAGTGATTTACTAAACAAGGTTGCACCATTAAAATTTAATAGATATCTTCGCTAATGAAGACATTCGTAATGTGTAAATCGTAAGAAACCACGCCATTTAAACGCTTGAGATTTAGCTTTACAGTAGTAAGTTATGCTAACGTCGCCATCACTATTTCGTAGCATTAATTCAGTCTTATGCTATTAGCATAATTTTGTAATCATTTAGTAATTTAACGCATGATATATTTGTGAAATGACATTGTTATTAAACAGATTAAGTGTCATTCAATATGGGTTACGTTAACAAGCTAACGTTAGCTTTCTCAGTTGGTTCTGTTGTAGCAGTTACACCTGGCAGTTACTAGGTTCGGATATTTCGTAACAACTGGTCTCTACCAGTTTGCTTTGTGTAACCAGTTTTAATTTAGTGATGATTAATCTCCCGTAAATGTTCTAATTAAATTAGTTTGAAAATACAATAAGCTGGTGTAACTGGGGCCATTTTGACCTTGTCAAATATGATAGATTTACATCTAGTGAATCCAAAAACACGAGAACGCGCATAAGCACATCTATTCTTCTCATTTTGCAGACAACCTGTATCTCTGTCCCCAGCTGTAATGCTACACTTGTGTCTTTCTTTGCATGTGCACAAGTTAAAATCAACAGCCTTTCGGCGCCAGCTTCTTATCTCTGTCCTGCAGTGTTTTTTCCTTTCAACACTATGTTCTCCTCTTTTGCATTTAATCTAAAAGTGATGCGTGACAGTGAAACATCCCTGTTATGTGAAATGAAAATGGGTTTAAGTGAAAGGCTCTGAAACATAAGCCAACATCTTCAGCTCTTGATTTAAGTTTGAATGAATTGGTGCTAAGCCACTAATTGGTACGTATCTCTATTCTTCCCACACATGGTTCCTCTGCAGAACCGACCTGCATTGTTGGAAATAAGAGGCGGCGTGAGGAGGTTGACATTGCCGTTGGGGAGTCCAGAGTTTCCAAGGGAGGTGATGAGAGGCAGAGTCATTGGCGTTGGTATCAGGGGTTGCATAGGGTGCATGTGGGGGTTAGCCGGGATGGGTGTTAGGATGGGCATGGCTGACATAGTTGACATGGATGACAGACCGACTGACAGGTTTGGCATTGAACCCATTCCTGTTAGGAGGAAACACACAGGTGAACATGAAGAGGTCAAAAACACTGTTTCAGGACGACAGACTACTTGAAAAGTTACATTTAAAAATGGGTTTACTTTCATTTTCCTGGCGACTGATGAAAGAATAACAGAGGTTATGTTCTCAGAGGAAGCGTTAAACGTTGGTGGTTTTGAAGTTATGACTGTAATATAATAGAGAAATTTTTACCAAAGCGTGCAGACGAAGGGATGGTTGAAGCAGAATTGGAGACGGGAGATTGCTTCATGATGATTGGCAGGGAAGACGGCAGGTTACGCCCCTGAAGTTTGAGTTTAATTAGCTTCATAGCGATGGAGAACTCCATTCTGTCCATCTTCCCATCGCTGTCAATGTCAGCGAGGTTCCTAGTGGAGAGAGTGAGCTGAGGTACAATATGATCTGTTCATAGCAAAGCGCGCATTCCTAGTATTGTTTTTCTTTATTGAGACAATAGAAAAGGCAAGAGTTACACAAGGGACGAGGCTCTGGTGGGACTGAATTCCAGTAACGTTATTCATATAAACACCAACACACACACACACACCAACACACACACACCAACACACACACATCAACACACACACACCAACACACACACACACAGTCTGTTCTAATTACAGGACACACACACACACACACACTTTCTCCCCTCTCTTAACACAGTTTACTAGGTGGGGCAGGCTGTGAAGGAAGTTACTGCTCAACAGGAAGTTCAATGCAGGCTGAGAGGACCAAACTAACCAAAAACAAAGGTTGGACCTACTGACCTACTTGCTCTGGATTAACGATACATTATTCAGGATGAAGACTTGGTGCTTACCAGATCTCAGCCAGGACAGAAGAAGGCAGGCCAGACTGGATGAAGAATTTCCTGGCTTGTTCTCCTGAAGACAAACACCATTCAGACAGATGGACATTTTATACAGCTTATGAGATTTCTAGGTGTTTTAAATAAACAAGTATTTGTTGTGACAGCAGTCTACCTGAGACATGGCCGAGGACGGGGGCGAGGCTGTCAAACTGTTTGTCGTGTTTCCCCCTCTCCTCTGGCGTGATGGCCCAGACACTCGCTCCACCTGGACAAAAGACAGAGACAATCCTGACTTTTGAAGTTCTTTAAAATAAAGAAACAGGATTTTTTGAGATAAGAGCAAATAACATAAGAAAGGACAAACACTTAAACTGTGAGCCACAAGGTCGCCAACTAAACATAAAGCGTAACAGAAAAGTCCACAGTTTGGTTCTTTTCCCATGTTTCCTGTTTCTCACTGCACTTTCAAACATCAAAAGGAGAACAAGGTTATACATATAAAATGTCACGGCAGTTCATCTAATATTTTTTGAGAAGATGTTTCAATCTCAAACCTTAATTGTCATGGCACAGACCAAAGTGATGGACTAACCAACCATCTGCCGTCCAAAGATTCTCGCCGCTAGCATGCCCAAAAAGTTCTTCAGAGATGCAAACTCACAAACGCATACAATGTATACCACACACAAACATTTCAAAAGACTGAAATTCTACACGTTAATAGCTGTTACGGGTATGACTATGTAAAATAATTCAGCTTTTTTCATAATACCTGCTACATTTTGGAGTCCCAAACTTTCAGAAAGGAGTAGGAGGAATAGGAGGAGGAGGAGGAGGAGAACATTCTCTATAGACAGATAGGTTTTGTAATTTTAAACCATGCTCCCCCCGTCAGCATACACACACATACTGTTCAGCAAGCATAAATGCTAATACTGAATTCAGTTTACAGTGTCTTTTTAAACTTCACTATTCAAAAAGTCTGCATAATTTCCATTGCAAATGAGATCTCCCCCCTCAGATGAAACCACTCTTAACCAACTCCCGACAACGATTAATGTAAAAAAAAAAAAATGCCCGGTCAGCTTTTTTTTTTTTTCTTCACTCTGCTCCACTCTTGCATATCTCAAGGTAAGTTCAGGGTTGGCCATGAATTAAATATGAAGTCAAATGTGCTGCGTGAGGGAAGTGATATGAAACCCAATTCTTACTCATTTCATAAGAGGAGGGGATCAAAGATTTTCAGCTGAGCTGATATTCAATTAATCATAAATGAATCCATAAAACTGATCAAATCCCACCATGATCGGAGTGTACCTTCATTTTGAAGCTCTGGAGCCATTTTTAAGAGAACAATCGACTGTATGGACATCGTGCACAGATGGATCTCTCCATATGGCAGTGACTGAATGACGTAAATTAGAAGACAATGACAGATAATGAGTCCAAACAGAGGAGAGAGAGGAGAGAAAGGCACAAATAATGAATTCAAACTAGAGTAGCTGAGTGGGTGTAAACTACAGACTGTAGAAACAGATGAGTTGATGTAAGAAACGGTCAACTCTGCAGCTGTAATGTCAATAGTTCCAGTGTTACAGATGGAAGTCAACTGGGGGAAAAAAAACAGCTCTTATGCAGCTAATTTCTTAAACAGCTCATCATCTTCTGCTCAACAGCGACAGACGGGCCTCCCCGATACCAAAGACTGTTACCATAGCGATCGCAGTGGTACAAACTTCAGACAAAATGTTTACACACATTTTTTCTAACAGTGACTTTTAGTGTAAAATGAAGGCAACACGCTGAGTTTGTTGAGAGGTCGTCCTTGAAATGATTCACCTCCTATCATCATGAGCTCATTGTTGGATTAAAGCTCATTTTGATTTGAAAATGTATCTATAGAATAATCCTTAAAACTACAATCAAACTGATGAGGGGGAAAATAGCTTTCTGAATTCAACAAGTGAACAAACCTGGACATGATATATTGCTATAGTGAGGAAAAACAGAAAATAAAATAAAATAAATTCAGAATGGATGCCATTATTTAGATACTTAAGAAAAGTGTCACAAAAATTAATGGCGAGGTAGCATAAAAATAAATATGTATGCAGCGTGCCAAAGATTAAATTAAAAATAAACTATGAGGTGCATTTTGTACATATAATTCTGAGTGTCTCTTTATTTGTGTAAAATAAACTTGAAGGAGATGAATTAAAAGACAAGAAAAGAATAAAATATATACTGTATACTGGAGGAAGATAGCAACACTGTGGAGCAACCGTGGAGAGTTTTGTATTCTGACACAAAATCTGGGTCAAAAGTATAAACACTACAACACAACTAACAAGGAACAATGGACAGAGGTAGTGGAGGAAATTTACATGATGGAGAAAATTACACGTCGTCTGATATTGCAAAAAGCACAACATGAAAAAAAACGGCTGAAATGGACAAGGTATAGGACACAAAACAGAAAAGTGTGACAAAGATTATGACATGGACAACTGAATCACAAGGTCAATTGGGGAGACGGACTAAAAAACTGAAAAACTCAACTCCCAAAAAAATGTAAAACAAAGTTATAAAATAAATAAATAAATAAATAAATATACACTACAGCAGCTTAGAAAGAGTCTGTAGTTGTTATTGCCTTTATGTATGATGATGTCAGTCTTTCTTCATACCCCACTCTGATTCAGATTCTTATCCTAAAGTGTTAGCTAAAGAGGTTATCTTATACAGGAAGTCGTCTCAACATGAACGACAATACAATAAACAGAAGAAAGTAAGACAGAGGGACCCTTTTTCTCCTCATTTCTGCAAAATATTCAGAAAGTACGTGTGAAATCATAGATCTCAGGACAAAAAAAAATATTTATATAGCAGCAAAATGTAATTCTTTGTGCTGGTATGGGTGTATGTCTTTATAGACTTGGTATCTAGAGTGTAATTTATTCACCAGCTTCAGGAAATACCACCCTGCCCATGATGGAACTTCCTCCCCCTACGCTAACCCAAACACCCCACTGGCTCTTGAGCACACACACACATATTACACACACATCTCTGAGGAATGACACAAAGCTACAGCACAGCACTCTCTTGTATGCAGCTTAAAGATTAAATGTGAAAAGTATACATATATATACAGTATATGTAAAAATACACTGCCAGCTGTTTGCTGCACTCAGAGATGTCTGTTGGCAAACACCTGAGCTGATTTCAATATCTAAAACAAACTCACTCTACCCTAAACCACCCCAGCAGCACCTGTTCAGGTATATGCTTTTTCCCTGACAAAGCCAATGTTCGCAGCTCGCAGTGCCTGACCTAGTTTTTGGCGTTGTCAGCAAATTGCAGCCATAAAAAGGAGAAAGTAATTAATCTCGCACAGAGATGTGAGTATTCTTCACATTGTCTCGTTGGTTTTGACAGACCTCATTTAGAAGCTATTGTAAGTGGGAAAAAGGAGGTGATATTTAGCACAGTGCCACTGGGACATGTTGCTAGCATGGCCACATCCACGGGCCTGTCAGTTGATTCAGCGTCTGTATGGCGTACGGAGGGGCTGAACGCTCTGTGAGTAAGTGGGCCACTGCAAAGCTTCTTTACACAGTAATGGCAGAATCCATAGGGGTCCTTTGTGGGTTGACAGTTGTGTTGGAAACATATGGCCACTCAGTGAGAGATCAGATAAAGAGCTGCTGAATTTTAGAAAGTGTAGCATATCACAGCTAATTAAAGTCTTTTATGCTACGGATTTTGAAAAATGGGACTGCAAATTGGCCTAAAGAACTTGAGGCATCAAGTCAGTCTGGTTGTTAGACACTTAGAATTTAAAAATGATTTAATCTTGATGACATTGGGGAAAACGGATTCACTTTTTTTGCCTGGAGTACGTCGATACAAATGTCTGCACTGTAAATATGAAGCTGGAGCTAGGGGGTGATTAGCTTAGCCTAGCATAAAGACTGAAAGGAGGGGGAAATCAATCAGCTAGCGTGGCTCATACATCTAAAGCTCAGTATATAATACTATAAACATTATTATATCTTGTTTGTATACAAAAAGTGTAAGAACAAGATGTTATGAGGGTTATCGTAGGTTATGGCTATTTCTATGCCGGGTGCAGTGACTTCCTTCCTGAACCAGCTAGCTTACATGTAGTTTAACTTTTTAGTTGAGCTAGGCTAACTGTACCTCCAGCTAAGGGGGAAACAGCTATCATCCCTTAGTATTTATGCTAAGCTACGCTAACTGTCTCCTGGTTTTAGTTTCTTATATATAAACAGACAAATGGTATTAATCTTCTCATGACATTCTGCCTGTAAATCAGAATTTGTTCTTCACTTGTTCGGCTTGAGAAAAATCTTAAAATAAAAAGAAAAAAAAAGATGTTGCTGGAACTGACATGCATCCATCTTGTCATACATTGAACATATAAAAACAGCTTCCTGCACAGCAACTTAGAACGTTTGGCAAATATACACAAAAGGCCTTGAGACAATATTGAGACAAAATAGCACACAATCCATCCACAGAAAAAAAACTGCAGTATACTCTCATGGAACAGCTTCCACAGCGACGACGCCTGTGCTGAATTTAAACCAACTGTACCACAATTCACCTCCTCAGCAGCTGCGACACAAAGAGCCTCTGCCTTGTGTGGTTTTACTTCCCTTTGTCAGTCAGTCTGTGTGCTGTTGTCTAGGTGCTGTACAGGCCTTAGGAGATGCTGGAGTCAAACCTCCAGACGCTCGGTGTCGGCCTTCTGGGAGAGACAACGTCACAGCTTTCATAACTATTTACATATCAAACGCTTCACCTGGGGAGGACAAGTTGATGTTTCAGATAGGTACAGTGGATCAACAGTATCTGCAGCGTGTGAGTCAAAACACACACACACGCACACACTCTTCTCCTTCACTACAAATGATGCATATCGTCCACCTGTTTTGCAGACTAATGATGCACTGTGCCTCCCCCCATGCAATAGGTTTCCACAGAGAAACTCATCACACCCTGATGTTGTGTTTCTGAATTGCTTTCTCCCAGTGTCGATCTTCTGGACGGGATTGAAGCAGAGAGTGTGGTTGTGAGGTTTGGCATTTTGTTAAACTGCAGAATTAGTCATGTGGACAAGATCCATCCGACACACACACATACACACACACTTTCTCTGAGGCATTTCCCATAGAGGCCCTTAAGGAGCAGCAACTACTGTTCTATGATCAAAGGCTGGAAACAAGAGGATTAACACGCATATACAGACACACACACACACACTATTGAGCAATTGTGTCCACACCAAGGACAAAAGAGATGCATCATCAAGACTGAGCACAACAGAAACAGAAACAGAGGCAGTCTCCCACACAAAGACAAACTAGCTCATGATTAGCATAGGCACTTATTAAAAAATAAAGCTTTCGTTGCTGAAGAGGTTTATGCAGCCTACAGTTTCTTTCCAAATGTGATGGGATCAAAGATGAATTGAGTTTAAGTTTGACCCTTCACACCAGTGAACCAGTTCAAATATCAACACATCATGTCAGAGTGAAACAAATGTCCCTTTCAGTCCCAGCAGGAAGATGACCACAAGGAAAGATTCAAGTTTTAAAGGTCAGCTCTGTCTCACTATGTTTCTGCTTTCCTCCTCATCGATCTGTTCACTTCAAGTTAATTCTCACCCTGACTTCTCTCCCCAAGGTGCATATTTGCCTTCCACGGACAAACGCATCATGAGCAAGCACACACACACACACACACACACACACAAGCACATACAAGACAAAAACAAAGTGTTCTTACCATTCATGGCTGCAGGTGGAGAGCGCAGGCAGAGAGGGAAGTCCTCTACTCAGCTGGCTAGCTCTCAGACATCTGCAGGGAAAGAGAGAGAGAGAGAGAGAGATAAAGATGTGAGTGTGATTGTGTGTGTGTGTGTGTGTGCGTGTGTCACGGAGCAGCCGGTATAAGTGAGGAACACGAGCATGCGTGTGCAAATAAGGATGAGAAAAGAAAGGATGTAAAAAAAAAAATTTTAAATCTCATCTCCCTGGTCACAATGCAAAGGAAAGCGCACTGAACGGCTAACGTGGTGAGGGATGACGGAGCGAGAGGGGGACAGAGGAGGGAAAATAAAGAGGGGGGGGGCAAAATGACAGAGAGGGAGAGTGAGAGAGAAGGAGGAGGATGGGCAGAACAGAAGGAGGAGCAGAGATACAGACAATGCCAACAGGGAGAAGTAGGCAAGAGGAGGACTGACAGTTGAGGGACACAGAGGAGGAGAAAATGATGGTGGTCTGGATGGAGGAAAGGACCATTTATCATGGTCCTCGCTCAGATCACAGATGGAGGCTCACGCCAGCTGTGTTTTGCAAATCTTGGTGTATCTTTATTTCTACGGTGTCATTAGGATTTCTGAAATAAAATGATGCATTGTCACTTACTAGGGATGTAAATATTTCTCTCATTACACGGTCCAGTGTGTAACATTCAGAAGGATCTATAGGCATTCATACGTATGTTTTCATTAGTGTATAAACTGACCCTGAAAACAGAAACTGTTGTGTTTTTTGAGCTGTTTTGATCTACAGGGGACGCCGGTCCTCTTCCTGCAACTATGTTGAACTGCCATGTTTCTACAGTAGCCCAGAAAAGACAAAGTTTGGCAGTTTCCATAGGTTATCCTCTGCACTATGCAGGTGAGGGGTATCAGGATGGTATGTATTTACCATATTAGGAGTCTAAATATACATACGGTAAATACAAATAAAAATGTTTCTTAGTGGGAAGTATCTTGTTGGGAATAGAAATATTTGTTGTATTGGGGACACATAAATATTTGTCTTTTTAGGGACATAAACATTTGTCTATATGTATGTATATATATATATATATATACACACACATATATATACATATATATACATATTTATATATTTACACCACATGTAAAATAAAGACTCAGTGATGTATTGAGTGCAGTCTGTTGCCGCTGTGCAGGGAGCCTGGCTCACCTGATGAGATTCCTCTTTGGGATCTCTGGCAGAGTCCCAGCAGATATAGGGGACAGATGAGCCCATGCAGGTAACACTTTTCAACGGGAAAATGAGTCCTCTGCCCTGTACGTATGGGCTTTCATTTTTTAAGCACCACAGAAGGCTCTGCCACATAAAAATCCTCTGCAGGTGGGGTGCCATGTCTGGTCCATCGTTTCTTGTTCTTTGCTTGCCATTTATCCTCTTCTTTCCTCGGCTGTTGTTGCTGAATCATTTTTCAGTCCAATTGCTCTGGCAACACACACCTCATATTCTTTATCATTCATGCTCGCTACATCTTCAGATTGAACATATATACATATTTCTTTCTTCTTTTTTTTTTTTTACTCTATGAGGTAATGAGTTTCCTGTTCTTGCAGTTTCTCATCCCATTATTCTGCCAACTCTCTCAATACTGTTCTTCAGATTCTATTAGTCCATCCACTCACCCTTTATTTCTTCTTGTTTCATCTATCTAGAAGCCCATGGCTAACAACCAAGTCTTCTCCTCAGCTATGATTCTTGCCAGGTATAAGCAATCTCCTCTCTGCTTTCACCAAATTATTCTTTCACACTTTTTACATCACTTCACTCTGCACTCTATCTTTTCCATTTCAGCTCCCCTATTCCTTATTCATCCCTCACTCAGACATGCATCCCCTCTTATGTGACTCCCACCCAATTTCTTTCATTCCTTCCTCTCCTTCCACTCTTGTTACAATATTGCTCCATCATCGGCATCCCTTTTTTATGTGTGCATTCCTGGAGGGGAGACTGTGGTTGTTGTAGTATAAATCATTCTCTGCACATGCCGACACTGCCAATTACTTAAGAGCAATGAACCGCTAACTGTAGCGCATGCCTCTGCATGCACATGAATACATGTGCAAGTGCACACACAAACAACATGACCAATAAACAACAGCATTAATGGTACTCCAAGTCCAAAAACCATAAATCCATCTAGGAAAATATTAACTAAAGTGCACAGACAATACGAAGGTCTCAAAGACAATCTTATTAATCAAATAAAAGTAAAACCAACAGTGTGTGTATAGTCATTGTCACTTGCCAATGCATCATGATTTAAACATTGTATACATCCATCCAGGTCTTAGTAGCTATAGCACTACTCTCATCACTCACCAGTTTGAAACTAGCTTGTAAGCTAACTGAGCTGAAGTTATTATCACTAGCTTCACTCTCAGTAAGACTGTTAACTGTGTGTGTAGTCATGTCATTACATGACCTGGGATTTTAGATACTATATCCAACCAGTTCTTCACCAGTGGTAGCGTCTACGAAGTGAAGCCAATGCAGAAGTGCCAAGAACTGCAGTTCCACAAACAGCCACTTGAGTCTGGCTACAGAATGAGTAAATCTCCATAAGCTCCCATGTTAAAATGCCCAACCTTACAGCAGAAATAAACATGTTTACAGCCTGCTACAAAAACAGGTTTGGTCTCTGTAGCTAATTTCCCCATTCATGACAACTGTACTGAGTCTGAATCTGATTGATCCACGTCTTGACCGATTTCTAGATTAGCCGGGAGGCGGCAGAGGCAGGACAGCCAACATGGTGGCGGCCAGAGCCACACATTTCGAGCTTCTAAACGGCTCTTCAAAAACCTGTGGGTGACGTCTCAGATACAACGTCCATTCTTTATATTTATTTATCAGTGGTTCTTCATAACTAGCTAGTTTGAAGCTGGGTGGCTAGTAATGCGGCTAACCTACCTAATGTTATACGCTAGGTCATGTAGTTTGACATATTTTGTTGTTTTTGCGAATTGTATAAATATTTTAAAGTTCACATCATCATTAAACAGCATTTTATCAAGGGTCAGTTCAGATTTGTTGACTATACTCACTCTAAATGGGTCATATCAACAAGGTCAGCAAGCTAACATTAGCTCTGTTGGCTAGTTCAGTTAACTGTGTTAACTAACAGCTCCACCTTTAATCTCTATGTAAAAATATGTTTGTGTGAGTCAGCATGTTTTAGTTCAGTGCTGTCTAAATCTTAGTAAACGTTTATATAAGGCTAAGTTTGACTGAGTTTGACAATATATGTTAATCTATATATTAAACCTAAATAAATATATTCATGGGTGATACTAATTACACAAAACACTCCCTTATGCAAACACTTTGTATTAAAAGGTATTTAAAAGACTCTCATCCGCCCTCGTACACAAACACTTTTGTACCCTGAGGTGTGTGTGGTATCAAATACAAGATACTATCTGCTATTGGCTATGTTAGAGAGTCTTCTCTGTTCAAACACAGACATATCCTGGATTTGAACACACACACACACGGCACAGAGGACACCTTCTACTTCAACACTGCCTGCCCTGCACCTTCAGAGGCTCACAACAAAATGTTTCACATAATTTGCCAGCAGCCCCTAAAGACCTAGTACGGGAAAAGGTTCCATTTTACACACACTTACTTTCATCATCTTTCATATCTATATTAGAGTTGAACACTGCAAGTGCAGTAAAGAAAGGACAGTCCTTAATTGAAGGCCTTGCCCCTTTACGAAGGCCATCTTTTCCAGCCTGCCTTTGAGTTTAGCAGTGTACGACTACAGTTACGTTTTTGCCCTGAGACATGGCCAGACAACATACGCAATGGCATACATACATACTGACAGATTTTTGCAATGTTTTGGAGGGGGAGAAGTGGATGGATGTTCTGAAAATCACTTCAGAAAGGTAACAGTACCAACAGCAGTATTTCTGGATTATGCTTTAACACTACAACCATGACATGAAGTCAACAAACCATCTCAAAAACATGGTTTCATTTGACATTTGAAATAGTATTGACTCAAAGTCCAATGACAACGATTTTTGGACCTTTCAAACTGTTATCACATGACAAAGTTTCATGGTTAGATTAAAGAGGAAGAACGGCAACCAGGCAGCAATAGAGTACCATGAGTACTCTGCTGTGCACACAGAGAACATGAAGGTGACAGGGTACATACACATTTCATTGAAGGTGGGTGGGCTAATAGGGACTCACACCAATTTTTTGCCCCAGGTTACCAAACAGGTTAATCTGGCCACGTATGTGATGACGACAGAGCTATCTTCATGACAAATGAAAAAGGTAAACATTGAGTTAGGATTATTTTGTCAACACACTATTCAGCAAGGTCAACACTGAACTTTCACACTCATGGTTTCATTTGTTTAAGGCGCTAATAGGGATCTGAAAATACTGTACTTGCATTCATTTTCCACCTATTATGTGGGTCTGTATTATGGTGACATCCTCCAGCCCCGATGGTATATCTCTGTTTAAAAATGCTACATGGATCACTTTAAAGTTTCTGATTTGGGGAACAGTGTGAGACACCTTAAGGGCCAGTGGTTTGCTGAACCACTGCACTGAGGGAGAAAATGAATCAAAGAACCTTTGACTCCAGCCTGCATGCTGATTGACACCTGTGTGCTGCCGCACTGGCCCGGTCGGATGTGCGTATCAATGCGTCGGCCTGTGTGCACGAGTGTGCCTAACACACACTCCTCACACAGAAGGGGACCCTGTTCTAGCAGACACAACCCAGGAAGCTTTGCGGAGCCCGAGGAAGAAAGAAGCCTGTGTGTGTGCTTGCATTTTCTTGCCTATTCACAGGAGCACAGAAACACACAGATACAAAGACATCCACACACCTTCCTCCGATGTGCTGCAGCAGGTGAAAATCGGGGACGCTTCCACCACAAGAATCGGTCTTATATTTATCCTTTTGATACGTTTATGGGTCAGCTCAAGCAATGATTCACCAAAGCCTTTTATACTTTCTTAACACTCCCCACTCTCAGCACTCAGAAGCATGTTCTACCTCTGGTCCTTACTTACACACCTCTGGCACAGAATCATAAAGACAAATGTATGTTTGTGTCCATTTATACGTATGTGTGTGTGTGTTATGCAATGCTTTCTTTTTCCGCACGTGGACACGCAACAGTCCCTGATGACACAGGAGGTGCACTCCAGATGGACTTTGCCACTTCAGCAAAGAAAGATCCGACTTTCTGTTTTCACTGAGAGTAGCAGAACACACACACACACACACACACACACACACACACCCAAACCCAAACACTAAGCAATCTCTATAATTAGTTTACACTGCAGTGAATGAACATGAGCATGGACAAACTGTTAAACTTGCCCCGATCATCTCATAGAAGACTGGAGAACTGTACTTGCTCTTGCAGACAATGACCTGATAACACTGACAACTCCTGACAAACAAAAAGGTGGTGCTTGTGCTGTATTTTCCATGTCGTAAAAAAAAAAAAATATGGGTTTAAATATAAGACAAAAGGGAGAAAGATTCTAGCTATCATAAACAACGTGATAAAATACTACAAACTACATTAAGGTCACTGTGTGCTGGGTCGACTAACCACAGACTCTCACTCCCCTATGGGCAGTTCCAGAAATATCACAGATAAGGATATTATGAGTGAGACTGAATGTTTAAGTGACAGTGAACGCACCTTCTTTGTCAATGTTCTTCTTCTTTTGGTGTAAAAATGGGTGACTAACCTTTGGAGTTTTAGATGTTTCTGGCATAAAACAATAAAGTCATTATCCAGTGCCCATTTATGCCAAGTTAGGAAATGCTTGCTCTAAAATAAAAGCGCCAGGAAGCGTATTTCCAGAATACTAACACTGGCAATGCATTATCTTGACAAGGCAGAGAGAATTTATAGCCATCAGCCCTTATCTTGGTCATTTCAAATATAGTAAATGTACGTTAGGCTATTTGTTACAATGCATTTAAGCAGGACGCCTGGCGAAGCTTCTTTTTTTTCCCTGCCATATGGTGTGTTTTCTAAAACGCAGACAAAAGGCTATCACTCGAGGTTTAGTGACAGGTGTCACAAATTCACAAATTGAGATATTTTCTGGGTCTACCCTAAAAATAATAATAATAAAAAATGATCTACTACATATCTCCTGCAGCATAAAGAAACCACATTGTTAATACGCTACATTGGCTCGTCTGTTAAATTTAGGATTTAATAAAGCAGGACATCTCCATTTACCTTCCAAGAAACAGTACAAAAAGACAAGGTCAGCAGCCGCAGTGTCTTCTTTGTGTTATATTTTCTTCTGCCCCGTTAATAATTGAAATGATTTCTGGTCATTTACCTGTTGCGGTAGAATTGCGGTGGTGATCCGACATCCAGGCTGGCAAATTAAGCTGCTGGAGAGGGAGGAACCGATCCAGCAGCCGGGGAGGGTGTGTGCACTGAAATGGGCGTCTCCATCCAGAGAGTCAAGACACACAGAAGCACACCAAAGACTTCCGGGCTTGTTATTTTCAAAATAAAAGCCATTTTAGTTGAAACCATCGATGATACCCATCGCAACTGAACTTCATAAAATACGCTTCTTGCTCATTATTCACTCATGCTTTACACTCTGTAAGTACATTAGAAATGTAGTGAAAGCCAGTTTAGCTCTGAAAGGCTTTTTTTTAAACAAACTGGCAATTTCTTATTTGCTGTGTCTATTTCATGTGTAGCAGAAAAGATAAGCAATTGTTTTTGTTTCATTTATCGTCTCTTCTTTGTTTAGTCAATAACATTTCCATGTCTCACTTATTATAATCAATGTTTATGTTGCTTAAAGCATTTTGGGAAACATCTTTGTAAAGTGTGACATCTCAACATGATTCCTCCTCTCTTAAAAAATATGCATATCAGAGTGAATTTGATTGAATGCATTTAAAAACATATTAAAAATAATAGATAATAAAAATAGGGTAATTGTTTCTTATGCAACTCTGTTGCATGCAAGTGTCATCAATAAAGCTGTTACTGCGTACTTGTACCTCTTTTTTTGGCCATCCAGGGTATTAACGCCAGTATTCACCTTTATTTTGAAGGAACAACGCCTTTAGCTTAGGCCACTGGCTGTTTGCTGATGATTTGACAGGCAGTTAGTAAATGCATTTTGCACCCTAATAACTGAGATGCACAATTGTACTTGAAGGGCTGTAAGTCAAACTTAGATTCTCTTATTTAATTAAACCAATTGAGTTTAACTATGTTAAAGTTTCTGAGTCAATTTGACTTCACTGATTTTCTTTTGCATCATTTCTTGCATCTTATCTGGTCTGTAGTGAATCCCACTGGAGATGTGCAGTGTCTGTGGTGATTGCATCTCTCCCTGATTTACAGGCTTTGTAGAGTCTAGAAGGTCTTTGCTGCCTCCCAAGGAAACAAAGAAAGCTGTGCAGGTGTGGAGCACCACCAACAGCCGACTTTAAGAATTACATCCACAATTATGACACTGTTACTTTAATAAGACAGTTGGTGTTAAATGATCTTATGCCAATATGAAAGATCAGTGAGATTTATCTGTGCCACACTAGGCAAATGACCACAAGTCACAAGTCCAGTACTTGTCAAGTACATGTTCATATTATTCAAAGAGAACACACAGGAGACGGGATGCTTTTCAAAACTTTATATCCCACACATCTTTATATTTACATCATAGCTCCAAGAAATGACCACTGTTTTTGTAATATGTAAAATCTAAAAATAAAACTATATACAAATAACTGTGGTTAGAAAAGAAAGAGTCAGAGGAAAAGCACTTTCTCTGGACCAGAAGGTCTTCAATGACTACAATGAAATAATCTAGACACAAAACAAGGTCTATTATCAAGAAACCCTAAAAACTCTAACAAACTTAAGATATTGTCCAAAAGCTGACCAAAAATGAAAAATAAAATCACTTGACAGCCCTTTGCACTGAATCAGTCAGATTCATTCTTGGACATCTAGTCATCAAGTACATTCTCCAAACAAAAATAAACAATGAAGGGCATCTAATAGCATTTGTCTATTGTAAAACCCATCAGCCTCTTTGTGTCAGCTAAAATTTAGAACACAACAGTCTGATTTTGATTTTTGTTTGATGCCCACTTCACTTCAGTGTAGGACATGACTCTGTAATGGTATGAGTGACTTCTTTGATCAACACATTTCATAAACAGCTGCAGCATCCAGTTCTGTTTTCATGTGACTTACAGTCACTGACTTACAGCTAACATAACAGGTCCTTTTCAGATGCTGGCATATTTATGCTCTTCTTAGATGAAAACATTCTCATGCTTTATCTATAATTACTTCACTTAATACCTGGAGTGTCCAGTTCTATTTGTATGTGACTTCTTCAGTGAAACACTCATTTTCTGACTCTTGCATTTATATTACTTTCAGGAGGTTGGATGCGCTGTTATTCTGGCATAATCCATGGATCCTGCAGGTTCACATGGAATTAATTGCTCAACATCACAAATGTTCCGACTCGCTTGACATCAACATGTTATGATGATATTTTTCCTCAGTGTCCGGTTCTTGTTTGACATAGTGGATCATACTCCCTCCTTTAATCTGCATGTTTTCCTGAGAGGACTACCATACTCACTAGTCCTGGATTCTGTATAAGCCATGCAGTCTAAAGTGGATGAGACATCGGTGGGGGTGGGGAGTTGCACAACCAACAAGTAAACATGACTCCAATTTTCAGGAATGGCAGTGCTTGTTGGGTTTTCTAAGTGATCCCGGTTGACAGTGTTTCCGCGTGATCCCGGAGGTTCATATGCACAAATGCTCAACACCCCAGTGATTGACCTGCTTTTTGACATCGACATGTTGTGGATGATATTTTTTCCTCAGCGTCCGTTCTGGTTTGTCATAGTGTGAATAATAATTCTCCTTTTAATCTGTATGTTTTCCTGAGGACTAGCCTGTACTCTCACTAGTCCTGGATTCTGTGTGTTCATCATCCAATGATCTATTGGAAGATTTTGTGTCCTCATCATGAACAAGGTTTTCCTCGTTTGGACAACAGTGAGCAAATTGGACACGATTGAAATTGAATGGTGTCCTCTATTTGGCATTACAACTACTTCGCTGGCTTTTCAGAGTACTTTTTACATTTCTGCTTTTCTTCCTCAAACACAAATGGTACTCTGAAGACCTCAACAGGTCTGTCTCTGTTTTTGTTTGATACCGCTAGCTAAGGTTTGAGTTTGGATGCAGTAGTTATGAAAATTCCAAACGCTGTGATGTTGTGAGTAAGATCAAAGTTATAATCATGATGTCAAAACAGTAATGTGGGTACAGTATCTTTTTCTGGAGTGCAAATTTATGTATCTCCTCGCAACTACTGCTGTAGTCAACACCTCCAAGTCCAGCTTTTTCTTTTCTCTACTGATTCTGGATGTCACAGATCTAGATCCAAAACTCATTCCTGAACAAAGGGGATACCAAAGGCTATAATTTGGCTTTTGACTTATGACACTTTGACCCTGACCCTGACTCTGACTCTGACCCTGACTTCTGGACTCTGACTCTGACTCTGACTCTGACTCTGACTCTGACTTAACTGTGCCAGTTCCTTTTTTTGATACTTTCCAGACAATTACTTTTCTGTATAGCAGGCGTCCGTTTCAGTTGTCTGGGTCTGTTAAGAACAAACACTTCATTGAACCAATCAGGTCACCAATTTTTTATAAGTACTGTCATGTGCATTTCTGCAGGATTTAGATGTTGATGCAACATGCCAATGTTGAAGTTGTGTTTAAGGACGTCAATAATGACCTTAGATTTTGATTCATTACAGTTTTCTACCAAAAACTAGCCAGTTCATTGAGAACTTAATGTCAATACCCGTGTCAAGCTTTATTTTTTGGTTTGTCTTTTGTCCACACACAGATTTAAAACCAATTTCCTTGCAGAGAGTGGATAACCTTCCATTATCACTCTTCTGCTGTAAAAGGTAGAGGATGGATCTTTCTAGGCTGTTGAAGCAAAGGCTTACATCAGTAGAATCTGTTCCAGTCGTGGTAGATGGGTGAGGATACTGCATGTGTACAGGGTCAGATTTATCCTTAAGAACCTCATAATTTCGGTCTTGATAGCATTTGGGGCAAGGTAGAATTTTCCCACAAATAGGTTCCTGTATGCACCTGGTGTCAGGGAGTTCAAAAGGCAAACAGTTGATTTTCCAATGTCCTTTTCTTGTCATTATTTGATTTGCAAAGGCACTGCGACTCAGCTCATTTTCAAAATTAAGATCAAAGTTATATTCAAGTACCTCCATGATGAAATGCTGTTGGGCTGAGTACAATTCTGTAGCAAATGTGTTCAATTCGACCATGATGCCATTGGTCAGTAACTTGGGATCAAGATACATGCTTCACCCAGAACCTACACTGAATCACGCCTAATTTCCTGCATCTGAATAAGGATAGAAAGGGCAATATTCTTTGATGAGGCATTGAGAGGATTTGCTGAATATGATTGGCCCACAAGCACTTCACACATCTTTAAGTCTAGATCATTTATAGGGTGTCTCGCATCAGCAGAACTACCTACATTTTGGCTCATGACTGTTGCCTGGAAGAACCAACACTGTATGTATTTAAATTTGGGTTGTCTGGATAACCTGTTTCTTTCCACAAACACATATTATTCATTGTAAGCTTTATATTCTTGTGTATGTTTTTGAAAACGCTGATCGCTTCTCGTTATAATAATAAGTGCATTTTTGCGCCATCATTCTGGCAACCCCAGAATCTTTGCAAATCAAAATCAAGGTTGTAAGTTCGAGGATGTCGACAAATCTGCTCTCAAATGTTCCACACAATCTTCAAAGTTTGCCACTTCAGTCATTGCTCCATTGGTCAACTTGTTGATCTCCAGTTTTTTGTTTGGCTGACTGCTGCTTACATGTAAATTCAGACCTATTTCCTTTGCACAGTGGATAAAGATCTCACTCCTTGCATGAATATGTTTCCTTAGTTTCAGCATGTGAATCAGAGGGCAATAATAGAGCAACATCACATTTCCTCATTTTTGACATACCCAGTTCAGATTGACACCACCTGCAGTCTGAGCTGTTATATTTACTGATGCCACAAGACCAGGAAGTTTAAAAACCTCATTTGAGAATTTTACTGCATCTCCACAACTTCTTTGTAGCTGTCTTACTCTCTACTCATAATATCACTTGCAAAAAAATATTCTGTGGTGTTGACTTGGAAGGTTGAGATCAAAAGTGTTGTACCAAGAATCTCCATGATGGTCCTTCTACCTAATTCATTGCTAAAGTAAATTTACCAATTTCAAATAGAAGAGAATCCTTCAAAGATTCAACACTGATGTTTTGCTTTGGGCCAAATCCAACATTATATTCAAGGCCGACTCTCTTGGACCTAATGAATTGACAGAAGTCTTTTGTCAGTGCAGACAGGATTTGTTCAACACGATTAGAACGTAACTTCCACATGTTGTGCTCTGTTCCCATTTCCTCTTGTTCAATATCAGACTGATGATTGATGGAGGTGAAGAAAGGTGCATGGATGCCTATACAATCTCTGATTTCAATTCACACTAACAATATCAGAGCTTGAAAAAAGCTTAGACTTTGTAAGTGGTTCTGTTTTCCAGTGTTTTCGAATTCGAGACATCATCTGATTCTAAATCAGACTCTCCTAAAGGACAAGTGTAGCAGTTCTCTGTTCTTATTTCCCTCATGTTCCATGTGTCATGTCATTTGGTGCATTTGGGTCTGTGCTTGCTCGCCATCTCCATAAAACCTCTTTCATCAGGTTGATTTCCCACTTTGGAGGTCACATTTGAGTTCACAGTTGGTAAACTGGACAACATGTTAGCGGAGGTGAGGAAGTGTGTATGAATATCCACGCAACTTGAGTTTGATTCAGTAGCAGTGTCCATGAAGAATTGGTGCTTTGCTATTTGTTCCTTTTCTACACGTTGTTGTGAAGTCTCGTGATCAAACATAAATGGTAATTTGAAGACCTCATCTGCGTCTTCTGTGTTGTCATCTTTTTTACAATATTCTTTGACCATGGTTTGGATTTTCGATGCAGTAGCTATGGAAAATTCCCACCGCCTGTAGTGTTGCGAACTGAGATCAAAGTTATAGTCAAGAATGTCAAACACAGCACGTGGGTAATAGTTTACAGCTTCCAGAGTTGCAAATGTATGTATCTCAAATACAACAGCTCTGGTCAATAGCTTCAAGTCCAGTATGACTTTTTCTCCTGAATTTTTCTCTCTGAAATTTCACATCCAGATCTAAACTCTATCACTGTGCAGGATATGGGTTTCCACTTCCACTTGGCATGTTGGCTCTTTCGTGTTTTGTTTGCAGTGCCAATTGTCTATTTTTGATACTTTCCAGACAATTACTTTTCTGTATGACAGGTGCCTGTTTCAGTTGTCTGGGTCTGTTAAGAACAAAAACTTTATTGAGCCAATCAGGGTCAGTGGGTCTTTTGAGGCTAATATTTCTGCAGGATATAGATGACTTTATTACGGAAATGCTGGAAGTTGTGTTCATGACATCATTAATGATTACAATTCAAGTGTTCCACAAATTTTTTTTTGCAAACCGACCACTTCCGTCATCACTAGCGCTTGTCAAGACATGGCACGCTTATTCTTTGGCAGGTCTTTGTCAACACAAAGATTCAAACCTATTTTTTTTTGCAGTGCGAGGGTTACTGTCCATTATTTGTCTCCCTCTGTTGAGAAGATGATGACATCCTTTGCATACTCTTTGTGTTGTGCATTTCACATCAGCAGAGACTGTGTCACTCATAGTAATGTGGACAAGGATGATGCATACGACAGGATCAGACTCATCTTCATGAACCTTTGATCTCATAGCATTTGGGCATGTAGAGTTGTCCCATAAGAAGGTTCTTCTATGCACTGCACATCAGGGAGTTCAAAAGGCTTTTCATGTTATGCTGTCGGGTTGCTGAAGTTCGCTTTATACACTTGCTTTGATTTTTGACAAGAGTTCAGCTGCAAAGGCACCGCGACCAGCTCATTTTCAAAATTAAGATCAAAATTATACCCAATATTCGTGATGAAATAAATTTTTGGCTGATGACAGTGCTGTGGCAAAAGTGCTCAGTTCAACCATGATGCCATTGGTTTAAAATTTGGGGATCTGTGTCTTTGTTTAATTCCAGATCCTACATTGAAATCAAATGCCCAATTTCTGCAATTGGAATAAGAATAGAGAGGGCAATGTTCTTTATGAGGCATTGAGGATTTGTTGAACATGATTGGCCCGGCACTTACATCTTTAAGTGCTCAGATCATTTTGATGTTTGGAATCAAAGCAGAACTACCTTACATTTTGGTCTATGACTGCTACCTGGGAAGAACCAACACTGCATGTATTTAAATTTGGGCTGTCTGGACAATCCTGTTTTTCCATTGTTGGCATATCATTCATCATGGAGCTTTATATTCTTGTATGTTTTGGAAACACTGATAGATTCCTTTGTTTTTAAGAGCAGATATTCTCGCAAAAATATTCTTGGCAATCTCTGGTAGAACCTCTTTTGTAAATCAAAACTGTTGTGTTCGAGGGATGTCGAGACAAACCTTGCTCAAATGTTCCACACAACTTTTCTGCAAAGCTTGCTACCTCAGTCATTGCTCCATTGGTCAACTTGTTGATCTCCAGTTTTTGTTTGGTTGACTGTTGTTTACATATAAATTCAGACCTATTTCTGCACAGTGATAAAGATCCCCAACTTACATGAAATATGTTCTTTAGTTTCAGTATGTGAATCAGGAGGGCACACAGGAGAAACATCAAACTTCTCCATTCTCGATCTGCTGGTGAGTTCAGACCGACACACCATCAACACTCTGAGCTGTCATATTTAACATGGACTGGGAAGTTCAAAACCTCATTTGAAAATTTTACTGCATCTCCACAACTTCTCAGCTGTCTTACTCTACTCATAATATCACTTGCAAAAATATTCCTGTGGTGTTGACTTAGCAGGTTGAGATCTGTGTTGTTCTCAAGAATTCCATGATGAAGTCCTTTGTGATGAATTCATTGTTAAAGCAAATTTTAATTTTTACCATCATCAGCCAAAGAGTCAACACCAATGTTTTGCTTTTGGCCAAATCCAACATTGAATTCAAGGTTGATTTTGCCAGAGAAGAAGAATGCACTGTGCTCAGATTTCAGTGTGGAGAGGATTTCCATTTAACACGTGTTAGCTCGGAATCACATGCTCTGGCTTCATTTCTCTTGTTTCATGTCACATTTGTCCAGTACATCTCTTGAGTCTGTGTTTGTTGTTCACTTCCACAAGCTCTCCTTCATCTGTTCCCCTTGTAAATGGTAGGTTCACATTTGTATTTGTATTTGGCAAAGTGGATGAGACATCAGTGGGGGTGGGGAAACTTGCACAACCAACAAGTAAACGTGGCTCCGATTCTCTAGGAATGTAAGTTCTTGTGGGGATTTCAAATGATCCTGGTTGATAGTGTTTCAAAGGATCCTGGAGATTCATATGGTACTAAATGCTCACCACCTAGTGATTGACTTGGTTTTGACATCAACGTGTTGTGGATGATATGTTTCCTCTGTGACCTCTTCTGGTTCTATATTGCTATAGTGTGGATCATACTCCTCCTCTTTAATGTGTATGTTTTTTCCCCAGGAGGACTACCACGTCCTGGCCACTCACTAGTCCTGATTCTGTATGTTTATTGTCCAATGATTCATTGAGGATTTTGTGGTCCTCATCATGTGAACAAGGTTCCTCCTTACTTTTGACAATTCACTGAGCAAATTGAAATGACTGGAGATCTGAATGGTGCCCCACTTGGTGCACACACAACTACCTTCAGTCCTTTTTCTGGTTCCTCTGTAAGACTTTGTACGTTTTCTTTTTTGAGGAGCAAAAACAAATGGCAATTTGAAAATCTCATGTGCTCCGGCTTTGTTTTTACGGTATTGCTTGACCATGGTTTGGATTTTAGATGCAGTAACTATAGAAAATTCCCAGCGCCTGTAATGTTGTGAGGTAAGATCAAAGTTATAATCAAGGATGTCAAAATAGTATCGTAATAGTGTCTTGATTTATTAGATAGATATTTATGTATCTCTCAACTACTGCTGTAGTCAACAGCTTCAAGTTTCCAGTTTTTCTTTTCTCTCTCTTCTGATTTTGATGTCACATCTAGATCCAAAACCTATTCTGAGCAAAGGGGGAAACAATGGTATGATTTGGCTTTTGATCTTATGACACTTTGACTTTGGATATGGACTCTGACTTGAGTGTAGTGCCAGTCTTCTTTTTTTGATACTTTCCAGACAATTACTTTTCTGTATAGCAGGTGCCCGTTTCAGTTGTCTGGCTCTGTTAGAAGTGGCCGGAAGAACAAAAACTTCATTGAACCAATCAGGGTCAGTGGCTTTTTTTTGCATTGCTGAAACATTTCTGCAGGATTGAGATGTTGATGCAACACAATGTTGAAGTTGTGTTTAAGGACGTCAATAATGACCTTAGATTTTGTTGCACACAATTTTCTGGCAAAACTAGCCAGTTCATTGAGAATCCCATGTGTCAATACCCGTGTGTCAAGTTTATTTTTTGGTATGTTTGTCCCGCATTACAGGGTCAAACCAATTTCCTTGCAGAGAGATAACCCCATTATTGTTTCTTCTGCTGTAAAAAAAGTAGAGGACGGATCTTCTGTAAGCTGTTGTGCTGTACAGTTTACATTAGTAGAATCTGTTCCAGTTATGGTAGATGGGTGAGGATACTGCATATGTACAGGGTCAGATTTATCCTTAAGAACCTCATGATTTTGGTCTTGATAGCATTTGGGGCAAGGTAGAATTTTCCCACAAATAGGTTCTTGTATGCACCTGGTGTCAGGGAGTTCAAAAGGCAAATGGTTGATTTTCCATTGTCCTTTTTTTGGTCCAATCTTCGTCATAATTTGATTTGCAAAAGCACTGCGACACAGCTCATTTTCAAAAATTAAGATCAAAGTTATATTCAAGTACCTCTATGATGAAATGCTTTTGGGCTGAGTACAATTCTGAAGCAAATGTGTTCAGTTCGACCATGATGCCATTGGTCAGTAACTTGGGATCAAGATTTTGCTTCACTCCAGAACCTATATTGGAAATCAATGCCTAATTTTCACATCTGGAATAAGAATAGAAAGGGCAATATTCTTGATGAGAGGCATTGAGATTCAAGGAATATGATTGGCCCGCAATTTCCACATCTTTAAGTCTAGATCACTTAGGTGTTCGGTATCAGCAGAACTACCTAAACTTTGGTCTATGACTGCTGCCTGGGAAAAACCAGCACTGCATGTATCTAAATTTGGGCTGTCTGACAATCCGGTTTTTCCATTGTTGACATATTATTCATTGTGCGCTCACATTCTGTGTGTGATTTGAAACACTGGATTGGATTCTTTTTGCTCTATTAGAACAGGTATTTTTGCAGTAAAGAATATTCTTTTGGCAAACCTTCGAATCTCTTGCAAATCAAAATCAAGGTTGTGTCTGAGGATGTCGAGACAACCTGCTCAAATGTCTCCACACAACTTTCTTGCAAAGTTTGCCACTTCAGTCATTGCTCCATTGGTCAACTTGTTGATCTCCAGTTTTTTGTTTGGTTGACCTGTTTACATAAATTCAGATCATTTCGTACAGTGGATAAAGATCCCCACTCCTGCATGAAATATGTTCTTTAGTTTCAGCATGTGAATCAGGAGGGCACATTGGTGAGAAATATCATATTTCTCATTTTTGACATACCCAGTTCAGATTGACACCACCTGCAGTCTGAGCTGTCATATTTACTGATGCCACAAGACCAGGAAGTTTAAAAAAACCCCATTTGAGAATTTTACTGCATCTCCACAACTTCAGCTGTCTTACTCTCTAGTCATAATATCACTTGCAAAAATATTCCTGTGGTGTTGACTTGAAAGGTTGAGATCAAAGTTGTACTCAAGAATCTCCATGATGAAGTCCTTCTGTGACAACCATTGCTAGTACTTACCAATTTCAAATAGAAGAGGATCTCTTCAAAGATTCAACACTGATGTTTTGTTTTGGGCCAAATCCAACATTATATTCAAGGCCGACTCTCTTGGACTTAGTGAAGTGACCAAAGTCTTTTGTCAGTGCAGACAGGATTTGTTCAACACGATTAGAACGCAACTTCCACATGTTGTGCTCTGTTCCCATTTCCTCTTGTTCAATGTCAGATTGATGATTGATGGAGGTGAAGAAAGGTGCATGAATGCCCATACAATTTGATTCCAATTCACTAACAATGTCAGAGCTTGGAGAAAAGCTTTCTGGATTTTGTAAGTGGTTCTCTTTCCCAATGTTCTCTGAATCTGAGACTTCCTCTGATTCTAAATCAGGCTCTCCTAAAGGACAAGTAGTTCTCGTTCTATTTCCTCTGTTCCATGTCCAGTCATTTGGTACTTTCTTGAGTCTGGGCGCTTGTTTCATCTCCATAAAACCTTTCATCAGGTTGATTTCCAATTTTGGAGGTCACATTTGAGTTCACAGTTGGTAAACTGGACAACATGTTAGCAGAGGTGAGGAAGTGTCCATGAATATCCACACAACTTGAGTTTGATTCAGTAGCAGTGTCCATGGAAGAGTTCACATTTTTGTTATTTTGTCTCTTTTCTTGTTGTTGTGAAGTCTTGGGATCAGTCTTGCAATTTGAAGATCTCATCTGGCGCTTCTCTTCTGTGTTGTCATCTTTACAATATTCTCCTTTTTGACCATGGTTCGATTTTCATGCAGTAGCTATGGAAAATCCCAATCGCCTGTAATGTTGTGAACTGAGATCAAAGTTATAGTCAAAGAATGTCAAACACAGTTCGTGGGTACAGCTTACAGCTTCCAGAGTTGCAAATTTATGGCCTCAAATACAACGGCCTGGTCAATAGCTTCAAATCCAGTTTTTTACTTTTCTTTTCCTGATTCTTCTTTTCACATCCAGATCTAAACCTATCACTGTGCAAGCAGGATAAGGGTTTTTCTCCACTTCCACTTGGCATGTTGGCCTTTTCCTGTCTTGTTTGCAGTGCCAATTGTCTTTCTTTCTTTTTGATGATTTCATCCTTTCACTTCGCGCAGGGCAGATTCCTGCTCTTCACTTTTTACTTATATGTCCCGGTGGCTCATTTAATATGACTGAATGTCAAAAACTTTGTTTTCGTACCCGCTGGTGCCCACCATCATTTCCTGACTTTCTCTCTGCAGAACAGCTATGCAGGATTTAGGTCTAGGCTCTGTTGTTTACCAAGGTTGAAGTTGTGTCTAAGGACATCACACGACTATATTATTTGTTCCACATAATTTTGGCAAACTGAACACTTCCCATCATCACCAGTTTGTCAAGACATGCATGTTTATCCTTTTTGCGTAGTCTTCTTTGTCAACACAAAGATTCAAACTCTATTTTTGCAGTGAGGGTGACTGTCCATTATTGTTTTCTCTGTTGTTGAGAAGACAGATGACGCATCCTTTGCACGCTTTTGTGTTGTGCATTTCACATCAGCAGAGACTGTGTCACTCATAGTATGTGGACGAGATTGATGCATAAGGCGACCAGATCAGAGTCATCTTCATGAAACTTCTTGGTCTTGATGTTATCAAGTAACGAGTTTTCGCAGAGATAAGAAGTTGTTCCCTTCTTCATGCACCGCACATCAGGGAGTTCAAAAGGTTTTTTCATTAGAGACTGACGTTTGGTTAATTGTCTTTTAAGCATTCCCCTCTTTAGGATTTTACCCATGACTTCACCTGCAAAGGCACTGCGACTCAGCTCAGTATCAAAATTAAGATCAAAATTATGCTCCAGTATCTCTATGATGAAATACTTTTGGGCTGATAACAGTGCTGTGGCAAAAGTGTTCAGTTCAGCCATGATGCCATTGGTCAGAAATTTAGGATCAAGATTTTGTTTAATTCCAGATCCTACATTGAAATCACTGCCCACTTTTGCATCTAGAATAAGAATAGAAAAGGCAATGTTCTTTATGAGGCATTGAGAGGATTCGCTTGTATATGATTGGCCCATAATTTCCACATCTTTTAAGTCTAGATCATTTTGATGTTTGGTATCAGCAGAACTACTCTACATTTTGGTCTATGACTGCTACCTGGAAGAACCGACACTGCGTGTATTTAAATTTCTGGGCTGTCTTTGGACAATCCTGTTTTTCCATTGTTGGCATATCATTCATTGTGAGCTTTATAGTCTTGTATGTTTTTGGAAACGCTGATAGATTCCTTTGCTCTTTAAGAGCAGATATTCTTGCAAAATATTCTTGGAAACAGAATCTCTTTGCAAATCAAAAATCAAGGTTAGCCTGAGGATGTCGAGGACAAATCTGCTCAAATGTGTTCTTAATAATAACTTTTCTGCAAAGTTTGCCACTTCAGTCATTGCTCCATTGGTCAACTTGTTGATCTCCAGTGTTTGCTGACTTCTGTTTACATAAATTGTAATCTATTTCCTTGCACAGTGGATAAAGATCCTCACTCCTGCATGAAATATGTTTTAGTTTCAACATGTGAACTGTGAGGTACTACAGAGAAATGATCAAACTTCCTCCATTCTTTATCTGCTGGGTGGAGTTCAGGACTGCCACCATCTTACAATTTCCTGAGCCATCATATTTATTGATACTTGGGAAGTTCAAAAACCTCATTTGAGACTTTACTGCATCTCCACAACTTCTCAGATGTCTAGTCTAGTCATAATATCACTTGCAAAACATTCCTGTGGTGTTGACTTGGAAGGTTGAGATCAAAGTTGTACTCAAGAATCTCCATGATGAAGTCCTTCTGTGACGAATTCATTGCTAAAGCAAATTTACCAATTTCAAGAAGAAGAGGATCCTTCAAAGATTCATCACTGATGTTTCTCTTTGCTTCAGGCCAAATCCAACATTAAACCAAGGCCAACCTCTTTGATTCTATTGGACTGACCAAAGTCTTGGTCAGTGGGAGAGAGGATTTGTTCAACACGGTTAGAACGTTAATCTCCACATGTTGTGTCTGGCTCCCATTTCCTCTTGTTCAATGTGTAAGATTTGTTTAGTCCACTTCTTGGTGTCTGTGTTTCCTCTTCATCTCCACAAAACCCTCTTTTATCAGGTTGACTTTGAAATGGTGGGTTCACAATTATGTTTACAATTGGTAAAGTGGATGAAATGTCGTGGTGTCAGACAACTGATTCTGATTCTCGAGGAACATCAGTGTATTTTTTGGGTGCTTGTCACTCCTGCTTGTCTGAGTCTAGACCAGACTCTTCTTGGGCATAAGTGTCAGAGTGGCCTCCCTCTGGTTTTCTACTGGTACATAAAGTAGTTTTATAAGATAATGTGTTTGTCTCCTGGCGTGTTTAGGGACTGTCCTTGTTCGTACTTCTTCTGGGCCCTGTTCACTTAAAGCACTCTCTTTTCTGATTCAGTGGACAGCATGATCCTTCTGGGTCCTTTGAGGGGATATGTCTGAAAGCAACTGCTCATTTCTTAAACTCTGTTTTGTTACCAGTGATGTTAAGTCAAGCTTTCCTTCTCAGCAGGTGCGATACCTGAACAAAACTTCTGATTTTTTACTTGTTCATTTTTTAGGTTGAGTTCAAAATTATGCTCCAACACATCCAAAATAATACGGTTATAGGATGCGGTCAGTACTCTAGTAAAGTGAACTGTTCTAACATTACACCCTTTGTGAACAAACCTATATCTAGACTTTGTTTTGACCCATTGTCAAAGCTCAGTCCAATTTCTTCACAATAAGGGAATGAGAAGGGAAGAACCTCTTTCAGTTTTGTTGTTGCTTGTAGTCCGAACACTTTTGTTTACTCTCATCACTCAAAAATCAGAGAGATTTTCTGGGTCATGTATTCTTTTGATGTTGCTTGTAGTGTCTAATCTGTCCTCCTCTTCACTATCATCAGTATCATCCGCCTCGACCGGAAACTGTCAGTCTTACTCCCTCTGCATGCCATGTGCAATCCATTGTTGTTGTTGTTGGTACATTCTGGGTTAGATGGCTTGTCAAAGAGTAAAACTTCTTTTCGCTGCTTATTTTTCTAGGGAGGTTTTCTGATCAAATTTTTGACTTTGTGCAGAATTTGAGCAGTAAAATCAATCCGTTGTTGCTCATTTTCCAATCCAAGATCAAAATTGTTCTCCAGAATCTGTGTGATGAAATGCCCTTTACCCTTGATTACAGTTTTAGCAAAGTCACAGAGCTCCAACATGACACCATTTGTCAACAGACTTAAGTCCAGTTTTTTCTGTGTGTTGGATGCTACATTAAAAGTTAACCCAATTTCATTGCTGTAATGGAATGGTTCTGGGGATATGGAAATTTCTTTTGCATGCATAACGCCGCTTTTCACTGCCATACTTCTTTGTTGAATCCATCTTTTATTCTTTCCTTCACACCCGTGAGGTGTCCCCGATGTTCACACAAGTCAGTTAGCTTCTTTTTGTCTTCTGTCTTCTCCTTTTCCTGTACACCAGAGAAAAAAACATAAAATGACAATTTATATATATATATCTCAACCTCGAGTCATGGCATGATAAATGTATTAATTATGTAATTTTATGTAAAAACAAAAACACAAACATTACTCAACATATGTTTTGTATTACGCATTCTCATAACTACTTTCTAACATAAAAAAACAGGGATATTAAACATGCACCCCAAAATAATAAATGTTTAATATTTGTTGCATTAGTGATTGTTGCATTGGTGCATGCTTTGGTACAGGCATTTGTTCGAGAGAGATTAAGAGGCAAATTATGCCTTGACTCTGGGTTGAAAAGACTGTAACTAAGTTATCACCATCACAAACAGCAAATGCACCAATGAAGATTGATCAACCACCAATGACTGGCACAGATTTTTCCAATATTTTTGACTTTGGATTGTACTACTTTTATCCGCTTCAGTGTTACAAACAATGTGTATGTACCTGTAAACATATTAATCCTTTTTATATTGACATTCACCCCGCGCCGCTGGGAGTGGAGAAAAGCCCACCCCGTTGAAATGAATGGGAAAAACCTCAGTTTTTTGCAGGAGCGCCTGATCCTGTGTGAATCCAGCTCTTAGACTTGATGAAAGTCTTCTTGCAGACCAGCAAATGCAGTGATTTCAGAAAGCCATACACCCAGCAGGAAAATGTTATGGGTTCCTCCAATATGCCGCCCACATGGCATATCTGCATCATAGTTGGACATCCTCCACCAGCACAGAAGGTAGCAACCCTGAATGAAACAAAGAGTAAGTTTGAATGTTTGTCAACTTGTCTATGCTTCATTTGCATGCCACTCCAAACATTTTTGGTTTAATTTTAGTAATATACATAACTAAACTAAATATCTATTTATATTTTACATTTAGTTATTTAGTCACTTTATTCCAAAAGCTTAATTTTTTTACAGGAGCAGTTTGGGGTTCATATCACACATGCAGACTGGAGTAGTTGGGGATCGAATCCACCATATGTAGTTTAATAAACGAATGTAGTGGATTTGTGTCAGAAGATTGTGATCGTTAAATTGTTTTGAAAAAAAGTTAAAAATGTATGAGACAAATTGCAGTAATCGGGTCACTGACTCCTGTATTCTATGGCCACTTGAGGCTGGCTACAGAATGAGTCAACCTCCATAAGTCTCCAAGTCTCTATGTTAAAATATCCAACTTCACAGCAGAAATGAACGTATTTACAGCCTGGTACAGAAACCATTTTTGGTGCTGTCAGTAGTTAACATACAATGACCATATATGAAAAGAATCAAACAGTCAGCCAGTCCTCCACAACCATACACGCTCCCTTGGGCCACATCTGGCCCACCTAAACAATTAGAGCGGCCCACTTAACTATCCCAAACAATCCCTCTAAACATGGCCTATTTTTTTTAAATTGCATTTTCCTGTTATAAAGTAACCTCACTTATTGATTAAGGTTGGCATTCTAATTAAAATTTACGAACTATTTACAGTAGTAGCTAATTTTCACCCCCTCACACAATGGTATATTCCGCAACGTGACTTGCTCGTGATCATGTGAAGTGTGAATGGCTAGGCGGCTAACAGACTGTCAAAATACATCAAAATCTATTGAGAGGAACAGGGTGTGTTTAGGATTGAGCTAGAGCACAATGTGGCTATAGCATCTAAATGTATTTTACTTATAGTGAGATATGGCTTGGACTTGCACTGAGATTCCGCTGAGAATGGAGATGTGTGGTTATGTCTGTGCGACACTTCCTTGTTGTCAAGACCAATCGAAAAATAGATGTTCGCAGACTGCATACGCAGCCACCTAATGGAAAAACGCGTACTAGGCAGAATAGTTTCTTTTTCACCAATCAATAGACAGTTCCTTTAAGTACTGTGATTTCTAGCCAATCAAAGGAGTCTGTGGTCTTGGGAGGGACAATAGAGAGAGAGACAGTGCAAGGAAAAGGTGCAAAAGAAAAAAAAAACTGCTTGTCTAATCTGCAAAGATAAAGTGGCAAACAAAGAATTTAACATCTGCCGACGCCAAGGCCAAACCTATGCACCTGCAACAAATTATCATTATAATCTCCACAATAATAATTGGTTGTCACTTTTGGTCCATATCATTTCTATTAGACTGACCCTGGCCCCTCATCACAGAAAGGAAAGTTGATGTGGCCCCACCGAAAAAAGTTTGGGGACCCCTGGTCTAAGCTGTGTGTGTCTGCCAATGAGGGAGAAGGAAAAATGGGCAACATACAAAATGGAGCACTGACATTTATGGATATAGACAGAGACTTCAATTAAAGTTAATCACAGGCAGCCCTGTGAAATCTGCCCAGCAACCAGCTGCAGTTAACTGCTATAAATAGCTGTCCACTGCAGTCCACCAATCAGAGCAAAGCAACAATCAGCTGTCGACCAATCAGAGCAGAGGAACAAACAGCAGCTGCCTCTGATAGTTGAAACTGCAGAAAAGAGGAAAGGCCTTTGAGTGCCCCCTCAGGCCACAGGACCACCACAGGCAAACTGTAGACTGCACCATTGAAAGGACTGATGATGGGCATCCTGGAGGCTTACTGTATGTCTACCTCCAGAAATGTCTGCTCCCAGTTAAAATACTGGGGCAGTCGAGTGGTTCTCCTTGTACTTGTGAGCTCGCAGAGCCCACTATAAATCTGATAATCTCAGTTATGAGTTATCAAAGGCGTAAGCAACCAGCACAATTAAAGCTACTATTTGGGGTCAAATGATGCCTGTAGAGCAGGGATGTCAAACTCAGGCCCGGGGGCCACATCTGGCACGTGGGGTCATTTTATTTGGCCCACGAGATCATTTCCAAATTGTATTACAGTTGGCCCACATACACCATTAATTCTCCTATAGTAACATAACTTCAACACACAAAATTTGGTGTGTCACAGGGATATGAGGCTCCAGGCCGGTGTAACCTCACACCATATACAACAGAATATGTAGCACATTTAGAACAACCACATATGATGGAATGAGTGCTTGTGAAATTTGCCTTGTGTGTGCATGCACACATGTAATAAAAACAAAAAAACAAAGCAAATCATTTTCCTCTCACCACAAATACTTGTGGACTGCACATATGGCCTGTAAAGTCTCTTCATGTTCTGTTAGCACAAAACACGCCGGTGTTTCGGTTTAACGAGTGACCGTGTTAACTGGTGACCGAATGCGTCTGTAACTGTCGTAGTTACGGGAAGATACGTAGCATTAATTTTCATTAATGTTGTAATGCCAAAAACTACACGAGTCGTGTCTTGTCGGACAGCTACGTGTTCCCGCCGTGTTTCAACGTATGTAACTGCGCCAACCACAGACGCATTCTTCACACCAGTTAACACGGTCACTCGTTAAACCGAAACACCTAAGACACCAAGATGGCGGCGGAACAGCGCCTCAGGTTTTTGTGTTGAATAATCAAACCCGATAGTTCCAGTTGTCTTACGGCTGCTACCGCTGTAACATATATGTTTCAACATTACATTCTCATTTTCTCCCAAGCACTGGAGTGTTGTTAAATAGTACAGCTGTAGCTCAGGTGGCCGACATACCCAATATATTTACATGCACTGTCGTTAACTTTTCTCTCAAAACACCTTAACGCGGCAAAACACTCGCAATTTATACAGTGAACTAACAGAAAATACATATTTAGATTCCGCAACTCATTCCCAAGCTAAACATATTACTGCTGTTCATATATATTCCATATATTTTATGTTTTTTTTGAGAAAAATGCAGTCACTTGCCAGACACATATTTGGCATACATACTAAGGAGGGTCGTCTGGCAACAGAAGTCTTCTTTCTTCTTGCCAACACCGTGCACGGTTTTCCAGACGATGCCTTTAAACATAAATCACGGCGTAAAATCCAAACAGGTTCTTCTCATGAACTGCAGAAGAGAAATGATGAAAGTAGATGGTCCTCGGAGCCACAGAACAACACGGCAGGCATGCAGAGCCACAGCACAGGACACGCTCTCCTACAAGATACAAGCGCGGAGATGCTTTGCCATGAACTTAGAGAGTAGTAGAGTAACTTAGTTTAAAGTTCTCTACATGGCACAATACGTCACAGCTTGGGTTGAAAAACACGTTAATGCACGCAGTTACCTCAATAAAGTAGTGTCGCGTGCTCTTTACAAATTCTAGTTGTTTCTTTTTCCTACTTCACTTTCTTGAATTTGGGGCAGACTAGAGGTGTGCTGCTGCTGAAAGGCTCAGTTCTGTGGTGAACTTCATTTAATTTCCTTATCTAGAGGCCACATTTGATAAATTAATTTAAAGGTTCGTTGCGTTTACGAGTTCTAGTGACAGAAATTAAATATAATATTCATTAGTATAAGCCATTAATGTAAATTCACTTGAAAATACAAATGGTTGTGTTTTGTTCAAAATGAGCTTCTCCTTTATCTCTGCTTACATAGTGCACCCAGAGGAGACAAACCAAACACTGTTCGAGATGTGGACTTGCTTTTTATGTGAATTTCGCAGTTAGAGTTTTTCCTATATGCTTGGAAGAAGAGGGTGATGGCTTGGTTGCACCTACAACGTCACCACTAGATGCCACTTCAATCCTACACACTGACCATCGACTTTTTATGGTCACAAAGTTATGCCATGAGTTTGTTTATTTTATGCACAAAAAGTATGTGACTAAATCAAAAGCATGTACTTCCAGATGACAGTGCCTTAGGATATTGACGGCCTGAAGGACATTGATAGATGGACTGACTGTGTCTCTGAGTACACTGCTTTCTGCATAGACAACACCACCCCCACTAAAGAGGTCCGCTGCTACCCTAACAACAAACCGTGGGTAACCAGCGACCTGAAGGCCCTTCTCAACGCGAAGAAGAGGGCCTTTATATCAGGGGACCGAGCAGAACTCAAACAGGTACAAAGGGAGCTCAAACGCAGCATCAGGGAGAGCAAGGACAACTACAGGAGAAAACTGGAGGACAAACTGGATAACAACAACACCAGGGACGTCTGAGTGGGATGAGAGATCACGGCCTTCAGAGAGAGGTAACAGCTGAGGGGAATGTGATCAATCCAGCCAACCAGCTGAACTAGTTTTTCAATAAGTTTAACTCCAGCTCCCCACCCTGCAGCCACACCAACGCTAAGTCATCCCCACCTCTGCTGCACATTCACCAGACTTTTTCACACCTCCCACCCCAGAACATCCCATTCATATGCGAATACAGAAGCCTTCAAAGTTAGGGCTATGCATAAGAAAATGTTGTTGAACAAGTTTTTCCAAACACTGATTGGTTTCTGTATATGATACTGACATTATTTCAGAAATATATTTTGAGGAGAGAATACATAGATGGAACTATTATATAAAGTTTGCCAGGAAGTTTACCAACATGCAGGGATTCCCTAAAAAAAAAGTTTCAAAGAACTGATTGTCAGTGATTAAAACAGGATAAGAATGAAAGCTCCCTTTGAAATTTCTCCCCAAGATAATTAAGAAATTAGTGAGTTTAAGAAACTGAGGAAACAAAGAAGAAAGAAAGTCATTGTTTAACCCCTGGAAAGGTTTTTAAACAAAACAACAAGCAATTTTTACTTCCATGGCTCACTCTATTATAACCTACTGCTTATGTTAAGCTTAAAGCATTGGGAAACATCTTTGTATGTGACACTAAAATCATTACTCCTTAAAAATAAGTATTATCAGAGGAGTTTGATTGAATGCATTTAAATATTTGTATTGTACATTTTAATGTGAAAAACACATAAAATGTAAACTAGTAATTGTTTCTTATGCTAATTTGTTGTATGCAAAGTATCTTCCTCAATAAAGCTGTTACTGCGTACTTGTACCTCTTTTTTGGCCATCCAGGGTGGCTAATGCCAGTATTCACTTTTATTTTGAAGGAATAACGCTTTAGCTTAGGCCACTGGCTGCTTGTTGATGATTTGACAGGCAGTTAGTAAATGCATTTTGCACCCTAATAACTGAGATGCACAATTGCACTTAGCGCTAAAGTCAAACTTAGATAATTTTTATTTAATTAAAACCAATTGGCTTAACTTACATGTTAAAGTTTCTGAGTCAATTCTGACTGATTTTCTTTTTGCATCATTTCCTTTAATCTTATCTGGTCTGTAGTGAATCCCACTGAGATGCAGTGTGTCTGTGGTATTGCATCTCCCTGATTTACAGGCTTTGTAGAGTCTAGAAGGTCTTTTGCTGCCTCCCAAGGAAACAAGAAAGTTGCAGGTGTGGAGCACCACCAACAGCGACTTAAGAATTACATCCAATTATGATACTGTTACTTTAATAAGACAGTTGTGTTAAATGATTCTATGCCAATATGAAAGATCAGTGATTTTTCTGTGCCACACTAGGTAAATGATCACAAGTCTATCCTACAAAAGGTACAAGCACAAGTTCATATTATTCAAAGAGAACACACAGAGACAGGATGCTTTTTCAAAACTTTATATCCTACACATCTTTATATTTACATCATAGTTCTAAGAAATGATTCACTGTTTTTGTAATATGTAAAATCTAAAAATAAATTTTAAATTCTTGATTTTGTTTGATGCCCACTTCACTTTCTTCAGTGTAGGACACTACTCTGTAATGATATGAGTGACTTCTTTGATCAACACACCTCATTATTATCTGATCTCTAGTTATCAAGTTAACAGCTGCAACATCCACCCCTGTTTTCATGTGACTTTCAGCTAACATAACAGGTCCTTCAGATACTAGCATATTTTCTTATGCTCTTCTTAGATGAAAACATTTCATAGCTTTCATCTATAATTAATGCTAAGAAAGGTGTACGAATGCCCATACAACTTGACTAATCACAAACAATAGCTTAGGGACAAAAACCTTCCTGGATTTTGTAAGTGGTTCTGATTGCTGCAAGTGTTTCTTAATCTGAGACCTCATCTGATTCTCTAAATCAGACTCTCTAAAGGACAAGTGCAGTAGTAGTTCTCTGTTCTTATTTCCTCTTGTTCCATGTCACATTCATTTGGCATTTCTTGGGAGTCTGTGTTTGCGCTTCATCTTCATAAAACCCTTTCATCAGGTTGATTTCCAATTTTGAGGTCACATAAGTTCACAGGGTGGAAACTGACAAACATGTTAGCGAGGTGAGGAAGTGTGTATGTAATTGAAGATCTCTTACCCGCGCTTTCTGTGTTGTCATCTTTTTACAATGTTCTTTGACCATGGTTTGATTTTCACATGCAGTAGCTATGGAAAAGTCCCACCGCCCATGTAATGTTGCAGCTTTACTTTCTTTCCTGATTCTTCTTTCTTCACATCTAGATCTAAACCTAATACTGTGCAAGAGGATAAGGGTTTTCTTTCCACTTAATTTGACATGTTGCCTCTTTCTGTTTTGTTTGTAGTACAATTGTCTTTTTTTTTGATGATTTCCCATCCTTTTCACTTCTGCGCCAGAGCAGATTCCCGCTTTACTTACTTTCTTATACGTCCAGGATATGAATATGACTGAAAGTCAAAACTTTGTTGTACCATGCAGGCCCACCATCATTTCGATAATTTCTCTCTGAACAGCTGTGCAGGATTTAGGTCTAGGCTCTGTTTGCCAAGGTTGAAGTTGTGTTCGCCAGACACATTAATGACTGTACATTATTTGTTCCACATAATTTCTGAGCAAAGTGGACTAATTTCCATCATTACTGAGTTTGTCACACATGCATGCCAAGCTTATCTTGGCAGGTCTTTGTCAACACAAAAGATTCAAACCTATTTTTGCAGTTATGGTGTCTGTCCATTATTGTCTTCCTCTGTTGTTGAGAAGACAGATGACTTTATCCTTTTGCACGCTTTTTGTGTTGTGCATTTCACATCAGCAGAGACTGTGTCACTCATAGTATGTGGATCGTGATCTATGCATATGACCAGGATCAGAGCTATCTTCATGAAACTTCTGGTCTTGATAGCATTTAGCTAACGTAGAATTTTTGCATAAGAAGGTTCTTCTTTGCACCGCACATCAGGGAGGTCAAAAGGTTTTTGCTTTAGAGACTGTCGTTTCTTCAACTTTCTTTTTCTTTCTGCCTTCCCCTTTGCCATTTTTGACAAGATTTCACCTGCAAGTGACGATGCTAATTCCAGCTCATTTTCAAAATTAAGATCAAAATTATGCTCTAGTATCTCTATAATGAAATACTTTTGGGCTGATAACAGTGCTATGGCAAAAGTGTTCAGTTCAGCCATGATGCCACTTGGTCAGAATTTAGGATCAAGATTTTGTTTAATTCCAGATCCCACATTGAAATCAATGCCTAATTTCTTTGCATCTAGAATAAGAATAGAAAGGGCAATGTTCTTTATGAGGCATTGAGGGATTCACATATGATTGGCCCGCACTTCACATCTTTAAGTCTAGATCATTTTGATGTTTGGTATCAGCAGAACTACTCTGCCATTTTGGTTCATGACTGCTACCTGGAAGAACCCCATTAATTGCGTGTATTTAAATTTGGGTTGTCTGGACAACCTGTTTTTCCATTGTTGACATATCATTCATTGTGAGCTTTATATTCTGTATGTTTTTGAAACGCTGGATAGATTCCTTTGCTCTTTAAGAGTTAGATATTCTTGCAAAAATATTCTTTGGCAATCTCAGAATCTTTGCAATCAAAATCAAGGTTGTGTCTGAGGATGTCGACAAACCTGCTCAAATGTTCCACACAAGTTGCAAAGTTTGCCACTTCAGTCATTGCTCCATTGGTCAACTTGTTGGACTTCCAGATTTTTGTTTGGTTGACTGCTGCTTACATGTAAATTCAGACCTATTTCCTTTGCACAGTGATAAAGATCCCCACTCCTGCATGAAATATGTTCTTTGTTTCAACATGTGAATCAGAGGCACACAGGAAACATCAAACTTCCATTTTCATATGTTGGTAAGTTCAGGACCGACATCATCTACACTCTGAGCTGTCATATTTATTGATGGACTGCTCAAAAACCTCATTTGAGAATTTTGCTGCATCTCCACAACTTCTCAGCTGTCTTACTCACTCATAATATCACTTGCAAATATTCCTAGAAAGCACTTGGCAGACTTGGCAGCTCAAAGTTGTTCTCAAGAATTTCCATGATGAAGTCCTTTTTGTGATGAATTCATTGTTAAAGCAAATTTGTAATTTCAAGCAGAACACCATCAGCCAAAGAGTCAACACTAATAGCTTAGCTTTTTGGTCAATCCAACATTAAATTCGTTGATTTTGCCAGAGAAGAAGAATGCACTGTGCTCAGATTTCAGTGTGGGAGAGGACGTTCAACACGGTTAGCTCGAACTTCACATGTTGTGCTCTGCTTCCATTTCTCTTGTTTCATGTCACATTTGTCCAGTACATTCTTTGAGTCTGTGTTTGCTGCTCACTCTCCACAAGCTCCTCCTTCATCTGTTCCTTTGTAAATGGTGGGTTCACATTTGTATTTGTATTTGGTAAAGTGGATGAGACATCAGTGGGGTGGGAAAGCTGCACAACCAACCACAAAACGTGACTCTGATTCTCTAGGAATGACAGTGCTTGTTGGGTTTTCTAAGTGATCCTGGTTGACAGTGTTTCCAAGGTATCCTTGGAGGTTCAGTATGGTACCAAATGCTCAACAGCCCCAGTGATTGACTTGGTTTTAACATGAACATGTTGTGGATGATATGTTTCTCTGTGACTTCTTCTCTGGTTTTATATTGCCATAGTGTGGTTTATATCATCCTCTTTTAATATGTATGTAGCCCCAGAGGACTACCACATCCTACTACACTCCCCTAGTCCTGGATTTTGCTGTTCATTGTGCAATGATCTATTGAGTATCTCTGCGCCCTCATCGTGGTGTGAACAAAAAATTTCCTAGTTTTGGACACCACTGAGCAAACTGAAATGATTGACATCTGAATGCAGGTCCCACTTGGTGCAATAATAACTACCTTCAGTTTTCAGTGTGGGAGAGGATTTGTTCAATACGGTTAAGTATGGAACATCCACATGTTGTGCTCTGTTTCCATTTCCCTCTTTGTTCCATGTCACATCTCGGCCCAGTACATTTCTTGGAGCCTGTGTTTGCCCTGACATTCAGAAGCTCCCTCCTTCATCTGTTCCCTTGTAAATGGTGGGTTCACATTTGTATTTGTATTATTTGGTAAAGTGGATGAGACATCGTGGTGTGGGGAAGCTTGCACAACTAACAAGTAAACGCGGCTCTGATTCTCAGGGAATGCTGGGTTCTTGTGGGGATTTCTAATGATCCTGCTGATAGTGTTTCTAAGTGATCCTGGAGATTCATATGGCACTAAATGCTCAACACCCCAGTGACTGACTTGGTTTTGACATCAACATGTTGTGATGATATGTTTCTCTGTGACCTCTTCTGGTTCTATATTACATAGTGTGATCATACTTCTTTAATGTGTATGTTTCTTCCCCAGAGAGGACTAATACCACATCCTGGCACTCACTAGTCCTGGATTTCTGTACATTCATTGTCCAATGATCTATTGATCTATCTAAATGAGTGATTCTGGAAACACTGATAGATTACTTTGCTCATTAGAACAGGTATTCTGCAAGTAATATCTTGGTAATCTCAGAATCTCTCTTGCAAATCAAAAATCAAGGTTGTGCCTGGAGGATGTCGAGACAAATCTGCTCAAATGTTCCACAATAACTTTTCTGCAAAGTTTGCCACTTCAGTCATTGCCCATTGGTCAACTTGTTGATCTCCAGTTTTTTGTTTGGTTGACTGTTACATACAAATTCAGACCCATTTCCTTGCACAGTGGGATAAAGATCCCCACTCCTGCATGAAATATGTTCTTTAGTTTCAGCATGTGAATCAATAGGAGGGCACACAGGAGAAACATCACATTTCATTTTTTGACATACCCAGTTCAGATTGACACCACTCTTGCAGTCTGAGCTGTTATATTTACTGATGCCACAGATCAGGAAGTTTAAAAACCTCATTTGAGAATTTACTGTATCTCCACAACTTCTCAGCTGCTCCTACTCTACTCATAATATCACTTTGCAAAAACATTCCCGTGTGCTGACTTGGCAGGTTGAGATCAAAGTTGTACTCAAGAATTTCCATGATGAAGTCCTTCTAGGACGCAATTCATTGCTTCAGCAAAATGTACCACCCCTCAAGCAGAAGAGATCCTTCAAAGATTCAACACTGATGTTTTGTTTGGGCCAAATCCAACATTATATTCAAGCGCCACTCTCTTGGACCAACTGAATTGACCGGAAGTCTTTGGTCATCAGTGGAGAGAGGATTTCTTCAACACTGTTAGAACGCTAAGAACTTCCACATGCTGTGCTCTTCCTTCAGACCAGAGGTGTCCCAAATGTCATTGTCAGTTAGCTTCTTTTGGCCCTCTTGTCTTCCTTCTTGTACACCAGGAGAAAAAGAACATAAATGAGACGCTTATATACATTCTCAGCCTTGAGTCATACATTAAATAAAATGTATTAATTATGTAATATTTATAAACAACACAAACACACTAACATGTCCACTTTCTAACATAAAAATAGGATATTAACAGATGCACTCAAATAATAAATGTTTAACTTATTGTATTATTTATTAATTTAAATGTTTTTAATTTAATTTAATTGTTGTGTTAGTGATTGTTGCACTGGTGCCTGTGCCAACGCCGTGCACGCAAGCCAGTACAGGTAAATTTGTTTGAGAGAGAGTAAGAAGTAAATTAAGGTCTTTGACTCAGGGTTGAAAGGATTTAAAATTTCATCACTCACTGAAACAAAGAAATGTACCAATGAAGCTTGGATCGACCATGACCAATGACTGGTACATGATTTTCCAATGTTTCTTAATTTGATTTAAGTACCACTGCTCAGTGCTACACACATAATGTACTGTACTGGTAAACATATTAATGCTTTTATATTGACACTGGGATCTGACTATATTTAAGATTAGTTGGGCCATAGTTACTGGGCCATGTGAAAATCCCTTGCTACCACCTCACTTTCTTAACCCAACAATAAACACCTCTCCCTTGCCAGCCCGCTGTTGTCACCCCCAAGGCTATGCACGTTGGTCCAGAAACAGACCAACCCACACTGAAATGAATGGAATAACCTCAGTTCTCGCCACAGCGCCCGGATCCTGTCTGAATCCAGCCTTAGACTTGACAGCCTGCAGACCAGCAAATGCAGTGATTTCTCAGGAAGCTACATACTCCAGCAAAAATGTTATGGGTTCTCCAACTGCCGCCCACATGGCATATCTGTATCAGTTGGACATCCTCCAATCAGCAATAAGAAGGTGCAGGGCAACTCCTGAATGAAACAGAGTTTGAATGTTTGTCAACTTTGTCTATGCTTCATTTTGTGCATGCCACTAAACATTTGTGGTTTAATTTTAATAATATATATAATTAAACTAAAATCCATTTATTTAGTTATCAAATATAATCAAATAAATGAATAATTACTACCGTTTTGCCAACCACGAGCAGAACATTACCCTTGTTTGCACTTCCATGTTATGCTACATTCCAGCTAATAAACAAAGTATTGTATTGAAATAAGAGCTTATTCACAGTAACCTCCTAGAATTAAATTGTGAAATTAAATTGTTTGTTTTACCTGTCTGCTCTACAATAGTCTTCCGCATACTATTCTTACTTGCTCATGTTGCTGCTGCAGGACTGCTCCTCAGATATAAAGCCAAATGTACCCTTGCCAGCTGAGATTGACTCCAGCCCCAAAATTAAATACCGAAGGCATGTGGAACCTTTGTAAGGTTTGAACTGAGTATCCGACTTCAAATAACTATCCCAAACAACTCTAAACATGGCTCATTTTTTAAAATTGCATTTTCTATTATAAAAATAGCCGCACTTAATGATTAAGGCTGGTGAATTTAATTAAAATTTACCTTATTTATGAACTATTTACAGTAGTAGCCAATTTCACCTCACACAATGGTATATTCCAACATGACTGCTCAGATCAAGCATACAGCAGAGTTAGCTAATGGAAGAAAGCCAGACAACAAAACACAAAACTGTTGAGGAAACTGAAAATAGATTCAGCCGCAGAGTTTTAACCTTCTGGGAAATCAGATTGCATCTGCCTAAAAATCTTAAGTTTTACATATTCAGAATATCTTGCAAACAGTTTACTATAGTGACTGCACTGTTTCCCAGAGATTCCGCTGAGAACGAGATGGTTTAGTCTGTGTTGTTCTATGCCACCACGTGAAAGACCAAAATTCAAAAAGAGATGTTCGCAGACTCCATATGCAGACGACTAATGGAAAACGCTACTAGCGTGAATACTTTTTCATCCAATCAGTGGATGTCTTGCGACAGCATTTTAGTAAATCAGCGAGGAGGGACAACAGATAGAGAGAGACAGTGCTTAGAACAAACCAGCTGTCGACCAATCAGAGAGGAACAAAAAGCTGCCAACAATCAGACAGAGAAAAACAGCTGCCAACCAATCAGAGTAGAGGAACAAACAGCTGTCAACCAATCAGAGCAGAGGAACAAAGGAAGAAGCGCCTCTCCTGACAGTTGAAACTGTGAAAAAGAGGAAAGCCTTTGAAAGGCCCCTCAGGCCACAGACCACCACAGGCAAAACTGTAGACTGTATCATTGAAAGGACTGGGATGATGGCATCCTGGGAGGCTTTACTGTATGTCTACTCAGAAATGTCTGCTCTCAAGCCAATACAGCCTATGGGTTCTCTGTACTTGTGAGCTCACACAGCCCAACTATAAAATTCACACCCTAGCAGTTACATGTACAACCAGCACAATTTAAGCTACTATTTGGTGTAAAATGATGCACAGAGTCAATTTGTGCAAGTGGGAGCAGTTTCATTAGGGTGTCCTTATTTAACAGATGCTTCCAGCATTCACATCTAATAATAGACTAATACGTAATAAAATAAAAAAAGGAAGCAAATCATCTTTCCTACCAAAAACACTTGTGTACTGCACATATAGTCTGTAAAGTCTCTTCATGTTCTGTTAGCAATTCTGTTAGCAGGTTTACTGAGTCACTGTGAACTGGTGACAGTTAGCCGAATGCGTCTGTAGCTGTCGTAGTTATGAAGATACGCAGCATTAATTTTCATTAATGTTGCAACGCCAAAAACTACACACGAGTCGTGTCTTGTTTGACAGCTACGTGTTCCTGTTTCAACAGCCGTAACTACGGCAACCACTGATGCTGCACTCGGCTGACGGACACCAGTTAACACGGTCACTGTTAAAACCGAGACACCTTAAGACACCGGCATTAAGTGACGGAACAGCTCCTCCGCGGCTTTTGTGTTGAATAATCAAACCCGATAAATGCTGTCTTACAGCTGTCGCTGTAACATACATGTTACAGCATTACACTCTCATTTTCTCCCAGCACTGGAGTGTCGTCACACAGCTGTAGCTCAGGTGGCCGACATAACTAATAGAAAGCTTGCATGCACTGTCGTTAACTTTTCTCCTCAAAACATCAACTTTAACGCGGCAAAACATTCTCGCAATTTATACAGTGAACTAACAGAAAATACATATTTGTATTCCGCTGCTCCTTCCTGCTATACAAATTACTGCTGTTCATATATATTCCATATATTTTATGTTTTTTGAGAACAGCGCAGCCAATGGCCAGACACATATTTGGCATACATACTAAGGGAGGCTGCCTGGCAACAGAAGTCTTCTTTCTTCTCTTTGCCAACACCGTGCACGGTTTTCCAAGATGATGCTCCTTTTTAAACATAAATCATCACCTAAAAATCCAAACAGGTTCTTCTCATGAACTGCAGAAGAGAAATGATAAAGTAGATGGTCCCTCCTCGGACAGAGCTAATAGAACAACACGGCAGGCATGCAGAGCCACAGCACACAGACACGCTCCTGCTGAAGATACAAGCGCGGGAGATGGCCCACATGAACTTAGAGTAGTAGAGTAACTTAGTTTAAAGTTCAAGATGTGTGGTACAATACTTCACTTGGTCTGGGCTGAAAACACGTTAATGCACAGTTACCTCACTGGGGAAGAGGTGTCATGCTCTTACAATCGAAGAGCTTATTCTACTTACTCTTTCTTTTTTCTTGAATTTAGGGCAGACTAGAGGCAGAAAAAGCCGGCCTGCTGCTCCCTCTACAGGTCATTTGCAGAACTTCATTTAATTTCCTTATCTAGAGGCCAGTGAGCTAGATAAAATTAATTTAAAGGTTCGTTGTGTTTAAGAGTATCTAGTGACAGAAATTAAATATAATATTCATTAGTATGTTTTCATTAATGTAAATTCACCTCAAAAATATGAATGGTTGTGTTTTTCAGCCACTAGATCCTTACACATAATTCAGTGACCTGTAAAGGCCCTTCAACGAGGAAGAGGGCTTTAGATCAGGGGACCGAGTAGAATCTCAACAGGTACAAAGGCATCAGCATCAGGGAGTGCAAACTACAGGAGAAAAACTGTAGCCTTGTTCTGTAGAGTTAGGGGTTAGTTTACAAGCAAATGTTGAGTTAAACAGTTTACCAAACAATGATTGGTTTCTGTACATGATACTGACATTACTTCAGAAAAATATTTTTGAGGAGAGTAGTCATAGATAATTGGAATTAAAAATAAAAGCAGTGAGTTTTTTAAGAAAATAAATTTATAATGGATAGAGATTTTTCCATCCTATCAGAGTAATAACTGTAGTAAGACAACAAACTGAGCAGGCTACTACAATTTATTTCAGGAAAAAAAAAACACATCAAGCCACACTGACTTTGAAACTTAAATATTATTCTGCCATATCAACCAGAAAACAAATCGCAAAATCAAACAAATTAGGTTTAGCATTAGTGCTAACATTAGATAGGATGTAAAATAAGCAGGAAAACAGTCTCAGCAGGCCTACATGCTGACATAGGTTCGACTAAGTCTACCTTTCAGGAGAAATGACACAACTAAACAGAAATCAGGAGTCTGGTTATCCTCCAGATGCAGACTACAGTGAAGTTTGGTGAACCCAGTGAAATGTTGGCCTTCTGAAAGCTTTTGTACACATTTCATGTAATTTATTTATTAGTTATTTTTATATGTTTATGTCTGGGTGGAGAAAGACTTCCTGTTGGTGCAACATGTGAAAATGTTCCTTTCTTTGTTTGCATTAGCAGCCTACAGTGTTGTGTTTGTTGGGGTGTGTTCAGAAGGCTCTGAAAAGCTGGTTCGGCAGGTATCCCAGGTGGAGGAAGGAACTTTGGGCTTCTCTCTCGAGGTTTGCCAGCTCCTGGACTGTCGGGGCCAGAACATCTACGTGACCCTTGTAGTTACCACCTAGACAAGAGCAAGTTTTCCGGTCAAGCTAAACATAAAAGTGCTGACTATAATACAAGGTACTATGAAGGCTATAATGTCACACAACAATCCATGGAACAACTGTAGGTATTTCACTGAATAGATTGGTTACTGTTACTACAGCAGAGACTACTACTGTGTCATCAGTCACTCAGTCACACATACCTCCTAATGCTCTGCGCTGTCCATAGGTGACCTTTCCATCAAAGTCATCCACAGGTACTTTGATGTCTGTCTCACACTGCGTGATGGTGCACTTCAGATGCTCCTCAATGTCTGACAGGAGCTGTGTCCAGAGGAAAGGGGAAAAGAACGCAAGTAAACATAAAAGTTCATGATGAGTAGTGCAAAAGTTGCTCCTATATTGTAGTTTGTGGATGTCAGTTTCCACACACACATATTTGAAGATCTCTGCTACAGTAGAATTGTTCAAGGAGTGTATGTGTGTAAAGACACTCAGCCATTAATATCGATGTCATATTTCAAATATCAAATTGTATTTGTTGCCTCAACTCGATGTGTTGTGTGTGTGTGTCTCCATCCACCTCTTTTTCGTTGTACCAGATGGTGCAACCTCCATCCTCCTTCAGTCGGGTGTTGTAGCAGCCTCTGCCTCGGTTAGGGCAAACGTGGTACCACACCTGCAGATGTGGAAAGATTTACTTCCACCTGTTCTTCAAAAATGTGTCCAGTTAAAATGATTTAGGAGTGTATTTCTCTTAACCACCCTACCTTCTCTTTTTCCATTGCAACCAAAGAGATAGCCAGCCCCATTCTGCAAGTTAGAAAGGAAAGGAGACGATGAGTCACTTATGTTCTCTGTCAAATCATAACATGATGACGCATTTTAGGTTTCAGGTTAAATAAAGATGAATTTGATACATTTATGTGATCAAACAACATCACGATGATGCAATGCATTGTATTTTATTTTTACCTCTCGGCTCTTCCAACTCTGCCAATACGATGGACATAGTTCTGCTTCTCATCTGGCAGCGTGACGTTAATCACTAGAAAAAAGAAAAAAAAAAAAAAGATTTTGTAACGAACAATATGCATGAATTAATATTTGAAAAGGTTAGGAATGTTACTTTTTATGTTGGAAATCTAATATCTTTACCGTAAGGCACTCCGTGGATGTCAATTCCTCTGGCAGCTACGTCTGTGCAGATCAACAGTCTCACTTCTTTCCTCTGAGAAGACGAGAAGGTCTTCAAACACTGATAGACTGGTCGTGCTTACTAGGTTAATATAACAATAAGTTGCTGTCCTTTTTACCTTGAAGCGCTCCAAGTTATTTTTCCGCTCATTAGGCTTACGATCACCATGGAGACAAACGCAGGAGAACTGGTGGTTTTTACTGTCCGGACCTAAAGAAAAGAGACCAATACTGAGGGAGCATTCTCAATTTGTTGCTTTAAAACAAACAAACAAACAAACAAAAAAAACACTCATTGTCATCATTCTTCTATGATTCCTCATAATATTGCCTCCTACCTCCTCCTTGCTGGATGAAGTACTGTTCCATGTTGTCACAGTCAATCTTTGTGCGACAGAAAACTATGGCCTGGTCCATCTTGTGCTCTTTGATGGCTCTCACCGCGTACTCGCCCTTCAGCACCTTGATAGCTTCTGACCACATTTCTGAAATGCGCACACACACACACACACGTTAAATAATCTTCAGTTCAAGAATATTCACTGCGCTGCCTGTATGCTCTTACCTGCAGAATTGGCTCCTGGTCTGGTGTTATCCTTGGCATGGACTTCATCCGTCTATCCAAAGTGAAACAGATTAAAATGGAGAAAAACACTGTCAACAACACGTCCTTCTACCTCGAAGCTTAAAACTTAAAATGCTTCAAAATAGCAAAGAAAACGAGACACTCACCCGGATGTGGTTCCTGCCCAGGCGCTCCCAGAGGCGATCGCTTTTTGGATTGACAGGCACGACCACGTGGTGGACAGTCTCGGGCACAGAGTCCTCCCCCTTCAGGTCCACCCATGTGGGGAAGTGCATGATACGCTCAGACAGCTTCTTTACATCAAACGAGTGCAGTGTGGCTGAACACACGATCACCTGGAAAAGATGATATCAACCATTAATACCTGCAAATCACATTCAGATGTGTAGACACAGTGTTACATGGTACATTACACTTGCTTTGGCTGACCGGTGGGCATCAGAGAGCATTGTTGGAATGTTCATCTGTACCTCACATGCTACTCTGACTACTACATCTAAAGTGTCACCTGCAATCTCTTGCCATCAGACGTGACCTGAGGGATTTGGTTGTGGATCCTGTTGATGAAGTCTGTGTAGCCTGCAGACAGCAGGCCATCCTGAGGGACAGACAACACAGACAAAAGTGACTTCAAGCATGTGGAATTTGTAGGCTGTGAGAAATCAGTGCTTCTGGTGGAACCCTACAGCAGAAGTTCTTAAAATACTGCGTTGTACATACACACTCATCAAGGACTAGAAAGCGGACTTGGGACAGACTGAGTTTCCCAGTGGATATGAGGTCGTCCAGTCTTCCGGGTGTTCCCACCACGATGTCGATCTAAATATGAGATGACACGGAAAAGCAGAAAGCCGGACAGGGGAAGACGGCGAAGGCAGAAGAACCGAGAGGTCTGTTAGTTTAAAATTGGATTCAGCTCTGTGATTAACATACGCTTAATTAAAAAGTTCATTTGGAGACAGTACGTGTCACGTACCCCCTGTTCCAGAGCAGCCAGCTGCTCTTTGGCAGCCACACCACCAATCACCAGCAGTTCCCTGTAGAGACAGACAACCAATATACTGAATGTGCTGACGTAAACACTTTCTAATTGAACACTGCCTCCATCTGCTGGTGCAAAACAGGAATTACAACTTACAGCATCACTGGTTTTCAAAAGTACCAACACATCCATTTACTGCACAATGGTTTGATGGTACGTGTGCCAACCAAAATTGTTACCAGCTCTGTACCTGAGTTTGGGATCCTCCACATATTTCTTGAATTGCTTCACATTGTTGAGAGTTTGCTCCGCCAATTCTTTGGATGGCTCTATGATCAGCGCTTTGGGTGCGTTGGATGATGCTTTCACCTGACTCACTTTGGCACTGCCTGCGCACACACAGAGCAGAGACAGCTATTCGACACTGTGGCACTGTCTTAGTGGCGATGTATTCATAGATGTGTCGACAGTGGTAAAACGGAGCTCTTGTACCCTGTTTTTAAAATATCTTCTAAAGGAAATGAGATCGTATTCACACACCTGTCTGAGAGGATTTGACTGTGTGACCCTCAGGCGCCTGGTTCAGGGCAACAAACCCAGTCTTTGGGGTATGTTTGAAGTCTTCTCCTCCAAAGTTGAACTTCAACTCTGCGTTCTGTCAGACGTATAAGGAGATGGGCAATTTGTATAGCAGAAATCTGGCACCTGTTGGTTTGTTTTCTACCTTTATATGTCATGTGATACCTTGAGTACACAGGAGGCAAAGAAGGGCTGATTCTTCACGTGTTGGGGGATATCAAAGGCCAAACCCAAGTCGTTCCCTAGAAGAAGAAAACAGAGAGAAAGGGGCAAGAGCCACGAGTAACGTTGCTGTTTATCAACTCTGTATATCCTTCATAAGCACGACAGAAAGACTCAAAATGATTGAGACAGCACCATTTTTAGAGAAAGAAATCTGTCCTTTGTCTAGATCCAGGTAACATCCAATAGTGTCATGCATGGTAAACTCCTGCAAAGAGGGAAGACAGCAAAGAGACAACATGTTGATGAAGACGATCCTCACAACTTTTTCATATCTATACCGTTATTCATTAATTGTTACCTCTCCGTAGCTGTCAAACTGCTTGTTGTTGGATTTCTTTCCAGTTCCACCAAAACCAAAGCCATACTTATCAGTTCCTGAAAAATATAAGAGTTTGGGATTTAATTGAGGTTTCAATGAGGTGGTTTATTTTTGGCTGTTTTGCACTGTGGAGAGTAGATGAGCATACCTAAGTCGAGGGCTGCCTGACTGGTAGACCAGCCAATGCGACACAGACCCTGGTCATGGCAGGTCACCTCATAGTAGTACTTTCCTGGATGCACAAAAACATGACGGACAAAGTTTTGCAAATAGTTGCAAAGAATTAAAAGATACTTCATTTTTGTCTGTCAAACATGCTACCATGTGAAATGCATGTATGGTTGTCTTGAAGTAATATTTCGTTTGAAATAAGTACTTCTGTGCGTTACACACCTTTGGTGACACCTTTTGTGGAACGACAGCCATGCCACTCTTTAAACTCCCTGCTCTGGCAGCACATACCATCTGGACCAATTGCTGTACAGGTTAAAAACAAAAAGTGAGAATGAGGAGAAGAGACAAAGAACAAGGCTGGAATATGCACAGTCATCCAGTGCTGGATTGTGACTTTACATGCTCATTTTTCTCTTCTTACCAAAGGCTGTACTGCGGTCATACGGATTCATCTGCCAGTTGTTGAAAACTGTACCAAAGCAAAGAAACAAAGAAGGTCAAACATCTGCAGAGCACTGACAGCTGCTTCCATAACTTGCACTATGATGGATCCTCAATTGTGACACTGATCTGATTAGGTCCAAAGGTCTGTACAATGGCCAGCATGTCACACACACACAGGCTGCATCTAAATACATCACTGATATGAAAGTGTTCTCACTAGCTCCTCCAGTCTTGATGGAGGCTTTGCCCTTCTTGCCCTCCTGCTGATCCTTCAGGGTCTCATACACGATCTGGATCACTGGGATACTGAAGGCCTGAGGGTGACAAGTATGACACTTTTCTTAACTGAGTGATGAAAGACTAATTTCATCTTAAAAAGGTGCAAACTGAAATGCAACAGTGTACTGTAGCATCGTGTGGCTGTAAAATACTTACACCTGTTTTGCCACTACCAGTTTCTGCCGCCTAGAAACAAAACAAAATGAGATGTAAAACTTGCAGTGTACAAATGTTATGTCTGAGACTGACAGAGAGCTTAACTTACCATAAGTACATCTCCTCCACCAAGAATAAGGGGGATAGATTCTGCCTGGATGTCAGTGGGTAGCCTGAAATCCAGTGATTGAAATAAATCAGGTCAGTGTGCACCGTTAGGCTCACAGCAGGTAATAACAATACGGACAAATATCACAATACAGGCATGATTTAGCAATATTGACGTGGCCGTCAGAGTGTCAGGTTTCTGTACTTACAGCCAGTCCAGCTCCTCCACAGCCTTTGCGATCTCATGCATAACTCCCATTTCTGTTGCCCGAAAGACACATTTAATGACTCAGCACGTTTGTATGGCTTTTATAATGTGTGTTGCAGTAAAATACGTGCGCAGTGTCAACATAATGAAGTCAATAGTAAATTTTGCTTACCAGAAAACGCTGCCATGATTGCCGCTACGAAGGCAACCGAACCGGATGTAACGTGTTCACACACAGTTCTCGGCTCGGTGCAGCTCGTTTAACGCACCCTCCCCCTCATGTCATTGGTTCCGTGTGGTAAACTATTTTGTAAAAAAACGGTAAATGTTTATAACACACGTCGCTTGTGGGGCGAAATATAGAAGCACGTATTTCTATTTTATTTTTTTTTATTTCACAGTATTCAAGGTCAAGTCATGAAACGACTTTAGCAACAATTTCCAAACGCGGCGCCTGATATATTTTGTCCCGTGCTGGTTGCCGTAGACGTTTGACAGCTACTTTAAGTAAACATGGCTGAAGAAAGTCTAATTGAAGGCGACGATGAAAACATTTTATACGATTTACTTGTCATTACTGAATGGCCACCAGAGACAGACACTCAGGTGAGTGAGACTTTAATTCATACTCGCGTTCAGCTTCATGTGTAGCTCTTTTATTGTACATATTTTTTGTAAAAATGGTTCCCTAAAGTCAACTCTACTCGGCTGTGAGGGCTCCGTCAGTCAAAGCCACGTAGCACATACTGTTACATCGCTAGCTAAATCATCATATTCTCATCTCACACTGGCATACCGTGTAGTTTTAATTATGCACCATAATCGCTCGCACAACGAGTTAAGTCTCATTTCTAAGGCAATATTCATGTTTAGCTTCATGAATATATAAGCTGCTAGACTACGTGAAACAAGTTACCCTGGCAACAGGAGGAGAGCTCACCGTGGCGCTTTAATGTGACGTTCAGTGTTAAACTATAAGAAATGACTCCCACACAACTTTGTTCATTGACTGAAAGGGGTGAAAGCTCACCTGTCACTTTTTAACATCTTGCAGTTGCGAGGCAACAAAGAGCACGACACATCACTTATTGCCAAAGCAGTGACTGGTAAGTACACTTTATTTTTTTTTAGACCTATAAATAGTCAAATCTCATTATGCTAAATGCTGGAACAGGCTGTGCTTAAAAAACATGACAATGAAGGCTAAAGAAATGGGATATTTGTCCTGATTGCCTCACAGTTTAGTCAACTCATACTGTATGAAATATTATATTATTTGAAGCCATGCAATAATAACTAAATCTGGGTGATTGGTATGTTTTGATTTTTTTTTCTTTTTTGCCTAGTTGTAATACTAGTAAAGGGTGCACGTTACTTCATCACAACATATATATCGACCATATGATAAAACCAAGACCTTTTCCAAATTGTTTGTGTTCTCTCTTAAATACAGCAGTCAGCATACCTAATGTAGGGTGTCACCAGTTGCTTGAAAGTTATGTAAATGTGTCAGGAAGGCTCTTTGCTTTATGCACAAAATAAAAGTTTTCCCTCATTTTTTTTCCAAAATGAAGACACGGTACAGCAGTGAGCAGTCTGTGTATGAGCCACAGGGACAGAGCTATGGTTACCGTAGATTACTGTGTTAGACAACATTTACATGTCTACCACAATCTAAAATAAAGAAATTCTACACACTAATAGGCATTGTATCACAGGCAGCTCATATTTTCGAGATATGACAGTGTGCATTACATCAGTTATGCCAGTTTGCTTAGTCAAGATTATGTCAGCATGACCGTGATCATACCATATTGTTGGTTTATCCAGGAAAGGTGTTCTAGTTTTGTATAGTTAGGCAACTTTGTCTGGTTTTGGCTGGATCATAGTGCATAGGTCCTTTGGTCAAGAAACTTTGATTACTAACTGTGATCTATTTCTTACAGGGCCATTTCGCTTAATCTTACACTACTTGTGGTACAGGTAAGTTCATTATTATTTGGTTTTGAGTTTAGGAGTATAGGAGTCGTGGCAAACAGTGTCATCAGTTGCTGCACTTAACAGCAACTTGACATGTAACATGAGTCTGTGATTAATAGTGCTTATTATTAATAGGATTATTAGAGGTGAGATGTGTGGATTAATACATAAAATCAGCTAAATCAGCCAGCTAATGAATGCAGAAGAGGGAAAACAATTCTCAGGCACCGATTAATGAAATCCTATTTAAGGAGCTTGAGCTGTACACGGGAACTTTGTTCAGTTTCACATCTTGGTGACGTTCTTTTATGGTTTGATGGTTAAAATCAGTTTGTTTTATTGCTAATTTTTGGATTTAGCGCAAGGTTGCATTAAATTTATGGTGATAGAAGCACTATATAGAAGCAACATCAAACTACTTAAAAAGAAATGCATTCGTTACTTGCTTTGTGACATGATTAAATGTGATTTGTTCCCTGAATTCAAATTCTATAAATAGTCCCATTCTGCTAAATTCTGTAATAAACAAGCTGTAATTAAACAAAACGTGACAATGAAAGCTAAAATATATGAATTTTTGTCCAGAAACTGCCTCACACTTTAGTCAGCTTATACTGTATGAAATATTATATGATTTGAAGCCATGCAATAATAACTATTTGGCTTAAATGTGGGTGTCTTGATTTTTTTTCCCTGACTGACACTAAAGGGAAAGTTATCTATTTGCTACAGATGTGAGTAGCACTGCGCTTTGACAGATACTCTACTCAGCTTAGTCGATCTGTGCTCTGATCTGAAATCCACTGACGAAGTCTCATAGACGTTTTTGTGAAGATTTTATTGAAAGCAGTGTGAATCTGTAAATCCTGACCTTGTTCGCCCCGCTCTTACTGCACAGTTTCAGTTTGAGCACGTTAATAGATGCTAGCTGTGGCCTGCAGTGGTTTCTGTAATGCTCTGGCAGCAAGGCCTGCTTATCCTCTCAGTAGGTGGTTAGCTAGCACCATCAATAACTTCATTAAATATTTAGGAGCTCCTCTGGTCATGTTTGCCTCTCAGCTCTGCTTATTGTGGATGAGAAAGGATCAGGAATTGTATTGTAATATAATCTAACAGAGTAGGCAGAGTAGCCACCACATGCTGTGATATTTTTATTTGTTGTAAAAGGACAATAGAATAAGAAATGAAATGATAATGAGCTTATTTCAACGGCAGCTAAGCTTTAGATTTTGCTCACAGACAGATCGAAACAATCCAATAACACCGGAGAGGGCGGCTTGCAAACTGAGAAAATGCAGTTTGCAGTGTTAATGAACGTTTAAATATTTCAGCTGTCTATGGAAATTATTCCTCAAACCAAAAATATGCTCTGCAGACTTGTTTGACAGCTCATTAGGTATGCATTAAATAATCACCAAATGAAGTAAATAAATACATTGATGATTTCAAGGCCACTTAATGTTTGATTTAATTTTTTTTTTTTTAATTTATTCAAATTTAGTTCAGTTGTATATAATTTAGTGTAACTTCATTGACTTTTTTAAGTAACTTGATTTTATGGAATTAAATGAGTTTAATTAATTTTTTTAATTGAACTTAATTTAATTTGTTTTTGTTTAATTTAAATGTTTAAGTTAAGTTCAGATTACTCAACTTTATTTAATTGTATCTAATTAAAACAATCTCTTCAAATTAGTTTTTCCAATTTGATTTTCATTTCTTTTCATTTTATTACATTTTATATTTTCTTAACTGGATTGAATTGAATTATATCTTGTTGAAACTGATGAACTTTATTATTACATTCACTGACACAGACCTGTCAACCAACCACTGCAGATATAGTTAATAATCAATATGTCATCTGTAGCAACAAGCTCCACCCTGACACTTCTCTTTTCTGCCCCTCAGTAAAAGTCGTTCTCTGCAGAGAAACTCTTTGCTTGGGACTTTTAGCCCCATTTAAAGGGACTCCAAGTAGTAAGAGAAGACGGCCATTGTTTGAATACAGCCAGTGTTTCACACTTGTTAAGGTTTTCAAAGTGTTCTTTAATTTCCTTGTGTAATTAATTAATTAACTTTCTCTTGTTTTCTTTGTTTCATTCTGCAAACCTCAGTCCCTCCAGCTCGTCACTGCCTCTTGGGCTTGTCCGTCAGGCGAACAAGCAGATCAACTGGCAGCCGGTGCTTGCAAGGTGCAGCACACACACACACACACACACACACACACACACACACACACATACACACAATACTTGAATGTTAATACTTTGTTGCTGACATGCGCTAAGCCTGGTCCTCTCCCTTTTTGTATATCCCCTAAAGCAATCATTTAATTGTACTCATTACAACAGACAAACGGAACAGAAGGGCTGTTTTTAATTGGCTATTGATTCAACCATGTAAGACAGCGTTAAGTATGGTCAAATGATGCTGCGGATGTCCATTAGTCTGATGTGCTTGATCCTTCCATTTCGTTTCTGTCTGCCCTTAAATCTCTTTACCTCATTTCATTCCCTCTGAAACTATCTTTGCCCTCTTTAGTGCCTCCAATTATTATTGTTTCTCTTCTCTTTAAGCCATCCAACACGAACTCTTATTACAGTCTTTATCTATTTCCCATCCAAACTGCCCTTCTAGTTACTCTCACACTCACAAAAACGTTCTTTTTGTCACTGCCACCGGTAAATGGCTTATCTTCCTTAATCACCCTAGATACCTCTTCATTTCATCTCCACCTTTTTTTTTTTTTCAAAATATCACCTCTTTTTTCCCCTCTCACCTTTTGCTGCTCTCTTTGTATTCCTTTTTTCTCTTGTTCGCGCCTGACTGTTCTCTTGTTTTCCCCACAGTAACGGCAAACTGCTGGCAGTGGTTCAGGACCAGTGTGTGGAGATTAGGTAATTATTGAACTCTATCCCACTGTTTGAGGCACTCTGTCTGTGTGTGCGAGTGATAGAGAACCTTTTAATTAATGGGGTGATTTATCACAAGTCGCTTTTAAAAAGAGCTGCGGTGTCGGCTTTTTTTTTTTTTTTTCTTTCCGAGCATCAATATAATCAGCCATTGTAAAAAAAAAAAAAAGAAAAAAGATTGGAGTCACTTTAGCGTACCTTTTATGGTACTTCAGGCGATGTAAAATTAACGCTAACAGTTTGAAAATACCAGTGCTCCCTAAATGTTTTCATTAGCTCGTGTGTGTGTGTGTGTGTTTGTGTGAGGGATAGAGGAAAAAAGATCAAAGCATACATACGCATGAGTGTGTTTGTGCTCATTTTGAGTGGTCGTAATTATTTTCAGACACGATCCAATTTCCCCCTTACACAGAGAAAATGCACTCACTCAGCAATGTGCTCTATTGACACAATGTAGCACTTTACATGGAGCAAAATTGAAATGAAAATCAATAGCAGCGGACAGGTATACAAATGTGTCTTGCTCTCCAGAGGCTAAGAAGGAGCAAATTCAAAAGACGGTCTCCCCCTTTGACCCTTTGTGCAATCGGAAGTCATTCCCATGCATATATCAATACGTAAAACATGTTTCTGTTGTTCACTGCACTCTTAATTGTGTCTTGGTTGATCCCCCCTCCCACCCGAGACAATCAAGTCCCTCCACTTAATGCTCCAGCTCGACGCTGTGGGTTTCTCCCGTGTCCTTTGTTCACACCACTGTTGTTTAATCACAAAGTGTTTTATAGCCTTGCTTCATGGCATTAGTTGGTGTGAGTGGGTGTTAAGTCAGCTCAAGGCCTTATCCACTGAGCTCTGTTAAGAGTCTGTCTAAACACTACTCTCTCTCAAGGCCCTCTGTCTGCTTGATCCATTGAGCTACTTCAATTGGCAGGCTATCAGTGGCTGTTATAACCCACCTTACACCAGGTCATATAAGGCTTTGGTGTGTGTGTGTGTCCTTGTTGTGCAGTGTAATGCAACTTTCACATGCGTGTGTGTGTGTGTGTTTTATCCTCAGGTCTGTGCGAGATGACTTTGGCTCAGTCATTGGGAAATGCCAGGGTAAGACCCTCCCTCTCACTGTTTTATCAATCACATACTGTAGTTTATGGTAAACGACATGAAATCATCATAACTCACTTCACCAAACACCCCATTTGCTCTGTGAATGTACTTGTTACTGTTGTGTAGTATAGTCGGTGTAATGTCCGTGTGCTTGTAGCCCTTCATGATGATCTCGGGGAGTTATGGTGTGTTTGTCCTTGCACCGCGCAACGAGCGGCTCGGACAAATTGTCTGTGAGAATACAACTCAAGACGATACAGGACGATAGTAATAGAATTAGATCTGGTCCATAAGGCTGAAATTATTATCGCACTGCAAATAGAAATATGTTTTATGGCATATGTTCAGTGCAATGAACCGTTTTACTGTCAAACATGTCATCAGAATCATTAAATAAATAAAAACTTTAGCACCTGTTTGTTAAAAAATAATGAAACTTTACTTCAAATCATCAATTTAAACAACAGCATTTTGAAAATATACAAATTAAGTGTTTATTTTGTCATGGTACAGTTCTGATAGAAGCTAATAGACGATGATATTTCTGAAGTCATTTCCTTTTTCCTTTATATATTTGCTGGCTGCTCTCTGTGTCTAAATATAGTGTCTAAATTCTGAATGTGAAATGTATGTAGTGCCCTCATAATGGAACAAAACAAAACCGTGTCCATTGTATTTACACTACTGTCTGCTAACAATCCCACAATGCAATGTGTCACACTTTACAATAGCATAAATAAGACACATGCAAAACCACACCTGTCATGATGTAAAATGATGATGATTCCTGGCTATACAACGAATAGTTCCTGATCAAGCAATCTGATTGGTCGACATTTAGAAGTTAGTTTAGTTTTTGACATCTGTGATGATGTTTATTAACCGGTGGTCTTACAGTATCTACAGATGTGTTAGTGTGTCTGAGCGTACATATCTGTTTGTGAACACATCTGCTTTGAGTTTGTATCACAGAGAAATATCGACCATGGTGGCTAATTGGAATGTGTGAGGGACAGTGTGAACAGCAACACAGATAATCACCACCGTCCCTGACAGTGCCACTCATTAAACTCAGCCTTGTAGTGGCTGATAAAGATAAAAATAAATAGCCTTGATTGTTTGGTTAGCTGCTGCTGCCCTGCTGTGTTGGTTTTTGGTTGCTTTAAATGTGGTGAAGGCCAAACTTTCTGTTTGAGAAGTTGAAAAACTGAACACACTTAGATGTTTTAAAATAAGGTTTATTGAAATCCTTTTTATTAATGTAGTTTGTCTGTTTTTACTTAAAGCTTCACTAATCCAAATGTATGTATTAGCAACAGATCAAATCACTGTGTGTAATGTAAAAAGGATTGTTTGTAGTGATGAACCTACAGAGAATTTGGTGCATTTCGGTGTCTTTCAGCTCATTGTTTTGGTTTCAGGACCCAGGACTTCATTGTTCGGTTCACTCTCACTGCTCTCGTCAGCCCTAATTTCAGCAAAAAAGTTTGATAAAAATCACTGTATGCTCCCTACACAGAAGCAAAAACTAGGCTGCCATATGTGATCAACCAAAAAAAGAACTAAAAGGACGGTGGACGTCATCAGGTGGTCAGAAAAATGAATGCTAATGTTGCTCTATAAGCTGGTTGGGTAAAGTTTAGCTCACATTATCACCATGGCCATTTCATAAGGTGATAAAATTATGTTATTACTTTTGAAAGTAAAAAAAAAAACAATGTAGGTTTGCAACTTTGGAACCACTACATGTTAGACATTTCTAACTTTTGACACCCCGTAGTGGTGGAGCATCAAAGAAGACAGCAATGCTCACCAATGGTATCCCTCCTGAGATCTAACCATAGGAAACCAGATGAATTGGCTAAAAGCTACAGCTAGACTGCATCAGCTTTCACCAGGATTGTTTCATACCTCTGCAACGAAAGCCATCACGATCATTTGAAAGAAGCTATTATCACAAAAGGTCTGAGCTATAGTGTATCACTTTAAAGAAAAAAAAAAAAAAAGAAATACAAGAGTGTTCTTCAGAATTCCAGTTTTTTTTACTCACATTTTCTGCACGTACACACTGTTCCAAGAGTGAGTGAAACTTGAGTGGGTTTTGTCAGTATTTTCTATCTCCACTACTTCCCTTTCTCTCATTTTTTCCCCCTTCATTTTCACCATCTTTCCTAACCCTCCTCTGTCTCTCTCACACAAAATATTTGTTCTGCTCCGGCTAGCCGTCATTGTGGGCCGTTGTTCTAATGGCTCATAGTGTGGATAACAGTAGCCCCTGGGCCCGTGTAAACCCCAGCCTCCCTCCTCTTTTTCCATTCCATTCCATCCCTCCTTTTTCATTTTACTTTTACTTCATTTCATTTCACGGAGATTTGTCCTAATGGATTTTGCTGTGATCCTGCCTTCAACGGCATTTGCTTTTAATGGAGGGGCGTGCGTGCATGCGCGTGCGCGCGCGTTACTGCCTCTCTTTCGCTTGCTCGTGCGCGCGCGTCCTCTCCCGTGCGCGAACGCGTCAGTGCATCCACACCTGCGCATCACTCTCTGTCTCTTTCCCCGCCCTCCCTCCCTGTCTGCTCCTGTTACGCTGGAGTCGTCTCCCAGCCCTGTACATAATTCATAAGTGTTGAGCCCTGATAAATGCATCTGTGGGGCTTTAGATAGAAGGGTGTAATTCTCCCCAACTTCTGCCCCCGCCATCGCTAGGAGAAAAAGAAAAGGGGAAAAAAAAAAAAAAATCAGGACAGTAGCATCCAATTTTCCAACTCCCCAAAAAAGCCATCTATGTGGAAATGGAGCCCTCTCAGCCGCAGAACAACATACTGTATACAATTCATAATGGGAGCGAGAGATAGGAGGGGAGGCAGTATGAAAGTGAAATAGAAAAAAAGATTGAAATAGGAAGCTAAACAACAACAACAAAAAAAAAAAGAAGAAGAGAGGAGATGCCTAGTACCTATATGGCTCTCATAATGGCTCCATGTTCTTGTCTGTTCCTCCTCATCCAAGAGTCTCAAAGGTGTGTTAAATCGCCTACTTCCTGAGGTGCTCTCTGATACTTAGGCCTTAAAATTTGGGGAGCTATTATTTCTCTCCGTGGGTGCCAGATTCATTGTTTCTCTCTCTCTCTCCCTCTCTCTCCCTCTCTCTCTCTCCCTTTTGTTTGTCTCGCCTCCCACTTCTTCCCTCCGTTCTTCATTTAAAATTCTAGTCATACAATATCCGACGCCTCCATTCGTTTGCAGTATTGCCCACCAGGGGTTGGAGCAGCATTCCTCAGCCAAGAAATTCAATACAATAAACGCCGATAGCGCCGTTATGTGATATCAACAAAAACATAACTTCCTTTTCATAACTTTATTGCTTAGCAGACACAGCACCCGTGGTGGCATATTATATTTCACGCTGTCTCCGCTACAAAAAAAAAAAAAAATCTAACTCTGAGCTGAAGGTTGTCTCTAATCGTACGTAGCACTATTCAAGCTTTTCTTGTACCCACTACATAGACATTGTGCACATGTTTGTACAACAGAAGTCCCATTCACACCCTCTCACACTATTGAATGTGTATCAGATGATCAGGTATTCAGAACAGAGTCTGAATCAGAGAGGCCTGCCAGATTGCCCCAGCTCTTCTATCAGAGGGAAGTATGACAGCGAAGCCTTGAGAAAGTGCCAGCAGGCAGGGGATGTGCTTTATAACAGCGATATGGTTACACTCACAGCACTGCTGAGCCAGCAGATTGGTAAAACAGTAGCCTATACTTCAATAAAAGCTGGATTTATGATCTCCGTCCCCCGTCCCCCCCACTTTTCTCTCTCTCTTTTTTTTACTCCCTCCACCTTTCCCCTCTTTCCGTCGTGCGCACGTCACAGTGCGCGTGCGCGTCTTCGAGAGACAATTATTGAGATGTATTACTCGAGCTATCCTTCATAGATGAATTGGATAGGTCCTTAGACACACTGTGTTGATGTATGGCATTAACTTTATCCTTCTTCTCCCATCTGTATTCATCATCGACACACTAGTGAACACCAGGGATTATTCGCACAGAGTTTTCTCATTTGGCTTAATAAGAAATCCTTAGCTCCCTGAATCTCTTGACGTTCTTTCTTTGTTTGTGTGAGCTTTTAAGTCGTCTTCTTTTTTTTGTCTTTTAATCTGCTGCAGTGCCCAAGGACCCAAACCCCCAGTGGCGAAGGGTGGCATGGAGCCATGACTGCACCCTCCTGGCCTACGCCGACAGCACTGGCACCGTGCGCCTTTTCGACCTCATGGGCAGCGAACTCTTTGTCATCCCGCCGGTAACGATGCCCCTTTGACGTCATCAAACGCCCCCCCCCTTTCCCCCCTCCAAGCTATCCTTAACTTCTTTTTTTTTTTTTTTTAAACTTGTGCACGCATTGATACTAATTGTAAGTGATTAGGCGTAGCATATGGAAACCCAGCATTCACTTGGCTTCTTTTCAGTATTCTCTCCATATTTTCCTCAGATGATTGGCTCAGCTGCAATATGTTGCATCTAATGTGAATTAATGTATACATTTTCCTTCATTTATCACGGGAAAGTACTGTACAGTCTGATTCTGCTCTCGTCAGGCAGATTATAAATTGGGTAAATGCGATTTCTCATCCTGACAAAATGATAATATGTTAACAGATTTGGCTCTATGTGTAATTTTGCAGTGAGTTAGGAAGAGTCAGACGTTCATAATCTTGGCTCCAGAGACTGGTTGGGCCCATGTTCTGGTTTTCAGTACAGTACCTACTGCACACTTTGAGTTGCCTGTCACTTTGTTTTTTTTTTTTTTGATCTCCATGTCAGACACCCTCTGTTCTCTCTTTGTCGGTCATGCCTACTTCCTCACGTCTCTTTGTTCTTCTCTTCTCCATCCTCACCACCTCCTCTCTTTAATTTTTCACACACGTGCCGCTCCCCAGATTCCTCCTCGCCGTCTTTACCCCTCATCTTTGCATGCTTGTGTCCCTCGGTACCTCTCCTCGCGCTGCCATTCCAAGTCCATCTGCCACCACCATCACCTCACTTTAATGCCCTCTGTGTGCGACATATTATCATTCCCACATTTCTATCCATCATTCCTTCCATCCCTCCATCAGCGCTGTCAGAGACGACGAGCGCAGACACTCCCCAGCCACCCTCATCTGTCATACTCATTCCTTTAGTGTGACTCTACTTTGTTATGCTACAGTATGTGTGTCTGCACACTTACGCCAGCACCCCACCCCACCCCACCCCTCCTGTGCTGTACTGTTTCTCTTGTTTGTCACTGTTAAGTGCACACACCGGTGACTTGCTGCTATTTCTGGAGGGGAGGATGAAAAAAAAAGTCAATATGACAGAGAGTATGCATGGATGAAAAAAATTAAAACATGCTCATCCTCCCTACCTTCCCCATCGCTCTCTCTCTGCTTTCTGTCTCCCTTCCACTTTGTCTGTCTCTTATCTTTTGTTCCCTGCCGTCCCCGTCCCGTCATTTTCTTTCTTAATCTTTTTTTTTATGTATGTTCTTTAACAAACACATTTGTGGTGATGTACCTTTTGTTGTTTGCCCTTGTAAAATCCTGGCAGGGGCACACACTGATAGATCATTTTACATATTCCACAACTTCTTTTGATTTCTTCTCGCTCTTACATCACTCACCATCGCACCGTAACCGACTCCTCTTTCTCATGTCTCTCTCTCTCTTGATCCAGGCGGTGAGTTTTCCTGGGGATTTCAGTTGTGCCGTGGCGGGCCTCATCTTCCTGGAGTACACGGCCAGCGCCCAGTGGTCAGCAGAGCTGCTCGTTATCACGTACGGAGGCGGGCTCAAGAGTTACCTAGTCAGGTGAGAAACAAAAACTCTTCACGAATACACCTAAAAAGAATGGATAATAAGTTTGATCTGTTCATCTTTCTCTTCACATCTCATGTCAACTTCCCTCAGTACTTACACTTCGACTCTCACTTCAAACCCTTTCAGGTCTCACGTCTTCACCATTAAACTACTTTTATACAACTTTGTTGATCTTACACCTACATCTTGTCAAATGACATCATCTGTCCCGGCACTAGTTCCTTTCCAGATTTCCACTTCAAGCGACGTTACCTGCTCAATTACTCACCTACACTTCCACTTACATTGCCACATTTTTTATTTATATTTCGACTTCAGCTTCCACTTCAACTCCAACTTTTTAAATTTAATTTTAAATATTTTAACTGTTAAATTTGAGTACGGAGTCTCTAGCTGTTCAATTTCCAGAGATTTCTCTTTATTATCATCTGATTTAAATGCATACACTGTATATTCTAAACTCTACAGGAAATTGCACCATATTTGTGGTATGATTTGATGCTGCATCCTTGCTTATTTATAAATGTTAGGGGGTGGCGATACCTCTCTTTGAATACCAATTCCCCTGCTTACCAGTCCTTATTAAAATACACTTCCTGAGTATTTGATTAATGATGACATCTGGATCTTGTTTGCAAAAGTCTCCTCGCGTGCTTTTCCTCATGGCTGCCCACACCTTCCCCTTTTTAATACAGCGTTATTTAATATGCCATTATTTCAGAGGTTTCCCGTTTAATTTTGTATGATTGCTGCAGTCACATCAAGCCCTGGCGCGTAACCCCTTCGCGACACGGGATGAGATTGTGCCTGCGGGATGAATCTCGATCAGACGACATCCTGCGCTCTGTGACTTCCCTTCAGTCCTGCGTGCATAGCGATGTTTGCCGAGAACGGGGCGAAAATGCTGATTTATTTTTTCTATTACAGACAGATAAATAGTGCTTGGCTGCCTTTGAAGGCATCAGGGGTGTGGGTATATGTGTGTGTGTGTGTGTGTGTGTGTGTGTGTATTTGTGTGATGAGGTAATTAAGATGTGGGAGACATTTGCACCAGATTTACTCTGGAAGTGCTGGCTTGTTTTTAAAGGTTCATTTTCAGTGCGGAGCTCTTCCTCTTCATATGACTGCATTCCAATATTGTCGCTCAAACACTTTGAATTAGAATTTCAGAATTATAGCTGAGCCTTGACAGTAAGTCATTTCTCTGACTCTCCCTCTCGCTCGGTGCCACTGCTCCTTTATGTGTGTGTGTGTTCACATACACACAACTGCCATACTGTGGCACAGACACCTAAAACGTCTGGAGGAAGTTGAACTGTGGGCATCTTTCAGCTATTTCTCTTGCGCTCTTCTCTTTTCCTCCTTCTCTCTCTATGCAGTTTACATTGCAAACAAACATTTCCCTCGTGAGATACCCTCCCCTCCCTGCACACGCACACAAATTACACAACATTTTGTCTAGTACCAATCTAATTTAGATTGCCCACTTAGATTAGATTATATATTTTATTATGTCTCATTTTAATTGCAGCTGGGATTTAAATTGCCCCGTCATCCTCCCCCAAAACAGCTTTGTCACATTAACATTTTGCATGCAAGTGTTCGTGTTTGGATTGTTTTTGTGCCAGAGTTCATTTATAGGTGACTTGTCATGTGACTATCCTCTCTCTCTCTCTCTCTCTCTCTCTCTCTCTCTCTCTCTCTCTCTCTCCCTCTCTCTCTCTCAGTGTGGGAACCAATCAGAACTTCCAAGAGAACCACAGCTTCAGCTTCTCTGCTCACTACTCCCACGGCATCACTTCGGCTATTTACCACCCTGGCCACCGGTAAGTTAGTCTCTGCCAACAATCCGACACCCCGTCGACCTCCAGTGCTTGTAGAATATAGTAAAAATAAATGAGTATTTTGAAAAATGAACATTTCTGCCAACATCTAACTTTTAATCCATCAGTGGCAGTGTAATTAATTCCTGTAGCATTCACTTGACACCCTCAGACATTTTTATTTTTTCTCTTGTGGCCTTCACAATCCAAGCCTACTTCTATTAGAACAGCGTTTCATCAAGAGTGTTGTTCATCCATTTATATTCAGACAAACTTATAAATCCTCAGAATCAATTTAAACCCACTGCCAATGATGCCACGTACAGCTTAAATATCTGCATTTGAAAATAGTTCAGTGATTTCAAACGCTTTCATCATTTGATGTCTAGGAGCAAGTGTACTCCAACTTGTCGTCAATATGCTCCTAAATATGTATTATATCGATAACGTTGCAAGAACATAGAGTTTACTGCAGTACAGATAACTTTATTTCAGTGTGAGAAAAGTTGTTCTGCAGTCAGATTTTTATAGGTAAAACGTTCTGAACAAGAACATAAATATCAGGTGATTCTAAAAAAAAGAAAGAGGTAGAAGAAGCAGTAGTAAATTATAAAAGGTTCTCATGCAGACATTACTGCACATGCATAAGATGTGACATTATGGAATGGGGCCAAGGGGCTTACTCTGGAATAAATGAGCCAATCACTTTAATGCAATACCTGCAGGAATCGACTATAGCGGTCCAAAATGTCCTTGGCCTTCCTCACCGCGTAGCATTCAAAGGTTTCTGTTAATTATGTCTAGCGCACACCCCGTGACCTTACTGTTTTTCACCACGCTCTCCCCAGTCTGCTACAAACCAGATTTAGTTTGGCTGGTGAAGCTTAGTTTGGCAGCTTAATGAATTTTGGCAGCTACTGTCAAGTGTTTGCCAACTGATAGATGAGATGAAACTTTAATGATCCCTGTGTGAAAAGTGGGTCAGCAACAGAGAGAATAGGATAGCGATAAGACAAATGCAAGGTGAGAAGCCGGATATAAAAAGAACGATTTCAACAGCTGAACGTACATATGAAAATAACGAAGCCATAGCAGGTTTAAGCAGGCACTATGGAGGTGTTAATCAGTAACAGTTCTAAACGATGCGGTGCACAGATGGGATTACAAATATTCACAAATGTTTCCAGATGTGCAGGTAGACTTAGTGATCTTTCCATGATCACAATTAGAGACAGAGTTAGCATACCGCATGTATGTGCTGAATATGCAGATGTGCATCAGGGAGGCTATAAGCAGTGTAAGCATCTGTTTTAATGAAACCTTTTATGACAGAAAAACTGCCTTATGGCAGATGAGAGCTACCGTGTTAACACAGAAATTAGCTTTCCATCAGTGTACAAACTCACCCTCAGCTCTTGGAGCTTCCTAAATGTCCAACTTCGCTGCACCAGGGGGCAGTGTTGAGCTGGACAGTGCTGCTTCATCCACATCTCCCCCCTCAGAGTTCCTGACCATTGTCTCATCTGCTGTGTTTCACTGCATAGAGAGACCCACAGATCACTGTGGTCATTGTGGTATTGTTTGTGTCTTATCTGCACTTGGTCGTTGATTCACCTTTGATAAATAACTTTTTAATCCGCTCCTTTACTGAATGGCACTTCAGCGGTGTGAATCCTTGCTGATACCCTGGCTTGATCCCGGGCTGGAGGATGACCTCGCGGTGACCACCTTAATTCGCTGTCCTTGTCGTGTCAGCACACAATCGCAGAGGTGCTAATTATGAGTGCGTGTGCTCGTTTGTCAGATTGCTGCTGGTGGGGGGATGCGAGTCGGGGGATGACAGTACGTCCAAGGCCTCTTGTTATGGGATTACAGCCTGGAGGACTCTGTCGGGCTCGCCACACTACAAGCAGGTCACCAGCTATGAGGATGACGTGAATCCGGTGGGGAGACTACATGCATGTTCATGCCCAGTTGAATCAATATCTAACACACATAACACTCAATACTGTCATCTATCCTGTGTTAGAATCAGAAGAGAGGTTTCCTTAAGATCCCCAGCTTCAGATTCTTTTCCAGACAAGGAGATGAAAAGGTAACGCGGCCCTCTTCTTTCCATTTACCTCAATTAAAAAAAAAAAGAAAAAAAGAGTGCTTTAATGGGATGGATCTGGCAAGCGTTCTATTGATTTAAAGAGATTGTATGCCTGCATTTGTCATGTCCAGGACGGTGTATTCCGCATGAGTCTGAGCCCCGATGGCACCCTGCTGGCTGTCATCCACTTCTCTGGGCGTCTGTCTCTCTGGGACATCCCCTCCCTCAAACAGAGGGCCACATGGGGCCAAGACCAACAGGTACGCCCCGAAGCTGCTTTTACAAGCTCATGCTCAGTGTATGCATTGCTGGTAATATTTTGTACATTAGATGCTTGAGTGACTGTATTAATGTAATCTCTGAGTGTGTGTGTCCCATTAGACAGTAAGTGATGTGGCTTAGGGAGAACTTGTTTTGAAGGTTTGTGCAGTGTGTGCGTATGTTCTGCTCCATCGCTGGTGTGTAAACAGGGTTAGCAGATTAATTTCTACACCTCTTCCTCGCTCTCTTCTTCCGTTCCTCCATTCCTCTTTGGTGCCTCCATCCTTCGTTCCTCCCTGCAGCCAGGATTTGAGGAGATCAACCCAGAGTGGAAGACATCGCTGGAGAGAAGGAAGAAAATAAAAGGTAGCTTGGCCTGAAGGGCTAGGAGAGAGCCGACTTTGTTGCTGACACAGCAGTCCAGGCTGGATACAATTTAATGATCTTTGACATGTCTTATTCACTGAATTATACAGTTATTTAGACGTACAAGTATATAGTGTGTGCTAGACTAGCAAATATTTTTCTCCTTCACAGTGTCCACGCTTGTGAGTGTGTGTTTCTCTGTGTATGCCTATTTGTCTGCCTTTTTTTTTGACAGTTTTGGGCCAGTAGTGATGACAGCTGTGACAGCTTGTGTAAGCAATAATCTGTGAGAGTCCTCATCTCATGCATGACAGGAGACAGATATGCCCACATGTGTAAAAATGTCCAAAAACACATGAGTATATGATCCCAAAAGGTGGGACCGATAAGTGTAATTGTAATATAGATCTCTATCAGATGTCCTCCCCCCTCCTCTGGTGTGTAAACCACATTTGTAAAACTGCCCTCATGTCTCTCCATTTACCTGTCCCAGATAAGGAGCAGTACTACCCACTGGTGGATGTGAACTGGTGGAGTGACAACGTGTTGATTCTGGCTCGCTGCTCCGGCTCTGTCACCGTCTCGTCCGTCAGGACGCTGCGCAACCTGCTGGGGAAATCCTGTGAATGGTTCGAGCCCTCACCTCGAGTCACCGCAGCACACGACGGGGGCTTCCTCAGCCTGGAGGTAAATGTCAAAATAGTGGTATCCATGTGTGGTTAACTAAACAGATAGAGAGTTTGTCGGTTACAGAATCGCATGCAAGACTCATGTCAGCATCTTTTAGCGCTGGTCATGGATTATAGATGTTGGAATATTATTTTCATTTTAGACATATTACATTTTTTATTACATCTATTTTGCAGTACAGGAATGGAGCCTGACCTGAATGGGGCGAAAAAAGAAGAACAGACTAGACAGGGATATTTTGGGGATTTTTTTTGTTTTGTTTATTAAAGTCTGTGTAAAGGCAAACCTGAAATACATTAAATATGTTGGAAAATAGTTGCTAAACACATGTGAAAAGACTTTGAACGATATATCACTGAAATGTGGAGTTTTCACCAGTTTTCAGTCCAGCATTTTGTGGGCGGTCCTAAAGGGTGGCTCGATGACACGCTGAGGCCACCCTGAGCATACCCCTGCACTCGAGAGAGATAAAGATGAATTAATCTTGCTCAGAGTGTTTCAAAGTTAATCATGTCATTTTCTGAACTCATCCGACATGTTTCAGTCGCTTCAAAATTGCTGCTTGACTGCTCCCACGAGTGGGCGTGGCTTCAGCACATTCAGTGGACACACCCCCCACAGTCCTGGAGCTGAGCTGCTCATTTTTACCTGATTTTGACACCTAATTTCATAAACTTGTGAATATTTTTAATCATTCAAATTTGGCTGGGTGGTTAATAACACCTTTCTTCTTTGACAGACTCAGAGCACATTTATTCTTACTTTATTCAGACTTTAAAGATTTAAAACCAAAAATGCTTTACAAGTACAAAGGGTTTTTAAGCACAAAGGTGACGCATTGATTTATGATGAATACATTCAGATGTGATTCTTTAATGGACAAAAAAAAAATGTTAACCAAAAGACCTCTATGATTATATTGGTTTCTTAACATTAGTGTATAAAAGCATGTGTACACGTGGATATAATGGCACAAGCATGGTGTGATGAAATCTATATCCCTGCTGCTTTATTCCCCAACAAAAGGTCTTTCATTTCAGACCTTTGCTCCTTGTTTTTACTATTTTTTTTTTTCTGATTGCATAGAGAGTGTGTGTGAGAGAGAAAGAGGGGGGATTTCTTTACCAGCCAGCTACCAACTTTTTGGAAAGGTTTCATCAGCCTGCTTCGGCATGGAGTAGCTGCATCGACAGCTGAGGGTTTGTGTGTGTTGAAATGTGTGTTGAAATTACCTTGAACACCTAGCTACGTATGAGAGCGGGGCTTACGCCGCGTAAACACCTCCACACATGGAATAATGTGACCTTGCCTGTCTATGATGATTTTTTATCTTCCTGTGTGTAATGGGTGGTGTAGTGCAGCATTACGGAGGCAGCCTCAGCCTCACATTGATTAACATTTTTACAGGTGCTAAATGTTTCATAATGCTAGGGTTTTTCTCTTGTGAGCTCAAACCCAGAGGGCCATCCCTACACAATATGTGACTGCAGCGTGCGGATGAAAAATGTGGAAATAATATTCCCCCAGCTGAGGCAATCATGAAACTAGAGAACAGGGCAAGACAAGTCGAAGAAAGTACTTTGGACAGCTTGGATTTAGATTTTCTATCGAGCAGCTTGACCTTGCTGCTGTTTTGCGTTGTAGACAGCGTGCTGATCTGGCATCAGGGCGTTAAATTGAGTGCGTGTACCAGCTTTAAGCACAGCTGTATGTGTAGACAGTGCTGCATTGAGTTCTATGCTTCAATTTTCATTCAACCCTTCCTGCTGGCAAAGAAGTGTCCATGCTCAGCATCAGAAAGTCTTTCTGGGCAAAGGCCGTAAATCTGACAGCCTCAATCATCGGGAATGAAGCTTCTCATGTTTTGCAGCCCTCACTTTACGATTCAAGCCAGCAAGACAGATGTGTTTTATATAAAGAGACAACTGCTGCTTTATGATCACTTTCAGGCCATGTGTTAGCAGTATAATTCAAAGTTATGTATGTTAAATGTTAAATCGCTTGCGTAGTTTTCGTTGCTCTTGTTCATTTTTTAATTCTCCTCTTTTTTCTTTTGGTCATCTCTCCATTTACCTCCATCCCATCTGTAATGCTCTACTCTATGTTATTCACAGTGTGAGGTGAAGCTGGCTCAGAAGCGTGGGCGCCTGGAGAGCAATCTAAGTGGCGGGGCCAGCGAGGACGAGGAGGGCGACGATGGCGGAGACTCTGACTCAGACGATGAGTCCTCAGCCAAAGCCCGCTACTTTGGCTACATCAAGCAGGGCCTGTATTATGTGACGGAGATGGAACGGTTCGCCCCGCCACGCAAGCGCCCCCGCACCGTAATGAAGAACTACCGTCTGGTCAGCCTGAGGTCAACAACACCGGAGGAGCTGTACCAGAGGAAGGTAGGGGCCTGACACGTCTTGTGAATGACTTGAATATTAGTCTCCGCATGCACGTTGATACTTAACCTGACTCCCTTGAATCACTAAACTTGTACATCTTGTTTAGAAGGGCAGTAGCTTTGAATTTTGGCTCCAGTGTGCAGCACAGACAAAAGCTCTTCTTGACACTGCTTTTTCGATGTCAGAGTCAGAACTCAGTTCAGTTCTTTTGAATTTTACAAGACTCTCTTTTCAAGACCTGAATCCATATGGTCACATTTGCTGTTGAAAGAGCCAATACAGGGAGAATAATAAGATATCTGCGTGGCTGTGGCTGAACATTGGCTCTTCTGCTGCACAGATTTCTACAAAAATAGTCAAACCACTTCCACACCACCTTGATCCAGAAACTCTAGTAAATTGTTAGCGGTGCAAAGACTTTCTCATTTGACCAAATAGTAAATGTTAGCATGCTACACCTAAGTGCCTAAATACAGCTACCAGCGAGGTTTGAATGACTGGGCAGTTAGTTGGTTTCTGAGGTGCTCAGGGAGAAGTTTTGGTGCAGAAGTCTCATATTTCAGAACATTTACATAATTGCTGTGACCTGCCTGGACAGGTGCTTTTTTTATTTGACAGTTGAGGTTACTCTTGCAGTGTGTCAAAACTGCAACAGCAGGAAGGAGTCCTCAGGATGAGGTAGCATATCCATAATGGTGGGAAAAAATGAAGAGTCACATTTACTGCTGTTTATTTATTCATTGCAGCGCACACAACAAAACTCTTATGTGCCTAGGCGAGAAAAGCGTTCGTCAGTACTGGAACGCCTTCATGTGTGGATTTGAATATTCTTTTAGCTCAGCAAATCTAAACAACAATTCCAGGTGTTTTAAATTCTTTTTGGAAAACAAACTGATATTACGTTTTTTTAATATTTGAAACATTCCCCATTCCTAATTATACCACCCCTTTTTGTAAGGCCTTTATCATACTCAAACTGATACATGAGTGCTTCACTGTAATGCCAGTAATTGTTTTCAGGAGCTGCTGTCAGTTGTCTTCAGTGGCGGATTCCACATTTACCATGAAACTCTTTATTTCTTTTTGCCGCTTAATTTTAGCAGCATCTGAAGGACGTCACACGAATCTGTTTGGTCACTTACTGAATCATAAAAGGCTGATCTGCAAAATTGGTTTCTGACTAAATAAATCCTACGCCAGCTCAATGAAGTGCTATTGTTTTGTTGGATCAGCTCCAGAGTGCTTTTGAGGAGAAATGAAAACCAAGCAAGATGTTCAGTCTGCTTTAAGGCTATTTCTCAGTCCCAGGGGTTTCTCTGAAATGCTAATTGCTGCGTTAGAAATATGGCTGTTGTTGCTACTCGCTACAAATTGCAGCAAAGACAACAACATGCTCTATCATAAAGCACAGTATCGGCTCTCAACGGCCCCAAGTTTGAGCATGGTTCATCAGTCATTTTTATGACCCATCATCTACTTCCTTCTTCATCATTGTCATCATCATTAGATGCCATTAGTCATCACCATCAATCCAAACAGTGGAGAGTTACAAAGTAATATATCACTATTATCTCTTTGTAACACTTGGTACCCACGGCACTTCCCCAGCTGCTGCCGCTCTCCTTTTGAAGTTGTTTTTTTTTTCTATTCACATGTAGCACATGTAGGCGTGTGAGTGAAGACAATACGGACACTGTATTGTATGTGTATGAACATCGATGTACCCGTGCGCACGCATATTTGCTTTATTATGTGTGTCAATGCCAATGCATATTGCTTGTGTTATATGTGTACAGCCTGACATTTCAACACCGCACACACACACTGATACACATAAAGGAGCCAGAATGACCTGAACCCTCCTCAGAGATTCACCTCATGTGGGGTTTGTAGTCCAATCGACTGCGAACAGCCCAGATCAAGTGATTCAGGGTTATTTCCTCAAGTCAGTGTTCAGCAGTTTGATGATGCGTTCGCTAGCGCAACCCCGCCTGTGTGAGTAGCACACTGGCAGGGCTGCTAACAGTTTTATTAGCTGAATCCGGAGAGAAAAGGAAGCAGTTTTTGATGTCCTCCTACGTGAGGTTTAACTGTGTGGGGTTCTTATTGCCCTCGAGGAACCGCAGTCTGGCTAATGTGTTGCTTTGTACTCCTACACACAGAAAGAGATGGATACGCAGTGTGTCAGTCAGCGCGCTTGCACACATGTACTTTCACACACACTGAGTGGGCCTGCATAAACTGAGGTGTCATGCTGTTACATCAAATAATTTTGCGAGACACTGATATGGCACAAAACCTCTTTCAGCAACATTATGTGTTGACATCTAAGCCAGGCCAATTCAACGATAATAACTACTACTACCGCCAAAGAGAAATGTATCAGCAGCAGTGTAAAGCCATGCTAATAACTCTGTGAAGCTATAATTATTTGTGATTTGAGCTAAATGCTAACATTAGCATGCTAACATGCTCACAGTGACATTACTAATTCAATAAAATTTTATTTGTGTAGTCTCAAATCATAGGATGTTGAGTAGGTCTAGACTGTACTCTTTCTAATATTTACAGACCCAACAATTCCCACCATGAGCAAGCACTTAGTGACAGTGGCGAGGAAAAACTTCCTTTTAAGAGGTGGAAAAACCTTGAGCAGCTCATCCGTGTGCGGCTGTGACCGGTTGAGTTAAAGAGGGAGAGGGGTAGATAGATAAATAGCTATAAATTTTCATGAAGATATGACCAAAGATAGTAATAATGATTATGATAATAATAGTATTTGTAGTGGATATCAACGAGGACCACAGCAGCAGGCTTAACCAATCACTGCGAGGCGATAAACCAACGAGAAAGCTAACGTGCTAAGGTTAATTCTTCTCTCCTCAGCCCATCCAAACAAGGGAATTTTTTTTATCACGTTCCTTATTTTGGTTAAGTGTTGTCCCCTGACTTGTCCTCTATCAGGTTAAACATGTCGATGACTATATACCTGCAAAAATAACGGCATTACTCAGCTTCAGTATGCTTAGTAGCTTAGCATGTAGCACGGTATTGGCATGCTAAATGGTGTGAAACACAGCTGTCTTTGTGAGCATGTACAGCTGCCAGCATGGCTGTACACAGGATTTTTATTCTTTTAGTGTGGTAGTACAGACGCTGTGTATGATATTAAGTCCCAATATCCGCCTCCTGATTCCACCTTCCTCTGTCAATTTGATTTTCTTTCTTCAAATATCCCCAAATATTCCATTCCCCCCTCAGCCATTTTCCTTATCCCACTGTAGCAGACCCAATCTACACTGTGTCACATTGCACATTGCTCCACAGATTGAAATCTGCATGTTCGAGCTGTTCCCATTCAGTCTTTGAGTATTCAGAATGTGTACTCAGGATTTCGGGAAGTGCCATAGCTTGCGCACAGGTTTATTCAAAGCCTTGGCTTCTTTGTCCTTCAGTGTGATGGAAAACTGGGCCATGGACTTTTCTCCTGTTGCCTAGATTTCTGCTGTAAATATGTGGTTTGAATTCATTTAATACATTTTATTCATTTAATGCTGTTTAGGAACACAATGCATGATGATTGAATCAGTAATATACCCCTTGGGACACTAATTGGATATTCAAAAACATAAACAATAGCCCATATGAAAGGAATTAAACTGTTGTGCTGTTCTGTTATTTTTTTAGTTTAATTTTTTGTACCCAACCTAAATTTCACACAGTAAAATTAGCTGTTTCTTAATTAGAGTTGTGTCTGCTCAGTCCCTGGACAATCTTATCATCAAGTGGCTTGTTCCATGTCACTTGTGTGTGTATATGTATATATATTCATATATATAGAGAGACAGAGAGATTAAATTGATTGTGTGCATGTTTGTTTATCGCACAGATTGACAATGAAGAATATGGTGAAGCCCTGTCTCTTGCCCATGCGTATAATCTGGATTCTGACCTTGTCTACCAGAGACAGTGGAGGAAGAGTACCGTCAGCATCGCCTCAATACAAGATTATCTGGTAAGAGATAGAAGAAATAAGAGGGATACATCTCAGGAAATGAGTAAAGGGGGTGGAGGGATGGTTAAGAAAGAGAGAGATGAAGAATTGTATCAGTTTTTGTGTTTATCACAGTATATTAGATGTCTGGTAAGAAATATACAGTGTGCGTGTGTGTATATGTGTGTGTGTGGGCGAGTAAGGGGACAACACACACTTAAGTGCAGCACAGCCCCCTTACTCTATTTCACGCATCATTTTTACCAATTTGTAGCATATTTTCACACCCATCCCTCCTAATTCTGTATCTCATTTTATCCCATCATTTCTTCTGAACTCATTCCCTCTCCTTCCATTCCTCTACATCCCAACCTAGAGCAAGATCTGCAAACGCTCATGGGTGCTGCACGAGTGTGTGGAGCGTGTCCCAGAGAACGTTGATGCGGCCAAGGAGCTGCTGCAGTACGGCCTGAAAGGGACTGACCTTGAGGCCCTCATAGCCATAGGAAACAGGGAAGACGGGGGCAGGTAAGGCATGCACGAACGCATGAGCCCACACCAAACCCCCTTACACAAAATAAATGTTCTATAAATGACAATTGATTTTGGCAGCTTCTCAGTCACTCTGCATTTATTTTTTTACCCACAGTGTGTGTCATTTCCTTGACATCTTCCAGGTTTATCATGCCAGGCGACGTTGACCTCGACGACCTTCCCTACGAAGACATCCTGTCAGATGACATGGAGCTGGAGATGAAGAAGGAGAGGGAGAGCAAGAAAAGACTAGAGCTGCTGGCCAAGGTCGACTTCAGCAGGTACACAGACAAGTCAGACTGTTGGTTAGTCAGCTCGGTTATTCAGTCAGACAGCAGATGAAGACAGAAAGTCACAGCAGGCAGAAATGCTGCCAATTTTCTGAATGTAGAGACTAGAGCATTTATTTGAACAAAATCACCAAGGCTGTCAAGTGGTTACAGAGACCATCCTTCAGCTGGAGGACTCAAGCTTGGTTGGCAAGCATCTGCCTTGCTGAAATGTGAAAGTTATCAAAGCCCTTGCTTCACACATAAAGTCCTTTTACAGTTTGCTGCCCTGTTTTCGGCTTGCTAGCGGCATGGATTTGGGAATGGCAATGTGTTCTGCTAGTTGGTTGGATTATCGTTCTGCCTGCTGGATGGTCGCTCAGTCCACCATTTTGGTCCATACTGAAATGTATGAAAAAGTGTTGAGTCAATGACCATGACTTTTTGAACAGACATTCACGGTTCCCAGAGAATGAAGCTTGCTGACTGACAGGACGTGATCTCCTGACTTCTCCTCTCGTGCTACAGTTAGTTTGACTTGAGTGAAATAACATGGCAATATAATATCAGACTTTTTGGTCTAATAGCGTAGCAAGTTTTTCCACTTTTTCACAGTGAAATATATCAACATCTTCTCGATGGTTTGGTGCCAGATATTCATGATTGCCGGATGACCTTTTTTAATGACTTCTGAATTGTCCTCTAATGCAGCCAGCAGGTTGACATTTTTGATATCCATGAATGGATTGCCATGAAATCTGGTCCAGACATCCATCACAAGAAGATGATTTGTAATATTTTACATCCCTTAACCTTTCATGTAGCGCTACCATCAGGTCCAAGTGTCCATTTGCTCTTTAGTATATGACCAAATACCTGGACCTTTATTCCCATCATCCTCAGCTGTGCTTTGTGTTAGGTGCTAATTGGCAGGTATTAGCATGCTAACCCTCTAAGGTAAGATAGTGTAGATGGTAAACAATATACCTGCTGAACATCAACATGCTAGCAATGTCATTGTGATCAATGCTAGTGAACTGATTTTACCATGGGTGGCTGTGGCTCAGGCTCTGGTTTGATGCATGTGTCCCTGGGCAAAAAAACTGCATATTGCGCCACAAGTGTGTGAGTGTGTGTGAATGATTAGCTCCGATGAATGATGGCACCCTGTATGGCAGCCAGTGTTGTAAGTATATGAATAGTTGAATGTGCTAGGTTATGTAAAAGCACTGTGAATGGTCAGAATACTAGAAAGGAGCTATATAAGTACAGTCCATTTGCCATTGAACTAAAAGCACCGCTGTGCCAGTGAAATGCCTCACAGAGCCACTTGCAATGGCTGTAGACTCTTAGTTTTGTTACTAAGTAAGCTCTTTGTATATTCTTTCCCACTAAACTTTTAAGACTGCACCACCAGAATTCAGCAGCTTCAGACTCACAGTAGCAGTTGTTAGGTGGGTGGTAAAAACCTGACGCTGACCCGTGTGAGTTGCTTTGTCGGCAGGTTGCTGCCTGCTGTTTAGAGAGCTTAAATGAAGCCATTATTATTCACAGTGTCAACTATAATGATGGGTGAAACGACCACACTTCAATTGGTTGAAAATAAAGAAAAGGAGAGATTGCGGTGAAGGTATTTAAGATGTAGACAAGGAAACCACGAGGAAATGGGTAAAGAGGGCTGCCAAATGTAACACTGATGATGTGATTAGGTCACACACCTGAGAGGGGATCATAAAGGCAGGGATATTAATGAGGTTGAGGGAGAGAGCATTGGTGAGGATTAGTGGGTAATCTGCTGGAGGTAATTTATGCCTTTGTTGTTGAGTGCCCAGGGAAAGACTAATGAAAAACCCTTTAGTGATCACTAATCACCTCTCATGCACTGGCACACACACACATGCATGCAAATCCACCTACCCATGTGTCAGGATACACTCTTAAGCTTAATGAGTTCATAGACAAACTACACACATCTGTTAACAATGACAAAGTGTAAACACAAGGAAATGGGCATATGCCGAAATGAATGGCGCATATTTAAAATGCATATCCACACTGTGTTCATGCAAGCGAGCATTGTGCGCGCAGGTATTTCAAGCTTCAGTAGCTGGATTGTGTTGTCTCTATTGTTCTTCTCACCTCAGACACTTAACCAGTGAGCCTCCAGCCTGCATTTGAATGAGGAAGAGGAGAAATGGTGTAATATTGAGCCTTCTTGTAAAATCCCCCCCTTCAGTTCCCTCTTTAGTTTGTTTTGCTGAATTCAAAGAAGCTTTATCGGCACGGGAAATAGACATCTACATTGCCAGCAAGCAAGTGTAAAATAAAAAAATACAGATCAGTAAAATAGAACAAAAAGTAGATTAGCAGCTTAAAAAAAAACACTGCAAGGTTTTTTTTTTTCCTAGGAGTATTTGTATTTTTGAATTTGTCATTGTCATTGTGTTGAACTCAGTCAAACAGTGACCGGATGTACGATTTACTTTTGGTTTTCATGATTTTATTTTTGTCTTCCATTAGCGATGGACAATATGCGCTCCCTGACCTTGTTCTTGATCTGTCTCTGCTTTCCGTCTCTGACAGTTGAGAGATATTCTGCTAGTTTGCAATCTCTTTTTAGACCCAGATAACTTTCCACTTTACCCTGGCTTTAAGTTTCTTCTTTCCCATGTTCCAAATAGGTTTCTTTACATTGCGATATAATTTGGTTCAATGTGATCGGAGTTTGGAGAGCAGTGGTGTACTGAGACTGGTTAGTCAGATATATAGTTGGTGACTCGAGGGCTGGATCTAAGTTGTTGAGTGCTGTCTTTTGAATCTTAATTATCAGTGGCTATCTACATAATTATGCTCTACATGCATTCGTTTCTCTGTGTAAAATCTATCTGCAGTTTTCTGCATGTAAAGATTATGCTGGATTTTTGTCCCAGTGAGTGCAATGGGATGAATGATGCAATCAAATATTTTGAGCCAGATCTTAATTAGAATTAGACAATTAAAACATTTTCTTCTAATCTCCTTTGGAGCTCTTTGCCTTTATTGCCATGTTGAAACTTCCTGATGCTGTTATGGTTATTCCAAGGAGATATGACTCATATTGTGTTCAGTGATATGATTATTTATGGTCAACTGGTGTTTGTTCTCCTGACATTTAGGGCGTTTTTGTCCCTTTGCCCGTTTGATTTTCTTTCGGTTTAACACATTGTGTAATAAAACTATTTAGCTTTATTGCAGATCTGTAGTTCATAGTAGATAAAGAAAAGATAGAGGATAGGAAAAAGATATAAGAGGGAGAAAAAAATCGATAACTTACAAACTATAAAAAAACCATCACATTAAATCGTCAGTGAATTGCCGCCTTTAAATATGCCAATTTTTCTCCTTTTTCTATCTCTGAGTCGAGGTGCCTGCCAGACATCCTATACACATGTCCCCAAGATGTGTGTATATATATGTGCATGTGTGCGCGCGTACGTTTGGGTGCAGTGAAGCCCCTCACTAATGGATCTAACCATGTTGCCTCGAGGCCTGCGGCCGAGGCCTGAGACAGATAATAATTCTCTTAATTTCTTTTTAACTACACCACCATTACAGAAATGGCTTGGTATCGATCACAGCTGCTATGTGTACGTCTCTGGCTGTGTGTGCGCTTTTTGAGTCTGACGCTCCTTTGTGTAGACAAGGACTGTATTTAACTACAGACTGTCACACTGAGTGCATCTTTTGTCCCTCCACATGTTTTAAAGTTGTCTGTGTTTGAGTGTGCGCGCTTGAAAGACCTGATCATCCAGGACTTTCCGTGTGTAATTATTCTTAACTCTGGGGTTAAAAAAGGGAATAATTTACTTTTAGATGTCACTGTTAGGCCAAATTTAAAAAAATTAGGCACTGCGACAAAAATGTTTTTCCATTGATTTGAGTGGGGGTAGTACTTACTTCACACCGCGGCCACCAATCAGACAATCAGGCCGGTCAAACCATCAGCAGTTGGCCTGAACTCTCACTGAAGCTGAGCGAGATCCAGGTGAATTCATGGACTAAACTCTGATACTCTACTTGTGATCTGGGTTTGTTTATTTCATGTACCAACTTCAACGTCAGTGTCACTGTTTTGCAGCGTAAATTGTGAGTCAGACACAAAGAAGTTTCATTTGGTTTGTGTCCGATGTTTTGAGAAAGAAGGAGCAGTGGTTGAGAGACATAGGCAGTGAATGAGAGTGAGGGAGCGCCGGCATCGAGAAAGCCGGTTAATCAGCAAAATAAAAAGTTATTTTCTGATTCTCTCACAGCCGGTTATGTTCAGCACTAATAAACACACCCCCAGTACCCACCATCAGCCCCACACACTGCTAATATAGCCTACCAGACAGCCTGGTTTGGTCTGAATGTGACCTTAAAGTGATAGTTTGGGTATGTTGAAGTGGGGTTATATCAGGTTCTTATCCGTAGTCAGTGTGTTAACTACAGTAGATGCCGTCAGCACGCCCCCTGTTTGGATAAGCAGACAGGGATCCTGGCACAGAAACAGAGCTATACACTGCTGTGGACAGGGTCAGCAAAAAAAAAAAAAAAAACGTAATTTAGTCATAAAAAAGTGCCTGCCTGGAAAAAAATCAATAACCATTTAAGGGTATGCTATATTAAGAATACTTTCACCTCTGTACCTTGTCGTCAGATTAGGGGTCTTTGGCACTAAATGTCAAACTTCCATATTCCTGCACATAAGCCCTGCACGCATATCAACGGCACGCAGATCTGCAGCGTAATACAGTGTGAGGTGCAGTTGGGCTTATGCATAAGAATGTGAAAATTATACGGTTAGTGCCAAAGAAAAAGGCAAGTTAAAGTAGTGAAAATATGCTTAAAATAATATGCACTTAAACACATATTGATTTTATTTTGGAGGCTTTTTTGATGTGGCTAAAATACGTTTTAATGCTGACCCAGTCCACAGCAGTGCATAGCTCTGCTTCTATGCCAGGATTCCTTCTCCAAACAGGGGAACGCTGAACACTGACTGTGCATAAGTACCTCATACAACCCCACTTCAGAATACCCAAACTATCCCTTTTAAAGATCGGCACTGGCAGTTCTTGTCCAGGAGAGAATCACATTTTCAATAATCACAGTCAAACCCACTCAGTCATTTCCTAATATCTTATGTAAGATGCTTGAGAGATGTTAATTTTCCTCTCAGCAAACACAGGTTTTTGTTTAAAACAATCCAATAAAATGATGGATGTTAACGTACTTCTCCAGCCTCTTTTCCATTTTTTCGAGTTCATTTCTCTTGTTACTACCAGCTCTGCTCCTGCAGGCAATGTGTTGCACTTGTATTCAGTTATCCTGAAATGTAATATCACATAAAACACAGACTTCCTCAGGACTTAGTTATTGGTTTTTCATTCTTGTCATGCACCAGTTCAGTGTTGTTTGTCTTGCATGTTTTAAAACTGTTGTTTTGGCGGCGTGCAGACAGTTTTATCTTTTAGCGCCTCTTTCTCATCAGTCTGTGCATGCATAATAAAATATAATTCAGAATCTGCCGAGGGCCATTAGAACTGCTGCTCTGACTCTTCGCATATAACAACAAGATGGACAATACTGCAGCTGTATTGTGTGTGTCTGTGTTTTTGTGTGTGTGCGTGTGTGTGTGTGAGAGAGATAGATGGAGAGAGATAGGGGTGAAAAAAAAAGAGTGTGAAGATGAGTGCAGTCTGCTGCAAGGTGTTCTTATCTGATCAGATTCAGACCTCAATCAGAAGTCTTATTTTCTCATTTGCCCCAGCAGTGGTCGCATGTGTGTGTGTGCATGTGTGTGTGTCTATGTGTGTGTGTGTGTGTCTATGTGTGTGTGTGTTTATGCTTTTACTCTGGTGTCCATGTGCATGTGAAAGCATGAGCTGAAGTGTTTTTGTCTGTTTATGCAGTCCAATTTTGTCCCTCACACTGCGCGATAATCGCTTTTATCACACACACCGCATTTTCTGCGTGTACATAAGTGTGTACGAGTTTGTTGGCCTGTTTATGCAGTTCAATCTCTGTCCACTACAGTCATATTGAAGGTGTTTGTACGGAGATGGAGGAGAGATGGCATCTGATAATAACCTGCAGTTCTGGTAGCTTTGAAATACAAGATACACACACACACCCACATACACACACACCTTAATGCAATCAGGGCCCAGTCGCTTTACATTAGGCAGCATGTGCGGTGATGTGTAACACTCTAAAGTGCAGTTTAGGCTTTGTGCATTAGATCTTAAACCTTACAGCCCTCAATCTCCATACAGATGTGTCGCAGTGTTTTTGTTCGTTCTGGGCCTTTGTTAAGCATGTTTTCCCCCTGAGTCACTGCTCAGTGTAAGGGCAATTCAGGGAACTAATAAAAGCCTTTACAAAGGCACAGGCACTCTTCTGCCCTTTTGGTGTATGGGCAGGTTGCCCATTTGTATGTGTGACAGTGGGGTACACACTGTTTATGCTGTACTTGAGTGGAATTCAGCAATAGGTTTTACAATTTAAAAGCAGGAGACATGGACCTGAATTGAACATTCAGCCACCTCTAACCTGTTGGTGGCCATTTTCACAATACCAAGGCACTAGTGTTGGTCTATGGATTTCACTCGCTGATGTTAAATTTCTGAATGTAAAAAATCAATATTTTATTTTTATGTAGTCGAATGTAAAAATGGAAAATGGGAAATACAAAGATAAAAAACTACAGTCAGCGCAGTGTTGCTTCGAGCTAGATGCTAATGTTACTATGCTAACACGCTCACAATGACAGTGCTATCTTGTTAAGTAGCTATGTCATTCACCATGATCTTAGTTTTGTGTGTTAGCATCAAGCAGCAACCTCTGTGCCTGTGAAGTGAAATGAAGTCTATGCGAAAACCAAATACTACAGTTCCACTTGAGGCTGGCTACAGAACAAGTCAATCTCCATAAGTCCCCATGTTAAGGACTTCATAACAGAAATAAACATGTTTACAGCCTGGTACAAAAAACAGTGTTGGTTGCTATAGCTAATTTCCCTGTTCATGATAACTGTACTGAGGGTGAATTTTTATAGAACTCACCTGTTCAAATTCTATTAAGATTTAAAGTTATGCATAATTAACACCATGGCTGCTTTGATTCGGCAGGTAAATGCTATTACAGGGGGGCTTGTTTGAGCACCCAGGCATCATTCGGCCCCATCTCAGATCCGCCAATAATCCATGTCTTTGCCGTCGATTAGCCAGAAGGGGGATAAAGCAAGACAGCTAACATGGCGGCGGCCATCGCCTCATATTTTCAGCTTCAATCTGGCTCTTCAGAAACCTGTGGGTGTGTGTGTGTGAGTCAGTGGTTAGCATGCTAAGATCAGCTAACTAACACTAATCACAAAGTACAGCTGAGGCTAATGAGAACATGTTGCAGCTATTTAGTCACAAAAATGGATTTGAAATGATTTTGACATGATTATAGTCCTAAATTAAAAGTCATCATGAAGGGAGGGGGTTTGGATTTGAATAAATCCATAATCCATTAATGTCAACCTGCTGGTGGCGCTAGAGGTTAAGTCAGAGAAGCCTATTGCGTTTTATCAAAACTTTAGTCAATCAAATTTCGAGACATCCTCCCTGTGTGATCCTCATCTGAAGCCATTTTGTTTGTATTTGATTGAGCCATCAGTCATAACATTAAGCGAAAAAGAGACAAGTTAAATAGCTTTCCAACATCTTGTCTCATCTCCTCTCCTTCTCTCCCACCTCCACCTCCACTTTTCTTACTTTTCTCTGAAGAGGCAGAGCAAAGCAATAATTACCACTAGTACGAGTGCTAAGCTGCCACTCTTTGATGTGCCAGAGAGTATGTTGAGCCAGTGTTAATCTCTGTTAGTCTGTGTAGAGGAACCCCGATAAGGCCTGATAGCGCACTCTGTAATGAGGGATTAGGGATTAAGGCGGTGGTGGAGGGGTCAGCTCCCCTGTGGTTACACTGCGGTTGATCCAGGCTACGTTTTTAGGGAGCTTTGGACACAGCTCCGCCCGGTTATGCTGTTAGACTTGGGTGTGCGAGTATGTGTGTGGAAAAAATGTTTAATTTTACTGCGAGTATGTGTGATTTGAGGGGGCGTACCTGACCACTCACAGTAGTTTTCAGCTCTTGTGGTTTCTTTCCCTTGGGCATACCTCAAGTGATTGAATTGTAGGTAGATCCTATACAGTCTAGTGCCTTGGTGTTTGGTGGTCATCCAGTTTATTTATAGTCATGATTATATGACATTGAAAATGGATTTGATTCTCACAGGGCAATCGGTCACCTCATTGACAGCCAGCATCCCATACATAACAACTGAAGGGTTCTTGTGGTTATAAGGAGTTGATTTGTTGGCCTTAGAAAATGATTAGGTCTAGAGGGCATTATATGGTTTTGTAGTCACCAGTCCCAAACATTGTTATATAGATCCCTGTGGATAGACTGTATAGGGTCAATTTACAGTTAATTTAAAGCCATCGTGTGTGTTAGTGCAGGGTATGAACTAAGCTTGAAGTTTGATTTGACTCGAACAAAAAAAAAACACATTCAGATTATGTAATTTGAGTTAAAAGTTGCTGTTTTGGATGTTAATTGTGATGTCTGTGCATGCATACTGTTGATTTGTGTGTGTGTGGCTGTGTGTTAGGCTGACTCTGGAGCAGAAGGAGCTGTGTCGGAGCAGACTCAAGCTACTCTCTTACCTGGACCGGCTGGCGACGTATGAGGTAACAACAATCATGTATTGTTTTAGTATTCTGCACAAAGTTATTACATAACTGAGATATCAATATTTATTTCATTAATGCTGCAGCTGCTTTTATTGTGGAATATTCACCTGCAAAGAGTTTCCAAGAATTCAAGGTCTTCAGATGTCATGTTTTGTCCAACCAACAATCACACACACATGCAGTTTACTGTCACAGAAGACCAATAAAACCACAGAATATTCACATTTTAGAAGCTAGAGTTCGGAGAATTTTGCCATTCCACTTAAAAATCGATTGTTCACTTAATGTACTAATTGTTTTAGCTCTAGATTTAATAACAAATCTTCACCAGCCAATTAACAAGTGCAGAAGCATGCGAGGGATTCACCGATATTTCAGAGATTACTTTAACACCCTCTTGACACTGCAGCTTGTCAGCAACAGCTCCAAGTCCTCTGTCAGCGTCTACGTTAGAACCATGCAGCCACAACTACACTCGTGTGAAATGGAAGAACATAGACTTTATGCCTAAATACAAGTTTTGGGTCACGGTTGTACACATGAAGCCCAGTTGTATTGACTAAAAAGGAAAGCGTATCTCTTCCGTCTGATGTGTGTGAGTTGGATGGACTCCTTTGCAAACATCGTGTTAGACCAGATAGGATCATAAATTAACCAGTTGCGTGAACTCATTGTGATGCTTATTGCAAATTCAAAATGTTTCTTTTCTATCTGATGGTCTGCCCTGAGATGAAAAGCAGAAATAAAGTGTCACCCCCCTCCCCCCAAAAAACATACACTTCTTGTTTGTCATTATTAAATCGTCCATAACAAACTAAACAGAATTACAGTGCTCCTTTGTCATGATTATTGAATCCAACTTCTAACAGTTTGTTTATTGGTCCAGTGTGGAGGCAGCAGCCTCAGTGGAGTCTGAATTGATGTTTTCTAGACTAATGTCTCATTATGAAAACTGAGCTCCCAAGATTTAGGCTCGACTCTGCGAGACCTCACAGGAAGGCGAACGTTTGAAGTGATATTAACGACTATTAAAATGATACTAAGTATGGGGGTCACTAAAGGACTATATTATGTGTTCATTTACATGTTTGCAGACTCGCTGACTTTGTTAAACATTCTTTATTGCCCCGTTGTTTTCCCATTGGCAACCTAATGCTTCCTCCTTTCGTATCCAATCCCTCCAAAGCACAGAGGCTATTCTCACATGCTTTGTATTGATACCAGCTCTTAACCCCACTAATCTCTTTGGAAATATTGAAAAGTTGTTGAACATATTTACGTGAGAGCCATTTGAAGTACGTAAACAAAACAGTGGCTCAGTAACTAGCTAGCTGAGAGGCGAGTTTGCCCCGTTTTAACATAGGAAAACATGGTTTCATAGGCCTACAGCATGCAGGCGTGGGTGCAGCATAGATAGATACATGCAAGTGGAACTTGTGACAACTGCTCAACACTCTGGATTTCAGATTTACGATGAATAATGTTAACATGCACACCCTTCTCATCTACAATAAATCACAGGCGAACAGGGGCCGTACTCTCTCCCATGCAGGAGAGAAGAGATGAGACTTCACTCTGTTAGATATTCAACTCAGACAGAATGACGTCTCTCTCTCTCTTTATTCGGACATTGTCATGGTAACTGCAGCACTCGTCAGATTCCTTTTGCCCCGATCCATTTTCTCTGGCTGTCTATGAATATGATATTAGGGTTTTTATCATCCCGACTTGGGCTGGCTCCGTCTGCATATGGCCCATTCAAAGGCTATCCATCAGACTCACACACACACACACACACAGCGTAGTGTCGAGGATGCTACGGAGATTTTATACACACAGGCACACATTAAATCACTCTAAGCCGAAGGCCAGGGCAACAAATGTTCCCTCCTGACGTGTAAAGGTGTTCACACAATTACACATTCCCATACTTTCCTCCGATGGTTCCAGCTAAAAGGACAAGACAGCCGTATGCTAGAAAGTTAAATAGCAACTCTGTTGACTTGTCTTAGCAAATTCATTTGCAGTCATATCTTCTACTCACTCTTTTCCTCCCATCTTTAGTTTGACTTTCCACCCACACGTGCTATTTTCTCTGGAAAGATAACCTGCTTCACAAATGTCTTTTCATGAACCACAGTTTTATTTGCTTCTTCCTCTTCCTCTCTCTCTCTCTCTCTCTCGTGCTTCCCACTCTCCAGGAGATCCTCGGCGGTCCTCACGCAGCCGAGCAGAAATATGATGCGGAGTTCTTCAAGAAGTTCCGCAGTCAAAATATTGTTTTGTCAGCAAGAAACTACGCCAGGGTAACATCCGACTCTGACTCTCCAGTCATCTCACTTAATTTGCTTGTCTTAGCTGTCTGCATCTCCATTTGGCACTAATGCGCTATGCACTCAGATGCCAGTTTATTATTAGGTATACAAATGAAGCCTTATTCAACAGTCGCGCAATAAATCCTACTCTCATGAAGGTTATTTTCTCCCGCTTGTGTTATAAACCGAAGGCTACAGTTCTATTAAAGTGTACTGCGTTTTACTGAGACATCTTTCTGTTATTTACCCAACCCTCATTGATATGATTAGGGTGGACAAAATAATAGAAACACCTGTTATTAGGCGTTTCTGATCAACTGGCAACTGTGTTTTTTGGCACAATTTAAAAAGAAACAGTTCAGTAAAAGTTATCAGTCGTTGGATCATGCATCTGTTTGCCTGCAGGAGAGTAACGTGCAGGCTCTGGACATTCTGTTCACGTACCATGGAGCAGAACTCCTCCAGCATCGGCTAGCTATCCTCCACAACTTCCCAGAAACCACCTCTCCACACGAGTACACCATCTTGTTGCCCGAAGCCTGGTGAGACACAAACACAAACACACACACACACACACAGACGGTGCTGTAGTCAAGTCAGTGAATGTTCAAAGTAAATGTTATAGCGCTATGAACATAGGGTGGAGTTTCAGTGAGATATTCTATTTCAGTTATTATTGTATTAAAGAGGTGTAAAGAAAATGTTATTCAGATTGAACCCTGTAAGGATTTATGTTTTTTTGAAATCCAAATAAAGCATTTTATGCTTTCTTAACACTCCACTATGGAACAAAAAGAATCCATAACAAGACTGAAAAACTACTTGCCTGCTCTTTTATACTTTCATATTTTTAGTTATTTTTTATGACATTATTTTGTGAAACATAGAAACAGAAAGTGTAAAAATACATGCATTACCACACGGGTACCCGCCATTTCTGATGTCTGAAAATTTACACCTCTCTGGAATGCACAAGTCGCTCTACATTTCAAATTAAAAGTCCCTAAAACTGGAATCACACCTGTCTCGGAGCGCTCAAAGGTCTTTCACACTTCTTCTTCTTCTTTATTCTCACCTTCACACATCAGGAAAGTGCGCACACATACCGGAGTAATCTTACATCGCATAAAGCGTGCACACAGCCACAGCTTAAGGGCTGACATCGGCAAACGCTGCCATTAAATAAAAGGAATGAGACTTAATTGCCGCTTCTAAATTTACCTGCAAACAAAATTGAACGCCTCGGAATGATACAATACTGTCCGCCTGCGCTTGTTCTAGTTTCCAATGTTCATTTTCTGCTTTTGGGACTGGTGGAGCGCTGAAGGGGAGGGAGTTGGGGAGAGGGTATGTGAGAAGGAGATGATGGAGGAGAAGAAGTCATTCCTCAGCTCTTTATGGTTCACTAATAGAGGTGACAGACTGGATTTACCGACGAGAGCAGCCAGCCATCCATTTTGCCGTTTTGTTTCTTCTAATTCGCTTTTCCATTTTACTCCTCTCCCCCCCCCCCCCCCCCCCTCCTCCATCTTCAACTATTTCTACATGCTCCGTGCTAGTATTTAATTTATTTACCCATGGCATACAGATCTGTGCAACGCATGCATACGAAGTCCCCCGAAGTCATGAGCTAAAAAAATATCTAAAGATAATTGTTCTTACAGCCTCCATCCACACACCGCCACTGCTCCCTTTTATTAGCCATGTCTGAGTTTGTATGGAGGTCAGGCAGCTGTGGCTCTGCAGTGAGCATCCATCATGGCTCTGCCGCTGTGGGGCAGTTTCCTATTTTCCCCAGCCTGTGAGCACCAACTGCTCCTCCCAACAGCACTCGCTCCTACACTGCAGCAGAAGGAGTCGGCTCAAGCCATCTGTTTGGAGCTCACTGGCTATATACTAAAGTCTTGCTTCACTGGAAGGGGAAAATATTCTCCTGTAATATTGATCAGGTCTGCGAGGGGACCTCTTGACGCGTGGAAGAATGCAGAATAGTGATATTTTGTTGAAAACTTTGCCTGTAGCTTAAAAAGGTTTAGCCCAGTGGAAATAAAAATAAACCAACCCAGCTCCCAAGTTTGCTTTGCATTTCCATTTTCCTGCCGCCCCGCTTCCCTGTTTCTCTCAGGCTGACGTGAAGTAGATTAGGGGAGCGCGTGTGGAATAATTCATTCCTCCCATCGATATCTGAGCTCTCACACCAATATTTACTCTCCACCCTAACCTGGCTGTCTTTAATGAGGAAAGAGGAGTAGGGAGTGAGGGAACGACAGGGGGGAAAAAAAGAGAACGAGGGAGGAGGAACTGAGTCTTCTCGATCTCTGTCACCTCTGTGTTAAAAATCCCAATCGTAATGGATGAACTTGTGCTGGAGTGTTGATAAAAATCTTCCTACTTTTGTGTGTTGACATAAATCACATCCGCCACTCGGACACTTCTTATGTATTTTGTGATTGGATAGAATTTATGGCCGTGTTAAAAAAAACGCTGCAGCTCGTGTGCACTCGGGCTTTAACTGCACCAAAGCTATAGATGATTTGTAGCCCGCGGTATCTCCTTGAGTTTTACAGCCACAGTACATATTTTTCTGTCCACAGACAAATAGATAACAAGAAGAAATGCATTAATCCTGGAATAAGAGATAGAAACAGCTTCTGTTCAACCCTGTGTCTCAGTATCGGCGCACACATTCATATAGCTCTGTAAGTGTGCGTCTAAGTGTCTGAGTCTTGTCAGCGCTGACACGCTAGGTTACAGAGTCATTCTTCACTTCGGTTTCTTTTCTTGTGTGTTCCCTATTTATCTTCCTCAGACCTGTCATGCTCAAGGAGACCAGGAAAAAGTAAAGCTTAGTACCGACATGGCGTTTAGAAAATAAAAGTCTTCGCTATTTACAACCGAAGCACGACCCAGAGTCTTTTGGAAAGTTCTTTGACTTGTTTATTGTTGCGCTTCTGTTTTTTCCCCCCCCACTCCATTCTTCCCTTATTATGCTCAGCTTTTTCCATTTCCCATATGTTGCTACCTCTCACCATCGTAGTTTATGACCATGTTTAGTCTGAAACAGTAAATGTCTTTGCTGATTTATCAGGTGCCATTATAGGTGAGTGTGCCGCAGTTTATTTTTTGACTCCTGGCTACTTGTTGGTCTTTGTTCTGATCCGTATTGTGATATTTGTTCTCCCTTCCTCCTCCTCCTCTCTTCTTTGTCTTGCCTCTGTCTCTTTCACTCTCTCAGTCTGGATGACAGAGGCGAGCTGGTGTTGATTCCATGGGACGAGCAGAGGCACAGAGAGATGGACTGGTGCGAGGCAGAGGAGTGCAGGTAAAGAGTGAACATCATCTTTGATATAAACAGTATCACATAGTGCACCAAGCGGTATAATAAACCAAGCTCGGGTAACTGAGATATCACAGTAAAACCTCTCTATTACCCACGATTACAAAGCCTCTCGCACTGTAGAATTGTTAAAATTCATCCTCCATACAGGCCAGATGCTTGTGCTGGCATCATTATGTGAAACAAAACATGACATCCTATTATCTAAATGTTAAACAGAACCATAACAAACTAATACCAAATCTTGTTGCGCTGCCAATTTATGCCATTTTCCTGCTTCTGTAGGGAGGCCAGCTTCATTTACAATTTTATTTAGCAAGCTCTTTTTATTGCTCTTTGGTGTAGAGTCATAATATCTGTTGGCTGTGGTGGTATGCTTGGCCAGGGATTGCAGGGTGGAATTGTGATACAGTTGCTGTGCTATGCCAGCAATGTTTAGGATTGTGTTTATGACAGGTTTTGTCCTCCATGCTATCCTCATTCCTGCTATTTTTTCTTTTTTCTCTTCTTTTCTCTTTTCCCTTAACGCTTAAACCTTATATGTTGTTCCTGAAAGGATAACAGACCAAAATCATTTGGGCATTAGCCTGCTTTTCACCTTAAGGATTCCCTGTTTCTTCCTCTCTAGCCAATTCATTAATAACATCTTTAATAAAAAATAATGAATGTATTACTTTCATTTTTAAGATCCTAAATTTACTTACCTAAATTTGTGTACTCAAGTCAACCATGACATGTCACACATTGCAGTAGTTTGGCTCAATGTTGTCGTTTTAATACGTTTTATAGTGCTCTGCTGCACAGATGAATTTGGCCTTGGCTACAAAGACAATACTTGTTAATAGGGTGAATTGATATACAACAAATATATAAAATAATACCAGATTTGTCCTTTAATTTGCCCGTCTCCCCTCTGTAATCTGCTGTTTCTACCTGTACTAATCTAAAATGAGAAAATACATAAAAAAACACTGCACTCTACCTTTGTGTCTTCTTCAGAGCCGTGCTGGACCAGAACCTGTTCGATGATGACAGTTTCCTGTATGAGGAGGCTCCAGAGCTGCTGAGGTTCCGCACAGCGACACCCTCCATCGAGCTGCTGACCGACTGGTACCAAAGCAGGGCTAAGGATATCGACTCCTGGTCCAGACAGGTAAAAACACTTAAACTATGTTGTAGGTTTCCAGTTGGGTGCTCAAAAACAAGCAGTGCTTTCCTATATTTTTGTATAATCATACAGCTGATTGCCATGGTTTAGAATAATGGTCACTTTCACCTTGCAATTAGTTTGTTTGTCCCTTGTTAGTGGTAGAAATGTCTATTTTTACACCCAGCTATGGTTCATTTTCAGGATCTTTCTACTTGATTTGGACTTTTAGCAGGATGGCAGCAGGAAGGACTGAATAGACATCTGGCCATTTGAAAGATAATTGCCGTTTCACACTTCTTTTAGTTGATTGGTGTAGAAAAGAGTGACGAGCTGGGATTCAGACTGCAGAGGAGATGTTGCCAACCTCCATCAGTAAAGGTCACTTTGATCCTATCTGTGACATTCATTATCATATTTGCCATATGGACCTCTAATGAAGAGTAACCAAAGCTTCTGTCATCTGCGTTCTGTTGCTGTAACTGAAAAAATACAACTTGATAGGACTTGTTTAGTGGAGTAATGGGATGTAACGGCTGGAGCTGCCCACTCTCTCCACCCACTCCATCCACAACGCGGCTCTTTCCCCTCTTTACCTCCTTCACGATGATGGATCAAGGTTGTCACGGCGCTCTCTTTGTCTTTGTGAAAAGGACTAACTAGGGTGCAGCCATATCTTTCCCCTTCATTTCTCCATTTTTGGCCCTTTCACTGGGTGTAAGGGGGATGTAGGGGAAGAGATTTCGGGGTCCATTGCTCACTTTTGAAGACAACTGGGGAATCGTGCCTTTCATCATCCACTCAAGAGAGAAAGAAAGTGAGACTTAGAGTCTTGAGTGTGAGTGTAAAAGTAAGTCTTTGTTAAGCTTTAGGAATTTGCAGCATCTCTCTCTTTCATTCTCTCCCTTGTTCCTTTTTAATTTGATCTCATCTTCTCTTCGTTCTCTCACGTTACTCCCAGAGCCTCTCGGGACCATCCCTAACACTCATGTCTCTTGCTTTTTCACACGTTTTTTTAAATTTTTTTTTTTATTATTTTCTCACTCACACTCGTGGCAGAGAGAGACACACTCAAATAACTCCTCTGCCACTGGCTGAGCCTTTTTTTTTTTTTTTTTTTTCACTCCTTCCTGCTCGCCTTACTTTTTCATCTCATTTGTTCTCTCTTATTTGCACCCCTCCTCCCATCCCTCATCTGCCCGTGTTTATGCTTGGGAGAGCGTTTTAATGGAGGAAAATGGGGTTTGATTAAAAGGAGCCACATCAGAGGAAGCTGGAGTGTTTTTAAACCAGTCACAGAGCCCGCAGGAAGCATGGTGCCGAATGGGGAGATTGACAAGATGACTCACAGAGGGAGATGGGTTTGAAAGAGCAGAGAATGGAAGTGCAACCAAAAGAAAGAAAGAAAGAAAAAAAAAAGGAGATAAATTCGGGGCCATTGCAACATCCCTAGTTGGGTTAGAGTGTATTACGAAGATAGGAAGAGGGGAGGACAGGGCTAACAGATGTTGAGGTAAAAAGGCAAAGCAATCTCATAGAAAGAGCTTTCTGCAGGAAAAAGAAAATCACCTTGTTATAAGGGGGTGAAAGGGTGGAAATAAAGGATATTAAAAACAAGTGTTGTTTGAAACACCTTTGGCAACAAAATGGCACAAGATGAGAGGGAGGCTTTGAAAAAGCAGACAAGAGGCGGAGACAGGCACACAGAGGAGGCAGAAGGCCACACTTTGCAGAGTTCAAATCGAGGCCAATCACAGCAGTTGTTACAGACTTCTCATAAGAGGTGGGAAGAGAGAGAAGACGATATAAAAAAAAAAAACGACAGAGTTAAAGAGAAAATGTGGAAATGATGTTTGAAGGAAAACGCCGAGATAGGACAGGGAGGAGAGGCAATGAAGGATCGAATTGGGCTGGAGAATTAAACTGAAGAGTTGGAGGAGGGAGGGAGGGAGGGAGATGGCGCAGGGAGAAAGCGAGAGACAGGATACTTGTTGTGTTACAGTGAAGAGAGTGATGAGGGGAGGGCGGAGAGACGAGGTCGTAATTAAAAAGTGTGAGATTTTAACAACTGAATTGTCTGTGGTTAACTCGGGAATCTATCTCCTGAGAGCACGGAAGGAGAGAAGGAGGGAGGGGTGGAGCGAACAGGGAGGATCTTCACTCACAGTTAGATCAATAGACTTCTCTCTCTTGTTGTACCTAATTGCTCAGGCTCTGACTCAAGGTGATTTGGGTTCTCGCTCGACCCGTGAGTGTGTATGTGTGTGTGTGCGTTTTATAAATGAAGGTGAGCAATTATTTATTCAGCAAGAAATGTGTTGAGATAAGCTGAAGATGACAAGGTTGTGGACCCTGCGTGCATGTGTGTGTGCACGTGCATGTGAGAGATGCTGCGTTAAATGCTGTGCTAAAGGCCTCTCCTTCTTTAAAAGGTGGAGAGAAAGCAATCATCGCTACAGGGCCCAGCGGCATCTGCTATTGATTGGCTAGTGTCCACAGGTGGCTGAGCATCGATTGGCTGGGCGTGCTGCACAGCATATAGGTGGTCGGATATTGATTGGTTGCTCTTCTGGATAGAATTTCATCGATCGGAGTAGCAGGAAGCCCAAATCCTCCCTGTTTTATTGTCTAACGACTAATGATTGGATATTAGTAATGACTGACCGGTATTATTTGGTTTCACATTAGTTGGGATATTGTTGTTTTGTTCACGTCCCAGTTCAGTGACCTCAGCAACACTTTTTCCAATGCTGCGGCGCCCTGCTGTAAACAGCCTCTTCCTTCACCTGCTGAACAAGTTACTTTGACTGTGGTAACTGGATTGTAACAAGGTGGAAAGGTACAAGGCACCAGATTCGAGTGCATGTATATAGCAATACAGTGCAATACAACATCACAGTTGCGGCTGTGCTTTGTGGTGATGTTGTAATGATGCTGACAATTCAGCAGATGTCACATAAAAAGATTAAACATTTCACAAAAGTTGTATTTCTACAATACCTCTGAACTTTAAGTTTGAGTATACCCTCTTCAAGTTATGTCTTCCACCCTCTGGAGTTTAACATTGGTCAACTTACCCTAAAATGCCAAGTGCCTACCAATAGTTGCTCACCTATAGGGCGGCTGTGGCAGGTAGAGGTAGAGTTTCATCCCTGACTCCTCCAGTCTAGTGTCTTTGGGCAAGATACTGAACCCCAAATTGCTCCCAAAGGCTGCACAGTTCATAGTTATCTCCTAAAACCGATGAGCATTTGGCACCTTGCATGACAGCTGATGCCACACCAGTGTGTGAATGTGATATGTAGTGTAAAAGCACTTTGAGTTATTGGAAGACTAGAAAGGTGCGATGTAAGTACAGTCCAGAGTCCACCGTGCTTTGCCATTTTTCGACAACTCCTGGATAGATTTCCATGAAAGTTCGCAGACACACAGATATCTGTCTGTGGTGCCCACAGGATGAATTCTAATGACCTTTCATTTACCAGCCAAGTTTTTCCGTATCCAGTTTAACGTCTCAATATCTACAAGATGGACTGGCAATAACTTTGGTTCTGGCGTTCATGTTCCCCAGAGGATGAAGCCTTCTGATTTGATCCCTGACTTGACTTCCAGAAGGTTTTGCTTCAACATCAAATGTCACTGTTGGATGGATTTCGATGCATTTTCGTGTACACAATCATGGTGTCCGTAATACTGTAGTGCTTTGTGATGCCCCGACTTTTCATCTAGTGCCATCATTATTGTTGCAATTTTATTTTGCTCAGTACTGTAACAGTTTGGCAGAAGTTGTATAGCATGTTCTCATCCCTTGTAAGATTCTCCTTTTTAAGAATATGTGAATCTGGCTAATGACATATATGATGACTGTTTAGTCTGAGTATTTTTTCATGTTGGCTTCTCCTTCGTCTCTTTTTTTCCCCTCTCTCACCGGCATTCCTTTTTGTCCATCAGGTGGACTGCGCCCTGTCGCTTGTACGTCTGGGGAAGGAGCGAGAGATCCCGGGGCTCGAGCTCTTGTGTGATGACATGGTAACCATGGAAACGCTGGTGTATGAGACATCATGTGAATTGAGTCTGACACTCAAAGATTTGCAGCAGCTAAGTGACATCGACAAGCTCCGCCTGCTCATGAGAAATGTAAGTGACATGATTTGCGCCTTTCACCTCCTGTATTTCACATTTTCACGGGAACATTTTCCCATGATGTGCTTCGGAATCAAGCATTGGTTTGAAATTCATATATTCTTCATATCGTAAAATTAATGAAGGAAGTCTGATTAAATTACAAGGTGTTGTTTTCACTTGGCATGTGCTGATGCCGCCTTATCGCAGCCAAAATGATGTAGGTATGAGACATCATCTTGCCAGTGAAAAGAAATGAAACTGTCCCTGCTTACCCTATCAAAACATGATGATTGCGGAGATGTGTCATTGTCATAATTATAGTCTGGTAGTTTTGCATCTTTTGGAGATATATTTATGTTGTTGTTACAATACAATCTCTGCTGAGAGCCTTTTCTTTATGTTAAATATGCACTTACCAGCCTGATGCTTTGTCTAGTTCACAGTGTGTGGGGTGTGCATTGTCAATAAAAGGAAAGAAAGCTTGCCTTGCAATTACATTTCATTTCAAATTTCCATAGCGTGGTTACTTTAATCCTTGACTGCTGCTTAAGAGAACATAATGTATGCTAATTACATCTTAAATAGGCAACAAAAGCAGAAATCAGAACAAAAAAAAACAGCACAATGTCCTTAATGGCACTCTCACAATAAATCAGTGTCTTTTAATTCCTCCAATCCGTGACGTTTGACAGTGCAATCTTTCCGTCCAACAGCGGCGAGAGAGCTATGAAGGCTAGTCTGGAGCAGGTACTGCAGTTACAAGTCCCCTTGGAGTACATAATATGAGCTGTCCTCTAAATTGTAGCTAATAACTGCCAGCTTCAGCCTGTGAGGACCACTGCCAGTAGGATCTGCCATACAGGCAGGCAGCCAGCAAATGTTGTTGACTGCTCTAACACATGCTGTTTGACTGGTACTCCCTTTGGGGCGCTATCTGACTGTGTGTGTTTGTGTGTGCGTGTGTGTGCGTGTGTGTGTCTGTGCGTGTGTCTGTGCGTGTGTGTGTGTCTGCGAATGTACCAAACTCCCTTAGATTAAATCCCCCTCTTTGCCTGTGTCTGATGTCTTCCTTTATCAGAGACACAGTACAACAAGTAAAATGTTTGCGTGTGGGTGCGCAAGTTTGCATTTAGCATCTGAATATATGTTTGTATCCCGTTCCTCCTGTGCATGCTCTCTTATCTGTATATCCTGAGTCAGAGCTGTCGCAGGGTGGGTGCGAAGCCCTGCATGAATTGACATGCATCCACACGAATCACAGCACAACCCACCTACTGGAGCTATTATACATCAAGTTCAGGCTTAATTGCATGATTTCATGGAAATTCAGCTTAAAGTACTGTGCAACTGTTCTAAAAACATCCAAACAGACCAGATAAATCTATATATTTGAAGAAGGAAGTGCTCCCACAGGGTGTTTGATTCTTTTTTTTTTTTTCTCTTTCAAACACGCACTTTGTGCTCAGTGTTTTTTTTTTTTAACATGACATTTTGTGACACCGTATTTCTAACCCACCTGACAGAGGTCTCTGTCCGTTTCATTTCTGCTGTAAAGATGTCAGGAGAAGTTTTCCACTCAGGAGGAGTTTATTTTCTCTGTGGCAGCAACACATAACACGAACTAGCATATAACGTCTGGGTTAACTTGACACTTGGCACAAGGCTTGCTACCTTTACCTGACAAGTAATAGACGGACAAATAGAAACCTGCCTAGCAGTATTGAGAGTACTTACACTCAGTAGAAAACGGTTGTCTTTCATAGAACTTGTCTTTAATATTGCTGTTTCCTATAGTTGCATGTTCTCTCTGTGTCTACGTGGGTTGATAGGACTTGTTTAGTGGAGTAATGGGATGTAACGGTACTCTGGCTTCCTCCCACAGTCCAAAGACATGCACTTAACAGGGTAATTGGTGACTCTAAATTGCCTGTAGGTGTGAATGCGAGTGTGAATGGTTGTTTGTCTCAGTGTGCCCTGTGATGAACTGGCGACTTGTCCTCGCCTCTCGCCCAAAGTCAGCTGGGATAGGCTCCAGCCCCACCGTGACCCTGATAAGGATTACAGCGATTACAGATAATGGATGGATGTCTCCTATAGTGAGACTTCTCATTGGATTTTTGAGAGCCATTGTATTTTACCGTTTACGTTTAGCATTGCAGCTTATAAGTTTATTATTGTGTTTATGGCCAAAGGTTTCACGTACATGGAATTTGCCTTGGTGTTTTGCTGCATAACAAACAAGTAGAAAAAAACATAAAAAGCAAGCATAGAATCTGAAAAAATATGTACAATATGTTATTTAAACGAAAGACTACTTTTGTGTTAGATTGAGCATGTATGAGGAAAGGATGACAGTATGCAGTATAACAATGTTTGAAAGGTGCAAAATAGTATCAGTCATTTCATCTGAAAACACTCATTTCTATAAAATGCAAGAGCTGATACTTACTTTGTTCAAAGGAAACCTCTGCTGAATTTTAAAATTTTCAGTTCAATATATCACCTTTCCAAAATTAATGTTGCACGAAGATGAAGAAGAAGTAATAAAAGAAAAGAACAGTAATGAAAAATCAGCGGTCAATGGTAGCCATGAGATCAGAGACGCAGATAATAACTGTTGAAAAAATGAAAATCAGTATTTGTTGAGTTTTGGGTCCGAATTGATCAGGTCGTGTTAGTGTTTTAGAATAAGATGGGAAATAGTGTCCAGTATAAAAACGGTTATTCTGTAGGTGCACGGACACGTGTTCATCTTCTAGTAAATGTCTTTCCATCACCAGTCCAGGCCCGAGCGCTACGTGAAAGACGCCTTCCAGTGGATGGTGCCGTTCCTGCACCGGTGTGAGGGACAGGAAGAGGGTGCTGCTAAATCTCTCCTCAGAGAGTACCTCGTCAGCGTGGCCCAGCGAGACCTCACCCTGCCCCTCATCATCTTCCAGCACTCCAAACCTGACGTAAGCATCCAAACACGCACGCACAAACACAAGTATGGGGGGGGAGGGGTGTCACACTTGGGTAACCATAACACACTCACACACACACACACACACACACACACACACACTGCGTCTCTCTGACTATTTGTGCCATGTCAGGGCCAATATCGTATCCTTGCTGTGTAAATGTTATATTTATGACCCCATAAGGGCACAGCCAAGGACAGGTCTCCTGGCTATTAGAAAACACACACACACACACACACACACACACACACACACACACTTAAAGGGAAAAAAATACAGAACCCCATTGTGAATGTATGAAAAAGGTCAATCATGCCCTCACACACACACACAATCTCCTCTCCTTTCCTCCAGTGCCAGCAGAAGATCATCGGGGACCCAGACCAGCTGATGTCGGTCGCTCTGGAGTGCATCTACAGCTGTGAGAGAGATGACCAGCTCAGCCTCTGTTACGACATCCTGGAGTGTCTGCCGCAGAGGGGCTATGGGTCAGACAAACAAACACACACACACACACACACACACACGCACACACACACAGGTTCATTTAGATGATGTAAACCGTGATACAAAGATGCTGAAGCACTCCACCAGAATATGTCGGTACCACCCCACCTCTCTCCATTCCCTCCACCTTTCCACCTTTCTGCGCCGCTCTCTCAGGGCCTATCAATAAACCTAACTACCACCTCTGTTTCTGTCTCGCTCCCTTTGAACCTTTTCTTTTCCTCCTCCTCTCTCTTTCATGCTTAACTCCGACTCCAAGGAGCCATCAGTTAGGCAAGCTACGGTCTATACAATATTTTCTACCTCCTACTATTGCTGTCTCTGCCTCTCTCTCTCTCCCCCACCTCTCCTGTAATGCGTTTTATTTCATATGGCAAGAGGGCCTGTCCTTTAAGTCTCCCACGAGGCTGTGTGGGTACGCAGTGCATTTGAAGGAGAGTGAGTGATAATAAAAGACTGAGAGGGAAAAAGCAGGAGTACAAAAGAGTAAATTGTTGATAAAATGGACCTGTAGAGTGTCAGAGTAGTTTAAAAGAATTACAATGACTCCTTCTCAGATGGATTATCCTTCCTGCGTGCACCTTAATTGGAAAATTGAATTACTACTATAAGGAAGGCTGTGTTTTTTTCTTGTCTGTTGGCTGCAGTGAAGCAGCCTACTTCTCCACAGTGGCATTTTTTGTCCTTTTTAACCAACTCTGATAGCTCGCTTAGCTGTGCTGCGCTGCGATGTGATCGTACACATTTCCACTGCGTGCTTGCAGCAGGGGGGTGGGGGGGTGGGGGGGGGGTAACTGAAATAAGATATTATGGTATTGCTTGAGAGCAGGCAACTCTCACCTCAAGGTTGAACCAAACTGAACCAGTTTAATGCAGGCAGCCAAAGGTGCCATTTTTAAGTTGCTCTGCAGCTTAAAGCGAATCATCTACGAATTAGTTTTGTCGCTCTTGTATAATGTAGACTCGGTTGTAGACTCGTAGACTAGGTTTTGAGTGTTGCTCACTCAAGTTCGTCTTCTTACGTTCATGTAATGAGAAAGCAACGTTAGAAAACAAGTTTACGACTGCCATTACTATAGAGTTTAGCTAGCTAGATAGCAAGGTGATCACCCACAGTCAATTGATGCCTGTGGTTGCTCTTTTGTTTTTGATTTTTTTTTTTTTGTATCCAACTATGCAGACGTTACGTTCAGTTCACGGATGTCCATCTCAAAGATTTTTGCTGATTTTTGAAGATTTTTGACAACTCACTTCGGTAGCGCTTGAGACAGGCTACAGAAGTGAGTTAGCATTTTCCAGAAACAATGTCCAAATCTTGCCATCAACGTTTTTAGCGCTACTTTCTACCAAAAAAAAAAAAAAAACAATCCTTATGAAACTAAAGACACCAAAGGAAAGTTGATCCTAGTCTGCGACTGCATGGTAGAGCGTGACCAGTGGAATAGGAGATGGACGTGAGAGCAGAGATGGACGTGCCGTAAAATGTTTTGAGATCTGATTCAAACCAAGAAAAGAAGTGCAGTTTATCTCAGTGAACACATTTACAGACTCAAATGTGGCAGTTTTTAGATAAATCCTGTGTCATATTCTTCATGTCACAGTTAAACGTGTGTACTCCACCAGGCACAGGCACAAACAGGCACAAACATTGTGCCACTGCTATTGCAGTTTAGCAACTGAACATATAAACTATTCTCTGTAAATATTTGAGGGTCTATAATGCTCGTATTTTCCCTCTAAATCAGTACTGCATTTCATGCTAAGCATTTCCCAGACAGAGTTCCTTCCTGCAGTGTTTGGATTAGCAATGCTGCAAAGCTCCACTGTATATGCACTGCCTTCACCTTCATTTTCTCCCAGGAGTGATTTCTCTGACTTACTAAGCTCCAAAATTGCCACCCCAGCGTAGAATATTACAGATTTGCAAGCTAGGAGAGAAACCATGAGTTAGTAGTTTCAGCCCAATTTTCCGATTTTTTTTTTTTTTTTTTTTTTTGTGAGACAGCTTAATTAGGTCTAAATCTGCTCAGAAGAATGTAATGTGCATTCACCCTTAGAGAGTGGGAAATGGGCAGGGGGATTATATGGTGAGAAAGGGAGAGAAGTAGAATGAGGGAGAAAAGGATATTAAAAAGGAGGTGAAGCAGCCTGCTCAGAAGAGGAGAGACGGATGCAGAGAAGTGGATTGATAGGTCAAGAGTTAGTTTGTGTGTGTGTGTGAGTGTAAAAACAGTGAGATGGTGTCTTGATATAAAACACACTCACTACCAAGCTGATGCACACACACACACACACATACATAGAAGGTTGTTTCATCAGGGTCAGTACTCTAGTGGGGGACAGGCCAGCCTGACCCAGAATCCTTTGCCTCGAGGCAAAGCATCATGGGGTTTTATTTTTAGTGGGGATTCAGTACAACCTCGCAGTGGTAGGCCAAACACACCCACACATACTTTGTGTATGCTGTACTAGCATAGATACACACACAGAAGCTGTGCACACACTTTATTATGCAAAGAAGAAATTTCTACTTAGCGTTCTACTTTTTTTGTGGTGATGAAACATAAAAACATGAAATAACCGACGCTTTTATCGCCCCGCAGACCAGACACGGACATCACGGCGTCCCTCCACGATCAGGTGGACAAACTTGAGAAGCATCTCAGGTACGTCGACACGTCTCACACCATCTTTCAGCTGTCGTTCCAACCTCTCTCCTCCATCTTCCTCCTGTCCACCCAGTTCAGCCGGGCGTACAGATTATAGATTAAAGACGGATGATTTGCTGCCTTCTCTCTTTTCTCCAACAGTTCTTAGCTGAATATCTTTGGGGTTTTTTGGTCTGTCGGTTGAACAAAACAAGGATTTACTCCAGCTCTTCATCCATATGTCTCTGCTGTACCCGTTAGCAAGACATTGAGAGTGGCGACGAGAGCCACTTGTCAGTTTGGTGATTAGCACTACATTGCTTGGGAAAAGTTCACTTTGTAGCGATGCTTATTATTTCCCTCCCCCATTATGGGCCTGATGGAAAACACCAAGAAGTAGAGGAGACATGGATGTGCAGTCAACACACACACACACACACACACACACACACACACACACACACACACACACACACACACACACACTCCATATCAAAGGATCACTGTCTGTCCCATGGTATTCAAACAGCCTCAGGCATTTTCTCTGTTACAGGTTAAAATCACCTACGTGTCTCGCTCGCTCGCGCTCTCTCTCTCTCTCTCTGCCTCTCCTTCTGTCTCTCCTAGTTTTGTTCTCCCCCACCACCCCTCCCCTCGGGGTGAACTTCCGAACACAGAGAAGCGATGAGGAGGAAGGAAGAGAGGATAAGGACGAGCGCAGAGGGGAGGGCGGGGGGAGCCTGAAGGGAATAAGAAAGTAGATGATGATGAGGAGGAAGCAGCAACAGGAAAGCCCGTGTTAGAGCTTAGTGTTGGCCTTTACAGACAAATATCCACACATATTTACACGCAGGCACACACAACCGTGTACAAACACACCCCGGGGGAAGCCTGGGAAGTGTGTTCATGTATATTTTGTGCTGAAGCATTCTGACTCACACTCACATACGTACAAACACGCGCACACACACACACAAACCCAGATGAATCAGGCAGTAAATGCGAAGTGTCTGCTCTCAGAGCGCCTCCAGAATAAAAGCTGTTTTCAGCTGCTGCCACTACCACTCGCTGGCACATTAATATGTGCACGGGGAACATGCAGACACTCCCACACACACATTCACACTTGAGCAAGTGCACACATGCACACGGTTGTAAATATCAAGACTTGTTGTCTGTCTTTTGCACACACACACACACACACACACACACAGAGGCACCTGTTTACTATGGTAATGAGTTGCAGCAGAGAGCGAACATCTGTAGCGGCACGACCCTGTTGAGACGAGGGGGAACCATGCTAATCCCACGCTAACACACATGCACACGCGCTCTCCCTTGGTCATATAGGCACGCCTGCATCCGCATGCTCCTAGACACACACACACAAACACATGGTTACAAAGAGGTGCCGTCTCGCTGGCATGCAGTTTATCATGTTGCTCTTCAGTCTTGCTCTACACTTTCTCCATCTGCACTGTGGCTTGCAAATGACTTTCTGCTGCCAAAATAATGAACAGCTTAGAGCGTACACATCTTCTGTCTTCTGTCTCCTCCGTACTCTCCCTTGGATTTGTTCAGGTTTTATTTTACCCTCGCTTCTTCTTCTTTGGCATTTCCTACCGTGGTACTTACTGCTGCCAATCATCCCGCCTTCTGCTATACTGAAAGATTGAGTTGATTAATGTGACTTGAAACTGTATTTGTTTGTTTGTTTGTGTGGTTTTCCTTGTCCGATATCAGTTTGTATCATTCCATTAGCCGTCACCTACTGTGCGATGCTATAAATGTGTATCTGCGCTTGTACTCAACAGTGTGGTGGAGGTACTGGAGAAACACGGCCTGCAGAAGCCCATTTCGTACGTGAAGAACAGCCAGAACAGTGAAGAAGAAGCCCACCAGCTCATGGTGAAACTGTGCCGCCACACTGGCCGCAAGTACGAACACACATGTGTATGAACGCAGACCCCCACGACCACAAATGTCTGTCAAGATCCCATGAACTTACAGAACATGTATGTGTGTCCAGAATCCCTCCCGTGAGTGAGACGGTGTGGAGAGGTCTACTGCAGGACCTGCTCGACATGCAGCAGAATGTCTACACCTGTCTGAAACCAGAGATATGTCACCAGGTATTGCACCGCAGCGAAAGATTACAAGGAATAATCAGATTTGTACTCAAACATGTCATATAAACCTGCATATTTTGTACCTTGACTGACACTTTGGGCCATATGTTCTGGAACGTAACTTATAAAACGATGTTAAAACTTTTACTCGCTTAAACCATCTCCTCCTGCGTATTATCTCGTCTCCTCCATGACTCCCTGCAGGTCTTTGTTGAGTCCCTGCTGTGTTCCAGCAGCGTGGAGAACGTACGTCTGGCAGGGCAGCTCATGCACTGCTCCAAGGTATATTAAATATGACTCAAGACTTAAACCTCACGGACCCACTGAAGTCTCTGAATATTAAAGCACCCATAATGCCGCGGTGTGGTTGATCTCTAAATTTAATGTTTCCAGGTTAGCCAGGATGTTCCTGTCAGCTTGTCTTTCCGGGGTAAAGGTTACGCTCTGAAGGTGGCCTACGACAACAGCGTGGAACTGGTGTTGGCTGCTGCCAGAGAGTACTTCAACTCATCCACAACGCTGACAGACCCCTGCATGGGCCTGGCCAGGTGAGGAGGAATATAAGAAGTATTTATCTGCTTATGAGGGCCAGTTTGAAGCTTTTGAATCATCATTTTGCCAATTGTCTGTGAATATAAAAGGCTCATTTTAAGGTAACAAAAATTCTTATTTTCAGGTTTATACACTAATGGTACACAATGAATCTTTTATGGGCTAATTCAAACTTGTACAAACATTACTGTGTACGCTGTCTGATTTGACCTCGCTTGTTGTTGATGTATGAGAAACTCCCTGTCTGCGTGGGTGGACGTATGTTCTTGCGCTTGCCTGACTGACCGGAAAAAAACAAAAAAATAGTCTCTGCTTTTATTTCCTCTCTCTCTATAGTGCTTCACACGAAGTTTATACCAAGTACAAGTATTTGCATGTGTGTCTGTTGCTGGTTTCAGATCTCAGAGGGGAGCCAGTGGGTGTCTGACCTTACCGTCTGTTCATAGTGGGGAAGTGGGACAGTAATTGGGTCGTCATTCATTTATAGTAACTAATGCAGAGGCCCCCCTCTACACGCTTGGACAACATCATCCATTGTAACACCCTCACTGTGCGTGTGTGTGTGTGTGTGTGCGCACATGTGTGTGTAAGTTTGCTGCATGTGAATTTGAGATATGAGACAGAAAGCAGTGTGAACATGTGCCTGTCGCTCTGAAATTAATAGTCTACACAGACTTGGTGCCTGTGTCCTTAAGATTAAAATAACTGCTCCACAGACACACATTTTATCCCGTGTACTAAATACCTAACACACACACAGACACACACGCATACATACACACACACGCACATACATGCTCGGACAGATACACAAACTGCACCTGCCTGTGTCCTGAATGGGAGCGGTCAGCGGCATCAGGCTCGAGTTTACACAAGGACAAACAGTTATCTTAAAATAACACGGGAATCCCCTCCAACTACTGAAGTGATCCCACAAGCATGAGAGGAGAAGCTCCCTCACACACACACACACACACACACACACACACAGATGCTCACAAACATACAAAATAATTACAAAACACAGTGTCCTTTAAAAAATGATTTTTTAAAAATTAATTAAAGCTGTACAAATCGATATTTTTACACAGACAATCAGTTGAGGTTGTCTTTCAGCTTATTGTTTTGGTTTTACAGCCCACAGCTATTATGTATTTTGGGTCACTCTCACTGCTCTCATTAACCTCATTTCCACCAGCATTTTTTTTTTTTTTTAGATGAAAACCAGAAACAAAACACTAAAAATTTCACTATACACTACCTGGCCAGCACTTAATAGCTATACAGACAAAGTTAGTGACTAGCTGGTGAATATGATGCAGTGGAGTTGGTGGAGGCCAAAAGAGAGCTAAAAGGAGAGTGAATGTTTGACGTAGAGAGTCACAAAATAATTTTTTTAGTTTGTTTGTTTGTTCCTGATATCAACTGTATAAGGTGAATATGTCAACCTGACCACGAGTAAGCAGAAAAACATAAATTAATGCAGGTTCAAGGCTTTGAAATTGTTAAAGTTTTTTTTAATACAGTTGTGTTTTTTTCAGTTAATATCAATGAGGATTATGTGTAATGTAGTTAGATTTATTCATTATTATGGTACTTTTGCTCCCAGTTGTTCGAAGGAGGTTGACCTACATGTTAATATCAGAACTGGACAAAGTCAGTACAACATACACGTATTATTATTATCATCATATTTGTTCTAGTAAATGCAGAAAAACTTAATGTTCCTCCATTTGCAGAAATTTATTATTGCCTTTCAACTAAACTTTCTGCCAGTTTGTCTTTGTTTTTGAAACTTTAGGCCACAGTCATACACTTCCTTTAAGTTCCATTCTAGATAGACAAATAAAGTTGTCAAAGCTCTGGTGTGAAAGATGCACACAGCCATTATGCAGACAGAAAAGAAAGAAGTGAGAAATAAGCTCATAACGCATGATTTGTTTTGTTGCCGGTTGTCTCTGTTCGTATTTGAGAAAGCTTGTCTTGCAAGAACTTATATGAGCAGGAGAGAGCTGGAGCGGAAATGACACCGAAATGAAGAAAGAGAAAGTAAAAAACGGTGGCTGATTGCGTCAGTACGCCGCTGGTGCACAGCTTGGTTTGGAGGGGCAAGGTCTGTACTGGCGTGTTCCATTGATAACTGCTATACAAATGTTAACTTGTGTTATCCTGTGTGTTTAACAGGAAGTAGTTATCTGGAAATTACAGAGTACGTTCTGAAAAGCGCGTCGTGACTAAAATTGAATTCACCATCAGCTTTTCTAAGGCAGTCTCCACGCCCAAACACACACACACACACACACACGACTGCAGACACTTCACAGCACAAGTACATAATCAACATGCCCTCTTTCTGTCTCGTATTCGCTCATCTACAACCCTTTCCTCTGCTCTCATTTGCCAGGACATACCTTATGTTCCTGGCAGGAACACCAGCCACGCTCATAGAGTGGGAAGCTGTGTGCTGAGTGTTTTTTTGCCGTGTGTGCTTGTGTACTCATACTCTGTTAGCAATATCGAGGCAACCTGTTTTAGAGATGTATTTTTGGATTGCTTTCATGCCGTTAGGGGTTCTGAAACTCTCCTTCTCTTCTGTTAGATGTCTTTGTTCGCAGACTGTGTCAAGAAAAACTGTGGGTCAGTGTGTTGTGTCTTAGCTGAATTCACATCCCAAGGACAAGTTCCCTCCTCTCCACTTGTCTGAAGTCAGAGCTCCTCTCTAAGCTGTTGTTTTATGTGGGATTTATTTATTTGTAAATTATTCATTTCTGTGTTTTTCCCCCTCTTCTCTCTCAATCTCTGCTGTCTTTGGCTTTGCTGTATAATTGTGTAATGAAAAAAACAAGAAAATGAGTATACTTTCATCTGAGACTGTGTGCTGTTACATATGCTAAGTGATGTGCTACATAATCCTATTAGAGGTAATGAGCGTGGATTGTGTTGCCAGAGAAAACACCCCTTTTCGTAGATCTGTCAAATTAGTCTAGACGATGTAAAGAAATCCTTTTGAGTCTCACCATGTTTCTGACGACAAACTTCAGATCTAAAAACTTTGAAACTGTGTACTTAAATAAATGAAACTCATTTAGTTTTCAGTTTGTCACGTAATCAAATCAGCTGCTCCTGATTTACAGGCGTTTTCTGCGACTCGTTTGCTTTTATTTAAATATTCAAACTGAATTCCTCCGAAGTAGAAAACAGGAAATGATTCCCCCTTTCCTTCCGATTAATTCAAGGAATAGTTTAACATTTTGGGAGATAATCCCATTTGTCTCAATTCAATTGAATCAGCCAGCAGCTGGTTAGCTTAGCTTAGCTTATCTTACCTTAGTTTATCTTAGCGCAAATACGAAACAGGGCAAATTAGCGTGGCTCCGTCAAAAGCCCTATATTTAAAATACAGACGTGAGAGTGGTATTAATTCGTGTCAGCTAACTCTCTCACATCTGCATGAGTCTCACAGGCGTTACATAGCTAGTGTGTAGCTAAAATTCTAACTTCCTCTTCTAGATCCCACGAGGTAATCTGATTGATTACCTGAGGGACAGGTTAATACAGCTAATCGGTAGCCTGGTGTCCCTGTTTCATCTGCTTGTTGTCTTCGTCAGGGCGTGTCTCCAGCTGATCACAGACTGTCCTCTGGCCGTCCAGGACGAACTGGATCTCATCAGCGCCCTCGGCCAACTGGAACACTTCAGCGTCAGCATCCTGCCACTGCAAGGTATAACAGAAACGTGTGCATCTGTGTCAGGGAAGAAAACGTGCTCAATTTAGTGTGCTTGCTTTCTCATTCATTCAAGTGTTCTTAATTTAAACTCAGATATGTAGAGGACGCCGTCCCCCGCCTCCCTCACCCATGTACCATCCAACCTGTCTCCCTCCCTGCTGTCACTTCCTCCATCCTTCCATATGTCACTTCTTCTTGCACTATATCTAAATATATGGTTATTTATGGATCAACTGTTGAGCAAACAACATCTGCCTGATGGACTAATTAGGATTGAAGTGTTTGCTCTCTGCGTGAGCTACATATGCACACGTGCACACTCACACACACACACACACACACACACACACACACACACACACACACACACACACGTGTCCTTTTTAATATTTTTGCTCCATCTGTAAACCTGACCAATTAGTATTCACCTCCACGCTCTTTCTTTCTTTTCTGGCTCCACATCGCTACCCTACCGCAGCAGTTTCCAGGCACGGCTCTCTGTTAAAGGAAACTGTGTGTGCACCCAGAATGAACCAGCTTGGCCCCTCATCGCCTCACCTCTGAACTGAGGTGTTATTTGGCTCCGAGGCCTCTGCTTTCTCCTCCCCCCCCTTTGCCCTCATCAAACTGAGCTGCCAGCATAAAACCACTGTGACAGAGGGAGCCATAAACCGCCACCTCTCTCTCTCTCTCTCTCTCTCTCTTTCTCTCTCTTTCTCTCTCCTCCTTTCTCTCCTTCCTCTCTTTGCATCACTTATCCCCCCAGCTTTTTTTTTTTTTTTTTTTTTTTTTTTTTTTTGCTGCTCCCTCTTTGCCCCCTTAGTCTCACGCCTCAGTCCCCGCTGTCTACTTGCATTATTTTTTCACTGCCCACTCATTCTAAGCTGCCACACAAAGGTAGACCAGGAGAGTTTAGGAAGGAAATATGAGAAGGAAGGAAGGATGGAAGGAAAAATGTGACAGAGAAAAGACAGAAGGATGAGAGACTGTAAGAAAGGGGTGTGATAAAAGAAAAACCCTCCATTTATCAACTTTTGTGTTGCTTTGTATCAGCAATTATTGTCTAAAATCAGTTTTCAGTGCTCAGGGTCACACTGGCTCCGTGGCTCTGTATTGCCTGTAGTGCGTTCAGACAGTTTTATTTGTACTGACTCAAGGACACACACACACACATACTGTCCACGCACAAACATAAATCCTACTTTTCTTTTTCTACAAAGTAAAAGCCCTATTGCATGCTCTCAGATAAGCATGCACAAGTGTGAAGTGAATGGATTGGAGCATATGTAATCCATCTTAGACTGTCTCCTGCAGCCCTCCTACAGCGCCTTAGGTGACGCATCACACACACACCACCCTCCCCGGAATTCCCTCTAGGCCTCGCCCAAAGTTATGCCGAGCCGAAAAAGATGCTCAGCGGGGTGCTGAGAAAGCACAGAGAGACTGCGAGGCACTAAACATGCTATTTCTCAGCTTTTCAGTGCAGAAGTGTAGAAAAAATATGGAAATGTTTTATTTGGAAGTTTCTGTATCTTGAACTCAAGTTATGAAGAAGTTCAAAAGCAAAATAGATACATATAGTTAATGTCAAACACTGAGCATTGTTTGGTGCATGAGCAGGAGCAGCTTTATGTATGTACGGTAGATAAATTGAACATATGTAAAAAATAAATAAATAAATGCATGGAGTCATATTTACACTGTAGGGTACCAGACTCCAACAACAGAATCACAGATGGAACGTTTATGAAACAAACTGTGGTACAGGATTACAGGTAACTAAGGCTAAGGCTAAATGAAAATAAGACTAAGGCTTTATTTTCATCAATAACAAAGCATTTATATATTATTTTGCAGCTATCACGAGAGATGCATCCATCAGTTCCACCAGATCGCTTGTATCACGAGCTGCATCTTCTCCACACTGGATGCGGTAATTAGCAGAACACATCTGACACCTCTCCCTCTCTGCGTTCCTTCTCTCTCTTTCAGTGCGTCTGCGATCAAACCGTCTGTCTCTCATAGAGGAGTGCATTTCCAATTGCCCCACGGCCTACAAGCAGTCCACTACTCTACTGCATTTGGCTTCACTTCTCAGAGTGGCAGGTACCTACACACACACACACACACACACACATGTGTCTTTTTTTTCCCAGATAGGTTTATCATGCGTACGAGGGGAAACATTCAAAGGATAAGTCTCTTCTCTGGTGGTAGTTTCATGATAAAGCTCATCAGATTAAGTGAGAAAGGGCCGCCCACAGGAGGCGCAGACGTACCCAAGCATGCCTGGGTACATTCAGCGACTGTGTCGACAGTTCTCATACAAGAGGGAAATTCATCTTCACGGGCGGCGTTGCATCTTGCAAGCAAAAATCCATACTTAAGCACACATACACCCCGAAGGAGGGAACAAATTTCACTCCCCAGACGCGTCACTTTGTGTGCTCTCTAAACCTTTTTTCTGCTCTCAGGTTTCACGGAGTTATAACAGCCGGGGATGGGTTCAGTACGGGGCCATTAAATCAAATGTGTACACGCGCGTTTGGAAACTACATCAAATTACACCAACATCCTTTTTTGTGTATTTTTTGTGTAAACGGCACACTAAAACACATTAGATGAAGCTAAACATGCTAAGCTAAAGTGTCTGCAACAAGCCAAATAAGCTTCTTTTTCCTTCAAAATACGCTTTTTTCTGATCATCCTGCTGAGGGGCAGCACCCAGTGCTGGTGAGCACTGCAACAATGGACGACACAGGAGCTAACTAGCTAGCAATTAATGTTACAATTATCAGTAGTCAGAGGCTTCTGGCAACAAGTTAAGCTATCTGAGGAATCAGGAAAGTCCTAACATAAATCACTGAAAGTTGAAGTGAAGCAGCTGAAAGACACGAGAAGGAGAACCAGAAAACTTGGGAAGGCTGTGCGTGGTATACTGGCTTCCGGACACACAACCACTGTACAACGTTTCCTTAACATTTTTCTGTTTTCCAGCTTACTCGCCCGGCAATACTCACAGTATTTACATAGCACTTAGGCCTGATTCATAATCAACAAAGAAAAGGAAATCTCACTCTCTACAAGATGGGACCTTTTAATATGTCAACCGTGTGTTTGTGGTTTCCAGCAAACATCTCAGTCAGAGTTTGACTGTCACATTTAATGACTATGAGTAAAATTTGGGCCACATTTTTAACCTGGCAAGTATTTCACAGTATGTTGAGGAAAAGGTGGAATGAAATATTTGTTAGGTTAATTCTCAGTGCACTGTAGAACTTCAGCTCTTTAATCAGCATCCTACACACTCACAAACGTTGCCAGGGAAGCTGCTGATGAGCCTTGTCTGTTTTTTTTTTTTTGTTTTTTTTTAAAAAGATGTCAGTTCTTTAGCATTTCTCTCTTTCTGTCATCTCAGGCTCACTTTCTTTAGTGTGAGTGTTTGCATCTGTTGTCTCGTGGTAACTCCAAATAGGATTCTCCTATATTTAATGTGCTTTTTTCCAGGGTTTTAATGTGAGTTTTCATATCTTCAACTAGGGATTACGAAACTGCAGAACAGTATCGCTGCAGACGCACACCGCAGCCAACTGGTGAGCGGTACAGTGACATGAAACACACGAGTGATGTTGGCTGCATTTTTGAATTCCTAGATAAAAATTCATGAAAACGCTCATATTTTGTATACTGGGAGCCCTCCAACCACCCACAGCCACCACATTAAACTGACAGCATGTGGGAAAGTTTAAGATGTCATCCTGTTACTTCTTGTCCTCCAAAATAACATGAACATCGCCGTCTTTCCCTCTCTGTATCTCCATGTTTGTTTCATCTTTTTTTCTCTTCAAGAACATGAGTTTGACTCTTCTGTGTCTGTCTGTCTGTCTGTCCTTATCTCCTCCTTTCCTCTCTCTTCTGCTGTCCTTCATCTCTCGACTGGTAGCACAGTCTGTCTTCTCTCTCTCTCTCTCTCTCTGTCTCTCTCTCTCTCTGAGGCCCGTCGCCAGCCAAAGGAAACCTGCTAACCGGCCTTGTGGCATTTCTGCGTCTCTTCTCCTCACATTCAGTCAGCAGGCAGCTCTCACTGTGTGGCTTCTGAAAGAAAAGAGGCAGGGGGAGATGAGAAGAGGAATAAACAAATTTTTAAATAAATAAATGCAGGGGGGAGGCTTTTGAAGGGCGCATAGCTATGGGGCTCTGTGGTGAATATTTAATGCAGGTATCACCAGCACACCGGTAAAAAAAAACAAACCCTAAGGGTTTAGTTGCTGCCTCAGTCTACAGAAATGCTCCGCAAATCATTCAGTCTTATGGGGTAGAAGTAAGAAAAAAAACAACTTGTTTTTGTCTAGGTAATTATATTCCAAATGAGAATTAAGTTGTGCTGACCTGGAAAGGATCCTGGTGATCCAGTAAAGAGGTTCACGATTGTGTGCGAAGCATATTAACGTGAGGATTTTCTGTTTGTTTTTCTGACATCTCTGACCTTTTCATCCCTTTCCTTTCATTGGCCCATCAGGATGTCTGATTTAGATTGGCTTGAAATCAATGGCAGAGAATGTCTTCATAAACACACACCTGAATGCAGACGTGCCGACACACACACACACACACACACACACACACACACACACACACACACACACACACACAAACAAACCTCTATATTGAGGTTTTTGAAGACACCCTTTCACCAGTCACCCAGAAAATATTTGACCAACACCTCTTTTCCCCTTCTAAGTAAACACTGCATTTCTATCCATCACTCACTCTGCACGCGCGCGCGCACACCCACACACGCTCAGACCAATCCAGCTCCATTGCATTTCTTCATCTCAGGCTGCGTTCTTTGATCTTCAGTGTACAGGTTTGTTCAAAAGTCCTGTTTCTGCTTCTGCCTCTTTTGATCGTCCGGTCCTCTCTATTTTTTTTTTTGTTTATTGAGCTTAGACAGAGATCAAAGGTTGTCCTGAGCCGCCACATGAATGTTAACACCCCCGACCAATCCCACAAACACTAAGATATCAAACCAAGATTTATTCCTGTTTAGCGAAGCTGCAGGAGGGTTTTTTTTATTTATTATTTATTTTTTTATATTTCATACTCCCTCTTTGAGATGAGCAGACACGGCAGTAACCTCATTTATGGTAGACACCAATTAATATGTAGTCTCTGGCTCGGCCTGTGGTGCAGCTAATGCATTTAGACGTCCTTACCTCCCAACCTTGAGTCAGATGGAGATTTAATAAGAGGTTTATTAATCTAGATGTTGTACGTGATATGCAGGATTATGAGATTTGCTGTTTAGTCTCTTAGCTTTGACATGTTGACATTTCTCAAGATTAAAAAAAAAAAAATACTTTTTTAAAACGACTGAACGCTCACGTTTGTGTGTTGCATATCTCCAGTGTTGGATGTCTGCTTAAATTAATATCTGTGTGTGTGTGTGTGTGTGTGTGTGTGTGTGTGTGTGTGTCTAGGAGATGACAAGGCCACACGAAAAGGCCAAGTGCTGACCCTGCTGGCAGAGCAAGCTCTCCAGTGTCAGGACTTCAAGGCTTCCTACATCCACTGTCAGGACCTCATGGCTGCAGGTATGTAGTTTACCGTGAACCAGACTGAACCTTGTGGAAAAGCTAACGCAGAGCTCACCTTGCCGCCTGTCTGTCCTCATTACGACATTACGTGAGGGAAACATTTTCTCAGACTGGAAATGAATAAATAATTTTGAATTCGCACATATTCATCAATCTACGATAGGATGTAGCAGCTAGGTTACATAGTCGCTGGTCTAAGGTGGTGTCCATGTGTAGACACGATTGGCTGAAGAATGTTGGTCATGATAAAAATGTTATTTTATTTTTAAAGATGACATCTCTGGAAGCCTTATAGTCCGTGTAAAGGCAATTCTGAGATTTCTTTCAAAATCCATTAAATATGTTGACATCCTCTCTCCATATCTTTCTGACGTTGGAATTTGAGTGCGTATCTAACAATTTCTGCAACTTATCAAAAATGACAGTTTCACATTCACATCTGTTTAAAGCACGGATTAGCCAGGAGTGTGAAGATGAGAAAGCTTCTTCTTTTCAAAGTTTCATTTCTTTTGAACTTTTTTGAAAATGACCACCACGATATGATATGCTTTACAGAATAAAAATATTTTACAAGCGCACGAACCATTATGCCCACTTAAACAATTATCACATCTCGTCTTGAACAAATGGAGCCTTATTTTTGCTTTTTGACATGGCTCGACGACATTATGTTGTTTTTTTTAATGTTTTGAGCTTGAGTTTTGAGCGTACCCCTTTATTACCTAAACAACTCAAAGTATATTCACCGAAATGGCATTTATAATCACTGATGACACTACAAAAGTACACTTGTCCAGGCTGAAATAGCAGGGATAAATAACATTAACATGCGGCCTCCACTTCACTATGAGGGTTTTAGGTAATAGGTGGTTAAACTCATGAATGGACTGCTTTTGAAAGATATTTCCATAAAACCTGGTTGACCTGATAGTTTGTCTAATGGTTACTTCTTACAGCCTTCCTTGGATGACCAAAATTGAGTATGAGCGACTTTGTGTCTCCTCATGCATGAGAACAATAATAAGAATATGACTGAGTAATTTTCCAGTTTAGACTGCCTGCTCCTCATATGCACCCTGAAGGGAATTAAAGCGGTCACTGTGGTAATTACTTATTTCCTATGACCCCGTTTCGCATTACACAACGGAAAAATCAAAGTGAGTAGTATTTCGCCGAGTCGCCCCACAGTGCTGAGTAACGGGCGACAGTGTGGATGAGAAAAAGGTGTCGGGGGAGAAGGGAGAAGGCGTAATCAGATAAGCACCGGTGTTCTCCGTCTGTAAGCACAGTGGGAATAATTGAATCTGTTTGTAAGAATGAAGTCAGGACTGCGTTTTGGTTTTTGACTGTGATGAAGCTGGAACAAATGCAGCACGGTTATTACAATGATATTTTCTTCAAGGGGAAACGTGGTTTATACTTAAATATGTATTAATATCCCGAGGGCTTGGAAGGTTACTCTTTATTGTATCATCAATATCCTCTGCATCTTTTTGTTCTGCAACCTCTTAGATTTCATACAGCATGTGTGTCGCTCTACCTTTAGGTTTCTTTAGGTGTCGGTAGGCTTTCATCGTCTATCTGATGGGATTCAGGCTAGATCAGCATAGACTGAAGGACGCTGATACAAAACTATTTCAGCTCTATAGTTGTGCTTGTGCATGACAACAATAAATTTGTGTTTATTTTTGACCTCATATTTTGTACCGTCTTTTACCGCATTTTGCTTTTATTTACTCTTTTACTGTAGCTGCTATGTGCTGCGCTCGTTTTCACTTGAATTTAAACCTTCCCTCTCTCACTCCACTTCACCATACCTCCCACTCCCATTCGCCTTCATCTGCCTTTCCCCCAGGTTATAGTCCAGCGTGGGATGTGTGCAGTCTACTCGGTCAGTGTGAGGGCTACGGAGACCTGGAGGCCCGTCAGGAGCTTTTAGCCTTCTCTCTCACCCACTGTCCTCCAGACAACATTCATAGCCTCCTGGCTGCCTCCAGTGACCTACAGACTCAGGTCAGTCTTTATTTTCTTAGTGGGTTGACCATAATGGCTTTTAAAAAATAACTAAGCTTTCTTAGAATACAGTACAACCGGAACTGATACCAGTGTTTTGTACCAATGTACCATGTCATACAACTCAACAGACCCAGTCAGTGTATCATAATTAGTAGTGCTAATGAAATTAAACATGAGCAGAACATTGTTCAATTTTCAAATTTCAAGTAAGCCCAGTTCTAGTTACTTTTTAACTGAGACTGTTTACCTTTGGTTTGCTGTGATGAAGCTAATCAGGGGCAGCACGGTGGTGCAGTGGTTAGTTAGCACTGTTGCCTCACAGTTCCTGGTTCGAACCTCGGCTGGTGCCTTTCTTTCCATGTGGACTTTGCATGTTCTCCCCGTGTCTGCGTGGGTTCTCTCCGGGTACTTAACAGGTTAATTGGTGACTCTAAATTGTCCGTAGGTGTGAATGTGAGTGCCTGCCTCTCGTCCAAAGTCAGTTGGGATAGGCTGCAGCCCCACCGTGACCCTGATGAGGACAAGTGGTTACAGATAATGGATGGATGAAGCTAATCAGGACCTGTAGCTGTAGTTTCCAAGAAGAAGTGATGATTAGTTGATTCGCTAAAAGAAGCAGAGCAGTAGACAAATCAGTGGAACCTCAAGGAACTCAACAATAACCTTTCATATTAGCAAATACAGGCTTAGGGCTAAAAAATATTGGGTTAACGCAGCTAAGATCCCTCTTCAGAGGTGGAGATCCCGTAACAGGCTTCACAAGATGATAAAAAATTTAGGAAAGACATTTGCTCTACAAAAATTACGTTTGTTGTCTTTTTATTTTTCTCTAATGAAAAGGAATATTTTACATCGGAAGGCTTTTAAATTTTATTCAGATGAAACATGAAACGCCATCACTCTTTGGTTGAGCTTCTCACAGCGGATTGTGATATTCAGCCCGTGAAGTGACGAGTAGACTTTGCTGCGTTTTTAAGCGTCATGAGCCAAAAGCAGGAAACCGGTGCTGCAGATACATGAAGCTCTTAGGCTTTTAGTGCCAGTTCTCTCTTTCCCTTTAACTACTACTCTCTGAAATTTGTGACAAGTGAAGAGGTGGCCAACAAAAAAAAAAAAAAACTGACTCGAAAAAATAAAATCTTTTAAGAAACACAGTGAAAACTACCTCCTTTCACTTGATGCTTTTAGCCTTTCAATTAAACCAAATCTTTCTGTCCTCCAGGTGTTGTACCAGGCAGTTAACTATCAAATGGAGCCTGTTATTACCGAGAGTGGACGTGAGGCTGACGAGACAGACTCCGCAAAGGTTTGTGTGTGTGTGTGTGTGTTTCCATACGTAAACCTCCATGTTTCTTTACATTAAAGCCAGCGTCTGAGCTGTTTCTTATACTGCTCCTGTGTTAGGTGTGTCTCTCTCCTTTTGTTTGGTTTGTGTGTTTTCCTGTTGCTCCATATTTGATGAGGTGTAAATCTAGTGTTAAGGTTGCTCAGCTCCCTTGGTTTATTTATGCCTCCCCTTCTCCTCCCCTTCAGCACCGCCAGCTTTATGATGCCTTGAGTGGGTGTTAATGTTTCATGACTTGCATCGTATCCCCTTTGTGTGCGGATGGGCGCTCATTTGAAGCTGTCTGTTGTCATTTTATCGCCGTATTGATGTCCCTTCTCTCCTCAGCCGTGTATATTTAAGCCTTAGATGAGTGTGTGTGCACACTCCAGAGGTGCATTTATTTATCTGTGTGTTTGTGTTTTTTTTTTTTTTTTTAACAAACATCTTGAGTGTTTGGGTTCCTTTCATTTCCTGACCCTCAATCCCCTGCCAAATAAAGTATTGATGAAAGGCACTAAACGATTTGGCCCCGGCCCACTGGCTCTCTAAATTTGGTTTTGATTTCCTTTTCAATAGTGCAGTATCCGACATACCATGGAATCCGGTGGTGCGGCGTAGTTGCTGATTTCAACTGCCTCGTCTCGCCCTGTCCGTCCAAGCATGAAGGAGAAACAAGAGTGGTCACGAATAATGTGAAGAGCGTTTCTAGAGCCGGCGTTTATTCTAGATAGATTTCAGCCCTTGTTGATTTGGCGACACCTATGGCCCCAGAATTCTGGAGGCAGCTAAACAAACTGTTATCACTCTAATAAAGATGTTAGGCAATGATTGGCACTTGCCATCATTTCATGAACAGCCATGATCTGATTTTATGCTGCGCACAGCATGAGTCTGCACACAGTGTAAGTCAAAGTAGTTGGTTACCTCACTGAAAAGTTCCAGCCCGTCCCCTGCAGCACTTCATCTGACAGCTCGCTGTGGCTGCTCCTTCTTGTTCCATTAGTCCCAGCGATATTTCAGACCGATGCCAAAAAAATGACCATTGTCTTGTTACACAGATGCATTTTTTATGAGTGGCAGCAGTGTCAAGCTGACTATGACTACCCTATGACTGCTTCATAATAAAAGTCAACTCGTGTTTCGCCTTTTAATGTGAAGACGCAGGAGTAGGAAATGTTTGGTTTGCATTGGCAGTAACCTAAACGTTCACTGTGTTTCATTAGCGTGTAATCACCTGAAAACATGTTATGTTATGTTTTTATCACCTCAGAATGAGCTTATCCACAGATATAATCGGACAAAGTTAACACTGGCTCTAGAGAGGGACTTTGGTGTGTTTTGTGCCCGCTGACGTTTCTCATTCACACTGTGAAGGAGAGGGAGAGGCGACGGGGTTGCAATCAGCAACTACACCACTAGATGCCATTAAATCCTCCACGCTGATCCTTTGTTACAACATTTTATCCGGGAATGTCGGCACAGTCAGTAATCCACTTTGTAATCTTGCAAATATCGCAATACTTTCATCAACGCTGGATTTTCTTTAAGAAACATGCAATTGTGCTTTTGAGGAGTTTGGATTAATCCGTTGTGTAATGCTAGTCACTACAGCTAAAGAAAAACCTCAGCGTTCACCATCTTCATGTAATGGATCTGCCCAGACTTACTACTACACAACCGAGGTTCTGTACAAGGACCGGCTCTGTGTCTCATGCAGAGCTGGGAGGCTTTGTGCTGCCTGAACAGTAATTCCCTTACGCAACGCACAAACAAACCGACTAACATGAAGAGCCCTGCGCTTATTGAAGTGCTCCTCCCTAGTACCTAATAAAAAACAGAATACAACCATGTCTGATACCGCATTAATACTCAAGAGTCCTCAGTACAAAATGTGTTCTTTGGCTAATTTAGCAATACACATGTAGCAGTCGGAGAACTCCTCTGATGCTGCTTTTTCAGTTGCAAAAGAAAAAAACAAATGTTCCGAGGATCCAGTGGTAGTAATGCGGGATGATTTCAAGCCATAAAATTCTGTTAAAGTGGATATTACTGCTGACACACCAGACTCACACTCTTAAATAACGTGGCCATCATGTCATTTTTGTTCATCCTGTCACCTCTGTCACCTGCTTGGCCCCAGGCCTGTGCTCCCTCTGCGGGCTCCCCTGTGGGGACAGCAGGGGACCTGCTGCACAGAACTACAGCTAAGACCATGAAGGTGCTGACCACTACAGGACTGACCACAAAGGCCGTGCTGACCGCAGTGAGCGACCACCGCTGGTGGAAGGAATCCCTCAACTACCTCCGGCCACTGCAAGTAAGAACACTCTGACTGTTTTGTAAGTGATGTGATCTGTGGCGAAGCTGATGACAGTCAGGGGCAATAAAGTTCCCAGTGAATTAACTAACTAACTAACTTGTGGGTCTAAATGTGTGCAGTCTTTATGTGCTGTCTTGACTTCAATCAATATATGGATTTATAATTTGTGGATGCATAAACAGTGTGCTGTAAAAGGCATGATCAAGCAATAACAAAGCACTGGCTGCAGTATTTGCTTCATGCTTGTTTTTTTTAACTCTCGTCGGTTCCTGAGCTGCATGGCATGTGTGTGTTTGACTGTTTGTGCGCGAAAAGACACAGTTTCACGTCTGCCCCTGCCTCCCACACCTCACACACTCACAGACTTCCTCGTCTCAAAACAACTGATCAAGAGCTCATCTCTTGCATAATTAATTGGCCCGCCTGTTGAATATTTCAATATGTGGCGGCTTGCTGGCGGCTGGACCGGCTTGGTGGTTGCCGGGGCGGAGATTGATGGCGTCTCTGCTCTCAGCGATTTCAGGGGCGGTGGCGGCGGCGACTCGTGGTCGCCAAGTTTTTGTGGAGATGGGAAAATGCAGAGGATGTGAGCTGCAGGATAGAGAGAGATGACAGTGCTGTGGGCATGTTGTGAAAGTTTAATGATGTTTTGATGGCTCCTCAGGGTCACGGCGCAGGAGCCACCAGTCAGGAAGGGGCGTGTGAGAACTCCAACCTGGAGCGTCAAGGCTGTAGCCCCTTTTATCAGGAAGTCATTGATGATCCCTATGTAGACCTGGTGAGTGGCTTAAGACCAGCAGGCCTCGCGGCTCATTATTTTTTTTTCTTCATCTTTCTACATTACAGTTGTCCTTACTTCTCCTATTTTTGTTGTTTTACCTCAGGCCACCTTCTCAAATTACAACAAAAATGCCTGAGTAGGTTTATAACTTAAGGCATTTCATTTTTTTCTCCTATGACTTATAAATTCCTTCAAAAACAGTGTTATGACAAAATGAATATTGATTTCAGGCAAGTAACTTTAATGCCAAAAGCAATTTGGAAGTACTTTATGGTGAAAAGAAGGATAAACTTTAGAATGAGGGTATGATAACAGCGAACAAAATTGGAGATGTGGTTAAAAAAAAAAAAAAAAATATATATATATATATATATATATATATATATATATATATATAACACTAAAAGAAGATGTACTGTATGTATTAGATGGAGGAGGGGAGATGAATGTCATAAAAATCCCCCCCAAAAAAGGATATCGACAGAAGGAGTTATGGAAGTGGAAAAGAACAAAAGTAAGAAAAGGAGTAGTTTGACCTTTATGCCTAGAAAATGGTCGCCCTGGGCTATGACTGGGCTTTTTACTCAGAGACACAAATCATGTGGATAGCTAAAAGAGTGGACGCGAGGGGAAACGGAGAAGGCCGATACATCTCTCCTCATGACATTTTAATAGGCCTTTCCAAATCCCTTCCTCCGCTCCATCTCTAGCGTCCATCCATCTTCCATCATCCATCCACCAATAATGGCTCCCCACGTCCATCTGTCTATGAGCGGGCTGATCAATGCGATTGTTTTTTACCTTAACAGTTTCGATGAAGGAAGTGGGAAGGCAGGAGAGGCTGATTGAGAGAGAAAGAGAGACAAATGCAACAAGACAGAAAGATGGATGAAGCAAGGGCAGCGGAGACAGACAGGAAACGCCGTGTGCTGAAGCGATCGCTCTGAGGTCTGCGAGAGCGCAAACTTCATTGTTCACCTCCGACACTTGAGAAATAACTCAGTGTACGAGAATCCTATAAATGAATTATCACAAGGGCCCATGTTAAAAGGCTTTATTTGGCACCGAAGTTCATTTGTTTACTCTCCCATCGGTCTGACTCCCTGGGAATTAGGACGCTCTGTCACCTTAATCACATCTCCCTGTGTCATTTCTGATCTGCTCTCCTCACCGTTGGGATTCCCACAGCACAGCATTATGTACTTCTTTATCACTCTCTCTTCTCCGTTCTCTCCTTTAGAGTCAAGACGTGTATTCGTCCTACAAAGACGTGCCTCAGGAAAACTTTGCGGAGGTTTTGCTGAGGACCGGCAAACTGGCGGAGACCAAAACTGAAGGACAAACCCTTTTTCCGGCAACGGAAGGTACGCAAACAGAAAAGGCCTCCACATATGATGCATAGTCTGGACTCAACCATGTGGATAGTGTAGTGTGAGATGTCTGGATATTCAGCTTAACAGTGCCTATGTTTCAATTACGGAGTGGTAGCCCTCGACTCATTTTAGAAAGAAAGAATATCTGCCACATCAGTTGTCACTTGACGTACAGTTTGTGTCAGCTGTCGCGCAGCTTGAGCTCTTCCTCCAGGTGCCTGTTTTTAAATACTACTGGAGCGGTGTCTTAACATGGCGCAGCTATAGTCTCTGAGACTGTGCTGTGATCGAAATAACACTGAACTTTGCCGCAGAACAGACACACCATATTGTCTGCATCTTCATGCCATCTGCGGCTCCTCATTTTCTTTTTTTTTTTTTTTTATTTTTCCTTTTTTAGTCGCGCTTTCTCTGCTCATTGTAGAGTTGCACAGAGTAAGGCTGCCTTTCTCTTTATTTACACTTCCGATGACACTTCTTAACCACTGATTGATCCGTACTGAGCAGACAAAGATGCAAGAAGAAGAAGGAGTGATATAAACATGTAGTGTGAATTAATGCAACCAACAAGATTCATTTAAACACACGCTGCTGGCTCAGCTTTAGGGTGTAGCGCCAGAATGAATTGTGAATTTCACAGTAAGAGCTGCCTGTAGCTGCTTATTGGATCATTTGGAGCAATCAAGTCCCAACTATGCATATTATTTTCAGAAGCTTTTGTAATGCGGTTAAAGTATTTTGTGACTCATTGCTGGACTGATTTAGCAACCTCGACCGTAGCGAGCTGTACCTGAATTAATAAGTGCGTTTCTTCTTTTTTTTCAATGAAAAAACGAAAGCACTTAGAAAATCTTTTCTATGTGATAGATCGAGTGAGTGTTGTGTAACTCGAGCTGTTTCTTAATGCTCTAGTCTTAGTGAAGTTGTGATATTTGCCCTGCCCACTCCTCTCCTCATCTGTCTGGCCAGGGAGCCCGTTCGCGGTGGACGAGGGGACAACGCGGGAAGAATAGCCTCATATCGATTAATTAATGTATACGCACGTATCCCGCGGCAACAGTAAATAATGACGCGTCACCGAGAGAGATAGCATCAAGTCAAAACATCAAGGCCACGCTGCATGATGGATCGCAGCTGCTCGCCAAAATCGATGCCACTTCAAAAATAAAGAGCAAACGTGTCCGTGTGTGTGTGTCCGTACGTGTATGTATGTGTGTTTGAATATTAATACATGGAACCTGAAGGATGCGAGGCACACACTTTGACCATGCACACACACACACACACCTCTCTCACACACTCAATCCAAACTCCCTCACTTGCCGTCATTCAAATGAATATCTCTCTTCTTAAAAGTCACCTTCCCTTTGGAGCCGCCGCGGAGTGCGACGTGTCGAGAAAGAGAAAAGCCGGCTCGGACGGCATCGCGTCCGATAACAACCTTCGATTAATGACTCCCGTATCGGGCTGCCACGCCGAAAAAAAGAGACTAGAAGATGGCCTTTAAGAAAATAAATATATTGATTTTTCACCTGGTTTCAGATAAGGTGGAGGTAATTAATGATGACACAAGTGGGAAAGTGACTCAAAGGGATTGAGCTGAGTAAGATGGTGTGAAGACGCACACGCATGCACGCACATGCAACATGGAGTGCTGCCATTGGCATGTTAGTTGAGGCCATAATCAGTTGTTTTTCACACTGCCTGCACAGGTGATATAGTAATAAGTCACTGTCTCACCGTCCCGCTAACAATTTGCCCGATTTAGCTGACACAGGGAGCAGGAGTGTGTGTGTGTGTGTGTGTGTACAGTATGCGTGGACACACACAGAAAGAAAACAATCCCAACGCAGTCACTGCTCTGTGCGTCGTCTCTCGATCACTCTCCCTGTTTTGCACTCTCTCACAAGCAGAAATACTGTATGCTTTTAAGTCAGGGTTATCTATTCTGTGTGTGCGTGTGTGTGTGTGTGTGTGTGTGTGTTTACCCCTCTGGTAATTCCTGTCCCGATGGTATCAGTAGCTTTAGAGAGGCGTGTAATCAGCTCATTCTGAGGTGTAGCTCATTGAAACCCGGGGGGTAGGAGAGGAGGGGAGAGGAAAACGAGAAAAGGAGGAGGGTGGGCGCTCTGCTTAAGAGAGCTGTTATGGCTCTTTAAACCAGCGCATCACACACACACACACACACACACACACACACACACCAAATCTCCAGCTACACGTGTCAGGTATCGGCCCGTGTGTTCAGCAGTGTGCATTTTGTTCTACAGTATATGTCTCTTTCCCTTTGCCTCTGTTTCTCTCCCAGTGTCCACGCTCTACTTTTCTCTGTCTGTTCCATTTTGTCTTGGGCTCTTATCACCAACACAGGCTTTTGTTCTCCTTGGGTCTGAGACTACAAAGTGATTCTGTCTGCCTCTGCTTTTCTCTGCTCTCTCCCACTGTTTCCTCAGAGTGAGTGAGTGAGGGTTAGAGAGTGATTAAGTAAGGGAGTCTGTGTGTTTACAGTGTTTGGTATTCATCTGGTGAATAGAAGTAGTTTTAATCATAATCGAGCGTGTGAGTGTGTTCCCTCTTGTGGCCTTGAGGCCGGCAGCATTAAAAAAAAAAACTCCACATCCCAGCCCTAGGGAGACTAAAAAAACATGGACTTTGTCCCAATTCCATATTACATACTAAATGCTGCATGCGGGTTAAAGTCGGAGGTCAGAATTTCCCAGTTGAAATGTCCAACTTTTTGACCTCCAAGTGTTCCAGGTGCACAACATCAAATGTGAACAAAAAACATGCCTGACCGTCACAGGCTGATGTTTCTTTGGCAAGTGTACACACAGTTGAACTCTCAGTAGTGCAGCCTTACAGATATAAACAAAACAGAGGAGGAAAAATGACAGGGACTAAACTTTATGTTTTAGAACGCTTTTATACTTAGAAACATATCTAAATATCCCATTCAGTGACCTAATATGAATACCGTACTGCATATTGATTGAAAGAAGGGTGTGTGATGTCAAACAACTGCTTCTTCATGACATCGGTGTGGATGGATTTCTCGTAGGATGTTGAAAAGTACGTGTCAGACTGAGAAAAACACCGAACAAATGTAACACAAGTATACTCAAATCAGTCAGCATGCATAGTGAAAATGCTTTGATTGCACACCATTGTTCCGCAATCCAGTAAACAAAGGAAATGGAAGAGGGATTCACAGCTGCGGGTCATTTAAACTCGTTGCATATGTTGGTGATGCAGCTTGAGGAAATGTTTGGATGATTGCAGAAAACAGTTTTTGTTCCCTTTTGTGAGGTTTAATGCCGCATTCATTCATACAATGTCGGCAGAGCAGGAAGAACAGTCACGAAAATCAGCTAATTTAGTTTGAGCTAGAGCTAGTTAAGTTAATGGACCGCATTTTCCGTTTTAAATGTGCTGCGTTAAAATTGCGTTATTGTCGTATTCGTGCATTGAATTTGCATCGGATTTTCTTTAGTTTTTAGGTTTTGGAACCACTTTGCCACCAGTTTGTTGACATTTCTGCATTTTTCACAAAGCTGGAGGTGTGATATGATTCTGAATTACTACCTGAAGGCTCACACGAATGGTGTCTCATAATAACGGCCTGAAAGATATTGACTGAACATAGCACAACCGGCTGCAGCGTTCCAAGGTTGCAGTTTGATTTATGTCCATTGGCGCATATTGTATCATTTTACGTAGTACATTAATCTAAGTATGGTATGACAGTGAATATATATTTTGACAAAGCAATCTACTTACTAGCTTTGTTCCAGTCCTTTCAACCACAGTTTTCATCAGCACGTGACATTTATTTTCATTAGAGAGAGATAGACCTGGACCTAGATCTGCAAAAAGAAGAACTGCCGTGCCTCAGCAATATATTTTTATTATGGAATTGGGACACAAAAATAGATCTTTAATCAGAAATTGCTTAATCACAGCTGACCTGCTCGGCCACATCTGCGGTTCAAACGGACAAGCTGAAACCGGTTAAGCGCGGATCATTTTTGGATTCACATAATCAAACTCCTCTGCCTGTCGTTTCCGTCAGTATGCATAGGCTAATTTGGCATTCGGGGGATTCAACTTTAAAGTGCACTTAGATGAAGTTTGGACTCATCTGGAGAGCACTTATTAGAAGTGGGCATGTACTTACTTTTTGAATAATGAATGCTCTCTGTGCTGGAAACCAATACGCACACGCGCGTGTACGCGCGCCCACACAACCAGCCCGACATTTGTACACAACATATGCAAAACACACGCACGCAGACAGGCACACAATAGCCCAGCGAGGAGATGGACAGAATCCCAGAACTCAGGGGGGATTTTTTAATGATGCTTCTTGACTTTGTCTTTCCCCCCTTTTCTTCTCGGCTCCCTCTATTTTTACCTTCCCCTCTCTTTTGTCTGGCCCACAGAGAGGTGTATTCTGACAGGCACTGTCGTCTGTATTCAACAAACGTGGGGTGAGACTCATCCAAGAGGGGAGGGTTGGTTGTTAATCCTCTGTGCTTTAGTTAAAGTCTTTTTTTCCACCACCACCCCCTCCCTCTCTCTCTCCATCCCTCCATCCTTTTCCAGTTTTGCTGCAGCTGGCCAACGATGCATTTCCCAGGGACATGATGCTGGCTCTGTCCTACTTACTGGCCCTGCCTCAGGTAGGTGGACACAGTCTCACACACACATACACACAGAGCTTTATTTTAGACACACTTACAAAGAGTGTGGTTGTATTTTAGTGAAGTTTTCACAAATCGGAATGAGTCCATATCCTCTGTTGATCCCTTACCTTTCTCGATAAGGTACTGTGGACTGTGTGAATCATCACTGCGCCCCATCAAAGTCAGACCAGAGTAGCTAAATGACGTACAACAAAAGCAATATGTCACGCAATATGTGTCGTTTCACAAATAATTTCACATCTCGCTCGCTTCAATCAACAGCCACACGTTTCTATAAAGAATCTCAACTCAAAATATGTGGCTCCTGTTTACCTCTCAGCTGTCAGAGGAGCAGTCGGTGTACTTTGATGGCTAAGAAAACTAAATATTAGGCAGAGAGGTTTTCAAGCGAAGGTAATAAAATCCCTCATGAGCCTCCAGCGAAAACACTAAACTGCTGGAGAGGATGTTACATAGATTTCTTGAGGAGCTTGTTAACGGCACTCGGATTCGACATCTTGACGTTACTGACTGCACGAGCTTTGGGTTATTGGATATTGAACTCGTTATTTTGATTTTGAACTGCTTATTTTTCATCATTATGAACTGAACTATGAAAGACTGAGTGATTATTTTTCTTTCAGTGGACTAAATGTTGGAATAAAGGGAGTTTATTTGCATTTGCTCAATGTCTTTTTCTTTTTTTTTTTCCCACCACCAGTTTACATTCTTATTCATATCTTTACATCCATCCAATGCAGGTACTGGATGCCAACAGGTGTTTTGAGAAACAGTGTCACTCTGCCTTGTCGCTCCAGCTGGCTGCCTACTACTACTCCCTGCAGATCTACTCCCACCTCACGCCCTGCTTCAAGAACAAGAACCACACTCTCTACCAGGTCAGCACTGAACACCTGTTACGTGTGTGGGCGGTTGAGTGAATGGAGGGTCTCGGGTATATTATGCTGAGGTGGGAGGTGTCAGAGTTGCCATGCTCCTCCATCGTTCTTCTTATTCCCACTATAAAACAGACCTCAACGATGCTTGACAACAATGATGAATTCTTTATAGGAGATGCTTTTCTTAACCCCAAAACGCTGCGAATTCCCAACACAAATATCCAGATAAATTAAAAATGAAGAAAACAAGAAAAAAAGATACGATACGGACAACAAACAGCAGCCGTTTGTCACACAGATAAAGAATTAAATAGAAAAGCTGGAAGATTGATCTGTCTTGAGCAGATGGGTTTTGAAGAAGATGAAACCTAAGAGGCTAAGTACAGCCTGGGACTGCCGAAGAAAAACGCTGTGTCACCCAAGTCTGTTACAGGGCTGCTGGAGGAGCTAGCAGAGCGAGAGTGGGCAGGTATGGCTTCTGACAACATAACAAGGTAACAGGGGTTTGAACCGTGGATCCTTTCAAGCTTAAAAGTCAATGTGAGAGTGAGCAGGAGGGTCTTCATCAGAGAGGTGTTTGTTGCAATGCACAGAGCACTATCATGTAAATTTTGTAGATTGTGAAGTGAAGCGAAGGGGAGAGCGATATGATAATGCTAGCTCCTTCTGTCCATGTGTCGAGGAGTCCTTGAGCAAGACACTGACTGCAGATTGCTCCCCAATGGGCTGGCCAGCTCCTTCCACAGGCAGCCCTGCTGCTGTCAGTGTGTGAATGGGTGAATGAAAGGCACAAATTTTAAATTACTTTGCTGATTAAGGTAGGGGATCTTTTATACCACCCTTTAATTACTCTCTCAACATCAGATAATGACAAAGGAGTTTCTATTTATGGCATGAAGGACAAAAAATTGATTGTTTTAATGTGAATTTCAAATGAGCGCTGCTGACTGTAAGAGGACAGCAGCTGTTATCAGCGTTTTTCATTTAGTTAATGGATGGGTTTTCAGTTTTTTAACAAATGTGCAGCATTCAAATTTTGATTTCATTCAAAGCAGGTAGAAAAAGGCAGGAAAGAGCAATCATGTCTGGCTTTGTGGAAAGTACAAATGAATGTGGCAACTGCACTGAAACCCAGTCCATACTACGACTCAGCACAAACAAAATGTTTATTCAGAAAATCGTTTTACATCTAATAAGACATAAAACATATACGTTAACATGCTGCTTATATATAAGTTCAACTTCTTAACATCTACTTTCTATAATTTTTGCTTTCAAGTAGCATTTAAGTTGAAAAAAATCACATTTTTCCACATCATAACGTACTATATATTTGTGTTTCAGCTTTCCATTTAAGCTATATGTTTACTCTGAGTGAAATATTCAAACTCAAGATATCAACTGAAAATATTCTTTGTATTTTCCCTCTGACATATTTAGTAATTTGGAAACTTTTGGATCTCCAGTATAATTTAAAATAAAGTCGTACTGATTTCAAGTGTTCGATTTAGAGTGTTTGGCTGCACAGCATGACTTTGTCATGGCCACCCTGCCAGCAGCACAGTGGAATTGAAAAGGCTAAAGCCACACAATAATCCAATGATCCAAGTCATTGTAAATAAGTGTCATTTCTGTGTTGAGTTTCATTGTGTTGGAAATAGAATTAATCACATTTTTGGGTTCAAATGCTCACATGCTCATTGGCTTTTTAGATGGGGGCCATTGTTCGTGGCAAAGCGGGAATACAAAAGGCATTACAGTGATGTAAGAGGCAGAAAATGAACACAATCAGACATAATTGGACAGACTGGGAAATTAACACCCAGGTTGAAAATAACTATAATTATCCTGTTACTCATAAGAATAGTAATCCATTTATTTATATTTCAATCTAAACTCTGGACTGTGTCTACGCTTGTGTTTGTGAATGTCTTAGCACATGTGTTTGTGTTAATATGTGTTAATATGTCTTAATTATAGCAGGCGGACATTTTTGCATAATTGACTCTTAGATTCTTTGGTTAATATAAAATTTGACCATATGGAAATAGCTAATTAAATGTATTTGTCAGATGTGCTGCATATATTCTGAAACGGCACAAGCCAGGCCACTACTGTATGTTCATTTGGTCCTTACTAAGAACAAGCATATACGAGAGACAGAGAGAGAGAGAGAGAGAGAAGGGGAAGAAGAGGATAGTGGAGTGGCGGCAGGGTTTGTCATGGGGTGATTGGTGGAGAATAAGAGAAGAAATGGCTCTGACCTTTTCCTTGAGTGGACTGTGGCTCTCATGGGTTTCAGCCCAGTGGAAGAAGGGGTGGGGGGTGGGGGGCGAGGTAAAATGTTGAAATAAAAGAACGGAAGAGGGAAAGAGGCCAACGGAAGAAGTGGATAAGTGTGTCCCAGTTGACATTCAAGGTCAGGACTGTGCACAAAAAACACAACACGCTCTCTCGCTCGCTCGCACACACACACACACACTCCCACCCACACAAGTACACCGACGAGTTATACTCAACGCTGCGCACATAAATGCTCATCGCCACACAGTGACACACACTGACACACACATCTTCCCTGCATCCTAATGGTAGTAATCACTCCCCGAAACCTCCTGCTGCAAGTGAAGTTCAAGTCCATTAACTTAAAATATACACAGCTTTTCCTCCTCTGCTCTACACTTTGGCGGTCGTACCTTCATTTTTTTTTAGTTCATTTCTTCTTCTTTTTCCTTTTTTTTTTCTCTAATCTGTCATTTCCTTTTGAGTTTTTCCTCTTTAGTTTGTTCTACCAGAGTGTGTGCTTGTTATCGTTGTGTTCCAGGTCTTGCCTTCACTCAGCTCTTATTGATGAGGCAGTGGCAACTTTTACTCTAACGCTGATAGAAGCAAGAGGAAAGAAAACCATTAAACCCTTCTACCTTGATTTCTTCCTCCACACTCACCATTTCTTTTTCTTTTCTTTTTTTTTTTTTTTTTATTCTCTCCTCCAGAATGTGTCCCTGTCCTTTCCTTATGTTTTTTTTTTCCTCTGTCAGTTAACTTTAATGAATTGCTTTGTTGGCATGGTCTGTTTTCAAGCATCTCCATGCGTCTTCTTTCTGTCCACATTATGTTGCTCTTCCTGCTATCGTTCCTCCTTCTTTCTACACTCTGTTTAGGTTCCCTTTTTTCCCCCCAAAGGCCTGTCTCGCTCTTGTCAAATCTCGGGCCGCTCCGTCCACAATACTATCTTGACAGTGCATACTTTATACATTTCTCGCGTGCTTTTCTTAAGCTCTCTTGCTTCCTCTTATCTTTTAAGGGCACACATTGTACAGCGTGTGATATTTAATTTCAGATATGTATGACAGGGTGCGTTTATCAGAATTTCGTGCATGTGGTGCCGTGCATCGCAAATTAGTTTGGAAGGAGGAAAACATGTTATATACACAAGCATGTGTTTTTTATAGATTTCATGTGTGCGTGTAGCATTGTTTGTGTGCATACTTTTGTGTTTCTGTGTGTGTGCATGTGTCGGTATGTGTCAGAGTGTTGGATCTGTTTTTTTTTTATGCGACAGCGGGTGGTGTATTTGTGTGTGTTGCGGTGTTTCAAGCTGTCTCCAAGTGTTTCCCACTCTCCACTTGAAGAGCAGTAACACTGTGTCTCAATAACTCTCACACTCCTTCAGTTCTCTTGTCACTATCACATAATTTCATACCCAAGCAATAAGACACCAAACACTCAAGCCACTGAAGTCATTCAGTTGCAAATAGAAACACAACTCTCTGAGGGTTTACTCGTGCTGTTTGATATGTTTTTAAAGGCTCATTCAAAGCTTATTTCCTCTCTGTTCTGTAGATATGAGGGTTTTGGAAATGAAGCTGCCTGCAAAGAAAACATTAAAATTTCAGGTGAAGGAAAGACGTAATTAAAATTAAATTGACTTTTCAGACCCTGTTGTGTAGTCGCAAAACACAAAATTTAAACATTAAAAAGAAAACAATACATTTTACAGCCTATAAAAAAATCATGTTCAACCTCCCACAGTACAGTACATACATATTTATTAATGTCACGTATAATAACGCTCAGTGCTGCACCGCCTTATCTAATCAGCACATTCATACAAAAATATTTCTCATCACTTCTTGACATTTCTGCTAATAAACGTACGACTAGGAGTCTGAAGCCACATGCAATAACATCATCATAGCATCGTTGTTAGACACAGTTGCGCTGTTATCGGGGACATACAGCACATGAAACACTTGCGTACCTTTACCTCTAGGTTTCTAAGGATTTCAACGTTACACAAACAAACTGTGTACAGATCACATCTCAGTTAAATATGCAATATGTCTTTGTTTAAAATGCACCATGTAGTTAAGTCATTGATCCCTGAGGGAATCTTTTGAGTGACCCTCTTATGACCAGTTCAAGAGAGCACACATTTGTGTTTAGGATAAACACACAATGTGTTTGAAATAATCTGGGAACAGTTTCCTTATTTGCGACCTGCCTCATTATGATTTCATGCCTTTTTTTTGCAGGTGAGACTTGCCAGCATCGTAGCACTGTTGTCGCATTCTCACATCTCAGAAATCCTCTGGTGTGCGCGATGATGTCATAACCAATATAAACCGCCGTCAAAACTCTGAAAACGAGAACCAAGTTGTAATAAATTGAATTTAAAATCTTTTCCACCTCTCTTCCTATTTCGCCGTGATCCCTTAAATACTGTATACTGAAATATATACAGGGACATTACCAACATTTGTGGTTAAGCTGATTCAGTCACTTTTGTTCAGACAGTGGGAAATGAAGCCAGAGAGAGTCTCTCTCATACTTTAGTCCTTGCAGCAAGCAGCAATGCTCGTCTGTGAGCTCTAAAACCATTTGTTCTATTTCAGATATCGTCCATAAGTCTTTTTAAGTTGTCTTGCATTACTGGTTACAACCAGCATTCAGCTTTTTAACCTATTGAAGATTCTGTTGCCCACTATTGACTTTCAAGCTCTTTAACTGTTACCTTCCCATCCGATTACGGCTCCCAGGCATGACAGAGCAGCACCGGGCTCAATGACATGGAGGCTAGGTTTCCATTATTCCCCAAGGCATAATGAGCAGATTTCCACTTGCTTGCACTGAAAGTTTTCATTACACCCACTAAAGTGCTTGTTTGCCGAATAGCAGCGCTCTTTACCATAATTGTTCTGCTGGTGGTGTTTACACGATATTGCACAATAGCCCATGTTTATGTAAGTGTTAAGGTCTGATTACCTGTGCTTGTCGGTGTTTTTAATGCGCAAGTCTTTCCTTGATTATGTGTGTGAGCATCTATTTCCGTGCGCACGAATGTGTGTGTGTGAATGTGTGTGCTTAGCGTAATTGTGGCTGTGAGTGTGCAGCCACTGTACAGCAATGTGCTGAGCAAGGAGATTGAGATTTTTCACTCAACCATTTATCTTTGCCTGCAGTCGCCATTCTCTCACTGAATATTGATCATTCACACTCATGGTACACACACACACACACACACACACACACACAAACATTAAAGCATCCACAATAGTCCTAAAAACACAGAGCGTGACTTTGAGAATATGTCATGCAGAAAAACTGCTTAGCTCTTTGAACATCTCATTACAACATTTAGATTTATAATAAAAGCCCACACATCATCGTTAGCTGCTTTACCCTCAGTTCATACACTAATAGACGGAGTCGATGAATCGGAAAGAATATTTTCACCTTTTATTAAGTATATGAAGTATATATTATAAGTATATAAATGTGTTTTTTTTTTTATTCTGCCCGAAGGAGTGTTTTTTTCAGACTGCACAAACTTTACCCCCTTTCCTCACTAGATTGCATTAGAGATGAAAGAGTTTTCCTAATAGCATGAAAATCACTCAATAAAACATCACTTTCCTTACATCTATTGACATTTCGCATCGCCTGCGGTCATTGCAGATGTTTTTTCAAGTCATGGCCACAACAGGATTCAAGCTGTCGGTCACAGGAGCTGACCTTGGATGCGCCGGAACACTGCGACAGCTCCCTGTTGTCGAATTGACAGGAGTAATGAGCAAGGCAGAATAACTTCTCCATCATAGCAGCGAAAAGATTTCACCATCCTCTTTTTATCCAAATTTTGCACTTGTACAAATTGCACCCTTGTACCACAATCATTAGCAGTCTATATTTTACCCATGGGAGCCCTGTAGAGCGGTAGGAGCTGCAGAAAAGGGGCCTATTAGACAAATATGCACTCTAAATGCACTGTTGCAGCTGACTGGGAATGTTTCAGACTAAGTAGCCTGTAAACCTTTCAATAGATGCACTGGCTTGAACGTGCTAAGTTAATCCTTTCGCTCGTGTCTTTGCAATCTTCTTGGCAGGCTTGTATCTCTCGCTTGTGATCAGTCCCCTTCATGGCTTCGTGTTATGACCCCGCAGTGCAAGCGAGCCTGTTTATGGAGTGATTAGTCCTTTCAAACCGGTGCCCAGTCTCTTTTCCCCCTTGCGTTCCTCCTAATTATGTACGCGTACTGTATACACCATTTGTAGAATTAGTGCTAATGAGGCCACTGACTGTATAGCTAAGTGTTAGAGCATGGCGTAAACACAACTCATTAAGATCATTACTAGTTTACTCTCTCGAGATGGAAGGCATGTCTGTTTCTCTCTAACCTCCATGTGATCACACACACCACACAGAGACATAGAGAGTGTTTAGAAACTAGGTTAGCTGGAATAATTTTTAATGTATGTGTGTGGCATTTATGACCTGAGGATAACAAGCACACAGTAATATTAGCCTCGTATGGCTTTCGCTTTGCACAGTGGAGTCTTACGTTTGTAGATCTAGCGATGAACTGTGTTTACCGACAGCGATTTTCTAAAGAGTTTCTAAGCCGGCACTTACACAGTCGTGTCGGGTTTTTAATGCAGCGCCGCTTGAGAGATTGAAGGTCACGGGCATTCAGTGTTTGTTTTCAACCTTGCCCCTTTATGTGCAGATATTTCTCTGGATTCTCTGGATCTTTTAAAGATATTACAGATTGTCGATGGTGAAATCTATGAATTTCTTGAGGAACATTGTTCTTAAACTCTTCTGACTGTTTACCCATACCACATCGTTGCTTGTGAACGAAGATGCTGCTTTTATACCCAGTCATCATGCTCTCAAAATGTTGAGCATTCCACAGCTTTCACAGTCTTCTGTTGCCTCTTTTTGGAATGTGTTGCAGGCGTTAATTTCAGATTGAGTGTGTATTTACAAAAAACAAATGTCCCTGGGTGGGGAGGATTTGCAAATCATTGTATTCTGTTTTTGGAATATTAAGATTTAGTTAATCATGACAGAGTTACTATAAAAATATTTTATTTCACATATCTAACCCGACAGCTTTGGGGAAAAAGGCAAAGGGATTTTTTGATGGGTGCTGAATTGTGACTGATATATAATAACGTGGGAAATTAAGACTGAAAATGAGAGCAAGCATGGCTGAAGAGATTTGAGACGGAGACGTCAACTTATTTTTTATTTTCCATTCTTACACTGTTCCTCCTTAAGCAGCATCACAGGAGAAGAGAGGAGTACAGAGAAAAGAGCCTGTGGCAGTGGTGAAATATCTAAAGGGGAGTTGGAGAGAGCTGGCTTCCTCCCAGCTGTGTAACATCACACACCACCTTGTGCAATTATATTTTACATACAGTTTATACATTCTTCCCTTTGAAGAAAGCTTTTTAAGATACTTTGAAATTAAATAAGCAAGTAATTAGATAAGATGAAGACAAAAAACGCGGAGTCAGCGTTTATTTAATTTGAGGACTAATTGAGATCGCAAAGAATACTTATTAGAAAGAAGTTAGAGAGAAGATTTTTGGCAATTCAAGAAAGGCTTCTACTTAGGGAGGTAAGGGAGGATATAATAGCAGGATAGCCCAAAGGACAAAGTATTGTGGATGAGTGATGGAGAGAGTGAGAAAGAGAATGCAAACACTATTTCATCATGAAAGCCTTATTTCAATAAAACTCTTCAAACATCTGCCTGTCCATCACGGTTCCAGCAGACTTTCTTCTCTCTCTCTGTGATCTCCTTTGTGTGTCATTCTCCCTCGTCTGAAAATAGTGTCCAAAATAAAATGCCAGCATTAACAAATACCATCACTCTCCTCTCCTCTCCTCTCCTCTCCTCTCCTCTCCTCTCCTCTCCTCTCCACCCTCCTGTCCTGCTTTTGAACTGTGAATCTGCCACCACGGCTGCAGCCAAGGCCACATCTAAAGATGCGTACGCATACTGAAGGCAGGAAGACACACACAGACACACATACACACCTCTGTTTACAACCTCACACATTTACAGCAGCCATAATTACCTTATGCAAATAAGATCAACAAATAAACCGCCTCATCCTGCTGGGCGACAGCATATAAGATGCCAAAAAACAAATTCAGGAGTTCATTTAATTAGAACAGAGGTGATGAGAGAGATACAGCATTCACCTACCGTTCCCTGCACATGACACTCTCAATCATAGATGTGTATCCACCATTGAGTTCCCCAAAGGCCTAAATCAGAGTAGTAATTATGGTTCTTGGTACATTTACCCATATTTTCTTGGCTTGTAGGGAAAAAAGCCCATATTGAGTCGTCTCATCCAACTCTGCTGCAGCAGTCAATCTCTTCCTGGAAGCAAAATTATAGAAGTAAGGCCAGGATAGTTAATCGTACCTTTTCCTGACAATTTTTGAAAATTACAGCCATTTTTGAAAATAGCCTCATTAGTTTGTCACGGCAAAGCACCAAAGACCTGTGAAGTTTTAGATGCCATGCGGTACAGAATGTCTGAAGCTGAGCTTGCCGCATAGTTTAATGATAAGCCTTAAGGGCAGTCAGAATATGGTCAAACTTGGCTTAAACTGTGCAGAGCACCTCCTGTATTGCTCTATGGGTAAAGAGGTAGTCTGTAACATCCTGTTGTTCTCTATGGTGGACTTTATGTTATACCTACAGCATGCAGGTAAAATACCAGGTAAAGCTAACTTGGGAAAACACAAAAAAGTGCCATTTTATTTCAGAAACCTTCGATAAATGCACATTCCACTGAACACTAAGTGCTTTTCCATCAATTTTGTATGCCTTTTTTTGTTTGTTTTTTTAAACTTCCAAACAACCCCCACCAAAAATCCTTGAAATATCACAAAAAAGTTATGCTTCCCTTTATACTGATAAAAACAAAGTTTTCAGTCCAGGGTTGGAAGTGCCAGGTTTTATGTGGATGTTTCCTCAAATAGGACAAAACAGAGACAGTTGTGATGGTACCTCCTGAAAAACCTTGAACACCCTTGAACCTTGCACTTTGCAAAAAGATTTAGAGTGTCATTTTTTCAACTGGGCAAGTTGTTTCGAGTACAGATATAAAAGCATTTTGGCCATTAGCATGACTGGCCCAATAGAAACTGCGAGACTGCAAGCCACCTCCTCTGTCATAAGGCAAATACAAGAAACTCTATCTTGTTGGTTATTATTATCCCAGGTACATGTTTACATTGTATCAGAAAATGGTGCTGGAGATATCAATAGAATAAACAGGAACGAATAAAATAAATAAAAGCATGCTTTTTATTTATAAGCCTCTTGTTAAAGGTCCAGTGTGTAGGATTTTATGGCACCTAACGGCAAAGTTGCAGATTTCAATCAAATGAATAGCCTCCCACGCCACGTTGTCTTCTTCCAAAATGTAGGAAAAACTCAAAGTTGTAGTTTGTCTGTTCTGGGCTCCTGTAGGAAAATGGTAGTTCAAAATGGCGGACACCATGGAAGAGGACCCGCTCTCACTGTAGAGCTCGTTTTAAGACAATGAAAACACAATGATTCTTATACTAGTGATTATACACTAATGAAAACATACTAATGAATATTATATTCAATTCAAAGAAATACACCCAAATCTTGCACACTGGACCTTTAAGCATAGCATCATGTTTACAGTATGTAAGTGGAGCAAGTTTAAAAATTAGTAAGCTGGCATGAATTCTTAAAGGTTTAAGTGAATATATCAGTAGTTAATATATTCACATCCCTACAGCAAAAGGACAGCAAGTCCAGTTTTTATTTTTATTTTATTCACAGTCGTTTGCATGATAATTCTCAAGATTACCATTTTAGCACAATGTCCGCTTCATATCCTTTTCCCCCTGTGAGGCTACGAGCGTGAAATAACACATTCAGCAGCAGTTTGTGTGTAAAAGTGAGAATTATCCTTCTTTTCATAGGCTGACCCAAAGGAGCTGATTCGATTGGTCACACAGCATGTGTCCGCATATTCAGATTGGCCGGAGGAGCTGCAGAAGTTAATCAACCAGCTACACATGTACAACGAGCGTCTGACGGACTTTACCCAGGCCCAGGTGTTACAGGGGCTGGGCCGCGGAGTGGATGTCCAGCGCTTCAGCTCCGACTCCGACTACAAGAAGGAAACCATCCTTGGCCTCACAGAGTAAGTGGGGCGGAGACTGAAAGGATTCTGCTGTCAATGCCAAGTTTCTTAACTGAATGAATAAACTTTGAATTCAGTTATCTGATGGAAATGTAGTTAGATATAATCATAAATACAGTGGGTTTGTAATGTAGTCAATAGGAGTGCATATGAGTGGGAGTGATGGCTCTTTCGGCTTCAATGCGATTGAATCTGATCATTATTTTTCTCCTCTCTGCATGTGTGTCCATTTGCGTTTAGGACACTGGATGACAGTGTGTACAAAATTGCTCTGTCTCTGGCGAAGCGCTACAGTGTTCCTCTGTGGGAGGTCTACATGACTCACCTCGAGTTCCTCTTTACAGATAGCGGGTATGTGCACAAACACACAAATATGAACATGCCGTAACCTCTCCCCGAGCATTTTTCAGCTGATGTTACTCATCTGTGCATTTGAAATGCCCCCTGAAATGCATGGTGTTGCTCCTGTTGGTGCATAGTTATGTATTCCCACACCTAGTAAGTTTAGTCTGTGCACACGTCCTTGTTTCTCTTGTATTTAAAGTTCTGAAAAGTAAAAATATATATCTAAAAAAACTCGCCTACATAAAAAGCATACTTGGAACACCCTCGGAGTAAATCAAACATGTTGTGATTTTTTTATTTTTTTTTTGTCAGTGGGAGAGAGGACATGAGTGTGTCAGAGTCTATTTCCATAATTTATTTGCTCTCTGACTTCATAGCTGGGGATCTGACTAGCTCTGCACCTTGCCTTGTTTTAATAGAATGCCTTTTCAGCAGTTGAGATGCGTGTGAGCGTGTGCGAATGTGTGTGGATCTGTGATAAATATCCCCTGTCACATTCTGATATAAGGAAATGGTTTATAGACCCCACTTAACGATAAATTACAACCTATACCTTCTTCAAACCTCAGCCGCAGCTTCTGTGTGTGTGTGTGTGAGAGAGAGTTTCTACCAAAACCTCAAGATCATGACAAATGCATGAAGAATATTCATGCTATAATCTTGTCTAGAAGCATCTGCAATATGCATATTGATTTAACGGATGGATGGATCCATGAATACAGCAGATGCGGGGGAAACTTAAAAGAAAAGATGCATGCAGACAGAAGCACAGGTTCATGATGAAGTTTAGTCTTTTATTGACCCCGGTAGGGAAATACGTTCTCTGCATTTCACTTATCTTAACAGTTTTTTAGCAGCCAGCCACAGTACAGTGCCCTGGGATCAAGTCCAGCTCTGAGGCCAGTACTTGGGTTAAAGGCAATAACAAGAGTCTTCCTAATGCATTGCATTTGTTTTACATTAATTTGGCACAGACATTTATCTAAAGCGGCGTACAATAAGTGCATTCAAGCTCAAATGTTATTAAATTTGGAAGTGTAGCCCTCCAAATAAATGCATGTTAGAGAGCCTGCGGTGAAAGGCGGTGACTCTGATGTCCTGACTTCAGTGGGGAGTTCACTCCACCGATGTAGGGCCAGAACAGAGAAGAACCTCGACTGAGATGTGAGACTGCAACATTCCCTGAGTGACCAGAGGGCCAAACATCCAGAGGTAACAGGAGTGCAGTGGTCAGGATGGAGCGTACGGTTTGACCATAGCTTGGAGAGAGAAAAGAGCTTTTTTTTTATTTTACTGCTCTGTAACCCAGCACCAGCGTCTTGAACTGGATGCAAGCAGGAACAAGGAGTCAGCATAGTGAAAGAAGTGGGAGGAGTAATGCTGGAGAACATTCGGGTAGTTGAACACCAGGTGGGCATCTTGGGCTACCTTCAGAGGTCCGATGGTAGAGGCAGTAGTCCAGGTCGGAGATGAGCACCTGGGCAACCTCCCTCCTCCCTAGCGAGGAAGGGGGCAAATCTTCTTGAAGTTGTGTAAGAGATAGCTACTGCTATCATCATCCAGAGTTACCTAGCAAACTTGCTGCACAAGTTCTTTACTCACAAAAGTTGGGGATATTTGACTTTTGGGTGAAATTTATGGAAAATGTAAAAAGTTCATGCTACAGTGATATTATATCATGAAAGTAGGGCATTTAAGTAGAAGTAGTAGTAAACTATTAGTACACAAGTTCACCAAAGTTCTGGTGCCACTGTAGAGATCCGCATCTCCTGAAATGTATGCGCATATGGTAATAATATGTTTAAAGGCTGACAAATGGAAAAATGCATAAATGTATTTCAGGTCAAACGAGTAGAGAGAGCAGCGCTAAGTGTTACTAAAAAAAAAAAAACAGTATGTGGAGAAAGGTCGTTGGGTAGAGAAATACCCACAGAATCGGCGCGTGCTGGGAGGGACGGGGGAGGGAAGGACAGGCCAGATGAAGGAGCAGGAAGAGATGGATGGGAGAGCCAGAGTGTCCCTGAGACAGTCCTATTAACACAGACTGAATGCTTTAGAGGAATCAATGCGCTGCTAAACACCACCACCGTCAGCTGTTCTCTCTGCGTGTAGGTCTTTGTAGATGTACTCAGGGGCTCTTTAGGGACATGAATGTCAGCCAGCTTTATTGACATTTTAATGACAACTATTAAACCATTTAAATGACTTTTCCAAAAACAGAAAGGGTGTTGATGGATTACTCAGAAACCACCTGCCGGTTCAGTAGTACTCCAACGCTGGATACACAATACAGTCGAAAACTCACCCATCCATGATTTTTTTTTTTTTTGTATATTTTCTCCAAATTGATGTTGTTTTAGTTGAAGTTAACTCGATGTCCTGCGAGACAAAATACTGGCAAATAGTTCCGCCAAAATATCCGAAACTATTTGTTGCTTGTACCGAACACTGCTGATACCTGCTTGTTTTGCTGGATTTATCATTGTAGGTCTTCGTGTTTGGATTTGGGTTGATGAATAAAAGGATGAATGAATGGATCTCGGATTACTTAAGGCAGGGTACACACATGTCGCATCTCTAAGCTCCTCGTTTCAGTTACTACCTGCTGCCAGCAGCTGCTGACCGGTTTTCTGCAGCACAGTGTTTTCAACCATGCTGGGAAATAAATAGTAATTTGTGGCACCTTCCTTCCTTTTCTGACTCATCCTCAAGATGTGTTTTGCTTTGAGCCTAATGAGGAATCCTCAGAGACGGAGAAGGCAGCTTTGAATTCTGTGACAGCTTTTTCCAATTGTACATCTGGTGACCTCATCTGGAAAATAAAAGTTCAAATCATATCAGAACTGTGCAATGTTAGACAGTACACAGTCGTCACGTTTTGGCTTCCCTGCTAAGGCTCTTTTCGTGATTCTGATTCTGCGATTACTGCAGTGCGAGAATCCAAATGCTGGCCGTGAAGACCCCTCAAGTAAACTGAGCTTTTAGAAAACCCTGAACCCACTTTGCTCTGTCTGCACCAGGCACTTGCCACTTCAACCTTCCCAGGACCTTGTGGCATGCAAATTATATCATTACTTTAAGAACTGCAGTCACCCCCGCCACAGCAAAGTTCCCTCTCTTCTCCCTGTCACTGCAGTTTCACCTCAGCTGTTTTATTTCTTAAAGGGTTTGTTCTTTCCTGTCATGTTGCATATTCTGTATTTTGATTTGCTTTTAGCAAAATGTGAGTTATTAGGAATCACTGTTGATTTTCTTTATCACGGAATTTCTATAAACAAGAAGACTTATTGGCATGCAGTATGCACTGGGATGTTGATGTGCCACAAACTGTCATCTGAGTAAAAATACATGCTGTTTGCAGCACACTGTTCTAGATATACTACATTCAATTATCTCAAATATTCTCTCGCATTAATTTACTGCTAGCACGTATCTTGCTGTGTGTTCATTTGAGTGTGCTTGGCATGCTGATGAGCTCTCCTGCTAGAATATAAAAAAAAAAAAAGTACATTTGTGGCATTCAGTGCGAATGTGGATCATGCTGTTGCCAGACACAGGTTAGTGTTAGCACACTCTCTGTTCAGTTAAAGTTGTTTTGTGCTGATATTTTGGGATTATTGACGCGCTGTCCAGATAAAGTCTGCAAGCTATGAGCCTGGAGCATGACCATGACCTGGAGCACGACTCAAAGCATGCTCCTCTGAGTCGTGTGAGTACCAGGGAGAGCAGATAAAATACAAGAATTGTAAAAGTTGTACAAATACAACTGCATAACCTTTGATTCAGTCATACAAAAAGTATTTCTTACCGGGCTATTTTAGACCGGACCTGTATGGCACATTGGCAATCAGGTTTGACAGGTCAAACACAGTAGTCGCTCCATTTGTGCAACTAGATTCCAATTTAACCTGCTGTTTCTAACTGACACATGCCACTGTCGACTGCCTGTACTGCTTTTTCCTCTGCCATCTCAGCCTCTTTTGTGTGTTATACAAACATATCTTTGTATAACCCATTTTTGGGGAATTTTATGCTGTATGTTTCAAATAAAATCCCTTTCTGGTCTGAAATGGAACATGGAATTTAAAATAATATTCAGTACTTCTTGACCAAAGTCCTGCAGACCTAATGGCATGTCCATCAGCCTTGGCTGTGCTTTGTGTTTTGCGCTAATTAGCATAATGTTAGCATTTAGCTCCAACCACCTCTGTGCCTAAGTACAGCCACAGAGAGCTGCTAGCTTTAAAATTCTGGCAACCAGCAACTTCTAATGACAAACCCATAGACAACTGTCGGCTTTTTAGAGACTTTAGCTCATTGTTATTATGGCACACTTTACTGTTTCCTTTCACTCTCTCGTTAGCATTGTTTGTAGACGTAGCAGGCAGCTTTCAGTAGAAAATCTCTGGTAAACCAGTGAACTCGACATGTCTAGGACCAAATGGAAAAGTTAGACGCTTGCTGGTGAACAAAGTGGAGTATTTAATTGCTAAAGAGCCAGACCAATAAATGCTAATGGTGCTCTATATCAGCTGGATGTGTAAATAGGCAGCTGGAATTCAGCGTACTAATTTAAAAGGTGACAAGGTGTCATTTTGGCTTCACAGCTTCTTTCCTGTGTCCCCATGTGGCCTGAAAATCTGTTATTACAGTATGTGTGTATGAAGTTATGTCTTCTTTATTTATGAAATTGCTCATACATTACTTACTACAAAAAATTATGCTTTGAATGTAGGGCTTTGTTATGCATAGCGTATATTGTGTAACTCTTTCCTAGGGATTAAGTGTCTGTGTTTGCAGATGGTGTATGAGGACTTGGTGTTGCATGTTTGGTATGTGTGTAAGTGTGTGATAGGCAGAGAAATATTGCCTCACACAATAAAAAAAAAGTGAATAAGCTACATGTCTCTCACTATCCTCTAGAAAAAGAGTGCCATTGTCCCGCACTAAACTCTACAGTACAAAAACACTTTTACGACCCCCTACTGGACAGTAATTTGTAAACAAATTAGCAGCCCAGCTCGTAAAAAAGCAGAAGAAAATGCAGCTTGCATAAATCCAGACAACAATGATGTGCTGCATAATCATCACTGCTCCGCCAAAGCCCCCCTAGTGTTTAATTCTGGCTGTCAGATTATCATGGCAATTAAATATGCCTCTGAATTTAAGAATACTAGAAGCTTATATTTGTTTGGACATGGTGGAAGAGGCAACAAACAGAATACGATAATGTAAGACAGGGAAGGAGGGAGGAATGAGACAGGATAGGATAAAAAAAAAAAAAATAGAAATACTCCACCGGATTAAATCGGTTGCTTGCTCCGGCTTTTGAAATGAACAAGAGGAGATTGTAATGAGAAGCTCTTGATGTCGCAGCCACACGAGCACAACAGAGATAGAGTGCGAAATTGTGTTGTGTACAGAGGGAACTACCAAGCGAGCTGCGGTAGACTAGTTATAAAAATCCAGGGTGGACAAAGAGATGCTGAAACCTGTGCAGAGAAGAGAGGGAAGGTGCTCACAACATTAGCAAAGAGGAGGCACTAAACACTTGTCACTGGGTGGAGAAGAAAGACAAAGAGGAGATGACAACCTGGTTTTGAATAACTACAGTAGCTCACACGCATAGATACTGGGCACAATCCACCAATCACAGCTGTCTGTGTGTCTCCCTGTGTGTGTTACTGCCAAGAAAAACTCTTAACTCCCTTCAAACAGTCCCTACCTGGACAGGTTATTGTTTCCTTTGCCATTGTTCTCAGTGCTTTCAGTCGCTTTGGAGCTAACGTGATTAAATAGTGAAACCTCAGACTTTGATTGGGGCCCGCGAGTGTGTGCGCGCTCTTAGGAGCGAGACAAGAGGAAAAGTGACTGAGGATCTTTACTTAGAATTACTGGTTCTGTTGACGGCAGTCTTATTTGAGCCCCTGTTGTGAGGATGATTAGTGTTATTTACATTATTGAGCTTATTGTCAGCTGCCTGAACACTGCTGCCGCCGTCTATATTTTTTTCATTAGTGAAAGCCTCCCAGCTAGCTCTGATGGAGCGCCCAGAGGAAACATCTTCCTCTTTGATGTTGTCCCGTTCCAGCAGATAAACAGACTTGCTCTCACACTAACACAGCCACAGATTGCCCAGAGCCCCTCTTCGACTACCAGCAACCAGCTTTCCTTCGCCTATGCCTTTTCAGTCTTTGTATCTTTCCTTGTTTAACCTTTGTTTGCATCTCTCTGAGGTTTTCCTCTACCGATTCTCCTCTCTCCGGTGTTTTGCTTGTGTTCTTTTCACTTGTCCTCTCATTCTTCAGACCACCTGCTGCTGTTGCCTTTGAGTTTCGTGGTAAAACATGTTATTTTTTGAAAAGAAAAGCAGTGCACAAGTTGTGCGCAACTTGAACAAATTGCTCAATAGGTTTCCACACAGATTTTTTTTTTCCCCACATCACGTTCGTTCTTTTTATCTCTTCTGTCTGTCTTCCCCTTTTACAACAATTTATCCCAGTTCTGCCTGTTTTTATGTTCGCCGCTGACCAAGTTAAATGTATCCTCAGTAGTATAGTTTAAAACCCTCATCTGTATCTTTGGTGATAAGCCTGTAAATACTAATTTGCAACCCAATAGTCTCCAGTGTTGGTTGTCTTCCTCCCTTGATTTCTTTTTTGTTTTTTGATGAAATTTGGGTGTTTTTTTTTGTTAGTATTGCTGTTTTTCTCTTATCTTTTTCAGGCATGGTGGCTACTGCGCCTCATGTGAACATCTTAGATCTTAATTTCTTTTGTTTTTTTTTTCTCCCTAAACTAACCGCTGTTTCTGATGGCAGAAACTTACTGTAAAATGTTTCACATCCCGTGTATCAATGGATATTTCCCTTAGAGTAGACATATCTCACTCAGCAGGCGTTTAACACAGCTAAAGTGAAAGCTTTGAACTTGGGATGTGGATTATTGTTGTGTGTTTACATTGCCGTGAAAACTTTATGGATTATTGTAAGGATTATTTTAATTGCTGGTGACAGTTTTATTCTCTTCTCATGATTTCCCTTTCCTCCTCTTCATACAGTCTTTCCACCAAGGATATTGAAACCAGGAGTGAGTCCCTCAGTCTGTTTGACACTTTGAAGTGTGACCCTCAGGCCTTTTACAGTCACATGACCAAGTATGTACTTCCCACTGTGGAGGGAACCGACCAGAGTCGCCTGCTCTACTACTACACCTTGCTAGACGCTGCAGGCTGTGAGCCTTACGTCACCACCACCATCAAGCCAGACTCCCACGTTAAACTGCTAAAGAAGCTTCGAGCAGTCGCCAACGGTAAGGCAGTTTTTTTTTTCTCCATCATTGTAATGATGGAACAACTACTGCATAGCTAGTTGCTTTTTTACAGGAAAGAAGGACAAAAGGTTGTTTAAAGACCCGGTTTTTATTACCTTAGAATGACCCTTTTATATCTACAGAGGAAGCGGGTCTTCTTCTGCGGAGTCTGCCATTTTGAACCGCCATCTTTAAAAAAAACACAGCGGACAAACCAAACACGGACTCTAGATAGGACCTTTTCTGTTTTTTGCGAGTTTCACGTCCACCATAGTTTATTATTTTATTTTAACGGGAGGATAAGGCGAGTGGTATTCAGTCAGTTACTATCTGCAACTTCACCACTAGATGCCACTGCATCCTACACACTGCACCTTTTAAATGTAACCACTTGAACCAATGGATGCAACTCAAGCATCTGGCAGGTTCAGTCAGATTCAAAACATTTCACTTCAACCGGCTGAGATAGTCTTTGTGATGAATATTCATCTTGTTCGATCATCTCTGCAGGACGTATATTTCATGAATAAAGATTAATTTGGTTGCAGTTGACAATTTGTAACGCTAATTTTAGTACAGAATTGACAAAAGTACCCATTTGCCAATCAGTGAATGCTGTTTCTGATATTTGAAGGGTTAATGCACTTCTGTTCTTTGTGGAAATTCAGCCCCAAGCCTTCAATGTCAAGAAATCAAGTCCAGTGTTGAAGACTTGAACATAATCCCTCTTGACAAGATTGATGACTCACATCCATTTCTTCTAGCCGGTAGATAAGCTCAAGTCACTGTCATGTAGAATCTAATGTTGAAAAATAAATGTTTGTCAGATTTCTGGCCTCAGATAAACCTCACAAAATCCTTCTATTTCTCTGTAGGTGACAAATCAAATACCCCCAATGACAAACCTATACTTCAAATGTACACATATTATCCCGACCTTATCTTGTCCTTTGATATTATTTGCTTTCTCCATCTCTCCACCAGCTCTCATGTTAGTTTTCAAAATTGAAGTTAACAGGATTGAAGCTAAAACAGCTGCCCACAATCCAGATCTTTATTAGTTGTCAATCTACCTAACACACCAAGCTCCTGAGGCAGCAACTACATCGCAGTAAAGGTGCTGTTTCCACTTAGATTCTGTGGCAGCACCCTCTCCAAGGACGTCATGTCCAGGTTGTAGTGTGTCACCGGTTCAGCGGTCCGGCTAGAGCGCTCAAACTTTGTTGTGTACGGGTGGAGGTGGTGTCACTTCTCGATGAAGTTCAGTAAAGGTCAGCCAGGTGTCAGCTGTGTTTTCACGCCTCACTTCCTCCCTCTTCTCCTGATAACACTGCAGATTTTACCGGTGACACGTCTCTGTTTAACACACATACACACACCTTTTGAGTCATCCACATAAGGACTTCAATGCACTTCTACTAAAAACCCACAATGCCACGGCTATATTTTGGATTTTGCCTTTGCCAACACACAATTACCACATTATTATTATCACAACTGCTTGCAAAGCAACTACTCAAAATTACTTGTAATTTGTGAAAGAGTAGGGTAATTTCAGACAGTGCAGGTTACTTTTGGAACCATCACTTTTGCCAGCTTTAATGACTGCTGGCAGATTTCATCGGCTGTAGCTAACTAATAACACTAACCTTATCTCTGAGTTTTCTTAATGTCTACAGCTGACTATATACTTATTATTATTATTATTATAAGATTATAACCCTGTAATACAGGTCTCAAATATGCACTTGTACATGTACATGATATCACGTTAACATGATTGAGACTAAATTGAATCTCCAGGGCAAATAGCGCATCCGCACAAGCTGAAAATGATCCGCAGAACAGCACCGTTCTTCAGATAACACTATCTCAGTTAATGTTGGCTGAGGTTGTTGGGTGTTATCTTCCCTAGATCCAGTAAAGAGCATAGTGGCCAGCATTAACCTAAACTCTGATAACAAGTCTTATTGAATAATATATTACTGAAATGTGGAGTTAGGGGTAACAGTTTTTCACCGGTTTTCCGTCCAGGATTTTGTGGGCGGTCCTAAAGGGTGGCTCGATGACACGCTGAGGCCACCCTGAGCATACCCCTGCACCCCTAGCAGAGAGATAGAGATTAATGTCGCTCAGAGTGTTCCAAAGTTACAGTAGTCATGTCATTTTTGGAACTCATCTGCTATGTTTCAGTCGCCTTAAAATGGCTGCATTCAGCGGACACGACCCCACAATATTCTTACTCTTATTCTTACTATACGCTGACTTTAATGTGCTCCTGGGACTGGGATGTCAAGCTTGAATTCTCTTGTATGAAGCAAGCTAGTGAGCACATGCCAACACTTACAGCTTACCTCAGAGCAGATACACACTGCTGTATGGTTTAGATACACTTTTGACTTTCATCTCATGTTGTGTAGATTGATTTATCCTCTGCTCTTGATCACTTTGCGCTTCCATTTGACCAAATATCTGACCATCCATTTTCTGTAACCGCTCATCGATATCAGGGTCATGGAAGGCTAGTGGGGTACACCCTGGACAAGTCCAGAGTTCATCACCGGGTTGAAACACAGAGACAACCATTCACACTCACATTCACACCTACAGGCAATTTCTTGTAACTAATTAACCTATTGAGTTCATGTGTTTGGACTGTGGGAGGAAGCTGGCCTAGAGAGAACCCCCGCACACATGGAGGTATAACATGCAAACTCGTTGAACATGCGGTGAGGCGACAGTGCTAACCACTACACCACAGTGTCTGATGTAACGTACAGCACGAAGGAACAGAGAGACTTTCTTCCAAGTCAGTCTGACAAACATCAAATTGAACAATTCTATCACAGAAACAGCAACTGCAGCACAAAGTAAGCTAGTGAGATAGCTTAGTTTAGGTTAAGCAAACTGTCAGTTCGATACACATTAACATTCACACATAGAGTATATACATGCATACTTCATCACAGGGAGTAGTACTCATGTTCTGGCACATATACAAACTCTGTATGTCTCCTTCACACACACTGTTGAAACCGAACCCACACATTCACACTCTTGTCGCAAAATTGACACACAGGCTGTTGCGGTGTCTCCAGGGCCACCAACTTTCAACACACACGCACACTCCAAATTACTCACTCTTAGTCCTGAACAAACATACACAAACATAGACACACTTACGAGGCATTCAGACAGCGTAGAGACAGGTGGTGTGTGTCCAATATTTATCACAATTCCAGACACCGTACCAGGTGACTGTCTGAGTGGGCTCTCCTGAGGAAGGGGACGAGATGCTGCTGGGGTGGAAGAGACGTAGAGGAGAGTGAGGAGTACGTGGGGCAGGAGATAGACGGAAAGAGAGTACATGTGTAAGTGCATGTAACTCTTATCAGCAGTTTAAGTGTCCGTCGGGGCCTGTCTGAAAATATTGTATGCGTGTGTGTGTGTGTGTGTGTGTGTGTGCGGGATTCCGAGCAGCATTGACAGAGCCCTCCCCACAGGCAGACCAGTGTTAAATATTTAAAGCCCAGACAGGCTGTGGTGTTGCCACAGTAATGTGTCTGTCTGATAGTGCTGGAGACCAAGAGCACGCCATTCGCTGTCACACACACACAGAGAGTGCTGCAGTGGTAGAGGATTTGATGCACACAGACAGATCCACAGACAAACTCTACACCTTTGCATGCAGACTAAGTCAGACAGAATCACTTTCACACACATACACACACACACTGTGCATTTCTCTTTCGGTCATGTAATGGAGTATTGAACAACCTCTGCATATCAAATCACAATTTAATTATCCTGCATGGTTTACACGCACCATATGTGAACACAGCAGTATAGTCTGTACTGTATACAGTACATAGCATGAAGTGCCTTCAACTAGACTTCTCTTTTGTAAAGTGCCACTTTCTGAATAGTGAAGTGAAGGTTGAATGCTAGGCGTCTCAATGCAGTGCTACATTTTGACTTGGCAGGTAAATATGTATATATGCACACTGTATACACAATTCATGCATAAATGTTTTTATGGTTTTACCGTACATGTCATGTCTGAGTATATTAAAGAGTCGTAAACATTTGTGTGATATATTCCACAAACATAAAAGCTGGCCTCATATAAGGGTTTGCTTTTTTTATTCATGGTAATACCGTGTTGAGCTTTTGAATAAATCGCTTTAGAAAGCGTTTAATATGTCAGACAGCTTCACAGATTTCACGCCGTAATCATAAAAACCAAGGCAAAGTGCTACAGGAGGTCATGTGAACAAGGACCATGCCTCCAAGTGTACTTCCTCGCGCTGTGCACTGTGAGTTGGGTGAAGTGGAAATCGCACCATTTAGATGTATTCGTTATTATTTTAATGTCAAAAATATATTATACAAATGTCAGCATACATTTAACTCTAATCAAGTCATCTTACCGGGAATCCTGGTAGCTCACCTGTTTACAAAAGCTGAGTGAAGACAGCGGTTCCAACCTGCAGCCCTTCGCTGCATTTCATCTTGCAGTCACTCTTCAGCTGCTACTATCTACTAAAAGCCCCCAAAATAATCTTTAAAAGGTATTCCTTCTGAATAATAAACTTTCTCTCTTGCAGGTTTGAACTACCGTAAGCTGACAGATGAATCCTTGGATCCACTTGCCACTCTGCAACCAGTCCTAACCAGTCAGAACGTCCTGTCCATCTCCAAACTCGCCAATCGGCTGCCGGTGCCCGGTGGTGGAGGCGCAACAGTCTCTCCCAGTGCGGTCCACGCAGTGTGGCTACAGAAGCTGTTTTGGAAAGGAGACCCCCAGTTGCTGAAGAGACCCCCACAGAACGACCAGGACTACCTTCACGCATACGACACCTGCGTCAAATACCTAGACAGGCTGGTCCCTGCTGATGCTGTCCGCTTCCTGGACAGCATCACCTTCTCGCCTGATGCAGCTGAACATGTAAGCGCGTACAGTAGAGATGTTTTTACCGTACATTTTTTTAACTCTAGCCATGTTTAACATATGAATTACCGTGTAGCAGACAGAACAGAGGAAAAAGTAGTATGACACAGTACAGTGTGAAGGAGGCTCTATTTTCTATAGCCGTCTCAGACAGAAACCGGTGGGAGTTTGGCAGACAGACAATTTGTAATTGCAGCACAGAAGGTACTGTAGTTGGTTCCAGGCAGCCACCCAGACAGGATTCATATTGTCTAAAAGAAAGGATTGTCGGAGATTTCCAATCACTACATCAAACTGTCACATTCTTCACTCTCATCTCTTCATCGCCTGACCGCTCGTCTCTCATGCCCTTGGCTCAATTTTTGGAACGTCAAAAACCCTTTCCTAATTTTAAATATATTATTATGTTCACATCCACATTCTGTCGCCTCAAAGCACATACCAGTCATGATTTATAAAAGAAATTATAAAATTGCTCAAGAAATGTCAGCCACATAATTACAGCTCTCTGAAAAATTGCCCCGCAGAGGACTTAAAGTGCCTCAGTGCACCTTATCAATATTAGCCCACTGTTTTCCGTTTTTTTTTTTTTTTTTTTCAAATTCTCAGACTACCACACGGCACCTCCTCCCTCTTCAGACCTTCCCTTTTTCTTCCGCTTTTGTCTTATGCACCCTCTCGTTCTCTGTGACTCCACGAGAGCTAATTGATCCCTCTCTACTTCAGAGCCAATTAAACTCCAATTCCCAGCAGGCACAGTTTTCCCCACTGTGCTTTTTAACATGCAGATTACTTTTCAGAAGCCCGCTGTCCGTCGGTTCCTGTATCCTCACCCTCCTTTCTGTATTTTTTCATGGTTTTTTAACCCTCAAAGGGAAAATCTTGACCCTTCTCACTGTTAGGAGTCTATCTAACCTTTCATGTCCCCATTGCCCCCCATGATGGATTGATCCATTTTCCAGTAAGCAAGGGCTGAAAGAGGGATGGCTGGGACTTAGCTTACCTCCCACTGAATGTAGAGTTTGTAGGGAACCGGAGAGGGTTGGCATTTTTCCCTCGTAAAAGTATTGATCTTAGATATGATGCATCCTCCCTTGCTCGACCTCCAGCCTGTTTTCAACCCTAACCCTTTGGCAAATTCCTATATTTGATTCTATATGTCCTGACGCATAAATGCATGTACACACTTACCCTTAGAACAAAATTGTATCTGTCAGGAAACTCCATTTGAGAGATCAGCGTGTCCTGGCACAGAAAAGCGCTGTCAGTCAAGATATCTAGCAAATGCAAAAGTATGAGTAGCATATGTCTGAGTGTACAGCTAAGGTAGCTGGAAGTGTGAAGTTGGATGATTTTTAAGTGTCTTCTTGCAGAGCTTGTCAGCGCCCGTGTGTTTCCATGTGAGAGAGTAAAAAGCCCCTATAGCCAAAGGCCCTCTTTTCTCCCCATGAATGGTTAACCTACTCCCACTGAACTGAATCAATTACGCCAAGCTTCCAGCTATGATCTCTCTCTCTCTCACACACACACACACACACACACACACACACACACACACACACACACACTCCTTACACACATGCTACACAAGCTCCTGACGGTGACTTTGGCACAGATAGATTGGATTATACCTGCCTCCCAACATGTTAGGGTTGAAATTAATGTACATAACGTGTGCACCTCTCGTTCCCTCCTTTTGCTCAATTTGATTTGCTTTCCCGTATCCCGTCCCTCCTTCTCCTCTTTCTGTTTCCTCCATCCATTCTGTCCGGTCTCCAGCTGAGCATCCAGGCGAGGTCGGAGGTGATAAAGAGAGCCACCAAAGCCCTACGCCAGCTGGGCGAGAAGAGCAAGAAGAGAGGAGGCGACGGTAGCGGGGAGCAGGAAGGGACGGACCCAGCAGGGATGACTTTTGATGAGGCTATAGCACACCTGCAGCAATCGCAGGCCCACCTGGACACCCTGAGCCATGCCTTCATTCTGTCACTCAAAGACAGCCAGCAGGTAGACCCCATCTGCCAGACACTTAAGCCTTTTTTTATTTTTTAAGAGGGAGAAGTCCTCTTCCTGTTTATGTGTGGTAAACAGTTAACAGAACACACAACGCAAATGCAAGTACTGTGGACGTAGATCGTTCACTGCAGTGAATCACAGTTGTGCTTTAGCATGAACTATGTGTGATCAGTTCAAAGTATAAAGCCCCAGTGTGTAACTTTCCTACCATAAAATAACATTTTAAATCACTTTTAAGCTACACTGACTTGTAATCAGGTGAATAGTGTCTCTGCCAATCCCACTATTTTTTTCTGATTTTCTTTCTAATGTCCTCCAGCTGCTACGCATCAACTCTCTGTGATTTGCAGAGCTTCCTGATGGAGTAAAGTAAGCTGCTGTGAACTATAGCAGTTAGCTAATGTTAGGTTAGTTTGTTAGCCAGGCTGCCCAGAGCACTGGGGGAGTGTTAGTATTTATAATGCAAGCATTTTGGACCACTGGGAAAAGGAAGTATTCAGGCTTGGGGCACGGAGGAATACTGACAGGGAGCTGAGCTGGTGTCGTGTCAGAACAGGAGCTGGGTAAGCAGACAATGTAACTGGGCTCAGCAGTTTTTGTGGACATAATGACAGAGGTCGAAAAGACTCAAAGAGGACTGGCTTCTATGTCTTGTTTTTTTGCCTTTGCTTGTTGTTTGACTCATTAGTTTTTGAGCATAAGTAATACAATCATAAAAAATACAATTTTTGTACATAATGTGCTGTAAACGGAAAGTTGTTGTAAATTGTATGCAGTCAAATCTGGTGGATTTAGGCAAGAAGCTCATGGAAATTGCATTCAAATTTATACTATATTACTGTTAGAGACGATATGCTGCACTTAATTTTTTGAAATATTTTAATATACACACACCATAGAAGACATTTTAGTAAATTTTTCTATTCCTAAAAGGGCTAATTTGCACTTTGGATGAAGCTAATAACCTACTCAATGATAAGGTACTGTGACATACTGTAATGCTCAAGGGACACACGGGTAATTGTCATGTCTTTCTTCTTCTTAATTAACAGGTAAATTGAGCCAATAGTCATTCTCCAAAAGTCCTTTGATTAAGTGACCCATTCTCAACGTTTGAGACACACACTTGATCACTCGCTTCCTGTTCCCTTGCCTGTTCATGGGGTCACCTTTAGTTGGACATACTGTATGGATTGTGTCTGTATTTATGTGTGTTGTATATTTCTGAGGTGGTTCTGCCCGACCAAGCTCTTCCAAGCTTCACTGGGACTAGTCAAGGGTATATTAATGTAAATCTTGGAGCTGCTGTTTCAAATGAGCCCTGCCACATGGCCGTATATACAGTATGTACACCATGCTGTATCTAATTAAGCAAAGTCACACTGACTTACCCGGCTATCACCTCCCCGTGACTGTGTGTGCGTGTGTGCATACACAAAATAAATGTGGGGCCGGAGAAAGGGTTGCTATGCGACCATGAGATACCCATGAAAACTGGTCATATCTGACCCCAACACTGTGAAAATCTACAACATTTAGCCTCTTTTTTTCCTGCCTTTAAAAGCACATACACTCCGTAATAGGGAAGAAAGATACAAACTTTACTTATCTGCAGGCTAAAGTCACAGGTACACACACACACACACACCGTTCAGCCTCTACAATGAAACTTCCTTCTATTGGGGCAGGAAGCGATTGTATCCTTGGAGAGAGTTAAAAAGGATATAAGAACCAGGAAAGGGCAGATAGGTAGAGAAAGATAGATAGAAGGAGCCCTGTAGGCACTGTTTGGCTATACTGTGGTCATTTATCAAGTGTACGTGACCAGCTGCTGGAAATAATAGTAGATCGTGGAGTTATCTACCACAGGCGCCTTGACCTGCCATGAGGACAGCAAATTACACACTGCGGATATTGTATGTGATACAATGGTATAGTGTTTTTGAAAGCATTGCTGAGTGTCCAGAGAGTAGCTGTGGAAACATAACCGTGCTCTGGACAAATTAGTGTAAGGTAGCACAGTTATGTATTACAACTTTCCCATGATCCTGTGATATCACGTACAATTAATCATATAGAGTACAGTATAAAACCATTCCTGTGATGACTAGGCTTGTGTTGTATCATGCAAAACTAATCCTTTATCTAAAACCTTTATCTTGTAAGCCACCAGGCAAATATACGTGCATCCATGTCCTTTTCCCTACAACTTTCCCCCCAGCTTTTCCTTCACATCCTGGGTCTGCCTCAGAGTTTTCCTCCTAGCTGCTTATACCCACAAGACCTACAAAAGCTCATCAAGCTACTTTGAGTGAGAACAGCCACCCCCCGTATCTGCCATTTAATCCTTAAAGGGGCCTTATTATGCTCTTTTCATATTCAATATTTCTATGCTGAGACTGAAGAGCTTTGCTCCATTCACAGTTCATTCTCATTTATCTTACACCTGCCCTTAATTTAACCACTCAGTTCATCCTCCAAACCCCCACCCTCCACCCCCCATCCTATAAGCTCTCTTGCCATTGTGCTTGATGGCATACGACAGCTACAACTTAGATCGGACAAAAGCGAGGTGAATTTAATTAATTTAACTTAATTTACTGCTCATCAGACCACAAATGTGGGGATCGGCCCTCACTGCTCGCTGTACAAAAATACAACTTCTCTAACTTTATCCACTGATTTTGGTTAAACTCGATGATTTTTTTATGGAGGAAACATTTTCCGGTCTTCCGTCTGATATGACTGATGTCCCTCTGACTAGACTGAACGGGTAGATGGGCACGTCCCTGTAAATTTGAAGGCGTGCTCAGCCGTGCTGTGCTTGAAGCAGATGACCAATTAAAGAACTCTGCAACGATTTTACATCGACGTGCCACGTAAAGTAAAAAAAAAAAAAAAAAAAAAATGTTGGAAACATTCAGAGCAGTCTGAAACCTGAGATTTTTGCTCATGGGTCTAACTTTTACGCACTCACTTCTCATCTTAAGGCAAATACATTTTTACATATTCTCAAATTTGACTGTATCACCCTCAGCTGCAGAGATCAGAGATCACAGTGAACATTATCTACAAAATGCAGCGATACCACCCAAATGTTACCCAACCAGACACTCAGTCTTCAGCTAGGCCTTGATGTTCTGCTGATAAATATAATATGAATATCATATATCATGAATACATGATGTCCATATATCAGGAATATTATAGATCATGAATGAATGCTAATGAATATTACAAACAGGAGGAGGTGACAAAGGGCGCCCTTGTCTGTGACCAGTGCCAACATTGATTGAACTTGACTTGATGCCAAGAATGTCAATGTCCTGCTCAGAGCGCGCAGGGAATCGACGAGAGCTCGCTCCCAGCACCTTCCACTGAACACGTTGGGTGCAAAGATCATAACCCTTTTCCAGATTCAAAAAGAAGACTGGACTAGCGAATGTCAAACGTATAAACACAAGTACTTTCCGATCAGCGCCTGTGCTTGTTTCTTGTCTTTCCCCTGGCAAACAATAAAACTGTGCATCTAGCGTCTTTGAAACCTGTCACAGCCCCAGGTTTTCTTTTCTGTCACTAAATCAGCAAAAAAAAAAAAAAAAAAGCACCTTTTTTTTTTTTTTTTTTTGCTGATTTAAAACTTCCATTTACCGAGGAGACGCATCTGTCAATCGGCCTTGGAAGTCCTGTGTCTCAGCCTCTTGAGAGACCAAGCACATCAAGTGTGTTGTTGGGTTGCCGCAATGACAAGCACCACCCCACCTTCAGACCACTGCTATTTGCAGCTGCTATTGAGATAGAGGCTTTGAACAGGATCTACTCTGCCTCCATACACACAACCTTGGTTCTCTCAAAGGTGAGAGTTCTGCCTATGGAGGAATAAAATCAATTATGAGGTTACAAAGAAAACAGAGGAAAAAATATCAACCGAATTGAAAACAAGTCGGATGCTTATTGATGCCGAAAAGATGTAAAAATAAGGAAATATTATGTATAATAATTACGGATCTTACCTTTCCTAAAGAAGATGTTCTTACATCTCTTTAAACACACACACACACACTGACATACCCATATACAAAACCAAATACCATTTCTGACTTTCTAGGTTGAGATTTTCAGCCGTCTGTTATTGAAAGAGAGAAAAACAAGCAAAGCAGAGCAGGACGGTGGAGCAGGATGAGCAGGTTCAGGCTGGTGCTGCCCACTGGGTTAATACCTGTAGAGAACAAAGTGTTCAGCAACAAACTTCACTCACTAAACTTTTCATTTCCTGCAACACACCGTGCCTTTACTGTATTTTTCTCACCACTTTCTGTCTTTGAAATATGGTATAATATTAATAATATTGTCTCTTTTTTCTGCCATCCCACATCATTATTTACTATTTGTCTTTTCTGTATATTTTTGCATTTTGAAACGAGGCTGTGAACTTGCATATTGTGAAATCTGCCACCTCATACTTTCCAGTATTTCTTCTTTTTCCAAAATGCACTCCCATAACTCTTGTTTTGCTTCTGTCTTCTAGCACTACAGTCAACTTTATGATCTGTCCAGATCGGAGAGGTCAAAAGTACATGAGCTGGCAGTCACCATGGCAACTGATGGACAGCCCATGGAGCGCATTGGAGAGCTTCTGTGTGTGGCTGTTGGACCTCTAGACCTGTCTGTTAAAACGGTGCTTTGTGACGCAGTGGAGAGGGTTGTGTCCGCGCTCAGGTATCATCTCTCTCTGTTTGCTCTGTTTCTTCATAACACACACACGCACACACACACACAGTAGAAAGCTCAACACAAGCTCTGCGATGGTGAGATCAAGTCAAGCCTTGTCAATGCACACGGACATAAAAATCTTCCCACTGACAATTTGCTGTACACTTAAAGGAGTTATTCAGCATTTTGGAAAATACTCTTTTTCACTTTCTTGCTGAGCGTTAAATGAGAAAATCGATAGCACTCTCATATCTGTGCGTTAACTATGAAGCTGGAGCCAGGAGGTGATAAAGACTGGAACAAAGGGGAGAAACTGCTGGCCTGGCTTCTGCTAATGTTCAATAATAAACCTACCAGTTGCACTAAAGCTTAATAATTAACACATTGTTTAAACAGCATAATTGATATGAAAACAAATCGATAGCACGTATGTACAGAATGAGCACAGCGACTTCCTGGCGTATTTTCTGGTTCATTTATGCACAAAAAACACGTTTAACACATTAACATTCTAAACAAAGTGACAAAGTGTCTGCTTGTAGTCATAGTTACCGGATCCCTCACTACTATCCAGCTAAAATCTCAGAACATTTTCTATACCTGCCTCTGAAGTTAGTGTTTGTTTTTCTGGATATCACTTCTGTTTCTACTGGCTTATGAATCATAAATGATGCAGCACACTTGTAACTCCTCTCTGGCTGTTGTTGTCTCACTGAGTTGTTCAGAAAATTATTAATAATGATAGGATAGCCTTTACGCCGTGTGCTAGCAAACACACCACCCACTGTGACAAACCTAACTAAGCCAGAGGAAAATCAAGTTGTCAGGTTAGCACATGTATGCCTCTTTTTTTTTTCCTCCTTATTTTAATCTCCTCTAAATTCGCTGTTGCGTCTTGTCAAACAACATCATCATCTACAAGCATCCCTTTCACTCCTGTCCGCTGAGATTACACACATGCTCGTAAAAAATAGATGTATGTTAAGAGCAGCGCCTGTATCCACCTCGAAAGCGGGCTTTGTGATGTATGTAAAATATTGAAGACCACCCAAATACACCACCTGCTACCTGATCTCTGTTGATTCTTATCAGAAGAAATACTGTGTATTGGTCCACTTTGGGCTCAGCGTGTTGGTGGGGAAAAACACTGTCAAAACAAACACCTGAAGTGTTGAATTGAATCTACAGTAGCTGCCCGTGGGAGTCGGACTCTCTCAGCATTATTGGTGTCTTCCTGCTTCCAGCGTTCCGAAGAAAGGGAGAGATGCTTCACTTCAACATGTCTCGCAAAGCTTTTAGACTTTAGGGCCATCGAAAATACTTGGATGTTTGACTTAACGTCCAAAAACGACAGATTTTCACTCTGTCCTTCATGACAGAGCGAGGAGCTCCATTTTACTGACAGGGCCAGATGTCATTGGGCCATCTGATTGGCTTGATAAATGAGTGCCAATCGCCTTGATTATATTCCTGCCTCATTTCCTGGTTCTTTATGGCTGCTCAATGGCGCATGGTGCAGATAGATGGCACCTGCAATTTACACACATGCTCGTGCACACACACGTACTTGCACATTTGTAGTTAACTAGACATGAATGCACTATCCCCGCTGAACACAGCCGCGCACTCTTTTCTTGCATGCGCACGCTCTTCCCCCTTTTCTCTGATTCATTATCTTCTTATAATTAATGCAGCCTAATACAGCTGTTCCCCTCCAGATCTCACTCGGCTCCACACAGTGTGTGTGTCCATGCATGTGTGTGTGTGTGCTGGGGGACACACAGCCTCATGTATTCACTGGAGCTTTTTTTTCCCCCCCTTGAGTGTGTCAGTCTTACATATGATTATCCCTTTATGCATTCAAGTATGGCTCTGTGCATGCATGCGTGGGTGTGTGTGTGTGTGTGTTTGTGTGCGTCTGTTGTTGCGGGGCTTTTTCTCGAAGCGTTGTGTTTGGCAGGTATGAATGAGGCGGTCTTGTTTTTGGCTCTCTCGAAGCCTTCAGTCTGGCGCGGCAGGCATACCTGAGCCTCACGCTAATGGCCATCTTTTGTATCTGTCATAACCGTTCTGTGTTTGCGTGTCTTTGAAGAGAAAATGTAAGTGGTAAAATGCAATAAAGAAAACGCTGCGTCGTCTTTCCACCTTTTGCCAGATCATTTGTATGTTTGTGTGCATTTTCGTGTATCGTGTGTGTGTGTATGCATACACCTTGGCACGTTTTTGTGTGTGTACGCACATGAGCCCAGCAGCAAGGGAGTTGAGTCAGGGGAAATCACCCCCCCCCCCCCCCCCCTTTTATTTTTTTTTGCCTTTCTGTCTTTGTGAAAAATGGCCCTCTGCTCGCGACATACAGTACACACACACAGATACACCAAACATACACACACACTGCAGCAGAACCCGGGAAATAGTCTAATGATGCTGCAGAAAAGATCACATATTACATTTTTTAAGCTCACCTGCTATTATGTTATCTCACTTACACCTAATTCAAAAAGAGAAGCCTCTTATCAACATGAAATGATTAAATAATTATATAATCGGGTGAATTTCACCAAGCTTGTAATGTCGGAGACGGGTTTAAATGTTTTTCTTTTGCTTCATGTCTCCGGGACTTGAAATCATTTCTTGATGGTTAATTTTTACAAAGCTGCGTTTGCTTCAAACATTTAATCGCTGCCAGACACATTTTTAAGTAACACTTTCCCTGAGAAGAATGCCTTTGATTTTTTTTTTTTTTCAGTTGTTGTCCCTCTATATTGTGGTAATTTCAAACTCTTATCCTAATGGTGATGTGGTTTTGTTTTTCAGTGGAGACCCAGACGCCCTGACACATTACCCACAACCCCTCAGGGTCCTAGAAGCCATGGTGACCGCTGTGCACAACAACGTCCAGAGTGGGTAGGTTATAAACCTTCTATTGATGATGTTTATTGCCGTCCTTAAACAAAATCATCTTCATAAAGCAGAAGGTCAGATCATTTAACCACAAGCACATGTACATAATTCAAAATTGTGTTTTTTTTTAAATTATACACACCGCTTCAAAGAGGTTTCTCTTCCTCAGTATTCTCTCTTTTATGCTCTCTGCCTCTTTTCAGCTCCATTGAAGACCTCAAATTAACACCTGCTGAGTGTCAAATGCCACTAAAGTGTCTGTTTGATAGTTGAATCAACAACAGGCACCTGCCAACCCGTCTGGTCGCTCCTTTGAGCTGACAATATTTTGAAAGCACCTGTAATACCCTCGGCAGCTCTTTTGTGACCATCAGCCAAACAAATCAAAGTGAAACAATGGATTTGTGACAAAATGACTCATACTTTTGCTGCCTATTAGTGGAGTCACACACGAAGTGACATAATTAAAGATCGAATTGGACGCTCTGGATTCGGGCTGCAGCTGTCAGTTATTTTCATCATCGTTTCGTCTTTAGATTATTTAAGTGGTTTAGTCTTTAAAATGTCAGAAAATGGCGGAAAAATGTCTCATCACAGTTTCCTAAAGCCTGAGGTGACTTCTTAAATTGCACGGCTTTGTTGAATACTTGACTCTGACTGGTTAATTACAGCTTTCTACGGTCTGTCATTTCTCTATAGCAGAGTGCTGCTCAATGTAATCAATATTTTCTGCCAAATTATAGATTTTTTTACTAAGTGGCCCTGTAATAAGTGGGGTGGTTAGTGGGTAATTCCAGTCCTGCATCACCTTGACAGGGTTTATTAAACTAGACAGACCGTTTGTTGAACATTATCTTTGACTTATTCTTCATTCCAACCAGCCAACATGGCAGAAATGTAATGTTTGTTTAAAATATTCTGTACACTGTGAACATTTATGCATTACCTGGTAAATATGTGTAGTTCCTGTACAACTGCTCAGCTCTTTTCATTTTAAAACATACTTTATATATATTTATATTGTTTATATTTTTTAAATTCTTGATTATTTTTTAGTTTCCCTATATATTTACTTAATGTTTGTTATGAACCAATCACACCAAGACAAATTCCTTGTAGGTGAAAACCTACCTGGCAATAAATCAGACTCTTTGTCAGTTGTAATATAATAAAGATAACTATGCTGATGTATAATCACCTGAAAATAAGAATCATTATGGTTTAGTTAGCTCAGAATAAGTCTTTTATATATACAGACACCGCAGGTCCTCTTGAGTCGATCATGTTTAACTGCTGTATTTCTACAGTAGCCCAGAACAGACAAACTAAATACTGGCTACTTGCTTGGAACGAGATTTTTGGATAATTGTCTTTTTCGAACAGTAACAGGTGGGATGACAGACATTTTTTTTGTAAAGCAAATTTGATTGAAAAGGCTAAATTAGCAGTCTTGGAAGACATCTGTGTTTCTATGAAAAAACAACATTTTTGTGGTGGTGAACATGTTTCTTGGCCAGTGTATGTAATTTATCAGCCTGGAGAAAGATGAGCCAAAAAGCAACCTTAAATTATCACTTGATAACTTCAGTAGCTTCAGCACCTCTACAACTCCTTACCTCTCCTCTCTGTCTCTTTATCTCTGCCTCACTCCGCCTGTCCGACTGCTGTCCTTCTCACCCTCCTCTCTCAGCGACAGCGCGGTGACTTCAGATGACCTCCTGGCCTGGCTGCATCCATTCTGCGGTGACGCGTCGCTGCCTGTGCGGCCACGCATCGACGTGCTGCAGATCCTGGAGAGCAACTTCAGCCTCCAAGACAGTGATGTTCGTCTTCTGCTGCTCTACAGAACTCAGGCAGTTCTCAAAGACAGAGAGGTAACTCATAAGTACAAACAGCCCTGACCCACCAGCCACACGAATACGAGAGATTATAAGTATATGTTAGCTGAGAAACAACTTTAATCCCAAGCACTCTAAAAATCCGAACACTGGTGCTTGATCTGAAGGAGGCTTTAGATGGCTTTTCCTTTCTCCAAGGTTATAATATTAAACGCTGGACTAAAGAAATTGATGGATGAAGAGAGTAGAAATGGGGTTGTGAAGACGCTAAGAGGTTGGATGAATTACTCAGTCATCCCATCATGAAACATGTGAATCTTCACATATACGCCATTATATAACATTATGGGCTTTGAGCTATAAAAATGTCGGTGCACTGCTGAAGCATAATATAGTTACATAGATACAGTCTTATAGTTTATCGCTACTAAAGCCGATGCTCACACTGCACAGCTGAGATCGTGATTCTGGTTTATTTCAGCCATGAATTACAAATTAAAAACTACATTGCTTTCTATTTAAATTCTCATTAAATACAAATTAAAAAATAAAATATTCCTATTAATATAAAATAAATCTTAGTGTTAAGAATATGATCTACTCATGCCTTTTCATCATTGCTCATAACAAACCCTTCTAAAGGCATTTCAGTCAGTCACAGCTGTCGACCTCAGCAAACAGCTGCATATTTATAGAAGCAGTTCAAGCGTAGCAAAGAACACGATCTTGGAAAATGCTTGTGTCTTTCACGTGAAATCAAAAAATGTGTTTCTCTTCTTGTACTTCTGTAAAAAGCTTTAAAAAAGATTCACTTCATACTCACATTTGATGGCACAGAATCAATATAAATTATAAAGTATACAAAGCTTGATATCTCCAGTTCTTGTGCAGCTTGAGACTATAGCAACACACCATAACGGTGAATCATTAGTGGAAAAAAGAACATTATTACCTTTAAGTGAATGAGTCTTCAGAAGCAGCTTGTACTTTAGGAGGTTATTCACAAGTGTAAGTGCCTCGATACGGGATCTTTTAGTCCTCCTAATGGAGATAAATTAGTTTGCTTCTCATAAAAATAAGTGTTCCTTAATCCTCTATATATGAGCAATAGCGTTTAATACATCGTATGTACTGTACAGTGTCTGGGTTCAAACATGCTGGGTGTTTGCACATGTGGCTCTGCTTATCCCCTCCCTGGTGTAACCTACAATTGAGTAGCTAGTTATTAAGTTTCCTGAATGACTAATTAATGGGCCGGGTTGGTTAATTAATGTGTAAATTTATGCGCGCTGCCGTGGGCCATTGTCAACGCACAGGTAGACAGGTGTGTGGGCCAGGACTCTTTAACTAATTGGGTGCACTCCCGACATTTGGCAGGTGTGTGAAACACACACACACACACACACACAAAGGCAGACACGTACGTGCACTCTTACAGGAGTGTACATTCAAGGGATCAGTTAATTAATCTTGTTAAAGATTAAGAGCGGGGCTCATTTCAGATGAAGAGCCACTTTCTCTCTCGTCTCTCTTTAAGGCATCCAGAAGATCTTTAAATGTGCGAGCAGGGTGTTTGTAGGCAAATGTCCTTTTAGCTCTGATTAGTCAAAAATTCTGTTGTTGGAAGATTTTTCCTATCCACATCTGTGCTAACACACAAATTCAAAGCCATGAACAAACACATTCGAGCACAACCCTTTAATTTTTTTTACACTTCATCTCTTAATTGCAGTGACACTTCATTGTCTCCGCTGGCTGTTGCCCGACTGAGAACAGTGGCGCAGTAATCCCGTTGGCTAGGCCGGTGCCTCCCCATAAGCAATGCTGGCACTCTCTGCGGCATGCTGGTGCCCCGAGGCTATGCCAGAGACGTGGCCGTGCCCCAATCTGACCTCATCATGTTGGTTTAGAACCAGAAAGAGAAGAGGGGGGAAGTAGAGAGAGGTGGTGCACTCTCCAAAAGAAAGCTGACAGAGATGACAAGCTGCGGGAGAAGGAAGGAAAAGAGTTCGTATTGTTCCCTTTCTGTCCTCCTGGTCCCTTAACTAATCAGCACAACTCCCTTCTAACTGTGTCCCACAGCTACCCGAGAGACACACACTCACACACACACACACACATAAACCACTGTATCCATGTTTCACACACACACACACACACACACACACACACACACACACACACACACACACACACGGACCGCCTGCTGTGATTACCATGACAACCGTGCTGTCAAGACACAGTTTGTGAGTGAAGCTGATATCAGTGGTATGTTTAAGTTTCTCTCATCTTTCCTTTCCCGCTGCTGTCTTGTTTGCTGTTCTGACAAAGGCGTCTGATTAGCACTGTCGCCTGTGATCAAAGGCAGCTGCAAAATATTAATGTAAGTAATGTACTCACGCGCGCTCAATACACTGACAGCTACACTCGCAAATGTGCAGAAGTTTTCTTGCGTTAAAGTGCATGCATATTCAAACACACGCATGCATAGAAGCACTGTGTGTACAGTACACACGTGTCCGCATGTCTTAATTCAGGAAACAAAACAAGGTTGAAGAAAATGTAGAAATGAATCTCTCCCATTCGTTCTCTCTCTCTCTCTCTCTCTCTCTCTCTCAGAACCAATCAGCTATCATCTGTCGACAGATATCTGCATATGAGCGCAGATACATTTTAAAAAAGTGAATAAAAAGCCAAATCATCATCAAACAACAGCCAGACTCTACATGGAGAGACTGCGATTGGGCAAAACTAGAAACAGAAAACCAAAACCGTGTCTCTTTCCAACAGATTCATGAGCAGATATCTGATTTGCTGATGTGCAAAGTGTGTAACTCCACCTCTCTTTGTATTCCTCTCAATAACAACACTAAAATGTCATTGATGAGCCTTTCACAGAACCCCCTGGGACTTCAAAGCTTCGATAATTTCATTTATTTTTGTGTCAAATTCAAAGAAAGTAAACTGATATATCAAAGCATTTTTTGAAAAAAAGTCATTCTGAGAATGATCTTGAAATGGAAATTGGTTTATTGATCCAGAGAGAGCAGATTAGAGGGGGATCAAACTACAGATTGTTACAGTAATTATTCAGGATCTTTGATCTGCTGTTTTTTTGTCCCATTCAGTGTGCTACAAATTGGCCTCTTTAATTGCGATTGATAAATCAGACATTATGCTAGAGTTGTATTATATTAATCTTTTTTTTCCCTTGAAAACTGGCAAAAGATTGATGTAGAAATGTGGATGTTACTTAAAAATACAACAAGTGGGGTAAAAGTAATTAGGTGTGGGTTCTGAAAGTGCAGACTATGAATACTAACTAAGGTTTTTGGGTGGAAATGGAGAAGTCACAGAAACAAAAAAAGTATAAATAAAGTCAGGGTGGTGTTACTACAGTATCTGCTGAAGTGACCTGACAGTGACTGCTGACCTTCTGTTAGATGGAACAAACAGAAAGAAACATGATCAACTTAATTTTAACCAAAAGGTGATATAATTTGCAGTACTTCCTTCTGATATGGATTTCTTAAGATTAGGTCTCCTTTGGTTGGAGACCTTCCAGGCACTTGGTCGCCTGCCAGACTGAAATGAACAGAAGCAAATAGGGTCAACTAGACAAAACAAACAGAATCAAATATTTTATTTTTCGATTACTGCTTCTCTAAATTCTTCTCAGACATCACTGTCTTTGCCCAGAAGCAACCAGAATAGTTTGACATTTTGGGAAATATGCTTATTTGCTTTCTTGCTTCAGCAAGTTAAATGAGATGATTGATACCACTTTCACGTCTGTATGCTAGATATGAAGCTATAGCCATCAACCAGTTAGCTTAGCTCAGGACAAATTAACAAGAAAAAATGATTAAACAAATAGAATATAATGTGTTTATAAGTATGGGATAGATTTAGCCTGTCCAGTTGTTGGTATAGCTAGGAGAGGATGTACTCCCTGAATAGATGGGTCTTCAGGAGGTTTTTAAAGGTGTGATGTTAGGACGTTCCACCAACGGTGAACAACAGATGAGAAATGTCTGGATTGCCCTGAGTGTACGGGTGGTAGAGTCAGGCATTATTCATTGGAGGGGCGCAAGGTAACATATGCCTGTGCAAGGGTATTCAAGTAAGTGGATGTAGAACTGGAGACTACTTTGTAGGCAAGCATTAGCTTGTACCATAGCCACCGTTTCTCCTTCACACTTGGAACGGCACCGGTGTTCAGTTGGTTGCAATCTGCAGCCTCACCATTAGATGTCACCAAATCCTACACACTAGAGATTTAAATTGAAGTGAATTAACTACACAGTAAGCTTGGAGTTGCTATTATAACTTTGTCTAATACTGTAGGTCACAGATGTGTGAAGTATGTAACGTGTATAAGTAATACACCACATACATGTATTTCTTTGTTAGCTGTCCCCGTTGCTGTTCATTTTTGTCTGATGAGCGGCCAACAAGCTCTCAGATCTCTGACAACTCTGGCTCGCAGCCTTACCTAATGCCTGTGCATCAGTATCACCAGGAACTAATTTAAAAAAAAAAAAGACTATCCCGTTAAACCTCTAATAACTTTAATTTGAATTCAGGGTACAGTATCTGTGATTATCGCAGCTGATTTAGCTGAAAGGCTCTCCATCTCTCTCGCTCTTTGTTTTTTTTCCAGTCTCCCGATAACCCGGTTGTGTTTGTTTCAGGGCTGCATTGTATATTCCTACAGATCTGATTCACTTACTGTGTAATCCTCCATCCTTGCCTCATCGCCTTGCGCGCACACCTCTTTGACAGTATGTCAAGAAATCCTCAGATCCTCACAGTCTGTTAGGATCTGAAAAGTCTTGTAGTCTTTTCACATAGGCTGTCCAAGCCGCCTCCTCCCCCATGCCTGCCTTTGTTTCTGTTCCATACATCCTCATCCATATACAGTGGCATTTTTATATTATACACCCTAGCAGATAAACGCACATGCAGTCCGGGCGTGCCAGCCTGTGATAGCACCCTACAAGAGCTATTATGATGGATGCTGTTTAGCTCAGTGGTGTCCAGACTGGGTCAGGCCAGGCCATGTCAGTGGAAAGGCCACTGCATGATTCACAGCCACTGCCTCGCACATACTGAGCAATGATGGATCAGAGGGAAACAGAGAAAGAATTAGAGAGAGAGAGAGAGAGAGACAGAGAGAGAGACAGAGGAGGGGGGAATAATGATTGATCAAAGACATACAGAGACAGAGAGAACGATTCAGAGATGATATTAAAATGGAAAAAGAGAAAAACAGGCCACTTACCATTCCAATACATCATCCTTCTTCCATCCCACAGCATCCCAGCACACTGCACTGGAACGTACACACACACGCGCGCACACACCTAAAACGGGAGGTATTAATGAGCCCAATTGAAATGCTGACATTTAGGTAGAGGAAGGAGAGGGGGGTCTTACAGCCGAAAAGGGAGGGAGGGAGGCCACGAGAGGTGAAGCCGGGAATAGATTTTGTGACTTCATTTTGAATGATTAGTCATAACAGCAGGGCGTCCAAATGTCACCACCGTCAAGATTGGAGGGTCTGTTGTGTCTACGCGCGTGTGTGGCCTTTATGTCACTAATAACAATATACTTAGGGTCGTTTGTTTGTAGCATTTCACAGACAAAGAGCTGACACCTGAAAGCATTGTGTGTCTGCAATGCATGCATTCTTGTGAATGTATCGCCCCCCCGCCCCCTCTGTTGTGACCTTGATGTTTTAGTGTATAGATGGTAATTCCTGTGCTAAATGCCCATGGCTGTGCTAGCACTGAGGGTTATAACACACGCGTAGTGAAAGAAGGTGAGCCCAGCCGTTGCGTCAAGGTCTTCACCCCCTGTCCACTCTAAATGTTGCAGAGGATAGGGGAGGATCACCTGTGTGTGTGTGTGTGTGTGTGTGTGCGCGTGTGTGTGTGTGTGCATGCGTGTGCATGAAAAGTCATCATCTAAGCTAATCAACAGCGATAGCTGATTCATTGTACAAGCCCCCCTCTCTTCCTGTCAGTGTCACGGATCATTTGCTGTAACACATTGTTGTGGTGGTAGTGCTGTTTGGCCTTGCAGTGTGCCGTCTATCTAATATGGATGAACTGAGCCGAGCAGACCGGAGCGCTCTGTGTAGTTGCACTCACACAGCCTCCGGACCCCCACGCTTTAACCTAGACCAAGCATTTATTTGACTCTCCCGAGGCACATTTTCATTACATTTTTTTCCCTGGAAAAAATTGTCGAAGATTAGATTTGATTTTGGTTAAACTTTTGAGAAACACTTTGCATTTATTCTCAGGGGTGTTTCTGTTTTTCTGGTTTTTTTTGCCCATTTTTGAGTCTTGTTTATGATCAAATCTCTGCTTTGGACAAGTATGGTTTCATTTACTTTGGACACCATGGGAACGGCATACTATTTCAAAAACATATGATAATTCAGATCACTCATTCAGATCACTCTGAATACGTCTTCCGAACAGCATTAAATTTGTAGTCTTCAACGAGACTCGACCTTCTCCTGTGTTCTTGCATGGCCAACGTCTTTCTTTTAGTTTCCTAGTTTCTCACTCCATCTTTGTTTCTCTTTCTGGATGGCGATTCTCATTATGTATGCATCAATTAAGCAGAAAATTACAGAACTCCAGCATTTTTGGACACAATCTAATGGGGGAGCGTATGCATGCGTGTTCAAATCTCCAGCAGATATGATGCCATATGCATTGGAACACAGTCAACACGCGCAGTGTTTGTGTTATCGTCTGCGTGCGAGGTTTCTCTTTCAGTGTGCGCATGCATTTATAAACATGCAACACATTCCATTCCACCTGTCATATATTTAAATATTAAGGCGTTTTGAAGTACTCAAAACCATCTTGACAAGATGAGCTTCAAACCTTCAAGAATAACAGTGAAAGAAGACAAAAAGGAAGTGCACAGATGGATGCCACACCATTTTGTCATAACTACAGTATTTGTTTCATATGACAGGGATACAAACAGAAACATAAGTGCAGTTTTGTTGGTTGACGGAACAATGTGTTTGTCTGCAGCTCACCATTGCCCCTGTGGTGCACAAACACACATATTACATATTGACAAATGGACAGATGGGCTGTGTTGAGTTAGAAAAGTTGGAAGAGAACTTCAGGAATTGTCCCTCTAGGGATTGTGTGAGGGGGGGGGGAAAGGACAGATCTTTGCAGAGGGGAAGGCCGTGTGGAGAGAATCTGGACAGCAAAGCTCAGAAAGATTTGTTTGATGAAAGTGAATGAGCCTGGACAGGAGGACAGAGAGAGAGAGATAGAGAGCAGAGTCTCTTTCCATGTGGATAAATAATAAATGTGATGGGGTTGAGCAAGCTATCTTGTGGCCACACTCTTAATACAACAGGTCAGGGGTCACTGTTGTGATAGCCAAGCCCCGGCTATAATTCCACTTGTTTTGGCAGCTTTTATCTATCCCCCTTGGCTCCTTTGCGAAAATTTTATTTATGCTCCATTTTTAACTCCAGGAGCCAGGAGAGAAGAGCACAACGCTTTGTCATCTCGGTGGGATCGCTGATGATTCAGTCCAAAAAAAACACCTCAGAGGAGGCAGCGCAATAAAATAAACAAGAAAAGAGGGGATGTGGAGCGGGAGACAGACAAGAGGAGAAATAAGGAGGAAAGAGCCTGAGGACAGTTGAAGTGATAGGAGTGGGCAGCACAGAACCAGACGAAAAGGAGGGAGCGAAATCTGAGCTGAAGTGAGGGCACTCATGCACCATTATGTGCTGTGGCTAGTTCTTTGCTGCCGCGCTGTAGCACCAGGTAAAGGTTTCACTTCAGCTGGAGTTCTTCAGCCTTTGTATATGTGCATCCAGGCTTAACCGCCCTCTCACATCTACATCTGAAATATCCTGTTTGAGTGTATGTTATTTAAGGCATTTAAATACTCATCTTAAGTGTTCTCTGTGTGTGTGTGTGTGTGTGTGTGTGTGTGTGTGTGTGTGTGTGTGTGTGTGTGTGTGTGTTAGTGCACACACATCATTTAGTATCTTCCCTTCTCCTCGACCTTCCTCACATCTCGAATATTCATCAGCCCCTATGCGCATGCATGATTAAGGAGAGCTCGGCACAAATGGGTTTATTATTAAAATATACCGTAAAGGTTGCGAATGATTGCCACTGATGCCTGCGCGTCAGGACAGCTTCGAGCTACAAGCTCGTTCTTTCCTCCTAACCTTGATCTCCTCATCCTTTCCTAACCACTCCCCTTCTGTGTCTTGCTAGATGTTCCCTCTCTTATCTGCTTCCTCTTCCCCTCTTGAGGCGTGTACTGTCATGTATACTCAGGTGTCATGTTATACAGTGTAGATCTACCCCAGACTACAGGGAGAGAACAAGAAAAAGCATAACAAATAGAGGGAGAGGTTAGAGAAGCTGTATTTGTTTGTCATTGCACTCATCCTGTCATGTCATACTTTGCATGCGCAAGGGTGTGTGTGTGTGTGTGTGTACATTTATTTGTTCTCCACAGGCGTTCGTGTCTTTATTTTTACGCTTACGTTTCCTCTGCATGTTTTATGTGTTGCACTTTCAAGTCGTAATAAACTCCCTAACCCCCACCAGGCCCCGAGGCTTTGCCCTTTTGCTGTTTGCTTCTCTTTGCTCTCATTTTGTCTGAAACCTGCGCTCTCTTATCATCCCCGCTCACTTTCTCAGCATCGCTCATTCTCTCCCACACTCTCCCCAGGTCTCTCTCTCTCTCCCTCTCCCTCTCCACCTCCCCCCTCCTTGTGAAGTGTGCGACCTCTGCAACTTTATTCTGCCCGTCGCTGGGGACATTAGCCAGAGCGGGTCAATGAATATTGATGAGCTCATTCGGAGCGCACTCAGTAAAGGCCAAACACAGAGATCTTTGGATCCCACGGCTCCACTGGCACTCCCAATCCAATATACTGACATGCTGCATCACCCACATCCTGTGTTCTCCTCTCTCTCCCCTCTCAGGTCAAGGACTGCGATAATTGCCAAGTCACAGAGAAGATTATCAGGCAGATTTGTTGATGGGGGCAAAAGTTCACTTGTTTTTAACCAGTGGCTCATACAAAAACAGGAAGAAAGGATGCATCTTCATTCATCTTCATTTGGAAAGGACAACCTCCTGTGTCACATTACCTTTGACTTGATTACCAGATACAGTGTCACTGCAGATATTTTGATATAAATATGGTCTCTTAAGATTAAAAAACTCCAATAATTCTGGATCAAAGACACCTATGCATCTGTACTGTTGTTGTTCGTAACTACCTTCCTGATTAATGCATATAGTCAGTAATATGATGACATTACAGACCTTGTAGTGATTTTATATGCTTGTAATTGTTGACTTTTATGCTGCATCTGACATGATGGTTTGCTATATAACTAATTATTATGCCATAATATTATGGATTACTTCTGTCAACATGTCATGTAAAATTTGCAGTAACCACATAATTGATCTATCACACTTGTTACATTTCCTGCTACAGAGATACAGATACTAGATACAGCAGTTATGCTACTGATACTCTAGTCCAGTGGTCTTCAAACTGGGGTCGAACAGGGTAAGACAGTCAGCCTAAAGGGGATAAAATGCAGACACTGAAACCTGTAGCTTGCTGGCTAGCCAGAAAACCTCAAACACTTTTTTTTCCTGAATTTTGCTGCTTCTGTAGTTACTGCTGTCTGCCTTTCGGGGGCATTATGTATGCAAATTAGAAAACCTTAATGAAATATTCACAAAAAATGGTTCGTATGTTGGCAGGAGAGAGGAGGATTGGGTCAAGTATCCACCTTTGAAGTACCCGGTCATCTCCAGGCCAACTCCTGGAGGGCTGCTGGCTCACGGGCAAGAAAGAGATTCCAGAATGAAAAGAATCATTTCTCTTGTGGTACTAACATGCCACAACATTTCAACATCAAGTAATTTGCAACAAGTCATGACAATCTTTATTGTGAAACCCCCCCAGAAAACGGCTATCTAAAGAAAGACTTGGATGATGGCCAATTTAATTTAGTAAATTGACAGCATTAAATGATGACGTTGACTCTGGAGCATTTTCCATGTCATAATATTTAATTTAAAAAATGCTATCCTCTATTTATCTCGCTTATTTGATAGAGAGGTGGGATTGATAGTGCTCGCCATCGTGATAGGCAGTGGTAATAAGATGTGACTAGCACGAGGGGAGCGCTGTCGAGACAGACAGTGATGGTAACGCTGATCATTAACCTGTCTACCACAGTGTGAGATGATGATGTGTTCACCACATACTTCAACAAGTCAGTCCCAGGGTCAGTTCCTGTCACCTACCAAGACATGAAGTCTTCCAAGTCTTTAATAACTGGTGTGTAAACGGGCCTTTTGTTGAATATATTGAGTTGTACTGACCATATGAATTTGTGTGTCATGCCTATTGACACATGTACCTGTTTCAGCCTTGAAAAGTGGCAATATAACTGTCTCTTTCCATTACTTAGATGTTTCATATCAATTCCTTTCCCTCAGTGGCTATTTTGAAAGCAGTCAATACCGGAAGCCTTATTGAATATCCCCATGGGCTTCCAGTTTTTATATAAATGTACTTTTAGATTATGTCATGGATAGCAGTGTCAGTCTTTTTGGTTGTTGAATCCAGATTGAAATATCAGCAACCACTGGACAGGTTTCCATTAAATTTGGTACATTTACTCATGGTTCCCAGAGGATGGATTTCAGTGACTTTGGTGGTCACAACTATAAGATAAGGTGACATAAGATCCTGACATTGATGGGTCCCACACAATGACAGTATAAAGAATGGACAAAGCATGACTGACGCCACCCATAGGTTTCCGAAGCGCCGTTTTGAAGCCGAAAATATGTGGTGTTAACCATGTATCCAAAGAATGAATGACTTCCCCTGGACTAAACTAATGACCTTCCCATCAGCTTCAGCTGGACATTTTATATCTTAGCATGCAAACAAACTGACATAAAATTGTGAACTTTATACTTATAATATTTTATACCCTGTAGCCATCCTGTATTCTACCAGTGTGATCCATTGGCAGTTATAGCCACAGGGTGTTTTGTAAGAGCATACAGAGAGGCTGAGCTGCGACTGTGAACCTCTGATCAGTTATTGATGTTCAAGTGGTAATTATTAAACTTTAACCGAACTTCAGCTTGACCAGCAGCACTGATTGTAACATCTTATAAGTGCCTTGAGTTGTTGCTCAGACATCCCCTGGTGATTATGAATGATTGAGCTGTTTGCTTTCAACGTTTTCAGACTACAAATATCTCAGGTTTTCCAACATGTTGTTTTGATTAATTATAGCAAAGCATACATACGATGTGTTGGCCCGACTGATCAATCACTGTAATCTTCTGAGCTGCTTATGATATACAGGTTCTCATCTTGGCTGTAATCCATTCAGTCACTAGATGACTGTATAAACAATTACCTCCCCCCTTAAATAAATAGACTTTGATGCTTGGAATAGTCGCCATCTGTTTCACTGAAGGGACTCATGTCAGAAAACTGTTTTAAATTCTTCTAATTTTAGCAGATGACGTCAAAAATTTAGAGTTAGGCCACATCCACTATAAACAACAAGAAATCCTGGGCATTGTACGCTGTACCACAGCCATAGCACTTTATATTTCAAACTGTATTCAGAGATCAATCACAAATAAGTCTTAATTATGTGCTCTGTGGCTTTGAGGTCAACTGAAGCATTGATTGTAACCCTTGTAACACATAGTTTCTAAATGCAAAATACTTCTTAATATCTTACAGGCACTGGGTGTTTAAACGGCAAATATAACCACTTTCATGTACTAGTAATAAGTTGTATAGCTAATCTTATGAATTATTCAGTGATGGAAACAATCAAAACAGACCTTTATTCATATTCTAGTCATTTGAGTATTTTGGCATCTTGTTATGCCTTGATGCATGTAGTTTATGTGAGATTAATGAAAATAAATAACCCCTGTTGTGGTTATTCATTGTGGTCTCTAGTGTCTGTTGAACAAATTGGCCATTATTTATATTTGTTTCAACTCAACCTCTTTGACACTGAAAGCCTAATCAGTGCTCAATGAGGGTTCTCATTACAAGTGGGGGTGAAATTTTTCAAGCAGCCCCCTAATTTGCATATACCAACTGACACATTGATCCCAGTTTTCTCATTTAGTATCTTAATTGTATGTTAGTACGATTTCTCAGGGTACATACCAACCCTTATTATTAAACTGTTATATATGTATATATAATATACGTGAATGAAATTACAAATTTGACGTTTAATGAACAGTTCAAAAAGCATGTGCCGTATATTAGTTGCCATTTAAACTTTAAAACCACAAACTGGCTGCTTGGTATGACAGGACAACAAGAAATAAAACTACCAGTTCATCAGGACACAGTATGAAACAGGCTGTGCTTCAACAGAGCTTCATTCACCGAGCATCCTCCAGAGTTGCCTTTCAGCACCATGGACAGCGCTCATTTACAAGCGGTACAGTTCCTCATGTGTGAGATGAGGCGAAAACACCGGTGATATGTTGTTACCACACAATAGTAGTAGTGAATGTCAGTCATCAACCTTCACCGGTGTGTGAGTTAGACAGTGTAATTCTGTGGGGGCTTGACCTCGAACATTCATGTTGTATTCTGTAATGTACACTGGAGAATTTCAAATGACATGAAACTCCAAAGAAATGTCCATAATGGACAAAAAGCTTTATTTTTTTTATTATTATTTTTTTAATATTTTAATGGGAGGAAAGACATTTCTTTGTTTCTTTTGTTTACCTTTTTATGCCTTTGGACTGTCTTTTGTAACGTGGTTTTGTAGGTTCACATTTGACTTAGCTAGCTGACAAGTCCAAACTGACAGGATCAGTGACACCACTCTATATTTAGCAAAGAGCACATAAACAAACATCAGCCTGAATGCCTTGAATGAGGTTTGAAACATTTTGTCCATTTTGTCTTTTGCAATAAGAAAACGCAGATGGTAATGTTGTGCTGCAGTTTATAATACACCAGTCTGTTTTACATACTGCAAGGAATTTTTAACTGGTCATGAATAGGGTTGATTTAATTCTGATGCGTCTTTATGACCTACATAAACAAACAAGAACATCATCGAGAAGATTCACTCTTTCTGTATAGTCATTTTTAATGTTTGCCAACAGCTCGGATTCGTTTGGATTCTCCTTGTAATGAACGAAACGAGGAAGTGGAAACACAATCTTTTCTTTTCCACAGGGGCCACGAAATGAAAGCTCCTTGTAGCTGCTTTAAGAATTGCTTAAATCACTTGAAGTTTCCATTTTCTTGCATCTACAGTATCTATCTGACTTCGTACTAAAGCTTGTGGTGTGTTAAGCTGATGTTTTTTAGGAAAATGCAGATAAGGTGGCATGGGCTCAAGCCTCCTATAGACCCTACATCTGCACATTTTTGGCTCCTAGCTGTTGTCGGCACACTCCTGCTTGTTGTCTACAAATGAAAAATACCTCAAAGCCTAGTTAGGGGCGTCAAATCACACTCGTAATGTTACTCGAGAGGAGTCAGTGTGCAGCAGGGCATTCTTCATTCACCCCGTGTGTGTCTAAAATTATCTGTTACCTTCAAGTGTCACCTGTATGTTGAAAGCAGTTCACATTTAAAAGACGACAGTAGAGCGCTTTGATGTTGGAATATTTATTTTGTGAGAGTTTATTCCTTCAGGAAAGACGGTCGACATATGGAGGAAATTGTTTCACAGCAGTTTATTGAAGCTCTGTTTCAGTGGCATTCAGCTGATTTGTTTTTGATTGTGTGCACACACCTGTGTGCCTGTTTGCAAGGTCCTCATTATGTTTCCGTGTGTGTGTGTGTGTGTGTGTGTGTGTGTGTCCTCCTCTAAAAGGAGTGAAAGAAGTCTCATGCTAGTAACTCTCAGGAGGAAAAGATGAGTCTACTTTCATCTGTATAACCCCCTCTCTCTCTTTCACACACACTCTCACTTTCACACTCACACTCACACTCTTTCACACACATTGCTGCAGTCTTTTATACTTCATCTCCATTTTTATCCTTTGGTGAACTGTGTATGAGTGTGTTTTCACCCACGTGTCTTCTGATGCTTTCTGCTCTGCATCGATTTGCCCCAAAGCGGCTGCCGTCTTACTCTGTCTCTCTTCTACACACTCACACACACACGTCCTCTTTCCCCCCCCCCGTTTTATTATCATATGCTGATAGCAGCGTTAGACTGCATTGCAGTTTTTAATCAGTGGAGAAGATACCCTGTCTGACTTACACAAGCTGTTTTAGACAAACTACAACACATTGTAATTGCTCTTTGTCCTATAGAGATGTGCATGTGACTGTGCTCTTGTACGGCTTTCTAAAAACTCCAGGAGTAGTGACATTTCGGTCGTTTTAGTTTAAGGTGAAAGAAAGAATTTAATAAATAAACATCCTCAGCGGCACAGCAAAACAAGTGTGTGTGTGAGATATGGCCATTGTCAATGCAGTAAAGCACCTTATAGTCACAGCGTATTGCTTTCTAAAGCAATAGGGCATCATGAAATTTCATAACGCCCAATTTCTGAACAAATCACAGCAGTTGGGAAAAACTAATACCCATTTTACAGCATCTCTTCACACACATGTACCGAGACAAGCCCCCTCATCCAGTGAGATTTTCACTTTTTCCTGTGCTGAAAAGTAAAAGGTTGTCAAAGAGCAATAATGTAGCTGCTGGTAACTACCAGTTGTCATGTTTCATTTACTTCAGCCTCCCCGTCTGCTTACTTCATTTCCATGCTTTCTTCTCATTTTCCTGTGTCCCTGTGTATCATTTTGCTAAAAGCATGGCTACTTCCAGTCACAGTGGGCGAGTGTGTAGCATGTGGTCGGCATAATTTAACAGCGCCGTATCCTGTGCCAGCAGGAAATAAAAAGAAAGAAAGAAGAAGAAGTTGTTCTGAAGCTTGAAATTACAGGCAGCGAGAGGGAGCAGCTTTTTGTTTGTGTGTTTGCTTTCATGCCTGTGTGCTGTTTTCATGAGCTATCATTTTGTTTTTTGTTGGACCATCACTATCAGTGGTCGCAACTGGCTTACATAAATCGCTTGGTTGAAATTATGGGTTTACTGTGTGTGTGTGCATTTTCACTTGGACCTGTTGGTTTTTATATGTACCTACATATGTGTATGTAGCTACATAGAGTTTGTATAACTTATTTTCTTTATTTCTTCTTTTGTGTTGTTCATATCTGGGAAATAATGCTAATTTGTTCAAAAATGCTTAATAAATAAAGAATAAATTTGAATAAGTACGATATGACATCTATCACTGAGGAGACTTTATCAGCTGTACAGTAGCTAGCTACATGTGTGGCTAGCTACTGTAGCTAGTTAAATAAGGTAACGCTAGCTCAGTGAGACTTTTCCCTATCCACACAGTGGTTAAATACTACACACTGGATGTGGTTATGATTTTTTTTTTTGTAGCCCAACAACTAATGTAGTTAGTTAATGATATGTCCCATGGGTTTGAAAGTAAGTCAGTCACTATTGGAGGTAACAAGCTAATCCGTTGGACATGCTAATAATGAGTTTACATACACATGGTTTTATCTGTTCCTCATGGCTGTTTCAGACACGTTTGAAACGCTGTCTCAGACCCCAGCGTGCGCTGTGCTTTGCTTGACACAGCGAAAAACCATTGTGGCATGGCCAACAAGCCAATGAAAATAATATGTTTCAGAGTGCAGTGCTGCTGTTGCCATGTTGTATCTGAAAGGGCCATTACTTTTTCTCTGGTCTTTTTGGTTTTGAAAAGGCAACAAAAACAACAACCCAACCCAACACCCCCCCCCCCCCCCACACACACACACACACACACCATGTCGACATGTCGAGAAATTCAGAGTTTGCATAACCTGTGATTGTACTGTCATTTAAAAAGTTCTCTTTCAGATGAGGGTGCAGTGATGGGCCATAAAAAACGATAGAGTCCAAATAAAAAATATTGAGTTGATTGAGTTCATAAATTCACTTTGCCATTAGCATTTATCGTGCTGTCTGACTGAGTGATCTTGGAATGGACAGATGGGCAGGAAAGAAATTGAAAGTGTTTGAAAGGCTGACAGATGGAAAAAGGGAAGCATGTACATTAGATGAAAGAGGAAAAAAGGTCTAAATATGCAGAGAGGTGGACAAATATGTACCTGTGGTGTATATATATATTTAGATTGGCTGACTGACTGAGAGACCGTATGACTTAATTTGTCAGCACTTTTCTGCTAAGTGTTATCATATTGGCTGACAGTCTCATCCTCTCCCTCCCTCCTCTTCCTGCCCTGATGCCCTCCTGCACTCTGTTCTTTGTACAACACCACAGAGGAAATGTTGATTTTAATCACTAGGCATAATTAATTACCATCCTCGCTTGTTAAGAAAATAAAAGCCTCACAGCCACATAGTAATTGGCAGCAATTTAATTTGTGGTCTACTGTAGGTGAGTTCTGATGAGTGCGTGTGCGCAAGCGGGTTTTTAGGAGGTGGGATGTAGGTGTGTAGTTGTACGACTGTGTGTGTGTGTGTGTGTGTGTGGATGTGCAATTTATAATGTGTTTTATATGTGAACATGCAATCACAGTATTATCAGGGAAGCCCAAGGCCTTGCACACCCTTGAATTTTCAAACATAATGAATAAATGTAGCCATAAAACTTTATACAATGCTTCAATAGGGAGACAGTGCTCAGTATTCATAAGACAGTGAGGCAGTAAGAATGATGAACAGGCTTTGGGTTGCAGTTTACATTCAGTGATGGATTTGAGAGCTTTAGATTGCAGCGAGGGCTTTTTACAGGTAGTTAAGATTCCATTTCTGTTTCCCAAATGACCTCCATTTCCAGAGGGTCCTGAGCTTCAGCTTTACTCATTTATTGCTCCATCCCCCATTATAAGGCGCTTCACTACACCACTAAGCATGGATCTGTTGGGCTGCCAGTTACTTGCATTTGCTGTTACTTATAAATTAGAGGTTTAACAGCACAAGTGTCTCAGACTCAGTAGGAGTTTCAAATGCTTTATGAAGGAAATCAGCCGTGAGAACCGCTTAATTACCTATAATCCATTGCACCTAGTGGTGCTGGTCCATTGGAAGACATTTATAAGAGCAAATGGATTATATGGAGCCCCACAACCGACAAAACAAAAGTAAAACATTGTCTGAAACGTTTTGTGAAGACTGTTGGTTTAATACTGTAAATAAAATGGAGCATAAAAACACATCTCTTCTTGTACTTTTAAAGTTAATGAAAAGGAGAAAAGATTGTTTCCTTTTACCAACTTCTGAGTTATGTAAGCCAGCGAACTCTGTTAGCCTGACAGATAAAATGCTTTAGCTACCATTACAAGAGTTTATGAAGGCATGCTATAGCAGTAAGCAGTACAGTATATGGATGATTGTGTTATTTTTATGTTATTTAACGTTAAGTTATTTAATGATTTAACTAACAGTAATACTTATTGATGTATTCCATTCTATTTTTGACTTGTCTGATAATCTTTGATTACATGTTGTCAGTTTGAGGGCTCCATTGAACACAATTTGGTTTGTCCCATGCTTTGAAAACAAAGTCTATACTGTCTTTATAAACTCTTTCTGTTACAAACAAATGAATTAAGGAATCTTTGGTGTGGCCCAAACGGCAACCTCCGTTGCTTTACTCAACTCATCAGATGATATTAAGACTCGAATTTGCGCATATTTAACAGCGTTGCCGCTTGATTGACAGATAAGTGACATTACAGATGGCTTGTTCGAGCACCAAGGCGTCATTCGGCCTGCCTCAGGTCCTCAGATGATCCATGTCTTTGCCGATATTTAGATTAGCCGGGAGGCGGAAGAAATTCTTTATTCTTTATTCTTCAGAAAATTCTTTGTACTGTCATACTGTCATTGTTGTGGCAATCCACAGACCCATGTCCCTCAAACATCATGTTTTTAGGGAAGGAACTCATTTGTGTGCCTCCAGTGGTTGCAAAGAAAATGTGAGACTTTTTTTCACTTTTGCCTCTACAATGATCTACACAGCATAAAACAACTCACCTGCAGCGCTCCACTGCAGCTCTGCATTAAATTGTGTTGTGGTTAAAAGCCCTGTAATCCAGCGATATGCCACAGTTTTGTAGGTGCAGTGCAGTGGGAGATGCGGTCTTTGTGGCCACGGGAGCTCCAGTATACATTTAGTCAACATACAGTAGCTTCAGTCAAGCCATTTATAGCAGCATTATGAAATGCATTTATGTGACAGAGAAAAGTTTTGTTTTGAAGGCAGTGTTGCATCATGTATGAGAGTTAATGTCTTTGGCATCTTAATGCATTTTATGCTTTTCTTTTGACAGTATAAAACCTTAGTATTGGTACATCAGACAGACTGCTCTATGGAGCTCATAATTTATCCTCCCTAAGGATAAATTTATCCTCCCTTTTACTGCCACGAAATCCATTTCATTAAATTATTGTTAATGGAACATCTTAATATGCTAGCCCAAATATGACTACTTTGGAGCTAAATCTTTACCAGTGCTCATAGAGGAGCGCACAGACGGTTTCTGCAGCAACCCGGCTTCATTACAACGCTGTCGTGCGATCGAAAATAAAGGTTGTGTGTATTTACGGGTTCGTTCACAGACACTTCCTAGTGTCTTAAAATGTTTGAATTAGACTGTGAATCTTTATACTGATGATATATGGTCAGGCTTTACATAGATATCCTGTCATATAAATTTGATCACACCACTGAGGCTGAAACTATGTTTTATGAGTCTGGCTGTAAGTGATGTGTGTGTGTGTGCGTGTGTGTGTGTGTGTGTGTGTGTGTGTGTGTGTGTGTGTGTGTGTGTATGTGTGACACAGCCTGTCTTTGCAGCAGCCATGCTTTGGCAGGTTGTAGTTTTCCCTTCAGAAATCAGCCGCTCTCTGAACTGTTAAATCACACTAGAAGCCAACCTTTGAGAAGAAAATTAATTACTTTCCCTCTGCCTCCTCCTCCTCTCATTTTTTCCACATTAACCCTCCCTCTTTCCTATTCACTCTCCTTTTCTCTTCTTGCACACTCCCTCTTGATTTCTCCTCTCACAATAGTACAGAATAAGTTTAGCCACAGGTGACGTTTTTTTCTTAAACTCACAGTGAAATGTGCCGTTACACATGAAGCCTTGTTCCTTCCTCTCAGTGCCTTGTTTGAAGTTTGAAGGCTTTGATACTCGTCTAGATTGAGTGTTTGTGATTGCGCAGTTCATTCGGGTCCTGTTTTTGGCAGCAATGCCTTGCCCACAAACTCTGCTGCAATCATCGGGCTGTCAAGTTTTGCCATCACAATTGAGAGCATGCTTCATTTGAAATCAATGAAAGCTGCTCTCCTGTTTCTGTTGCGTTTGCGTTGGATGGTGTCTAGCGGATGAGGCCAAGAAAACAGATCACTGAAATCCACTTTTCAGTGGACAATGCTGCTATTTATCATCACATTTATCCACAACATTGCGCATGTAGCAGAATTTGACAGAGGCAGATGGTTACTCTTGGCTAAACACTCATCATTCACCTAATTTGTGTATAGCGTTATTGACCTGAGCATATGACTAACTATCCTCACAGACTCACAGTCTTTTTGCTTGTTGGTCTCAAACTGATTTTCCTTTCTTCTCCACCCTTCCTCTCAGGTTCAGATAGAAGATGTAGAGAATGAGGAGAAAAGATACGCCCTCTTCGTGGAGCTGCTGGAAGCTGCGCAGAAGTGGGAAGATTTTCAACAGCTCATGCTCCTCCTACAAGCGTGGCCGCCCATGATGAAGGAGGAAGTGTAAGACAAATGTCTTTCAATCTTTTTTTTTTTTTTTTTTTTTACCTTTTCAAGGTTAAAGCGATATCGTGATGTGATGAATGACTTCTTCTCTTGGGGCAGAGCCAGGCTAGCCCCTGCTTTTTTGGTCTTAATGCTAAGCTAAGCAAGCAGACTGCTGGCTGTAAACTTATATTTAACGTGAGGATATGAGAGTGATATCGATCTTCTCTATTGATCCAACTCTCGGCAAAATATCAAAACTATTCTGTAAGCACCTCTAGCACGGTAATTACTTATTAAGCGCTGTTAATGTGCTTGAAATCCCAGGTTAGCAGCTCATTAGCTATTATTCAAAGATATCATTCATTCATACATACAGCATTAAAATGTGTCTGGGCAGGCCTTTGGAGATGAAAATACAAATATCCGATCATTACAGGTTGATGTAGCAGCTGATTTACTTTCTTTCTATCCCATCTTACTAAATCTAACTGTCTCTCTTTCACCCTCTTCTCTTCATGCATTTGTGTCCTCTCAGAATCTTGAGTGAAGTCAGTTTTACAGTTAACAGGTACAATGAGTGCTATTTCACTAGTTTGGCTCAAAGCCATCCATCCACGCTTAAGCTAAATGAACATTGAGTGTGTTTGTGTGTGGTTAACAGTCAACCGCAGACACTTTGAACACTTTTTTTGTGGTTTGTTAATGAAATCAGTGACACATGAAGACATTTCAATGCATCCTCTTTTCACTAAGAGCAGGGATGGAGAACAGGGCCTCTAATCGCTCAGGTAAACCTATGGCACACTTTTAGAGTTGGAAATAGAAACAGGCTTCTTCACAAAGCTTCTGGCTTATGGCACCAGCTCGTGTCTTACGAGCCTCAGCAAGTGTTTGCTTTATTATCGATAAGTGTCTAATGATGTGATTGTTCTTCCCCTGCTCCATTGTTCTTGATTAAAAGCGAGTGCCGCTCAGCGAGACAATACAGGGTTACGCAGTCAGGAGTTTATCCTTCCAGCTCAATGAAAACAGACTGAAAGTAGAGTTCTTCTCTAGTAGTGGAAACTCACAAGGACGTGCACAAAGCTCTGTGTGTCAGTCGTAAAGCTCACTCTGGTGTTGGTTTGTTGATGAACAAGATCTACTTGTGTTCTTGATGGGATACCTGCTCTTTTAATCTATATATATAGTAAGGGATCACAGCTCTGCCGTGACTTCAACCTGCCTGAATTGTAAAGGTGTCATAGTTGGGTGACATGTAAAGTTTAAATTTAAGTTAAACTCCTCTTGAACCAAAAAGTTCCAGCTGCTACAGGAACTAAAATCAGGATTTTTTTCTCTTTGTTCCTCTTTGCATTTTCACCTCTTCGGAATAAGCATGGACATTAGGCAAACAAGAAGATTAAGTCGCCTTGTTTTTCTTTGTATTTACTGTGGAGAGACTCTAATGTAATTAATGGATGCAAAAGAGACATCCAGAGGTTTGATGGTTATTTATTTCTACTTAACAGCACAGAAACTGAAACAATTAGCAAATGCTCTCAGTGTGTTTGCACATGTTTTTCCACGGTACTGTAGAAATGAAGCTGCGTATCAGGTGGGGCAGCTGTGGGGGACTTGGTTTGAAACTTTAAGCACAGCAAACTCTGGGACAGCAGAACGGTTTTTGGCACCAGAAACTACTGCTGAGGTGCTCTCTGTGTCTCTCTGGTCAAAACGCAGGTTAAGTAAAGGAGGAATTGAAATGGCTCCTGGGCCCTGGAGAGGGTTTTTTTTTTTTTTTTAAATGTGGAAACAGGCCATTAGATGCAGAATCTGTCCCCCCTCCCCTCTACACTGGATGAAAGACAAATTGTTCTGCCCGACACAAATTCTTGTCAGTCAAGTCAACAGAGAACTGCTTTGTGTGGAGGTGCAAATTACTAAAGAGGGAGTTTAAGTTTTCAAAATATGTTTTTTTTTTAGACTTGTGTAACAAACAGTCAGGAGCGAGTGTGAGAAATGGCTTTTATACATCAGTGTGTTTAGAGTTGTGACGGCGGTTTGTGTAAAGCCTGTGTCTCTTCTGGTGGAGTGCCATTCAACTGAGAAGCGGTAGGAGAGATGGGATTAGGTTTTGGACGCCGCAGCTGCTTCAAGTTCACCCCCGGATTTCACTGACACTCCACTGACTTTGTGAGTGTTACAGTTGTAGTCAAACCATCGCTGGGACATTCGGCTATAATCATTTCTTTTAGCTTCAGCCTGAGCTGCTGCTGTACCGTCTTTCAGATGTAAATCCAAACATAATGCAGAGTACAAAGACCGGTTCTGATTATGGATTTTTTTCTCTCTCTCTCTCTCTCTCTCTCTCTCTCTCTCCCTTTGGTCCTCCTCATTTAAATCACTCGAGTTAATTTGGGGTAACATGCATACATACACTCACTCTGTGCTCCTTTGAAGCACAGAAGCCTGAAATTAAGGTCTGATCTGTGTTCACTGTGCATTTTATGTGTAATGGCTGCTACATCCGGCAGCCATAATGTGGGACACAAAGCCCAGAATAATGTAACCTTGAAATGCCTCATTTAAAATGTTCTCTTAAGACTTGAGGGCGTTCTCTCGCACACGGTTAACCTTAACTATTAGTCTGACTCAGCATTAAATCCTGGCTGGGATTGACGTGTGTTTACTGGTGTGTTTGCATGCGTCCGTAGAGTGGAGATTTGTTTCTACAAGAGGCTCTTCTGGAAGCAATATAGAGTTGCATCTAAAAAGCTTATCCTTTAGTCTGTCCGCATAAACTGAGTCATGATTCAAAGCACGGATGGAGGCTGGCTGTGACTCACACTGCGCCCTGTGACAGATTTGGCGAGCGAGCAGACACTCTGAGTCGCATTCAGCAGTACCTCCCCGTCCCCTGGTAAAACACAGGAAGCAGCATTGTGCCAGCAGCACAAGTGGACACTTGTTTGTTCCCAGGCCGCATCATCTGAAGGTGAAGCAGCTTGTCAGGACAAGACGGCCTGGTAGCTGGATGGAGAGCTGTCTGTGTTTGACACACACAGGAGCCCCGCTGTTCTCCCTGCTGTCTTTCCTCTCTTTCTCACTTACAAGCTCTTCTCTATTACACACTCTCCTCTTATTGCAGATATACATAGGCACATACGCATGGGATATTACCTCAGGGTCTCCCTCCTCTATCACGCTTTCTTAAGATTCACTTCAGTAGCCTAATCTTCAACCCCTTGAGTTTTTTTTTTTTTAATTTCTCATCATATAAGTGAGGATTTATCGACATGTTACCATCTACCCTTTCATCATGGGAAAACACCCAGAGTGAAACAAAGCACACATCCATATCAGATTCCACCTCTCATCTCCAATCTCCTTCTTTCCCATCACCGTTCATTATTTAACACACACTGCTCGTCATTTTAATCACACACGCAGATCCCAACAGTGTTAGCATACGGGCTATCTTTTAACCACTGTTTTAACCCAGTTTAAATGTATGTATCGTGTACATCTACACCCTCACTTGGGTTTAAAAATGTGGTTTCTCTTCTTGAGGCTTTGGCTCCGCTGCAACATCCATAACCGCTAACAGTGGTTAACCAACGTTCACATAGCATTGACTTCTTGCCATGCTAATGGTAATACTAAGAAAATGAATCATTTACACACGATCCATCCGTCAACTAAGATCTAATTAACAGATAATGAGTCCTTCCGTGGTTTCCAGTATTCTTTTCCCGTCTTTCTATGACTGATACGTATTAATAAAGAAGCATAAAGGTCATATTAGCTTAGCATCACTGGCACTCCCTGGCTGATCTGTCATTCTGGAGGCATTAGCAAACAAAGTGACGCCTGTCACAGCTGACAGCTGTCCCCCGGTGTTCCCACTGGGAGAGAGAAAGAGAGGAAATGCAGCGTGTAGGTGTTAAATATTAACCGCGAGAGTTTTGTGGTCAAACATCTTTACTCTTGACTTACACGCCAACGTCAGAATTCATTAGATCGTCGGCAAACCTCTTGATAATTCTGCCCACCTGTTCATGTCAGCCTGTGATTTGAAGGGAGGTTGACACTGTTATTCTTATGTGGCTGTTGTATTTATATTATTCATAATGTACATTTGCATGCAATATGGTGCACATATAGTAGTCAGTTGGCGTGACCCAGTCATAGTCTAACAAGATTACCATCTGGTGACATGCAAAGTAATGGATGAAGAAAAGTACAGTCATTTTACACGTTGTAATGTTGTGTCTGTTTTATTATATACTGCCTACGTCTGTTGGCGTAAACGCACTCATTACATAGAAGCTTCATGCTTATGTACATCACGTGACTGCTCTTGTGTGTACTACTCTACATTCTACTCAGAAGAGGCAGAAAGCTCTGCACACAAACACACCCTTTCACATTGTCTTGCTCTTTCTGTTTCCAGGGCACAGTCAGAGCGTAACCCCTGGGTGGTGCTGACCTCGGCTCTGCTGACCCGCTGCCAGGGGTCAGAGGTCACATTAGACCTGGATCAGCAGGTTGTCACCATGGTGCGGTCCCTCTATAACACCAAACACAAGCTCCCTGCACAGGTAATCAGCAAACACTCGTAGGATAAGTGTGTGTGTGTATATCTGCTTGTGTCATCTTTTCTTTGCAGTAAGTAGATCACATTATAACGTCCACAAGAACTGTTACACCTGTTTGCCACTGTAAATGCCACAGTGACTAGCTGAATATGTGAAACGTAAATACAAACAGGAACATAATGGTGCATTATTCACAGAATAAAAAAGTAGTGCAAGGAAACTAAATGCATTTACTTTAAGTTTAGAAACTTTACCTCGTATTAGTATTGACATTTTTAAGCTCAGCCACTACATATCAGAGGCAAATACTTGGATCTGACAGTTTAATCACAAGTTACTTTTCTACTGTTTTTACTTAAAGTCTGTGTAAAGTAAGAATAAATGTGTTCTGAGTTTGTCAGACCAAAGAAGAAATTGTTATTAACCACCCAGCCAGTTTTTTTAACCACCAAGTCCACATTTCAGTAATATCGTTCAAAGTCTTTTAAACTTTTTTCCAACATATTTAATGTATTTGAAAGAAATCTCAGAATTGCCTTTGCGCGGCCTTTAAGATAAGATAGACTCTGTTGATCCCACACTGGAGAATTTCACTTATTAGCGGCTCACAATATACAAGGTGGATAAGAAAATACTCAGTATTTCCATTCATCTGCCATTACCATTCTCATCGACAGTACAGGGTTAAGCTTGTCTGAATTCAATGTAACCTCACTGCAGTACCGCCGTTTTACCCTGTATCTTAATACAGGAACCCAAAGCTATTACGCATGTAACCCGCAGCAACATGTTAGCATCAGCTCAGTGCTTTTTGCAATGTACTATAGGCACTAGCCGCTCTTTGATATCTGACGGCCCTTAATGCTATTCATGCCCTGCTGAGCACCATGGACGCGGTGAGCCTAATGCCATTCTGTATGTCTAGCGCCAGCTGACTGTGATATTAGTTTAGCGCTAATGCTATTCAGTGTGAATAGGCTAGTGTCTGCCTGGCTGTCTAATATTAGTGTGGGAAGGGGGGGGGTGGGAGGTGGAGAAGGAGGCCTTTTACTCTGTTCTGAACAGCTTTAATTTGAATCTGCTGGAATGAAACCGCCAGAGCATGGGGGAGTCAGATTGCATTGTGATATCCATATATTACTGGATGGGGCTGCAACAGGACTGTGTGTCGTGAGTGTGTGTGTGTGTGTGTGTGTGTGTTTGTGTGTAGACCTTTTTAAAAGTATTATGTTCCTGCGTGTCTGTACAGTATATGCACATCGATTAACCTTCAGTGTTCCTCGCCTACTCTCTCCCCTTCCTCTGTCTCCTACTCTCCCCTTCTGTTCTCTCTCGCTCTTTTCTACTCTGTCTTCTGATTACCTTCCCCCATTCCTATCCAACTTCTTTTGCTTTTATCTCTCCCGCCCTCCTCCTTTCATCTATTCCTCCACACATCTGTGCGTTCATCCATCCATCCATCCCACCCGCCCTTCTCTTTCTCTCTCCTCCTCTTCAGTGTATCAGACACATAACCACGCTGCTGCTCCAAAGCCAGCCGAGTCTCCAGCAGCCTGCGCTCAAACTGATGGCCGAGAGTGGTGATGAGCAACTGCTGCAGCTGACTCTGGATCAGATCAACAGCATGACCTCGGTAAGTGTCATTGGAACAGTGGCCCGTATATATTGCATGGGCACACACAATGTAGACGGCTCAAATAATCGTTGAATCATTTAGTCTATAAACCGTGAAAAAATTATGAAATATGCACTTCACAACATCTCTGAGCTCAGATTTCTGACCAGTAATAAAACCTTAATGTTTTCAGTCCGAATTCAGATTTGATGAGTTGGACCTGGATGAAGGTTTGTGCTTGATGAATGAATGATGGAAGTGTCATCAGGTCATTGTCTGTTTGTCAAATAATCCAGCTGTAACGTGTTTTTGTTGGGACCCTCTTTAAAATAAAACAGCGTCTATCTACTTGTGAATTCTCATCACAGGATACGGCCTTGTAGTTATTTAGTCATTAATCAGCCAAAGAGTTATTTTTCTTTCTCGTGATGTTTCATTTAAAAGATTTTGAAGAGAAGTATCATTTATCTCACAAAAGGAAAATGCAAAAAAAAAACCCCAAAAAAATCATTAGTTTAATCATCTGGTGATCCCTCAGATTTATTTTGTTGGGAACCAGTGAATGAATCTACTAATCGTTTTAGTGATAGTGGCTGTACAGTTGATTTATTGAGGCTTTAATGCCTGTTTTCAGTCAGTAGGTAAGATCCAGTGTCATCATCAAGTAATAAAATAACAATCTTCTCATAGGTCTCAGAGACTCTACACTAAACCTGTTTGACAGAACAGAAAAGGTGGAATACAAAGAAAAAGAACAGCAGGAGAGCAGACGGCTGATAAAGATGCGATTGGAACTTTATGCTTATCTTCATGGTCTTGAGATAAGAACAAAGTTCTCCCAAAGAACCTCAACATCCAAAGAAGCCAACGTTCACTCAACTTACTAACCATCCTCTTGTTTTGGAAAGCCACAATCTGATAAGAGAGTAATAGTTTAAGACTGTGCGGGCCGCTCTCCACTGTTTCCTGATCAGATAAGCAATTGTCACAAAGTAGTCCTCTCAGACCCAGCAGACCTCCTCTTCGCTCCTGGATCAGATAACCGAAAGCTTCTCTATTAAGTGATAGAGCCCCTATTAAATGAAACATTAAAGCTCCTGTATCGGTACACCTGAGCAACATGCTGCTTTTTATCATGCAGAGACAAGAGCGCGAGACTGATGGAGGAAGGGGGGGGGTGAGGGGGAAAAGATATGCGATTTCAATTCGGGGAGGGAGAAAATCAAACGGAGGGTGGGTGGGTGAAATGGGGACGAGAGGGGAAATTAAAAAGACGGAGCAAATGTACGAGCATGTAAAGTTAGACAGAGGTAGAGCGAGGTAGAAAGGACGGAGCAGGGTGCACAGCCTGAGACAGAGAAGATAAATCAGGGGGAGTTCCAGAGGGGGGAGCGTATGAATGGAGTAAGATGGCTAGCGTGTGACACTGCTTTGAGAAATAATCTCGCCTCTGCCACCTAAGAGCTGAATGAACGGGGGGCATGTTGAGAGCAACACGGAACAGTGTTCGCGTGAAGATAACATCGGCAGAGACAGAGAGAAATCGTCTTACATCTAATACGTCTGATAACGCGTTGGTTTGCTGCTGCTCGGTTGCATGAACTTGGGTGTCTACTTGCGCGTGTGTGTTTCTCGTGTTGCTTGTGCGAGTGCTTGTGCGCAAGCGTGTTTGCTATTAATTAATTTTGAAGGACAGTGTTTCTGATTGCCTGAAAGGATCTGTTCATCCAAATTATATTCTAACAAAAAAGGGGGGTGCAGAGTATCAGGATTTCGGGGAGCTCCGATCTGACCTTTTTCTTTCTCAATATTAACTCTGATAACTCCACTCAATACAAGTGACCTCTTCTCCCCAACTTTTAAATCTGTTTGGAGCTCATTGGAATCAGTTATGATCATATCTAATGATCAGACAGTTCAGTTGAGCGACCGATTCACAAAGTTTGAAGGCTCATCAAACAACAAAACACTGCACCGTTTTTACTATAACACTGTTTTTTACAAGTCGGGCAAGTTATCGCGGCTGAAACTGTTCAGCAGTCGTGAGGTAAACAATAGTGATACAGTCACAAAAGAATCTACTAAAACTGTTTGTTTGCATGTACTGTATTTGTTTTGCTGGATGATGTACCAGTTTGGCAGAAGCTGAGCAACGTTTTGAACTTTTTCACTTGACGTCCCTGCAATTCTATTTGCCGCATTTTTGCCGTCTGCGATGGCACCTCTGCGTCATTCAAATGATTAGGGAGCTATGCATTTTACCACAGGTATAAAGCCAGTTTATTTTATGACACAGACAAAGAAACTATACATTAGAGGGATCATCACGCCGTGGACGATACACATTCCACTTTGTATGGTCTGTATCAGAGAGTTTAGCATCCCTAAGCTGTAACTGAAACAAAAGCTGATACAGTTACTCTGGATTCACGGGTCAAAAGTACTGTACGTTACTGTAGTTCATAGCACTTCTGTGTCTCAGGAGGTTTAGGGGTTTGCCCGGGCTCCTCCTGTCCATGTGTCGAAGTGTCCTTAAGCGTAACATCGAACCGAGTTGCTCCTGATATTCAGGCCGGGGCTTTGCATGGCTGCTCCACCATCACTGGTGTGTGAAAGTGAGAGTGAATGCGTGAATGCATAAACGCAGTCCATTTGCCATATCGTCTTTCACCATCACAACCAAATTCAAGCTGGTACAAGAGCACAACACACTGAGGCCTTTTATCAGAGCTACAAAGAGCCGGGACATGTCAGCCACTAGCCATTAGCAGATCAGTAGATCGTATCAAGGGAGGATCAGAAATAATTGATTTTAGTTGAGGTTGGTCGATCAGAAATTCAAGTGAGTGCACTGAGGAGGCTTAACAAGGTAATTAACTGTGAAACAAACTTTGACAGACAAGAAAAAATATCATGAAAAACAGGTGAAAGTTTTCTATTTCATTCATTTACCTGCCTCTTCATGTCTAAATCAACAAGCCTGAGGTTGATTTTGCACCATACATTTATCTTTTTTATTTTTATATCTGCAAACAGCAATGGCTCCTGATTTAAATACATGAAAATGACATGCCGCTCCGAGTGATTGGCAGGCTTTATCTTCAAGCACTGCCCCACAGGTGTGTGTTCGCTGGCACTCTGCTGCTCTGTATCTGATGTCATAGATTACTGTGCACATTGTTTTCCCCAGTATAAACACACACTTTTTTTTTTCCTTCATAAAAGAGATGCCCGAGATCACTCTAAAAAAAAAAAAAAAGAAAGATTAATTCTGAAGATTAGTTTTTAATTAAAACGGTGTTACAGAAAACCACTTGACGCAAGAAGTAAATGAGAAAAAGTAATTTATTTGGCCGCGTTGCGATATATTTATGTTCATTCTGACTCACATAGAAGGCAGAAGGTGGGAGGAAAGGAGTAGGTGCAGAGTATGTATACGCCTTGAAAGGGAGACAAAGAAGTAGTAGAATAGTAGGTAACGAAGAAGAGGTATTGTTCTTAATTATGCAGAAAAAATACAGTGCGAACATGCAGGCTTTCATGTCTTTTAATTCCAACTCCCTCCCTCCCTATTATTTCTGCCTCCACCCTCCTACCTTTTCTGCTCTGCTCCTCCTAGTGAAGATGTATGGATGATGCAGGAGCATAGGGGAGCAGTGGAGCAGGGAGCCAGGGGTTAACACCAGCCTGACTAATGGAAGACAGAGATAAGGGGCTGATGAGAGCCACTCTGCCAAAATGAATGAGCTGTCAGCACGAACATACACGCAGCACATGCATACACGGCTGTAGTCCACACCGAAGCGTGCTGCAACAAAATGTCCCATCAGTCGTTGAGTGTCTTTCTCGACTTCTTTTTGGATTCAGCTCTTCTACTGCTCCTTCTCTTCCTTCATTAATCAGTCAAGTGTTGGTAAAGCCCCACCTCCCTTAGTTACTGTTGCTATGCCTGTAAAGGTTTTCAGCTTCGGCCTGGCATGGATGCAGGTAACAATAATATCAGTGGCTGATTTTCAATCCAAAATGATCAGTGGATTTATTGACACCAGATTTCATCAGCTGTGGCGAGCTAGCCAATTTACAGTAGGAAACACTGAAATATGTTAGCTAGTGTGTCAGTGCTAGTCGTAGTAGTAGTCATAGTTTTGTAACCCTGCAAACTGAGAACTACACATACATACTGCAACCAAGACAAGAGGAAGAGGGCCAGGCTTTGAAGCCAATTTGACATAGTGGCCAAACCACGTCATGACAGCAATGGCATCTGTCACGTGATGCACAGGGGCCCAAAAAAAAACATGTTGAGCGTCTAGAAGAGCTGCAAGATCTCTTTAACTTTTGGCTGGGACTGGCTTCATGTGCCATTGAGGTGTTTCTATAAGAAAGGAGAGCCTTGCCTCCAACGCTGTATCCATTTCTCTCTATACATCCATGACTACATCATATGGAGAAAGCTCTTCATGTGCCATGCCATGGCCTCTCTACACCTTTTTAATCTACGCAGTGGAGTGAAGTCAAGAGACGTGTCTGAGTGATTATGGGTCTAATTACTTGTTGAAGTGGGCTTGTTTGCAGCTTTTGTGCCATATTAGACCCGTTAATCTAGCCGTGTTTGCTCGCAACTCAGTGCGTTGATCCCCTGATTTGCACACTGCGCGCGCGCGTGTGTTCACTCGTGTGCATCACAGCAGACCACTTTTATTTTATTTATTTATTTATTTTTGGCTTCACAGCCTCTTCTTCTGTCACTTTCAATCATGTTGGACTGTAAGTAAGGATTGTTTGGTGTTGTGTGTGTATGTGTGTGTGTGTGTGTGTGTGTGCGCGAGCTCAGTTTGGTGCACCGCTAAAGTCTAGGGACAGCTAGGATGGAGGGATGGGAAGCTGAGCCTGAGGGAAGGAGAGAAAAAGATAGTTGTGTGTTGTCTGGCATTCCAAAGAAGCTTTATGATTTAAATGATAAAAGAAGGCTTGGCCATGCATTATTCATTAGACGTTGTACGTGTACGGTAATTCCAATTAAGCTCTCAACTGGGTTTATGCTCAGGAAGAAAGAGGGTGAAGGAAGACATATACAGGAAATGAGAGACATGCGGAGCAAGAAGAGAAAACAAGAGTGTGAAAAATTGACCAGACCAATCAGGCAACATTTAGCGGCCATTGAAATCAAGCAGGAAAGACGACCTTGGCTGTCTTTCACAGGGTGAGACAGCAAGAAATGAGAAGGTAATGACAAGAGCGAGAGCGAGGATTGGACATCTTATGGCTGCAGTTTGATGTGTCAGTTCTCTTGTCACGCTGAGTGTTTGTTCATTCACTCATGGGGCACACTACGCTGCGCGTGAACATACAAACACACACACTCACGCACGAGACAGAGGACGCCTCTTGTTTTCGCCTCGCTTGACAGACAGAAAGTGTTGGTTGAATCTTTAGAGAAGGCTCGGAGCGGCTTTTTGGCTCGCACACACACACATGTGCACTAAAAAATGAGGATTCCTGTAATCCCACTTGAGGAATTACAGTTTTTAGCAGAGGTTGCCGCTTCGGTGTGAGAGTTGAGCGTTGTGACTTCAATTTGCGGTGCAAAAAAAAAAATGGCAGTGTGGCAAAAACACACTTAAAACAATCAACTTGTTCAATCTGTGCTCCAGTTTGAGGCCAATCCTCATCACATATATTATGTAATACGTGTATTTCAGTGGCTAATTTAGCTGTAATTAAAAAGAACAGTTTGTCAGTTTATTGGCTTTCTTCCTGAGAGTTAGAAAAGAAGATCGATACCACTCACGTCTTTACGCTAAACATACTAGCGGTTCAGTCAGAAGATGTCAGATTCACGGCAGTATGTAGAGGAAGTAATCCGCTGTCTACCATGTAGTGCATATGTACAGTAGGTGGATATGGTATGTGACACAGCTGTACATGCTGTAAAAAGGGAAATAAAGTTATCTGCTCTGCTCTGATATCAAAATTCCCCTCCATCCCTCCATCTCTCTGCCGCTCCTTCACATCTATTTTCAGCTCAACTGTCAATCCAGCTGACTCTAAGACCCAAATCTGCTGTCTCTCTTGACACCGTCAAACAGTAATAGCCTGGGAGGTGCAAGTGTGTGTATGTGTGTGAGCACAGAGGCCTGTGCTCCAGTGTTTTGTGCTTTTTCTCTCCTCCATAATGGACGAGCAGGAGAGCCTGAATATGTGTATATTTATAAGTATTGGATGTTTGTTTGCGTGTGTTTACAGTACGCGTACTGAATATTCTAAACTGGCCACAGCACATGAAATCTGTACATGTCCCGTGCAGCTCACACTCACTGTGTTGGTCTAATTGGTGCTCTGCAGGTGTGATATCTGAAGCATCTGCATTTCCCTCCCACCGATGGTTCATCCAGTAATTCGTTTCAATCAGAGCGACATAAACGCGTTCTGCTTCTTATTTTTGGATAGCACCCGGTAGAGCTCTTAGTCCAGCTGTCTCCACGTGTCTGTCTTGCAGAGTCATTTGTATTTCGTAGGTGCGAGCGCTCATTACAGCCCGACGCTGCAGAAGGTGATTTCAGTGATTAGCGTCCCTTCAGGTCAAATCAAGTCAAATATATTTACACAGCCTTTAATCACAGTAATGGCCTCGAATGGTACCACAAGGCCACATTTAACAAAGCAAAAATAGAGTCAAGAATGACTCCAGTTTATTACATTTTTTTGTTCTGATTTATAGCCACGCTCGCCGTCCTTCACTTCAGACTGAAATATTTCGGCATCTGTTGGATGAACAAGAAGAACTGTTATAACTTGTTCTTCGATTACTCGCTCCAACAGTGAATCAATCAGAAGAATAATTGAAGATGAATTTGCTGCTGATGGACTAATTGTTTCACAGCCTTATTTATAAGAGAAGTGATTACCTAATTCGTTGCAAACGTCCAAATTTGTGCAGTGAAGATATCGCAGGTGTGAAACAATGGGCTTTAGATAATCTGTCTAAACACTTGTCTTGTTTACAGCCTGTCTCATCACGTTATCTTTGTGTTTCTTGCTTCTTGCTTTATTGTTGTACTGTCACTGTGTTCCCAGATCTCAGGAGATACTCTGTTGAGTACAATGTTATCATATCTAATGGGTGTGCGGACCAAGTTTAGACTATTTATCCTTTCAAGACAGAAAAGTCTTGCACACACATACAGCATGTGTAGACCGTTGAGATTATCAGTTGGATCATATTTTGTCCATATTTATGAGAAATGTGCGTTACTTGCTCGTTTATCCGTAAAGTCCCGAATCATTTCTTTGTAAGATATCAAGGCTCCAAAATAGGTCAGTGTTCACTGCAGCTCCACAAATCCCATGTAGAGCATTTGTTCTGGGCCTCTGTTGAGGCTCCCAAAATCAAAAGTTTGAAGCAGAAATGTTAAGTTGTTTTGAAGTACAGTACTTCTCCTTGATTCTAGTGTGCAGTCGACTCTTTGAAACAGTTGGTGCGCTTAAAAATGTATGTATCTGATGCTTTCAGTGCGCGCCACCTTTATCCTCCTCAGTTCTCTCCCTCCGTCATACATTTCCCACTCACCCAATCCTTCCCCTCTCTCTCCTGTCTTCCGTTCTCTTAATTCTCATTATAGCCGGATGACCTCCTCATCCACCTCTGTCTTAAGACTCAACAAATGTCTGTCATCTCTCTCTCTGGCCCTCCTCCATCCCACGGCTCGCCATGATTCATCTGGTCCCGTCTGTCAATGGAACGGAAATATTAAGTTATTAGTCATGCATGACATACAGTACCTCTTTGACTGGTATAAGTCAAGTCTCCCTTTGGTGCCAAAGCAACCATGAACGCATATTGTATTCAAATGGTAAATGGCAAATCCAGAATATTTTTACTGGAGCTATGAATCTTGGGATGCCGTGATGATGTTCTTTATCATTCCTGCTCACTTTACGACAAGGTAAAACCTTTTTTTTTTACGTGCAAATTATGTTTCCACAAAGGGGCAGTGTCATCCTCAATGACAACAGTTGAACATCTCTCAGCTCTCATGTGAGACCTTCAGGTTCACTAATATCCATCATCACATGAGCGAAGGGATCCTTTTTTTTTTTCTTTAACAGTTTTATGTTTTTAAGGATGAATCGTCCTTCAAAGAGAGAAAAATGGTATGAGACCGGCGCCGAGATGAGAGATTTTAGAGGTGAGGGATAGAAATTCATCCGGGCCTGCTCCCCTCCTCAACTACAGAACAGAAGACACGAGCTCCACATTCATAATTGATCTGCCTCAGCTCCCGAAATACCCTGACGGGGACCCGCTGTTGTCCGTGCGCGCGTGTGCGCATGCATATGCGCGCGTAAGTGCAGGCTTAATAATAGAGACAGCAAACAGGTGAGACGATGCAGAGGAAGGCGGGCTGAGTCACAGAGAGGAGCTGAGAGACGGCCTTTCAACCCCAGCACTCAGCCTCCCTTCACCATGGGCCTGTAAAGCACTCACAAACAGCCCCGCGGCTGTTAGCTGTTTGAATTTGCATGAAATTCATTGATGTAAAGAGGCGGAAGACGGGATTAAAATATTACGTAAAGGACTGTTTATAGCTGTGTTCAGAATTGTTTTTTTTTTTTTGGTAAATGAGAAAGCTGCAGAGAAGTGCAGAGGAAGAGTGCAGAGAAGTGTGTGTGTGTGTGTGTGTGTGTGTGTGTGTGTGTGTGTGTGTGTGAAGGCACATGCCATGGGACTGATGGTCAGCTACAGGGTCAACACAGCGTTTGACCACTCTGACCTCATCAGGTTTCTTCAAGCGTGTAACATTGTAATCACACGGCCCTGAAATACTGCTGCCGCAGCAGGAAGTGCACCTCTTGTTTTTTATACAGGCCATTGTAGATTTTAAATCTCTAAATCTCTCACACACTTTCAGCGTTTTATCAAACAGTGGGTGTTTAGAGGGTCTGCTGAATGATGGCTGGTTACCCGGCAAAGAGACTGGCTGGCTGTTACTCTTTGCGTGTGTTTCACAGATAATAATAATAATAATAATAATGCAGTCATACAAAAGAGAAATTTTCTCCTGAGTCTATCACCACCATGTATGCTCATTCTTCCACCTGTCTTTTTCCTCCAGGAGACCTCCTCCTCTTGCGACGCCGAGCTCCTCTCGTTGCTCCTGGACGCCGGGCTCTTGGTGGGCTGCGTCTCCTCCACCCTGTACCCCCTGCTCAGCGCCCACATGCTGTCCCACCAGCAGGAGCGAGGCTGGGACGTGGAGAAAGCCGCAGCCGAGCTGCTGGCGGCAGGCCACGGGCCCGAGGCAGGCTCCCTGCTGCTGGCTCACCGCGGGACCCACCAGGCCCAGTTCACTTTCAATTCTGCATTGGCCGTTCTCAGGAAGTGGCTGTAACGGGGGGGAGGGAGGGGGGGGAGCATGAGGGAACACGACGGGGAGGCAGTTTGGAGCACAGCCACGGAGCGCTGCGATGAAGCAGATTTAGACAAGGAGAGTGGGAAGGTGTTGAGAGAGGAGTGAAAGAAGATTGGATTAAGATCTGAAGAAATTACGTGAGGCGAAAATAGGAATGGTATCGGGCCCGACATCTGCTTTTTGTTCTGTAATTGGGTTTCATCTTCAATCCGACATCAGCCTGAAGGTATAAGAGAGCATGCCATTAATATCGAAACATCTGCTCCATTAGAAACACACACATCTGTACACAAACACAACCTCGGCTGTCTCTCAGTCATGAGTGAACGTTCAGACTGAGTGCTGATCAGAAAACGCTCGCTGCTTCCATTTATTTCTGCGTTTGTGTGTGTGCGGTTGTGCTCCGTGTCCTATTGTGTGATAAAGTAATTGAGCAGTAGCTGGGAAGCAGTGGGTGGATATTAGCCTATTGTTCCGTGACAGGTTTGCCTCTTTGACGTCCCACCGTTAAACACCCTGCCTCTGCTCCATTGTTTTCCCCCCTAATAATGTCTAATTAATTCCTTCTAAACAAATTAGCCCCGCAGCTGCCCCGCGCTCTGTGTGTGTGTGTGTGTGTGTGTATGCATAAATACTGTATACGAACACCCAGCGATATCACGTAGAGCTAATTATGATGAGGAATAAACACGTATGTGTGTGTTTATGCTCACAGCGAGGCTGCCACGCATGATTTGTTTTACTCTGTGCCACCTTTCACATCTGAAATAAAGACAAATCTAATGACGAGATGGAGTCGTCGTGTTTCATTCCATTTCTTTTTTCTAAAAGTGTTGCTGGAAAAGTGCACAGCTGAGTAACGTCGAAGTCTACGCGGCCTTTTTAATTGACGTCTGTAAATTGTGTTCCAACTTCGTCAAAGAAGAAAAGATTTTTTCAAAGTCGACCCTGTTAACATTTCAAGCGAGCCGTTACTTTTCTTTTTAATGATCGGGTTTCGTAAAGATTTGCGCTCCGTCTCATAATGAATGCGCTCAAAACATTTGCATTATAATTGCAGCGTTTCCACATTGTTCCAAGATAATTACAGCCCTCTGACCTCAAACATCCAGCGTGTTATTGCTCGCCCTCGAATGTCCTTTTTGTTTGGTTGCACAATCATTTTATATATATCGGTTTTGTTAAGTTTTTTTTCCGCTGGTCAGCACGCACAAATCCGTAGAGGGTTCGGAGCGACCAGCTGTTTTCACCTTTGCTCTGAATGGACTGTCACCAAAGGCATTTGTAACCCCTTTTTTTTGTGATAATTGCAAACAGGCAAAATTATGTTTCTAGAAATTGGTTTCAGGGCAAAGAAAAGAGAAAAAAAAACAGTCCAATTTATCTTTTTGTCATTGTGTTAGAGGTGTGATTTTCAGACTATGTTCAAAATGAAATTAATGAAGTGGTGCTGACTAGAGTTCCCCAGAGCAGTCAGTTTTGTTTTGAACGTGCACGAAAAAATAAAGCTGCCCCATCAAAGTTAAACATCACTTTAATCAACTGCAGTAGCGGATACATGGTTTAGATGGTGATTAGGAAAGAAATCTTTTATTTTCAGTGTTTGACATTAAAGTCCCTGAAAGACTTTTTTTTTTTTTTTTTTAATTTTTCAAACACCTTCTGAGTGCTGAGGTCCTACATGAGCACAATTATCTGTCTAGAGTTAAAAGTTTTGATTATTTCACACAGGCGTTATTTTTTTTTAAATCTGTTTATCTTCTCGCTGTTTTGAAGGGCCCAGTTGGATTACAAAAAAAAAAAAAAAAGATGATGTACATCTTCGCACCAATCAGGAAAGTGATGACAGTTACTCCCCATTTACACCTAGTGTTAAAATGAGATCTCTGTCCGGACAACGATGCAATCTTAAATTTGCATTAAGATTGCATCTCTGTCCTCCAGAGCGGAGACTGCTCTAGTAACTTGAGGTGACAGCAAATCAAGACTCCCTTTAAAAAGTCGTGTAGTTTTGTGAGTTGCTGAGTTAGTGGAAACTTTATAAACTCTCAGTTTGTCTCGGAGTGTTGGCTGACTCTCTGACTAGATAAATGATGTGCTTTGTTGACAGCAGATCATTCACAGTTATTTCTGCCTGTATGTCAGTCATTTCCCACCTGTATTGCTTTTATTTTTCATGCATTTTTGTTAAGTGATGCAGCTTTTGGTGCTTCCATGGCACAGAATAGACGTATATCAGTAATTAGAGGTGTGTCTCTTTCAGTATCATAATTTATCTTAACAAACAAATATCAGTGTATCAGTGTTGTGTACGGATGCTAGCACACTGTACATATTGCATTCAAACCTACCTAAGAGCTGAACACAGTGCCAGCCAGATGTAGCCATTACCTCCAGATGTAGCCATTACGATGCATTTACACCTTTCATATGCAGATACAGATTGTAAGGTGTACAGGTGTAAATGCGATCTTATTTCCACTGTCAATCAAATCTCATGAAACCAAATCAAATATAACATATCTCCGAATATTGACTCATACTGCCTTACCTTAAAGGCACTGGAAATAAATATTGATGAGTAAATAAGCAACCAAAAAGATTTGTTGTTGTAGTTGATTGAGATTATTTATTTATTTATTTATTTTTGATCAAACTGTGTGGATGTAGTTTGATCATATTTTTATGGAAACGGGCTCCCAACTGCCATCACATTTTGAATTAAATGTATCTAAACTCTGATTGGTGCAGAGAAGAAAGTGACATCATTGCCAAATGACTTCAAACCAATAAGAAGCAGCAGACAAACTCTTGAAGGAATTGACCAAATCTGTTATTAAACTAAATTTGTTATTTAATTTTGACCAAAAAAAAAAAAAAAGTGGTGTTCTCGTACAGAAGGACCACATTGTTGAGAGTAAGAAGCTGACTTTAAAATTTCGAAATCGAGGTTTGAGGGGCTTTAAAGATACTGCACTCATGCCTGCAATGCGCTTTAGTTAATTATCCAGATGCAGCTTGTTGAAAACTCACTGTAACCGTTCTTGATGGCTACCTTATGGAATTGTGGCACCAGTGGCTTCAGGGCCCATTTAAATCTGTTCAGGCGGTAATAAGCAGATCATGTTTCCATATTTGCTCGTTAACTTTCTCCTGCTCTACTTAATCCCTTAATCTAATGAATAAACTTCATAATGATTCCAGCATGGCTTTTCTGTAAAGACGCCGCTTTTTCTGCTGTCCAAAGACCAGATAGAAGTTAATTTCTTTTAATTCCCTCTTGGTTAAGTTTCCACTTAATACATTTGGTTTGATATCCCCTTATCTTTTTGCTCCATGCGTCCACAGTGGTATTGGCTTGCCTAACCCCTTCGTCATTTGCAATACTTTTAGGATAGCTAAAATAAGGATACACATTTTTTCAATATCGTGAAATATTCAACGGTAATTCAATTTGGCAGGCAACATTTAAAAAGGCTGCCGGAGTAGAGTAGCTTGTGTCAGGCCTGAAATTGAATAAAGGGCTGTGGCTCAGAGGTATTTACACTGACAGCAATATTGCTCTGTTTCAGACCCATATATAAGAGACAGGGATGGGGTGGGTGGGTGTTTGGCCAATAAATCAAACAAGAGGGTAATGAATCTCTCCACCTGTGGAGGGGTGGAGAAAAATGAGACAATGCTTCTGTCAGTGACGGGACATATGAAAATACAGCCAGACACTAAGCTATCAGATGGGCTTTTTCCAGGCCTGGCTGCATTACGGAAGTATCAGCATTATACCATAAGAGGAAATAATACTGTAGAGATTAATGGGTCAATTTCTCAGCATTCCACTCCTTCAATCATGGCTCTGCTATTTAGTACTATTCTAAGCCACTGTGAGACATTGATAGTGATGAAGATGACTGGGATTTGCGGTCTTAGCAAAATACAATGATGCTCATTGCCTTGTGTCAGACATGTTCTCTGCAACCCTGCAAAATGAATTCAATTGGTCCCAGATAGTAATCGACCCAGGTTAGTTCATACCCTTGAGCTACAGCAGGAGTTCGGTATTAGCCTTGGCCAGCATGAAATCAACTCTTTGTGCTAAACTAACGAGATTACATGAAGCCTCGTTGTAATCAATCTGAACTCTAAAATCCTGCAGTCATCAGGTTGATCAAATCAGCGCTAGCGGACCCAGACCTTTAGCTTTTAACACCGCAACAAAGTGGTACACCTCAGATAACGTCGTTTCGTTGAGCAAAAAAAAACTATGGCTAACATTCAATCATAAGTACTCAACAGATGAGTAATATACATCGGTGTGAACAAGACCAGCACTGAGAACATTTATTTAGGTGAATAAAAATAATAATAAAAGACAGAATTTGATTAACAGGCTGATAATGGACAGAGAGAGAGAGAGATGAGAACGGCTAAATAAAGGCCAAGGTTACAGGAGAAAATGAGGAGCAAGTGGATTAGCGCCGCAGTGTTTTTTTAGCACGGTATTTTGACCCGTCTTGATTAGCAGAGTTGACCCTCATAAACTCCTGGGATCACTGTTGTGCATGTTTGCTTAAAATAGCCGACTCACGCACACGCACTGACACCTGAAATACCAAACAGCCTCTCAGATATGTCCACAGGGCACTTGCATCTTATTTCTCAGCCACCTTTCAGCAAGGACACGACAAGGGAAAAAAAAAAGTGAAAAGTTTGTACATTTTCTGTCTTTCATATCTTTACTTTCTGTGTTAATGTTCTTTCTGACAGCCACACATTTCTCTTGTGCTCTTTAAAGGTCCAGTGTGTAAGATTTAGGAGTATCTATTAGCTGGAATGGAAAGTACTTTTCATTAGTATGTTTTCATGAGTGTATAATAACCAAAAAATAAGAACTGTTACGTTTTTGTTGTCTCAAAATCAGCCTTTTATATCTACAGTGAGAGTGGGTCCTCTTCCATGGAGTTCGCCATGTTGAACCGCCATTTTTCTACAGTAGCCCAGAACAGAAAAACTAAACTCTGATCTAAATATGGCCTTTTGCATTTTCTGTGAATTTGGCAGCCAGAGTTTTTCCTGCATGCTTGGAAGAAGAGGGTGCAGCGTGGGAGAGTATTCAATTACTTCACCATTAGGTTCCACTAAATCCTACACACTGCACCTTTAACGTGGCTATAACCAATATTTTTATATTAACGAAGATAACGTAGATTAACGATTGAGTGACTGTGTAATGTGTATGGAGTCTTCTATAATGATAAACCCAAAGAATGATCAGCTGACTCTGCAGTTCTGTGGGACTTTTTAGCACCTTTCAGCAAGTGGTTTTGATTTTCTTGCCCACAACATCGATATCTCAGTTATCCCAGGTTTAACCAAGCAGATTTCCACATCTGTTAGCCAGTTATCTTATCAGAATTTAAAAACTGTCTTTCTTTGTTGCTGTCTGCTGTCATTTTTGATGATAGGTGCACCCAGTGAACACAAATCCATCTAGATTTCCACCATTACTCAATTTTCTTCAGCGCTTCATCAACACGATTGTCTAGATTCCATCGAAATGCATTCTCATATGGTTCATAGTGTTGACTGATTCATTTCCTAATTAGGACTAATCACCAAAGACTATTCTCTCCTGACTTAAATGTGTAAGTAATGCAGTACATTGAACTTGTGGGCCCTTAAAATGTGTAACAGGTACATTTCTGTGCGATCAAATACAAGTTTGAAAAGAGTTTTGCCTAACCTGTCTTCAAAATAGCCTTGCCCGCTTTCATTATGATCCCTAACACCCTCTAAATCTCTCCTGAATATTAAAATCACCATTTTCTTTCTGCAGAAGCTCCATCCAAGTCATGCATAATATTCATGCTTTTAAGAACTCCTAAAAAGTTGATGCTGACAAAGCCATGCTGAGGATTAAAGGCCTCCTGTCTGTTTGGGTCTCAGCCTTCAAGTTCCCTTTCAGCATGCACCATCCTCCCATGATTCCCTGAAATATAATTTCACTTTTATTGACTTCCGCCTTGATTTAGCTTTCAGTCAGACCTCTTTACTTACACATTTCTCATACACACCGAGCAGTGAGGTTAACGTGAGGTATGTGCACACATATATATGACTTAAAATTCTCATTTTTACAGTTTTTCATTTTACGCCTGATTGAAAGTCGCTCCTGCGGATATAATGGCAGAATCCATGGTTCGGATTAATGATGGAAATTGCACGGGCTTATTTACACCTGCTGGCTTTCTAATGGAGTTAAATAGCGAGACCATCTTTCTCTCATGAACTCTTTTCTACACCGCATTCTCTTTTGGACTCTGCACAGACAGACTGCAAGCAACTCTGGGAAATGTTGTTAAGGTCTACCTCCCCTACTGCTGGGGTTTGGTAAACAGTGTCACAACCTGTCAAGTGTCAGCATCCTTTTTTTCATCCGTCTTGACAAAGCTCTCCGTGCAGGCAGTGAGCCATCATCGCAATCCATCCAGAAGGTGAGAGAGGTAGGGGGAGAGGAGAAAAAGAATTTGTGTCCCCCTAGGGGGAATCTGAATGAGACGGATTCCCAAAGTCTCTCTCCTCTGCTGAAGAGAGGTTATCTCTTTGAAACAAGGCATTTAACTTGCGACTACGAGCCCTCTGTGGAGTCTACAATGTGAGACAAAGAGAGAAAACATAAAGAGGGGAGAAAGGGAGTAAAAAATAGTGTTTGCATTCCAGGAAATCCCTCACACGCCTTCTACTTTGTCAACAAACCAAATCCTGGGAAATCATTCACCCTCTGAGGCTATGCTGGTTTCCCTTTACCTCTCTATTTTTCATCCATCCTGTTGTGCCTGTCTTTGACCTGCAACCTTGCCCTCTACAGAGCTTTCTGTCTAGCAGCTCCTTTACTTGCAGTGCTTCAAAATACACACAGCAGCAAACAAAAAGTCTTTCAAAACCTGCCTTACTATAGGAGTGAGACGGGTTTGAAAGGAGCGAGTTGTAGCATTGAACGTTAAAAATGGAGGAAAAGTAAATGAGGCGCGAGCTCAGAAAAGTCAGGAATGATGGCGAATGACTGAAGGTCAAACACAATGACGACAAAAGAGAGAAAGAAGAGAATTATAAGGTCTTTACTGAAGACGACTGCAGGATGTTGGTGCAAGGCTGCAAGCAGTGAAAATGTTTTTACTGATATATGATTTAAAATTTTGCTCATTTAGCAGTTGCGCTTATATTACAGCATTTATTGTATTCTTATTGGTGAATCTAAAGCGTCATGCTGAATTGTTGTTCCCTTTGATAATTTCCTTCTTTGTTTTTGCGGCCGGTAGTGAACTGACCTGAACCACACGTAATTCAGAGGTCCAGATATTCTAAAGGATCCCTGCAGAGTATCAAAGAATATGTCTGTATTCAGTGTTTCTCACCAAAGATGTGTGAAGTTCACACAGCACACACTGCTCGTGGTCAAAAATTCAAACGGTATGGTGAGGGTTAGCGGGGAACAAACTTTCTTGGGCTACTTCTTGAGAACATGTTTGCCTACTGGTCTAATGCTGAGATTTATTTTCCTTTTAGAACAACCTCCAAAAACAAAAACCTGAAGAAGTTTATGACAAACACCGCTCGGACTGCTAGCCACTGATGCAGATTGAGGTAAGTCAAAAACAACCAACCCCCAGCCAGCTTTCATTGTCTTTCCATTCATGACCACAGCCTCTATTAAAGAGCTTATACCTATGTGATATCCAATGGTATACACTTCCTGTAAGTGGGCATGGTCTCCCCTCCTTCTCTCCGCCTCTTCTGAAAGTGCTGTGAACGTCGTATGGATGGATGAAAGCAGACTGCGTCGTGCCTGAGACAGCTCAGAAGAAATATTTAAGTTGTTATAGACCGTCTTTCGTGAAACCAGACCGATAATCCAGCACCAGCAGATATCTGTGTTGGCAGGTCTCTGTGTTGCTGATGAGACAGGTGCAACTTGTGAAAAATGGGTCAGAAATTTCCTTTGATGACTTTGGGGTGAAAGAATTGATCACAGTCTGAGCTTGGGTACTTCCTCAAGTGAAGTGAACACAATCAGGACTTGTGAAAACCACGCTCAGACACAGGAAATGACTCACCGTGCGCCATCTCCTTTCAGTCTCTGCATTAAATAACAGCTTAGTTCGGCACGTTGACTCTTGTTGTGGCTCAGATTGTAGGTACTGTCAGCTAGGCTACTCGATGCGAGGCTATTGTAAATGCAGACTTAAGAGAAAACTGCTGCTTTCAGTGGCTCTGTATTTTGAGACAGAGTTTTGAATCACAGCCAAAAAAGCAGGAGATTTTTTGATCTCCCCACAGAAGCCATGAATCCTACGAATGAACAGCTAATATGAGACCAATTACACGAACAAACTACTAAACCTACTGTAAGGCCTCTCTTCTGCAACAATTGACCAGTATTGAGAGTTCTGTGATAGTGGAAACTCTTGACATCTCTGCTGTCATACTCAACTTTAACGCCTTTCTTGACTTTTAAAATCTCTTAAACGAGTGAATTATTTTACCAGCAGCGTTAGATTCTTCTCAAAAGTTTAAATGTGGCAGAATGAGGCCGACCGCTACACAACCAAGAAGGGAAATGACGCCCGCTTTGACGAAACTGATGAAATGAGTTGATTTGCATTGGAGGCACGTGAATTTAACTCCCAGAGCCGGTGGGGAGTCGGATGAATCGCAACATTCAATAATAGATCAATATGGTATGTTTTCTGTAGTGCTTCTATAGAAGAAGCTCTGTGTATACAGTTATTTGAATGATAATAAAGAACGCCTGACTCTGCATTACAACTCTAATGGTTACGATAAGACAGGAGCAACATGTGGTTATTACATCCCACAAATGTCTTTGCACTTGAGAGAAGTGTATCTGTAAACACGGAATGTTTTCATAACAGCTGTTTTATTACATTGCGAACGAAATAAAAGTCAGTAATGGGCTGTGTTACACATATCAGCATCAACACCCCATCATCTTTAACAGGCACACACAAATTCACATCCTCCAAGCTGTTACTGACTGCCGTATGTTTCCCAAACAGGCAGGTTGTTCAGTTGTTTAGGAGCAGGAAACAGAGAGCTGGAGAGGAGGCGGAGAGCTGGTTTGAGACCTGGGACAGAACATTGTGGGCGGAAGTGCAAAACTGAGGATCCAGAATGACTGGAAGATTATTTGTGCATGTCTAAGGACAGAGCTGAGGCAAGAAGCAAAGCAGGAGATGGAAAGAGAGAGGACGTGAACCGAGCAGATCTGCCAAATCGATACGAGCAGCAGGGGAGATGTTTTTTTTTTTTTTTTTCCTCAGCCCTGCTGCTGTAAAAATGAGCGCGCTGTCTTTTTTTTTAAAAAAAATATCAAATGGAGGACAGGAGGCGTGGATGGAGAGAGGGAGAGGAGTTGAAGGTGTTGGGTAATACTACAGACCAAGTGCAGTAAAAGTTTCATCAGCAGTGTGTGAGTTGGGGAGCATGCATGCATGTTTCTGTGTGCTACAGCACACGCTACACCCACATGTGTGCAGAATATTAATGCAGCCTTTTCATTCTGTGTGCGTGTGTGTGTTTTACACTCCTTTTCTGTGTGTGTGTGTGTGTGTGTGTGTGTGTGTGTGTGTGTAACATTTAGTATCTCTTCTCCCGCAATCAGACATTCATTGATGTCGAGCTCTTTGGCTGAATGGAGCAAATTATCTGCTTTGCCAGCAACTGTTATCTTCTCTGCTGCCATGTTCGAGCTCGGCTACACCTCGACTCAGCCTATAACACCGCCAGCCTCTACCTGTAAACACACACACACTGTGAAAAGTGGAGTTTAGGAGACCTTTGCTACCATTTCAGAGTGTAGGCAGGATGATTACAAAAAGTTTTGAGTGAGTGGGATGGCTGTGTGTTTTGAGTCTGTTTGCTGTTTATGAATTTTCTAAATCTCTGAGGTCCGCAGGTGTCACAGATTTCTACAGATATGTGCCACAATTTGTTTGGTCTCGCCAGAAAAGAAGAAAACAGTAAAATTAAAGTAAATTAAACTAAGAAACCGCAGGGAAGCTGTCGTATGATCAAAAGCTCCAGAGAAGCTGCTAGACCAGCTTCAAAAATGAACTTTGACCTCGCCAACCTCACCGTCCATTACGTTACGTCAGTGCGTACAAACTGATTTTGTGCAGCCAAATGTCAAAAGTACAGATCCCAATATTCACGTAGATACCAAATATATTAGACTGACTTTTTTGAGGAAAATGTAATGCACAAGACATCAAGAATATTTCCAGCTGATGAAATGATTATAGAAACACGAGTCTTGGGTTTAAACATCTCACTTGGGTAAACATCAAACAGCTTCAGTGGAGAGTTGAAACATGTTGATACAGAATAAGCGATGCTGTTAGACTAAAATAGAATAACGTTTTCTAGCATTAATGCTACTCATAAGGAAAATATAAGGTGAAAACTGGATTTTAAAGTTAATTTACCAGGTTAAAGCCCCTCTTTCTCTATAACATTAACCATTCGTGGCATAAAGACGTGGCTCATCATAAAGTATACAAAAGATATATTTTTTGTATTATTTTGATTGACAGTGGCAATCTAGGCCAGCTGTCATCGTTTTTGAGAAATGTTTCTGGACTGATTGATGCACAGAAATACATGACATCACCTTTGTCCAACCCGAGCTCCACCCACATCAAACCAGTGATTTGAACAAGCAGCAGCCTCCGGTGCTGAGAAATGAACCCAATGCTGAAGTGCTAAAAACTGTAATTCTTTAAGTGGCTGCTTGAGACAGGCTGCAGGAGTGAGTCAACCTCTATAAGTGAAATAAACATGTTTACAGCCTGGTTCGGACAACGGTTTTGGTCTCTACAGCTAATTTCCCATTCATGACAACTGTGAGGGGGGTGAATGTTTTTTTAACTCACCCGTTCAAATGATATAAAGGCTTAAAGTTGTGCATAATCTACAGCACTGCTGCTTGATTGACAGGTAAGTGCTGTTACACATGGCTTATTCGAGCACCTAGGCATCATTCGGCCTGCCTTATGCCCGCCAATGATCCACGTCTTTACCGATATTTAGATTAACCGAGAGGCGGAAGAAGCAGTGCATCCAACATGGCGACAGCCTGCATCACATATTTTCGGATTCAAAACAGCACTTCTGAAACCTCACTCAGGCTCTGTCCATTCTTTCTACCGTCGTTGGATTTGATGCATACATTTGTCATGAGAGATAACTAGAACTGTCTTTGGCACTACCTGCATTGTTAATATAAAACTCCACTCAAAAAAATCGTCTTTCAGGACTTTTATGATGCTCAGTGAAAGAAGAAGAAAAATGTGTGTGTGTGTGTGTGTGTGTGTGTGTGTGTGTGTGTGTTCACAGTACACAGCATACAGTATGTACAACTTCAAGCTTTTACTGAAGGAGCTTCTGTTGCCCAGGTTCGCTCTGGGCAAAAACTTTTCCAAACAATCCACCATAATGACAGACAGATCGAAGCTAACCAACAACAACAGGAACAACAGGTGTTTGTGTTTCTGAGCAAATTCAAGCCAGAGGAGAATGAGGCAATCAGTTACCATGGCGATCATAGAGGAGGAGGAGGAGGAGGAGGAGGAGGAGGTAGAGGAGGAGGAGGGGGCGCAGAACAGTTTCGTTTGGAGAGTGTCACTTACAGGCTTTGATGATGATAAGGGCTGCTGCCGGGGTAAACAACATCAGAGCGTTAAAATACTGAGAGAATTGGGCACTCCAGAGGATCAGGTTGAGCTCACTAACAGCTTCTTTCTCTCCTTCTCTTTCTTCGACTAATATCCTCCTCCTTCATACTTAACCCCCAACAACATCTGCCTGTTTGTCTCTCACCCACCCACCTGCACACACGCACACACACACACCTACACAGAGACCCACATACAAACACAAACACAAACACTCACCCATCAGGCTACCTGCTACTCTTTCCCTGCAGGTGTCCTGCTGGCCTCGTGATGAACGGCAAGGATCGCCGTAACCATGGCAACACTCTGACACAGGCTTCCATCTGTGTGCAGGGTGGGCATTTGGTCAAAATATATAAATATATATATATATATATAAATGTGTGTGTACTCCTGGTGTGTGTTTGTTTATGTGTGTGTGTGACCTGTTTGCAGAGGAAAAAGCTGGCAGAGTTTTTCATCGGATGCTCTTTTTAGAGGGTATGACGTCCTCCGGGCTTTGTTAATGCGTCACCCAGTTAACAGATGTCACACTGCCACCGGATAGATGTCATCCAGCATGATCCGAAGAGCGATGCTCTCACTTTCACAGGGTGAGAGAGGGAGGGAAGGGAAAGGAGAGTGATGGACTGAAAACCAGTGAGGCAACAATCACAATGGCAGGCAGCAAAGCTTTTTGAAGACCGTTGAAATGGCAGATGAAAAAAAAAAAAAGGGCAGAGTGTAAGAGGGGGCAATAAAAAGGGAAGAGGCCAAAAAAAAAAAAAAAAGTGATGAGATAACACTCCTGGTAAAAGCAGAGTGGGAGGATGATCCAGAGCAAGACGAGGAGAAGTGATAAATTAAGAAAGGAATATAGCGAGAACTGCAATGGAGATGTGGGCAAAGTGTGTGTGTGTGTGTGTGAGAGAGAGAGAGAGAGAGAAAGAGAGAGAGATGAGACAGAGAACGAGCGAGAGGGAGGGTGAGCGAGAGATGAGAGCAGTGGAGGATGTTGAGCTGAAATCTTAACAGAAGCACTGAGGAGAAGAGCTGAAACCAGACATCAGGGCTTTAGGCTAATTAAGAAAAGAAAGAAGCTATAAGTGTGTGTGTGTGTGTGTGTGTGTGTGTCTGTGTGTGTGTGTGTGCGAGAGTGTGTTGTGACACCCCTCCCAAGTGTCTCAGAGGCCACCGTTCTGGACAACCTCAGCAGTCAGTTGGCTGACATGGACGGGTCATCACCTGATTAAGCTCACCTGGGCTTTTAGTCTATAAAATCTGGCCTGCGTGGTCACTTTCTGCCTCTCTCTCTCTATCATCAATGTAATACAAAAAAATATTCACAATTGTATATTTTTTTAAATTTTGCAACACTGAGAAACAATAAGAAAGACAAGATATGGTGCACAATGTGTCCTGAGTGCACTCCCAAACAGTCTGTTTGTATAATTTACATTGATACAGAACAAAACATTGGCACCAAAAATTATATTATATTATATATATATTATTATACTATATTTTTGAGCTCCACGAGCTCCTCCTGTATTCCGAACACTGCTCTCTCCCTCTTCCTGCAGCTGACATCCACCCTGCATGGCTTTCTTTTGGTTTACACCTCCACACCACATTAACCACACATCCATGCAGTGGTCTCATTCCTGACATTGCTGATCTGCTCATCCTGTGTGTGTGTGTGTGTGTGTGTGTGTGTGTCCCTGTGTGCATGCCAATGTGGATATAATTACGCATGTGTTGGAGTATGAGCAGGAAAAACAAGGTTTCCATGTGTGAGTTTGGTCTGTCATATTAACTGTAACATGTTACCTCGTGTAGAAAGAAAACTTACCCCAGTCTGCCTCCTCTCTTCCATATTTAGCCACATATCTCACTCACATCTACGCCATATGTCAAACTGCTTTGCTGTGTGCGTATGTGTGTGTGTCTTTGTGTATTTGTGTGTCTTTTTGTCGGCTTAATTGCCAAAATATACCCATCTGGCAGCGGGATGAGCTTTAGAGATCAGGTAGCAACACGGCGTTGTCTCCTTGTTAGTTGGGTCATAGTGTTGATTGCTATTCAGCGTGACTGAACCTCATTAAGGCTGCAATCATTTTTTATGACACTTTGTCCTGATCCATATGTTACCGTAATGACTAGAAGGTAAATCCAGCTTTTTAATATGATTGGCCATTATCCCTGTTGTTCTAACATTTTATTTACCGACATTATCATGTCCATTAGGGAGCAAGTTTAGTCACATTATCTAAACCACTGATGTGGAGATGCGGGCCTTGATTTCAAATTCTAGCGTAGATAGTTTCCAAATACGTCTGAATTTTGGGGATAGTATTTCCATTTGACACCATGTAGCTTAAAATAAATAAACTCATCATTGCGTAGACGAACAGTATGTGCGTGCACACAAACCTTAGGTCTAAGTTAAAAACACAAAAATCTAGTGCATGTTAATCAGGACAGATTGTTAATAACTCTTGACTTTGTGTTCTTTTCCAAATCAGCAGGCTGAAACTGGTGATTTTTTTTTTCTGCCTGATCATCTGTGTTTCTCGCCCTTTTGGATGCCCTTCAAGCAATGTTGCCCCATGGCCAGATTTCACTCGGTGAGTACTGAAATTCTTAAAATAAGTCTAAGCCTTGTAGTAAACAGTCATCAGACATTACATTACTGACTCTCTAGTAAATCGAAAAAGGGTAAAAATAACATCTTGGCAGTTCATTGACTGCGTTTGATGTAAAAATTTGGTATGGTCGCCCTTTAGGAGCTCAGCATCCGTCAGTGAAGGTTTCATTGTCAGTACTGTAGCTCTTTCCCTTCAACCGTCACAGCTTTCAGCTTGTTGTCTCTGTGGCCACTGGAGAGTTGCTGTTGATTCAGTTTTGCCAGTGTCCTCTCACCACACTTACATCTCTTCTACACCTGTACTCAATCTGTCAGCATTTCTGTGTCTGAGTCAGAGTCTGGGTCATCATGTGCCGCTTGGTTCTCTCGTCACTGATGTCAGTGTTAGTGCTTCATCGGTCCTCCCCGGCTGACTGAACATGTCTGTTGATGTCTTGTTGATTCCAGTAGTCTGAGCATGACTCCAGGCAGTTTAGTTGTCAGAGTGACTGCCGTGGTCATTTTCGGTGACGCTAATCTCCTCCCACCGTCCTAATGCCTCACAAAAGTTGTGGACTTGAACTTCTGTATGTTTTTTTTCTCCCTTGGAAGTGTGTTCCCTATTATTTTCTTGGAACCAGAAAGGTTTATGTGGGTTTTTTTTTTTGTACTTTCCACAAGTTTTTCCACAATACATTAAAAGAGAGACCTTATTAGTCCCTACTGCAACAAATGCAAAAGTGCTGAAGCCTCCCTTATTCATGTGTATTGGTCATGCCCTAGCTTTAACAAATATTCAAGAAATCTTCCACAGCCTATCCCAGGTGTTAAATGTCAAATTGCAGCCGAATCCTCTGGTTGCTACATGTGGGGTCACTGGAGGGGAGATTCAGTTAACTGCCTAAAAACGACGATGTATCCTTCGTTTCTCTCCTGGATCGGCGAGCAATTCTGCTCGGGTGGAGAGTCGCAGCCCCGCCTACTCACACACGATGGTCGTGTCCTGCTTATAACTTGAAAATATCAGGCACTCACTTCAGTATTCAAATGGAAGATTCCTGGAAGCATGGAGGCTTTTTTAAAATGCAGTCCAGACCCCACAAACGCAACTCGATCGCAATACACACTACTCACACAGTCAACGCAAGTGTGGTGTAGCATATAAAAGATTTCAAAATGTATAGTTGGCTGGCAGTGACTGGGGAGGGATTGTTTTATATGTACAGCATATTTATGTACATACTTTGTTTTGCATATGTCAATTGATGTTTTGTTTATATATATCATTGGAGCCAGCTGCTGTTATTATATACTCATCTCCCATTTCTCTTTAATGATGAAACAGCACTGCACTGTGCTTATACTTTAGGATTTTAATAAAAAATCAGTTATGTATTTAACATGACGATGAAGCTCGTCATCACCACCCACCTTTTCTGGTGGACTGGTAACATGTTTCATTTTTGTCATGATTTATTCACAAGGTATGTTTCCATTACACCTTCTTTCTTTATTGATACACCAACTTTTCCATCTCTGCTAAGCTTAAAACTTAAAGTTAAAACTTTTTTTTTTGCATTATCTCCACATTGAAGTTTGAATATAAACTGATCCACTCTTTTTTTTTGTTCAAATGCAAAGCAATTGGATGGAAATGCACTTAGAGTCTGTGCACGACCACGCAGTCCTCAGAAATGGTGTGATTCGCCAAAATTATTAAAATCACTTATGTGGGTTTACTGTTGGTGTGCGGGGGCTTTAATCTGGTTTTCACACCTATTTTATGGCCTACAAAATCTGCTGCGTTTCCTCTTCCTAGAGGGTACTCATTAGAGATTTCCACCACCACAGTCAAAACAAACGGATTAAGTGCAGGATGTTCATACAGTGATTTTCATTTTACGAGGCCTACTGTAGTCAAGAAAGCAGCGTACATTTAACTTAACACCAGGACGTAAAGTAGTGTTTTCTCTGCAGGAGAAGGCTTCAAGTCTGTTTTACCTCTGACTGCAGCCAGAATCACTGACTACGTTTACATGCACAAAATATTCTGTTTCTTACCACTATTCTGAAAAAGACAGTACTCCTGCTGTTTACATGACTAATGAAAATGAATAGTCTCTCAATAATAGTCACAATAATCTAAGTCCTATGGCTTATAATATATATCATATCTGACGTATACCAAAGCATATTCAAAACGTCTTTCATGTTTAAAAGTAGATGTGTTTCTTGTGTTCAGACAAGAAATGCTTCTTCTTTTCTGCATGTTATGCAATGCTACATTCAGAATAACGCTCAATAAGGAATATCCAAATGGAACATGCTGTTTACATAACCCATAATAAATTTGAAATATTGTTACTGTCGGACTAATAGTGGAAAATTACTGTGCATTTAAATGTAGGCAGGTATCCTGACGCACCTGTAGCCACACCCACTAGTGATGTCACAGTGCACTGACACACCCTGGAGTACACGTCTACCGCTCTCTAGCAAGAGGGGAAAGTTTAAACAAAAACAACATTTTTAGGTGGTGTCAAAATACATTTTAAAAGATTTTTAGAAGTTGCAAAACATACAAATGTTTTTTTTTTTAATTTTAGAAGACAGTGAACAATACACTGCAAGTCTACAGTTCTGATGAACCCAAGTCAGCTACAGTAGTTACAAACCAATAAAAAAAATCAGTCAGTGTCTGTTAGACTCCATAGACCATGAATGAATAAATAGAAGAATGGATGTTTTTATGGACTTGAACTGTGACTGTGACATTCTCCTTCACCCTGTTGAAATGACGTCTGTTGCTACAACTCAAATACAAAACGCAAAGTGCAGCACTTTGGTAAAAATGCAGAAGAGCAACAGTTTGCTTAATCATCACTTTCCATATTGCCTTTAGAATGAAATATGATTTGAGTGCTCTGTTTTCGTGTAGTGTGAATCACTTTGTCTTCACATTTGTCTCAGAAACTGCGTCTTTACCGAGACTTTATTCATTTCACTTCACTTATTTATTTATAAGGAGTTTTTCTGTAAAGTGCTAGCCAGCTGGCTAATTTTGAACTGCAGTTCTTTGGTGAGATGTTTTGAGACGTATACATATACAGCAGGTATACTGTATATTGCTCTTTATATGTAAATGTGCGTATTGTTTTTCTCAGCCACCAGTGGTGCTGCTGAATAAGCATCTCTATGTTTGCATAAACACTGCCTGCCTCCTTACATTTCCTACTGCTCATGTTCATGGTAGCACACTGAATTATATCACACACACCCCACCCCCCCCTCCCTACAAATCAATGCATGTTCACATCTCAAACTTAATCTTCACCAGCCACCAATCAATAGGCTCAAACAGAATCAGTCTGCCTGATCAGCCGGGGCCACGGCCACGGCTCCACAGGGAGCTGCAGCCAATCAAAGGGTGTTAACCTCAAATGACTCAACCATGAGGGGGATCAAAACAAAATTTTCTCTACCTGTTCTTACAAATGAATTCCAATTCTGGTGAAAATGAGAATGTACCATCTCAAGAAAAGAGTAAGACCGTTGAAAAAAGGTCAACTGTGTGTGTGTGTGTGTTTTGGTTTCTTAGGCAAATTAGGTCGCGATTAAGTTCTAATTGAAAGCTCTAATTGAGTTCAGCCAGATTAATGCAGCTCTCCAACGACTAATTAAGTTGACATCTGCGGCCGCTTGTATAGTTTGTTCATTCTTCCACTTAGCAAAACACATTTTTTTTTCTCACGCTGAAGCCCTTTCCAATACTCCAATAATCAATAAAAAGCTTACTAATGAATGATACACTTACCTGCAGAGCCATGTATTAGAGTGAAAGTCTCCCCCCCCCCCCCCCTTTCTGCCTCTGTTTGCGAGCACTTAGAGGTTCTGCATGAAGATTATTTTTGTGATTACGACCTGATGGAGCCTACGCCTACACAATCAGCACCGCAATGGACACAATAATGCAAAAGTTTCCTATCAATTTACTCATCCCATTTCATTGCCATAGTAACTCAATGCAAAAACAAGCCTTTCTTGTATTTGGCGCATTCATTTCGCTGATTGGGGAAAATAAGAAGGCAAAAATTCAAGTAAACAGCAATTTTATTGTCAATTTACGGCAGACTCAGTACACGCATAATATAATGGCACCTTCTTCTTTTGTGGCATACATCAATTGAGTCCTTCCGCATGTTTGAAAGGCAATGCAAGTCCTTTTAATCTTTGAAACCAATAGTTACTGTTTGGACTGGCCATCAAGCGAGTCCCTGGATGGTTTTGCCTTGGAGCCACTCACCCGTTATTAGTTTGTCTTCTGATCAAGGTTTAAAAGAGCCTAAAAGCGTGTGTGTGTGTGTGTGTGTGTGTGTGTGTGTGTGGTAGAGTGTGTTGGAGACAAATCAGAAGTATCAAAGCAAAAACAAGAGGCCTGCGATATTTTCAGCGTGTGGAATAATGCTTCCATTGCCTGCAATGCTTTGATATGTGTGAGTATACGATTAAGAAGCATGCACTTATATTTGCTTGTGTGTGTGTGTGTGTGTGTGTGTGTGTGTAGGCGTGTGTACATTTCCGCGTGTTTTTTTTTTTTTTTTTTTTTTTTTTTAACTAAATGTAATCTCAAGTCTTTGCTGGCTGAAAGGATGATGACTGTAATCAAGTGGGTGCCTTTCTATCATACCAAACTCAAATGCAGTGATGACATTTCCAAAGGTACATGCTAGATGGAATATTAAAACGCCGTGTCACGCCAACTCTTTTAATGGCTTGTCTTTGTGCCTTAAAAGCCGCTTGACATTTCCTATCAGGGTCCCTGGCTGTTTGGTTTGTTTTTGTTTTTTTTGAAGTTGTGCTAAAGTTTAATCCACTGCTTTGGATTTCTACATGTTTTATGTGTATTTGTTTCTTTCCATTCTCCATTTTGTCAGGTGGTTAGAGCAAAGCGAGCCCACACTGTGAGTGTGAAAGGTGCACATTATTTTCCCTCTGAATGCTGACGGAGATTATATGATGAGTTAGGAGAATAACAGAGTTTTTGAATGGCTTAGTGGATGTCAAAAGGAGGCGTGCGAGGATGTAAATTAAAGTCGGAAAGAGCAGCAGGGACGAAGACTGGACATAAAAAGAGAAAGAAGTGTATGTGTGTGTGTGTGTGTGTGTGTGTGTGTGTACAGTAGGTAGGTCAGCATCTCTCCATTACTCTATCAGGTTGTGGACTGAAATGGAGTAGGACAGCTCCTCTACTGTACACACACACACACACACACACACACACACACACACACACACACACCTCATACCTGCTGACCTGATAAGATAAGGGGTAACTGAATGCATGCCTGTGAAAACAAAAAAAGGGAAAATCCCTTGGGCTGTTCGGGTAGTGAGGAACCATCATGTCTTGTCACACTATTGCTCTTCTTCTCTTTTCTATTTTTTTCGTTCCCTCTGCAGGAGCTGCCGTCCGCCATCCTCCCTTCATCTTTTCTCCTCCCGCTCGCCGAGACTCATCTGAGATCGGAGACTTGCCTAGAATTGATTGTCTGATTAATACAGGAGACAAACACAATTAAAAATTGATTCGCGGCCCATTATTGACCAATGTGAATAATTAACCAAGGTCTCATGGCCATGCCTGCAAGTGTTTCTGTGCGTGGTTGTGTGTGTGCGTGTTCGGGATTTTGCTGCATATTCAGATTTGTGGAGAGCCTGTGCTGCTCTATAGAAACAGGTGGTCAGCCTACAGGCGCTGCTGTAAATCTATAACCCTGGTTTGTGCCTGAGTATATAAACACTGACAGTGTCTCCCATTTTTCACTGTTAATCATTTTTTTACAGTCATTCCATTAGGCACTCAAAATGTTGATTGTTTCGCTCTTAAAGCTGACGTTGCTCTGGTGCAAGAGATCAGATTTTATCCAAGTGTTTATGTCAAGTGTTAATTTCACACCGTGCTCGACAGCGCTGTCGGAGTTCATTTAACGCAGAAGGTTTTACAGTTCTTTAGTTTTGAGATGTGGTTCTGAACATAGTTTTCTGGGGGATGTTTTCAGGACAAATTGTTTGATCCATTAAGTCATTACACTTGATACCGCCTCTCTCTGGACCTCAGTGGTCTCATTTAAAGACATCATGGAGGGATGATTTTTGACATTTTGCTCCTGCAGTGAAAAAAAACAAACAAACAAAAAAACACTGACAGCCAAATTGAGCCAATCTGATTTCATCACAGTGTGCATTTTTGACACTTTGCTGGTGCAATAATACACCATAATACATTTTGCTTGTCATTTCCAAAATAAATGCCAAATAAATATGGTACTTACAATAAAGAAATGTATTTGTAAAGTTGGAAAAATTCTAAATCCTGCACTTAACGTCCAACAGAAAATTGAAAAACACATTTAGGTGTCTCGGACAGGCTGAATTCTGTTGAGTGATTCATTGTGTTATAGTTTATCCCAAAAGCTGCCACTATCCATTGTGATTTAACTGTAACTGAGCTGAACTTTTGGCGAGAAGGTTTATGAATGCACATGAGCATTACATACATTACATACATTATTCGGTTACATACATACATTCAGTAATAATTAAGCCAACAAAACAAATCAATACTAACTTATAGGCGTTTTCCAGTCTGAAATCTAAAAGATTCAGTTTGTCTGTTTAGTGTGGGAAGTATCGATAATTTAAGAGAACTAAAACTTGCTGATTAGACATCTGCTAAGATTTAAAGAGATCAGAGCTTTGCTGTGCGTGATAGCTGGGGCAGCTGTGGAGAGCCAGATAATGATGCATGACTAGCAGGACTTAAAGAGAAGAAAGAAACATCATATATTCAGATTTCAAGCCATAATTCACTTATGAAATGCCGGGTGACATACAGTAAGTGCCTGACTGGAATTAATAAGCTTCTGTGAGTTGTAAGCACCTGCCAGGACGGGGTATTGTCAAGAAAAATGGTGATGAAAACACATGGGATGAGACACACTTGGCTTGAGCTACACAGGAGAATGGGGGAGCTGTTAATCAGGCACAGCCTGTACACACCCATGGAAGAGCTCTAATAAATTGAAATCATCAGTGTGGCTGTATCTTTAAAGCAATATTAACGAATAACTAATAACTTTTTCCTGGCAAATGAAAATTGAATTCAGCAGCAATAAAACACTCAGTTCAGTTTTTTCTGCTACAACCTCACTTGGTCTGGTATGACCAGGTAAAATGTTGATCTCAGAAGTAGGACTGTCTTTTGTTACCCTTGTATGGTGTCCTGGTTGTCTAAAAAAAACCCCAAATTTTATGTATTTACTATCAAAATCAAAGTCTGGTCAGAATTTAGAGAACGTTCTCGCATATCCGCTGCTTCTCATCGCTTTAAACAAACCAGGACTTCATCCATCGATCTCACCTCACTGTCACTTCTGACATTTTCCACATATAAGCTCCCACCTCCTCACAATTACCTATCATTGTGTTGTCATTGCCTCCATGCACCATCCTATTATGTACAAATGGAGGAGAGGCTTTGACAGTGTGTCAGACCAAAGAAGATAAGATGGCCATTTAGTAGGCGTTTGCTCTCCTATCGTCTGTCTAGATTTAATTATACTGTTAGCTCTCCTCCTAGGAGAAGCTTTGAAGTCACTATGTCAGGAGAGGAGCAAGACTAAATGTGATCTGCTTTACCTGCGAGTGTACAGTATTAGAGCTTCAGGGAGATTTAGGGATGGATTTTTATGTACTGCAGCCTTACCGTTTTGATGCTGAAATGAATAATGATGCATTTTTTCTGTAACCCCGTCATAATTAGACTTTGATGTAATATGCAACCAACAAATTACAAGAGCAGCTCTGTCTCGTGTGAGTTGCAGGGGAACACCGCTGCAAAGAGCCTGAATGCAGCATTCCCATCAGGACGGTACAGTCTGTAAAACAGCATTCATAGCCGGAGGCAAAAGAGGAGTGACCCTTGTAAAAATGTGACAATTGCAGTGTAGGCAGCAGGGTGGGGGGTGTCATGAAATGAGCAGGGAGACTATCCTTCAAACCAAGGACTTGAATTCTGGTAGAAATCCAGCCCTTGAGTCCTTGAGCAAAGCACTGAATCTCCAGTGAAAAGAGAATTTCTTTAAGGGGATCGATATTCATTACAATAACTGGAGCATCGTTTTCAATCAGGATGAAACCTGAAAAGTGTGATTACACTTACAAAAAGACCCCGTACGTGATTTTCTGGGGATAAACACAGATATAATATTCTTGCCTGAAAGCTGCATGATGATATGAATTGCAAGGGCTGTGAGGGAAATAGATGTAAATTCTGAAATTGAGTTGTTCTCCCCTTTTAATGCACTTCGTGTACTTTGGCTTTTTATCAGTTTCATGTTGTTGCCCTTTCCCTCCTCCCTGCTCTTTTCTTGTCTCTATTGTTTCATTAGACCCGATCTATTGTTGCATTTGCTCTTTTTGGGCCTCCCTCCTTTTTCTTTCCCTATCAGTTGTTTGCCAGGTGGTGAGTCTGTGAAAGCTGTCTGATTTATAGCAGCATAGAGAGCCATGCTGGACAGGAGCCTTCCACTGGGGTATTCAGTAAATGTGTGTGTGTGTGTGTTTGTGTGTCTGTGAAATGGAGACAGAAAGAGAGAGAGAGAGAGAGAGAGAATCAGTGTGTGTTGGTACATGCAAGTAACGAGAAAAAGTAACTTCAGGGGCCAAAAAAACAGGACGTGTTACCATCTCAGTTAGTTATTTTCATCTGTTTAGCATAGCCGCACTTTTTTAAAGCACAATCACATGTTCTTGCTGTCTTCGTAGCTGTCTTATCATTTCAACTAACATGCAATCGACAAGCTAACACGACATGCTAACATTACGGTGAGGCCATCTGTTGTGTCAAATCCAAAATGTGTTCTCATAACATGTCTCCCAATATTTGGTGTTATGATGGAGCAGTCTGTTTATGTAACTACTTGCATGTACGTGTGCATGCGTATGATTGCCTACTTCTTGGTGTCTTTCGTTGGAGCTGTTCGAAGTCTGTGCTGAAGGTTTTCACAAGTTGATTTAGAGATTTGAAGCTCCTCAGTCCTCTCTTCCACTGTTTCACTCCAAATATTTTATCTGGGTCTTTCCATACATTTTACTATAAATTGCACTATTTCCTGGGTTCTTCAGAATCTTGAGCTCCTCTGTACACTAATTGGGACACGGATGCACAAGTCATGCAAGTCTGTCTACCTGCCTGCCTGTCTTCACTGTCTGTCTGCCTGCCTGTCAGCTGATCCCCCACTCGTTCTCTCTCTGTTTCCAACATTTTCTCACCATGATATAAAGGAACCAAAAGGTGCTAGGTTGCTAAGGTAACCAGTCTTTCTATCATTCCAGGATCTTACACAAATGTGTTCGCAGGTAACCGGTCGGAGGTCTGTCTTTGTATCATTGCGGGATCCATCATAAATATGTTCAACAGGCCAGTCCATTTGAATTCAGAAAAATTATTCATGCTCAAGGTAAATGATCCTAGAATAATTTTTAAATAAGGATGTCAGCAAAGCCAGAACTGATAGGTGATATTCTTATTTTTATCACTGCATATGTTTAAAAGGTGCATATGTGATCAAATAATCAGGATTGTACCAGAGGTCTGATCAACTATATAACCAAATTCTCTAAATATATATACATAAAAGGCATATTTTCTCACTTTTCTAGTGGCATTTAGCCATTCAGGTAATTGGGGGTTTTACTGTATTTGTAGATCTGTGTAGGTCAAATAAACACTGCCTCCACTGTAATACAATGCCAATAAATAGTATTTCATTTGTGATGCACATGCAATTAAAACAACAACAAGTAAAGCAGTATTTAATATTTTTAAAATATGTGTATTCATTTTCTTTTTGCTGGAGATAGTAGGTGGTTAGCCTAGCTTAGCATAAAGACTGGAAACAGGGGAAAACAGCTAGCCTAGGAGTACAGAAATTACACAGAATTAAACATTGATGTAAAAATGAAAATGTAAATTTGTGGTCTGAGAGTTATGTTCACCATTTCTTAACAAACAGCAGTTTATGCATCCATCCTGTACTTCTGCACAGAGTCTCATTTGGTGGTCCACAACATCTCTGCTGTTGTAGCCAAAATCTTGTTACCTGGGCACGCTAATGCTTTAATGTTCTTACATGCAAACTGCTAAAAGATGCTCTTTGTAGGTAAACTTCTGTCTCTGCCCTTACCTAGTAGAACAATTTAAAATGCTGTGAACATGGACACACCGTAATTTAGTGAAATCGAGTCATTCCAGTGGAATCTGAATGAATCCCATCATTATTCCCATTCATGGCCATTAATTCCATCTGTGGATGACAGATGGGGTCTGGCTTTTACCACAGGGAGAATTAGAGAGGACAAGAAAACAAAAGCATCCACAAGTTGTTCAGTGACACAGTGACCTGCAAATGAAACAGCATAATCAAATTATATGAGTTTTATTCACATTTGCATGTAGGTTTTAAGGGTTTGTGGAGTCCATCCTGTCAATCCTATCAGCAAGCAAGGAACGGACACACACACAGTTAGACAGACACACTCGGGACAGAGGCAGAGACACATGGGGGGGGGGGTGTCTGGCAATGGTTAGAAGTTAATCAACCTGTTAATTGCCCCTCCGTGACAGGTTGATGTTTTTGTTTTTATCTCTCTCCCTTCCTCCCTCATCCTCTCTTCCTGTAAGATCCCGCTGTGGTAAAAAATCGGACCCAATCACTCATTTGCAGAAGCAATTAACTGCAATTGGCCGAGGCTGGATGGGAATTGTGCTCTATCACAGCGTGCGTGTGTGTGTGTGTGTGTGTGTGAACTCTAGAGACTTTCTGTGACTCACTGTTTTTTAACATCCACTCAGGAAAAGGTTTTTGTTGCTGAAGAGACTGGCTGCGATCCCAGGTCACACAGTCTTAGAGGAAAGCTGTCGTCCGTGTATTCTTCTTCTTCCTCTCCCGTGCATCTCAGATAATACACATTTTCACTGTCAAGAGAACAAATGAACTCTATAAAATAGAATATATAGTACAATAAGAATAGTGGCAGATGTTACATTTAAAGGTCAAACCCACCTACAGTATGTACTGTCATATAGAGTGAAAAGGGAGATGCACATTTTCTCAGCAGAATTATAGCATGTCTCTGAGGGGGTTTTTTCTGGTAATTGCCTTGCAGCATGATCTCTGGACCACAACTCCAGGGGAAACCCTTATCGGTTGTACACTTGTCAGCTGTTGGTGTATTCCCTTTGCAAAACAAATTAATTACTCTTAAAGCATTAAAGGTTGAGAGTTGCTGTGGGCCTCATTGGGCTAGAATATTATTAGAACAACAAAGTTAGATTAAATTAATTTTAGTTTTTTTTTTTTTTTTGCCTTCCTTTTTTTTTCTTGACACGTGATTTCATTTTAATTGAAATAGTTATTGCTAAAGAATTTAAAGGCCAGCTGGGCCTTATTAACTGAAACACGCGTAGTGTGTGGGATTTAGTGGCATCTCGCTGCGAGGCTGCCAGTTGCAACCAGCCGCTCATACCTCTCACCTCACCTTCTCCATCCTAGCGTGTAGGAGAAAACAAAAGCTCTTATTTTTGATTTGAGCTACTGTAGAAAGACAGCGGAAGAACATGGCAGACAAAACATTCAATAGATCCCTCTAAATCTTACACATTAAACCTTTAATAGTGATGGTGTCATGTGTGAATATGTGCTGGTATGTTTTCAAATCGTCGAGTCTTTTCGTAGTTCCACATATTGTGTGTGTGTGTGTGGAGTTCTCAGGCTGTAGATAATAAAAGAGGATATTCTTTTTCATGATGGCTACATAGAATATATTACAGAGAGAATGCTTAAAAAGATAGCCAGTTACTATTTTAGACAGTTGGAAAGCACTTCTGGGAAGTGGATGTTTTTTTTTTTTTTGTTTGTTTGTTTTTTTCTGCTGAATCATGGTTTTGCACAAAAATGCCATAGTTCATGTGCAAGTGCACACGAGTGCGTACGTAATTTACACATCTATTTTACTGCTACATCCTGCTTTGTGTGTGCGTGCGTGTGTGTCTGTGTCCTTTGCCCTTCATTGGCAATTCACAGCCGCTCTATTTTTGTGCCTCACATTTCTCATCAATATTTCACCCCCTCTCCTCCTCTTCTCTCCCTCTTTCTCTCATTCCCTCTCTCGTTCTTGGGCATCAGAATGAGGTTTTATCTATGCTCCACCACACACTATTGAAGGACTGGCTGGCTGGAATCCCGTTGGGACAATATGAGTTGTGTCTGGTGCTGTAAAGAAACTGCCACCGCCAGATGGTTGCAAACAATCCTTTTGCTATTTGTTTTTAACCTTTATTTACCCACAGTAGGTTGACAGGGTGCAACACTTGCTCACAGTTTTCAGCTATTCATGGAGGAGTTGTCCAGTCGAAGCAATCGCTTTGACACGAGGTCATTTAGCAAATCCACTGGAGCGGCGGCGGGCAAGGGCAGGTCAGTCGATGATAGCTGGTGAATATAGTTTTGTCCAATCATATCCCCCCTGCTGAGTCAATTCCAGCTGCCCCATCAACACTAATGACACCACACGGACAGAAAGAGACAGACGGAAGGTTGAAAGAGCAGAGGCCCCATGTAGTGCAACATAATTTGAGCGTACCCCCCCATACTAATGAATCAGGGCAGACGCTACAAATGTAGCCGAGGCTCCAAACGTTTAACCTTTGAACGGACATATCTGCAGGTGGCACTATTTCAGTTTATTTCTCTCTTTGTGTCCATTTCAACACTTCCATCAAGGGCAAGTCCAAGCTGTGAGCAAGAGATGAGCTCTGTTTCTGTGTCTGTAATGCATCATTTTACAGGTCCTAATAATTTATTGGAAGGCTCCTGAAAAATATTACAATTTGGCACTAATTATAGGGAAAACAGTTTTCCAATCATACACAAACAGTTAATTTAAATTGAATGCTTGTGTAACCTAGAGTCTTTTAATTAGTGCGGAGCAGGTCAGCAAACATGCAAGAATGTGCAATTTGTCTACAGGAAAGTGTACGATTCAGCATAAATATGAAGAGGAACATTTCCAGTCATGAATTAATGATGAATGTGTCTTTTTTAACATCATTTTAATATTTGGCTTCACACTTGCTAGATATATGGCTCAAGTCGAAGTCATGTGACAGACCAGACCTATGTATGTATGTAGGCCGACTTAAATGACATCCTTCTTGATTTTGGAGACTGGTCCCTGCTGGTATTTGGACTTGCTGTTCATCACTGCAAGTTTGTGAGGCTGTGCAGCCGGCAAGGCTTCGTAAGCCCCTGATGTGATGTGTTTTTCCTTTCTACTTTAAAGACTGTCACTTTTCCCCTACATGTTGCACAGAACATCTCATCACACTTTCATGTTTTATGCATTTCTAAGTTTTATGTACCTGTTGTGTCTGAGAGTAAAAGTCACAGCGTTGCAATGAAAAGTGTTTGGTGAAGTCCACACCACAAGCAGACTCTGCAGAATATCCATATAATCCTCCCCCCTCCCTGCCCTTGCAGACTTCATTAATTGTGGATGACACTTTTTACAACACCCTTTAGTCAATGCCTGTGAAGCCTGTGATGGTGGGCAGGCTGCATAGGAATTCAGAAATACTGGAGGGGCTAGCCAACCACAAAGCTGGATCTCCAGTGAAGCAGAAAACCTGTTGAAAGATCCTTATACACACTTCTTTCTCCAGCCCTGAGAGAATGAAGACAATCTGAAGTGCATAAAACTTTCAATCCGATACCTTTCTACAATCACCCAGATAGATCATTCAGTTATCTCCAGAGGATGTGAGGATCATTTCAATATTAATAAGTAAAAACCTGGTTCATCACTTCAGCTACGCACACGTCATGACTCATATCCCGGTTTTATTTGTTGAAATAATGAGATAATTAAATCATAATCCCAGATTCAAAAATCAATGTTTCAGTTTAGTGAACTGATTTAATGCAATTAAGCAACTCGCTAAGCCCAAAGATTGGGCAAAGTCCCTGCATTTAATAATGTTCGCCACTGACACCTCTTATAAGCTGACGATATCAAAATTATATGTTGTGGTTGCTGTCATGACTGCGGCGAGTTGCGTGCAGGCTCTGGAGGGAACACCTGTTGCTGAGATTTTCTACTAGTGGATACAAAAGTTTTCATTACAAAAACATTCCAAGCGGTATCTTTCTTTATTAATTGCTGTCAGTGAAAAAACACACACGTCACATTTTAAGTCCATTAGGAAAAACTCTGCCGTTACCTACAGTAGCAGGCTGACACCCAAGGGAGCATAGCCATGCTTGCTAATTAACTATCAAGCCACTTTTTAATATTTGGCTGTGCTTCAGCCATGTGAGTGTGTTTGTGCTTTTTTTCCCTCCCTTTATGTGTATCAGAATAAAGGTGTGATTATAAAGGGCATTAGCCCCTCTGCCTGGCTTTATTAGGCCACACATGAAGGGCTTTATTTCATCAGAGCTGACACCCTCCCTAGGAGTCATTTCTTTTTGCAATTTTCTGCTCGGTTTCATGTTCCATTACCGGCAGATTATGCTTTTTCTCTGTCTTGCACATACACTCATTTATGGATGAGCTCGCGCACAAACACGTTTGCAGCACTTACGCACACACACACACACACACACACACAGCTGCACACACATATTGTGAATGCCCATGATCCCATTCACTATTGTTATTGGATCACTGGTTGCTGAATGGTGAATGGGAGAGCTTGCCTAGAGGAGAGGACAGTAGTTAAACCAGCACTGAATTGGTTTCTTTACTATGAAAGTAAAATCAATTCCAAAACCCATTACCTGTATAGATGATTTAAAGGCACTTGGAGAAAGGAAAAGTGAGTTTTTTTCTCCAGTTTCCTCCTAATTTCTCTCTATGTATTTGCTTATGTGTGTGAATGGATTTCTTTGTGTGGTGTGTGTGTGTGTGTGTGTGTGTGTGTGTGTGTGTGTGTGTGTGTGTGTGTGAAATTGGCAGGAACCGCTGTATGATATCATATTGACTGCTTCATCAACATATTATGATTCTTTCAAAGAGGCACTCCACAGATTTGATATTTGAAACTCAGCTCTAGTCATGAAGAGGATTGCTTGTGTGTGTGTGTGAAAAGTGTGTTTGACATTAATGATGTCATAGTGATGTTGTCAGGGTGACTAAACTGCCAAACTGGCAGCATGGAGTTTGGAAGATGCAGTTGTATTATGGGAAGTGTGGAATCCAGCGTTACATTTGTTTGTTTTTAGCCACATTTGGTTGCTTGAGAGCTGAGACTGAACTGTAGACTGACATTCATGGACCTTAGAGGATGTACCCTCATTTTTTTCTCTTGTGCCAACAACTGCGGTTCTTCTAAGGGCCACTAGAGACTGGCTACAAAAATGGGTCAATCTGCATAAGCCCCCATGTTAAAATGACTTCAGAGCAGAGTTAAACACATTAACAACCTGGTACAAAAAACAGTTTTGGTCTCTACAGCTAATTTCCCCGGCCATTATGACTGTACTGATGGTGATTTCATATATAACTCACTCAATTATATTATATTATGGCTTCAGTTTATGCATAATTAAGAGAATGGCCTCTTTGATTGACAGGTGGGTGCTGTCATAGGCGGATGGTTTCAGCAACCAGGGTTCATTTGGCCTGCCTCAGCTCCACCCACGCCCCACGCGGAGCTGGCAGCCGCCGGAGGTAGGACTGCCAAGATAGCGACGGCCAGAGCCACGACACTTTGAGTTTCACATCGGCTCTTCGGAAACCTGTGGGTGACGTCCATTTTTATTTATACAGTCTATGGTTTAAAATCTGTCTTACCCACATCCCTCAGTGTGAGAATACTTTATCACTCTTTATACTCTTGTAAGCATTATGCCATAATATTACTAGTAAGATTTATGGTTACTTTTCCAGATTATGCAAAACAATTGTTTCTCTCAGTGATTTTCACTATCCGAAGCATGAATATGTCTGAATATACCTTACAGGCTTGTTTTGTCCTGCTTTGACAGGTAAAACACGAGTTTGTCTTTTGTCTTCTTCGGTGTTTGTTGTTTAGTGGGATCTGCTTTTCAGTGCTATTGGGTATAATCATAACACACTTTTCCATCACAATGTTTAAACACAACAGCATTACTCATCCTGCTTCTGTTTGTCATTCGGACTGCAAAATACAAAATAGTTCTTGACCTTGGATTTAACCTGGACAGGTAATACTTAGAGCTGTGCACCGGTGTATCATCCCATCCTTCATTTCCACTTCCTCTGCGTTCGCTGTGTGTGTGTGTGACTGCTCATCAACAAAAGACATGAATGGGTTGATTCAGTCTGCACTTTCAGCATTATTTTTCTTGGTTAGTAAACACGCCTCAAATATGCCAACTGTTATAAAAACCACCTGAAAAACATTACAGTTGCTAAGTCGAGTCTTTTTCATCCAGTGCTTATGCTGTATTTTTTCTTTTCTAGCAGTGTGGGTGTCTGTGTCTGTTTCTGCCTGGCCTGCCAAAAATTGTGTGTGTGTTTTTTTTTTATTCCAGATACACTAAAGAAATGCATATATTAAAAAAAAAAATGAGGATATTATTTGGAGGCGTGCAGACAGACACAAGAGGATACAGAGCCGAATAAAAAGAAGAGCCTGTTCTTTTAGTCCAGAGTCTGGTGTGATGGTGGGTGAGAATAGAAACCCTGCATGGGTCACTGAGAGGTGAGTATGAGAGACTGAAGAGTACAGGAGGAGACAAGAAGTGCTAGACGGGGTTGAAATTAATGTGGAAAATTGCAGCAACTTGTTTGCAGCCTTTTTGTGTTATCGCATTACACGTACTCATCATCGCCGCACCGAAATCATTTGTTGCTTCTGCCATCAGTGGAAGTATGAGGGAGGACACAAGTGTTGACAAAAATAGTACCCACTTTCAGGCTGTATCCGTCTCTATGTGTGTGATAGAGCTTTGCTGCAGCCTTGCTTTGGCAGGTATGTGCATGTGTGTGTGTGTGTGTGTGTGTGTGTATACCACTGTTAATTTTGTGTTAAAGTAACACTCATTAACTTCCCCCAGAAATCGGTGTAGGGTGTGGTGTGTGGAGGTTGCTCCACACTGAGGATTTCATTTGGCTCATTTAACAGCATCAACACTAATAGAGGAGTGTCAGCGGTGTTATTGACAAGAAATCTATAATTTATTCTCAATCTCCTCATCTGTGAACCTGTTGCTGCTCGCTGATGAGCACGGCTGGCTTTGGCGGTATTCATTAAAGGTGTTTATTTCATCCTCGAGCGTTTTTTTTTTTTTTTTAAATGCATTATTTACAATGAAGGAAGCGTCTTTAAACTTTAACCACAGAACTGTTACTTTCTGTTATCTGTTTTCCAAATTCATGACCTAAATTAAGGCTGGAGATGGTTATGATGAGTAATCATTGTGTATCAAAGTCAGATTGCGACTGAGATCACTAATTCTGCGCTGAGGAAATAATGTTCATTAGCTACAATTTCAACCATTTCTCTTTTTGCTAAACAGCCTGACTTTCCAGTTGAGGTCACACACTCACTCTGTACTGTGCTGCTGTTATAGTCTGAATTGTTGTTCTTTTCCAAAAATCCTTTTATAAATGTATTACAGAGAAAGTGAATAAATATTGAACTCTACGGTATGTTGTCTTGAAAATATTGAGATATTACTTTTTTATTGCCCAGCCCGAGCACACAAATGTTGCTGTATTGAGCCGAGAATAAGCCATGGTCATAAATATGCACATGCACGCTGCCGGTCCGGATGAGCTTCATGCTTATTTACCAGCCTCTCACCTCTTAAATAGCCTTAGCAGACCACACACTGACAGTCAAGTGACCACATGCTTGTTTTTTAGTTGCACTCTTATGTTCTTATCCACAGAGAGAAAGGGAGAGAGAGAGGGAGAGAGAGAGAGAGAGAGAGAGAGAGAGAGAGAGAGAGAGAGAGAGATTACAAACACCCTCACATGAACCTCTGCAGTGTGAGACTGAAAGAGAGATAAAAAAAAAAAAAAAAAATCAAGGATCTCTATTTAAACTCCTCCTGTGAAAATGAATTCACTGAGGGCATTATTCAACAGTGTGCAATTGTAAAAGATGCAAGAGAAATTTTTCCGAGCGTAAAGACTAACATTATGAAATGGCAAAATATAAACCTTTGCTGGGGAAACACTCTGGAGTATAACATGACAAAATGTTAAGAGAATGACATTTAACAGCGGGTTATTCAGAGCAAGACAGCCAGGAAGGTTGTGAAATGCTCATAATGACATTTACAGTAACCTTTTCCTGTGACTTTTTAAAAAGGGTTAAAACCACAGAGACGGAATGATGGGGCTATGTTAGGTCCTTCCCATTAATCAAACTGTGATTGCACTGGGCCACAGCCTGGAGGCAATTTCTCTTCTCACTCATTAGGAAGTGACGAAGAGGAGGACGGGGCCACACACATAAAACAGTCAGGGCTGCAGGGTGGACTGATGGGTACAATATTTGTCCTTTAACCAGTCAACCCTGGGTCAAACCTGCTGATAGATCTGCTGGAGTGTCTTTGAGCCAGGCACAGAAACCCTGTGATTCCTGACTTCCACATGGAGGCTAAAGCATAATATGAATGGAATGAATTCAAGCCACATTCTCTTGTTAAGAACGCTTTTCTAGAAATTCCCTTTGCATGTTTTATCATTGCCAAATTACTCATTGTTATGCGCAAATGTGTTTAGGAAATGATGCCTATACACTTTAATTATGGAAAAAGAAAAGCTGTTAAATGGAGCAGATTTAAGGGAGAGAGAGCAGCTTTGTCAAACAATGATTATGAAAGAAAGAGCAAATGTGTTGAGACATTTACCAAATGTTTGAATGAGACCTACTGCTGTCAGAGAAGAGGAAAATGACAGCAAAATCTTCATTTCAATTCTCTCCCAATTTGAATTTCATATTTCAAACGTCATCCTCAATATATCTGAATCCCGTGTTGGATGATTCTTTATCTTTTCCTTTCCAACAAAGCAAACAAACATCCTCATCTCTGGCGCTCAGGGTAAGCTAAGGTAATGTTTGTAAAACCGGGCAACCAAGTAAATGAAACATTTTAAGAGGATGTTGACAGTATCATGCTGACATTTAGCAGTCACTGTCTCCAGACGGAGGTGGAGAGGACTGAGCGGTGCAGCTGTGGCAGAGTACATATCCTGAGGCCATTCAGTCTCTAAACTCAGTGAAGCACAGCCAAATGTCGGAAAACCTGCCCTCAGAATAGAAAATTTATGGGCTGTAGGAAATGGTACAGTTAGGGTTTATCACCCAAAGCTGTTTTTTAGCCACTGACCTTTAAGATTTTAGCAAAACGCATTGCCATACAAAGAACTTAACACTTGCCATAGTAACAGTATTGACTTCATAAAGTGTGATTTTAAGAGCTATAAACATAAAAAGCCATATATGTTATATATTTTTTTACCCCACTATGTTTATTCAACAGCTATAGTTACTTTCAGCTGAGTAAATACACATTGTTGCAGACTAAACTACCCAAGAGTATTAAGGAGCAGTTATAATTAACTCCACCACGACCAGCTGCAACATTTTGTTGCTAAAACTTCTGTACTTATACTCCATGTGTAGAATTTAGCAGCACTAGCAGTGCAGTCACCTCAAACTTTCCTTCCTTGGCATGGGAGAAACTACAGTGGCCACCAAACTCCAAGCTAGTTTTTAGTTTTTCCATTATGAGCTACTGTAGAAACATGGTGGTTCAACATGGCAGAATCTGTAGACGAGGACCTGCGCTGTCTGAAGATGTCTCATTCAAAGGTAACAAACAAAAAATGATTCTCAGATAATTACACATTGCATATTTTATTCCATTGCAATCATATTGTGCCAATAGAGGCCCCTATATTTTACACATTGGACCTCTTAAGCTAACTTCTGAATGATGTTTGCTGGTAATGTCCAGTGTTTCTACTTTTACTTTGGATACTTCTTCCACCACTGCCCGAAAACAGAGAAATAAATTGAGTATTTCACACTTGATGACAAAAATATCACCTTGCTTCAGGTACAAAACAATGTACCGGTACAAAAAAAAAAGATGCAGTGCAGAAACTCTCCAAATTACCTCAGATACACAAAATAGTTTGACCTTCTTTGCACATTTCATCCAAACTGTGATACAGTACTAAATTTGAATTGAGCAAACAGGTTTTAGTAGCACTTAATCTACAGAGGCAGGTGCAGACAAAGGATCTTGTTTAAACAGAGGTGCTTATTTGAATGACGGTTACTCCACCTGTTGTACAGTACTTAAGTCTGGGCGGGGCACAGCTAGTCTTTGCATGTTCCCGGCGCTAACGTTTAATACAGGAGGCATGTTGAAGAGCCGGTATTCTTGTGGGAGGATGTTTTATGTGCTGTACTCCAAGACAAAACTATTTCCACACGTCACCAAAGAGCAGGGGATTCCCCTTTTTCCTTAAAGTCTTGCATTGTTAAGTGTAAGAAAACTTGAGAATACACACATCACATTGAACAAACACACACAAACACAAACATACAAACAGTTTTGCTACTTAATCATTATCCCTTAAAACTAAAGTTAGAGTTTTAACTGTTTTAACTGGTTGTAGTTGATCTTTATAAGGTACAGGAGGCTGAATCTTACCTGAGGTAACATCCATCCACTCACGGAAGACCTGATGAAGGTCATCTGACTGAAATGTTGTTACCACCTATGGTGATTGACAGTGTCTAGCATTCCTGGCTCCTTGTCTGTTTAAAGAGTTGTGAGGATAAAGCTGGTGATTTTCTATATTTCTCTTATTGTCAACAAATCCCATGAAAAAGACCAAAACAAAGTTAGTCTGACTCTTAATACTACTCAAATACCCTTACTCTGCATGTGGCTCACAGCTGCAAGCCCATTAGTTCTTAGAAGAGTTGTAAATCTTTAAAAACAGGTCACAAATATAAACTTTCATTTAAAAAAGGCTGAGTAATTTCGTCTGGGCACTGCTGGTTTCAGAAAATATTACTCAGGCAGGAGTAAATAGTGCATTTGTTGCTCGAGTGAATATTTACAGCAGCAGGATGGGGAGACTGAGTCAAAATAAACTACCCACGTTCTTCTTAATAAAGTAACATGTCACCTAGTGCAGTGATGCGGCTCAGTGGCGTGTTTTTAATAGATTTTGTTCAATAATGCAGTGTGGCCATAATAGGCTTTGGATAAACAGGCAATACATGGCAGGATGAATTCATTGCTGTTTTTTTTGTGGGAAACAAACGTATCCTTCAAGACATTACAGTGTCCAAGGACTTGAAGTTATTTCACTAATTAAATAATGTTGAAAAATCTTGATGCTTACAGGTTTTAAGTGCCCAGACCACAGCTTGAACTATCACTGTCCAAGTGACTCTTTATGTTCATACCACCCTATTACAGGTTTAATCAGTCTTGCATGAATACAATGCTTTGAGGGCATTGATAAGCACATCCAGCTGGCCATGTAATTCAAATTACAAATGTGTTGCAGCGTGTAATCAGTTTTAAATGTCAGTATGAAGGTGCTGGTTCAAACATAAAAATACTGCGCGTCATGTGTGCACACATTTTACAACAGATGTTTAGAGGAAACCACAGTTACCAGCGTTTTAACAGCATGTAACCTATTTACTACCGCCTCATTTACATCACCAGCTGCGTAGTATATATATATGCTGTAGAGCAAAGCGCCTCTCCTAAAGAATGGCGGAAGAGTAAAACACGATATTTGTGTCTACTGGGAGTCCATAGCAGTGTCTAGATTAGAGGGAGATCCTCTTAAAGGCATCACACTGACAGGATATTCTGCCTTGTTCCCTCCTCCCTAGAACATCTCCTCTGAGACCACTGATTTAGCTGGCAGCAGGCAAGCTGGGATCCGCTTTGTCCAGATACACACACGCACACACACACACACACACACACACACACACACACACACACACACACACACACACACGCAGAAGATGAACCACAGCATGAATCGAATACACTCATGCCACTGCACAAAGGAGCAATAGCTGGTACTCAGTGTGTGAGAGAAAACGAGAGGTTTGGCTGTTATATGTTTGTCTTACACGAGAAGCTATTAAGGCTAACAGGCTAGCTTTAAACTGTGAAGGGCTTGCACAGTCACACACACACACACACGCATGCAGACACAAGACCTCAGTGCATATACAGTACGACGGTGGCTGGAGTTTCCCTAGTAACAGCATTTACTTTCACACTGTCGCTGATGGATACAAAGATGCAGACCTTCATGAATATACATGCACGCGGCATATGGCAGTTATATATATAAATATATACAACCTGACACCCACAGTTTTGGTAGTTAGGTCTCACACTTCCACCCCTTTCACACATACACATACATGGTATATAGACACAATCACATACAATGTCATGTCAGATGGCTGAAGCATCTCCTCAAGCTAACAATGTGGTGTGCATTATCTGCCTGGAGCACACACACACACACACACACACACACACACACACACACACACACACACACACACACACACGCTAGTAAATCTTGCTCAGAGGCCTATTAGTCACAGACCACAAACACACATACAATCTCTTAACACAGGCTGCCCCAGTACCCTGGTTCTTCAAACTCACAGGGGATGTCTGACGCATTCACACACATGCACACACAGACACACACACACACACCTGGGTCGACATGCAGCCTGTTATGAATGTACTGAGAGTCATCAGTGGGTAACACAAAGGGCTAGAACAACAGCAAAAGCTTGTTAACTAAATCCAACCTAGAGCAGGTGTTTGTTGGCAAGAATTACATGTTCGGGTCATTAAAAACACCAAATGTGAAACATCAGTTTGAAATAATATTTTCCATTTTTTTTTCTCCCCCAAATGAAAGCGGTGTATCGCATCAGAATATGATGCCAGTGTGCTTTTGCTGTGCAGGCAGAAAAAGAATGGAAATGGTTATTTTTGGCTTTGGTGAAACAACAAGAAACAAAGGTGAGGAGAGTAAAGCAATACACAGCAAGACCGAAGAAACAGCAGCCAACAGACGCTAAAGAGAATGAGAGGAAATTGAGTTAACAAGAGAAGAAATGTGTCAATACATTCACAGCAAAGCCAACAGAATAAAGCATTTGGGTCAATAGCTGGAGAAAAATCTCCTCAAGGCACATTTACAAAATTCACAGGCCTTATTAGTCAATATTTTGACATGAAATATGTCTGAGTGGTGAGAGAACATCTGCACTGTCAACACACACACACACATATACTCTCTCTCATGCACACACAAAAACTCTTTGTCTGCCATTCCTCTCCAATTGGATTTAGCCAAATCACCTGCAGCTCTGCTAATTACGACCACACTGAGGCTAAAATCACAAGACTCACCGGAAGGTGAGAATTCAACCAGACAAGCTCTGAAGTAGCAATATTATATTTCGACAGCCTCTTCGTCTTCTGAACACAACCATAAATGAATCACAGGTGTAGCAGACAGACAGGCAGAACAAAAGACAGACATTACAGCAGAACCTTCCCATAAATCCACTCTCTGGTCCTTTCAGAGTCAATTAAGTGAACATACGGAGATGGTAGACTGACGTCTTTGGACTGGCGTGGCGATTGATCCCACTTTCATTGATACTACACATCAAAAGAGAAACAGAAGATACTGTCTGACTCTCATAGCAGAGGAGTAAAAAAAAAAAAAAACCATCAATCCAGAGACAGAGCCACTGCAGACTAACATAACACATGTGCCATAACAACACAGTGTGTCTCCTCGCAATAAGCGGAGGACATCTTGTTCACAATGCAGATGTAATATACTATTTAAGGCGCCACGCTAAGTCTGTGAAGAAGGAAATACTAATCGAGAGATCAACATGTTTGTGAATGTGTAAATACCAACAGGATAAAACACACACATGGAAAAACAGCCTGGGGCCAAATATTGTATGTTCCCACTGACCCTATAGCCTATAGTATACTGTAGCTTCCAGATCCCATACAGATTTTTCATAAAGCCTTTATAGGTTTGATGCAGATGGCCATTTTACTGCCTCCAAATACTGTGCAGATATATGAAGCCTATTTGGCTTGAGGCAGGTCAGGAGGCACTGGAACATAAATAATTCATTCATCCCTGTATGTGTGTGAGTGTGTGTGTGTGTGTGAGTGGAAGTGAAAGATTACGTGTTTGTGTGACCAAACAACACCCCCTAGACCAAGTGATTATTTTCATATTCCAACCTCCATTTATTTGAACCAAAAAAAGAGAGATCAGGGTTAAATCCACTAAACTTAAATACAAAAATAAGGGACTCAAATTGAAATCAATATATGAATACAATTTACACATACATCCAGTGCTGTGGAGCAGGATGACAGCATTGTGAAAATGACAATACTCTTGTTATGGCAAAAAAAGGGGGAGCTTGAACAAGCCAAATGCTTTGTTTAGGCAACTGCGTAGCCATCTGGGACTGTCAGAGGTCTATGAATTAGTGGCTTGGATCTGTGTTATGGTCAGTCCCGGTTTTAAAGCTAACAGTAAAAAAATAGAAGGGAGACTTTTCGTGAGCCATCCCAGATCCTATCTTACATCTCCCCCTCCCGCCCCCCAATCTCTCCCTCTCCCGGTCTCACCGTCTGGTCTGCCGCAGCAGGCGCCCTATGCCGAGAAGGGGCCAATTCCATTATCCCGAGAAATTAAACAAAACCAAACCGAGCCGTGTGCGCTATGTTGCGGTTTGTAAAGGTGATTTCGCTGTTCGGGGCAATGTGTTTGGTAAAAGTCGTGTGTCCCACTCCGCACGAATCTAATCTTAAGGGGCGTTGTCTGTTTATATGGCCGCTCTCTCCCAGTTTTCAACACTCTGCAATTTGATGGAAATTCCACAGAGCGCATGTGGTCCAGACGCAGCCCGGGGTCCATCCTGGAACAAAACAAGACAGTCCAAAAGCCAACAGGTCCTTGCATGTGCGTGCGTCCGTGTGCTTGTGTTGCGTGTGTGCTGAGTACGTTTGCGTGTGCGCAAAACTGTGCGTCCGTGCGCGTTTGGCGAGAAGAGGCAGCGGGGGGAGAGAAAAAAGGGGTGGAGGAGAGGATATCAAACGGAATCCCTGATCACTCCTTGCCCCCGTTAACCAAAGACAGCTCTTTGAGAATTCCACTGGCGTCCACTCGCCTCCTCTCCCGTATCATGTCCTCCAGGCTGCGAAACACCAGAGTGTGCACCCCGCTGCCGGACAGATGCACTTTGAGGAAATACTGCTGCTCCGCCGAGTGCGCCTCTCCCCCCGCTTTGAACTCCCGTTTCCCAAAGCGGCACCAGGCTGCGAAACTTTCCGAGTTGGTCCAGCATATCTCCTCGCTGCTCAGGCCCAGGTGTCCCGCTGCGTTCTGCATCACTAGGTCAGGGGGAAGCGGTCGGTACCGGTACCGATTGTTGACTATCCTCCCGTGGCGGCCGTTGCTGATCTCAAGCAGGCTGTCCTTGCGGATCTCGCCCTTGTGCAGATGAATGACCTGGTCGTCCTGCTCGTAGATGGCCCAGTGAGGGGCTTGCGCGGTGGCCACCAGTTCCAGCAGGTCCCCCGGTTTGCACATAGTCAGCAAAGTTTTGGCCGAGTACACATTCAAGTCCTCGTTCTCCCGCAGCTTGGAGAAGATGCATTCCTGGGAGCAGAAGGCTGAGTACTCCACCTCGCTGACCGAGAAGGGTCCCTCCTCGGCCGGGCTGTGGTCCTTGGTGAAGCCGCAGTCGGACGGAGTGCGGTCGTCCACCTCCTCCTCTTCGTCAGAGAAGAAGTAGGCGACGCCGACCCGAAGCTCGTCCTTCTCCAGCCCGGACGGATCCCCCGTGGGCAGTTCGCTGTAGTTGAGGTGGGTGATCCGATCCAGTTGATTTCCCATCAATGACCTGGCAAGGCAGAGGCATGGACTGCGGTGTCTGAGAGGGATAGAGCGAGAGAGAGAGAGAGAGAGATGAAGAGAGAGAGAGAGGTGTCAGTAGCGTAAAATACAAACACCTTTTCATAGAACAAGACACTTTATGCACAGACACTTGGCTTCATTTAAAGCTCTTTGCTCAATAGATGAGAGAGTAAGCTAAGAAAGCACTCAACACCTCTGAGCAGTCACCCACACAGAGGGGCAAAGGCTCTCGCCTGTTATTGAGCCGAAAGAGTACACTAACACAATCAATGATCCACTGCCCCTTGCTCCCTTCACACCCATTAGCAAATCATTAATTCCACTGGAATGTAAAAGAGCCTGCGGTTCCCATGCAGAAAAGGGGAACGAGAGAAGCGAAAAAACATAGAAAAAAGGAGGTTTGCAGCTGTTAAAGAGCGAGAAAAGAGAGAGCAGTGTGCATAAAGGCAAGTCCTGTGTCTTTACGCACGGCGCAAAAATGAAAAGAAACTGGAGGAAGAGAGGATACCTGTGCGCTCCCCGGGCAAATGGTTAAATATCCTTATGGTCCATTAGTACAGAGGGCTGCACCGTCCTCTGCTCCCCTTCTTTCTCTTCTTCTTTCCTTTTTTCTTCTCACACTTGTCTGTCACTCTTCGCACCGCGCACCCGGCGCTCCGGCAGTCGTGCGTGCTAGTATTTCACTTCCTCCAGCATCAGCTCCATTTAAGTACCAAGGAGAGCTCCGCCTCAGTCGGTGCGCTCCGCCTTCGTTGGGTCTTACTGGAGCAGAGTCACGCGTCCATTACTCGCAGAGCCAATGGGCACAGCTGTGGGATATGCCAGTCAATCAGAGGATCCAATCAGGTGCGCAATGGGCGGCTGGCGGCGATAGGCGGCTGTTACCGTGGCATGGTTTTTGTTGTCAGAGAGCTGTGGAATTCTCTACATGATCAGCGGCGTCTGTGCGTGCAAGTTCAAGGCAACAGTCAGGAGGTAACAGGCTGCATATCTCAAGTGGAGCACGAGTTTTTATTGCGCTCTGATGTGCTATAAACATCTCCACTATCTTAAAAAAAAATGACTCCCAAACTGCACCCATATCGCATGCGCACTGTTGCTGCAGGACATGACAAACATGTTCCCCCAGCCTATCTGACTACTAGAGTTGCCTCTGCCCACCAGTTCCCACGTGTAACTTGTAAATGATTTCCACACGCTTCACTACATCTACATGTTCCCTCATGTCTGTCAGTGTGTGTGAGTGTGTGTGTGTGTGTGTGTGTGTGTGTGTGTGTGTGTGCCTGGTGAAGGGAGGGGCAGGAGACAGGTGTGTGTTTGTGTGCAAGGTAGCCACAAAACAAAGGAGTCTGCAGGGAGATTAATACACACTGTGTTATTTTACTTTGCACTGATGTTGTGTCTGGAAACAAAATGTGACTGAAATGAAATGCAAATCAAATTTTAGCCCGTGACTCACTCTTGCATGCATAATATATTGCATACTTGCATATTGTGTTGGCAAGATAAGCGTGAGTACACTTATGTCATCTACACTCTGCAGTCGCGCCTCTCCTTTCACCACCGCTGCCCAGAGCAGATAGCCATCTTGCCGTTTATATGGAATCTCTCCATGGATGTTTTCTCTCTCTACCTCCAGATTGAAAAGAAACCTACATTTTATTTCCCCTCTTTTCTTTCTTGTTTTTTTTTTTTTTTTTTTTTTTTTTGCTGGCAGCATCCGTAGAGTTCCTCAGAGTATCTCTCCCAGATGGTTGGAGATTGCAGCTCTCCAGTTGCTGACATAGAACGGTCCCTGTTCTTTGTTTCCACTGGTGACAGGCAGAGCGGACGGAGGCTTTCTCACTAGGTGAGATATGATTGTGTAGATTTACACACTCTCCCACACAAACCCACAAAAGACAAACACAAACAGTAAACGTGTTTACACTCCCATGTGCCGAGGCAGGAGTGCATGTATCTGATTGATTGCCTTTTAGTGTATGTACAGCGGTATGATTTGTTTATCATGCAATAGTTGCCTTTGTGTTTGTGTGACTTAAAGTCATACAGGAAAAAGATAAATATACATGAGATGGATTGTTTTAACTCCAGTGGTAGTACGCTGGCCCACACACACACACACACAAACACACACACCCACACACAAAGTGTCATGAGACTGTCAGCAATGGCTTTGGCTACAGCTCCTACGGGCATGTGGTCCTGCCACCTATAATCTACAATGAGCAGAAATGAGTTTCCTTTGTAAGCACCACCTCTCCTGGACACACACATATACTCTATTTGTTCTCTCTCTCTCTCTCTCTCTCTCTCTCTCTCTCTCTCTCTCTCTCTCCCTCTCTCTTTTACACACACACACACACACACACACACACCTAATCATATATGCAGCTGGTGTAATAATAAGGCAGGGTGCAGACAGTACTGGAATAACTACTGAGACAGGGTGATATTTCACAACCCCAATAATTGGATACGTCTCTATTCCCTAATTACTAACTAAATCATATACGCTGCAGTGCCATACCATGCAGATAAAACAGACTGACACACACACACACATGGTCATCCGTCAGTGAATTTATGCACAGATGTATTCAAACATCACTGTCTCACTTTCTGACTGACCCCCCCCCCCCCCCCCCACACACACACACACACACACACACACACACACACAAATGTACTTCACCGTCCGTGTATGTAAGCACTCTTTCTCTCACACACTCCGCTGCTGACGTGTGAAACTGAGAAAGCTTTGGTAACATACATGTTAAGGGTGTGTCCTCTGGAGCGGGGTATAGAAATGACGAGTCAGGAGAGATTTTCCGCTGTATGTGAGTACTTGCTTTTGTGTTAGGACAGCATACCACGTCAAGATTTGAAAGACCTGTGTGTCATCTTATTATGTTGAAGGTTTTTCAGTATTCTCTTCTCTAAATCTCCAAATCATTAAAACACTTTTCTTGGCTTCTTGTGTGTATAAAAAAAAAAAAAAACACGGCAACAAAAAATACAATGTAAGCTTTTTTTGATAATCTATTGATCCCTGCGGGAAAAAAATAATCTTTTTTGCAGGGAGGTCAGAGAGCAGGGTCTCCAGCCTCCAGAGCAGTGTCAGGGGAAAAAAAAGAGCATTATTATCATTGGGGTGCCTGAGTCAATTGCTTGTTGTGAGGGATACAAGATGGGGCGACTCATATTTCAGTCTGAAAGGTGTGGTTCAGGTGTTGGTGGAGCAGTGAGGTGGTGCACCTTCAGCCATAAACAATTCAAATCTCCCGCAATGTAGCTCCTTCTCGTTTGAAGCCCTACAGTCCGTTCACACGCTGATCATTTTTTTGGCGGAGTGAAAAGTTTGTCGAAGATCCACCACAAAACCTTCTCCCAGGAGGAAACTGAATATCATTTTGTTGGGATAAATATATAGCAGCTCAAATTAAATTAGTGCTTCGCCGCTGTGTTTTTCCGGTTGCAGGAGAGCGGTTTCCCAGTGTAAGAAAGAAATAGTTTTGTGATATATACATAAGGTGAAGAGCCAAACAGAGCAGGCAGCAGAAAGAGGCTGTAGCTGCAGTAAGAATTACTCTACAATTACCTCCTCTGTCTGTGTTTCATGGTACATAATGATACTTATGTAAATGCCGGATGACAATTATTTTCACCACTGCCATATGACTGGAAGGAATGTTGTTGTAATTTATTTCCCCCTACTGAATATATATATCAGAATTAAACTTCCAAAATACAGCAGTGGCGGGACCCCGGATTTTGGTTTCCTTTTGACTTGTAATGGAATTTAAAAAATGACTGAAGGAATGTTATTTCATTATGTTGACATAGCTGCAAAACAAAATATACAGTTATTGTTGTTTTGGACGTGTGGATATTACATGGGGGGGGAAGAAATCAGATGCCACTCGTGTCGGAAAACAATGTTTACAAGCAATTATACCCTCCAGCATGTGACTGTGATTGTAGGTGCTTAGGTGCTGCAGATGGTAGCCATCAACATCATCATCATATCTATAATCACAGCGAAGGCTTTCCTTTGGGGTGTTATTTCTTAAACTGAGTGTAGTCTTTATTGTAGTAGGATAGGGGAGCAATGAAGCTCTGTGTCTGCTTCGTTAAACCTTGTAATAAGCAATCATAGTATAAAAATCTGCACTGGCACAATTCCAATGAATGGAAATTATAGTTTCCAACAATGTTTTAACATTTAACAACAGTATTGAACTGTATATTTTTCCCTTTTCCCCCCCAGAAACATCTGTTTAAGTGCCATGCTCAGCTATGTTTTGTCACGTCTGGTGTCTTCCTCAAGGATACCTTAGCAGGGTGGATGCTTTATCAGCATGGGGACTTAATTCTGGGCACATGACTTAAGATAAACAACTCCCCCAAGCCACAATAAACAGACAAACACCGGTTTAGGAGTGGAATTTTCACACTGGAATCCAAGATGCCACTACTGTATATCAGAGGTTAGTGTAACACTAGTGGCTCTGCTCTGCTCTGCTCTGCTCTGCTCTTTATTTGGTCTAGACAAACTTGCAGTAGATAACATTATGTTTGGCAAACTCAATGTTTCTTCATCCTAAAATATTTCTGTCCAGTAAAAGTGAATCATGCTGCTGAAAAATCTGAACATTTCAGCATAAATGTAACCATTAGGACAACCATTAGGTTGTCCAAGAATGTTTTTCTCTATGGAGAATCAAAACAATCCAACCTTCTGATTACATATTTGAATTACTGTGCTGTTATATTGTGTTTAACTAGCTCTGCCTTGAAATACAAGAACACTAAAGAAGCTGGAAACATTAAAAAGTCATTTTTTTAAAATCAATTCATGGTTAGCATTCACATTAGCCAGGGATGCATTAAGAAAATGCCTGACCCAGAGACTTTGCATTGGTATGTAGATAAAAACAGCTATAGATATAAAACCTTCATGGATTAAAGATTCATAATACTAAGTTTTACTAAGGTTACCAAGGTTTATAGACGTCTCTTTTATATTGGTCTATTTAGGCTACAGCGTACTTTTCTGTTGAAGTATCGTGAGTGGCCACAGGAACAAACTGGCAGCACTGTGTGTCCGAGTGTATTAATATATGCATGGTAAGCGAAGGAAGGCGCCAAGGTGGGATCTGAATGAAATGCCCAAACCACCTCACCTGGCTCCCTTTGACACAGAGGAGCAGCAGCTCTACTCCAAGCTCCCTCTGGATGTCCGGGCTCCTCACCCTATCACTAAGGTTTAGTCCAGCCATCCAACCAAGGAAACTCATTTCAGCTGCTTTTATCCATGATCTCATTCTTGTTATCACTATCCAAAGTTCATGACCATGGGTGGGTGAGGGCTGGAATATACTGGAAAATCAAGAGCTTTGCCTTCTAGTTCAGCTCCCTTCTCCCTACAACAGTCCGATAAAACATCCACATTACTACTGACACTAACAGAACTTGCTGGAGGGGCTATGTAGCCCATCTGGCCTGGGAACACCTCAGGATCCCCCAAGGCGAGGCTGAAGTGCATTGCTGGGGAGAGGGATGACTAGAACGCCACTGCTGCCACTGTGACCCAACCCCAGAGAAGTGAAAACCCTCAGCCCTGATATTCTTAATTTATGTGTGCATTCAAGTTCAAATTGTTTGAAAGGCTTGTGCTGTTATGACCCTAAACTGCATATGTGCAGTGTTGGAATGGAAAGCAAGACAGGCATCAGCAGCAACTAAGGTGGGCAAAGGCTTAGCAAATGGTCCAGTAGTCTGCTCACTCCACCACCCTGCTCCTTGTGATTGAATACAGCTTCTTTCAGATAGACTTGTTTTGTTTTTTAACTGCAGTCTTGCTGTTACAGCAATATGCTAAACTCTATTTCAGTCTCATTTCTCTTACTACCCCTGTCAGCACCCGTCATTTGGATTTTCATTCGATATTGAACATGGGCCCAAAATTACAGCATAAATAACCAGATAAATGGCAAAAATCCTACTGGAAATCAATTAGGCTGTCGTAGCATATTAATTGTGCCATAAATGGGGGATGTTTGCCATGTCAGAGCGTCATCTGTTTTTCCAAGCAAGAGGAGAGAAACATTTAGAAATAGTGGATGTTGCTACAAGCAATAAAGGCAAGGGCTTGGTTCTTGTTTTGGAAAGTACATAAACAAACCGAACATGCTTGCCTAAAGTTGCTGTTTTGGAACAGTATAGCTTTAATAGACATGTTCAGTAAAGAGTCTTTTATTGGCTCAAAGACCCTGGTTCATATCCAGGCAGTCACATATGGCATCAAGCTGTCCCAAGACATCTTGCTATTCAACAAGGAAAGCAATTGGAATAGTTTGGTCACGAAACGCTCCTTTTGCCAATGTGACGGATTGAATTGGCAAATGTTTTTCTGTACAACACCAGTTCCAAAAGTCTCCCTCCACGCTTCTTCAAATACAGCCGGTCCTCCCATTGTAATACATGACAACTTCATCTGTTGTATTGTGTTTGATTTTGCACAGCAATGGTCAATCTAAAATAAATAAATAAATCTGAATTTGAAGTTTTATCTAAATGTGCTCAGACTTTTTTAAAGCTGAGCAAATTCTTCTTCTGTTTACCGAAGGTTTTTAAAATCGTTTTATAATTTAACCAAATCCTCGATTTGTCTGATGTTACTTCCATCTTGCGTGTGTGTCTGTATCGACAGGTTTTCTGTGTGTGTGTGTGTGTGTTTGTCATGTGTTTTGTTCCAACTCCATCTGTCTCCTGTTGAAAGGCAGGTCGTCTGTAAGGTCTTATCAGCTCTCCTCAGACTGCGGACTGTGACTCATTCAGGAGGCCCTCATCTGACACATCTGAAGCCCATCGATGTGGCCATGACTGTTAACTTACGCAGATTCAACTTAACTCCGTCTTAAACTTATTACTACTGCTGCTGTGGTTCTGCTCTGAAAAGACTTTTACCTCACTTGTGTGTGTGTGTGTGTGTGTGTGTGTGTGTGTGTGTGTGTGTGTGCAGGAGAAGGCCGACATGCTGAATTCTATCATTCTGTATTGAACTGACAGAACATAATTAGAGCTCGGTGTGATGCTATGTGGTTAACAAAATCATAGCATGAATGTCCATTATGTTGAGTTGACAGAGGGTTGTAGCTCAGTGACCTGTGCAATGGCTTAAATCAGGTAAGATTCTTCTCCCCAAACATGGTTTATTAACTACTTTTATTAAAGCATAACCTTTGATTTTCTTTTCACCCCTTTAATGTCTTCAGTACCGTCCTCTGCTGGTCAATAAAAACTTTATGTATGGGTATTTCAAAGTATTTCACAGTATGAAAAGGGTATGGTAGAGAGCATTGCTTAAAGGGGTGCTGGACACACGTCAATGTTGGTATATTCTTACTAAATTTATATAAATTGGCATTTCATGGGTACATGCCATCTGCTGCTTTAAATCATCCTTGGAAGGCCAGTGCTGACATAAACCATTTGGGACTCATTTACATCATGAAAAAAAAAGTCTGTTAACACGCTTTAATCAGATGTGGGTGTCCCCCACCTATGAGCAGGAGACAAATCTGTGAAACCTGATTTGAAATCTGTGCTGTTTGAGCCCCATCATTCACAGGAGTTTACTGTATTTTTTGCTAACCCTCTTCCACATATTTTGATTGGTGGTTCGGACTTTTTGCTTCCTTTCCCTTAATGATGATCCAAAGCACTGGACTCCCCCACAGACAGATACCAGGAGACTTAGCCTCTCTGAGCTGTTAGTTTAGCTACAGTACAGGTATCACACAAAAACGGTTGCGATTGTGCTTCTAATGACTGTCAAAGCTCCGCTGCACTCTCTATGTTTCCATGTCAAATAAATGTCAAACAAAATCTCCAAATAAGCGACAGAGCATGTTGTTGTCCATGCCCTCTAGGACACATAGAAGTGTTTTCCAATGACAATATAATTTCTCTGTGGCTTCATAAAATATTGCAAATCACTGTTACAAAAAAAAATAAAGACATTTCATGATTTGACAGCGGTATGGTTAATGTTTGCTTAAGGCACATTAAAGCCGTCATTCTTCAGGGGAACAGTGTCAGGGAAAAACATGGTGACACAGTAAGAGAATAATCATCCAGTCAGCAAACTGACCCTGTAATGTCTGTGATAGCTAATGGTATTATAATGGTAATATAGCAGACAAATACACAGCCAGCAAGGCTTGTTCTCTAGGTGAGATAAATATTTTGTTTTGGGTTAAAAAAAAAAAAAAGATAGATAAAATGGACAGAACAGTGACAGCCCGACAGCCACAAGCTCAAATTTCAAGAGATTATGAATAAACAAGGTAAAAAGATGCTATGGTGTGACAGTGCATGAATTACTGAAAGTCCAGCATGACCCATTTATATAAAAAATACAAAACAATGGATCGGACATGGCGCTGATGATGTAATGTGTAAGTGTAATTTATTTCACTGTGAATCATACTTTGCAATTTAAGTTTGAAAGGCCTACAACTTTTTATTTTTTTATTGTGACATATCCTACGGACCCCATGACATACAGAACTGTTGTAAAAAAATGTTTGCCACATTGCCCAAACCTGCTTACTTCCCAGTTTCTTCATTCCCTCTCTGTTTCCCCTCCTTATCTCTCTGTGGTAGGTGTAGTCCATTGGTATGCAGGGTGATGTTGGCTGGTGTTTGCAGGGGAAGGATAAAGCGGTAATCAGTGCCAATGAAGCAGCTCTTGTCCCAGAGCACAAATGTGCCAACATCAGCAACACCACCAGACCATGTGTGTGTCAGTGTGTGCTCTGTGCGTTTGTGCGAGGGGGAAAGGGAGAAAGCATCAAAAGAGTAGAGAGTCGCATCAAAGAGGTCAGACAGAGGTCATTTCCTTGGACACAAATGCTTCATGACTGCTTTTCCTCTCGTGCACAGTGCCGGCTGCGCGGTATGATCACAGCGATCAAAACGCAGCGGTTACCTGAGGGGACCCGTCTCTTGAATCGATTGGGAGGAAGAATTGTTTTTTTTTTTTTTACAGAGACATATGTTATAGTTGTTTTGTACTTGTACAACCTTGGCCTCATTTCACAGTTCTGATGCAACTGTTGTGAAATTCATTCCTGGTTAGGAAAATATGGAACCAAGATACATTTGCTAGTTTTGTTAGCTTATGACTGGAGAGGTAAAGATTTGAACAAAGTGTACAGTACAAATAGCTGTGTGTGTGCGTGACACCAAATCATATGAAATCTAATGAGGACGTCTCACTGAATCATCATCTCATCTTATTTCCATGTATAGCAACACCCTAAATCATATGATCTGTTTTTCAATCTGAGGGTTAACACTGAACACGTACTACCAAAGTGCCAAAGAGCACAGCATTAAACGATCAAATGCCTCAGTAGACCGACTAACTGCTTAGTGGATGACTGAGATTGCAGCTTCCAGCTGGCAGCACCCACATGTCAGTGTGTGTGTGTGTGTGTGTGTGTGTGTGAGCAAACCTCACCCAGATAAATAAAGGTTAAAACAATTAACGCTCGGAGATCAGTGGCCTTAACTGTGATTATCCTCCTCAGCTGTTTTAACCAAAGCGCATTCATCATCCTGTTTTCTCAGCACATTAGCACACATTAACTTTGTTTTTGTCTCATTTCTGTTACCTCCGACAATAAGGTTGTTTGATTTAAACCATTGAGTGAATGTCTGGCTGAGCGGAAACTGTTGACTGAGAGAGCTCTCGCTGTTCCAGAGGGTGGACGATAGACGCATTGCTCAAATCCAAAGTATTGTTTCTCTGTTTATGTTCATGATCAGTCCTCCTTCCTGTTTCTGCCTTGTTAATTATGGCTGAGGGGTCATGTGAAAATCAGAAAGCGGTCACACTGAAACAAATGTGGTTGAACAGGGACATATTTTTGGTCTTGCATGTGTATTTTTTTTTTCAGTGAAGAACAACTTTAGACTTCTTACTTTAGACTGGATTGGACCACTTATCCTCACCAGGGTGGGGCTGGTGCCCAGAGGTGAGAGGTGGGGTACACCCTGGACAAGTCGCCAGCTTTTCATAGGACACATAGACCAAACAACCATGTGTGAATGTGCACAACTGCACAGGAAACAGCTGGAGTTATTTCTGACCACTTGTACATGTTACGATGCCATTCAGTGTGTGTTTGTTTTGTATTTTCCCCTCACATTTTCTCAGTAATGGTAAAATCTCCCCCACTGCTATAAATATGAAAATAGCCCAACAGCACCAGAAATTAACACAGTTAGTTTCCAGCTGAAATGGTGTCACAGAAGACACAGCAAGACACAAATGGTAAATTGTAAAAGGACTGTACTTATATAGCACCTTTCTAGTCTTCCGACCACTCAAAGCGCTTTTACAGTACGTATCTCATTCACCCATTCACACACATTGATACACTGATGGCACTGGCTGCCATGCAAGGCATGCCACCGAACCACCGATCTTCTGAATAGTGGACGACCCGCTCTACCTCCGAGCCACAGCCACCCCTAACAAACATAACAGCAGGATGTAACAGAGGACTTCTTTGTGGTTTCGCTCTGACATATAAGCACACATAAATCACTCAGGGCATTATACTTCATATGAACTGTTATTATAATCACGTAAATTCTACAAAAAACTGAAATGATGGATTCAAATGAGTTTTATTATGCAAATGGATCCAGAGGGTCAAAGGTTTGAGTCAGCAAGTCTTTCCGAGAGTAACAGAGGAGTTAGCATTCCTGAATTTAAATTACAAATTGGGATTTCATTGTGAAAAGATGGATGATCCTGGGGGCTCTCATTTTGTGATGGCACACAGCCAGGATTTCAGTGAAGTGTTTTTTTTTTTTGTTTTTTTTTTTTACTGGATGTACAAACAAGCTGTGTTCTCACCTCTGCATGTTTTTTTATTGACTTGACCTGAATTTGACGGTTAGGACAGGCACGGTGGGGGTGTGTCAGTTATTATTAGGCACCACAGTGCAATTTTCATGTCAAGCATTTGTGTACTTGGTGCTTCCTACCTGCTTAGACCACGCCTGAAGCACACAGTATATGAACAGTTTTTAGAATTAACTTCTGTGGTTTTATACTGTTATAATGGATTTATCAAGAAATGTGCACATGAACAGACTGTATTAAAAAGCCTACAAAACATGTCAGAGAATTTGATATACAGAATATTACTTCTTTTTGTTATTTCACAGTTTTTATATACAGTAAGGTTGTGCTGTAATAATTGACTCAGTCTTCTGTGGGCATCATGAATGGCTTGCGGTTGTCCCAATCTCAAGGTCAGCACCACCGGTTCTGTGTTGCTTTTCATTGAAATGTTCCCACAATGCTGTAGTTCTTCTTGGACCCCTGTAACAGGGTAAGCAAAAGTGTTATCTCCTCCCGAGTTAATTTAATTTAAGGCGGTGTGTATTTACTTGTGTCGATTCTGCACCTCCTGCACAAGGACATCGAATCCCCTTGGGAGAAGCTTTTGTGGCAGCTGAAGACTGTTCTCATCAGGAAATGCAGAGTGCACAGCTTTTGCAGAGAAGTAAAGGCGGCGATGATAAGATTGGTCATGACTGATGCCAGCCGCTACCAAACTTACTGATAACGTGTTTCTCCAAATCCAAACTCCTCGCAAGCTGTGCTGCAGTTGTATGCCTCTGGACGGAAACTAGCAAGTCAGTTTCCACAGCTCAGAGCTCTGTTTGTCGAAGACCCGACTTTGTTTTCTTTTAATTGCTACCGCTGCTCTCACATTTGACCATCTTTGCTGTTCCCAGTTTACAACAACAGGGCTGACCTTGGAGTTCTGTCTTCTGAAGGTTCATGTTAAGTTTCTCTGAGTGCATGCCCGTGTATTCACATATGTTTTCCTCCTGACTGTGCGCGGCATGTGTTGGTGCGTGTGTGTGTGTAAATTCAGCATGTGACTGCCTGCTGTGTGGCCTGGTCCCTTGTCTGACATGCCAGCCTAATCTGCTATCAAACAGCCCTGCAGACCTTTGCCTCCTACAATGGCTGCCTAGCACTGATTAGTGTGTGTGTGTGTGTGTGTGTGTGTGTGTGTGTGTGTGTGTGTGTGTGCGTGTGTGTGTGAAAGGAGAAGTGGAAGACAATAAGGCATGATGTAGGGGGTTCAAATCAGGGGCAAGGTAGAACATTCTTGTTATAGATTGCAGGGCCTAGAGACTGTACACACGCACGTACACAAACGTACACATCCAGTGCACATGTTCATACACATTCTTGAGTGCACACACAAGTGCACAGAGATGCATTAAAGGCAGAGTTGTGTTGGGGAATTACCAATATTTCACTGTGGCCAAGTTGCAACAGTTACAATGCAATCTTTTCCCTAGAGCCCCCTAGTGGCTCAGTAATATGTCAGGAGGCACACACTAATAAAAACCTCCTCTCACAGCTACAGAGTCAGTAAATGTAGGAGCTAAACTTGTGTTGGCTCATGGTGTCCTTCAATCTTCATCATGTTTTTTTTTTTATGCACAGTTCTTCCACTTGTTTTCATATATGCAATTTCCTGCATCCAAGCACCGTTTCACTTGGGATTTTCATTTCCTCTGTTCGGCATGCACTCCATACAAAGTTTTGGCACAGTGAACCACTAGCATTAGCTGCTCTTGGGATTAGCTTTATACAGCTTTAAAACTTGGATCCGAGCTACAGAATGAAATAAAAATGGAGCATTGTGTAGAAAAGAGCATTAAAGTTGCCTTTACATTAGCTGTTTGGCATCGACTGCTTCTTTCGTGCTTTACCTTCATTCATTAGATTCTTGGCTACCAGCGAACTATCAAAGCTGCAGTGGGTAACTTGTAAAAATGATGTTTTAGCATGTTTGCTGAAACAAAACAATACAATACATGATAACCAAGCAGCGACATCCATGGCTGGGTTCTTTTTACCAATATTTTATCGTGCATGCGTTTGTTAAAGGTGATTATTTTTCCATTGTCCCTTGCTAAGATTGACTGGAAAAAATGAGCCCCGGTTTTTAATGATCTTCGACTGAATAGTGGTTTTTCCAGAGGTTCTACCAATTTAATTTTAATAGTAATTTTGATTGCCTTGCACTCAAGAAATTCTGGTTAACCATTTGCAGATTTATGCTCCAGTCCCACAGAAATTGGAAAGTGTGTGAACATCACTGGCTGCACAAAGGGAGGATGCCTTGGTGATGGAGCGGGGGTTTACTCGTGCTGTGGTGCAGACACAAACTCCAAACACTTAAGCTTAGCCTGTGTTCTATCCGCTTTGTCTTTGGTGCTTTCTTTCCTTGATTCTTCTCATGCTTGTAAACTCAACAACAACAACAGCACAAACTTCCATATTTATGCATAAATAATCTGGCATCCACAGATACCAATTATCAGTCCTTCAACACACCACAAAAACTTAGTTTGGATTTGCATAGTTTTATTTGTGTAGTGATAATGACATTATTTCTTCTGTGTATTGTTTTGTTTAGGTTATTTTTGGTGTTTGTCAGTGGCTTCATAAGTTCTTCACCTTTTATCTTTGAGGTTGGACCCTGTGCGAAGACATTAAGTTTGTGTTACATAATGCGCTACTAATGCGCTTGTGTTTGACTGTTTCTGCTAATTAGAAAGTCAAAGATGGAGCTGGACAGAGAGTCTCCTAAAAGAGACCCACTCTGTACAGCTACAGACAGAAGGAAGATAACACTCCTTTTAATAACATTTTTAAAACCTCAGGAACTGAATCGATGGCAGCATACTTCTCCTCACAAACAACATATCCTTCAATGTGTTTTGTGTATTGCAATGGAGATTCCATCGTGTACCTTATTGAAATTCACTGAAAGAACCACAATGTCAGATAAGATTGCTGAACTACAGCTATGAGAGATGTCTTAAAAAAGAGTAAAAGAGTCTTAAAAAATGTCTTATGATATGCTAAAGTCTGTGTAAAGGCAATTCTGAGATTTCTTTCAAAATACATCATATGTATTACATTAAAATACATTAAATATGGGGTGTCGTTTAGCTCAGTTGGCAGAGCATCTGCCCCATGTACAAAGGCTCAGTCCTTGCTGCGGTGGCCCAGGGTTTGAATCCGACCTGTGGCTCTTTCCCACGTCATTCCCCATCTCTCTCTCCCCACATTTCCTGTTACTCTTCAAGCTGTCTCTGTCAAATATAGCTCAAAAAGGCCAAAACATATTATACTATATATAAAATAATATAATAATTGTACTTTACACAAACCTTAAGGCATTTTATGCCTGGTACAATATAAAAGAAAGTTCTACATAGTGTTATTTCTGACTTTTCTGACTTGGGGCATTGGACACTAGCTCCAAATACAACATTGACATAATATTATAAAGTTTATATGGTGAACTCAAAGCAAATATTGCTTATTTACGAATCTTGTGTCCAATATTCTCCTTGTAGCTCTTGTTTTGGACTCCGCCAACTCCTGAAGGATACATCTGGCTCTTTGGCATATATCATATAACTATATTGACCAGCTAGTTGCTAACTTTGTATATCTGTTGTTTGGTGCTGGGCAGCTAGCTTACATTCTATAGCTATAGCTACTGGCTGCTCTTCGAAAAGATGAGAGCATTGACCCGAAACAAAACAACAAGCTGAAAGACAATAAAATGCTCTCTGGGACACATAGTATTTTGGGCAATTGTTAATGTGTAGATATTGATTATCACAGCTTAAAATATATCAATAAGTCAGGAAGAAGATTTTCGGGGTTTGAGATGAATTCTCCTCAAGCAAAATTTGCACACTTTTCAATGCGAGGTTTTCTTTTCTGTACCAGAAAACAAGCAAGAAAGAATAAATAAATCAAGAATAAAAACACAGACGATAGCCTGGGATTTTTGTGACAATAAAAGGCCATCCTTTTAAGTAGTAAAATGTGAACTGTCCAACAACTTTCAACTTATGACAATCCAGAAAGAATTCAAAATGTTGCCCATATGGCACCTCACAATGAACAGGGAAGCTTGTGAAATATAGGGCAGAGAACCGACCCTCTCCCAGAGAGCTGGGGGTAAAACGGCTGCTCAGTCAGTTGGAGGTCAGACATTGACTGCCTGAATAGATTTTCATTTCAGACACAGGTAGTGGAGGAGAGACCTGCTTTCCACTCTCCCACGGGCTTCATGTAGCCTGTTAAAATGCTGAAAGCAAAATACAGACACACGCGAACGCATGCAGGGACACATTCACACACATACACGGAGCAGTTCAGAGCCTCCTCTGATTTCCCAAACCGTCCCCTAGTTTAACAGGTATCCGTGCAGGTGAGCTGTGTGATGTTAATATCTTCCTCCAGATGAAGTCTGGTGTGATTTCCTCTCCTCCACCTCGTGCCCTTGACCACTCTCTTGAAAAACAAATGGTTCCCTCTCCTCCTCTTTTACCCTTGTTCTCCTTTGCTCTCCTCATCCCACCTCTACAGCCCACTCCACCTCTCTTTTGACCTTCTCTTTTGAACTCTCTTTGTTTTCTATCCTTTACTCTACTCAGCTGCAGCTTTACTCACCATTTCATGTCTCACCTTCCCTTTCCTACTTCCTTTCTTTCTCTCTCTGCCGTCCTCTTACTTGTGAATGCTTTCTCTCCCCTTACTGACATTTCTAGTCAATAATCTCGGGATATACCATGTGCTTTGAATCTTAAAAAAGGCTTGCCATTTTCTGTAGCTTTGAGTGCTTCAGGTTGCTGTTGCAGTATCTTTCTTTCTTTGCACCAGCTTCGTACGTCCATTTCCTACCCCCGATTTCTGCTTTCTCTGAATATGCTTTTAAAAAATTCGCTGGCAATGTCATGCAGTACCCTTCAATTTCTCTATACTTCTCTCTCTAACCGCCCACCCCCTCATCCCCCATCCCTCCTCCCCTCTCTTCCTCTCACTGCTCCTTTGTTAAATGTGTGAAAGGAGGAGAGGGAGAACTTGGCAGAATAAGAATTCAATCAGTGAATGCCACCAAAACATAAGCACAAAAGGTGAATGCTGGCTTAGTCAGACAATAAAGCCATGAACGTTTTTGAAAGACAGCAGCATCTTTTTCTAAATATCTCTATACTTTGCGATGATGCTGTTACGGGCATTCACTGTGAAAACATTAGCCATGCTGCTACACAAACAGAAGGCATTTGCAATTACCCTTTTCATGTGATTTCTGAATTATCCAACACTATCTGCTCAGCCAAACGTTAAACCAATATCTGTGGGTAAAAATTTTTTGCTGCAGTAAACGAAATATTAACAAGTTGTTTTTCCTCATTCTCTCTCACCCATGGTCACAGCTCTTTGTCAATGGGTTGTTTGGTTGCAAAGAAAAGGACAGTTTAAAGGAGAAATACAATTCCCCGCCCCAAATTTTTGACTTTTCTACGCAGGAAAGGAAGGGAGAAAAATGGGGGATGGGAAGCCAAATTGGCACGACTGCAATTACATAGTCAGCATTTTAAAACCCTCTGCAGCACCTCAGAATATGCATTTAAAGAGCTTGTAAATGACACAAGTTTCATTCATTCTCAATTCAGTCAAATGCACCAAATTTGCAGTGAAAGGAGTATAAGTTACCTCGCCACTACATACATATAATTTACATTTGACAATGATGTTCTTGTCATCTTTCCTCCAAACAAAATCAGTCATGGCAACATTTCCAGCCGCTGAATGGAAGTGCTTTCAACTTCCAAGCTAGCTCAGTCATTGGCGGCATGCATGTGCAACGCTTGAGATAATGAATTTGGGGATGTGATTGAACTGATTTCAAATTTCCACATTTTTGTAGATTACTTTTTGGGGGTTGGATGTAATATAATTGCTAAAATTGTATTTCTAATTCATTCCAACACTGACTGCAGCAACTACAGATTTTTTTTTCACATTCTGAAATTTTGTAACTATTCTCTTATTTACTTTTGCTGAGTCAAGATGTTGAATCAATACATTCTCTAACTTGCACTTTTTAATTTGTTGGCAGATTTTTTTTTTTTTTTTTTTTACCACTGACTCAGCCTCATCAATATTGGATTTTTTTGTTTTTCCTATCTCTGGACATCTGGCTCAATGGTAAACTGGATGGTAGAACAAACACAGTCAAGAAGGCCTACTGAAAAATTCAGACTTGTGTTCTTTTGTCTATAGGCTCTAGGAACACTCAGCCATACTGCGGTCCTTGCCAGTAGGCTCCACTTCACACACACCAGCTGTCATGTGCAATGAAAGCTAGTGATGAACGTTGTGCCACTGTTTTCTATTCACATTCCAGCGTGGCTGGCTTGTACACATTCTTTATGTAAGTCCAAGATGGATCCCTAACAGTGTTTTTCTGCGCATAGCTCATGAATTCGTTCACAGGTGAGTGTGTGTATGTATAGCAATGTATAAGCTTAGCTGCCTCTGGCATGTTTAATACCTCGCTTTGTGGCTGTTTGCTTAGTTTTTGCTTTACCTGTGTGAGATTAGTTTGAATTGTTTGAATTTCTGTGCAGGGATGTTTTTGTCATCCAGTAACTTTCTCTTGTCTTCTCCACATTCTCTTTTTATTTACCTACATCCTTCCTTCCCTTCTCTGTCAGCATCCTGGATCTTCTCTCTGTGATATTTCCTTGCCTTGTGGTGCCTGTCATGCATTTTTCTGTTTCGCTGTCAGTTCAGCCCGTCTGTGGTCTATGCTACTATATGCATATGCAATTTAATTACTGATGCTCCCCACTGACAGCAAGTTCAGCTCTGTATGGATCTCAGGCTCTTTCTAATATCCCAGGAGATATTGTCTTGTGTGGTGGTTGTGGTGCAGAATGTTTGAATGTGTGTGTGTGTGTGTGTGTGTGTGTATGTGTTTGTGTGTGTGTCTGTGTTTTTGTTCTCCAAGCAGATGGCTTTTGTGTGTATACTGTATATCGGTGTTTGTGTTTTCAGGTTATTGTCATGGTTGTAATCATGGATTGCTGTGATTATATAATGTACAGATAAAAAATAACATGATTTTCAAATGTGTTCAGACAATGTCAACCAATATTGATCAATATACTCTTTGCAGAAGTAAGATTTAATTTGTTGCAGGGATGCTGTAACTGATTGCTTTAAATTGTACAGGTGTATTATTATTATATATCTTATTATCCCTCTAGACTCCATAGCACCCGGGAGCACCCCCAGTTTTGTGTATCAAAATATGAAAATAAAGTTCTGGGCTTTGTATAGCAGATAGTTATTAATCTAATCTAAAAGTTATTAATAACTATATCTGGAAATATACATCATTAAGTTGGTATGTCTGATTTTTTTCACAGGTTTCCACTCTAAATCTAAAAATGGTTCCACTGACAAAGCATCCCCGGGTTAACAATCTTATGGAAACTGTAAGATTGAGAGCATTGTGAGGGAGATCCTGACCCACCATGCATGGAGGAAAGTGGTGAAGACATTGTGAGTTCAAGTGTTTTGTTCATATCACATAATCACCATCAGTAAACAGCAGGACTTCCCCGGCTCTTACTGCCAGAGATGGAAGCTGTTTCTCGGGATGCAGAGTCAGCAGGGAGGACTGACTTGGTTGTGGTGACTTCTCCATATGAAGTCGAAGATCTTTACCCATATACAGTAAGTTGTAGCAATAGCACTGTAGCATTTACATTGTAAATGTATGCATGCTAACACACTAAACTAAGACGGTGATCAAGAAAAACAATACCAAATACACCAGCATATTAGCGTTGTCGTTGTGATTGTAACAGCACGTGACAGATTGAAAGAGAACCGGAACACTGAACAAATGACAGGATCACTGCTCAATGACAGATGATCCTAATCTCTCTATGTACAGACAGGTCGTCACTCTTGAGACAGCCAAGGCAAGAGGTGAAATTAAACTTTAAAGTTACACTTGATGGCAACAATAACCATTTGCATTTAAATATGTTTGACCTCCCCAGCAGCAAAGCCCTGCTTCATAAGATGGGTTAGCAGTAATTACGCCCAATTATAATGATCTCTTTCACCTTTTCTTTTAATTCTCAGGTTGCTCATGCGGGAGAAAGAGGACTCGTTTAAGATTTGAGATTTCCATTCAAACCAGGCAAATTACAGACTAGCTGGGTGAACAGAAGATCTCGCCATGCTTTTTCTCACGCAAATGCAAGTTGGCAAGCATAGCACAGTGTTGGTTTTATTTTCAGCTGCACCATCACCCGAAGAGAGGGAGACTGAATAGGTGAGTGAGTTTCCTAATTGGTAATTCTACAGGTTGTGTTTATATGCCTAGGGTTGAATAATTAAATTCAAATCCAGATATCTTCACCTGTCAAACCCCTGTCATCTTATAAGTCTATATCCACAACATCATCTCATCTACACCAATAAAAGTGGGCCTTGTTCAAAGTCCTCAAGCTGTTCATTTAGTCTGAGACACCATACTGTACAAAAACATTTATTATCTTTCCAACAACAAGGATTCAACTTTTTCTTCTTTTAAAACATCAGACCAAACATTGCAGTGAAGTGTAAATGCACACTACAAAATCTTAAAAAGAAATACATCCCCTAGAGTGTTTCTGGATAGTGCATGTAGATCAGTGCTCTTGTGAAATTTTGAAATTACTTTTTTCGCCCCCTCCAGTGGTCAATAGTATTTTCATGTGAGCACACTGCAACCATTAACACATTGCCCACTCAAGCTAGTTGGTGATGAAAACAAATGAATCTTTCTCTGCAGGAGTCAGCAAATTACTGACTGACTGGTATTGATGCTGTGGGGCAGATAGAAGGCAGAGGTAAACAGAATGGACATCCAATAAAACAACAAGAATGCAAGAAGCTATTAGCCGTTACGTACTGCTACATAATGTTTTACATAAAGGCTTTTACTGCTACATTAAGTTTTGCTATATGTCCCATTTTAAGCCACTCTTGCGTAGTGGCTGTAGGTACAACAACGTCGGTCTGTCATTTGGTCCACCACTTTGGTCCAGACTGAAATATCTCAATAAATATTGGATGGGTGACTTTTGGTACAGACAATTATATTTAATTGTAGTAACTCTGGTGAGTCCCTGACTTTTCATATAGTGCCACCAACAGGTCAAAACTTTTACTAATCCATTTAACTACCACAATATCTATTTGATGGATTGACCTTCACGGAGGTTCCCAGAATCCTTCTGGCTTTGGTGATCCCCTGACCTTTCCTTTAGCTCTATCATATAGTTGACATTTGAAGTTTTAAGTGAAATGTCTCAACAACTATTGGGTGGTTTGCTGTGATTGGTACAGGCACTCATGTCCCCCTCAGGATGAATTGTAATAACTTTAGTTACTTTTTGTGTAGTGCCATTAAAGATGAATCTGACCAATACTTTGATTTATGACCAAATTTCCCCACAAAACCAAGGACAGAACCACCAGGCTCTGCTGTACTAACATGCCATCTATTAAACATTAAAGGTCAAGTTTGATATTTTTAACCTGGGCTTTATTTTCTCACGGTTTTGTGTCTTTTGGTTTTTGGCTAACGGGGACAACAATTTTTGAATATGAATTTTGGATGTTTAAGAATGTTAACCGTGCCATTATGAGCATGTTAAGATGCACATTCAGTTCAATGAAGTCTATCCTCACAGAGCTGCTTCTGTGTCTGTAACCTTTTATTTTTCCTTTTTTTTTTTTTAAACCACATTAGTTTGAGCTTATGAGGGTAGATTATTAGCAAGTAGTGGTGGGGAATATCACATTTTGATGTGATACCAGGAAATACAAAGGCCAGAATCACTGATTTAATTCACAAAGTGTCTAAGTCTTGTCTTGAATATCAAAAAACAAAATTAAGACTTGCCCCTGGATTCCACCACGCACGGCCTCGACACTGTTTTGGTCTGTTCTTCACGCAGCTTCATATCCCAGCAGCAAGGTTTCAGAAGTGGAGAATCAATATTGCATGTTATATTGTTAATCTTCAATTCATTATTTCATAATTAACTCTAATGAGTCAGTGTTCAACTAATGACCCGGTGTTGTTTTGTATGACTCGTCAGCTGGGACTCCATTTTTGACGTCAGGTAAGTATTTCATTGTCATCAGCCGCATGCTCATGCCCCTGTATTGAATACAGTTTCATCACTGCCCCTGTGTCAATTTGGTTAATTTTGGCACTGAATTAAACTGTTTTCACATTAGTCATACATCAGCTAATGATACAGGCAATTCTGGCTCTGTATTAATAGTGGTTTTCATTAGCCTTGACACAGCTAATGTCTCAGCTCATTTCATTCTTGCTATCCAGTGCTTTGTTGTCATTACCCCTCCATCAGCTAATGATTCACTTTTGACCATGATTTTGCACTTAATTCTCATTTAAACATTTCACCCTTTCCTTTGGGGATGACTAAGACTTTAACATAAAGTGTGTTTTTTTCCATTCATCACCATTAACTTTCCATAATAGTTATTTTTACATGTCGTGTCTCTCCTGTTGATTCATGAAGGTGCATCCTCTGTGCTTTCCACACCGCGCATTTCAGAATTTTTTTAAACCGCGACCCATTTTGTTTGGGTTAGAGGGGTTTCAATCAAAACCCAATTATAGTCACATTCACAGGCTCACACACACACACACGCACACACAACAGAATGAAAATCTTCTGGCCTACTGTTATTGGCTTCTTTGCCCGAAACTGTACAGAGTATCATCAGCTGTATAAATATTTTTCATTATATCAAATAATTGACGGGAATCTGTTGAGCTGTCTGTACATCACCCCGTCACCTGGGGATTGTCACTTAATTTGGTGGCTTTTTCTGTGGGCGTTTATGTGCATGTGTGTGTGTGTGTGTGTCTGAGTTAATGTGTGTTTGTGTTTGTGCTCACGAAAAGAAAAGCAGCTCCGATAGCTGATCTTCCCATTTCCTCATGTAAATAGAACCTTGGTTCGAGGTTTTCAAGGCTTTCTAATAGCTTCAGGATGAAATACTGATAGAAGATTTCACAGACCTACACACACAAACACAGATAGACACACACACATACATGCACAGGTACCTACTCGTAGTGACTTTGTGGTCGATGTTTTAACTTGGGCTCTATATGTAAAGGTTTTATTTATGTCAAAACACAAACAGGACCTCTGGCTCTCAAACAAGTGCTTACACATATGCGTTTATGGGGCAGTAGATGCTGCAGCTATTAGCAGTAATTATGAGTTGGGTGAGCAGAAGGCCCATTCATTTATTACTTACACACCAAGGAACACAAACAGCAGAGGACAAAGGGAGAGAGAATGAGAATGAAGAGGCTGCTCTGTTAGTCCGACTGACACACAAGCTTCATCGTTTGAGAAATTTCCAGCTGAAGTGTGGGCGGCTGTGGCTCCGAGGTAGAGTGGGTCATCAACTAATCAGTGGCAGGATCTGTAGTTCGATCTCCGGCTCCTTCCAATCCACAAATTGAAGCGTCCTTGGGCAAGATACTTCAAATTGCTCCCAAAGGCCATGCCATCGGTTTGTGTGTGTTTGTGAATGATTAGTTACTTTGTGATCAACAGTTGGCACCTTGCATCACAGCTTCTACCGCTCTATGAATGTGTGTGTGTGTGTGTGTGTGTGTGTGTGTATGGGGCAATGCGACATGTAGTATACACAACCATTTACCAAGTGTACTTGCATTGTCCGTTCCCAAACGGAAAAAGAAAAAATTACCGTCAGTTCCAAAAAGACCCTTGAGGAATGAAGAACAATTGTCGCTGGATGTAGAGCATAACAGAGAGTGTGACAAAGGGAAAAGTGTTGGAATATGGGACTTAAACAAAATAACATGGTGGAAAATAACAAGATCCATGAAATGACCGGGCAAATAAACAATAATAAAAGTGTAGCCACAATGCAGAGAAGTACTGTAAATCCTCAGGGAGGGTTGTGTAATAATGACTAGTATATACTGTAGGAGGTGTGGAAAATAATGGTGTGAATATATACTGTAACAAATTAAAAACACTTGCTTATTGAAATAGATTACTACATACTGCAAGTGTGATTTGTATTCAGAAAATATAAAACAGTTAGAGCACATTAAGACACAAGAATCTAAATTGTATCCGTTGTACAAATTTGTAAGAAAAGAGTCTAAATTCTGCCAAGTATGCGCTGTATTATCGTGTTGCGCTGAGATTATTTAATCCAACTGACCCATGTGTTTGAAACATGCGAAAAAAAAAAGAAGAAGAAAAAAAAAAAGGAACATGGACAACGGAAGATTCAAGGATGAAATTTATGTTTTCCTTCTAAGGCCACATTCTTCACCAATGGGTTTGACCGGAGATTGCATTTATCTTCAATGACACTGACAAACCTCTTTTTGAATTTCTTTGAAATTATTACAGTGGAAATGTTGATTCCAGAGCTGAAACTGTCCACAGCAACAGCTAGGACTGCTTGTGGAAACACAGACCCTCTGTGGCATTTTAGTGTTTTGTGTTTAAATAAAATTTATTTCAGTGCTACTACTTGGAAGTAGGTACTCAAGGACATTTCTTAAGTATAAATACTTGTTGCACTCATGCAAGTACTTTAAAATAATTTGATAAAGCTTTTATCTGAAGTGGTTTAAATTGTTGTGGAAATCTGAGAAATCCACTCATGAAAAACTTAATATACGATTAGAAAGAACAAACATAAATAGACAAATAAGTAAGTGTAACAGGCAAAATTTAAATAATTTTACAGGAGACTCCAATACAATTCTTAAGGAACAGGTCTGAAGATGAGATCTCGATTGGAGGGGATATGTATGCAGCATCCATAATACTTTAGGGAATAACCTCAAGCTAATTCATTTCATGCAAATTTTGAAATATGAATAATGTTGAGCAAGAATAATTTTGTACCATTTAAATGCATGAACAGATCCCTCTACGCTCCATTTCCTTCATACCATAATCCACGCTCAAGTGTCCTTATAGCTGCCAGTAAGCCTACTTCTGCCCTTCTTTTCATGTTTTTATTTACTGGTCTATACTGTTAGTATGCCGTAGGAGGAGTGAAATCTGGAAAAAAATAAAAAATAAAAATTATACACAAATATCCATTCCATTCAATCACAAGTATACAGCACTCTGGCTTTTTTGTAGTCTAACAGGTTCACCACGGGTGAAAAAGATTAGATTATGGATCATATTTCTTCATAATATAGTGCCACTACTTCTCGATGCCCATAAATCATCAATAGTCTACAAACAAGCAAATATGTTTACACTTTAATCGCCCAACATTATTATCTAACTTTTGAGGCTTTTACGTTCTGTTGTGTTGTATCTTCTGACCTCGGTTACCATTGTAATGATCAGAAGGACACCTGCTTTACTATACGTAACATACAGCTGCTCTGTATCTCAAGGAGAAGAAGCAAGAGTCCCCATAACAATCTAATATTTAACACTATCCTTTCAGTGACCACAAGACATGTTTGATCCTGTGTAATCCCCTATGCAGCATGATAGAATAGAACATTCATCCACAGACTGACTTTATTCAGGCTCAAACAAGTAGTTTATCCAGAAATTCTCAAAAGTAATACAGAGGCATTTTAAATATTTGGATAGAAAGAGTCAATACTTATTGTACAGTATAAACATGACATATTTTTACATGACGTTATGTTTCGCTACTTAAAAAGACTGATTCTTAGCGAGAGCGACTTCTTTTATTTTGAGATATTTCTCAAATTTAAATGCTTTTTCAAACTTCACAAAGTTAGATTTGAAAGTTGAAAAAAAAAATGTTCAGTTAGGTGGAGGTATGATGTACGCCGCAGTAAAAAGAATGAGGCAGATGGACAAAAAGGCAAGACACACAACAGACACCTAACAGATGTATAATAACCATCGGAGAGATTTAGTGAAAAAGAGGGCAGCACTCCGTGTAACCACATTACTGCTGACTTTTGTCTCACTGTCTGTCATTTGAAGAGGCACTTTTACGATGACAAACCGTTCATTTTTTATTGTGTTTTTTTGTTGTTGTTGTTTTTTTAATATTTGTACATCTGTAGTCTCTTTCTGTGTTGTCTCCCTACGTGCACGAGATCGCGGGCGCATGTGAAGTAATTCACTCTCTCATTGAGTTTCCAGCAAAGATTGAGGGCTTCAAGAAGTCTCTGCATTTTATTCGAGAGCAGACGCACGCACGCACACACACACACAGACACACCCATAGACAACAACGTGTGCATAAAGGGAAAGAAATGTCTCTTTTATGAATTGCATCTACTCTATTTGTATTTGATTTACACTCTCCTGAGAGGCCCATCACAGAGAACAAAGCAGAGAACTGAACACTATGTATACTATTAATAAATGGAATGATGGTAGAATGAGGGGGGATGCTAGCTCGATGATGGAGTGTGTGTGTGTGTGTGTGTGTGTGTGTATCGATAAACAGAGGGCAGAAGAAAAGAAGGAAAGGTCTCGCCTGAGGGTGTGCATATGAGATGGCGCTTATGTGTGCGCTCACGTACTGCATATACATGCATGTTCTTCAGTATGCTGACACATATATCAAACTCATATATCTGTAAAACCTGCTTTTCTCTAACCTTGCTCGCCATGCATGAGTATGTGCGTTTGATGGCTGCTTGATGCGAGCCTTCCTGTATTGATTACTGGGGAAGATAGTGAAGTGCTTGCATGAAGATGCTTACAAGTGCTCATTCTTTTTCCCCTTCTCCTTGTCTCTTCTCCGCACACACACACACACACACACACTCTGATGTACCATTTGCTTTGGAGAAGCAGGGCTGAGATGATCACTTATTCACAAGCAACTACTCACTGAACCCACTCGGTGGAAAGTCCTTCCAACTGCTCTTCCTCGCTCCCTCGAACATACAGGGGCCAGAGAGAGAGAGAGAGAGAGACATATAATGGAGGGTGTTGATGCAGGGATAGAGGCTGATATGGAAGAGGAGATGATGAAGATAACACGGAGATGTGTGGTGGGGACGAGGGCGGGAAGACAGAAGGAAGATGAGCGAGGAAAAGGTTACAGAAGTGGCTGCTAAGTCCAGGATGATGGAAATTAAAATGAGGATTAGAGAGCAGAGAGACGGAGCGAGAGGAGGAGGAGGAGGAGGAATGGTGTCACAAGAATGCCCTCACCTTCCTTCTTTCTATGTCAAGTAATATTTCTTTGTCTCTCTTTTCCTCCTTCTTCTGCGGTAAAAGAAAACCTGCAGTCTGTTTGCTGGTCATGCCCTCAGCGCTTAATGCTCATCCTACTGAAGCATTACATTAACTGAGGACTGTGTAGGTGTGTGTGTGTGTGTGTGTGTGTGTGTGTGTGTGTGAGAGAGAGAGAGAGAGAGAGAGAGAGAGAGAGAGAGCTGTGAGGGGGTTTAAGTCAGACGGAGGATTTCTTCCTTCATGGACACAGATCTGGGAACAGGTTTCCCTTAAACCAAATCTTTATTCTAACCAACCGAGCGGAAACGGAACTACAGAGTTACAGTCAGCGTGTACAAGAAGCTTCACCCTCAGCCTGTGGGAAGCAGCTCACACACACTCACACACACAGTCTAGACACATACACGTGACTGTGTTCCCCTTTCTATATCAGCAGGTTTCAACTTTGATGTTATTTTTTTCATGGTTGGCCACACTGACTGCTCACAAGTTTTCCCTTTTATGTCGTTTTGTGCGTGTACGTGTCAATCTGTGTGTGTGTGTGTGTGTGTGTGTGACTGTACAATGTTCACGTAACATCTGAATGCCACCACTGTGTGCTCTGTACATATGGCAAAACAACTTGAGGAAGGCGTGATTAGCATTTTGCCACCGCGATTAGCATTTTTTTTTTTTCCCCGCCTACATTAACCAGTTAATGTTCACATTCAGCAAACAGTTGGTCAGTGTGAACGTTCAACAGATGTCTGAATGCACCATGAGACATAGAAATGTTTATGTTTTGTTTGTGTGGGTCAGTCAGACAATGTGGGCACCGGCCTACCTTTCTCTCTCTCTCATCTCTTTTGTCAGCACACAGTGTACGAGCGACATCTTTCAGAATATTTGACTTCAGCACCATTAGGAGGGCTCGTGTACAGATGCGAGTAAATGTCTGGCATTCAGATTTGTATGTGTGTGTGTGTGTGTGAGCTTTCTATTTTCACGAAAAAGCATATATGCCTGCCTTTCATGCAGATCTTTGTTCATGCTGATGTCTTAATGCCTGTGAGCATGTATCTGTTGACTTTTGATGTGTTTTATTTATGTGTGTATTCGTGATGAGCTGGTGTGATATATGTGGGGGCTGACCTTTGGGTGAGCCGAAACTAGATGAATAGTTCATTAAGGGTGCCGAGGCACCGTGGCTAACGGTCACATTCTCAAACAGCGGACAGGCGCTCTGAAGAGACCAATTAGGATTGATCATCAGCTCCTATTAGCGTTGTTATACCCACAACGTGGTGCGATTGCTTAATGAGAAGACCCGCGAGAGAGATGAGGATAAATGAAAGAGAGACACAGTCTTCCTTTGGGAAGAGTTTTCCCAAATTTCTCTGTGTTTTATTTAATCCAGTCAATTATTTTATTGTTACAGATTATGTAAATAGAAACAAAGGAGAAATTCATTTCACTTACCAGTATACATTTTTATTTTTATTTTATTTTTAATATAGAAGGTCTTCTGGTTGTTTGACTAATAGTTAAGAAGTAGTATTACTTAATATAAATGTTGTGTATAATGATTTCATCTTCATTTAAGAGATTTCAGATTGAGAATTGGCATTCAGAGTTAAAAGTTAAGCAACTTAAAGTGTTTATCGGTGTGTGTGTTTATTTATTTATATAAATAGGTCTGTTTTAGGGCCTTTTAGCAACCACTGAGGTAATTTCCGCTGTATTTTTTAAGCAACCGAGGTGTGTTTTACTTTTAAAAAGAATTTAAAGCATTTAATTTGCTACTTTCTATAATTTATCTATTTAAACGTGACTACTTTTTAAGCCACCAAGTCAATAAATAGGTTGTAGTGGCCATTTTACTGTAAGTTCCAAGTGCCTTGGCTGCTTAGTCTGCTGAGTGTATCTGATTTTGACTCATGGCCATAAACCTAATCCAATTTTCTCGTGAAAATGTAATCACAATGCAACAAGGTGGGACAGCTTGAACTATGATTTATTAAACATTAACAACTTACAGCATTATTAAAGGTGATCCAAAATTATTCAGAAATCTCAGCACAGTCCATTACCGACTTGTTACTGTCCTTCACATAGTTTTCACAATTACATGGTCAAAAACTTGTGTCGATGCACTACTCAGCTCCCTTCATGGCATTACCAAACCTGTAGCAACTTGCAATAAACTGTATTACTGTTATCTGGTATTCTGACTTTGCATAAAAATACTACAACAGCATGTCATAACAACACTTTTTACCAAATAAAGATACTTAAGTGGCTCTTATATAGGTAAAACCTTCATAATTTCAGCACTAGAATATTCTTCTTAGCCATGCTGAAACAGCAGTTAAACCTCTGTGATGGTAAATTCTATTAACACAGGATATAACTTAGTTGAATATGCAAAAGATGGAAAATCCATAAATCTTTTTAAAAATTTAAGACCTTCTTTAGATGTCTTGTCAGAACATTGGATGGTATTTTTAAAATCCTGCTTCCTGCTTATAACTTTTGACTTTCTAACACAATTGCTTATCCCTCTGTACTGATGATTCAATCAGGGAAAATACACGCCCATCCAAGCCTTGGACGTGCTCCAAATGCCAGTCACCCAACATTGTCTGCAGGAAATGAATTATACTTGTTCTCCGGACTTCAAATAAGTCATTGTGACACCGTCATATTGGTCTTTTCAGAATCAGAGTAGTGGTATAAAAGAGCACAATGAAGAGACAAATGCGGCCTGTGCAGTGTTTGTCCGTCATCTCTGAATCACAGTCTATCTCATTTCCAAAATGTAAAAGATCCCATCAACGTGACTGGGGACCCTGTAACATTCTGCATTGAAGTCTAATATTGCATTTCACAAGGCTGTACTGTTAAAAAATAAATAAATAAAGGAACCCTTTTTAATACAGTATAGCATCAAGTCAGTTCAACTTCTGGGATATTAATCTTGTCAGGTTAGTAACTGGGGGGGTTTATTTTCATCTGTTTTGGTGTTAATGAAATTAACAACAGGTACACTAGAGGGGCAACAATAAGACGATCCCCAAAACAGGATTGGTTTTACCGGTTTAGGCTATTGACATTTTTTTCCCTCCTCATCTTTTCCGACCAGTTTCTCATTAGTTTTGCATCTGGCTAGGGTCAGTGTCACTACTGGTAGCATGGTGCAGTACCTGGACCCTACAGAGGTTGCACAGGTAGTCCAACTCCTCCAGGGTGGCACATCCATATGTGCCATTGCCAGAAGGTTTGCTGTGTCTCCCAGCACAGTCTCAAGAGCATGGAGGAGATTCCAGGAGACGGTCAGTTAATCTAGGAGACCTGGACAGGGCCGTAGAAGGTCCTTGATCCATCAGCAGGACCAGTATCTGCTCCTTTGCACAAGGAGGAACAGGATAAGCACTTCCAGAGCACTACAAAATGACCTCCAGGAGGCCACTGCTGTGAATGTCTCTGACCAAACAATCAGAAACAGACTTCATGTTCATGTTCATGGCCTGACATCCTGTAGAGGACAATGTGCTCACTGCTTGGCACCGTGGAGCTCGACTGGCATTTGGCACAGAACACCAGAATTGTCAGGTCCGCCACAGGCGCCCTGTGATTTCACAGATGAGAGCAGGTTCAACCTAAGCACATGTGATAGACGTGAACGGGTCTGGAGACGCCGTGGAGCATTCAGCATGACCAGTTTAGTGGTGGGTCAGTGATGGCCTGGGGAGGCATATCCCTGGAAGGTTGCACAGACGTCTACAGGTTAGACAATGGCACCCTGACTGCTATTAGGTATCAGAATGAAATCCTTGGGCCCATTGTCAGACCCTACGCTGGTGCAGTGGGTCCTTGGTTCCTCCTGGTGCACGACTATGCACGACCTCATGTGGCGAGACTATGCAGGTAGTTCCTGGAGGATGAAGGAATCGATACCATTGACTGGCCCCTATGCTCGACTGACCTAAAGCCAATAGAACGTCTCTTGGACATTATGTTTCTTTCCATCCAACGCTGCCAGGTTGCACCTCAGACTGCCCAGGAGCTCAGTGATGCCCTGGTCCAGATCTGGGAGGAGATCCCCCAGGACACTAACCGTCATCTCATTAGGAGCATGCCCCGACGTTGTCAGGCATGCATACAAGCATGTGGAGACCATACAATCTAGAGTACCATTATGAGTTGCTACAAAGAAATTTTGTCAAAATGGACTAGCCTGCTGCATCATTTTTTTGCTTTGATTTTGCGGATGTATTTGAATTCAGCCCTCTGTAGGTTGATAATTTTCATCCATTAATGATGTGGCATCCTTTCATTCCTAACACATTACCCAGTCCATATCAGGAGAGATATCCAGCATGATTTTTTTTTCCAATGAGATTTGACGTGTTTTCAAAGTGTTCCTTTCATTTTTTTGAGCAGTGTATATTTTAAAACACAGAAGCATACCTTGCAGCTAGGCTTGTGTTATCCGGTTAGCATGCCAGTGGCAAGATATACACGTGGATTAAGAAAAAAAAAACTCTCTTTGAATGTATTTTATGAAAAGGGAGAAAATGGGAAAGACAAACGCAGGTTTTCCATTTTCATACTATCACGAATAACACCCTGAGCACCTACTGGGAGTAAATCATCAACAAGTAATCAGTGTGTGTGATGGTGTGAGCAGGCGTGTGGCCTCTCCCTGCTGCTCTGTCTCTCAGTCTTCTGGCTACCCCCACCTCCACCAGTCCCCTCTGGAGTTATGGTGACGGATCCGAGTGGCACGGCTTATCCCGGCATACCGGAGCAGCTCTTTGGATCATCCGCCTCTGTGGCACTAAGACCAGTAGATGAGAGAGGGAGAGGAGAGACTTCTTTTTCCCCCTTTTTCCAAACACAATAGAAAGCTATTATTCGCTCCTATGCTTTGTTCTTTTGTTCTCCTTATGGTGAGCACTCATGGATCCCACGTCTGCTCTTTTTACTCCGAGACGGCGACTTTGACACCTATTGACTCACAAGCCTCTGTGGTTATATCTTAAATGAGAAGACGGAAGAAATATTCCGTTACTAATAATACTAATAAGGGTGTTACTTTTGCCAAGATGGCCTCAAGCTGTGAAAGCTGTGAGAATGCATCCATATGCAGCATATGGAGTATTTTTACAGTTAAAAAGTCAGTAGAAAGTATTTAGCCTTTAGTCTAGTCGATACCAGTAAGTATAAATGTAGGTCATGTGATTTTTTCAAAGCCATGATTTTCCTTTGCTCTTCCCTCATAAAACAATCAATAAATTATGAGCTGCTCATGTATTAAATAATTAAATATACTCTGTCCGATTTGACTTTCACCTAATCATTTCTGTTTCTCCATGGTCAACCCAAAGACCGTCCTGTGTTTCTACATCTACCTTAACACTTTGATCCACTGATTTTACCACTGAATGGAGGTAAAAGAACGCTTGTATTTGTCAGTGGATATAAAGTATTTCTTCACTCTGTTACAACCAGAATAGCTCAAAACAAAGAGATCTTCTCCTGTTCGGTTTCGCTTTTGTTGGAGCCCCGTTAGACAAAAATTAACGGAGGTGACCGAAGAACCAACAACAAGCAAATGTGGGTGAAAATTATTTCATTTGACTGTTCCCCTGTGAACTTTGAACCGGATACATAAAACATCAGCTGAATAATAACTCTGATTCTGTTTTGATTTCTACATTGTGGGGCTTTTAATGCGTTCATCATAAGTGAATTTCAAGCTAGCAGGAAGCGATTCAGAGTAAAGCTCAGGGGCAACTGGCTGATGTGAGAACTGACCCTGTGACCTGAACAGTAAACAGTGAGGCTATAGGCAATGAGATAAAATTTCACAGTATGCTGCATTACATTCATGCCTTAATTCCTGTGGATCCTGTGTGTGTGTGTGTGAAGGAAGTCTGAATCCAGAGCAGGAACGGCGGACTCCGCCACAAACAATGAAATCTCAGCTAAATGACAAACGTATCAAAAATGGGGTTCAATTGCATGAAATTGCTTGAAATAATATCAGCGTTGGCTAGCGCTCTTAAATTTGTACGCCCGTTTTAGAGAGGTCACAGGTATTACATTTAGCAAAAAAGCTAGTTTATATGTACGCACTGTCTACTTGTCAGCTGGGTGACCTGGAGGTTTGCTTCTGGTTTTCTTTTTCAAGAAGACAGAGAGAGATACCCCCCTAACGATGCAAGAGCCCTAATTAATTTTTCATATTAGTTACTTTTTAAATCTAATTCCAGCCAATAGGCCCTGGGTGGTGCTTTGAATGTGCGCACTAATGTTTTTATGCTCTCCCTCACCGCTGGCTATGATTTAATAACATCTTCCTCAGTGCTATGTCCAGGGCTTTTCTTTTTTTTTTTTTTCATTAGAGAGCCTTAATTAGCTACAACTTAGAGTCTACCGTCTCCATCTCTCCGCTCTACTCTCGCTCCCTCTCTCTGTTTTTTAAGGCCAGAAGACAAATCCTGTCTGTCACTTCTCTTCTCTTCTCCTCTTCTCTTCTCTTCTCTTCTCTTCTCTTCTCTTCTCTTCTCTTCTCTTCTCTTCTCTTCTCTTCTCTTCTCAACTTGTTTTTGTCCTCCCTGCACCCTCTAGTCACTCAGACATATAAGAAATGACACGTCCCAGCTTTGGGGAATTCAAAGTCTGAGCTATGTCTGTGTGTCTGTGTTTGTCTGCAACTGGGTTTGCAAAGGGAGACCAATCTTGTATTCAGATGTCCTCTTTTTAACCTGTGCACATAACACATATGCATATCACATAACATATCACAGAGGAGAAGCAGCCTTTTAGTGTGCATACACACACAGTGTGATGCGTCTGATGCATCTTAAACCTGTTTACTAGGTTTAAGATGCATCAGACTTTACGGCAAGGACTTTTAGGAAGGAAAGAGGATGGAGTGGGGAGAAGAATACAACAACAAACGTAAGCAGACAGACAGGCTGTAAGTAATAATGTAATAAACAGGTGTGCAATCAAGCAGCAACCTCTGGTGCTGGGAAAGGAAGCCAATGCGGAAGTTTATAGCCTGGTTCAGGCGACAGTTTTGGTCTCTGTAGCTAATTTCTCTGTCCATGACAATTGTAAGGGGGGGTGAATCTTTTTTTTTTTTTAACTCACCCATACACTTGATATAAAGGCTTAAAGTTATATATAATTAACAGTGTGACTGCTTGATTGACAGGTAAGTGCTGTTACAGGTGGCGTGATTAGAGCACCCAGGCATCATTCGGCCCCCACCTCAGGTGATGCCGACGTCTTTGCCGATATTTAGATTAACCGGGAGGTGGAAGAAGCGGTACATCCAACATGGCGGCGGTCAGTGTCACATATTTTCGGCTTCAAAACAGTGTTTTGGAAACCCACAGGTGACGTCACTCAGGCTCTGTCCATTCTTTAAACTATCATTGATGCAGATAGACAGAAACACACATTCTCTTCAAGCTGTTGTTCTTACTGCAGGATTTGCTGAGATTGCACCTTTTGCTGTTTCCCGCCCCAATACAGACAAGGCCATATTAAAGTATGAGATTGAGTGTGTATGTGTGTGTGTGTGTTTGGTTAAGCAGCTGCAGATTAGTGGAGGCAATGGCCCCATATTGTAGTTATAGTATAAAGCTGTAAAGCAGTGCAATATCCGAGTTGGAATGGAAAAACGGGCAAGAGTGGCTGCATGTGGGTGTGAATGTGTGTGGGAAGTAGCTTGTCCATACATATGAGTCATGTGTCACACGTTAAATAACCCTTTATATTGCAGTGAAACACACTCACAGTAATCAGGGTGCCTGTCAGTGCAACCAAGGTCCCAATGCACTTTGCTATGACTTGATTAGGATGATTGTAGCCCATAATTCAAACGCACACACACATACACACACACACACACACACACACGCATGCATGCATGCATGCACGCGCACGCACAGACTGATTGCATCTACTGAAAAACAATCACTCCCTAATTTGAAATAATTCTAATTTAGAATGAGTCTTGTGGACAGCATGTATTATCCCACCATGCCATTGTGCCTGGAGAACTCTCCACTAATCAGGATTTGAGTAATAAGTGTCTGTCTGTTCAAACCCAGGGAGCAAAAAAAGGAGCATGGCTACTTCCGCCCACACAAATGGCCCCTCAAGCCCATAATGGTGTCTCCTTGAGGCAGTTTGTATTAACATTAAGTTTACCTCAAGTAAAGGAAAAGTGTTTGTGACACATACTCTACATCGGTTTCTCAAAGGAAGGTTGATGTTGAAGGCAGATTAGATTTACTGCATCAAAGTTGAATTTCTGTAGGTTTTATATCTTGAAGTGGTGCAGCTTGTTCTCAACTTGAAAGAGTTTTTTTTTTTTTTTTCTTGTGTTGGATTTTCTGTTTCTTTGTTCTTGAATATGTAAGGCTGCAGCTCCCGCTCTCTGCATGCTGCAATTCTCTCTGTGGAGAAACTGTGACCTCTCAGTGTCTTATATGTCTCCCAGAATGCTCATGCACATGGACAGCGATGGGAAGTACAGATGTTTTACTTAAGTACCAAACTTAAGTAAAAGATCTGTACTTCTCCCGTGCGATAATCTAAAAACACCTCCTGCAGTCAAAATCCTACCTAATCCTGCAATAACTGATTTGGCCATTTAGGGATAATGAAAACATTTGGTGAACATAACATGAACACAGGCAAACATTTAGCAAACAGCTGCTTATTTAGACACCCAGAATATACATTCATGTTTTTAGCCACCTGGTGAATGGAATTTTAATATTTACTTCCCTCTTGTGCTCTTTTTTTTGTCTCTACTAACTCCTGACCTTGTGGGAAATATCTGTTAAATGCTCCACTATGTTCACCAGCTAGTCACAAACTGTGTCTCATTGGCAGCATATAATTAGGTCTGTCTGCTGTTTGGTGCTGAGCAGGTAGCTGCTTTTAGAGGCAGCCATGTGCTAAAACTTGCAATAAAGTCGCAGAGTATTGCAGATTCAGGTGATTATTCTCCGTAGGTTCAACACTATGAACGTCCCCTTTCACATTGTCATTTGATATACTGTTATTGTAAAAAATACAGACAATTATAAATCACCTCTAGCTGGCTACTGCTGCCGAACAAAAACAGAATAGCAGCAAAATGTCCTGCAGTAAAATGGCCCCTGTGATTGACATATTTTTATACTTGTATATGACATTATTAGATTTTTAATACTGATGTAACAATGTGTAAGTGGTATTTACTGTTGTTGCTGGTCAAGGTGCAACTACTTTTATATTAATCGCAAGGTAAATCTGAAGGGTTGTAAAATGATTAATGGATCAGGAAAGAAGAAGAAAAAACAACTTGTACTTCACAAATTGCTTTCTGTGTAAAAATATTGGAGAATTTTACCTCTTTGGTCCTATTTTAGAGTGAAAATATCTCTTTGATGGAACAACTCATTAATGTCTGAAATCAGAGACAAGGAGCCCACTAAAAATGGATTTAGTGGGAGTTCAAATCTAAAAATGTACAACATTAAAGGTCCAGTTGTTGTAGTAATGACAGCTGTTGGAAACATAAAAAATACATAGCTGTCCTTGTAAATGCATGTTTTTCTATTAATGTTACAATGTCAAAAAAAACCCACATCATTTGTCTTTTGTGTCCTGTCTGTCGGTACTGTAACTGGAACATCCGTCGAATCTTCAGTTCAGCCATTTTCACATGTGCGTAGCTCAAATGTGAACAGGATGCGCATGCAGAAGAGAGAACATGCCTCATGTGCATGTGTGGCAGCCATATTTGTAGTTCTGTAATGTTAGGTTGTGTCAGGCAATCTTAATATCATTTATATACTTTTAGTTTTAAAATTCCATATTATTCCTACCATTAACTTGTATGCATCAAGAAATAATCACTCTAGAAAGAATCAAGATGCATAAAAGTAGAAGATGAAACAGTTTCATCTGAAATGCAGTGAAGTAAAAGAAGTAGCAGATGCAAAAACAATCAAGTAAAGTCCAAGAATCTCCAAATTGTGCATTCTGTACTCGAGTACATGTACTTGGTTACCACCAACACAGACAGAGCTGCATGTATGCATGCTGTATACACACTCATAGTATTATTATTCAAAATGTTCTGTGCTGGCTCTTATCTCGAGACACAGCAGCAGGATGGCTTTAGAGGAGATTTTTGTGAGAAAGAAAAAGTATGGCCTTAGTTTGAGGGACCTCTGTCTCCGTCAACAGTTTCTCTGAAGATACAGAAAACACAAAACAGAAGGAAACAGCTTATATCAGCTAAAGATTTTGCTGAATTGAAAATGAGAAGCAGGAAATGTATTGAAATACATTCTAATCCTTTGAATGGTCATCTTTTCTCTCTCTCTCTCTCTTTCTCTCACTCTCGCTCTCTCTCTCTCTCTCTCTCTTGCGGGATGACTGCCTCACTTACTTTATTTCTCTTAATGCCTCTCTCTTACTCCATCAGTGGCCACAGGTGTACCATAACTGTTAACATCTTTTCCTGGAGTCCCATTTCTGTCATTTCACATCTCCCTCTGCCTCCAAAGTCCAAAACCTGAATTCTCTCCATCCCTTGGTCCATCCCCCTCTCCTTGTCTCCAGCCAAAAACAGTTGCAGCTACGGCCATTTTGACCTACTTCTAGACAATACCCCTTCCAGTCTCCCCTCCACCCCCTCTTTTACTTTCTCTCTTACAGACACTGATCTCTTTGCAGATGCAGTGAAGTTGCGAGGAGGAAACACTCATGGGGAAGTCAGTGTTCCCCTGTGTCTGAATGCCTGAGAGGTAACCTATTTAGGAGCAGTGAGAAGGAAGGATGGTGGGGTTGAATATCAATTCTGTTTCAGTTTATTAGGTCAAAAACATTTACCGTGTGTGTTTGAAGCAACACAGAAAAGAAAAAAATGAGGCACAGTAACTTCTTTTTACATTTTTTTTTTCTCTTTTTGCCACAGTGCAGTCCCAGAGAGTAGGCTATATGGATGTTTTTCAGATTTATCGCAAAATCAATACTAATACATGGATCATATTCAGTGACCCCAAACAGAGAGATGAGAGTACATCGAAGGGACCAGCAGCTACATCTCGCTATACATCAAATCTACTCTGCACAAGCGTTTTTCTTTACAGTAGAAAGAGAAGACTGAAGGACTGGATAGTGAATACAATCTGTTCCCTACATTATAAAACATATATTTTATGAAGTCATTTGATCTAGAACAGACATGTCAAACTCGATTTTCATACGGCCTGCAAGATCATTTCATGTCTATTATTGATGGATAAATGGCACTCCCACCGCTCATCCCACAATGCACTGCATCAGCCGCCACACAGGTCAAGACGCTGTCATTGGTCAAGACCTGTGCACCGCCCCTCCCCCCGCTGCTTCGGTTGTTTATTGACAGACTAATCATGAACAGTTGGCTTTGAAATTGAGAACAGGGACTTTCTAAGGTGGGAGGCTACTGACAAGGCAGTATGTGTCCATACTATGATGCACTAATGCCCCTCCCCCCTCGATCTAAAAATGATTCATTTAGTTTTTTGTTTTTTTTTTCTGATATAGAGGAAATATGCTGGCAATAGGTTAAGTTAATTTCAGCTGAGCACAATACAAATGAACTTTGAGTCATCGATTTTTGTGTCAAGTGTCATTTTTTTTTTTCAAAATCACGATACCAGCAAAGCGAATTGCCTGTCCCCTGCTTTGTTCTGAGATATTTCCTTTAAGTTGAGCAGCTACAATAGAAACATGAATAACTATCTGATTCCAGTATTGGAGCGAAAAAAAGGGAAGATTTTAAGGTCGAATATGAGACTTAATGACTTGTAAAGCTCTGTAACCGTTGCAGTAAAATTGAGTTTTATTGCGCTGTGAAACTAATTCCAGACTGCAGCAGAAAAGATAAGATGCTGGAGTGTATCTCAGGCCAGCAAGAGTCCCTGAGAAGAATTTTATCCCCTGCATCATCTCTGGACACACAGTCTGCATATCTTGCTACTGTATTTTTTCTTCCCCCTCTATACTACCCACAGACAGTCAGTATTTTTCTTGGTCTTCCAGATGGCACGGTTGGCAGACAACAAATGTGACAGCAGAGGCACAACATTTTCTCTGAAACCCTACCAAAATGCAACTTTCATCAAAAGTACAGAACGCCTTTAAGGATATTTACAGTACAGTGGCATGCTGTGAGAGCTACTTTGGTGGTTATTTGAACATCAATGAAGGTCATCCGGCGAAAGTCAGCAGAAATATGAATGCGTTTGTCCGCGTGTGATGTGTGCACTGATAGATTTCTGATGATTTTCAGTGACAGGGTGCAACCACTCCATCTGATGGTATCGATCCAACCAACACACACACACACACACATCTAAGGGAACTATCCAGGACACACAGCAGCCTAACAAGCGACACAGTGGTTGACACCATTGCTCTATGCACAGAGGACATCTTAGAGACTTTAAGTGCCTATTATGGATACCGAGATGTTATGCTAGTTACAAGATAGCGGCAACAGATAAAGATGTTTGTTCTCTGTTTTATTTTTTTTTTTTTTCTTGATTCACTCAGCATGGCCCAGGCAAGTCAAGTGTGTTCAGCAAAAGGGAGAATTAATAAGATACAGCAAACATTAAACATTCATTTCCTTCAGGGCATCTGCTACATTCCATTATTCATCTAAGAGCATGCTATATGTAAATGAACAAATTCTGCTTGACTGTGACATGAAACATGGACACTTATCCCTCTCTGCCTTGTATATCCCTTAAATGAAGGGTTCGCCATGAGATGTAATACATAGTCGTAGTTTTTTAAGCTCTTTTATTGCACCACCACCTGTAACAGTTTCTTTTTTTCTTCATAATCACATCATATGTGTTCCTTCTGGTTTGTATTACTGTTCTCAATTAACTCGTCATTTTTATGTATTGCTGCCCAGGGACCACGACATGGTTGTTCATTGCTGAGCAGTTAGTTTCCATTTTGTTCCAGATTTTGTCTACACCATTACCACTTAAAATGTCTTTTCCCCTCAAAATAAGATTCTTTTTATTATAGATGTGTTTTACTTAATATAATGGAGCATGGCACTGAGCATTGTTGATTTTGTGAAAGGATTTCCAAAAGATAATACTGCACACTGCCAAAAAACAAAAAGTTCCTTCTGTTTACATCTTGGAGAGGAACTTTTGAACAAACCTTGCAATTCATGATCAAATCATACTGTAACTTAAACTACATTTTATTTGTCTCGAGATGATAGCTTGACTGTTATCTAAGTGGACAGAGGCACGATATGGCTGCTGGTTAAGAGGCCGGTCAACTTTACCTTGGTCCAAGTGCTGATACTGACGTTAGACATTCTTAGACATTAGCATGAACCAGCATATTGAACAGATGACCCACTGCTTGGTGGATCCAGGTGGCGGGCAGGGGCAGACTATATTAAAAATATCAAATATCAATATATTGGAATTAATTTCCAGACATGCTGCTCAGAGTACAGGGGTCTCCACCTTCCCGTTGTGCCACGTGGAGGCAGTCAGTTGGTGTAGCGAGTTGGGCAGGCAGCAGCAGAAGAGCTTCTCTGTGACTCTTTTTTTCTCCAGATATCTGAGTTCCTATTTGCCTGTAAATGTGCAGGGATAAAAACAGGGCAGTAAATAAAACTAGTAAAAGTCATAAAAGCAGAATATTCAAATTAAATGTGATCACCAAGGTCAGTCACTGTTTTTCTGGCAAAAAAATAATCAAATAAAAAATATAATAAATAATAATAATAATAATAATAATAATAATAATAATAATAATAATAGATAATAATAATAAAATATCTCGTCACAGGGAGAGACATGCTAAAAGCAGTGGAGATAGATGATCAGGTAAGAAACCTGATGTGGTGAGAACTATAATGCGATTTACTGGAGCACATAGACATATTTCTGTAGTTGTAATTAAAATCAAAATTTTACATGATGGTATATGATTTCATTCATGTACTTTTATGTGTAAATTCACATAATAAACTATGCTTTAAATATGCAAATTGTCTAGCAAAGTGTCTATACCATGGATATAACACTGAACACAAACCCTAGTCTCCAGTATTAAAGTACCTAATCCATAATCCAAATAAAAAAACAACACAGGCTTGAAGTAGCATTTACATTTCTTCAAAAATGTATTTGGCAAAGCAAGCTAGGAGTGTACATTCATAAATGTTTTTGGAGGCAGAATTGTCTTTTGGTTGCAGCCGCTTTTTTTTCTGCTCCCACTGCACCTGTTTGTGTGATAGCAAGTTGGGCTCACCGCTCCACCTAACACAACTGAGATTAGATATTTCAGTCCCTGCTCTGATATATGTCAGATGATTCAATCCTTCCAGTAATACAGAGCTGGATGTTTCAATCCCCTCGGCTCATATGGAGCTGAAGCCGCGGCCCTGTGATTCACATACACGGAAAAATACATTCAGCCACTTGCAAAAGTCAAACAACAAATGCGATGGCTACTTCCAGCCTCGATTCCGTGCAATCTGTGACCCCACGCAGGATACAGCACTCATCAGGGGGGCAAAAAAGGCCACTTTGCCTTTGGTGCCTTTGGCTGTTTATAATACTCTACTACTACTACTTTAATCTAAAGCCGCCTGTGTCTTTACCAGCTGCAAACGCTTGTCTGCGTGTACCGAGACCCACTTAAGCAGCTCATTGCACACAGTAACATTGGGCACACTTCTCCCGCCATGCGCTCTGTCAGTGTACCTGGCAGCTCATCCACTTGCACCATTTACATTTCAAAGTCAGATACACATTTACACAAACACAGGCACACACAAACACGCATAGTTGCCATCTGGTATTTCTGTTTTTTTCTCACACCCACCCATTGGTATCCAAACCATATGACAGGAGCCTACATGGTGTTTTCGGTGGGATAGGGCTATACATGCTCATGTTGATGCGTGCTGGAGTTACAGCAGCACGAGTGGATGTTCCAGCGTGTATTCCTTAAAATGAGCTTTGTGTTTGTGTGTGTCACAGCCCGTGACTTCATGTGTGTGTGTGTGTGTGTGTGTGTTTAAGCACCTGTTTACGCGGTCTACAATTTATATGTATCCAGCTGTGCGTGTCACCAGCTCTTTCCTATGTGTTCTGAATATGCACGTGGGTGTTGAGCAAACCTGTGTGTATGTGTGTGTGTGTGTGTGTGTGCGCGTGTGCGCGCTGGCTTTTGGTAGAGGCTGTGGCATTGAGTCGGCCTTATCTGTCGTGTTCAGAGAGCTTGCTCTCACAGGAGATAGAGCTCTCAGCTGGAAGCATGGGCGCTGCTGAAAAGACTTCTGACACACACCTACAGCTCTGGCTCAGACAGCAAAAGAATGAACCGAAGGGAGACGCAGTGAAAATATCGAGAAACAAATTTCACAGTCAGAGGTGGTGGGAGGGCACATGACTGAAGGGGGAGAGGGGGTAATGTGTGTGTAACCTCTGTAATACATGAATTTGATGTAAATTGTTTCCGATCTCAGTGAAGCAACGCTAATGTGTGTGTGCATTAATGTCTGCTTACACACGTGGGATCGTGCTTGAATATATATTGTGTCAATTTTATGCATTTCATTTATGAATGCGCTTTCATCAGCGTGCCCTCCAGAGGTGGCCTGTGCATAATTTACCTTGCAGCATGTGAACTTGCGCCTATATGCTCAGGGTATGTGTGTGTGTTTGTTTGCTAGTGTCCATGCGCCTCTGGGGTGTCCATAAGGCTGAATTTGAGTCAGGGTTAATGCACTCACCCCTGGGCAGAACAAGCAGCTCTCACTCTTTATTAAACTGCCCTTCATGTGGGAGAAGATGAGCCTCATTATATCAGAGTCCCATGCTAATGACCGCTAATCCCTCCCTACTGAGGAAAAAGTGAGCTAGAGAGAGAGACAGGACGCTGGGTTGAGAAAGCTGAGCTCTGAAATGTAAATAAAGATGGATAGAAAGTTAGAGAAAGAGGGAAAGAAGAGGAGAAAGCGTGTCTAGAGGCAGGCATTAATATTCTAATGTTTGGCTGTTACTGACCTCTCCCTCTCTCTCCCTTGCACTTCTTCCCCTCACACGCATGCACACACACACACACACACACACACATACCACACACCCCCCCAATACCCCTCCCTTCTCCTTCGTTCTGTCATGCAGAGATCAGTGTGAGGGAAACGGACTGTGAATGCATTAGTGTCATCATCATCATCAGGGGACACGAAGCTTCATCTGTCATCATCCTGCGACAGCTAGGGCAATTCTCCACAGGGCGGGCTATTACTCTCCATTACCCAACACACACACTCATGCACACACACACACACAGGCACACTGGGTCGGGTAATGACAGGGTGCATCAGTGGGCGTCCTCGCCCTCCAAAATCTGATACATAATGTTTTTTCATCACTGCCTGGTTAAAAATGTATAAATCAATTTCCCTCCCAAAATACTGTGCCATCGACCAGAGGCCTTAAGAATGTTTTTTTTTTTTTTTTCCTACCAGACTCCTGCCACAACCCATCAAGAATGAAATGAAATCGTCTTCTCCCTGCAATACCCGGCCTACACGGTTACTGTTATCAGTCAGAGATGGAGAGATCTGCGCGCACACGCACACACGCACGCACGCACAAACACACAGTGATGAAGATGAGAGAAAGATGGGAGAGAAAGGCATGGAGGGGGAGATGAGAGGAAGGCAGAGAAGAGATTTTTCAGCAACCAGCATGATCAATATTTCTCTATTCTTCATTCTATTAGAGCGGCTCAGAAACAATTTTCTGTTAGCCCTCACTCAGACTGGAATAAAATCTTTCTCTCCCTTACTCTCTCTTCATTTTCACTCTCCCACAGAGGTGACAGTTGTGAAACCGTTACCATTAGTTACAGTGATAGTTAGTTATTGTCACTAACAGTGTGTCTCTGTGAAGGTGCCTCAACAGTGAATCCATCTTTGTGTGTGTATTATATATTTGATCTGCATCAGAGTCGTTTTAAAGATTTTGGAGGGAAACATTAGATTTCATATCATTTGAGAAGGATCAAACTCTGATTTCACAGCTTTGAAGCCCAATGTCAAGAAAGTAAAAGTCTCAAGTGTAGTTTTAATTCCTTTATGGTTACTCCTGGATGACTCAAGCCTTTCAGTTCTTAAGTCCTTTGGGACAAATCCAAGTCAAGTTAAAGTCAAGTATTTCAGGTCTTTAGTCCTTCAGATTTTATCTCAAGCCTGGTCTCAAGTCTTTCTGGTCAAGGTTCAAGTTCCATAAGGCAAGTCCAAGTCAAATCTCAAGTCTTTCAGATCTACTGTAGTCTGTAGTCAATTAGGAAAAGTCCAAGTCTCGACAAATCCAAGGCAAGGCAAATTCAAGTCACAAGTCAAGTTACAAGTCTATGTAGAAACTGTATGTGCAGTTTTAAATCAGGGCAAGTAGAAATTTTATTTGGGCCAGTAGTTTGTTAACCTCAAACACACATTGATTGAAGAGTCACTGGTAGCATTTGCTGCAGAGGCTGTTGCATCTCGCATGTACAGGATTTTCACATGTGTACAGCTGACTTACAGCTGATTTATCGTACACTAGTTGTCATGGCCCCAAGGAGGCCAACCTTCTCTGTCAGCCTTGACACTCCAAAAATCACAATAACTCAAACAGTCCAAGGGGAAGATTACATGGTGCATCATGCCATGACAGCAAAAGACTCTGAACGGCAGCACTTGTTAGCTGCAGGCACTGCAGGCTCACCATACACTTTAGCCTTTTAGAGATCCAACTTGCTGAGTAGGTGCTGAGTTTAAGGTACTTGGCCAATGGGCTTTTTTGGGGGTTGACACAGCTTTGTGAGGCGATTTTTTTTTTTTAGGTTTCTTAATCCATGTTCACCAGCTGTCCAGTCATATGAAATACTTAAAAGGTGACTACAGTAAGAGACACAAGTTTATAAAGTGCTTATAAAGAGAACTATTCATCTAACTTGTTTAGCCATGCTAGCAGCATGTCTTCAAGGCAATGTTGGTCTGTGATTGGTCAGTCAGTATGCCACTGAAATATTTGAACGATAACATGGATTGCCATGAAGTCTTTATGGCCAGACATTCATGGTCCCCAGAGGGTGAAGCCTACTGACTTTGGATATCCTCTTGACTTTTCATCATCATCATCATCAGATCAAAAAAAATTTCTCTATTTGTCCAATTTTTAAGTTTTGGACTAAATACTTACACTACACACAGTTATTTCAAAGTTATTTTAACTGGGAAATTATAATTATCCAGAAAAGTAATTACTTGAATAAAACTTTTTTTTAAAACTAAGATATTCTCAAGTGATCATTCTCAAGCCCCATCTCGATTGCAAGATATTACCTCTTTAAAGTCAGTCAGAAGGAAACTCTAAGTGCATTGAAATGAGTAGCATCATCTCATCTCATTGGGAGATTATCCACTTGTTTCAGAAGTATCCACTGCAAAGTTAAAATACTGTGTAAAAGTTGTTATATTTCTACTACGCACAAACACAAACCACTTGCACTCATATCTCAAGCAACTTCTTCAAGGGCATGTCAGTTCTTGACTCATCAAAAAAGCATAGCAATTTTCAGTAACGATTACCCAAAGCCAATCACACAGGCTCTGATTAGCACTTGAGCGCCTGCTTTGGTTGGTTGCGCTCATTTCCCTGGAATGAGGCCATCTATGGGAAAAGAACACAAAAAAAACACACACTCACTCCAATAAAACTCACACAGCACACACATCCGATAACTATCATGTATAGTCATAAAGAAAAACTAATGAAACGTCAGAGAGAGTTGAGAGGAGCTCAGTTTTCACTATGAACTCTCTATGACACCGAGAGGCATCAGTCGAACTGATCGTGAGGTGTCAGAAGTTTAGTGAGAGCACCAATGCAGCGCACCCCTGTTGGAAGCTATTTGTGTATAAGAGGAGGACAAGAAGGTCAAAGAAAAAGATCAGTTACTCATTAGCAACCATGCCTTTCCTTGTTATTTGTGTACCATTGAGCAAATGTTTATTTTCGAACCAATGAAGCTGACCAAATTGATCTACGAATAGAGGGTAGACGGGTAAAGATGGAGTGAACATGAAAGAGAAAGAAGACATCTATGTGTCTGAAAAGAAAGTCAGTGAATGTGCATGAGAGAGACGGGGATGACAAGGCATTTGCAAGGAGGATTTGAACAGTATTGATCTGCTGACCTGATGATCACTTTGATTTAGTGTCACTCTATTTCATGATTTAATTAGGAGCTTCAAAGTGATCGTATGTGTCGTTGTAGATCAGGGTTTTCTTCTCCTTAAAGATTCCTCCTTCTTTTGAGAGGCAACAGGCCTCTCCAGCCACATTCTGTTCAATTTAGCTCAACAGAGCAACCAACATTAACTCTGTGAGGCACATCCAGGACAAAGTGAGAGTATTTCATGAGTCAGACGTTAGGCGGATTGACTCTTTTGATCTCACAAAATGAAAGCAAATTTGGAAGTGCGATACTTTTGTCAGAAATGTTTTTTTCAAAAGTTGTGTTGTGGAACTTTCTAGATTGCATTTCTTCTTTTCACGCTCTTCATTTTCCCCCAGAAGAGAAAGTTTCAATATACACAGAGTAAAAGTCTGCCACCTTTTAACAACTCCCATCATTTGCAAAAGCTACTTCTGGGTCTGTTACTGTCACTCAAACGTCTTAATCCTCTACAGGCGCAGTGACCTGTGGAGGAAATCCAGTGGTCTGGGACTCAAAAGTGGATAGACAGATGGATGGATACGCACAAGGATGCGTGAAAGAAGGTGCCCTGAAAATTGGATTTCTCTCGCCTCTGCCTCTTAGACGAAGGAGGCTAAAAACAATAAGAAAATAGACGGGAGTTGGAGACCGGAGAGAGGGAGGCGATGGAGGGTTATCGCCATGGGGCCCTGTCAGAGAAAGCGCTGAATCGTGGAGTGGCTCTTTTTCTCCTGCCCAAATTCCACACCCCATTACCTCTTCATAGCTACACCTGGCCTTAGCCACGAAGGTGGAGGGGTGGCTTCGGGTGGTAGAGGTGGAGGAGGGTAACACATACACACACACACCCAAACACACACCTTCCTCTTGAGACAAGCTGTAACAATGAGGCTGAAGCGTCAAGATGAGGTCCCGGTCTGCCAGATGTAGGACGCAGACGGAGCTACTCAAGTGAGCAAAAGAGCGAAAGAGGTATGGAGAGAGGAAAAGAAGGAGGGGAGGATTGGAATGGGATATGCAACTCATGATAAACACATCCATCCTCATTATTGTAATAACCCGCCTGCCACGCATCAGTGCAGCATCTCTCTTCCTCTATCTCCGTCGAGCACCATCGGTCGCTCCCCCCTCCTTCACACGCACACATATTACAGGCAATACATTTCAAATAGATGTATCAGTGAACAAAAAAATCTGAATTCCAGTTTTGTGCACCACCCTTTCCTATCTAATCTCTGAACTGCAGAACAAAATCCTTTTTTTTTTGGTGCAATATTGTCAGTCAGGAGAGCTTCCACACCAATCTTTCAGTTGGATTACGAATGAATGTTTCCTGTGGCTTCCACATTGTAAGCTCATCACCAATTCCTGGCTCTGTCCATGGTCCATGAGAAAAGCTGAGGGAAGCACTGGTAGGATTAAGGCACTAAAACACACACACAGGGATATATAATAGTTTGTGTGCGAGTGAGTGAGCATGTGTGTGTATATGTATTCATGATTTGAATTTCCTTGACCAAGGATGCTGGAACAGCTGAAGCAGTGTGTTGTTGTTATCGCACTTTGGTTTTTATGTAGTTTTTGTGATGTGTCGTACTACAAACTGCCTCTTTGAGGACGATAACGTTTCCTTACCTTAAAATTAAAATAAACTAAAACGACCTTCTGTTAACTCAGCATCCTTCCTTCGTTTCTCTCAGGGTGATTTAGGAGGAGCACCACAGTCAACCCCAAAACCTCTCATATTCAAAGGTGCAACATGGAGGTCAGGATACATGTCATATTGTTTGTTTCAGTGACAACCCCCATTACATGACCCAGGCACGGCATGGGTCTGTGACGTTGTGACCGCAACACTATTTTGGTCCGTTCTCCATGCGGCTTCATACCCCACCAGAAGATTTTCAGTAGTCACACTCAAATCTGGTCATTATCTTCTGCTATGAGTAAGTAGGCTATGTAGTCTGTTTTTACAATCGTAAGTCTGCACATGGTGTTTTATTTTGAAAATTAACAAGAAACTCTACGCCATTTCTACGTCTGACTTCCGGCCGGTGCGATTTGCCCTATGCCGTGGTGCTTCTGGTGGAATCATGTGCATTGTCTAGAACGGCCACAATCAGCTCCACCAGCCGCAGTGCAGCCTGAATACATTGCAGCCGTGCCCGATGGGATTGAGCTGTTAGTGCTCTACAGGTGCATGAATTTTTTATTTCAGCTGACAATGATCGGTACTGTTCTTTGGCACGACACCTGTGTGGGTGGCCGCTAAAGATAGTTTGTAACATTACTTCAACACCAATGAAAAAAAAAGCTCCTTCTACCAACGTTCATATACTATAGCGTGACATCTTCCAGTCAATGTCTCCTACATAGCAACACAGACTCACAAATGTCAGTCAACAACTGTTGGTAAATCAAAATCTGGTCCAAAACTATTGTACTGTACACTTACATTGTAAAACTAACACTGTTACTAATAAGTACATTTTTCCAGTTAAATATGAGTTGAGAAAATAATAGTGTACAGGCTAAATTTGTTCACTCCTGAATGTTTGTTTTTGTCTCTTTGAAACTCTGCTCTCCCAGACTTTTTTATTTCTGCTTCTGTTGGCTCACAAGAGATTGAGTGAGAAAGGTGAGAGGGGTAGAATAATCAATTCCTCCTCCTAGCACATCTCCATCATCTCTGTTATTAATAACTAGATTGATATTAGCGTAGGGGCCTCGGGGAAGACCTGGCCTATCGACCTCAGCAACTGACAGAGCAAGAAGAACAAAGACGGGGGCGAATGAAGAAAGTAAAAAGGTGGAAGGCAAGGTCAAAATGGAAATTGGGCTTACAGCAAAGACGCAGGAAATCAAGTAAACAAATACTGCTCAGAAAGCGCCACGTGTTATTAAAACTATAAACCGTCCTCTGTGATTTTTCCATCCTTGGTGATTTGGCCAAATGAAATAATAGAGATGGACAGTAAGAAATAGCTGAGCAAGGGGAACAAGAGAGGAAGTGAGAAGTTAAATAAATAACACGGTCCAGAAGGAGATGGCACTTCGGGGCTCATTTGTGCAACTCGTTGAGCATCTGTGGTTGAACATTGGCCATAGCTTTCTGGTGAGTCTAGCACCTTTGGCACAGGACACATCAGTATAATTTTTATAACCATCAAGGGGCTTTACAATCTGTGCAGAATACGACACCATCTATCCATAGAACCTCAATTCAGGAAGGAAATACTCTCTCAAAAAGCTTTGGGAAAACCATGGAAGAAATCCCGGAAAGAGCAACAGTGGAGGGATCCAATCTTCCAGGACGGTAAGATATGCAATAGATGTACAGAACAGACGTAAAATTACAGTATGGACAATGACAATGACAAAATAATGGACAGATTGTGAACATATATAAAGAATATGAATGAGGACATCGACAGTGATGACTATTTATTTGCACAAGCTTAATTGGTAAGCTGAGCACTAGTTGCAGTCTTAGACGTTTGTTCAAGTGCCTAAAGATTTAACAGATGACATACCACAATGCAAAGTCAGTTGATCAGCGAATGTTTGCGTCAGTTCTTTGAGTTCACCGTGGTGCGATACTGCGCATAGACAAAAGGAAAACTGTGGTAGTACAGCAAGTAAGTGAAAAAAAAAAAGTTTTGGCCAGCATGTGATTGAAAGGCCAGAGAGTGCAGAAGCAGCAGCACTCCGTCGTGGAGCAGTCCAGAGTGTCAGTGATCTCTCTGTTGGGGGTAACTGTCAGTCTGACAGCTGGTATAGATCCAATCTATCCCCACTCCGTCTGGCAGCTTTGGTAATTGTTCATATACAACAGGTGCTGCCCAGCTAGCACAAGGTGTGTTTGTGTATTTGTGCTGGTGGTCAGGGCCTTTGCTTGCTTGTGCAGAACACATGGAGGGCCAGCAGGGGTGGCTGGCCTCTGGCTTCAACTGGTGCCAGGTATTGGAAATCACCTGCTGCTTTGTGCACAGGTTGCAAGAAAGTGCTACTACACATACACAGAGATACACACTTACGAATTCACAACGCAAGGGCAACAGACTCTGTCCAAAGAGAGGTGGTGTATTCAGAGAGTAAAATCTGATTTTCTAAAACATCGGGGACATGATCTGAGGCTGTGCTGCAGCTCCTTTGTACAAAGTTTTAAGTCCATTTTTAAGTCTAAGTCCATCTCCTTTGTGAAGATTTATTAAGAGAGCTCAGACAAATATCAGTATGGCAAACTGCAACAATCTTTCTTTAGTTTCTTTAAGTGTGTGTGCACCCAGGCTCTATGTTTATTTATCCAATGCTGATAATGTAAAATAGAAAGAAGAGAATGTACAAGAATTCATCACCAGTAGCCAGAGATGGAGTGAGTGTCTTTAAATACAAAAAAACTGCTTTACAGTCTCTGGATATTCATATGACCTTGCTAGAGTGTAATATTAAAATAACAAGAACGTCCTTAAAAATAACAAAGTGAAAGATCAAAATACAGCGCTCACAGTTTTCCTAAATGATCTTATAAGGTTGGATGAGTAGCTAGGTCACAAAACAGAATACAGTTTTGCAGTCAAGATGTTTTTTTATTTTTTTATTTATTTATTTTACAAACCTGTGCAGAAGTATGAATACTGCAAGCCTGGTAGAAAGAAAAATAATACCAACAACCACACCTTTAATCAATAAAAATGTTTCCTACAAATACTGGTCCTTCAAAATCTGCATTGTTACACCATGACCCATCATAGAAAATACAGAATTGGCCTCCTGACGTTAAAAAACTGGAGTAATGTTGACAATATGAAATCATGGGGCATGAGATTTTTCTCAACAAACTGGCTACAAAAAACAAGCACTTTGGCTATATTCACTTTTGGCTAGAGGGTTTTGCTCTTCTGTTTGTTGCTTATAAGGTCTTATAGTACTGGATGATTTAACATTCATTTAAGCAAAGTAAGACAAGTGACAGCCTGGAAGCAACAAAGCACGGGCTCCAAGAGAGAGGAAGAGAGCTGACTGTAAGACTGAGTGATAGAAGGGCGGCTGCTCAACATGAGTTTTGTCTCATTTGTAAATATATAAGAGGCTGTTATAATACCATGTATTAATTGACACAATAAGAGAGTGTATCAGAAGAGATCAGGTTGATCTTGTTGAGTAAACTTGTATAATTTTGCTTCAAATTCAGTCAGCCCGGCGGGAGAAAAGTGTTTTGTGGACCCTGCTAATGCGTTCAGTGTGATTCCAAATAACATTTGTGGGAGGCTTTTCAAGTTCCGAACATCATTTAAAAATGTGGTCGGAGGATGTGTTTAGCATAATCAAATGTGCTTCACTACAACAGAGTGTAGCAGGCATCATAGCAAGGTGGGTAATATCCCCTCATGCTTTCTCTGTGGTACTAGAAGTAATCATTAGGCCATCAAACTGATTTGATGGTAGTGTAGGTAGAGGGAGCCCGCAGGGAGAGCTGCGCTTCCATCCAATCCACGCATATGCAGGCAGTGTGACTACTGTTGCACCTTGGATCCAGAGCTTAACTGAAGAAATTTAATGATTTGATGACCTCGTTTTGGTTACAATGAATGTCACGCTGAGTAAATACAGGAGCTTCTCAGGGGGAAAATGGCAAAGGTTTTTCCGAAGATGAGAAAACAAATCCTGCAATACCGCAGTGAAAAACATAAATAAAAAAAAAATAAATAAAAAAAAGGCTCAGGATGGTGGTACAATATGTTGCAACTTTGTAATACAAGTTGACACAATCTTAAGACTCATCGAAGTGTACAAGAAAACTTGTTGGCACAGAAAGACGCAGGGATATTGCAGGACAGATGCAATGAAGAGTGGGAAGGGAAGGCTTAAAGCTCTTCGTATAGTAGACTTGATGGAGTCAGAAAAAAAAAATCTGTTGCGGATGGGAAAGAAGGGCACGGAAAAAAAAAAGGAGAAAAAAGATCAGCAGGTAGAGAAACAGCAGGATGTGCCAAGTATGTCTCTCAGGCGAAGCAGGGTCAGTGCGAGACCTGAGAAAGTGTGGAGGAGAAGAAACATGGCTGGAAAAAGTTGTGAAAGAATAAAGTGAAGCCAAATCATATTAATTATACCTGCTGCCATGATGTGCTATGATACTCCCTGTATTCTGACAGTGGGTCAGAGGGGGACTTGTGATGTCTGGGGAGCTGGGCAGAGTGATTCAGTAGTGAATGCACATGTCCAGCTGCAGCAGCCATATGGTTTCAATTTCTTATCCAAGTAACATTGCAATTAATCGTATTTAAGCAAAAACTAATCTAACCCTCAAACTTGCATTATTTTAAAACTGAAAAAAGTGGTTTGAATTCAGTGAAACTTCACTGGACAGCTCTGCCAACTGAATCAACTTCAAGGCCACAGAGGGAGGCCAGAGAACAACTGACGATGCTGAAAACTGGTGAACTGGTAATTGCACCATCGGTTCAGATACGTGCGACTCTGGTATTTTTCCAGACGGGGGAAGTGACATAAAGCCTTGCAGCTATACACCAGCCAATGCACTCAAAGGAACAGATGTCAGACCGTTGACCAGCGTACAAATGCCTTTTCCTCTGTAGATCAGTACTCTGAGTCCAACTCATTTGGGAATTTGCCACATCTGAGTTCTTTAAATGGTCTCCAAAAATATACATGAACACACATCAGTCATTGATTGAAGTAACCTCCACAGTAGAGTAAGCTGATGTCAGTTTCTTTATAAAAACGCTGTCATTTACATTTATTTGAGACATACCAGGTCGGTTTATGGCTGTTGTTAATGTTACAATTTTCATATGCGCTTCAAAAGTATTTTAGACGCTGAATATTCTATGTGAACTCCAGGTAGGATGGGCAGAGGACAGACAGAGGTAGATTTGGGGGAAAAGCTGGTAATCCCGCAGGAAATAGTGAGCACCGCCTTAAAGCCAGCCTTGTTGTTGTTGTTGTTGTCAGAGGTGCAGCAGACCGTATATTTTCTGAAGCTCACAGTACCATGAAAGGACACAGTAGACAAGCTATATAAAAAAGGAAATTCTTAGCGAGACTGAGTCTGCAGTAAAACTGAAGCAGTAGGGTATGAAGGCTACAGTGTTGGGTAGTGAGATTGGATTGTTGCAAAGTCATCTCCACTAGCAGATTAAGCAGTGATGGAAGCTAATGAGATGCCTGTGATTAAAAAAGAATTGACCGTCTTTGTGTAAACACATCTAGCTGTAAGATGAGGTAGGGAATGTGTAAAATATATTAGTTGCATGCTAATTACTGTGTGTTGTCCTGATGTCCTCTCACCACCCATTTTTTTAAAGTTCAGTTTATCCACAGGGAGGATTATTCAGCCAGTGAAAATAGTTTTTATAAAGTGTTCTGTGGCTCTGGAGGATCCTTTGAAAGTCACCTCACCTCAGGCTTCTAATTTCTAGCAGGAAGCCTGAGTTACGAAAGGCACTGTTGAGATGCATTATGGGATATGTGGTTATGGTTGGAGGCTTGGTTTATACCTTCATTTGTCACTAAGTCTGACATACTTTAGATAAGTATTGCGCTACTAAATCACTGATGTGGTCATTTAACTGTCAGCTGTAAAGTGTGGATGGAACGCACCAGACAAAAGAGCCAATATTGAAGGATTCTGTAAAACCAAGAATTATGTTCAGTGAAAATGGTGTTTTAATCCAAAACCAAGAAAACACTGACGCTTACAAACCTTTACTTTCTACTAAATCTGTGTGTGGCAACTACAGTGCCATTAAGAGTAGGGAAAGATTGTGGTTATGACAAAACAACTGATTAATTACAGGTAAAGTAACTAAAACTCTTAGACACTTAGATTGTGGTTACAATGAATTAAATGACAATAAATTGCAGGTTGGTGACAGAACACAGTCATGCAGAAGAATCGTACCTGATGCGCTAAACACACACACACACCACCGTGACTTCCTTCTTGTCTAGCTTACAATATATAGATGACATTTCTGTACCGGTGGGATCTGCATTGGCACTGAATGTAAATTTGGAGGTGCAGAATTGTGAATGCCTGGATGGATTGGAAGTAGGGTTGCAGAGGGGTGGAAAGTGTTTCCAGAAACTTTCCATAAGAAGTTAAGCTAGGGAATTTGGGAAATATTTCAAATCTGAAAGTTACCATGGGAATTATGGAAATTTATGAGAATTAACTGGAAATTGGGGGTAATTTAGTAATTAGGGGTAAGCTAGCATCATGAAAAGATCATAAATGGTCAATGAAATGATGCTAGCTATAGCTCATTTATCATCTAAATTATCAGCTAGCTATCTACTGTATGCTATTTGCAAGTTAAACGTTAATATCATATATCAAATATATTTACCCCATAATATCATCAAAACTTTCTTCACCTTGTGTAGTCCACCTGCTCAAATGTGTGGCTTCAACAGTCTTGTGCTCTGGGCTCAAAGTGTGGTCCTGTGTTGTAGAAATCAGCTGTGCACGTAGGGGGTCGTGGCCTCAATAGCCCTGCAGTAAGCAGTGTGCTATGTGCATGTGATTCATGAATAGCAGATATTCAAGTGTACTTGCATGAAATCTGGTTGGTTTAGCCAATATTATGCTAAAATATATTTTCCCCCAACTATATTTAAGTTCCCTGTTAAGGTCCAACTTTCATGTGGGGCACAAGGTATGGTTTCATCTTGTGAGTGGCCATCCTGAACACCTATGGGAGATGTTAGAGCAATGTATTAGACAGCGCTCGCTACCACAGTCATCATGACATGAAATGAGTGAATAACCTTTCATCTATCCAGCAGAGTTCAGGTGACTTTGAGTGTTGGAGCTGTTCTTGGGGCTCTTGACGGAACAAGTTTTTCCTGTAATTTGTCACCCATCTGTAAATTACTGACAGCTGACGGCTCATAGTTAAGCTTTGTACTTACTGATAGAATTTGGTTTTAAGACTGCTGAGTGGGCTTTTTCAATCAGCAGGGTCAGCCATCCAATTAGCCTGTTGTCGAGACCGGTAGTGACTTCAGAAATTATTGAGTTTTGTGTGAACAAGCTTTAAGTCAAAGTGTAGGGCAGAGTATGTGATTGCTGAACAGGGGGCTGTATCTGGGGTGCCACAACATATTAACAGAGCCTGCTGTTGATGTCATGGTCATATCTAAATGAAATATTAGTGGGGGAATGTTGCCTACTTGATAAAACCACTGACAAATGCACACAGGCATTTTTAGATTAGGTGGTAAGTGAATGCTGCCGCTTGCCACATAGACTTGTAGATCTGTATCAACAGAGCCCAGTGTCTTCCACCATAACCATATTACTCATGATGGTATATCATTCTGAAGTGGCTCCTGCGTATCCTGGTGTACAGGATTGGTAAATGATAGCAAAATATAATAAAATGGAAAAAAGAAAGATAATGCAGGAATGAAATTAATCATTTCTGACTTATTTTTTGTCCTCGTTCTTCTCCCTTGTGCTCTTTGAGTCCTTCCCAATCCAAACTGCATGGCAGTATCCATGACAATAAACATGTACACGCGCCTTACGAGTCCCCTGCAATCACAGCGATAAGAGACAGAGAAGAGCAGCATGCCCATAGGCTAGAAGTGCTTCATGTCGGTGAGTGAATTCCAAAGCAAACATACGCGCCCAGTTTCTATGCTCGCACTGCAGAACCGATAGCACAAATCATAACGAACATGCCAAACATATGTCTCCACCCAGGATCACTGTTGCGTGCTGGTCGTGTTCTCCCTAAAGCCCATTATATCCACAAAGACATGTATTACTTTGTTTGAGGAGACACATTATTCATGTGCACAAGATAGCTGTACACAAGTGTGAGAATTGGATTCACGTTAAATGGAACATGAAGAAGAGGCTATAGGGAGAAATGGCACAAGTCCAAACACTGATATTGGCTACATATCATTGACTGAGACATGCTATGTTGCATCATGGTAACACAAAATACACACTGTACACAGTTACACCTAGATGACACTGTCCGCCCTGTATAGTGTGCTTTTGTCTGCATTAAAGATGCAGAAAACCCGGGGGACACAATAAAAGTCAACCAGAATTTACCAGTCACAGTTATAAGTATTCATTTCCTGTGATTTAACATAGCAGATGCACCAAAAAGGAGGAAGATCATTTGTAAGAAATACAGCTATTCTCTGTATGAACTATTCCCGGCAGAACTTTTTATAATGTATGCCCATGAATAAAACATTACAACTATTGCAACTTTCTCTTAAGGCTCGTTCACCTACGCTGATGAATCAGTCAGGTTTTAAATACTCTCTGACTATGAGCGTTTAGATAGCCAGCAGAACAACAGCTACGCTCTACTCTACTGCAGTCTCTGACATTTTATTAAAGCTTCAATGTCTGTCGCATTATCCATCCATGCAGGTTGATTTACAGTGTGCTTTGTGATATATGTTTCACTACAAGGCATGATTAAACTTTTTTCTCCCCAAGGCCCCAGAGAAGCTTTAAATCTGCTGCAATCAATATTTCTATATTAACAACAGGTGGAATAATAGGAAAGGTGTCGCTCATAGTGATAAATTCACAGATAATTATCACCAAACTCTGCAGTTCTCCACAGCTCAGTAGCTTTTTAGCTAATTGCCCCAGTTTTGTGTGTCACCAGCCTCGAAACGCACTGTATGCTACAAAATGGCAGACAAAGTTAGCAGCTAGCTAGCGGGCATGGTGGAGCGTATACCGTCTTAAGTGCCAGATGAGGATGAGCCAAGCGTGCCATCTCTGTGACTGTGAAGGGAAGCCAGCAAAGAAGTGCCAAAAACTGCATTTCATCAAATGGCCACTTGAGGCTGGCTACAAAAAGATTCAATCTCCATAAGTCCCCATAAAAAACTGTCCAACTTCACAGGAGAAATAAACATGTTTAGAGCCTGGTACAAAAAACATATCTTCAGAAAGCTCTGGGTATAGTACATTTATTTTTTATACTCTCTATGGAATGAACCAGAGCTAAAAGGTTACATTATTTAGGGTCCTAGAAACCAAATGAATGCTAATGTCTGCGGGATGTGTAAATAAGTAACTGTTATCTGTATGTTAGCTGCATCACCTGAAAAGCAGATATGTCAAAATCAGAAATCTTGGGCGGGCAGCCCAGCAGCAAGGCAGACAAATGGGACCGCACTGAAGACAGGGCATGAGTTTCAATGAGCTTAAAGCTAATTTTGATCTTAATGATATGTGTTTTCTGCAGTATCTACAGCTGAGATCTATACTGCAGAAACTTGTATGCCCCTTGGAAGGGGATGTAGGAAATATAGGCACAGTATCCAAACTTTACTGATTTATGTCTCTCCTCATCTATTGGCATGGGTAAAGCACATACTATTTTAATGTAAAATAAAAATGACTTTCTAAAATGTATTATATATAAGCCTGCACCCTGTGCCCAAGAAAAAAACACCTAAAATCACATAATCAAAATGGATCAGGAATAGCTCATCAACCATTATACTTATGTCTCATTTTTGGTCTCTTTTGTTGACGTGCCGGAGGCACTGCCCTCACCATAGGCATTCACTCTTGCTGGACTACATGGCTGACTGTCCACTGGTATAAACTTACAGGCGGAAAAGTAAATAACTAAAATCTGCCATTTCTGGTGGGAAAATATTTTGCCAAGAACATAGTTTAATGTCAGTGTGGGTGTAAAAGAAATAAAGTTTGAGAGCTACAATGTAGTATTTTGCTAGTAATAAACCAACTTCACAGTTACAGAGTGACATTTTCGAGCAATTGCTGTTTTAGTCTGTTATTTACACACCATTATATTTGTAGTGTAGCATTTAACTCACAGTTATGAGCAGAGGAATCCTTCTCTAAGGCAACGTGTCGTGCCTTCCTACACATTTCTTGCAAACACGATGGTTCTTTAAATAGGAGCATCAACGCAGCACGCATACAAACACACTGGTCATCTAACTTTGCAAAACTTCTCTTGACATGCCTTGTTTTTTTTTCCTTCCTGTCTCTGTCTGCTTTGCTGTCCTTTAACTATGAGCTTCAGTGGATGGGGGTGGTGCTGGCTCCCCGTTAGTGGGCAAGAGAGAGAGAGAGAGAGCACAGAGAATTGGGACTGATTGCATTTCAAACATTGTGAAATCACAGCTGATGACTGACCAACTCTTGCCCCAGGGACTCACAGGCGAGGCAGAAAGAAGGATGGGCAAGGTTTAAGAGGCTACTGACTGAAGGGGGGGGGGGGAACTTTCTGCTCCAAATTCTGACATTTGTCTGACCCTGTTTTGTTTTCATTAGAACTCCTCGAGGTGCATTTGTGTTTGTGTTAAAGAAAGAGGGCTGAACATCAAGGAAAGGCAAAGGAGAATGAATTTTGGAAATGTGCACAGCTGTAAATATATACAAGAGCATGTGTGTGCTTTAAAATTAGATCCATCAGCTTCTATGTGTGTGTGTTAAAACCAAAACAAACCAAAAAACAATATGAGTGTTTCCCATCACTTAAATTGGTTGAGACAGATTCAGCCGACACGCATCAAAATATCGAATCTCACCATCAGCGTCCTTCTTTCTCTCGCTCCTCTCCTCCTCCTTCATTCACCCCATCCAATGTGCTGTCAGTACACAAGCACAAACTCAATCTGCTTCTAATGATTGCTTTATTGACGAGGCGAGGGTCTATTCACTCACGCAGGCCTGCAACAACTACAAGCCAAATCAGTTGGAGAGAGGGGAGAAAAAACACTGAGAAAGCCAGAGATGGAGAGCCAGTGGGAGCGGATCTGAGCTATATTTACTCTGGACTAAATAATACTCTGGACTAAATAACGGTGAACTTGGCAGAGATTCAATTTGAAGTACTCTGCAGCCAAAGTACGGAAAAAAAATTGAATACTGTACACCAAGTGTCTCTGATCTACAATGAGCAATCAGCATGATGGGACTCATACAAGAAAAAGCAATATGTACAAATTTGCCTTTCCTTTATTTTTAGCCATGCTACTGTAGCATCATAGTTCTATAGGCAATGTCAGTCTTTTGGTCCAGATCACTTTGGATTAATCCTACTGACTGGTCACCCCACCAGTATCATCAAAATTATAATTCGTAATATCAATACTTTGTGGTTATGACCAAACAACTCACCTCCATTTTTACTAATGTGAGTTTACTAACGAGCTAAACGAGATCCTGATAAAGGTCACCATAACGAGGTGGTGGACCTTCCAAAGTGGTCAGAAGAACTGACAGTGGTTTGAAAATGGGATGAACGGTGCACATTTTCAGATAGTCTCTCCTGAAAGGAATTATGTTACAAACTTACAAAAATAAAACAGCAATGGTTGTAAAAAAAAAAAAAAAAAAAAAAAAGTGAAACTTTAAACCCTGTCAATCACAACAAGACGCGAGTGTGAATGTCGGATTGGCGGTTTTGTGGTGGAGGAGGTTTTTCAACTTATTCAACCATTCGACAAGCAAAGCACATCTTTGTGAGCTAGTGGTTGACCCCGGCTGTATGAAGGGCAGAAGCGGAAATAATAAAATTATACTGGTTGCATGTTTGCATGGGGACATCAGCACATATTTTTGGAAAGTCTCAAACCCTTTTCAAGCATGTAAGGCGGACTATTTGACACTTGAGCATGCTGCATACGCATATTGGACTTTTCTGGCCCATCAACCACTTAAAGTGCTTGACAACACTTGCCTCATTCACCCATTCACACACATTCTTGCACTGATGGCACAGGCTGCCATGCAAAGTGCCAACTGCTCATCAAGAGTAACACTGCGCCTCCTTTCCAAAGTGCTCATGATGACGCTAAGCTCACCCACTATAGGGGGCAATTCATCGTGTTTTATTTACTATAGAGGGATCCAAGAGGACACAGTGTGTTTTAGCCTGTTGGTGTTTAGCTCAAAGTGCCACCAAACCGAGTTGCTAACAACACTCTTCTTCACATTTCAGGATAGCTTCATGTTATCTTTGGCGCTATATCTGAGACATTTTGGTTTTAATAAAGGTGAACTGTTACACTCAGTGCACTTATTAGAATCACTTTAATCAGAATCACTTCATCTGTCACTAAAATACATCATAGACCACACTCAGATATTCTCTGCAAGCAGCGTACACTACTTTTTATTTATGACATCTTTATTTTCCTGATGAAATCCCCTGAGATAATTCCTGAGCTTGGACCATTTCTCATGAGATTTTTTTTTTTTTTTTCATATAAACTTTCAGTGTGAGCCTGCAGTGATTATCATATCTAAGAATAATTCTTGACAGCCGGCCTCATCCACCATAACAAGATTAAATCTCCATGAGATGCTGCTTAAATTCAGCTCAAATCAAGTAAAGCTACCCGTTTCCCACCCACTTGGATTACACTTAAGTATTGTGTCTCCTAACAAGCATTACAGTGTCTTGAAAGATCTGCACACGCATACACGCTGTCAGACGTGTTATTGCTTCTCCTCGTGAGGTGCCCTCACTGTTGATATAACATGGCAGTGGTGAGGTCTTAAAGAAGTTTGTCATTCAGCACTGTTTTAACCTGCATGATCCATAACTTTGTGGTTTGCTTTGTGTTTTGTGTTCATCACTCCCTTTGCAAATACATTCAAGGCCTTCTGCTAAATATTGCAGGTTAAATCACAAATCGCATTTGTCGAGGACTTTTATTTTGACGCCAGGAGCATGCTACATGAATATTGCATAACAGCGACTCTACTATAAACATTTATTATTTATTCATGAATGTGTCCTGAAACATGTCTTGAACCTTTTAAGAAAGTGCTACGAAAATTCATTTCAAAGAAAATGATTCAATCATTCATTTCAAAAGGGACGGGTAATCCCAACACTGGATACTGAAGTGAAGCTCAGACACACACACACACACACACAAAAACTGATCCTTGTATGAACTGAGAGCTGCAACGATCAGACAGAAGCACATGCTCGGTCTCTGAGATGAAAACAGTAGGGGCCCTATTTTTATTTATCACTTCTGTGTATCTGCGAGATAAATGAGCAGCATTTGACTTTTCTGTGGAGAGAAACGCCTGGCTCCTCGTGTCATACAGACAACTTTGTGAATTAATGAAACACGCTGGAGAAGTTCTTTATTAACATCTGTTTGTTGCGGCTGGGGGACGATCTGCAATGCAGTGAATTAAAAACACATTTTTGTTGTTCTGTACTGCGAGCGAAGTGATAAAGGTCAACATGCAGATAAAATCTCTAAAATTACTTTGTCAAGAATCAAGAGCTGTAATTGTTGTTGTAGATGTTTCCACCAATCTGTGCCCACAGTGTATTCGCTCTCAGCTTACACATTTGAATAATGACTAAGCATCAGAAAAAGAAAAAAAAAACAGGCTTTGAAATGACTTAGTATCATTTCTCTGCACCATTATCCTGCAGATGCCTCTCTAAAACACATCTCTGTGTCCTCACTGCATCATACAGATGCTGGTAAAAGTCCTTTCCAACACAAATATGGAGCCAAGACTACAGATTGTCTCTTTACATTTGAGAAAAAAGACATCAAAGTGTGTGTGTGACAGAAAGATAGAGAGAGAGAGTGTGTGTGCGTGTGTGTTTGTGAGCGTACACGTGTCACTGCTGTAGAGCATCACTGAGGCTGGAGAATGAAGCTGCTGACTGGTGCTGGAACAGGCCTTGTAAATCTGCTTTTATTCCCCTCCTCCACCTCCTCTTCCTCTTTGTCTCATTTCAGATGCGCGAGCCATTGCAACAGAGGATCACTGATTAGGGGTGTGTGTGTGTGTGTGTGTGTATTGATAGGCTGTTTATGTGTGAAAGAGAGAGACCGTAAAAGAGGTTGGGAAATAGGTGTGTTTTTGCCTGTGAGGCAACATCTGTGAATATGCGACGTTCAGCTTTAGCAAATAAAGCCTTCATGCACACTGTTGTCTCTCTCTCTCTGTGTGTGTGTGTGTGTGTGTGTGTCTGTGTGTGTGTGTGGGTATTTCTGGTGATTTGTAAGAGCAAGAGGATCACAAATTCCTCTCAAAAGCTTTCCTCCCTCTTTTCTTTTTGCGGTCTCATTTTGACGCTGAGTGCCAGCACTGCCAACAGATCCTCTTTGTACTGTAGGTCTTTGTGTAGAAACCCACACCCGGTGTTTGATCATTACACTGCAACTTCAATGCACTGCATGTAACGCATTTGTCCAAATTCAATAAATAAATAAACCCTGTGTTCTTCTGGGGCTTGCGGTGATCACATCAGGATCTGATAGGAGCTACTGAGACTTTAATACAAATGGGAAAAAAAACAAAGTTCTAAAAGTTCCCTCCGTGTTGGAGAGCACTGCGTGTCACCCATACAGTCGGCGTTCAACTCAAGCCTGTTATGTAAATCATTTCTATCCTCATCAAACCAGTCAGTGACCCCTCGTGCCCTGTACAGAAGGATCTGCATTCATTTATTCTGGTGTTTCTTTTAATTTGTCAAACGTTGGCTCATAGGTTGTCACGGAGACTGTTCCATGTGAGTGACGCAGCAGGTGGCAACAGCATGAAGAACTGTGAGGATAACTCGACCTGAACAACTGACAGGAACTGAGAGTTTTTGACATGCCAGGCTCTGTTCTGTTACATACTGTCTGTTCATGTATAAGGTTTAAATATAGACACTGAAAAAAAAATAGAGATATTTGTCTGTAAATTTTCGCCTGAGAAAAAAAACAAAGTCATCTCTGTATTAACTGTTGCATGACTCGATGTTTGATGTGGATGTAATGAATGCCAAGAAGAAGTAAAAGGAGAAAGAAAGTCCCAGAAGGCCTGTCTCCAGAGTAGACGATCTGCTGTGAGTTTGATGCAGTGGTGGAAGAGCTGAGATCCTTTACTAAAGTAGCAAAACCACAGAGTAGACAGGCTCTGTTAGAAGTACAAGTCCTTTCATTCAAAATTTTACTGAAGTAAAAGTTCAGAAGTATTGGCATCAAAATACAATTAAAAAACTAAGTATTTGTAAGGCAGAATGGTGTTTGGCCCCAAATGCACATTATTATTTGATAATAATTATCCTCACATGTAAGAATTACTTTAATGTTACAACTTCAAGGTGGGATCATTCATACTAGAGAAAGATTATTGAGTCTCAGATCCCAAGTTGCCAAAAACACGATCTGAAAGAGAAACAAACAAAGCGGTTCAGAGTAATTCAGTGAATTTTTAAAGTAACTTCCCAAAGGAATTAACAGGAATTTATGGGAATTAACAGGAATTTGTGTGAATAAAAGTGACATAAAGTGAAGTTTTGATGATGCTATGGGGTAAATATATTTAATGTATGGTATCAACATTTAACCATACAGTTCAGACAGCTAGCTGATAAATTAGATGCTAAATAAGCTATTGCTACTGTAGCATTGTTTCATTGACCATTTATCATGATGCTAGCTTACCCAAAATGACTAAATTACCCAAAATTTCCAGTTAATTCTCATTAATTCCCATAAATTTCCATAATTCACATGGAAAGTTTCCAATTTGGACTATTTCCAAAATACCCCAGCTTAACTTCCCATGAAAGTTTTTGGAAATTTACCAGAAACTTTCCACTCCTTTGCAATCCTAACAATAGGTGGCTTTCATGCTGGTAACTACTATCTTTGAGCCATGAGCCCAAAGTGTCTGTATTTGATGTGAGGGAGCACAAACACGACCTGTTTGACAACCTGGGAGACTCAACTAGACTCAACTATCAGCTATCCTTCTTCAGTATGACTGACCTTCAAGAAGTAAGAGAATCTGGACATACGTGACTTCCATTGGACAGTAAGGGTATAAAAAAATAACTATACTGTCAGACAAATGAAGCAGAGCAAAAAGTACAGTATGGTGGTGTACAGGTATTGATTAATATTAAAGTATTAATGCATTAGAACATAACTATGATGAAACCTAATAAAGGTTCATGCACCATCACAAAGCAGTACACCCAGAGCAGATAAAATGCCTGTCAGTGAATGGGTATAGCGGCTATTTGTACACGGTGAGGTCTGTGGGTTATGCAGACAGCACGTTGTTTCAGAAAAGACATATTTCTGTTGAATTTTTTAGATGAAATATTTTTCATGCTGTGGACTCTCACCTCCATTGTTCTGGGTTGGCAGCAAAAATCTCAAAAGACAGATATCTCCAAACTAAAACTGAAGCAATCAGCAGAGTTTCAGGACCTCAATTATAACTCTTCCAGCATTCCTATAAATACCCTCCTAACCTTCACGTCCTCTTTCGTTCACGTATTAGAAACCAAGCCAATTCCATTTTGTTGTCCCCATCGGACGAAAAATTATTTGGATGGAATCAGGATGATTACTTTGAAAGTTTTCATCAACCCACATCAGCAGACTCAGCAACAGAAGCCTCAAACTCCACCACTTCTGTGCCTGAGACACCACTCACTGAAATCCAGCTGTCCTTGCTCCCCATGCAGATACTCTCCATATTCAGCACTGACAATATGTAAATCCTGCCCTTATGCTCCTGATTGTAGACTCCCAGAAGCACCCTCAACTCTCACATCTCACCGGTAAGCTGTGAAGAGTTTCTGCCACATGACTGCTAAATCATGGACGACTGGTCCAAGTGCATCACCACTCCGTGAATTCAGATCTCAAAGATCTCAGAATTTCTCAATCTTGTCTAAAGTAGCTGGAGGCTTTTGGGGTCCGTTGTGTCCGGGTGATGCAGGGCATTCTCCACTGAAACTTCCCCACAATGCAACAGCATTTGAAGAAGTACAAGAATCCAATCTTCATTCCCCATCTTTCCGTACTGTCAATAAATCATTTAAATGCATCTGCTGATGGTGTGGTCTTTGCTGGTGAAATAATACCGACGACAATCCTGACAGATTTGTTCTGATCTGACTTCAGTCTGGTGCCTTCCTCTCACGCCCTTGACATGTTGACTTGGCTCGTGTGTTGGATTGTTATTCACTCAGGCTATAAAGCGTCACACATGAGATTTATATTCGTTGCCTGTTTGTCTGGTTTAATTCAGTATTTATAGGCGGCTGACGAAGATTTGGTCAACATTTATCAATGTTCCCTTTGTCACTATGCTCTTCTCACATCGAGACAAAGTCGTCAGTCACTTCTGATTCAGGCTCTTGCTCTCTTGCTCACCGCCATCATTGTTCAAGAGCGTGCTTTATCAATGTAAAGAGGTTTAAACGTCTTGTCCGTATACACGTGATGGCTGGTTAACTAATGCTTGGCGAGAGCTACATGACCACTGTTTATGTCTTCATGTTTACTGTGTGACTAGCCTCTTCATCATGATGGATACGCTGATACGGCAGCAGAGTAGACAGCGTGTTTACTGCATTGTCACACTGAATGCATTTTGTGTGCGTGTGTGAAAAGTCTCAGCTTTCCTGTACTATGTGTGTTTGAGGGTAAGGGAGAGAATTCTACATTAAAAACTTGCTTTGGGCTTCAGTTCAGGTTCAGTCTCGGACGAGCTTTGGTGCATGTGAATTGGGGGGAGGTTGGCCTAGAGCTGAAATTTCAGGCCTGAGCACGATTCTCATGTGGGTACATGAAGACTAATGAGGTGTCAGAGTGTGTTGGTTGTGTACTGGCTGTTAAAAACTGTGAAAGCAGGGATGTGACATTTGTATTGCATTGTTTGCAGCTGGGTTGACAGATATGAGTATGTACATATATCTACCCACACTGTATGTTATATGTAGCCTTTACAGTACATAGAGGTATTGTACACACACAACAATCCCACTCCCTCCTATTTGTTTGATGTAGCTTATCGTATTGGCCTTGGTGCTGCACTGCTGAGAGCCTGACTTTGTTCAGCGGGAATGACAGCATGCATTTATCACAAGTCTCTGCAAATTAGCATGCTAGCACGCACGCAGCAGCTCGGACTTGTTCCTGGGGCACCTGAGTTGTTATTGTGCATTGAGTGAAGGCATTATCACCGCCCTGACTTGGCACTCTGACACAGGTTAGGGCTAATCATCCCCTGCGGGAGAATCAATAGCCAGCACCATTCACTGGAAGGGGGCAGGAGGGAAAGGAGAAAGCAAAGAGAGGACAGGGGGTAAATAGGGTTTAGCATAAGCGGTTGTTAAAGGAACATACCATTGGTTTGAATGTTTAAGCCCGTTAATTAAAAATATCCAGGCTATTCAGTAACATTACTGCCAGCCATTTTCACATAAAACACATTTGAGAGACTGACACCTACACTTCCAGACAGCTGTCTGTTTGCATTCATTTTCGTTCAGATAATCAAAGGCATCACAACATGTCAACAACTTGCTGAGTTGCGATGCAGTTGCAAATAGAGACGGTTTTAAGAGCTATTTCTTGTTGGCGTATTCAAAGGCAGGTTATTTATCAGCCTTTTAACATTTTTCTCTATGTGTGAATATTTTTTTGTACCACTTGATTTTTGAGCTTGGTGCACCAGGTACCATCCGATACTCCAATAAGCCTTTTTTTTTTAAAACAGAGCACATCTTGACATGTCACAGAAAGAAAGCACAGGTGTAAATAATAACTTGGATGATGGCTGAATTTCATTTATCCGCTTCAATTTCAGGGTCCTGGTACACTGGTACTACAGCCGTTGTTAATGTTATAAGTAACACACAAGTCAAAATTCTGCTGTGAAAAAGGCAGATTGAAGAAAGTTTTTAAAAAAGACACACACTGTGAATACACCGGGATATATAGCTGAATTTTCCTCTGGCATCATTTAACAACAGCCAACTAAGAGTCTTATAAATTCCACCATCATGGTGAGTGTGAATCTGAACATTTGTAGCAATAGTTGGGGGCAAATTTGTCCTGATATTAAAAGAGGAAAGTTATTAGTGATGTTTCACAGTGTTTGCAGATTTAACAAGATGCATCCAAAATGTTAGCCATTAAAGATTATGGCTGATGGCAATTCTGCTTGTGAGAATGTTCATTGAGAGGGTTACGGTCAGGCTTCATCCTCTCAGGGGTATTGTTTTGGCAAACTTTAGTGTGGAGATGACATTCTGGTCATTCTAATGAGGGTTACTGTTAAATTATTTATTTTGGTATCTAGTACAACCAGTACACTCAGTTCCGTCTCAGAAAACCTGGAGATCCTCTGCCTGCAGGGTTTGGCCAGCTAGAATTTTATGGCTTCATTATCAGCAGCATTTTGAAGCCTATGCGCAGTTCCTTGAATGGCCCCTTTAGGCTGGCTACAGAACAATTCAGTCTCCATAAGCCCTCATGTTAAAATATCCAACCTCACAGCAGAAGTAAACACGTTTACAGCCTGGTACAAAAAACAGTTTTGGTCTCTATGGCTAATTTCCCTGTTTACATCAACTGTACTAAGTCTGAATTTCTGTTTAACTGACCCGTTGAAGTTATATTAAGGCTTAAAGTTATGCATAATTAACAATATGGTTGGTCTAATTGACAGGCGAGTTCCATTACATGGCTTGTTTCAACATTTTCCTGAACATTAGCTTTGATCTAGAAGTCTACATCTTACCGCAGCCCAGTTAACGTGGATATTTTTGACTTACCCAAGTCTGAAAACATTTTAAAACATATTGTTTGCTTTATGGTGTTCACCTGGGAGTTTGCACTTAAGTATCCAGGCTTCTTTGCTTCCCTTTGTCATCTAATTCTAAGGATTCATAGATTAGGTAGGAGTATCAGCACTCATGGTACTGCTCTTGTCCAATCAAATTGCTTGGTTGGGAAGTAACTGTCATAAAATTGATAATAATTAAACAGTAAAATTAAGTTGAAGAGTACAGATATTTTTTATCAATACATACCTGAAACACCTCAAAAGATTCAGAGGTTCAAACTTCCTGCAAATACGTGCATTATAATTGTTTATAAATTTGATTCAATGTAGTATTCTAAAACCCATTCATATCCAAATAGGCCACAATTAGGCTAATTATGTTTAAAAATGCAAAAAGGCTTCTGCTTTGCCAGTAATTTTATCCCTAATTAAATGAAAGCTATAAAGTGACTCATATTGTATCTTTCGGGAAAAGCAATTAGGCAAAGTTTACATTTGTTTTGGGTGTAATTTAGTTTGGCCTGGCCTTTGTTACAGTCATTTTCAAAAAGTCGAATCCCGAACCTGTTTCGATCAAACGTAAACAAACAGAAACAATCAGTACCTCCTTACAAAGAATCAAACGGCATAAATCAACAACTGAGGCAGAGCCTTTTTATTCTGTGTGTGAGGTTTTTTTTTTTTTTTTAAAAAAACAAAACAACTGAAAGGCAGGCCAAATTTTGCAAAATGATTATCAATGAATCCATGTGTTTTATTTGTCAGTGAATTATTGGGCCAGAAAGAAACCCAGTGGAGTCCCCAAAACAGTCACCCACAGTCACCCACATACACACATGCCTGAATATTTAAAAACAAGAACGCCAATACACGAACCTCTCTCTCTCTCTCTCTCTCTCTCTCTCTCCATCTAACTGCATTTGGGCAAAGTGCCTGAGCCAAAGCAAATTAATTAGGCAAACAAAGTGCATATTGGGAGAAAATTAGACCTCCATTTCTGAGCAGCATTCATCATTTTCACTTTTGTTTGTCTTTTTTGGGTGATGCTCCGGTGCTTGATGTTGCAGGCAGCACCCGCCACCTCCGGGGAGCAGAATAGTCTGCTGTGTGTTGGGGAATATTTTGTTCCGCATCATCAGTACAGTGTGTTCGTGTAAAGTTGAAAAGAGCCTGTTGAAATGTTAGATATTTCAGGAATAAAACACTCCACATATCCAAACAGTCCAACTGTTGTTTGGAACTGCCTGAGATGATGATGGGCAAGGGAATGAGAACCATTTAACTTGAACCATTTTGCCACTTAGTACAAATTTCCTTGACAATAGATTTACATAATTTGTCCATCGGAAAGGGCAGAAATGACTGGAGCTGTTATTAAAGCCATTAAGGCTGAGGCATAGTGACAAAAACAAAAAAAAAAAAAAGAAGAAGAAGAAGAAGAAAAAGGACCCATCTCTGAAGTGTGTGTGTTCTCTGCACACTGACGAACTGCATCCATTCCCTCCATCCATGTGCAAAACATGCCAGGGTGCTTTGCTTGTCATTGTTGATCATACATGTGAAGTGGATAAACCCGTTAAAGCGGCCCCAAAGCAAAGATTTGCTGTACTGACCTCCCATCTACCACCCTGAATGGTGTATGTATCCTGTCACGCCAAGTTCCCATCAAGTACTCTACACACAAGAAGCCACGCATGGCAGCTTTTGTATACACACAGTACTCCAGTGCAGGAAAAATACTACCTGGCTTCTACGAGATTTCTGTGTGTCTGTTACTAAAATAGTACACACATAGGTGCCCTGGGACTTAAGGGGCCCCAGGGCAATTTCCTGCTTGGTCCTGTTGCTAATCCAGAGCCTTGGTTAGTCGGCGTTCAGACTGAAGATAGAACAGTGTAAAAAAGAAAACCATATATATAATAATAATAATAATAATGTGAGAATTTGCTGTTTTCATGTATTTTATATAATCCTTTAGGTGTTTTAGACTATTTGTCAGAGTCATAAATCATTTCTAGATTATCAAGATTCAAAGATTTCTGTGGAACCCAGAAAGTGTAAAAGGTTTTCATACTAATTAAAATATAATAAATACATGACTTAATAATGATGTTAGTTAAATATTTAAAATAAAAATGTAAAAAGAAGTTTTTCCTTTAGGCTCGGATGGTAAAAAAAAAAAAAAAAATAGCAAAAAAGCTTTTTAATTTCTTTTCCTTTACCGCCAACCGGTTAATAAAACAAATGAAACTTATTTAACTCCAAGTTTTATTCACTCCTATTTATTTGGTTATGACACATATTTAATCAATCATCCATTCCTCTCACATAACAGTTCTGATTTTCCTTTTCATATTTCGTCAAACTGTGTAGCTGGCTTAACGAAAAGCACTGAGAGCTAAACACAATGGGCAGCAGCCATTTCAGCTAGCGACCTCACTGAAGCTAACCTTTACACCAGCCAGTGCAGTTCATGTTAATCATCCATATAATCAGCAAATATATATTACTGCACTTCCAGTAATGTGAGATGTTCATCCAAATCCAGCCAATTTGACAACCTTCTTGCTAGATTTAGTGACTTTTCAGACCATCCTAGTGACTTTATGTCTAAAAACCGACTAGTGACAAATTTAGCAATTTATTTATAGAATAAGAAAGAAGAAATATATATTATATTGTAATTCATTCCCATGCATGCTGCACAGTTCTTCTGCCAACAGTGCTGGGGTCTCTCCCTCTCCTTTGGCTCATTGGCAGCAGTAGGTGTGGTGTGTGGGGCAGAGGCGCTTCTCTCTCACTCTTTATCTCTGGATTAGGATGTTCTAAAATATGTAAATAGTTTGTTTGATCTACTCCCTTTGTAGATTAATTTTATATTTTTACTTCAAATTCAAAATGTCCCTGCAGCAAGTTTGTGATTACTTGGCTAAAGATTTCTCTATCTACCTTTTATATGGTTTAAAGGGATCTCTCCCTCACTGCAGCTGACAACCATGAATGTTCATCATCAATATGCAAATTAGGGTATGATGTCATCTGATGACTTTTAGCAACTTTTGGAGTGAGTGCTAGCTACTTTAACTGGAAAAGAGTTGTGACACTGTCTGGATCATTCTGGCCCACTTTGGACTGGTTAGCTTAGCTTAGCATAAAGACTGTAAACAGGTGGAAATAAGTACCCTGGCTCTGTGCAAAAGAGCTAGGCTACCAATATTAATGCAATATTATGTAGATTAGGGATTTTTTGCAATTTGGCACCCACTATTATCAGAGTGCAATTTATTTTTACGCCACTGTCATTAATAGGGCCAGTTGTACACTTGTATTTGTTATGATTACATGACTTATGATAAAAAAAAACTAGCAAGTCAAGAACTTGAGACAGAGACAAATCAGGCCAATGCAACAACACAAGACAAAGCAGCTTTTTAATTAACAGTAGAAAGCCAAGAAGTGTTTTGCAGTGTCTTCAAATCGAATGCAAAAAGGGCGTTTATTTTGTCACCCCATGCCAGCCACTAGCATCATTATTACTGCAGGAGTCAGGATTAGTCTCTACAGGCACCTTTTTGCTACTACATGACAATGGCGAGTACAATTACTAGGTCTACTCATCCAAGACCCAACCCTCACATGGTAAAATCTCCCATCCAAAATCTCTTTGAGGGGAAACTACAGGCAAAAGAGCTGTGACCACGTGTTGCGGCCATGTTAATGCTGTATTTTACTTTCCATGCTTGCTTTTTAAAACAATTGAGACAGATTCAGCATGGATACAGTTATGGAAGTAATGGATATGAATCACCTGTTTAAGAAAGTAAGGAAACTTGAGAATAACAGTTCAAACAAAGACAATTCTGTCAAGCTAGCTAAGAGATAGGAACAGTGAGCATTGCTATGCAGCAGGACGGCGGCGACGGGATTGTGGTGAGCGATCACAATGAGGAGGTGGATAAAAGACAGTACAAAATGAGCTGCTTGGACTCCATGCTGTCAGCGCGCAAGGATTAGATTCTGGAGGAAATAAAGAGCGCTACTTTTATCGCCGTTCAAGCAAACGAGACGACTGAAATTTCCACCCACTGCCAGCTGGTGGTTGGGATATGTGATTTTCATTGCATTACAATCCAGAACGCAACCGCCGACACATTGCTGCAGCGCATCTGGAGAGGCCAAGACCGGTAAATTAACAGTGAAAACTCCTCATAGCAGCTTTAATGATTAAGCAGGTATCAAGCAGACATACTGGTTTGTTTGTTCATGGTTGCTGTGGCATTTTTGTCCATAGTGGACAATTTAAGATAAATCTCAAATAATTCCACGTGTGAGAGGTCAAAAGAAATTTACAAGATGGGTTGCTGAATTTCCTTCTGTTATCTGGTTATGAGGGACTCCACGGTGTATTTTTGAGCACAATTCGACAGGATTCACTCAAGTGAATTTGAAATTCATTTCTATGCAGGTCATGTTTATATTCAAGGATGCACTGGGCTAACATATTTTCCACGATCCAGTGTTCATAATTTAATATTTTGTGCAGTATTCATATTTGTGGATCTCTACACCTCAGAGCATTTGTCTCCCATGTTTATGTCCATTCAGTGTCTGAATAGCGAGACTTCCTCACTTTCACACTTCATGTTTACTTACCTCGATCTTGACCTTCCTATTGTGAAAACAGTCCAGAGGGGCATCTCAATAATGCAAACACTTTCTATTACATGTTTTATATTTTCTCATATTGCTGCTGTGGGTGACCAAAATTTATTTCATGTTTAAATAAAACTGGAGCACCTGACTGCAAAGTGTTTTTGATTGGATGTAGTGTAGCCCTGCCTGGAAAATTTTCCACCAGCTGCCACTGACAAGAAGACAGTCCCAGATTTACTCTTGTACAGCCACTTCTTGCTTGGTCACTCTCACCTTTTATTCTTAGCTTCCTCCGTCAGTGTCCTCTTAGGTCTTTTAGCCTCTGCAATGTCCACAGAGGCTGCTGAGCCTGGTTACATTGCCCACTTGCCCAGGTCCTGTTCTGCCGCAGCGTCACCTCCACACATCAGCATTCCCCACTGACTCCCCCTTGCCCCGGGCCTGTAAACCTCCTCCTCCCGGAGGTCCAAAGCTCCTTTGCTAGCGGTGTAAACACAAACACTCCCCTGGTGCTTTAAGGCTCCCAGAGAACATGCGTTCCGGGCGCAGAGTGCGAATGACACTGGCAATATTCACTCTGTTAAAAGTCCTTGCAGCAAAATGGTTTTGTAGCAGTTTTTTTAAGGTAAAAAAGTAACATAATGTAGCTTTAAGGTTGATCATCCATGCTGAAATTATGCTTAACTTTAAGCCTTAATATAATTTCAATAAGTGAGTTAAAAAAAAATTCAGACTGTCATGATTCTCATGAATGGGAAAATTAGCTATAGAGACCAAAACAGTTTTTACAGTTTTTGTACCAGGCTATAAACATGTTTATTTCTGCTGTGAAGTTATATGGAGATTAATTTGTTATAGAGATTGACTTGTCCTATAGCCAGCCTCAAGTGGCCGTTTGAGGAGCTGCAGTTTCTGCAGTTTCATGGAGGTTGAAGCTCCGTCTGAACAGTCTTACCCTGAAACCCACCAGACACATCTCTGTCATGTCATGGCCGTGGTGCTGTTTTGGCCTGTCCTCTACGCGATGAAAGCCGCCGGTAGCATTTCAGAAGCGGAGTGGTTTGCCCGCCAGACTTTGTTTACTTGCTCAGATTTGGTCTTTTCCCTTGGTTTATATTCTTGGTTTGGTTTATGTGCTTCTAAATATGTTTCTACACACGTAAATATGCTACGTAGTTCATTTTGCTTTTGGCTGTATTTATGACTGGCAGTTTGCACGGGGTGTTTTATTTTGAAAATCCACCAGATTCTTGATGGCTTATCTGTGTCTGGCTTCCGGCCGGCCTGAACTGCTCTGTGCAGATTGACACGGGCTGCTCACGGCGTCCGTCAAAAATAGAACAGTCACGTATTCCCCACAGAGCTGAGCGGAGGCCCGCTTCTGGGACGCTTGTGAAACGGACCACGGCAAGGGCGATGGGGTTTGAAACATTGACTAAAATGGCTGTGTTTAGCCACGGCGCACATGGAACGTGGCGCATCCGTGACCGGTGGAATTTGAGGTTTACTTGTGATGGAATATATTCAGATTTTCACCAAATCCATGATGACTCAATACAAACAGGGAAAATGAACAAATATAGTCTTATATCCCGTCACATTATCAGTGTGTACACTACACATGCACGCAGACACACTGTCAGTCGGTGGCAGTGGTATGACAGAGCAAACAGCCTCAATGTGACAGCTAATACAGGGCTGTATTAGAAGGGGCATACTGAGCCATGTAATTACCATGCATAACTCCATACGGCACTCTCTTCAGCAAAATCCCAGTGGGCACTGGTATTTGATTTGTCGCGTATCGGCTCTGTCTCTGTCAGCGTATGTATATGTATACGTGTGTGTGATATCCACAAAATGACAGTTCCTCTTCGTACCCGCTCAGTGAATGATGCCGTTTGTGATTAGCTTTCTCAGCAAGTCATTGACCAACTCAGAACACAAATCAATATATACAACAACAGCAAGAAGAGGCAAAAACAAGCTAATCATGGATTAAATGGATTTGACTGCAAATACCACAATCGTGTAAATCAACAGCAGAGAAAATGTGAGCTAAGTAAAATGAACAAATCCTCATCTTAAATGAAATCCTCATCTTTCCCATTTAACCCCAATTTTTTTTGAGGTAGGTGACAGATTGACACCAGTCTCATGTCTGTTTTTATACACATAATGCTAACGCCTGCAGCTACCTTCGTGGCCTTCACCCATCACCCATCACCCACCCAACGGACAGAGCCTGAGTGACGCCACCATGTTGGATCTACTGCTTCTTCCACCTGAACCAGGCGGTAAACATGTTTGTTTCTGCTGTGAAGTTGGGCATTTTGATGGAGGTTGACTCACTTCGGCAGCCTGTCTTAAGCAGCCGCTCAAGGAATAACAATTTTTAGCACCTCGGCATTGGCTTCATTTCCCAGCACCTGAGGTTGCAGCTTGGTGTGAAGGAGAAACTATGGTGGCCACAAAATGTGTGAAAACCACAAAAGGCACTATCTAGAGCAGGGAGCGGGAACCTTTTTGGTTGAGAGAGCCATGAAAGCAACATATTTTAAAATTTCTGTTTCTTTTCTTTTTTTTTAACACTGAATACAAATAAATGCGTGCATTTTTAAGTAAGACCAACAATTTTAGAGTATAATAAGTCTCTGAATGTATTCTTTTTAATAACGTTGTTATACTGAAGATAACCAATAATAAATGACATACTTCGTAACATTAATGCGACTTATGATCATACACCGATCCCCATAGCAACTGCTGTGTTTCGGATGGAGGCGCGCACCACTGAGTGATCTCTCCGGTCGTTAGCTCATAAGCAGTTTCTTTTTCGAGCTGTTCTGTATCATTAAAATTGAACAAAATAACACGAAAGACAACTGCTTACTCTCCTACTGATTTTAATTGGGACATTTTGCAACGAAGAGAAAGACATTAAAGGTGTGGTACATGTTTGGGCGCAGGCTGGGCGCAGAGGAGACCACCGGACTGTCTCCGAGGGGAGAGGGAGAGAGGGAGATGCCCGGCCAAGGCTCCGTCCAGCATGGACTAAAAACACAGCACGGACAGTTCAGAAACAATTCGGAATGAGTTAAAAAGGATTTTTTAAACAGACAAAGTAGTTTTCAAGACTGCATATTGCTAGCAGATCTATTTTCTGACCCAGATGCAGTCATCTGCCACATCTGGCTCGCGAACCATAGGTTGCCAACCCCTGATCTAGAGCAAGCATTTAGTTTGTCTCTTCTGGGCTACTGTAGTAAAATAGCAGTTCAACATGAAGGACTATGAAAGCAGATCTGTGGAAACTGTAGATATAAAAGGCTCATTGTGAAGGCAACCATAACGACTCTTATTTTCCGGTTATTTTCATTTATTTTCATAACTGTAATAGAGCCCCCCGAAATCTTACACACTGCACCTTTAACAAACAAGCTACAGTACAACATGTTAATTAGGGAGCTCTAGAGATGCTTGGACAAAGCCAGGCTCTCACTGAAGTTATCTGCAAGAAAGTGAGTAAGCTTATTTCCCAAAGTGTCTTAATTTCACAATTATGAACTCCTGTTCTGGTTTTTAAAGCAGAAACGCACCATCACTTTAAAAGTGTCCAAGTCAAGTGCCTCCCAAGATGTTTTTTGGGCTTGGTCTTCATAATAGAAATGTTGCAGTGGCTAAGCATTTAAGTCAGTACAGTTTCAATAAAACTTTTATGGGAGCCTTTAAACCTTAAATATCAATGAATTGGCTTTCATATTGATTGAATCACATAAATTAGCGTGCATGACTATGGTATATGTGGGCTATATGGAAATATACGACGGGGGAGTGTGTGAATTAAGTGGCTCTCAAGTTTGTCCCATTAAAGTTACAGCACACTTACCAAAATTAAGGACATTAAAACAGATTTCAATCATGGAAATATCCTACGTTATTCGAGATGCTTCAAGTGATTCGGCCTGTGGGGAAATTGAGACTCTTTCCCGGTCTTTACCTCGTTGAGCATAATTTTACACAGGACCATTTGGAGAAACATTATCCTTCCTCAGTGAATAACACTTTCTTTGACTCACTAGAGCAGGTCCTCTTCCTCAGACACTAAAATCCAGTTCACAGAAAAATACAGTACAACAAACAGTGTCATGTGAGTTTAAATTATGAAAGGCTGATCTGAATCTAATGGGCCCATGCTGCCGTTCAGTATAATGAAAGTGATATCGGTTGCTAATTTCATATTAAATATAGAACCACCAAACTAATTTAGATAATGACGACTTGGAGAGAACGGCAACAGATTACTGATGTGCTCAACATAAAGAGACATGATGCGAGATTGCCTGAGGGGGGGGGGGGGGGAGAAGCAGCTTCACTTATCTCACGGTAACACCTTTAAGCTGCTTGAGTGAGGAAACAAACAAAATGTCTGGTGCTCAAGTGACAGTATCGATAAGCATGCCCAAACTCACCTACTCTCTTACAGAAAATCAGGACAGACTGCAAAAGCCTGCAATATTAAGCACGGTGATACAGCCTTAACTTTAGGGAGTTTGTGTGCGAGGCGGCGTTCGCAGGACTTCTGGCGTATCATCTGTCTTCATTTGATTATCCAGACAGCCAGAGAGACGCTTGTATTGTCGGGACATGAAGGACTGACGCTTGCAGACTTTCAGGCAGTGCAGCAGGAGGATGTGCCATTCACTGAAGTAATGCCGGGCCATATCAAAGCTGAAACATCAGGAAGCTAATGCAATCCAAGTAACAAGCGGCCTTTGATGCCATATTTGATGGCGAGCAGATGTTCTGCAGATGATATAGACTTTGTGCGTACAGTACTCGTGCACGCGCCTCTGTGTGCGTGTCTACAATTTTGTACTAAAAGCCTGAAACTTCCTTTCTTCAGTCTTTGTCTACAGGTCTAAGTGCTGCAGTGGGGCAGGATTGGGGAAGTCAGAAATGTAAGATCAAAAGGTAAAGAAAAGAGGGACAGAAGATGAAAGAGGGCAATAAGACTGGCTACAGTTGAGTGGGTTTTTAGCATTGCTTTCTGACACTGCAGGGAAGCATTATCAACTTTTGGCTTCAGTGACCCTCACCCAGTAGCAGAGCAGCGACGGCAACGATCAGACATTTTGGCGAACGCCATCAAGAGATCTGTTTTTTGCACCATCACAAAGCCCCCTGGCAAGTCTTGTAATGTCTGAGTGTGATTACACATTTGATTAAACTGCAACTCTGTCAAATTTGAGGATAAATATGCAGGTCTGATTATCATCAACCTTTTATCTCTCCAAAATGGGTTGCCTCTGGGGTCCAAGTTGAGATTGTTATAGCTGTACAAATTGCCTGAATTAAGGAAAACCTGTCAATGCCCGAATGTTGGGCAAGGTAACCACGCGGGAGATGCAAAATGGTTTTGTAAGGATTTCGTTATGTTGGCGTTATTCATCACTCTCTCGAATGTATCCTTGCTCAAAGTCATTTTTGCCTAATTCCCTGCTATGCAGTACTGAGAGTGCTTTACTTTATTACAATTGGGACAATCAGGAGGCCTGGCAAGTAAGGCAGTTTGGGCACAGAAAAATACCTTTCTAAAGGCTGATTAAATCATTAAATGAAGAACTGATTAAACTGTCAGTACTGTGGCGAAACAGGGAGCATGGAAAAGAGGGAGCTGAATGCCAAAATCCATTTATTTACCCAGAGGCTCATTAATTCTATTTCCCCCTTTTATATGCACCAACAACCCAGCTAAACAGTGGCATAAAAGGTGGCAAGATAAAACAAGTACAGAGGATATATATAAGAAATTAAAGGAGCAGAGAGGATAATGGTAATATTGTGATCAAGTTTATAATATCTACTTTGTTTGGTGCACAAATACTAATAATTAGATAATTGTTTTGCCAAATATGAACAGTTTTTATTCAATGTTTTGGTTCAAATCTGTGTTTTTGATCGATAAATTCAGTTGCCACTTAGGCATTTCTTTCATTTGGTATCTAGCATGTAATAGTTTACCAACTATCAGATGGCAGCATGATCTTACAGACTTGGATGGAGGTGCCAAAGCTCAGCTTTGCTGGGCTTTTTAAATGCACCAATCCCAACGGTGTACAATGAAAAGACCAGAACACAAAACATCTCATCATAACACGCTATGCGGAAGGCGGAACATGGTGTATGAGCATGGGAGACATCTGTTTGTGAGGGTCAAAACTATCATTTTCCAATCCCCAGTACAATTCTTAACATTGGAATTCAATCATCGAGTGCGACAACCCGTGTTGGAACACACAATGTATTGCACTCAAGCCTGTATAGGAGATAACAGCGGTAGATCACAAAAGGTATCTCACCTGTCCAAATGTTTATGGTGTGTTACACATGCTCAGTGTTCACACCATCACACTGTGATGGGATTACATCTACTGTTCCTAAAAATCAACAACATCGAGTATGCACGGTTACAACTGTACAGGCTGATAAGGACGTAAAGGGTGTCGTGTTTGGGTGTCTGCCAAATGGTATTTGTTGTAAAATTGATATCCAGCTAATATGGGATCATTAATTACTCGAAAGACGTACTACAAAAAGTGGCTTCATTGAAAAAAATCAGAACCATTAATGGAAAATTTTCCAATAACCTCACAGGCTATTAATGAGCCATGTTTTATTCATGCTTTTAGCTCGCAATATTTGTAAATGTCCAATAATACCCTCTGCTTTTAAAACAATCAGCTCAGTCTCATGCAGGTCCAAGCTTAAAGCCGCTGATAACTAAGTCTTACGAGCATTACCGGCATTGTTTCTGTTGCAGCATCTGCACGCTGTGTCAAACAACGTCCACGTGTTTTGTCATCATATTTACTGCCCTCTCTGCAGCGCTCTTTAATAATGATGCAGGAAACCTCTGCCAACAGTAGAGACAAACTAAATGACAAAATGTTTGCCATCGCCTTGAAGAAGAAGTTTTTTTTTTAGCGTGTTCTCTGAACTGCCACCCACGTCGGCGGAACAATATCATTTGTCAGTGTCTCAAAACTGTTACATACTGTACGACCATTACATAACGGTTTATGAGACCCAAAAATGAAGGCAAAGAAGATATCATGGTTTGGATTTGGTTATGTTTAGGATCAACAGTAAAACCCATTTCTCTGTCTGTGGAGCAGCTAAATTATGTTTCCTACGATTACACATACAATACTAATGGCTTTATGAGAGCGTTTCAGCTCAGAAATGGGCAATTTTCCTCCATCCATAAAGAACATATACCTTTTCAGGTGATGAAAATCAAAAGTCTGATGCTATAAAGTTTAGGGCTGCTTTGATATGTAGCCCAGAGCTCTTAGATATGTGGCTTGAGAATGATGTGTCATGGTTAATAAATACTTATATCACAAGAATCCTTTCTGTCCCTGCAAGGCTGAGATCGTATATTGACAGGAGCATTTTCTTCTAGGTCTCCTTGCCTCCTTGCCCCCCCCCCCCCCCCCCCCCCAATAAAAATACAAAGGCAGCTGACTCCCTTAAGTAATAATAATCATAACACAAGACGTTATTGATCTGTGCTGGGAAATTCTGTTTTAGCTAAACCCTCGCCACAGGCCATCCTGCAGCCCAGAGTGAAAGGAGAAGGAATATCTTATTCTTCTCTTACGAGGCCTTAGATGACACTAAGATGCTCGTTCATTTATAGACGCTTGATAATTCGGAGTGCAGGGGAGTAAGGAAAATTCGGCTCTTTGATTAGCTGTTTGGGTGCTTGTGCGAAGCGATGTGAGAGTGACATAGATTATTTTCTGCAGCAAATGGAGCACAATTAGGGCGCACTGTGAAGTGGCATTATGAGAAATGCAGTATAGAAATGGTGTTTGTTCTCACTGTAATTGCCGGGGTGTTTAATGTGATTGCAGTCATTTACTTTCAGGTTTCATACCAACAGGGTGGCTCTGCGTGTCTGTGCAAATACATAAATTCACACGTGTGCGTGTGTGTTAATGTTTCATTTTGGGACATAATGAAGATGCACTTTAGATTCACTTTAGACTCACAAATTGCTGCGAGGTGAGGAGACTTGTGTGTCGCTTCAGTAAGTTAGACATGTAGACCCATCCCACCTCTCAATTCATTTCACTTTCACGGAGAGAATGGTGCAGAACTCAATAATGACAATATGCAAAAAGCCACAGAATCTAATTTCTACCCTATCCATCTGAATTACAATGCCATCATTATTATTCCAATGTTGGAATTATACTCTCCATCAGCTGAAATAAGCAGTTTCCCATCGACGGGCTGTCTTTGTCTGTGCACGTTGCCCTTGTTGGGGCGGCGCGCGCGGCATGTTTATGAGGGGAAACACACAATGAAGCAAGCGCGAGTGTTGACACATGCACGTGCACTTTCTCACATTAAAAGGTTAATTTGTCAGGCCTGCCGTAATTATACCAAGGTTATCGCCTGTGTCAAAGAGCAACTTCCTCAAAAAGGTGTGATTGCCAAGTATGCAAAAAATGTGATAGATGACACGCGGTGAATGCAGAATACACTGAATGTGATGGATTTTCCTTTAGGAGTGTCTGGGTGTTTAGATCTCTTTAAATTAAACCGAAGTTGGATACTTCACTCAGACTGTTTCTGTCTCTCTGGCCAGCCATGCTTCAACAAGGACAGTAACTGCAATTGACAGCCTGTCCTCATATCAGATTTGCACGTATGCTTAGAAAAAGGACTGTTTCATAATTTTACGGACTGTTCTCTTAATAAATGAAACAGCAGGTGGCCTGACATTGCTAATACAGGGAGTAGCTCTATGGCGAAACCACAGTATGTTATAAAATAACTGACAAGGTCAGGCTGGCAGATGGTCCCGGTTGACTCCCGTGATCCGGGATGAATTTCTGATCAATGTTCTGCTGCGAGTTTCCATTTTCACCAAAGGCTTTTCATCTCGCTCTTATCTTAAAGACAAACTACAAAAAAATCACCTGAAAACCACTTTTTTTTTTTTTTTGTGGACTTCTAGTGGTTTCATTTGTCACCTTGCTGCAGTGATATAGAAATGTACTTACTCTTGTTCAGGGGTGCGACCACAGGAGCTGTGAAAAGCTTGATTTAAGATTCCTCTTTAATAGAAGAGTTTGTCTTTCTGCCAGCAGGGCCTGAATGAAGCGAGGGGGGCATTCAGATTTGGATGACATAATAGGCTAATCAACTTCCTTTCAATCCCAGCTTAGCCTCACAATTTTGTACAACTAAAATATGGTGAAATGTTTTTTTTTTTTGGTTGAACTATGGTAGGGCTCAAATCATTGTCCAACGTGAATGTGGGAAAATGGGTAATGCTGGCCTTACACCAGACGACTTTTCGACCGTTTCACGGTCACAGATAAATTACCAATCTCTATAAAAGTCCTGAAAGTTTTGCTTTTGAGTCGCAGCGTGCTCTTGCTATCTTAATCATTTGGTGTTTTTCTTGTCTTGACGTTCCAATAAAAATAACATGTTTAATATTAACAGAGGTTTTTAGTCTCAGCTCAACCAATAGGTTCTCTCTCTATCACCATCAAGACGAAGGCCAGTTACGTGGAGGCACAAGAACGTGAAGTCTTGTTTGTCTTGCACTAAAAGGAGGAGAAATTGGTGGAGTTGTGGAAAGAGTAAGACTGCCTTTTTCATGTGTTCTCCCATTTTTACCATGATAGAGAGTTGAAGAAAAAAAAAAGTGGACTGAAATTGCTGCAGCCCTCAAAATGCTCACACAAGGACAGCTGTGACCAAAAGCTGCTTTTGTTTCTGCTTCGTTGCTTAACAGCTTTTCTTCTTGTAAATTTCCACCAGGTGCAGGATGGGAAATAATCTGAAAATGAATCGGGCTGCAGTCTTGTAAATAGTGACCCTGCAAGATCCTCAGTCTTTGCAAAATCATAAATCAAATCACCACAACTCCCTGCTTCCACTTCAAAAACACAAACCCTCCACTCCACCCATCACTCGCCTTCTCCCCGGCAAAAACCCCCATTCTCGCCTTCATCATCTCCAGAAGAGACTATTACACAATAGCATCCTCTACGGCACACCACCCAACATCTTAAATAAACTCCAACTCTGCCGCTCGCCTGCTGACCCACACCTGCACCCGTGACCACATGAACCCCGATCTCCAGAGCCTCCACTGGCTTCCAGTCCGACAGCGGACGCAGTTTAAAATCCTCCTCCTCACAGACCTGCTCCATCCTGCAGCTTCTCACCTCTAATGCAAACCTCCTGACTCCACCACAGGAGAAACCAAGCACCAGACCTGGGGCGACACAGACTTCTGCAGAGCTGACCCCTCCCACTGGGACTCTCTCCCCAAACACATCTGTGACTGCACTGACCTACCCATGTACAAGACACTGACACCTTTTTAAAAATGCTTTTACAGTTTAGCTATGTGTTTTTAATGTATAGTTCTGATGTTTTGAAGATTTTGCCCTATAAGGTGTATTTGGATATATGAATATGAGCTCAATAATACATTATTAATATGACTTTTGACTTCAGATTTTAGTCTTTTCAAAGTTTTCTAGTGTATGGTAAGCATGCAACATTACATTGAGAGCACACACGCTCAGCTACTTAACGGTATTACAACAGGTGGATCTATGTCAAAATACAGCAGATACGGTAGGTGATGAGACAAATATAAGACCAGTGTGGTCCAAGACAAAGCCGACACACAGAGTACTCAAACAACACTGCACATTTTCCAGAGTTGTCCTAAAAGGCGAGTCAGCGTCATCAGCAGCAGATTAAATGTGCTGCTTAAAAGACCACGAGGCCATAAAACGCGACAAATTCAGCACAGTTTCCAAATAAACACTACAATTAAAAATACATACAAACTCGCCTCAGCTCGAAAAGTTGGTATCCAACCTCGAGACAACTCTTTTATCCCACAAATCCATGACACAATTCCCAGGTTTACTAAGCTAACTAAAGCTGGGCGTGCTCACATGAATGACGTCACGTGACGAGTGACAGGCTCCTGATCTGCGGACAGTGACAGCCTCCCGTTGATGGGGATGATGAACGGCGGATCTCCGACTGATCTCAGATCTCAAAGAGGTCACCTTGTTGCAGCCTTACTGTGATATCAAGACTGCAGGAAGTCACCGCACTCTGCCAAGAAATACCAGTTTATAAACCCAGACATTTTTATACTTCCGTTTATGTTTTTTTGCACAGCAGCATTCAGTAAACTAAATGTTACATAGTGAGTTTTAAAGGTGCTGGCAGGTGGATTTTGTTGCTCTTGGACAGATTCAGGTTTTTTCCCTGTTTCAGCTCTATCTGCTAAACTAATGCCTCATTTACACTGCATGGTACAGCTTGGCTCTACTTGACTCCACTCACTTGGAACTGTTCTTTTTTTTTTTTTTTTTTTGCTTTTCCATTGGCGAAAGTTGTTGATATTGCCTGGTACTTTTTTGTTGTTGTTGTTGTTGTTATCACCTCAGTTGAGGTTACGAGCTAGCTGAGCTGATGTAAAAGGGAAAGCACAGAGAGAATCACCACTTAGAGCAACCAGAGCCTTTTATCGTGTGCCGTCTGTGCTCTGATGTAAGATATCCAAAACGGCATTCTGCATTGTTCCCAGTGTATAAACTATACCTTTGCTTTTTTAATTTTACAAATCATGTTATGGGTTTTTATGCCTCCCATCGCTTCCCCTGTAGTTTGCCCCCTGATTGTTGGAGATGTTGTCTCTAGCAATATGACTATGTGTCGCTATGGCAATTAGATGAGAATCCTGTTTACACTGAGAGGGGCATATCTGCTGTGGGAAATGAAAAGCACCTAGTACCAAAGTGAGTCGTGTCATGTGTCGTGTCGTGTCATGTCATGTCGTGTCCGTGTCATGCCGAGCTGAACCGAGCTAGAAGACGCAGTGGAAATCAGGCCTAAGCCAGCTGCAGGTGGTAAAGCAACTGGCTTAGAAGCATATCGCCCAAAATGTCAAACCGTTCTTTTAACCTACGTTGGTTTTGTTGCTTAACCTTAATCCCGTCTCTACCATAATTATAACTATAACCTGCATTGTGTAAATATAATACGGATCACATGCAGGATATTGTTAAAGGCTCTTTAGAATATGAGTGGTGTAGCTCTAAGGGTGGATGGTGGATCATACGGTCAGTATTTTGATCACTCTCTTGCCTTTCCTCTAGTGCCACTGTCAGGCCAAATAGAAAGCTTACTCCTACACGTATATTGAAAGTTACATTGTTTCTAAAAGGTTATTGAAGTGCAGTTTAGGTTATGTATCTTAGCAGATAGTCAGTTTATGTCTATATGCAACTTACAGTTAATACACAACATGAGTGTCTCATCATGACCTTTCCTCTAGAGCTTTGTATCTTAACCCCAGCAAACACAGACGACTGCCATGCGAGTCTCAAAACACCTTGTTGCCCACTGTACTGTAGGTGTACAGGTAATAACATAATCAATTTTGTGGCACCACCATCAGGCCAAATGTTACATTTTTGCCCCTAGTGGTAAGGACTTAAAGACAGAAAATGTGTCTCCATTTTTATCCACACAGCAGTTTTATTGTCTGTTTTATTGTGAAACGAGCATTGCAGTCTCACAGGGCCGTAGCTCGGCCATAGACCTTTCATCATGTTTTTCTTTATCTTTTCTTTTTCTTATTCTTTGTGTTTTCAAAAGTAGTCCCCAAACATTTACTTCTGAAGTAAACTTCAAAACTTTCTCGATCTTTCTTAAAATTTCAGAGGTTTTCTGATTTTGGAAAAGTAAATATTATTCTTATATCCAGTCGGCGTTCCACGGAACTAGTGGAACTGCATTTAAGATGGCTGTGCTTTAATTGCTTGCAGAGATGAAAATGTTTGCGCTCAGAGTGAGATATAGTCTAAGTCAAAACTAAAAAGATCAGGCCCATATTCAAATTCAGCTGAGAACTGTATAAAATATCAGAGTTGGATATAAATATATGTATTATGTGAATCAAAGCGGGGTTTTTTTTAGTCTAAACCAACTATCAGGAAGAAGAACACATTTTTTCATAAACTGAAAGACAAGAAAAAACTTTCAGTGACTGTGGTTTGAAGGTTTTGAGAGCAGCACATGTTCAGAAACATGCTGTAGAACATTTTCAGGGGGGCTAGTTCTGGTTTAGAAAACAGTAAAAGCATGTGGCTTTCAAAGTGTTTTTACCTCATAACGGAAAAGCGTAGACAACAAACACTCCCTTGAGTGTGCCCAGATTGTTCAAGTGTACTCAGAACTAAAAACAGAGGGATGAGAGGATGTAAGCGGGGCAGACAGCCTGTACCGATACTGTATATAGCTCAATGCCACATCTGTCATTCATTTCGAGCTTTTATCCAGAGCATCTTGAGTGCATCCATTTATTATGGGTGCTCCCAGTGGGAAATAAAGCTCTAACCCTGCAGTGCTATCAGCACCACACTCTACCTATTATGCCACTGAACACGCTCTCAAAACAACAGGTTGTACTCATTTGAGCAAAAAAAAAAAAAAAAAAAAGTTTGGTGTGAATCATCCTGTGGGTGGGAAAACAGCCGAACTTAACCATTTATTGATCGGAGTAGTTGTACTGCTGCACAAACACCCTTTTTAAGGATTACCTCAAGTTCTACAGTTAGGATTTAAAGCCTTACGGGTGCACAGATCAATATTCTTTGGGCAACGGTGGGTCAAATAGTATTGTGGAAGGTGTCACTGGTAGGGAGAATTAACACCAACTTTCATCAGCTTTATTTCCAGCAGCAGCAAACAGATGTTTTCCAATAGAAAAACTCTGATAAACTCACTGTAAGCTAACCCACCACCTCAAAATACATAGCAGAAAGTTAGCTGGTGAACACAGGGGCGTGTTTAGCGGCTAAAGAGCCAAATACTTCCCTTGGTAGCTGGTGAAGAACTCCAAATGGCTGTGGGGATGTAAATAAAATGTCTGTCAAATCAATGCAATATAATGCAATATAATTCTAGTACTAGATAATCTATTAAATATTTAACAAAGTCTTATATGCCTTATTTGAAGGAAATGTGTTAAATAAATGTGAAACAAAAGAAAGTCTTGTTCTACTTGAGGTCTACTTTAAATAATTATATTGAAGACTGATTAGCAAGTATGGCTAGAACACTTTGTTCAGTGGTTGCAGGACTGGACTGATATGATGGTAATGAAATCTCTCTGCATAATGTAATTTCTCCACCGTTAAGCAGGACGGAGGTGTTGCTGCTCCTCTCGCTCGTTACATAAAAGCCTTCTTGGAAAGGATGTTACAAATAAAGCGAGACATGACCACATCGCCATTTCAACAGAAATCTCTTTGCAGCATATTACTCCAATCCAGAGTCTCGGCACTTATCTGAGACATGGTCCCACTTACTGGCGTGTGAGATGTATGGGATTGAAGCTGGATAAAGCCTCAGGTGTGTGTGTGTGTGCGTCCACGTTTGTGTGTACTCATGCTATATTTATATTTGTGTGAGTATGAAAAGCATTAGTAAGTGGTATGTTTTTCTGCCCTATTGCACATAAATGCACAGGACTCTTCGCTGTGTAGGTGAATATTGAAAGGAATATTTCACATAAAATATATAAGGGGTTTCTGCTGGGTAGAGATCTTTGCCTCAGCGCTAAATGTTTGATATATTATGGATTTTTACAGAAGACAGTGATCACAGTAGGAAAAGCACATGGAAAATAAAAGTGCTTCAGTTTCATGGTCCATTATTATGTTATGAGGAACTATTTGATTTTCACTGATATAAACATATAGTCATATCATTACTGCATCAAAAGGTCCACAGTGTTTTTAGCCATGTTAGCAGTATGGCTTTATGGATGGCAGTATGTCAGACTTTGGTCTAGCACCGAAATATCTCAAATATTGGGTAAATTGCAGTGGGATTTGCTGTAGAACTCTGTGTCATATTTGTAATAACTCTGATGATCAATTAATTTTCCATCTAGCTCTGTAATCAGGTTGGATTTTCAATTTGTCAAACACTGACCAAATGCCTGCAAAACAAATGACATTCTCATTAGCTTCGTGTGTAGTGCAGGCTAACGCATTAAAAAAGCGCCAATGTTTCGAGGCTTCCGGTGTCGCCAACGGATATTTGGAAAATGGATTACGGATGGACCTCCACTGCAGTCCAATTAGCAACTTAATATGCAAGAATGACGCCAAAGACACAATTTTGGCTAATCTCTGTGAAGAGATAACTGAATGTTAATGCAGATGCATTTTTTAAAAAGCCAAATCATCATCAGATGATAGTGAATGGTTTCCAAGATTGCATTTTTGGTGTGGTCCGCCTCTTTTGCTCTCCGCCCAGACACTTTATGATTTGTTTACAGACATGAACATTGTTATTGTGAGCATGTTAGCATGTTGATGTTAGGTCAGAGCACTGCTGTGCTAAAGTACAGCCTCACAGAGCCGCTAATATGGCTGCAAACTCAGCTGTGGTCTTGTTTCTCCCTAAAAGCAGCATAACTAGCAGAGGCCTTCTCCTATCGCTCTGCTCGGCCTGTCTTTTACACCATTTAAATCATGTCTTCTTGTCTCCTCTGTACTCCTTTCTCTTCCTGCCACCTCTCCTCTCCTCCTCCTCCTCTCTTCTCTCCCATCCCTGTTTTGCAGTCACTCTATAGCCAGAGGGCACAATCACACAACCAGAAAGCCAGTCAAGAAGCTTATTAAACATGACACTCACTGAGCACACTCAATATAGGCGAAGGACATAGGCTCTGAGGTCTACGTGCCAATTAGAAAAATCTGATCAATCATAGCAGTCAATGTGAACTCTCCCTCAGTCTCTCTCTCTCTCTCTCTCTGTTTCCCCCCTCTCTGCTGCTTTCTCTCTTTTCCCCCTCTCGTCTACTTTGAAAAGACTTCCCAGCTACACGCACCGACACTGCTGTTGCACACAAATCACGCACAGCTTGTTACAAAATAAACAGGGAATAGACAGTTGCCGTCTACACACACGCGCGCGCACACACCACACTCCAGCAAGCTATTCATCACAATTTAGCCACAGCATTAGACATTGAGGGACAATAACGCCCTCTCTAGAACAGCATCCAAAACACAAACAGCTACACACTTCTCCTCCCTTGACACTAATTTTCCCCGCCATTTGTCAACGCACTCTCTCACACTTTCTAATTCCCGCTAAGCTGTCTGTCATCCCTCCCTTTTCTCCTTAAAAACTAGGCTACGCCATTCAAGTGTACTTAAAGCGAAAGTCAATGAAACTGAAAAATGCATAAGAATGCTTTTCTATAACTATAATCCATGGGTTGTGTGACTAGATTACAAAATGTAGCCTCAATTGGTCGAGGCTTTTAATCTATTTATACATATTTTGTGCTTTTTAACTATTTTTTCAGAAGTTATGCATTTTTTAATAAGTAAGAAATTATGATCAGTCTTATGACCTGGCCTGTAGGCAATTGTATGACTGTAACTTAAGTATCTTAAGCCTCAAATATGTGAGGATAAGTTTAAGTTTTTCTATATCCAGGCCTTGTTAAATGTCAAAAGAGTTTTTTTTTTATGCAGAGAGTGTTGAAATCAGATCGGATTAGTGTCTGTGTGCGTGTGCAATACATGAGCACTCAGTTTTCTAATGAGAAATTTCAATGCAACTTAATGTAATACCTTCACATTAATTAAATAAAATATGACCCAAACTTCAACAAGGAGTCTAGAGTGACTTGAAATTAGATTTCACTTTAATGCACAAGTGATTAAAGGCTGCCATTAAAAGTCGACTTTAATTTCATTTTCTGTTAATATGACCACTCTGTTATATAAAGTACCGACTAATCTCTTCAAACATATTAAGAAAGGTGTTTTTTTTTTGTACTTTTGAAGCTCTAACAGCTACACCTGTTTCACTCTGCAAAATCTGTACTCCTGGGTGAGAAGAAGCTCAGTAAACATTCTTTGTATTTATCTGTCATTTTAAGTTCTCCTCATCCGTCTCGAGTACCCTCTCCAACTTCTTTCTCATCAAGCCACTGACACTGAGTGCTACGGGAAAAAGGGACTTTTTAAGGTCTCGTCAAAAGCTTGTTGAGTAGTCGTAATAGACCTGCAAGACTGGTGATGATGAAAAAGAGAGATCTGCTCACAGGATCTAATTTCAGAGCCAGTGACTAGAACGCTGTAGGCCAAAGCTTGTTTGTGTGCATAAAGCATTAAAGCGCACTAGCACCACCTGTAGACATGGTGTGTACATGGCTTTGCAATGTTTTAAAATAATGTGAATAAACATATATATAGTGTAAATATATGCATATGCACAACCTCATACAGCTAAACCATATATCAGACTTGATTAACACTGACAAAACGCAAGTCAGTCTTCGTCATTCAGTGAGATGTGGTTGAAAGCTCATTAAAATCAAGGCAAAAGAAGACAGAAAGTGTAGCTTGCATGAAGTTTATTTTGTCAAAAATATATAATTCTTTAGGAAAATGATGCATCATAGGTAGAGATAGTTCTTTTTATTTTAAAAATATACTGCAACACCATGTCTTTGTATATTCTTGTACAGGTGTGGATGTGGTTATATAAATATATTGTCTAGAAAGTCACAAAAATGTTATATTCACTAACAGGATATAATAATCCTGTCAGTGTAATCTTCAATAAAGTACAACTTTGATATTTCAGTTGTGATTCTCACTTCCGTCCAGCAGATGGTGCCACAACTAAGCTCAAAACATCTGAAAATATTAAATTGAGCTTCACACCCATCTGTAATCGTGACTAACTAACGTCTAATTGATTATTGTTTTGTTGATTTAAAAAAAAAAGGAATGTGCCTCACTTTCCCTATGGCACATACTGGGTGTGTGTGTGTGTGTGTGTGGGTGGGTATGCAAAGATGTCAAGCACTCACATTTTTCACAACCATGATATTGGTGTAGAAATGACACATTTGAGGGTAATTAAAGTGTCAGAACATTTAGGTAACTGAACAAGCGCCCCTACAAGTTGTGGACATGAATGTTATTTACGCATTATCATATGTTTTTAACTGTTTTGACCATGTTACAAATGAGAGAAGCCATAATCCTGTAAGAGCTGTGACCTTAGTGTGGAATACTGGCTTTACAAATGAAAAAAAAAAAAAAAACATAACATAAAAAGAGACACATGAAAAACACAAATAATTTATTTGTCCAGATATGAAACTGATAGAAACAACGACATGCTGGGACAGAAAGACACTAAAGCCAGATCTCCAACTTCTTCCATGTTAGTGTCCAAGGGCAGAAAAGACTGTTGACTGTTCTTCCACAGACCACAGTAAGTATCAAGTTCAGCCTCAGCCTTTTAAGGGGTTGTGGGAAACGTAGTTAGTGCAAAACACTGGCAGGTCGTCTTGAAGTCTGTTCTCCACAGTGACATACATCCAGCAGCCCCAAACCTGGTAAGCAAAGGAGAATATTATGAGACACTATGGAGAGGGTACAATTACTGATATGATAGACCTTTTTTTTTAAACAGGTGTTTCCAATGACACTAATTATTTATTGCAGCAGAGACTTTCCAGTGATCATCATGATTCATATCACCTGTGTTTACACTAATATTTCATGTCAAATGGCTGCTGTTAAAAGGTCCGTGTGTTGTGAAGACATGTCAAACAAGCTGTGCTACATGACTAGCCCTACGTACGTAACAGTTAGCTCGGGTGAAGGTAAATTCAGGCCAGGTGAGGATAATATCTAACATTTCCACAACCAGTTTTAAAGCAGACTAGTCAAGTAATCACAGGCCTGACTTACACCTTATCGCCTCCGCGTCCCCATTCAAGCCAAATCCAGCTTCTTCTGAGTCTCTGACAGTTTCTCTTGCAGCCGTTTCTTCCTCCAGTCCAGAAACTTTCTCCTCATCCTGTTCGCCTGCCAGCCCGCCAAGAAACCGGCAGCGAAAGAAACCACGACCGCAACTTGTAGTGTCCTCTCTGAGACCTCTGCCATGTTCACCTCTGGCCGACAGATGCGCACATTTGTCTGAGCCGCATGAAAAGTATTGGTACGCTCGTACAGGAAGTGATTCGCTCCAAACAATCTCGCGATATCAAAGCGACGGTAATCTCGCACCTTCCAAAATAAAAGTCCGGAAACACACGCGAGTAAAAGTGTTCAGTGTGTAAGATTTAGAGGATTTTATTGGCTGAATATGGAATATACTAGTCATACGTATGTTGTTCATTAATGTATAATCACCTGAAAATAAGAATTATTCTGTTTTTTGTTACCTTTTTGTTAGAAAGAGCCTGTTATATAGATTTTTGGTTTTGTAGATCTATAGAAGGAGCAGGTCCTTTTCTACGGAGTCTGCCATGTTTCTACAGTAGCCCATAGCGGACAAGCCAAACACAAGCTCTCGATAGGGCCTTTCACCTTTTTCACAAGTTTCATATTCACTTTAGGTTCTCCTGTTTGCTTGGAGGTGAGGAGTGTTCAGTTGGTTGCAATCTGCATATTCACTGCGAGATGCCACTAAGTCTTACACACGGGACTTTAAAGGGGAAAAAAAACATACTTTAAAGCAACATATTTGCCACATTTCTTGCAAATCACTGAAATCAATCTATCGGATTGGAAATTGGAAAACAAAATGTAAAAGTTTAATGCAGCCCGTAGTTCACTGGGGCTCAAGACAGTCATGAAATACAGAATTCATACATAGACATACATGCTGTACTCACATAAGTCTGTGGCACACTGACTTGAACAAAGTTAAGCGAAACACATAGAACACAAAATATCAAAGTGAGTAACAAATACTGTACAGTCAGCTTCAAACAAAGCATTGTGTTTTAACCACTGAAGTTTGTTACATACTGCGTGTGATTGATCATCGATTTTATATGAGAAAAAAGTCAAATTATTAATGCTAAAGACATTTTACTTGATAGTTTGTCTCTTTATACAGTTTAGAGGTGAAATACTGCTTTATCGTCAGGCAGAACAAAACATTTGATGATGCATTTACAATGTCTGAACAGGTGTTGCGTGAGAGGAATGTAAACTGTAGCTTTATCTGGAAGAGTTAGTGATGAAGTGTATGAGGAGAGTGATTAAATTGTTAAGTGTTGTCACTGTAGTGGCATTAATGGTTAAAGTGAGCACCAAGTTTGCTACAAGTTGGTTTCTCTCACACTACGTTGCAACCCCAAGTGAAACAAAAGCCTCACAAGGTAGGCTGCAAAGTGGCCTGCTATTCAATATTGTCATTGAAAACCAGTGAATGCACATGATATACAGTTCATGAGAACATGATGAAAAACCCCCAGCGTCTGCCTATGTCTCCTTTCCTTCCTGTCATTATGATATGCAGTGTGATTATATGCAGCTCTGGCTGCTGTCACATCTTATCGCTTCTTGTGCTGTGCTGTGGTTTGTGGTTAAATAAATGTTCACGTTAGCAAATCACTCACTTTCGCAACAACAAGGTTCCTTATGCAGCTTTCACGTTTGAATATTCAGATAAAACCTTTAAAAAATCTCATCCATGGGTCATTATTTCTTCCTTTCATTAAGAATACTCTTAATCTTATTCTTAATTTGGATTTACTCAAGAGTTACTCACGCTAGCTACTGGTCAAATAGATCTGAATGCTTCCTGAAGAATTTGAGAGATCAATTATTAGTTACAGTGTGTGTCTAGGAGTGATACCTGGGTCATCGTTATCATCAGTTAACAACAAAACTAACTCACAAAACAATAATTTTAAAACTGCAGCAGCATTGAGACGTAACCCAAAGATTTCTTAAAGTTTAAAAGTTAAAGCACCATACGAGTCTGTTAAGCTCCCTGTCTCTGTGGGTCTTCAGAGGTGTTGATGCAGCGTCCATGATTAAGATCTGCACGAATGACGTAAGTAAGCTGTGTGCAGACTGCAGACGTCGATGCAGGTCATGTTTGGATATACAGTAGCTGCCATATGGAGCTAAGCTATTTACAACCTAAAGCCATTCAGATACCCAGCAAACGATGATGGAAATTAAATAACTGCTTCAGCTGTAAATAGTCTTAATATGTACAAAAATAAGGTGAAGTCGCAGTAAAAGCCGTCAAGTGCGCAATCTGGCTCCAGAGGCGTTTGTGAAGTATTGCTGATGGTTGAGAAAGTTTGTGAGAATCTGCAGCGGTACAGTTTTAGTGAAAGGTGATCAGGTGCTTTGTCTCTTCTGCAGCAAAATCACGACCGATTCTGTTTGAGCCTGTCGATGTGGTAACAGAGTTTAAGCGCAGGTCCAAGCTTCAGTCCCAGATACTTCATCATCATCTCACTTTTCAGCAAGAGCAGAGCGTCTCCGTCTATTTCCTGTAACACATCACAGAACTGCATGACTAACGGAACCTACATACAATATGACACATTTTTCAACCGTTTGTGTGGTTAAATTTACATATACAATAATAGAGCAAAGCTTTAAATTCTGCACCTGTACCGTACTAAACACTGTAACAAATAAACAATTAAAGTTAGTACAATACAGTTAGTATAAAGCTACAGTTGTCCCATAACAAAAGAGAGACTATGCAAGGGGTTCCAATGCATGCTGAGATATAAAGCTCCGTTCCTATATATCTGGTAATACAATGCCAGTCTGTGGGCTACAATAATGAACTCACATGCTTTCTGAATGCTTCAGCATGGGGTCCCAGAGCTTGGGGGTCAGCATCTTTGATGAACCAAACAACCTCCTCAACACCCCAGCTGGACGGGTCCTTACCAGCAGGACGCTTGCACTCACCAGTGTCTGGCATTGGACTGTAAGCTAGGTAGCGCAGGAGAAGATGCTCAAATTATTAACACAAACAAAGCATTTTAAAGAATGTCCTGATTCATTTTCTTGGGTAGAGTTAGTTGAGAAGATCAGAAGTCTCATGTTTGTTGGTTAAAGATGAAGTTACAGCCTGGGGATAGTTAGCTTAGCTTTGCATAAAGACTGGAAATGGGGAAAGATCTGAAGGCAACAAAATGCACCATCCAGCACCTCTAAAACTCACTCATTAACTTATTAACATATCTTGTTTGTTTAATTTGTACAGAAGGTGTAAAAATAACAATTTGTGGTTTTCCACATTAGCACAGCTCTTCCAAAGACTTCCAGCTAATTTCATAACTGTTACATCTATGTATTTTATGTTAAAGCAATGCTATTTAATCTTTGACAATATTCTAAGCAGAGAGAGTTCCCTCCTTACCTTACCTTAAAAATGCTTTTTTTTAGTCAATGAAGAAGTCAACAGCGCAGTGATTTATGGAGGTTACCAGACTCTGTGTACAAAGGCTCGGTGAAACAGGTGTTTTAAATTAAGCTGGTTGACAGGCTCCAGTTTAAGTTGGACTGCGCTGCGATGGTAATTAGGTGAGGTCACCGATGTCTGCAGACTTATAATGAAGTGTACGTTAGAGCGAGAAAGAGAACGTACATCTGAATTTCAAAAACACACCATTCCTGTTTCCTTCCTGGAAGCTTCCTGGACTTGATGCTTGTCTGCACAAGCCCACTGGAGCAGAACAACTGCTGCCACGGTAACCATAGGAGTGCTTTGGCTGGTACTGTGATGTCATGACATTGAAGGCAGAGTCGCTGGGATCTACAGCGTAGCGCTTGGAGTCAACCGGTGGGTCACACAAGAAGTCATCAGGCATTGGCGTTTCTGCTGGAGGAGGAACGACAGGAAATGGCATCATTAAAGCCGAGCCCATCTGGAAAATGTTGTCCTTCTCGTGCAGCAACTTTGGTCTGTCAACGTGTCAAAGTTTCAACATCTTCTAGATGGACTGGCACAAAAGTTTGTACATGATTCCTAATCACTTTAGCGATTCCCTGACTTGGATTGCTCTGAAATCTGGTACACATATTCATGTGCAACTGAGAATTCATTGAAAAAACCTTGGTTATGCCCTGACCTTTCATTTCAATATCTTCAAAAATAATTACATTCCCATCACCCTCAGTTGTACTGTGTCTTTAATGTTAATTAGCAAACATATAGCACACTAAACAAAGGTGATGCACATAATAAACGTTGTCTTTTTTAGGATGCTGCCGTTAGTATTTGGCTCAAACCACCACTGTGGTTAGGCTGAGTACAGCCTAAAGGAGCTGCTAGCACGGCGGTAGACTTCAAAATAGACGGTAGAGTTTTTCCACATTTAACACTAAAATACAAGCTTTTCACACCAGATGTCCATCAAACATTTACACAGTCTAATATCTGTTTCAATATTTTATTTTGCTTCCAGAGCAATATAACATCGGCAGGTGTCTGTACTGTGTCAAGCAGCAGATACATCTTTCATGTCTGTTAAATGGCGAGTTAAATAAATACACAGATAAACTGTGTTAAAGCCCCTTCAGCCTTTAACTGTTTGGATATGAAATGGCTGCACGGGAGTCAGTAATTCCTCTGAATCGGCTCCCTTTGTGCCAACCGTTTTTCAGCTTGTCAATAATGTAGATGCCTGCTGGTTATGCCAGAGTTGGGCAGGTATGGATTTACCAGATGACAGATTTATAAGACAGAAATACCCCACTGAGATGATTCTGAATTACCTCTACTTTGTGCTCACACAAAGGTCAAACATATTGTATTGTATTCTGAAAAATCAATTATGTGATAAGATCTGCGCATGTGAGTTTGGAGGCTTATATATTGACACACAGTACAGAGCTGCCTTCATTAAATACGGTAGAAGCTTAATATTGTATCACTTTTTTGTACATCTTTACAACCTAACGTCTCAAATATTCTTGAATAAACCATGTATATACTATCGATTATGACATTTTTAAAATAAATTCACGTAAAAAAATAATCAAATATAAAACATTTATCAGCATTTGAAAGAAATGGAATGTACAACGGCCTAGACAGTGTCCCAAAAGATATCCCTAAAATACAGGGACTGTTTTTGAAATGCTTCTCCATTTCACCAGAGAAATGATTTACATATGTGTTTGGGTAGCACCGCAGGGAGCACACTGGTTTGTAGTGTGTGTATATATGTGTGTGTGTGTGTGTGTGTGTGTGTGTGTGTGAGAGAGAGAGAGAGAGACAGAGAGAGAGAGATTGTGCTTCGCTTCTGTATGTCTACAGTCGGACATCAAACACTTCTCATGATTTGCAAGAACAAAGAGCAAATCGCTGGTCCTTGACACATGAGATTCCCATTCCCACCTCAAATACACTAAAGACTTTAAATATTTGCTTACTGGGGGCAGGAAAGGGAAAAAGGGAGAGAAAAAAATGAGACATAAAGGATGGCTGTATGAGATGCATTTTCTCTTGTGAATGCATTTTTTTTTTAAAAACCTGAGTTTCTCCAGAGAAAACAAAAAAAAAAAAACTGGCCAAGAAAATTGAAAGAGACTAAAAACAAGATATGATTTTATGTACAGTGAACCCACAGAAACTAGTGTAGTGTAATGTCTTTACATCTAAACGCACGAGTCGTCACAATGAACAAGTCTTCTGTGTATTTAGAGAACAAAGAAGAGAGACACCACACTGACACTCGTAGAGAGAGAAGCCTGTATTTTAGCACTGAATTCAAGTCACAGTCAGAGCAGCGTAGCAAAGGGATGAAAAAGATAAGATACAAAAAAACAAAAAGGGGAGAGGAAGGGAGGACACATTTCTTTCCACAAAGTCACACCACCGAGTCAAGCTGTGAGTGTATAATAAGTGTAAAAATATTAGGACCACCTTCCTGCCTTACTGAAAGACTTCAAAGACAAAAAAAAAAAAAAAACATTAGACGTTGTAACTTCATTCCCCGGCATCCCTTCTGTTTGGATTTCACTCTGTACTGACAAGTCAGCATTTATGAGAGAGACGAGACAGAAAATCTTATAATGGTTTTAAGATGATACAGGAGTGCTGTGTTACCTGTTAGGACCTGTGGTGTGGCAGAGTGGGGGACAATAGCAGCATCCTGTGGGAGGGAGCCCATCTCAGGTTCTGGCGTGCTGCTGGGAGGAGAGTTAGCTAGTGGGGACATCACCATCCTGGGCTTCAGCTACACACAAAAACACAAATCAATAGTGTTTTAGGATAAAAATGATTCTAATTAAGGATCAGAACACAAAATTAATAATCTGTACTATTAATCACCAACAGGTGGGCCACAATGGGACATTTGGCCTGTAGGTGGCGCACATTGCGTTGTGTAACCAAAAAAAAACTGCGGCTGGGAATTTGGTTATTGGTGATTCAGACGTTGGCACTATAAAACCAAGTCCATTACTAACAGATCCCTCCATTATCTGTAGCCACTTATCCTCATCAGGATCCCAGCTGACAACCACTCACACCTTTAGAGTCACGTAATTGACCTATTAATTGCACTCTGTGGGATGCGGGTGGAGCATGCCAAACTCCACACAGAAAGCCGGGAGTTTGCATGCTCCACCCGCAGGCCTGAAATACAACCACACACATGGGCACATCAGCAAGAGGTGAACTGGCACATCACCAGTTACCAGTCCACCCTCCATACTTTTAGTCCATGCTGGACTTGAGCTAGCCACCCTCCAGTTCCCAAGACAAGTCACTACAGACTTATCAATACCAATAATGGCAATACCATTACAAATAGTGACATTAAAACCAATACCAGTACTTATTCCATTTCTAATTAATATAGTACTATCAGTACTCATCATAATATACAAATACTGCTAACAGTGGGTAGTTCAGTAGCCTAATGGCTTGTACTGCTCATTAAAGGCAAAACACCAAAAGATAATCTAAGTAAATACTGCTAATACTACCAATACCAGTGCCAATAACAATACCACCAGGACAAAGGTTATACCAATACTCACGTTTTAACATACCAATAACATATACCAATAATTAAAAGGTACCTAGTTGAGTTTTTGACCACTAGTGGCACTACTGAGCAATGTTTTAATGAGTTCGGTTGGATGTCGAGCTCTACTAGCACACATAATTACGTGCATGTATGCGATAATTAACATTCCTACTGACCATTTTGATATTATTCCAATGATCTTCAATTGGTGGCAGTATTGTGCCAACAAACCTAGCAAATGAATTATATTATATTTAATTATATTGATATAGCTAGCTATGTGAATGTAGATATAAAGGATGCAGGTGGTAAAATATTCAAACTGTGTTTGCAAATATTTTATGGGTCAAGGAAATGCTCTTAACACATTTGTTCAGCCACAAGGAGACACAATGCATTGGAGTGATGAATCAGGATGTAAACACAACATTTGACTGACCGACCTTAAAACCAGGTTTCCTGCCTCTCTTCTTCGGCACCTTGAGAGGCAACATAGGCTCAACGTAGTGACTCTGGAACTCCAGCTTACGGATAGGAGGCCGTCCTCGCTTCCTGCCAGGTACCTTACCCTGGGGCCCCGCCATGAACTGGGGGCCGAGAGCTGGAGTCTGCATCTCTGAGCCGGCAGACAGGGTACTCATCAGACCTGAGAGAGACCGAGGGATTACTAAGTGTAAGTTCAAAGTAACAGGAAGTGGCAGCTTTAAACAGCACGCACCCCTGCCTTAGAACGGCAAAAGCGGAAACTTAGTAGTGCATTTGAGACTGCCCCCTCCACACACAAACACACTCACACAAACACACACAGAAACTATAGGAAATAGTAGAAACAAAGCCACATAAAGCTTTGTACTCCATACCCCTCCCCCTCTTCAACTGCAAAGATTGCAATAAATATCATTACTGCACAGAGAGAGACAAAGCCACACACACACACACACACACATACACACACACACAGGCAGGAAGTGAAAGCACATATACCCACAACACCCATGTAATCAAACAATGAATCAAGTGCACATTCACTCGCGCACACATAGACACAACAGCGGTTTCAAGTGTTTTGTCTTGGTACCATTCATGCACATGACGTTCAGAGTACAGCCCCTCTCTCCATGGATCTCTTCATCATTTCATTCATGCAGCGCAGTCGCTTACCTGACATGGCCTTTGAATCTGACGCTAAGTTGCTCTGTGCTGACTGACTGTGCTTTTACGGAGGCTGATGCACTGCTAATTAGCTGTCATATACACGTATTATCCGTTTCTTTCATACACAGAACTGGCTTGAGGTCAGCACAGAGAGTTGCTGTGGAGCATAAAATCCTCTTCCTGTGATGACAGTATTTGTCATCTCAGAAAGAGGAAAAACAGGAACAGAGACAGACAAGAGCATTTGAATATGCATAATGTCTTCAATCCTCTTTCTCTCAGAGCAAATCACAGGAAGAAAGAAAAAAAATCTGAATTTACACAAAATCATCATTCTGAGTGTTGCCTACCATCCACACAGCCGTCTGGTAATCACTGTCTGTGTGATGCTTCACTCCAGCAGCAGGTTTCTGAATATTCCCCTGATGGATCTCCAGCAGTCTGCCTCTACTGTTCTCTGCTGCTACACACTGTCAAGACACCGGCAACTCTGCGTGCGTCTCTCTCTCTCTCTCTTCCTCAATCTCCAACCACCTTCCTCCGAAACAACCCCCTCCTCCCTCTTCCCTTCTACCCTAACCCCCATCCTCTGTGTGTCCCCTTTCAGTCGTCATAGCAACACGCCTCTAACATCCCGCGGCAGCCGGCAGACCTGCTGAGCTCAAAACGATCTGTGTGTGTGTGTGTGTGTGTGTGTGTATGTATGCGTGTGTGTTTGTGTGTGTGTGTGTGTGTGTGTGTGGCTGTGTGGGACTGTAATGTAATTACAGTTGCCGCAGCTCAGGGTTTTTTTCTTTTCTGTCTTCAAAAAAGGCTTAGAGCGGGTGACAAGGGATTCAAGCTGTGCAGTGTTTTGTGCTACAAGCACTGGGGTTACAAACTGTAATCTGTCACATTATCAAATTATTTCTGAAGAAATTCAAATGTAAGTCCGCACAGGAGTCGTCCAGAAAAAAAAAAAAAAAATCACCAAAATCCTAAAATGTGAAATCTGTTAATCACCTTCAAGCGTTTGAACTTTTCTTTGCACGGACCTGCTCTCAGTTAAAGAGATCAATTTTTCTGTAAACATCAAAAGGTTCCAGCAGAAGCCCTTCAGGATTACTCTGCTGCTTTTGTTTGTGATAAAAGATCATATTGCTGTCAAAGCTCACTCTCTTCCTTTTATTTATAGGCTCTCTCTGCCTTTGTGTCAGCTCGTGTACGCTGCTTTTGTTTAATCTATAATAAAAAATCGACACATGGAAAAGAAAAAAAACACCAGCCAAAGGCAACGTTGTGTATGTTTTACCCGCCGAGGTGTAGGTATTAAAAGAAAAAAGGCAGGCTCCAGAGTGGTTATTTGTTCTCATTGGCTCCAAGTGTGGAGTACAACTCCAGGTTTTTCCTCCTCGCCGCCACATATCGATCAGTTACGCTCAGGTTGCTATGCCGATTCCCGTCCGCGGTCAAAAGAAGCCACACTGGTGGGTTTTAACACTCAATCAAAATCAGGTTAACCTTTCACAGGGAGGATCAAACGCCGGCGTGCCCTCGCTCGCACGCACACACAGACGCTGCCAGCGTGTAAAGAGATTTGCCAGGAGTCGGCTGTAAAGTGGTCGCTCATGAGCCGCTTTAACGCTCAATGTGACAGGCCAGACAAATTGCAGCGTTTCATTACTTGAAGTCTATACATGATCATAAAAAAAGGGACAATAAACAGCAAGGTCAGGACAATAAGGCTGTGATACTGGGTGAACATGTTCACACACTTCATCTGCACTGGCCGTGATAGTAGGGGGGCCAACGTGTGTGTGTGTGTGTGTGTGTGTGTGTGAAGGAAAGGAACCATAAATCATAAAAGTAATTACACAGTGAGATTAATCCTGATGTCCCTCCTCAATCAGTCCTGTCCCATTACGGCGCATCACATTACAGACAGAGACAGACTGAGAGAGAACAGATAATCATCTTTTACTTAAAAAGAATTGGAGATGGGGAGGGGGGGGGGGGTTAACACTGACTGGCAATATGAGACAACACCAGTTTTTGCAGGCGAGGGGGAAAGATTTGCACCACTGCACCGCACCCTAACATAATACATTTGGGACCGCAGCCTAATTTGTTTATGGCTAATTAAGCAATTAAGCGATCAGTGAACCCCTACGCCCAATTTTATTTTCCAACTAAGGGGTATTGTCCCCTTTTGGAAGCCTCACGTTGGAGGAAGGCATGTGAAAGCGGTTGGAGCCCACTGTTATGGCCACAGTAATGCAGAAATGATCAGCAATGATTAGCATAACTTAATCACCAGCTTCAGGGGATGGAGATTTGTATCTGTTTTCACTTATGCAGAGAGGAAACTGCAATGAAGTGAGTTATGCTAATGCCACACTACACCGCACACCTACACACATCTCAGTAAACAAACAACACACACACACACACACACACACACACACCAAAATGCATGCAAAAAATAATTGCATTTTAACCAGAAACAATATACACTTGCTTGGTTGTAGAAAAGATTGGTGTGTGTACGTGTATGTGTATGTGTGTGTGTATGTGTATGTATGTGTGTGTGTGTGTGTGTGTGTGGGCGTGCGTGTGTTGTCTAATCAATGTAACAAACCCCCTGAATTTATTTACAGCTCAGGCAGGGCGTCACCATGGTAACAGACAGTGAAATCGGATCCTGCGCCAGAGTCATGTGATAAGGTGGGAATAAATAAACGCATAAACAACAATGTGTGTATTAAATAAACACGCTCACACACACATATACGCACACACACACACTGCCCCTCCTTATCTCCACTGAGCCCCTTCATACACACAACACACTCCAGGAGACAGGGAAGGTGAAGAGTGCTGCTCTTTACATCAGTTATGGGTCAGGAGGGGGAAAATGGGAAAATTTGATAAATCACATTAAGGAATATTTAAATGGATTGGTCTCACACTGACACACACCACGCACACACACCACAAACACACACCAGGCACACACAAGTCTAAATAAACTGCACACATTTGAAATCGACTTGCTTTAGTTGTTTGTATGTCCCACTGATTATTTAAAACAGAGGTGGAAAGTAACTAGGTACATTTACTCAAGTACTGTTCTTATAGACATAGATATTTATATATTATAAATATATAATAGCTGTTACTAGTTACTTCACCAGAGTATGCATCAATAATAACGATCCAATACTATAATTTATACCAATATGGTACCAAACCGGTGGCAGAGGCTATCCAGCCACCATAATATAATATATCATGCTATAATAATCCTTTCATACCATCATTTACCTAAGACGTATTCTGAATACAGGACTTTTGTTTGTAATAGAGTATTTTTTTACATTGTGGTATTACTATTTTAACCTGAATACTTCTTCCACAACGGATATTAAACCAAGCAGAATAAATCACCTTCAAAATAAAATACTGACAAAAACTGAAAAAAAAAAAAAAAGATTTAACTGAATTCTCACTTTGTGCACAGGTGTCAGTGGCCCGGCTCCTCAGTCTCCGCCCAACCGGTTTAGACTCCGCCTCCAAGTCCACCAGCTGCCAGCAGCCCCTCCCCCGGTCGTCACGGCGATCCAAACGTAGACGAAGGCGTACACCCTTGCTGAGGACGCCGGGTAACCAGGCGACAGGAGGAGGGGCAGGGGGAGGAGGAGGCGAAGGAGGGGCCAGTTCCAGGTGGGAGTCAGGGTCGAAATCCCGCCCTCCTCGCAGTCTCATGCCCTCGCAGCCCGCCAGGGGGAGGCGAAATACATCACACTGGGGAAACAGAGAGAAAACACTCAAAAGTAAACAATATACATCAACCTATTTAACTGTGAGGTAAAGAGCATGCTGCTGTCAAATGCAAATTATGAACAGTTCATTTTTTAATCAATCAAAATTCTACTAATCATGATTAGCTCATGATAAAGTGCTCCAATATTCCATTTCCCAACATTAATCTTGTCCTCTACAAATTAATTTCAGGCCTTTCAATCCGCAGGAAAAATTAGCGTGGACACGACTAGAAGGCAGGCGGACTGACGGAAAGATGGAGATGGTGGAGGGAATGTTAAAAGAGAAAAAAAGAAATTGGGGGAGGCGGTTGCGGTTGTGTAATTACCAGTGTGTGTTCAGAGGTCAAAGAAATAAACTGGTGGTTAATGAGAGAATATGGCTTTGCTCATGATAAAAGTATTGGGTACAATGCGTCTATTGTGCTGTAAAGTGAATGCAATTTGGCCTCCAGGGTGTTGGATTTACTGATTAACTTTAACTAACTAAGCCTTCAGCCTCCTCTGTATTGGATGGAACAAAGGCGGGTGAAGAGGGGAATGAGGGAAGCTGTGAAAGTTGTTAGAGCTGATGGAAATGTTCACATTATCACCCTATTATCCTATTCTAGATCTTATTTTTCTGGTGGTTGTTAGGCTGCAGTAATTACAGTTGAGAGTTTACCCAGGGCTTTATTTACCACTGTCAATTTGGAAGTATTTATAGCTTATAAAGAAAGTGTTCTCAGTGAGCGTTTCCAATGAGTTATGGATCATCAGTTACAATATGTCAGGGATGGAAGGATGCCAAAGTGTAATAATATATTTTTAAAGTTGGGTATTCTCCTTTAATTACAACAGTGCATCAAAAAAAAAAAGAATCAACCATTTACAGGAATATTTTAATGATATGCATATACATTGGGGCAGCAGTAGCTCATAGAAACTTGGCTTGGGAACCAGACGGTGTCTAACCGATCCCCTAACTGCACTCAGGGTGTTGCTATGTGGCTACCCTTCACTCCACCATCTCTCCACATTTGTATGAGAATTCAGGCCTATACACGTAAAAACTTGAATGGAAAAGGAATTGAGGGATCAATAAAGTTAATCATCTACCGTATCTTTACACGTTTGCATTATAATGTACATTATGCTCTGTCAGACTGTACTTTGAACTAAACACCTTCAACATGCTGACACGCTCACAGTAACTGTGCTAAGTCAGTGATATTCATCATCTGGTAACAATGAAAGTCTGTGTAAAGGTTTGTACCAATTCATGAGGTAGATGTTGAGATTTTTCACAGGTTGAGTACAGACTTTGACCTGGTGGTGAGCCTACATAAAAATTTAAGGGATCACCAAAGTCGTTTGTATTTATCCTCATCCAAGTCAGTTGTTGTTGGGAGATTTCACTAGTAAACAAAGATGCCAACCTCACGGTGGCCAAAGTCAGGATCCCCAAAGAAATGATTCATCCTCTGACCAACAGTTCTCATATTTGGTGCCCGCAATGTGACTCTTAAGCCAATTAAGTCCTGCTACGATCATGTACAGACAACAAATGTTTGTACAAAATATCATGGAAATCCACCCAACAGTTACTAAGATATTTCAGCCTGGGCAAAAGTGGTGGATCAACCGACCAACCATCAGACCAAAAATGAGAGAAGATAAAAAGAAGTGGAGAGGCAACAATTGAGAGATGAATAGGAAAAATGCACAATGGTGAAAGAGGATGGAAATGGCAAAGATTGCGTGATTACTGATTGAAGCTTTGATTGCTTTCAGCAGTACTTTTGAAAAAATGAACAAAAAAAAAAAATACAAAACATTTTTTTTAGGGAGGAACTGTAAGCTTCGATCATGTTGGAGATCCCAATATTTCACATTCACCAAAAAAATCAAACATCAAACGTTGGTGCTAAAAAACATGAAAGAAGACGGTTCTTCACACACACACACACACACACACACACACTACCCTATCTGTCGAACCATGAAACAACCGATATGAAAAAAGTAAGATTTGATGAAACAGAGTGCAACCCAGCCAACACACACACACACACACACACACACACGGGGGAATGCTTCAGTCTCTATCTAAAGGCTCTGCATCCCATGAGAGCAGAAAACTACTTTATCCTGCCACTCCAAAACACTTGTGGCTTGGAGCTTTGCCAGCAGTGTAGCTTGTTGGAGAGATTTCTTTAACAAAAATCAAACACACACACACACACACACACACGCACACACACACACACACACACGCACACACACACACTCACACAGCTGCTTTTCATTCCCATCCACTGTGGAAGAAACCAAGTAGTCATGGAGAAAGTGCCCAAGTGGACTGACAGAAACTCAGTCTTCCCCTTTCTTATGGGAGGATGTAACTTAACTCACCTGATCATCATCCTCTTCTTCTTTACAGGTAAAACCTGTTGTAGAAGCTTAACTTCACCAATCTCATATTACATTTGTTCTAAAAATAAAGGTCAGACCAGAGTTGAGAATACTAGAACCGATAGAGCCAAATACAATGACTATTGCATCAGATTTGTGAATAACAGACGTAAGAGATAGATACATTTACTACAGACATGACTTATGTGCCATCTGGTCACATTTTCTTTGGTCTAGAAGCTATGAGCCTCATTTGAATAAGAAAGTTCTCAAATCTCGTATCCACAATCTATTTGCATGTCACTCTTTTGCCAATTACATACTTTTATGAGCACAGTGTGGAGTTAGATAATAAATCATTATATTATAATTACTTTCATTATGCAGATTATGTTCTTGATTAATCAATTTGGTCTTTATAGTATCAAAAAATAGTGGAAAAGACCCAACACAGCACTGTATATAATCTATAGATTTCCGTTTAATTATTAATTACTGCAGACAAATGATTTGTTGATTGACTGACTGATTACAGTTTTTTACAGTTGGTAACACATTTCTCTGTTCACACGCACAACAGAGATTAATGTGGACGATGGACTGTCTCTATTCATCACTTTCACTGACCTTGATCTTAAAACTCAGTGACTTTATAACTTAAACTCCACCGCAAACAAAAGTCGTTTATGGAACGTTTATGACCGCTATCCACTTAATCGTGTCCCTCTTTGGACACAATTAATACTAGATGTTTAAACATATCTGCAGAAGATTATCAGGGATCAGATCAAACCTAAATCGGTGGAAAAGGAATACTCCTAATCTGCACTTTTCTTCCTAATGTTTCCCGTATGGAGCCACGGTAACAGTTTTACTGAACCATTTATTTTACTTCTTCTAACCGTCTCGCCATCATATTTTAGCCCACAAATACTCATGGATGTATGCATGCATGAACGTGACAACATAGCAGGCTGATCTTTAAACAAAATTCATTTCAAAAATCTATCTTGAGTCTATTATACAAAGACATAATAGATTCATTGCAGACTCCAAATTGCCTGTAAGTGTGAATAGTTGTTTGTCTCGATGTGCCCTTTGATGAACTGGCGACTTGTCCAGGGTCAGCTGGGATCAGCTCCAGCCCTCTGCGACCCTGATAAGGATATGCGGTTACAGAAAATGGATAGATGGGTGGATTTCTACATATACCACTAGAGGGAACCACTAGTACCACTGGGGGTATGTATGTACATTTACATGGTACGTGTATGGATATCTTGCATTACCAGAATTGGTGAAAAAATATGGTGAAGAAAGGAGCATATTGAAACATATGCAAGGAAGAAGTGACCTTATTTTTGTTGCAATTTCATGAATAAATAAATAAAAGATACTTCAAAGACATTAGTCATACATACTTTAATGCTTCCTGTTGTGATGGGATATTTTGGTTGCACTTTGAGCATGATATTATGTATGTGTTGCACTGAGCTGCACGTTGGTAAAGAGAACTATGTGAACAGTTTTAAACAAGTGAACTCAGCATAGACTGTAATGTCTGTTACCAGTTGTGAAAAACTGTAATCATGCAATCGTTTCAGCCGTGTCTGGGTTACACAAAAGCGTACTTGCAAACGAACTAATATATTTGTGGGTCAAAGTGGCAGAAAATCATCAGCATTCAGCTTTCAGTCATGCTGCACTTTACGAGAGTGTAGCTGCTTTCTCATAGGGAACACTGACCTTCATCTGCACAATGCTATGCTGATGTGTGAGGTGTGAAAGCCTCTTCACCTCATTTCATCAACGTCATTGTGAAAGGACCAATAATAACCATTTCCCTCTGCACGTTCAGCGCTGACTATCTTTTCTTTATTAAAAAGCTTTCTCAAACATTGCCTTACAAGGGGAGAGAGGCTCAAAACAAACAGTGGAATGTCCTTGCGGCTGTGCCATAACAGCAACAGCAAAGTCCGCAATTCTCGTCTTTCTAAAAGAGTACGGTCCTTTATTAAAAATAATTAAGTCAAGTTTCAGTTAGGGATGCCACCCAGTATTTTGTTCTTACGCTACTTTACACTTCTACTCCATTACATTCGTTTGACAGCTGTACAGATTACAAGTTTTGCACACACCTATTTTGATCACCAACATTTCATGGTTCCAGCTTCTCATATGTGACAATTTGCTGCTTTTCCTTTGAATTTATTTGGAATAATTTGAAGGTTTGGACTCTTGGTTGGACAAAACAAACATTGTGAAGGTGTCGCTTTGGGCTCTGGATAATTGTGACAGCATTTCTCACTGTTTTCACACATTTGTACAAACCAGTCAGTCAAACTGTCAATCATTTAATGAGGAAAATCATCAGCAGATTAGATCCACAAAGAAAGTATTGTTAAGTTGTTCATTAAGTAATAGTTAAAGTAGTTAAAGTATTTATGCTTACACACTTTTACCTAAAGTATGGCAGAAATCTTCTACCTTAGAATGAGCCTACAGACACCGGGGGTCCTCTTTCATGGAGCCTGTTTCTACAGGAGCCCAGAATGGACAAACTAAAGACTGGCTATAGATGCAGTGTCTCGTGAGTTTGTAGAGGGTGAGGCGATGGGGTTGCAATCGGCAGCTACACAGTTAGATGTCACTAAATCCTACACATTTTCAATACAGGACTTTTCCTCGTAACATAGTATTTTAAGTGTAGTATTAGTACTTTTACTTCAGTAATCTGAATTTTTCCTCCATCACTGGCAGAAATGCTGCCATTCCGGTAAGTACATTATACTTTTATTTTCAGTTCATATTTATCTCAAAAACAATGGTTAAGACCTTCCCGGTGATATGACAGAAGAGAGAGGGGCTAGCTGTTGTAGTATTCTTTACTATTTGTGAGCTCAAGCAAATTTTATCTGATTTGAGGGTCAACGGTTAACTGACACTATTCAAATTCAACCCACTAAAATAGACCCACGGAAGACAAGTGTGTGTGTGTATGTTGTTGTCAGTAACTGTAAACCATGCCGTCAACGCCTGTAACTTCCTCGGCTCATTGTGATATCTTAAAAACATAACATACAGTACTTTAGGTAAATCATTGTAATCGATATATAGTGTGTCATGTGAAAAAAAGTGAATTTGGTTTAAATAATGAATTAACTACATTGCAATACAACAAACCACAAACAATACAGACTTGCAGAACGCATGAAAAATCAAATACTCATTAAAAGAATTGAGATTTTTATCATTTCTGATAGACATTACATTAAGTCCTCTAATAGGAAATTACATGTCTGAAGTGGCATCATGATATTATGGAGGCAGCATATCCTCTCTGTGGTCATTTCTATAGGGAAGTGAGTTTATTGTGACCTTGTAGGTGAGACTACAACAATACAGACGCATATTCATGGCCATTCACGTGTTCTACGTACAGTAATCTGACAAAAAAAAGGAGTCAGTGGTTCATCTCTTTACCTATCTTCTCGATGGGGCTGATTCAACGGCGGGAATCCATTTCTCCACAGCAGGCTGACTGCGTGCAGACACTGAGCCGGTGCGTGGAGCAGCAGAAGCGGCAGAAACACCAGGGAAGTCTCGGTTGTGGGTCAGTCCGGGTTCCACCCCTGCAGTTGCGGCAGGGAAGCGAGCGAGTACCGCGGACTGGTCTGCCGGAGTCTGCGGGCGGGAAGGGGAAAGCCGCAATTTCACCTTTTACCGACGCTGTCCGGAGATTTAAGACAGGAGTTGTAACGTCCTCAAGGGCGGAAGTTCGTGTGTGGGGGGGTTAAAAATATAGAACTGGGACGTTAATTTTGGGGGGCTGTTGTTGAGGATAATTTTCCTATCTGGCTTTAAAGCTGCATCTCATTTACCTGCACTGGTTCAGGAGACAGAGAGGGAGAGGAAGCACTCAAACTGAAGAGGTTCAGCCCACTTCTGTTAACACAAAAACACTCCTTGATAACACGCACACACTGTGTGTGTTTGAGTTGAACCCAACCAGGAAAAAAAAGCACTAAAATAATTAGAACACTTTAAATGACCCTATTACCATTCATTATGTGCCTCATAACTAGGATATTTAAGCAGTTACATGTCCAGCTTTGTATCACCGGTATGCTAATTAGGTTGATTCACACCATTAACCTAAATGACACATGCATTTAGCCTCCCTTGTTAAAGGTTTAAAGGATTTCAGCCTAATCGTGGTACCCTGACAATCTGACCCCTCATTTGCAAACCTCACTGACTGGGAATTCCCACACCTGTTCACACAGGAGGAAACTGGTGTTCCTGCTGGGCCCCTACTCACATCCCACAGGAACATGCACCACATGAGCACAATAAACTGGAATAATTAATACGCTAAGACTGACATTGCTATAAGCTGGTGTGTGGTGTGATTTAGGGTTGAACCATGCAGGGACGCCAGGGCTTCTGGAGCTCCAGATTTTCTGGCATGTAACAGTATCCACACATCTGTTAATTCAGAAGTGAACACAAATGGGTATTAAATTGGAAATAATCCGACATGTCTCCCTACAAGAGATGCAGTGAACAGGTGAAGAAATATTTCCAGCTAGGTGCTTCTAACACCGATACGGATCCACGTCTGACGTTCATATTTTGAGGCAATGCTAAAAGGCATGCCTGTACTCAGCAACCCACAGTAGATAGGGGGGGGAAAATGACACCATCTCATTTAAAAGTTTTTATTTGAAATGATTTTAAATACAAATAATATATTTTTCAATTTACAATGACAGTTCCTTTGTAAACAAAAGTGGCAGATAGATAGTCATTGGGTAGTTAGTCCAAACTGAGGCGGCCTGCCGGCCAGTCGCCTGGACAAGGTCTGTCATGGGAGAGATGGTGTCGTATTTAACCTCACTGCAGTTTTTTTTTTTTTGTTTGTTTGTTTTTCCACACAGCGTTAATCACTGATGCTACATTCTATTGCAGAGTGATAAATACTCAGAGTACAATATTACCTGTTAGCATACACCTGCCTCGAACACAATTACAGGAGGGTATAGTGCGCGCGTATGAGTTTGTTTGTGTGAGTGTATGTATGTGGTGTCCGGAGAGTGGGCCTATAGATTTTCCATACCTTTATCTCTCCAACACCAACATGACACACTAGTATATACTGTAAAAAAAAGAAAGCAATTAACTGTTGAATGTGGATATTCATGACGAACAATTTCTTGTAAAAACTGTCAAGTCGTCGACATACAGTGAAAGCCCACAGAGCTACACAGGGAAGCTCTAATTTTTTTTTTTGTTGCACTCATGAGTCTAACATGTAAAAAAAAAAAAAAAAAACAAGGTTAGGAACAAAACCAGACATAGACGTGTTACATTTGTTATAACTACAGCTTAACTGGGACAAAAACAAACAAAAAAAAAACTAATTTTAAATGAGAATGAGGTCTCAGAGAGAAAAAAAAAATCTTCCAGGAGGTTTGGTGAAGAAAAAATGTTCTGCTTTCAAGAGACAAAGAATATGTTCAGTCTTACACTTAGAAAAGTTGCATTCAAGAGCCTTTTGTTCAAGACACTTTTCAGATCATGAGTGCTGTGTGTCAGGGACCTCATACTCCCAATTCCATTAACACAGGGCCAGTCACATGTCACGTACAACTGCTATTCTTCTTCTTCCAGCAGCTTTTGCCATGGCAAGATCAGTGATATGTATTCCAAGACTGAGAAGCTATAGGTCACCATCAAGAGACTATTTCTAAACTGAAACAAAAAGGAAAATACTGTAGATTTTTTTTTTTTTTTTTTTTTACAAACACAAAAGAAACAAAATGGTTTTTCCTACTCTCCCAAGAACTACTGGTGCATAGCACCCAAAGGAGTTGTGGTTTGTTGTGGTATTTCAGTTGTATTCGTAAGGCCTTTTGGACAATGAGTATACACTGGAATGTGCTACAATTGTAAAATAAAATTAAAAAACTAAACAGAAAAGAAAAGGGATGAAGAGAAAGGAAGTCACTTCTCTGAAAAGCCACAAGTATGTATATATCTATATACTGTATGTATATATATCAGTATTTGAGCCCCTTAAAAAGACTGAAAACTCACAACCTTTATGTAGGATATGGACAAGAAAAGTAGTCATAATTCAAACAAATCTTAACACTGCAAGTTTTTTTTTCCATTTTCCCCCCCATTATACTTGAGGTCATAATTCATTTCAAGATCCACCTGCTCTCAACCAAACAGGTTGTCTCATTCAGAAAAACACAGCTGGATGAGGATCACAGGGGCAGAAGAGAACAATCATGAACAGAACTGAGTGGAGATCCGTCTCCTTCAACATACAGTGAGTACAAGTACATACAAGTGACTGGCTGGTGTGACAGCGGGGGAAAAACAAAAAACAAAAAAAAAAAACAAAAAAAAAATAATGAGACTCAACTGTGGCCCCCGTGTGCTCAAAGAGGCAAACGTCCCAATGGGTTGACTCGGCTGTGATTCCCCAGCGAACAGGGCTAAAGCTTCTGCAGTTTTAAGTGTACAATAGAAAGTATCATTAGTGTGGAAAACATCGGTGCTGAGTGACTTTAAAATTAGGAGCGAGAGCGATGTCAGGAGGTCGTTTCTTGTTAATTTGCAAACAAATTAGCTGTTACACACCCCTCCCCTCTCTCCCCCTCAACGAAAGAACAAAAAGAGCCCAGGTAATAGGTCCTCCAGTCCACAGTGTGTCAATCTTTCATACCTGTACAAACACATACAAGGTTACAAACACACATATTCTACCACACGCACTCTCACATGCACATCCACTCTCACACACGGGCCTGGGTAAGTATTCACAGAATTCTCTTCCGCCAGCGACGGAAAGTGAATGAACAAGTCTCTGTAGAAAAGAGGAAGTGGAGGGGTCGGGGTCACAGTCCATGTCATTGTGAAGATAAAATGGTGGTGGAGGAGGAGGAGGAGGAGGGCTCTGTGTGTATAAACTGTCCCTGGTGATTCTCTGTGTTTGGCGTGTGTATGGCGGGCACGGCTTTGCTTCTCCTCCGTTCGCTGCTCTTGAGTGCTGTTGTGGGGTCAGGAGTTGGTTGGTTGGTGGGTAGGTGGGTGGCCAGTCCATGGGATGGGGGCGGCTGAGCATATGTGTATGTGAGTGTGTGCGTGTGTGTGTGTGTGCGGGCGCGCGCATCTGCAATCAGTCGTTGTCCTCGTCGTCGTCTTCACTCTCCTCGATGCCGTCGCTGTCCTCCTGCTCCTCGTCCTCTTCCTCCGTGTCGGGGATGTCCCACTGTGGGTGGTTGTCCAGCATGGCCTTGGCCTCGTGGACCTCGAGCTGGGAAAACATAAGATTTATACGTTTCAGCACACGGAACGTCTGTTTTGTCCACACTGACTGTTTTTTTTTTTTTTTCCCTTTTTTATTGACCATTATTAAGCAGTATTTAAATTCGAGTGACAGAAAGAAAATTGTGCACTTTAATGCTGCTTCTGTGCATATTTATGTTCCTGGTGTCATCAAGAAATAACAGATGATTCGTCGTTATTCATCCTCGTTTTATGCAGAATGAATTAGAGGTGTCTTTAAAACACAATATTATGCAGGGCAATAATTACTGTGTGGGTATGTGATTTGCATAAATACATATGTTGCTCGTAAGATTGCTTCTTTAAAACAGTTCTCGAGCCAGAAGATGCATTTAATACAATCATAAAATATCATATTAAATATAAAATATAATAGCTGGTCCAAGTAGAGCTGTGGTTCAGATGTTTATTTTTATTTAAGAGTGATGACTTTAATGTCAGACAGAAGGACTTATTTCAAATGATGCTGTAATGTTTTCAAAATCTAAACTACTCTAACAAAACCTGATACAGTACGTCACGTTTTGCCACTGCAAAGCAGCAAACGAAGAACTATCGATACCACTCCAAAACATTTAGCCTTAACAAGCTCTCTTGTCACCTTGAGTGGTTTGATCTGGTCCAGTCCCAGGTAGGAATCAGAACGGAGGATGACAGAATATTGGTAGTTGCCCGTTTTGGACGGGGCTGGAAACTTAAGCTCCACCTGGGGAAAAAAAAAACAACACCACCACACAGACACAAAAACAGGCACAGCTGTCAGATCCAATCACGGGAGCACTCACGGGGCGTGATTGCTCAATGCGTTCAGTGTAGCGTTACAGCAAAGCATGCGACAGCACTACATTGTGCAAAATGTTGACGTCAAAATTAAGTAGCAGCCGGAAAAAGAAGGGAATGTCATGTGCAGTGAAGTCTTTCCATCAAAGACAACAACAACAATAGATCCAACAGAAGGAGACACGCCTGGAAAGCACAGACACTACACCGCTGCTGAATATCACAAACTCAAAAAGCCAATCCGTTGTAAGCGATGGTGCACCATCATCCTCCAGAGGGACGCAGCGCTGTAGGTAATCACAAATGAAACCGCCACATGATGACGGGGTCCAACTGTAAATATTAGACCAGCATTACCTCGGGCTGTGATTGCTATGTCGTGCAATTACACATGGCAAACATCTAATTATCGGCACAATGAGGCTAATTATTATTCAGCGTGTGAGCGGAGAATGAGCCGTGAGAGCAGCGGCATTTTACCAGGGCCTTGCCCTGGTTGATGAAAGCAGCCCTTCTTGGCCCTTCCACCAGAAAACATGTCTGTCAAACAACGCGGCGTATGCACAGTCACACGACAGAAGGAATTGCTCAAGTGACAGATTAATTGTTTGCTTGACAGTGGACTGTTTTGCATGGGCGGGTCACCTCTTGCCATTGCATTCCTTCAGAGCGGGGACAGCTGGTCCCGCAGACTTACACAGGCCTCATTAAGCGTTTAGCTCGCCGTCAATCCTTATTGTTGCCGGAGAAGACTGGGATCAGAGGTGTAACTTGTGCAAAATAAACACGCAGACGCACGCACCTCTGAGGAAATGATGACACGAGTGCAAAAAGGTTGCCTAGCAACAGGATGTGCGAGGGGGCTTAGGTGCACAGGAAACAAGAAAGACGCACTTTAACTTATTAAGACCTTTCTAGTGCAGACGGATTATCGCATGAGCCACAATGTACCCTCACATCACACACACACACACACACACACACACACACACACAAAACTGACTTCATGCTACTGCATACAGCAAAGTCATACGTGACACTCACCTCTTCTGTGTCTTTTAGCGTGCAGACGTGGTATGGCATGGAGACAAGCGTCTGATCACGGCGGTCTGCGATGTAAAGCCACCACCACTCCTGCTTCTCCTCCGGGAAGTAGAGGCTGTAAACGGGGTGCGTCACCTTAGACTTGGTCTCCAGTAGGGCCCGCTCTCGCCGCTGGATGCTCTGCTGCAACGCCTCCCACTCCTGACCCAGCGTGGAGAGAGGGAGGATCGGGTTAGTGGGTGTGGAATACATAAGGAACACGCAACAGAAAACCAGAATGGTATTTTCATCGTACTGCTGAATATCTGACCTCTTCGTCGTCGCCAGCCATCTCATCCACCTCCGTGTCGCTTTGTTTGTCGCTGTCTTCGTCCCTCTCACTGGGAGAGTCCTTGTTGGCTTCGCCCTCGTCCGACTCGCTGCCTTTGTCTGAGGCGTCGTCTTCTTCCTCCTTCGCTGCTGCCGTTGATGCTACTACGACTTCCTGTGACATCAGCATCGATGAGAATTTATGACGTCTGCAGTTCACTTTTTGCCGACCAAATGTGTATTTAAAGAAATCACTAAGCAGCCTCAATTGAGCCGCGATTGGGTACGTACATTTCCCGCCACGTTGCCGTTGGCTTGCTTGGTTTTGGAGGGTGCGGGTGTGGCCTTCTTCTTGGTTAATTTTTTCTTCTTGGACTTGGCTGTCTTCTTTGCTCCTTTACTCTTGTTCTGCCACACTTTTGTTTTGGCTTTACTCGAGTCTCCTTGCTTTACACACAGACAAACAAAACGAGGTTAGGCAAACGCTTACAGCTCTTCTCAAACCGTTCTCAAACTTTTTTTTTTTTTTTTTTTTTTAAATCGTGGCTACATCTGACACCAAACAGAGTCCTTACTGCGTCCTCTGGAGTGGAGGTCTCCTCTGCTAGACATGGCATTGAGTCCTGCTCCTTTTCAAACACCTCCTGCACACACATGTATGCATTTGTGTCAAAATAACAGTGGAGTGTAACAATTGAATTTCCCCCCAAAGGATTAATTGCAGGCACTTCTTCTTTTTCTTCTTCTTAACAATGCATACAGACAACAGCACACTCTAGTGTTCATCCATAGAAGTGCATCTCCAAGGCAGCAACATAAAAATGAATTCAATCGGATTAACAAAAGTTGCTCGTTATTATGTCAAACTGCAGTGTGTCAAGGAAATGCAATCATTCCTTACCGCCATCTTTTTTCTAGTTAAGGTGACAGTTACTGTGACAATTGAGCCCGCTGTGATGTTATTGCTGTCTTCATCATCAAGGACTGCAAAGACAGAAGGGAGAGAAAGAAGACGAACTTTCAACATTCAAAAGGTCGACAGAGACGAGTACAAATCTCTACAATTACAGTCCACAGTACAGCTTTAGCTGAAGTGACAAATGGATTGAAGATGGGGCTGTTTGACTGACTCCATGTGTCACAGGCCAGCCGGTCGCCAAAGTGTGTATCTCAGTACTAACCCTGCAGTTTGGTATCCATGGTGATGTGAGGGAAGCTGCCCAGCACAGCCATGACCTCATCGTACTTCTCCTCCCCCAGGAAGCGCAGCATGCTGCGTCTGTCGGAGTCCTTGAGACTCACCAAGTCCTGGAGGCTCCGAACTTTGTACTAGAGAGAACAGGAGAGACGATCAACTGACCTGTCGCTCCACAAAAACTACAACGTATAAGTGCAATGTGCATGTGTGCGTGTACGCTTGTCAGATACCTTCTTAGAGATACAGTAGCGGAGGTGCTCCTCCTCAAAGTGGGGCAGCTGCAACAGTGGTGACTTTGACTCCTGCAGACCCTGCACTATCATTTGGGTCAGCTTCATGCAGTTCTCTATGGTTACCAGTCGAGGAGCGTGGAAACCTGGAGGCATGAAAGCCAGCACACACACATACACACACACATACAATATTTACCGATGGGCAAAACTGTCAAAGAAGTTCTTGTGTGGGTTGAGGCTTGTGAGAATTTATTCAAAGTGATAACTCCTGCTAATATTAAATTGGACGTGTGTGTGTGTATATGTGTGTGTGTGTGTGTACCTCCTCTGCTGTTGGCCATCATGGTAAGTTGACAGCCCACGTTGATCATTTCCTGGAGGAGAGCTGGACTCTTCCTCACCACAAACCTCTGATCTGGAACAGAAACACACACACACAACATGTCTTAAATAACACCTTCCTGACCTTCCTCATATTTCGTATTAGTTCATTTTGAACTCTTTCAAAAAGATAGCATTGTCATGCTGATAAAGGATGAGTATTGTCCTTCAGTTTAAGATTTCTTTGGAAGACGTTGAACAATTCCACTGTCTAGACACTTTGTAACGCTGTCCCGACACAGCCGAAAAAGCTCCGCAAGTTCAATGTGAACACACACAGTTTTCTTATTCATTTACCCCAAAATGTCAACACGAGTGCAGCTGTTTTATTTCCCATTTTTGGAAATGCAAAGAAGCAGTTGCTGACAACTCGTATTGCTTTTGAGAAGGATGACAAAGAGCTATACAAGCGTACTCGCCGTGTGTTATGTGATGATTTAAAATACAACATGAACTTCATTTTTAGTAACTTTTAGAACAGAAATTGTGATGACATTGCTTCAAGTCTTTGGAAAAAGTATAACGCCACCCTCCTACCTTCTTCTAACTCCTCTGATACGTCCATGCGTGCCAGGTGAGCGAGCACCAAGACTCTGGCTTTCAAACTGTAAGGGTAGCAGAACGGGGGCTCCTTCTTCTTCACGTTGATGTTTCCCAACTCACGGATCAGCTGCGAAACAGACAGGAGAGGTTTGTTTGTGACGCATACTCAAGGTCAATCTGCCCTTCTTAAAGCATTTCCCACTGAGCTCTGGACAGTCCACCTCTTCCTGACACACAGACACACACGTCGGCATGACTGCCGTTGAAGCCGCTCTCACACACGTGCGCGTGTGCGCTTTGTGTCGCTGTCTGTTATCACCTGTGGCACTTCGATGTTGTCTGTTGGTCGGATGGTGGCTTCTTTATTGCTGCGTGGGTCAAACTCAAATGCTGCTGTCAGCACCATGGCTAACCCTGAAGGCATGAAAATAGAGGAAAATAGAGGAAAGATTGACATTCATAAACCCATTTTGTTAGGTGGTAATTAAGCTTGTTTGACTTCTGATCAATGCGGTCTAAATTCTAAATAATTACCTAGTAAAGAGGTGACTAGTTAGACAGAATAATATCTCAGTCATTGTATCCCAGTTTTAGTACAGCTTAAGGGCACATTCAGACAGGACTGAAATCACCACATGGTTGTACAACAGTATCTGGGTGTGTGTGTGTTTGTGCTGAATGGAACCACTGAGAAACAATCGGGAAATAACTTTTTATTCCACAGATTAACCGGCTTTATCGACGCCCAGCGCTCCCTCACTCTCATTCGCTGTCTGTCTCTTGACCAATGCGTGCCTTCTCAGGGTTTTTGCAGGAATCCTGAGGTTAAATTTAATACCTTTTGAATACCTCCAAATATATATTTTTAAAACCGCAACGCAACTTGCCTCTAGTCCTGTAGCAAAAACAGGATTGATAAATGGGAGGGCACACGCACTGTTACTGTCAATCCCTAAGTTACATTTAGTCATTTAGCTGACGCTTTTATCCACAGCGACTTCCAGAGAAGATGCGATGGCTGCAGTGGTTGGAGCAGTGTACTGGGCATATTAGTAGCACAGAAATTTGATATCAATGGCTGCTCTCCCATCAAGTTGTCAGTCAACTGAACTCTGTACATAGATCCATCTACATGTGTTTACATTTAATACTTTTTAAAAGGGCCTTCATTTTCACTAACTTGATTTACTACCTTTTAATACCCCACGCACACCCTGTTTCTCCCTCTCTCAAACCATCGGATGCAAACCAAAGTAAACGTCCTAGTGTCACTATTTTGCTGCGTCAAATGTGAGCCAGATTCAGATTTAGAGTGGGTACATGAAATAAACAAAGCCAGGACACAACAGGTAGAGTATCAGAGTTTAGTCCGTGAATCCACCTGGATAGTCAGGACAGGTCACACTTAAATGAACCCCGACTCAAATGAATGGAAAAACACGCACACAGCGCCAGATCCTGTCTGAATGTACCTTAATCGTGGTCGTATCTGGTATTGAAACTGCAGTGCGGGGAGAGAAACTCACGTTTCATGTTCATGTTTGGCGTCTTGTACATGAAGTGCATGAAGAGCTGGGTGGTGTTGATGAGGATCTGGTCTCCGCTGTATCGGATGGAGCGGTACCACCATGTGCCCTACACAAGAGAGAGAGAGAGAGAGAAAAGTGAGAAACCCACGAGGACAGGTGGTTTACGTAATCTACAGCACGGAAATCATGGCGAGGACTTACCACAACAACAGGAAGGATGACCATAAAGGCTAGTCCGTACACCAACAACACCTACAGAGGAGAGCAAAAACCAAACAGTAATCCAGCAGAGTATTTGGCTCTTTTGGACATTGGTTCACTACTAATCAAATACAACATATTCCATACAAATCAAGAAGGTTTATCAATTATAACTACACTGATATAATCAATAAATATATACCAGCATTGAGTTCTTCTGGTCAACAATCCAGGCAGGCAGGGCGATACCAAAACTGGTGGCTGGAGAGGGAGACAGAAGAGACCAAAATGTTCAAGAATTGCTCTCTGAATCGCTCAAATTTAAACCACATTATTCATTTTTAACACATTATTTTTGGTGCGTGGTAATCATGCTTTACAAACACCCGCAGCAGAAACTGTGTGTGTGAAAGTGACAGACACTTTTTCATCGCCAGCTCTGGGTGCCTCACTCTCTCACTGGAATGAATGGGGCCGTGTTTCATCTTCTACTGTTTAACACGTTTATATAGACTTCAAGAGGATGACTCATCAGCACGAGGCATAGGCTCTATGTCAACACATGAAAGTGCAAATGCCTACTTGGAGGGGGGTGTTCAGGGTGGTTTCACTCACCTCCTGGGCCGTCTGGGTTGCCGTATGTTTCCCAGTTCTGTCGTGACTGTTCATTGGTTAGACTGTGGGAAAAGACAAGGAAGTAGATGAATGAGTCACCCCAGACTGATCCGTCTGTTTACCGATTCTGCAAACGAAGATGCGGTCTTGCTTATACATGCAAGACCTTGTGTGACACTTACGCAGCATAGGCTTTGGCAATTCTCATGAACGTGGCCTCATCACCGCCTTTGTCCGGGTGGAACTTGAGTGACAGTACACGGTATTGCTTCTTGATTTCTGACAGCGATGCACCCTGGAGACAGAAATATACTTACAGTAAGTCTTTACCACACCAGATACAGTGTATCAAATCAAAAACTGAAACTATATCAAAAACTATAATACAAAGTCTCAAAATGTCCTGAAAGATGATATTTTTATTTATCTCACACAAATCATGAGCACAATATCTCGTGCACATGAGATAAAAAAAGGTCTTTAAGGACATCAGAGGCTCTGTAGAATACAGCAGGCTTCATGTTTTGTGTGTGTTTACCGGGTCCAAGTTGAGGACTTCATATGGATTATACTCCTGGTACTCTCTGTCCAGCTTGGACACCTTGTAGGCTAGCAACAGGAACACAGCCCAGCCAAATAACAAGGCCGCTTTCCTGCAAAACGGCGACACACAAACAGGGAACACGAAAAACGTCACGCACAAACATCTGTGTTCTCCGGAGACAACATCAGGTCTGTCTCATTTTTAGCACACACTCTAGTCTACGGTAATTGTTCCTCTGTTGGAGTCAAGATATTCTACAGGAGCAATCTGCAATGCAAACCAGCTCTCGGCATTTAAAGCTGCAAAACAATGGAGTGTAATTCAGCCACAGAAGGCTTTATCTTAAATCTACTGCACACAAGCAGAAGGGCCGGACAGGTTCTAACATTGTTGTTTAGTATTTATGCATGGAAGTTGAACTTGTTTCCATGACAATGGCAAAAACCTATGCCCTGGCTCTGCAGCATCTGTTGCCATGACAACCGCTCGCTAGCCTGAGTTGTCTGAGTGGCTCCGACCAGAAAAATACATGCTCGATTCCCATAATAAACACCATCATTATGACATAGTTGCCGAAGATGAAACGGATACTAAGATTTTTGAGAGGAAAGGCGGAGACGGACCATTTTGATTCATTTCACTTTGCTTTGATGCTTCAGCCAGCTTCAGTCACAAAAGCCACCATGCAAATAAAGAATTTATGAATTTAGAGAGTTAAAAAAAAAAAAAAAAAAGACAGGAGCGGAAGACAAAGAGCGGAGAAGGTAGAGACAAAACAAAGAGGAGACACTCAAACGGAAACGCTGTGACAGCGAGGCAAATGAGCGAGAGGAGAGAGGCAGAGTGAGACACTGAACTGCACTCAAAACACCCGTCTTTCCATTAACCCACACACACACGCAGAGTGAATAAACACCACTGAGAAAATGTGGTCGGGTTAAGAAAGATGTTAAACAGTGCAGCATAATGTTTACACAAACACACACACACACACAAATGAGGTTTACACATAAAAGCAACACAAGCCAAACGAAACATGCAAAACAAGCACTTCCAGGCACACGTATAAGCTCCAGTCTACCTACACTATGGCCTTTGCCTTATCTTTACACAACAGTGACAACATCTCTGTCCAGCTGGAAACACACACACACACACACACACACACACACACACACACACACACACACACTTGAGTGAAGTTGTCAGGAACAGCTCCAGTGGTGGGAGGATGACTGAGCTTTCTCAGTGCAAAGAGCTCAGGGAAGTCACACCCATCCAACAGAGAGGGGTGTGATATTTGACAACAACAGGAGACAGGAGCGAACATGCAATTATATACCGCCAGGCGAGACCAATCACATGTCACACAAAGACATTCATAGGAGAGTGATCAAACGGGAGCTGCGCTGAAGCCGTATTACACACAGTTCCACGAATAACTGCCGATAGTGAATAATTTAGACGTGTAATCATCCCGAGTTGTCTCAGAGCGTGATCGGCTTTGAGAGATCACCTGCGAGCGTCGTGTACATTGTGCTTATTTCGCCAAGAAAACCGCTGGACTCACTTTAGTGTCGGGACAATGCTCTGCTGAGACTTCATCAGCCTGAGCCGGTACCACAGACATCTGCCGTGTACCCTCCTCAGGCTCTTCAGGCGCAGTTGTTCTGGGAAAGGGAGAACAGACGGAGAGACGTTACGGACACATCAAACCAGTCACAGACAGTACTGACAGTGGCACGGTGGTTTGGGCAGGATCTGTATCAGAGGACATGGAGGTGTTCCCTGAGATTGTGGAAATGTTAGCCAAGCAGGGAGAGGCATATGTTTATATTACATGTCTGTGACTTTATTATAATGCAGCCTAGACAAGAGGAGATTTAGGACACCACAGTGTTCACCAGGACCAAACTTTCATTCAACAACAAGCCTTAAAACACGATAACAACTGTTAGCTTAGCTCCAATCTATGGTCACCTGTCATTCAGCTGTTCCCGGCAGACTATCTGAATAAAGTCTGCTATCACAGGTTACGTAACCCATTTCAGATTATGCTGTGTTGTTGACAAACAGATAGCTGTAACTTAGATAAGGATATATGAGGATAAGGTCAGGCACAGAGGAGCTGCAGGGGTGACGCTGGGTTTTGGCGTTAACTAGCCTGCACTTAGCTTCGTGTTTACCCGCCGAAGCAGGCGACACTAGCTGGATGTATGAAGTTAAATCAGGTGGGCAGCCGACAGGAGAGTTCTTGTTAACACTGTGTGACTTGTCTAAGCTCTGAACAGTGGAGAGGGACGTGAACACAGTCGTTGTACATTTGCAGGTTAGTGTAACGTTTGTTTTAGGTTTGTCCAGACCTCTGCATCCAGCTGGACTAGCAGACCTCCAGCTGGTGAGCGTTTCCAAACCGCAAAAAAAAAAAAAAAAAAAAAAAGCTGCCTGAACACTGAACACTTCACGTTGAGGTTAGTTAGTGAGCTAAGTTAGCACTGAGCCAGACATCGGGCCTTACCAGCATTCTGATCCCGGGGCCAGAGGTAATATGTGGCCGGGATCACAATCAGTCCGACGAAGGACGTTAGGAAATAGAAAAAGGTGTTGCCGCTGTCATCGTACTGGAACTGTTGCCCGGCCATTTCGTAGCGGCGCTTGGGTCGCCCTTCTTCTTCTCCACCGCTGCGCTTCCCTCCTCTCTAGCCCAATGTGTGCGACTTACTGGACAGACCGTGAGCTAGCCAGCTAGCATCCAGCTCTGAGCATCGGTGTACGTGGTGTACGCCTGCGCAATGTGGCCTTTCTTCTTCTTCTTCTTCTGTGGGGTGATTCAGCGCTTTTTCTGGACGCTACCGACCCCCAGCGGTGGCAATGAATAGTGACAGAGGACGACACAGTGTGTCTGTAAAATTATTATGATGTGAGACAAAACATGATTTCATTAAAGGTCCAGTGTGTAAGATTTAGGATGATTATTATTTATTTATTATTTTCAAGCTATAATGTGATGTGATGATGATCTGTGATGAACAGCTAAAACTGGACTCAAATGTCAGTAACATCATCTGTAAATTATAGATTATTATTTATTAGTTTTTAGTTTTTGTTCTTGATCCTCATTCATTAGTATATTTTCATTCATGTATAATCAACTGAACATGACAATCGTTGTGTTTTGAGCCATTTAGATCTACTGTGAAAGCGGGTCCTCTTCCATGGAGTCGGCCATGTTGGACTGCCTTTTTTGTACAGTAGCCCAGACTAGACAAACTAAATACTGATCTAGATATGACCATTTGCTTTTTATTTGAATTTCGCAGTCAGAGGTTTTCCTACACCCTTGGAAAAAAAAGGGTGAGATGTGGGAGAGTATTTGTTTGGTTGCTAGCTGCAATGTCACTGCTAGGTGCCACTAAAACCTACATACTGGACCTTTAAGAGTTACATGTTCAGAGTTTACACCGGTTTTATCATTTTTGTGCAATGATGTATCTTTTGTTCTCTTTAGTTAAATGTCCAGTGTGTTGAGGCTGAATATAGAAGTGAGTCTTGGTTTGGTTTGTCCTTTCTGGGCTACTGTAGAAATATGGTGATTTAACATGGTGGACTCCATGAAAGAGGACCTGTTCGTTCTGTGGATATAAAACGCTCATTCTAAGGTAACATAAACATAATAATTCTTCATTAATTAATTATTTTTTTATAAATCTTAATGACTGGTTAAGATAATTAAGATTAAATTACTTCTCTGAAATGTTAAATAATGTTAAACAGAAATGTTATATAATAAACAGTAGGGCTATTTGCCTTCAAAATAAAAGTCATGCCACATTAAACTATGCTTGTCAGTGAGTGGTTTATTTTGAAATCTCTGAGGAGACATGGATCATACATGTTTGGTTGGCTCCGTGGTGAGTTACACAGATGAACATGGTTGCAAAGGTGTTTTTTATACATAGGTTTAGTGTTGAACAATAACTTTAGCTTGTTTGCAATATCCATTAGGAATATGTTTTGTTGACTTTGCAGCTGTGGGTGAAGAGAATGAAGAAAAAAAAGTGTTCTAAGCCTTTTGCATTTTATTTCTCTGCAGACTGATTCCGTCATATGTGCACCATAATATCATCCAGAGGCTTGCGCTTCAAGTCAGGCACTGTGGCGTCAGAAGCAGGATAACCCACAGGAAGTAACATCAACAGCTTCTCATTGGCTGGCCGTTTGAGGAGGAGCCTGAGCTGGGGGCCACAGTTTAGGGGAGTCGATGTGACAGTAACAAGGCCCACGTTCTGAGAAGCAAATGGCCAGAAAGAACACATGTAATGCATTATTTAAATTGCATTTACGACAGAGAAAACAGGGACTGACTGATTTATATTTGAAGGGGTCTTTACCTGTAATGCAGCCAACAGGATTCCACAAGCTATGGAGACACTGATTTCATTGTAGTAATGTGTCTTTTTCTTGCCATTTGGTAGAATCCCATAAGTCTGTTTGAAGATGAGGACCAAGTATGGAGCGACATCCAAGTATTCCTTAATCCAGTTTGTCCTACAAGAGGAAGGAAGTTGTGAGAAAAGGAAGAGACGAGTAAATTTTGAAAATGAAGTTAGACTTCACATTGGGTATTGAGTGTTGTCAGTGCAGTTTACTTGTTCCAGTACATATATGTTGATATAAATGTGTGTGAGAGTCTTGAGTAAATATGGGTGCTCACCTTAATCTGGCCAAATCATTCACCCACTTGTCACCCATCCTCTGACGGTAGTTGACCTCCTCCTCTTCCTCCACTATCTGTCTGATCTGGTGCTTTGTGTCTGGGTCTGACACTACAACAAAGGTCCAGGGTTCAGTGTGCGCCCCACTAGGGCCCGTACCTGTTCAGAGAAAGGAAGAAGACATTACATAGCTGAATGTAACTGGACGAAATGTTTTTATTTACAGTTACATTTGCACGTGCCTGCAGTGCGGATGACATTATCGATGACTTCTCGTGGGACCGGCTCTGGGCTGATGAATCGGACAGACCTCCGCTGATTCAACAGAGTGTAGAAATCCTTGGATCTCTGCAGCATCGCCTCCTTGGGGTAACGTGGGGGAGAGTAGGGAACGTGTGGAAGGTCTTCCTCCTCATTGCTGTCCACCCAATCATCACCCTCTAAAAGGATGGCACACAAAGAGCAGGACCATATGAAAATATGATATGAAAATTCAAAACTATTATGCGTTTATAAGGGATTTTCTAATAAATAACATTGTGTACATTGTTTAAGCACACTGTTACCTTTAAGTACCCATCATTCACATGGCAGACTGCAAGAGTCAGCTTCATTACATTTTAACTACAGCACCAGAATCCATCTTCTGATTAATTTGATCAATTATAAACATATTTGGAAACATGCATCATGTAAGAACTGCTGTGTTCATTAAAATAATAGATTTTATTACAGGGACCCTCTAAAACAGTTGGCTCTCGAGGGTCTTGGTTCTGTAGCTTGTTTCATTAAAAGGCAAAGATATCATTCTGTCCAGTGGAAGAAGAAGTAGTCGGATCTTTTGCTGCAGTGAAAGTGGCAGGGCCACAGTGTAGGAAGATTCATGATCACTAAATTTGGAGATATGCGGTTAGGGTATGAACAATCTTAGTCTGAAAAGTAACTAAAGCTGTCAGACAAGTGAATGAAAAGTACAATATTGAGTGAGATGCAGTGCGGTAGAAGTATAAAGTACTCTAGTAAAGTACACAAGCACCCTGACTCTGTGCTGAAGTAGCACTTGAGTAAATGTTTTACATTCCACCAATTTTTCACACTGGGGTTTGGAAAAGATTCACGCACACATGCAAAGTTGGAACTTTTCTGACTAAAAAAAAAGGTGTAAAACAGCCCAGCCTTAAATTTAAAACACTTTCAGTCGCGCTCTTACCGTCGTCTTTTGCTGTGATTTCTGTGTCGTCCTGTAAGTCCTGATCCACCCACGGTCTAAAGTCCGCTTTTGAAGTCCCTTTAGTTTTCCCCGCGGAGGTCGAGGTGGTCTCGGTCGACCGTGAATTCAGCAGCATGAAGCCGATCACCAAGCACAAGATCACCGCCAGGACCGGCGTGAGGACGGACAGGAGAGCCATGGCTGCCGGAGAGGAGAGGAGAGGAGAGGAGAGGAGAGGAGGGGAGAGGGGGGCACTTACCTGCACGCCTGCGTGCCTCAACTGGCAACTGCAGATCTGCTGTCACGATTATCTATACGTGTGGACTTTCGGACACCCTGTGCAATCATTAAACACGGATTATCGTATGCATGTATCATATACTGAAGAGTACGGGGTAGTAAAATGCCAAAGTGCATCGTATCTTGCACTGCATTGTGTTTTGCAATATGTACAGTGACATATTGCATCCATGTAATCAAGCTTATGCAAAACATTTTCATACATGTGGTAAAATATCGTTTATATTTCTCCTTGATGGCCGACAGGTGGCGCAAAGAACTCTCTCTACGCCAGCCTGAAATCTTTGGGTTCATTTGAAAACACGCCGGTGATCCAGTATCAGGTGTGCATATATGACTTTTCTACACATCTGTGTATCACACAAAAAGATACATACACTCAATAGATATAGTTCAATAAATAAATAAATAAATAATCCAAGGTGGCAGAAGAGAATGGCGGGAAGACCTTCTGCTCTCCCTCCAGTGCGCACGGGGTGCACAGACAAGCACAACCGAGGGAATCTGGTTGTGCACTGCAAAAAATAAAAAAAGCAATCATTTAACTTCTTTAAAAATGGTTTTACTTTTTAAGGAGAGCTCTGGGACTCGCTAATGACACCTTTCAGAGTCATTTAAAGTATTTTCAATTCAAATCATTGCAGAACTTCCCACAATTTGAATGCATACACTGACATTTTTTTACAATCTTTACTTTTAAAGTCTCCATATGAGACGCAGTGTTGAAAACCCCTACGTTTATGCCACTCCATTAAAAAAACAGCTTTTCTTTCAAACTGGGCACATACATTATATTTTTAACACCAGACAGGCACCAAAGATGCTCATTTCTTGCAGTGTGCGCTCCGCCTCCTCGGCTGTCTCCGGCGCTGCGCTTTAAATAGCAGCTGTTTAAAAGCTCCTCACCATTCTCCCGTCTGCCGTGCAGCACACAGTCTCTCCCGGCGCCGCAGATCCCCCCCACTCATTCACACATTTCTTTAAAGAATAAACCCCCCTTCACATCCCGCAATGTCGGCCGCCAGCACCGAGACTAGTGCCCCGCTGCCCACTGCAGGCAGCCGCGTCTTCTTCCAAGCTGCGACCGGTGTAGGCTGCGTGGGCTCCGGCCCCATCACCGCCGGGGACGACCCGGTCCAGAAGAGACAGGGAAAGGTGACGGTCAAGTACGACAGGAAAGAGCTGCGGAAAAGACTCGTGCTGGAGGAGTGGATCATTGAGCAGCTCAGCGAGTTGTACGACTGTGAGGTGAGTGGAGCGTAAATCTTGAAATCAGCACACGGTTAGTGCGCGCACCTGTCACAGGCACCCCCAGAACCGACTGCACGGTGAGGGAGACAGGTAGACAATGAGGAGTGTAGCCTACGGAATGACACACCGGGAAACTGGTCCTGAATTTGATCAATGCAGCAAGATCAAACACAACCTTAGACCAAATTTAGACTTGAATTCATTGGCGAATCTCCGAGTTTACGCATTTGGATCAGCTACAACTGCAGCTCTAACATCCCCCCACTAAAAAGACTCTTTGGGTTTAATGATGTCTCTTTGTTCTCTGTAATACGGACACTGCTGGTTTATGACTGAGGCGAGAACAGCAGCGACACAAAAGCTGGTGTCTGGTGCAATGATGTCGCCCTTAGCTGAACTACTGGAGACTCTTTGACTTTGAGACAATGTATTGTCTCCTCTCTCTCATCCTCACTGCTGCCGTTGAGAGTGACAGAGATAGAGAGAGAGAGAGAGGAGGAGGAGGAGAGAGAGATGTCAGGACAAAACGAAGTCGAGAATTAGATGAGGAGAGCGAGAGGACCTGCACAGTTGCGCCTTTTACGCACCAGTCGCATAGATCTTTTCTGACTGTAGACTGAGAAACTGCATCCTCCAACGGGGTTCGGTTCGGGTTCGTCATTGTACTGCCTGTACCTGGTGTTCATGTCTGGCTGCTACTCGGGACCAAAAGGCATGTAAAGCCATGTTTGGGTGTTCTCAGTGTTGGAATTAATTCCTCTGGCGTGTCTGTGGCAAATTCCTGACCTTCTAAACCTTTTCACCTTTCGAGGGAAGATCTGTCGCCAGACGATATTGACAGCCCAATTATGTTGCGCTCTCACGTTCACAAGTCGCATTCTTTAACATTTAAAGAGAGAGAGAGGGGGGGGCGTAGGTCTGAGTGTAAATGTGTGTATGTGTGTGGAGAAAGAGATTCTATAGGTGATGTGTAAGTGCATGCGTGTGTGTATGCTCACAGAGCCAAGTCAGGGGGAGGAGGGGAGGGGGATGGATGGAGGAGAGGAAAGAAGGGCAGTGGGTTAAGGATGTGCTGATGCCGTGACTCTCCTCACCAGCCAATCACCTCCCCTCCAGCTCTGACCCCCTTTTCCTCGCGACGGAGGGGTCTGCGCGAACGCACACATATGCGCACACGCACGTCTGCCGCCTCTGATTCAGCCAATCGGAAAAGGAAACAGGCGGCGCGAGCGTGCCTCCACACGTGCACACACGAACCTGTCAGACTCCGCTGTGATTTAAATATGCAGGAGAAGACGCACGTACGCGGACGCTGGCATGTGGTTGTTCACTAGGCGATAAGCTGCCGCCTCTGACTGTTACCAAGATTGACTGCGGCGTGTGCGCATGTGCAGAAGGGGAAACACCTGCACAAATCACAGCAGGATGCTGAATGTCAACATCAGAGCACAACATCTGTTTTAGTTTGTCTCTCTGCTGGCAGAGCATCCCAATACAAATATTACTTCCCTATAGTGAAGGTAAATAGACTGTCTTCATGTGTGGGGAGCCATTAGGATGCTTCTGTCTGCTAAAACATCATCAAAGGTGAATCTTAGTGGAGCCATCTAAATCTAAGCAGCTGTATTTTATGGCTGTCATTCTTCCTTGCCAAGCCTCCTCCTCTATTTACAGTCCTGCTGTGGTACTCACTCAAGTTGAAGAGAGCTGGTCCGAGCGTGGACTGGTTTACATTTCAAAGCCAAGTGAGCTCTTGGCTCCGTGTCAGTCCGCCGTCAGCAGGTGCACTTGATCTACAAGTCGTATGATGCTGCCCCGCATGGATCGACTGATCTATTTGATGTTTTTGCACCAGCCCAGCATTGATCTCAAAGAGTCACGTCTTGGTCATGCAGCATTTGCCTTTCTTGAATGTCAGCCTGTGTATTGAATGCAAATGCATATTTAGGTAAATGCTCACCTGCAAGGTGAAGTCAGTCTCTGTTGTGATTTCTGGCTGGACAGAAATCTTTTTTTTTTTTTAATTCCCTATTGTAGCATTACTTTCATCTGCAGATGTCCCCCTTTTTCCTTGACTTCAATCTAATGATGTCATCTCTGCGAACCAGATTTCATTGTAGGTATTCCCAGCAGTGTGACATCTCCTCATTTCACTGTCTTTCACACGGCAAATGGGATAATGTCACATGATAATCCCCTGACTCTCTGCCGTTGTTGCCAGATTGATGTCACGCTGGCTGCTGGAATAAGCAGAGTGTTGACTGGCGCTAGAAAGACATGAAAGCTGGCAGGATTTCAGAGGACGGAAGGTAATGAAACCAGTACATCATTATTTTGACACGCTGTCACTTTGGTGCATTGTTAAGGCTTACTTTCATCTGCGCGTCCGCGAATAGATGGATGATGGCACTGTTTGAGCAGGTGGACTTAACTGCTTCACTGATGTTTGCTCACGTGAGTGTTAACAGGAAGTTACGCACGCGTTGCGCCTGTTAACACCTCCATGTTCAGACCTAAGATAGACACAGGTGTGTAGATGTGTTGACTCAGTTTGTGTGTGTGTGTGTGTGTGCGATATAGAGAGGGAGAGACTGCTGATTTGGCTGTGCTGGTCCGGCTTAAAGGTCAGTCTCTGTATCAGTTTCATAAGAAAACCTGATACTAGAGAACATTACAGACTGTTGTGTGTGTGTGTGTGTTAATGTGGGGGTGGTGGTGTGTGCTGACACTGAAAATAATGGAGTAATGGAGTGCAGAAAGAGTTAACTCAGACAAAATTAGACCTTGAGTTTTGATAACAGACAGGCGAGAATTTCTGTTTCCAGTTCCTGCCGTCCAAAATATGTCTCAGGTCGTACGGCTCTTTGGACTTGGGACACGCAAAGACCCCCCGCGCTGTACCTTATCCCACTTATTACATGGCTACTTACTAAAGAAATCAATGTTTTGTGTCCAATTATTGACTTTAAAATGATTTTATTGATTAAAAAATGATTTTATAGCATCTGCCGTGCTCCTCCAGAGTCTATGATTACAACTGCATCCACAGCAGCAGTCTGTTATTCCTAACATCGGTCCGATATACAGAAATAATGGACCTTAGAATGATGTAACTGACGAATCAGAATCGAGTATTGAACAAGACAGCCTAATAAATACTGATAACCTTAACAATCATGTACCTGGTATGTTAGCATTTTAGTTTATGACATTGCCAAAAGATAACAAGTATCAAAATCTCTCTTTTGATATCAAAATATCAACAAAAAAAAAATGCTGGGAATTGGGAATAGTTTGGCGTTTTGGGGAATAACACTAATTTCTTGTATTGAGTTATTTGGGAAGATTGGTTGATCACTCTGATGTTTGTGCAGTAAATATGAAGCGGCAGCTAGTAGTCATTTAGCTTAGTTTAACACAAAGACTGGAAACAGGGTTAAAAACAACTAGCCCGGCTCTGTCTGGAGGTGATAATGTACTTCTAAACAAATATCCAATCTTTATTGCAATGCTATTCTCTTCTTGTGTATTCTGTCAAATCAAAATGATTCTGTCAAAGACCGTTTTTTAATTTGCCTCGAGACTCTGCCTCTCTCCTCCCCTCTCTTAATCTCTGGACGATAGGATAACAGAAGGTGAGTTCTGTCAGAGATGGATTCCACTCTGTTCTCCTGGGATACGTTGCCTCTGTTCATTTTGCTGTTCAAAGGACACAGAGGAGAGAGGAGAAAAAGGAGAGAACGCAGAGGAGGGCTGAATTGAAGAGAGAGAGAGAAAGAGAGAGAAGCCAAGGACCCAAGTGCTCACAGTGCAGCTCTTAAAGGAGCAGCGTGTAGGATTTTAGTGGTATCTAGCAGTGTGGTTGCGAATTGCAACCCCCTCGCCTCAATCTCTCCTACCTCGTCTATAGGATAAACGATGATGGCCACAAAATGAGCTACTGTAGCTGAAGTCTGTAGATATAAAAGGTCCATTTTTCCCCATCCTTTGCAAACATTCTTCACAGACTCTGGAAAAAAAAAATCACTAATCCAGTCACTCATTCAGTAGCCCACTGTGAGAGGCTGAACCAGACTGTACTGGAGTGCAGATTCATGCTGAGGTCAAGTCTAGGTGATTAAAAGCCAGAATGTGTCAGCACGGTGATAAGTCTGTCTGTCTGAGAGCGTGTCGACACAATCTGTGATGGCTGTTGAGAAAAAGGCCTTTACGCGCTGTTTGTGTTTGTGTTTAGAGAGCGACAGAGAGCGAGCAGAGCGGGAAATCTGTTGCAGACTCTGCAGTTTTCGCCGTGTTGTCGTAGGGGTGCATGCTGCAAAACGAGGTGACATTGTAATGCCCTACTTTTTCATGGCTCAGCGTCAATAGAGCCCAAACTCAATGGAGCTTATTCATGCGTACAAGCACAGGCACTGTCGAAGTACAGAGGTCTGCCCTCGGGCCTGGAGTGTGTGTTTGTGCGTGTTTATGTCTATGAAGTTGTGCGGATGTGTGTAATTGGCCCTACATGCTTTTTTTGGGTTGAGGATATTTTGATGACTCTTTGGCAGATCTGGTGGTGGTGAGTGAGAGTCATGGGTACTTGAATGAACCATGAAAGGATGAGCATGAGACACACACACACACACACACACACACACACACACACACTCATGGGTAATGTTAACTGTCCACTTTCTTCTTTCTCTCTGCACAATCACCACAATAATTTCCACCCTTTTTTTGTGTAGGAGCGCTGTCTTAAGGCAGTATGGGTGTGTGTGTGTGTGTGTGCCATGGACAAAGGAATCTGGATTTTGTTGCTGACCTCTCTTTCCCCTGGCACCAACACTGGCTTCTAGGTAGAAAAACATGTCATCGCTTTCTGTCTGTATCATTATCCTCCTTCCCCCCCCTTGGTTTTCCCGTGACCTTGTCCATAGCATCTCCCTTTGCTCGCCTTTCATGTTTTTCTCTTGCTGGGAAGGAGAACGGTCACGTATCAGGTGAACTCTCACAGGGTAGAGCGGAGGAGGAGTAAACAGTGCAATTCAAGCCAAGTCATTAGCAACGCTCAATAGGTTTAGGAATGGCCTGCCATTGGATAAACAGACACATATTGACAGACAAAGACAGAGGCATTGTGTTGCTGTTAAGGTTACTAGATATACTGTATGTACACATACTGCAGACAGATGATATGATTTATGATCTAGGCTGGCGTTGTGCTGCAGGTATATAATGTGTTTCTCCATTATTTTCTTCTTCATATGTGCATCCATCACCTCTGGCAGGTGATGTATGTGATTCAGTTCAGTGATCAATTGAACACATCTGACTTTGACTGATGACAGGAAGTGAGCTCAGCTTGATTACCTCGTTATTCTGAAAATTGGTGTTCTCTGACACAGCTCTGGGTCCATTTTACACCAATCCGATGTGCTTTGACTCTGCCAAAGGTCAAAATTGTATAAAGAGTGCAGGAAGTCAAGGTAAAAAAAAAAAAGCGAGAGAAAAAAAGTGAGAGAGGGTGGGAATTAAACGGAAAAAGAGGAACATGCACACGTTGTAAATTTGGAGCCAGCCCCCATTAATTTAATTATTACAGCCAGGCTGACAGATCCACCCAGCGGGGGACTTAGCCAGTCAATTGCATGGTTTGTATTAACGAGTGACCCTGATGTGTTTATGGATCTGGCGAGGAAGGTCATTGTTGTGTTTGTTATCTGTGCACATCGGAGGCCAGGCATTTATCTCTCTGCCATTTTTTAAATTGCGCAGACGAAAATAGACGCTCGCTTAGCGTCCGCGTCCGAGCGGGCGCTGACACATTTCATCTCGCACCTGCAGACACATGCACATGCTGCTAAACAAATCAGAGGTGTTGACAAGAAGGCCTTTTAGCTGGCTGATAGCTACCAGCTGTTGAAACAGTTCTAAACACACACCGGCAGCAGAAATATGGCAAATATCTATCTCAAAAGCAAAGGTTACAATGTGTTTGTTCCCCTTTCTGTCATCTCTCCACACGCTTCACCCCGCTGTCATTCTCTACACTTTTCCTCCTCTCTTTGGTCTCAACTTCTGACCCACCAGGACGCCCACGTACCTCCTCCGCCTCCTCCTGGCTGTGACTTTCCCTCGAGCATTTTGTTGCTGCTGTCGTCCCTGTGGCTTTCACACACATGTAGAATAGCCATTTAACGTCTGCAGTTAATCACATATGCGAAAAGGTTTCATGGCTGCATCAGTAATTTGATAACAGCACCATGATGCATGCTACCGAAGAACACAGTGCTGAAATATATATCACCAGAAATTCCAATCGACATGTGACTGACAAGTAATCAACCAGAGAATAGGAAAGAAAAAAAAAACAATTAAAGTTTTCATCTTATTTTTTTGGTCTTACTTCTTAACTAGTTGCTTTCCTCTCAGTCCTGTACACAGTGTTTATGGGCTTAACTGTGATACTATAATGCTGTCACAAGGCTTTTAGATGTTCCTACCAACCCCCGGGAAGGTATATCAGCCTGCCTGCTGCACGGGAACAGAAAATAAAGATGGATAGGATAAAAACTGAAAAGATCTGGAAAGAACAAAATGTCTGCAGGTTATTAACTTGAATTATAGGTCTATAGCAAATATAGCCCTCGAGTCCCAAGACATGGTGGTACAAGAAAAAAAAAAGATGGCTTAAAATGGCAAGGGCAGTTGGCGGTCCCAGCTGAGTGACACGCTTTCCGTTTTTAATCATTCTCGTTTGTTTCAACCACCAGGGACCACCAGTTTGAATTTATGTCAGCGCAGCGAATTTGTCTTCAAACTTGTTTTAAAAGCGATGTCATCTGCAAAGTGATTAAAGATTAATAGAACATAGCGAGAACCAGATGGAAATTTTTGCAACCAGGGCTTGCAAAAAAATGGAAATTCGCTGAGCCCCGTGAAAGGAAGAGATGTTGACTTTTCACACTCGCACACTGACTTTCTTGTCTTCCTATGACATCTCCTCCCGTCCCAAGATGATCCAGTTAATCACTGGTTTCATTGTCAGCACGCTGACACGATTTATAAACTGGCTGTGTGCTGAACACTGACTCACTCTTTACGGTTGGCACTGCGCAAAAGATGCAAAACACTGCCGTCGTTCACACGTGTCTGCGAGAGCGAGGCCGAGAGAGAGGGAGGGCGACTGTTTTTGACTTTCAAAGTGTGTGGGGTGTTTGCTTGTGGGTGTGTAGTTTACTTGTATGTCTACCTCCGCATGTGCTGAATGACTCTGCACATTTGGCAGTGATTGATCCAGTCAGTGAGCAGGCACTCTGATTCTCTATTGTATAAAAAAATAACACATTATTTTTAAGTGTTTGGTTCATCGCTGCTACATCACGCATGCTTAGATTCTACGTATTCACAAGAAAGAGTTTTCTGATTGCCTCTGAATTTGAATAAATCCGATAATATGACCGGCTGACTGCTTCTGACCCTGGTGTTATTGACATTTTCAAGTCCAGTTTGGCTGGAGGCTATGCTGTGCGCTGAGAGCAAAGGTCCAAATGTGCCCTAGCTATCAATACATTAGCCTCGGGGATGAACTGATAAATACAGCCAAATGAATCAGGCGCTCCCAAATCACAAAACTGTGAAATAGAGTCACAAGACAGATGCTGACAGTTTCATGGTTGAATTCACAACAATTCTTAGTCTGGGCTTTAAATCAGGATTTAAACCAAAGGAGGATGAGTTGATTTAAAGGATATATAAAGGAGTATAACAACAACATAACACCGCGTATGTTTGACAGCAAGAGCGTGAGCTGCTGCAATCCGCTCATCCTATGCAAAGAGCTTTAAAAAAGAATAATGGGTCCTCAGTTTAGTGACAGTATCTTGGCATGTCTGCTGTTTGCAGATGATGCTGTCTTCTTAGCCAAGTATGAGGTGATTAGGAGGAAGGTCAACATCTCTACAGTGGGATATATAGTTGTGTGTTGAGGGGTTACGGCGTAGCTTTGGAACATGCACATGTAACTGCTGAAGGTATGCTGTAGGCCTCCGCAAAATGTATACATGTCGGGGTTATGGATACACAACATGGAGACTGCAAGAACTCTGATTGATGCTGCTGCTTGTTTTTCTTTGACAAGTTCCCAATACTGCTGGAGGGTGTTAATAGTAAAGACGACCTTCAGAAAACTGAAGAAAGAAGTGATCATTTACTATTCAGTACTCGACTCGCACAGTCGTTGCTCTCTATCACGGGAATGAGAGAATGTAACCTGGATGCGTCTCTAGTTCTATCTAAGGGCCGGATTATGCAATCAGAACTACTTGTTCGATGCGTTGTCTAACTGCTTTCCAGTCATTTCATCATATGGGGATAATGGTGTGCATTTTTAGTCTCTCCTGGAAGTCATTCACACTGTCGCACTCAGTGGTTCACATAAAAAGTGACAGAAATGCACATGTAACAAATGAGAAAAGAGAGCTTGAGAGAGAAGATCAGAATCTGTCGCTTTTCTCACCTCTGCACAGCTGACGAGTCACAGTGCCGAGGTGGGTGTGAGATTGTCAGATTGTCGGTTTCAGAACGTTGCAGAGATGGTCAGACAACGTAATCTGATGTTGGGGTTGACGAAGGTGTTTCTGAAGCCATTCGACCATCCGACAATCATCTCTTCAAATCACAAAGTAAAAAGAATATAAACACAGTTACTGTGTTGTGTCAATACATGGAATCCAACTCTTGCTGTATCTTAGCTATCTATGATGGGACTTTGCAGTCCAGGCCATATCTTAAGTATAAGTTTGAGGCTTTCTCCTAAGAAAACGTGAACATTTTTATTCAGATAAAGTGTGAACAGCTGCTTCAAGAGTAGAAGTTATTAAGTTATCAAGACTTTGTGCAGGTGCGGTGACAATAATATGTGTATTATATCAATCTGTAGTGGTGTAGACAGGAGCCACGGAGCAAAGCTTTTTGATGTCTTCATCCAGCATTATTGGGGGTACACTTGGCTTGAAAAATGGATACCAACACCGAGCTGACCCGTCAGCCCGTCATTGAGTTATGAAGGAAAACATCAGGGCTACTACAGCGGAGAGGCAGCTGCCACAATGTAGGGTGAACGCTTAATTGAGACAATTACATCACAATTCAGCATGCAGGCTCATTGTTATTTTTGGTCTGAAATTCTCCTTTGAGGATGTATTCCTCCTCCCATCCCTCTCCCTCTTTTTTTTTTTTTTTTGCTAGCAGTTACCCTCTCTGATATACAATGTCCTCTAGAGTACAGCTGAATCAGCGTGGGAAAGAGCTTTTGCTGCAGCAGCTAACTTTATCCAGTGAAGTCACATCATCCGTGCTGCATGGTTTCAGCAAATTGCATTGCCGGAGGGGAGGGAAGGGGGGGGATGGATGAAGGGGGAAAGAGTTGTAGAAACCACTGCACCTTCTTTCTGTCTTTTCCTTTACATTGTAAGACTTGAAACCTTCACATGAAGCCTGGCAAGCCTCCATTTTTTTTTTTTTATCATTTCTCTCACTTCTCCGGTGCACTCGGCCGCCTCTGTCCTCTTGCTCACCTTGTTCCTGCAGGCCTCTCAGCTGTTTTACTCCCTCCGTTCTATGCCGTGCAATAGTTTCTCTCTCCGTCTTCTTCATCTCGCACGGTCTCATGAGATGGATTCATCCCACCTTGAGCGCCTCCTCGCTTTGATGTGACACAGCATGGCAGCGTAGAGAGAGAGAGAGAGAGAGAGAGGAAGAAAGCTGAGCTGTGAGCTTTTACCGAGTTGCACAATCCTCCTCTTCCTTCCCCTCTGCCTCATCATCACAGTGACCCACTTATCCGTGCGCTCCCAATCTCCCCGTATCTCATTTCCTCCTCTTGTGCATGATAATTATTGCTCTCATACATACCTCTCTTCATTTTTCTTCACTTTCCTTGTGCAGTCTTTGCTACTCTCTCCGCACAGCCTCTAATTTGCTATTTAATTGTTTGAGTTATTAAAACTTCCCTTCCTTTGCTTTATTTCCTTGTTCTCTTACGCCCTATACTCTTTAATGACTGTTCCTTGTTTACACTATCATCTGAGCAATTTAGCATCTCCTTACTATTAAAATTCACATTCCTTTCTTCCTGTCCTACCATCTTTCTCTGCCAACTCTGCTGTTTCTGTTCTTTTTTTCCCTTTTTATAAGCGTTATCACTTGCAAACAGAGCTGTGATTAAAGGAGTGTGGGCATTATTATCTTATTTACCGGATAACTTCTGTTGGAAACTAGATCAGAGTGTGTGTGTGTGTGTGTGTGTGTGTGTGTGTGCACGCTCAATATTATCTAAATTATGTGGGGGAATCTGTCAATGTCAACCACATTGTGTGTATTACTCAGTTTCAATATACCATTACAGGTACAGACTGAATGTTCCTGTACACTTTGCACCACAACATGACCATACTGTCTCTCTCTCTCACACACACACACAGACACACACACACACACACACTCTGACAATGACAGAAAATGACAACTGATAGACAGCAGTGTCGCCTGCTAAGCCTCCATTTTCAGCATCTGTACTTGACAGCTGCCACGGTCGCCCAGACAAAATCTCAGTAGCACCCCACTTGGCAACTGCTTGAGCCGCAGCGGCGCTGTATTGCTAAGATAACTGATGGCATGTATGACTCGACACAGTCTTCAAACCTACTAGATAGCCATAAAGAGTAAAAGCTTTCATTCCTGTAAAGTGAGGTTTCATGTGACCTATAACTACAGCTAGCTAGTCTGCCAGCATGATTGTTGCTAGTAGCGGCGCTCATATCAAACGGCAACCTAATGAAGCCAATGCGGAAACACCAAAAACTGCTAATTCAAATTATATAAAGGCTTAAAATTATGGATAATTAAGAGCGTGGCCACTTTGATTGACAGGTGGGTGCAGTCACAGATGCCTTGTTTGAGCAACAAGACGTCATTCAGCCTGCGCCAGCTCCACCCAGGCTCCACGCCTTTGTCCATTTTTTGGATTAGCCGGGAGCGGGTTGAGGCAGGACTGGCAAGATGGTGACAGCCAGAGGCAGCACACTACATCCCTTTTTTTATACAGTCTGTTCTATTTTAGTAGTGATTCTTTAAATACAGGAAACAGATTATATCGCAAGCTAGTCTACTAGCCTACTAACGCCTTTGACTGCCTCCAGCACTCACGTGGCCTTGAGACTCTGTCCTTGAACAGACATTATTTCTACCTAGCCACTATTTAATCACTGACTATAGATTGTAGATGGCTGTGCATGGCATAACTTTTTGAATTGTACCCACATAACACAATTACCTTTCTATACGACTGCCCTTTGCAAAGCCCTTCACTGTAGCAATTATCTCTACGGGAAGTCTTGGTGCTGTTCAATACAACTGGTAGTTCGAGTTCATATAAGCAGGCTATGAATAGAATAATCATGAATCACTTGGCCAAGTGAAGTGATTCCCTGTCACAAGGAGTTTGACTCTTTGTTTGTGGAGAGTGTTTGAATAGAGTCTGAATAGGGTTCGCGGTGAGTCACAGGGTCGGGCCGCTTACATTAGTTTTGATTCACCTCATCACAGATGAACCAGACTAAAAATGCTGCCGGCTGCTTCGCTGTCGGTGAAAACAAGTCTGGCACATACGCGCGCACGCCCGCAAACACACACACACACACTTTCTCTGCGCAACAACAAACACACTAACTCGGCTGTCTCGCTCTCGGCTTCTCTCTCAAACTCTCTTTTGCTTGCTGGCTCTCATACATAGTCAACTCAAAGTTCCCTTCATTACAACAAACACTTTGCTCCTTGTTATCTCTCTTGCACAGACTATCCTCTACACATAAGACACACACTAACTCTTTCTTCCCCCCAGTTTTCATCTAGACCCCCGTGTTTCTTGATGGATGTGCAAACACACATTTACTCTCATCTGCAACAAATGCTGCTTTTATTCTTTTCTAATAGATACAGACACACACAAATTCTTATCCCTGTCCAATTTCACACTATATACACGTAAACTACATGCTAATGTTGCAGAACAAAAAAGTTTAATACAGAGATGACTATTTTACTGGTTTTAACTGGTTGCCAACACACGTCTCTACACACCTTTTCACTTATTTTGCCTCTTTGCTTCAATCATACGTAACAATTTGGTCCCATAGTGTCCCTCATAAGTCATTTTTTTCATCTGCATGCTAGCATTTTTAAGCATATCTACTTGTTGTGTTTGTCATGTGAATTTTCTGCCTCTGTCTGCACGGTGTTGCCTTGTTCACTCGGATGCTGTCAGGCATACAAAGTTTGCTTCTTTATTTCTGTCTAGCTCGTGTTTGTGTTGTTTCTGCCGCTTGGGATCATTAAAGAAACAACAAAAACACCTCCTGTTGTTAGACGTGAAGGAATACCTATCCATATCTCCTAGAAAACATGTATTTTTAGGATATATATATATATTTTTTAGTTGTATGAATACCTTTTCAACCTGCGTCTCTCTGTGTTTCTATCCACTGTCTTACAAAATGAGAACAAAATGAGATCTTGCTTTGGCATTATTTTGAATGTTTCCCTGTGAGTGTTTGTGTTCTGCTCGTCCCTTTCTGTCGCTTGGCATTATGTGCTGTCAATTTGTCACCCTTTCACTGCTGGCAAGATGGAAAATTATTTTCCCCAGAGGTAGTGGGTGTGACCTCGACTATTTTAGGCTCTCATTCACCAGCAGGACGACAACAAGTCCAGCGTTTATCTGCATGTTAAGCGTGTGAGTGTGCCCGAGTGTTTCCATTCTTGGCATTGCATGCAGCATATTTAAACACACTTAGGTGCTTTCTGAAAAGCTCCGCAGAGAGACAAAGCTGTGGGGTGTGCGTTTCTCTACAGAAGACTGATGGAGGCAAAAATCGTTGTGTGTGTGTGTGTGTGTGAAGATTTGCAAGTCGTTGCCGATTGCCTGCAGTCATGCTTCACACACACGCAGGCCACGCTTGCCCTAGTCATCACCAATCACAGTGACAGAGGGTGACGGACTGCCTGCTGACAACACACACAAACACAGCAATCCACCTTGATAGATAGATAGATAGATAGATAGATAGATAGATAGATAGATAGATAGATAGATAGATAGATAGATAGATAGATAGATAGATAGATGACCTTTGTGCCCTGCTCACCTACTCACCTGTGCAGAACTCACAGGTAGCTTGTGTCAGGTATAAACAAGTTGACCTATCAAGAGGAGGAGCAGCCGTTCGTACTGATTTGATCTTGAAATTCTAGTTTGGATTCTTCATAGGTTTCATCTATCCTCAGGGCATGAAACTGAAGGCACCTTGAAAAGCCTTAATTTTATGCCTTCTTTATTAATGACTGTCAGTCTTTACAAAAAACAGCGTAGATACTGCACTACTAAGATGCAGTATCTACAAACAAAATGTGTTTCTGTTGTCTTCGGGTTTTCCTCGCGCCCAAAGTCAGCTGGGATAGGCTCCAGTCCCACCGTGGCCCTGATGAGGATAAGTGGTTACAGATAATGGATGGATTATACATTTAATATGTGATTTGAAGGTACTGTTTGCCCATCAAATCGTGTGAATTTCACCAGAGTCAAACTTGTCAGAGACAGCATTCCTCCATAATGATCAGATTTTTGCTCCCACCTTATTTACATGGTATAACAAACTCAGCTACCAGCGTTGGAGCGTTAAAACAGACTCTTCAACACAGAAAACATGTTGGTGCACACTGGCTTGTTTTGTTGTTCTCTCATATTGCATATCTCTACATCATAATGAATTTATGTGGTGCAAAAGATCTCAAAGATTCTGCTATTGACTTCACTTTGACAACCTGCCTTTGTAGGACAGAACAGACATGAAAATAAAGAACGCAAAAACGAATCATTTTAAATGCCAACAGCATTATGTTCATCGTTCACTCCCCTCTCGTTAACATAGCTGTCTCCCTTTCTCTCCCCACGTTTGCCTCTTCTGTAATGTTTTTCCATTTGCATATAACCTCAGTCCTCTGGTTCCACCGCGCACCACTTCCATACTAATAGATGACAGGCTCTGAAATGTTCTGCCACATTCTCCTCCCTTGTTTTTGGTTTCTTTAACGAGGGGAGGGGGGGGTTTCATAGCGAGACCCTGTCGCTAAGACGAGGAGGGAGATTACAGAGAAGGAGGTCGAAGGGGACGCTCGTCTGCAGAGAGACAGATGCTTAAAATGCTGGCTGTGTAAATGCCTCTTAACGGCTCAGGAATAAGGATGGAGGTGGGGTAGCCTTGTGTGCAAGTGTATGTGAACGAATGCAAATGAGGTATGTGCGAGGCAGGTTTGAGTGTCGCTGATGTCAAGTGCAGTTTTAGACCGTATATCCCACAAATACAAGGTTAGGTCTCCATGTTTATTGTTTACCTGGAACATATACAGTACATTCCTGTCCTATATTATCCACACACTTAGTGATTTAAATGAAGTACCTATACTAAGTAATACATCTGTAGTCATGCTGTAAAACATAGAGCACATAATGTACCAAACTTCCCGCTTGTCTTACATTTGGTACTGTATTTTCAAAAAGGTATAATTGTGTGCTAATTCTATTCTGCGCACATCAACATCGCCCACGCAAAAAATGAAGTCACAGTGACTGAGTTTTAATGCTGAGAGCTAAAATCAAATCATCCTTCCATCCTCCGTGCTCCTGTGTCTGAATACCAGTGCACGCTCCGGGCAAAAAAGAGGCATAAACACACATAAACACATGCGCGCACACATACAAGGCATGATTTAGAAGTGGGAACAGTTTCATTATTGTAGCATCCTGGACAAAGGGAAGCCGTTATTACTGTTACGCAGTGGTCATCTATGAAAGTTAGTCAGCCTCATGTATCAAAGAGATATTAAACCTGTGTGTCTTATTATTCGCTGCCCAACACGGATGTTCAATCTGAAGAGAGAGGCACTATAATATTAGTTTTGCCAAAGACGAAAAGTCAGTGATTGGTGACAGCCATCATGATTCAACCAAATGAACAAAACGATGATCTGAAAGTGACAAAATGGACATAGCTCTTTATTTGAATGGGTGATGAGATGATGTGTGCTAGTCTAGAGAATACTGCACTGGGATGCAGTAGGAAGAGATGCTAAACAGCCAAACAAGAACATTGATATTGGACAATTCTGCAAAGACGTTCAGCATCCAGTGCCAATGTTTTTGCTTGCTCTTGGTTGGGAAAGACGTTGGCTATGGCAAATGTTGTTAAGTTTAGAGAAAGACTGTGGCAACGGTTAATAAAAAGGCAAACATAATTGCAGGTCTGCAACAAGACGCAAACTGTGGCCTGCTCTATGGAAGTACCATTTGCTATATGCACTTTCCACCTCTTTGCATAAAGGGAATCCTACTTCCTGCATTGACAATGAACGTTGCAAACCATGAGGTGTGGAATCACCCAATATGGATGTATATATGCAATCAAGCCGTATGTTGTTTAGTGAGCAGTTATTATGAAGAAGCTGCACTTGTACATGGTTTCTTCGGCTTTAATTCCCAGAAGGGAGAGTTTGGTGGATACATCATGCGGTAGCCGGGAGGGAAGGGTTGATCCTCCCTGCATGCCTCTGTTGCACAAGCCTCATGGTGAAATAAAATGAACCAGAGGGACACAGGACCTTTGAAGTGGTGCTGGGCTGAATACAGCCTCTAACCACAGATCCACTAAACGACCCAGCCCTGGCTGCTCCACACGGCTCAATGACATTTCCATATGATGTTTGCTCCTAATAGGCAAATATATGTTCAAGCTGTTTGGAGCAGATATGTGTTTTGAATACAGGCTTGGATTTGTGCTGCGAGGTAGAACCGAAAAGTGAGAGAACGTGAATATTTGGGATTTATTTTGGTGAGGGATTGGTGCCAACATCATTCCAATGCAAAGATTCCCTTGTTTTTTTAAAATTTACTTCTCAGTTTACCTCCTCTCTTCTTGTTGGTTTGCATGTCATTGTCCTTCCTCTGTTACAGCAACTCACTCACTAACCGGTGTTTCTGTGTTTCAGGAGGAAGAGATGCCAGAAGTAGAGATAGACATAGATGACCTGCTGGAGGTCAACAGTGACGACGAGCGAGCCAGCAAACTGCAGGTATACCCCTGTGACTGTCTGTGTGTGTGTGTGTGTGTGTGTGTGTGTGTGTGTGTGTGTCTGTCTTTGTAACTACCCATCCATTTTTGGCATTCCCCAGTGACATGTCAGTCGTTGTCATTCACAAGTTTGACTGCTGGACTTCTTTTGTATAGTTTGTGTTAAATCACCCCAAGCAACCCCAAAGTACTAACGTTAGCTTGGAATAGATGCACTCGACTGCAGGTGTGTTTTGAGTGTTTGTGACAGCGTCTGACTGATCTCGCAGAAAACCCCAGTTCATGTTAAATTAAATTCAATTAAAATATGAATTAGATTCATAAGGCCTGTTTGCCTCAGTTTGACGTAATTATGCCATATCTGAAATGCCTCTTTCTGAATGCAGGCAAACTGTCACCGCCTCTTCTACTGTTTGTTGGATTTCACGCTGTAGAATTCTTGATGCCAGCGCATTCAGAGACACTCCTGTTAATTTACTTTTCTACCATTCAGTTTGACCCGAGCTGTAGCGAAAACAGCTTGAAGTGCCATCCACCAACCGCTGACAAAACAGACCCGGAGACGTCAAACTGAACGTTCATTTTACATTTCAGTTTTAAACTCCGAGAGCTGTAGCGACTTGAAGACAATGATTGAAAAACGTCTAATCCCTCAACGGCTCACTCTGTTTTCATTTTTTCTTTCACAGGAATCATTAACAGACTGCTATAAACCAACAGAGGTGAGTGTGTTTAGTGGGTCTGCAATCTTCCAATAAAATGCTTAAAAATCAATGACCTAGCAGCATGTGTGTAGATGATTGATGTTTGCATGCACAGTTCTGCAGTGTATAGAACACTGTATGTTGAAGTGTCATGTCCCAGATGTGTGTGTAATGTGGTTAATTAATGTCTGGTCATGTCACTTTGACCTAAATGCAAACGAGGGTTCAAAGGACCAGAAGCTACACACACACATACACACACAATGCTATTTGACAATGTTAACAATGTGGACCCACAAGCTTAGTTTGTTTAGTTTATAGTTAGTTTGTGTTTGTGTGAAGGGTGTGTGTGTGTGTGTGTGTGTGTGAGAGAGAGAGAGTTAGGGTTAAGCTATTGTGGTGATTAAAGGTGGTACAGACCAATCACATGACACTCTACATACGGTGATCTTGTCCAGTCTGGACTCCCCATCTGTCATCTGTGAGTGTGGGGCATTAGGTCAGCCTGCGACAGCCACTACAAGGTCACCACAAGTGTCTGACCAGGTTGACAGCCGCTGATACGTGTCACACCTACGCGCACACACACTTACACAAACACACACACACACAAAGACAGTGTAATCCCTTGAGAGTGATGTAGCACAGATGCCATTTTGAACACAATCCCACAAAAGAGGCATCAGCTGGGGATAAACAGCGAAGCCGGGGAGAGAAAAGGTGAATGTGACAAAGTTAGAGAGCGGTGATGAAACAGTGTTAGAAAAAAGGTACACTGGCAAAATAACAGGAGATGGAAGTAAGAGGTGGAAGCTATTACAAAGAGATAGGAAATAAGGGATGAAGGATATAAGAAAGACAGCTAGAGGGAGAAAGACAGGGGAGAGGAGGTGCGGTACAAGGGAGAACGAGGAGGGGGCGGCATCAGTAATTAGGTCATGAGTAATGTCAACTCTGGTTTAATGAGGGGGATTATACTCCAGCATATTCACCGTGGTCACACTATCGTAGATAGATATATTACCCCTTGGTTAAACCCAAGATGTGGCTTCTCTTTGTCCTCCTTCCTTACTGACTGAGTTTCATAATAATCCAGTATTTCATTGTCATACCACCATAACTGGTTTGTTCTCTCTCCCTGTGTTATTATTTTTTTTCATGCATTTATTTTCCAGTCAGCTTCGCTCAATATCCTGGGCTCATTCTCTCCCGTACAATTACCCATGACACAGAAAAATGAATCTAATTCATTTGGTTGTCTATCACAGCGAAAAGCCAACACTCACTTTTTGAATTGCTGCGGCTGGTTAGCATAATGACTGGAAAACGAGGGGGGAACAGCTAGCCTGGCTTTGTCTCTGAATGTTAAAGAACAGCACCTTTAAAGCTCACTAATTTATATGTTTTGCTGCACAAAAAAACTGTATTCATTAGTAAGCTTTTAAAGGTGCTGGGAGGCAGATTCTGTTGCCTTCAGGCAGCGTTAGTCTAGTTGTTTCCCCCTGTTTTTAGTCTTCACGCTACGCTAACTAGCTTCTAGCTATAGCTTCTAGCTGTAGCTTCATATTTAGCGTAGAGACATGAGAGTGGTATCAGTCTTCTTGACTAACTTATCTTGTCTACAGCAACAGACTATTTCCCAAACTATTCATCATCATCAACAACTCATATTCATGTTATATAGGACCCATCAACTGTCATTCACATGTCACATGGTCTTCTTCTTTACTGGGGTTTTTAATAATATGATTTGATAACTTTTTTTGCATGTCAAACGTTCTTGTGTGTGTGCAACTGTCTGTCTAACCCCCGGTTTTTCTCTCTTTGTTGCAGGACTTTGTCCGTGAGTTGCTGGGCAGGATAAGGGGAATGAGAAAACTCAGTGCACCGACTAAGAAGGGCCTATAATGGCTGTCACGTCAACCATCAATCAACCATAAACTACGTCATCTCAGCTCCATCTACTTAACCCCCTCCACATGGACTGTCATCACAAAGAATAACTTATCTAAACATAACAGCATCAGTAACTATTCTGCAACCTGCAAACCTGCACCATCAACTCCATGCATTTAGCACTAGTCATTTATTTCACGATCACATAGAATAACAAGGTGTATTATAGATATTTGACTGTTGAAAGGTACAAACAGAAACAGAGCCAACATGGTTTAATAGCGTACAGCCAGAAGCCCTGGAACGTGCCAGAACTGCAACAGTGCTTTAACATTAACACCACCTAATTCCACATTTCAGAGCCATGTCACACGCTGATGCTGTGATCCCAACAGCCATACAGACTAAGACAGCAACAAATCTCAAAAAGGGAGTTGGTAAAAAAAAATGTTTGTACTGCAGTAGGTGTGAAATTAGCTGTAGCACTATGTAAACACAGTGCTTCATGATTTTGTTATTTTTTACTGACGTGTTTTGCTGTTAGTTCTTCTTATTATTTTTTTTAAACGTACTGTATGTTGCCATTTATTGTTCATGTGATTGAAATGTGGTCTTCAACAGTTGTCTGTCCTATTTCAAAAAGGCGACCTTCTTATCTTTACTCCGTCAGTGCTTGTAAGGGAGCTCTGTAGATTTATTTTAAGCACAAGGTGTTAATGCATCAATTCTGTCCTTTTGTGATATGTAAACTCTGGGAAGAGTGGGGGCATTTTAGCAAACAAGGCTAAAACAGCGTGAAGATTTTTTGTTGCTTTTTAAATCACTGTTCTCACCACAGCAAGGCATGATGGGTGTTGCAGTTCTCCGTATGAGACTACAAAACCTGTATGATTGGCGGCCTTTCACTTATCATGTTATGCAGTGTTGTTCATTGCTCTCCCTCATCAGAATACATATCAGTTGGTCGTTTCGGCTTAAGCACAAAGCCCAAACATTGTAGTTGTTTCTCACCTTCTGGTTCACTTCAACTCCGCTAACTGCTAACTTGCCTCTCTAATAGTGGTTGATGTTGCCTTCAAGGATATTCAGGATTAGTTCACCTTTTTCTCAGTGCTGAACCTTCACTACTAACAACCTAGAGGCAAATATGGTTCAGTCAGAACCTGAGGACAACTTGAAACTTTGACACATAAACCTGTCAGGTCCTGTAAGGGAAGGTGTGCCAAAACTGGGAGTATTATGTTGTACGTCATGGAGGCATTAGTATGACATTAGTCATTTTCCACAGAAATTGTTTGTTAAGTTTGTGAAGCATCTTTTGGGCGGGTGGAGAATTTCAAGATGTTTAAAACTTTTCAGGTTGCAGAAAATAAGTTGTTATTGCGTAGGCCCGGGTTTAAAAGGTGGATTTAGTTATTTATTGTTGTTAATGACCTTTTTGTGCACCAACACACTCAAAAACCTGTAAGCTCTGGTACAATCATGACTCGTGTTACGGGGTTGGGCCCAGTTTCACTTCCGAGCAGTCAATCGCGAAACCAACCGGAATGGAGCAGACCTAAACCTGCCATGTGATATATTTACCCTCAGCTGCCAAAGACAAAAGCAGGGCAATGTTTGATTTTAACATAACACTTGCAAAGCACCCGTCTTGCATGCTAACAACAGAGAAAAAAAAAACACAGATAAAGAGAATAGATATTATGAATTATAATCAAGCAAAAAAATACTTTTTTGACTTAGCTGCCATGTCTGACTTTGTAGAACTTTTTGTGTTTGACACAACGTGACTGTCACGTTGGAGAGAATCCAGGAAAATTTTAACAATGGTGCTGTTTTTGATGTTCTTCCCAGGTTTTGGTTGTACAAGACACATTTTTATTGGCGATTGATGCCAGTGAAATGTGTCTGCAAGAAATGTGTCTGTCTTTATTGATGGGGTGCATACAGCCTAAAGTGGCGTCCTCTTCACATTTCCTTTACTCGGTCTGAACTGGGCTGGATGGGTGTCACCACACTCAGCTAGCAGTGGTCGATTTATTTGAAAAAGATCATGTGTTTTCCGGATCAGTGAATTGGAAGGACAAGTTGAAGAGGAAGCCATTATAGGAAACTGAGATGCATCCAGGACTCATGCCGAGGTACTCCATAGGATTTTCTCTGTCAAGAAACAGTTCAGGGGCAATAGGCTGATATTTTATAATTTATGGGATTTCATGTGGAGAGTATTTTGAAAGTGTCCATACTAGAAAGCTTTACGTTTGCATGTATTTTTAAAGTCGCATGTCGAGGGGAACATTTTGTTGGCCCAAAGGTTTTTATTTCAGAAAATAAAACACTTTCCTTTTTATACCTTTATTATTATGATTATAATTATTATTATTAAGACTAAAATGTTCAGTTTTTCAGCTGCAGTTTTGTTTTACTGTACATCCACAATAAGCGTTCTTGTTTTTAAAATGTAATGTGGTGTGTGGTTTGTTTTTGCTGATAATAAAAATGCAGAACGACTCTGTACTGTTTAAACAGATCCCTGTGTGTATTTTCAACACTTCATATGGATTAATGATGCAATAGTTGGCATTTTGAGTGGTGTGTTTCTGCTGACCAGCTCAATGAGAAGAGCAATACCACTCTCATGTCTGTCCGGTAAAAATGTTTACAGCTAACAGTCGCTTAGCTTAGCTTACCTTAGCTTAGCTTAGCCTAGCACAAACACTGGAAACAGGGGAAACAGCTAGCCTGGCTCTGTCCAGAGGTAACAAAACCTTTCTACTAGCAATCCCAACGCTAACCAGTTAACACGTTGTATCCTGTTTGTTTAAAAAGTGTAAAAATGGCAAGTTCCCAGTGTTTATGCTAAGCTAAGCTATTAACTTGCTGGCTGTAGCATATTTAGAGGTCACATACAAGATGGGTATTGATATTTTCATCTTGACAAGAAAGCGAAAATGCTTATTTTCCTATATATTCCTTACGAGAATTTAAGTCACCATAGAAACATTTATGTGGAATTTGTTAGATATGTTGAGATGTGTGTGTGTGTGGTTTTCCCTGCCTGTGTTTCTGCACAAAGGGCATATTAGAGCATCTTGGCTGCCAATGTGTTCCTTCTCAGTGCCCCACAATGTGGCGGCAGTTTAGTAGGACAGTCCTGTGTGCTGTCTGATTCTGTAAAGAGCTCATCAGGGTATGACATTATTGCTCACTGTTTGCATGAGTAGCCAATCTCTGCAGCACGTCCAGCCCCATATGGACTGGCCTACTGTCCTACTGTACATTGTTGCTAGGTAGAAAGGTAGAAAGGTTCACTGATTTCTGAGAGAAGGATTATTACTAAGATTCTGAAAGATTATTTAAAAAGCCTTTGAGGGGGCAGTTTAAAGGAATAACCACAGTGAAACTCAAGCTTGCATAATCACTGATCTGTGTTGAGGGAACAAGTCAACCTCGCTACAAAGCTTATATATCTCTAAAAGGAATTCATGCGGAAGAATATAGGCCAGATTACAGAGGATACAGACAGAAAGAGGCAGAGACACACACGCACAGAACATGATAATGAATGTCTTTTGATTCACTGACACAAATTCCCAAACAGTCTTGTAGATCTCACTGCAGGAGACATAATTGCACACACACAGACTGCTGCTGCTGCTTCTGTCGGGAGGAACAGAAAGCCAGAGCGGTGCCAGTGCGACTGAGCAGTGCAACAAGGCTGCATGTGCCTTTAAATTCCATGACCCACTTTTCACAGCTGGGGCTGGCTGGCTGGCAGGGAGCGCTCGCGCACGCTGACTTGAATAATTGGGACTGCAAGGTGAATGTGAGGAGAATAGTTAAAGACAGGAGCTTCCCCCCGCCAGCCAGCAGTGTAGCCAGCGTGCCCGGTTCAGTCAGCTGGCTGCACACCAGCAAATCTCACACCAGCGTTGTCCTCGAGTCGCTCTCAGTCATGGTCTTTTGACACATTAAAACAGATGTGAAACGAGACAGTTGTTTGACAGAAGAATAGAGAATTTTATGGATGTATGAAATTAAATGAGACTGCCAAAAGCGAAGGAGTACCATTTTCACTAGCTGTTATCAATTTATACTGTTGAGGCCACTGTAAATTTAGAAAGAAACACAATACATCATATGCTCTAGTGTGAAATATCCCAGCTCAGAAAGACCCTACTGTAAATTTTATGTCTTCCCATCCCCCTCTTCATGTTGCCACTCTCTCTTGATCCTATATGTTTCTCTCCGCCCCCCTTCTTCTCTTCTCCTACTTCACGTTACTTCTTCCCTCCCTTCTTCTCTCCCTTGTGGATGGAGCGATCCATCATGCCAATACTTCAGAGAGAGAGAGAGAGAGAGAGAGAGCAGAGGAACAGATTGAGAATAGAAAAAGACAGACAGATACTGTATATGACCAGGGTGGTAAAGAGGAACAGATGAGAGATAGGATGACACCAGCAGCAGCTCCCCCAGCGGTTCCCTTCAGCTCGGGGATAGATCCCATCTCGTCTCCATTCCTGTGGAACCCAACTGCAGCCTAAGACAAATGATGGGCCGACGTGTCACGCTGTTGTAGCCTGCTCATTCATTCACAGGACAGGCAATTCAGCCATACAGCATCACTTATTAGCCAGATAGAGAGAAAGCGAAGAGGGGGTGATGTTTTCTCGTGTCACCTCCAGTTACCCTGCTACATTGTGGGTAAGGAGGACATGGCCTCTGCCTTCCATCTGCCTTCTTAACCTGCAAGTGATCTCGTATGACAGAAGCATAAATAAAGTGTGTTGTAAAAAGGGACAGAAGTTATTAGTAAGTAATTTCCAGCAAGGTTACGTATTTGGATGCTTACTGAATTTTTCATTCTACTTCAACTTTAAGTGCAACCAAATCCCGAGGAACAACCTCCTTTCTTGACTTTATAAATACTATATAACACATGCACATGTTCCACTTCCACACCATGCATATGTGTGTGCGTGGCAAAACCTGCATCTCATGGGAAATCTCTTTAATTTCACTACACTGAGCTCATTCAATTTTCCATCACTCCAGACAAAAATGTTACAACTATTGCTCCTCAAGCATAAAAAGATGTAGGCGTGCACAACATCACGCAGACTTTGTTGCCAACATTGACCATTTCTACCGGTACTATTGCTACTACCACTACAGCTCGAGGCGAACACACATAATAGATGTGGCTGAATATGTGGGAATTATTTTAGTGCAGCAGTTTTTCTTTTACACTTATATTTACCTCTAGTCAGCGATGGTTGTAGTAGCGATGGGCTGGACAAAAGAAGAGGGTGTCCCTAACTATACTAATATGAATGTACTGGTATGAAAGTAAAAGTACTGCCACTTCTGTGGCTGTGAAGTGAAACCTATGTAAAAATGCCCAAAACTGCAGTTCCTAAAGTGTCCACTTGAGGATGGCTACAGAAAGAATCAGTCTCCATAAGTCCCCATGTTAAAATGTCCAACTTCACAGCAGAAATAAACATGTTTACAGCCTGGTACAAAAAACAGTTTTGGCTATAGCTAATTTCCCCGTTCATGACAACTGTACTGGATGAATTTTTATAGAACTCACTCACTGTTCAAATGATATTAAGGCTTAAAGTTATGCATAATTAGCAGTGTTGCTGCTTTGAATGACAGGTAGGTGCTGTTACAGATGGCTTGTTTGAGCACCCATGCCTCGTTCTGCTCACATCTGTTTCGACTTTCAGATTAGCCGGGAAGTGGAAGAGGCAGGACAAACGATGGTGGCAGCAAGCGCTATTTTGAGCTTCAAAACAGCTCTTTAGAAACCTACAGGTGACATCATGCGTGAGCTGTCCATTCTTTATATTGTGGGTGATAACTAGTTACAAGTATATATCAGTCCAGTAGTTCTCAACGTAGGCATCCTTCAAAAGGTCACAATATGAAACAAGATTACAAGAGTAAAGAGTATAATATTTCACTCTAAAATGGGTATATGAAAATGAGGTAAAATTGGTTAAGTATCTGAAAATTGTACTTCAGTATTAGAGAGTTTTAGTAAATGTACTTTTACATTTACTATTACATTCCACCACTGGTACAGTGTTGTAGTAATTAATTTTGAGTAATTAATTAAACATTATGAGCCACAATCAAAGAACAAACAGCCCATGCTGTGCACTATAGTTTGTACATTAATAATAACGTAGCTGTTACATACATTTTTAATCGGTCAAATATTATTATAGATATCATTAACATATAGTCTGTCAAATCAGTGGAACAGACAGGCAGTAGACAGTATTCAGAGCCGAGATGTTGCGTATTTGATGCTCTATAGTTCAGTGTTGCCTCAGGCTAACCCAACACAATAAATGCCTGGATGTCTGACAGTAAACACTGCTGTTGTAAACACTGTGTAGACAATACCACTGTGACCACCGGGAGGGATTAATTGCAAGGATTTAGAATTAATAGCACTATTTACTTGGGTCACATAGCCATATGTCTACTGTCCTGTTGGTGTATGAACTACTTGTTTTTGAGGTTTTTGGTTTTCTTTGTCACTATTGGTCCTTTCAGCGCGTACCCAGAGGGATGAGATTGGTCAGCTGAGAAGGATCTCATACCTAGATACAGCATGCAGTGTACAGGCGAGTCTACTTAGAAAACACGAGGGGGGGGGGGGGGGGGTCTGTCTATCTGCAGGGGGGTGAGTTCAGATCATTCTCCATTATACCATCTGTTTCTAGTGAATTATGCAGAGACAGAGATAATTAAAGAGGTTATTATCATTATGCGACCAAAACAACACAGACATGCTTATAAATGTGTAACAGGAGAGAAACAGGTTAAGACTTGGTCTTATTTGAATCATACATAAAGATCATCTAATAAAGATCTCATCTCATCAAAAAGAATAGACTGATCTATATTTCCTCATAACAACAGCAATGACCAATAAAAAAAAAAAAACACAGGATGGTACCCGTGGGTAGGTTAAAGCAGCATAAACACTCTGATTAGCTGATTTCCTTTGTTTTAATAACAGGATGAGAAAAATGAACACTGAGGCTAAAGAAACCGGAGGTCTGGAGCGATGTGTTGCTATGGAGAGATGGAGCCCTCTCTGTCTGCTGCTTAAAAGGTAATACGAGGATAAAGAGACAGAGCGACAGAGACAAACAGGCAGAGAGAGTCTTAAAGGGAATGTGATAAGAGAAAGGAACAGAAATCCAGGTTACAGTAAATACTGCACGGTGTGGCGCAATCAGGCAATAAAGACTGTTAGGTAATCATCTGCTTATGTCTATATTATGAAAAGGGTGCTGTTACACTGCATGGGTGACAGCAGTTAAACCTGTATAGTAATGTGCTTCATTAGACTTGTGTGAGTTCATGATCGTGAGAGCATGAATGAAAAATCAAGCACGATTATTGGAGATGTGTGAATATCAATTGCTGGTGATATCATGACTATACTGACATCTGCTTACTTGATGAGATGAGTGGTTTGTAGGTGGCAATGTGTTACTACCGTCAACATGGCGGCATGTCTCTGCAAGCTGGCTTGAGATGAATTTTTTGCAGCCTATGCACTGTTTAGCTCATTATCTCTCCATTTTCTATGCTTGTTCAGCAACGCATAATTATGTGCTGTACTGTTGAAATGATGCAATAACTGGTGCATTACATATCATGATTAAATAACCTGGTACAGAATGTAAATGGAACACTCGTGACACTACAAAAATCAATTCTTTTAGATGTGACTTTCCACTGGTGCTAATAACAATTTAAGATATTTTTTTGGCCCTTTCAAGCTCAACTCGACAGAGACAGCTGAAGAGCGATAGGAATGCGGGGGGAGAGAGACGGGGAACGACACAGGCCGGACTCAAACCATGGGCCGCCGCAGCAAGGACTGAGCCTCTGCACATGGGGGCGGATGCCCCACCAACCGAGCCAAACGAATAATAATAACAATATTCATTTAATTAATTTAAATAAGAGTTAACGGACAAGTGTGTAGGACTTAGAAGCATCTAACAGTGTAGTTAGAGATTGCAACCCCCTTCAGTTACTACGGTGCTCCATCTAGAGCCAGTGTTTGGTTTGTCCGTTCTGGGCTACTGTAGAAATAAAGCAGTGCAACGTGGGACTGTGGAAGATGACCCGTGGCATCTGTAGATACAAAGGCTCATATTACGCTAACAAAAACATAATAAATCTTATTTTCAGGTGATTAGACTCTAATGAAAACCTAGCTAGCAATATTTTATTCCATCTCTATCATATTCTGGAAATTGAGCCCCCTAATTCACCCTGACCTGTAAAAAATGTCACCCTTATTACAGACTTTATCGGCCCTAAAAACACAGTTTCTCGTTCAGCTTACCATGAGCGATGTTGTCTGAACGTTATTTTTTCTACCAAAGCTAGAACACTTTTCACATCAGGGATTTTCATATTTGTGTTTTTGTCTGTGCTTGGCCTGTTGGTTTAAAACGGGCAGGGAGCGCTTGGGGTGAAACAAGGTAATGTGACATACTTCTTTGCACCAATCAGCATTTAGGATTTTTTTTTTTCAGCCGAGCTGCTTGCTCATGTTGCCAGAAGCTGCCAATGATATCCATTCAAACTACAACTACACCGCCCTAACGAAGCAGGCCTCTGGAGCTTTTGAACATTTCTTGGACAAAACAATTAAATAGAGCCAAAAGATGTTTGAAAATGTTGTGGCTTATTCAGCTAAGTATATGATATATAGGAAGACTTAGTGTAGGATTTGAAACCAAGTTTTAAGGGGCTTTAATACCACATCCTTTGAGATATAAAAAGATGCGGTTTTATCCCTGGATTGTTGATCCTGCTTGTTAAAGCAGCCTACTTAATCTAGAAACTTATCTGACCTATACCGCTCTGTCTGCTGGCTCACGCTCTGGTTGCTGTGCAAGCGCCCGCGTGTACACGCAAGCACACAAATTAATCCGAATAAATCAGTGTGTAGCAAAGAGGCTGTTTGTCCTTAAAATCAATCAGTTCCTCGATCTGCTTATTCCACAGCAGCCCACCACTAGCCTCGGTTGATCTTCCACGCAGAGCTTTGAGCGTTAATAAACAGAGGATAAGCATCCCAAATGTCTGACAATCTTGTACACATTCAGATTAAAGCTTCCTGTTTCTTCGCTCTCTTCAGTTCAGCACGTAAATACTCCATGCTGTGCAGAGACTCGTGGTGTATATACTCTTTTCATGGTGTGGATGGAAAATCTCAAGATCTGTCTCCCTCGGGATCCAATTACAGACAGTTCGCGGAGGTTTACATCAGACACATGTGAACACAGCACAAACGCACAGGACCCTGAACGCCACCCCAGGCTTTAACAATGACCTACTGACTCAACTCCATCCCTCATGACCAACCTTCAAATGAAGCGAGCACAAACACAAAAACAGACACTAAACACGACAGAGGACAAGCAGGGGGCGGGTTTGTCTGGAGGGGTTTTGTCTGAAAAATAAGCAGAGGGATGAAGGGATTGGATAAACCTCATGCAAGAGTGTTCAACAAACAAAGTTCCCTGTTTGCTATCGGCATCTCCGACCCTGTCAGACACCACAGAGGTGCCCAGAAGTGTGTATTTGTCTGTCTGTCTGTCTGTCAGTGTGTGAATCTCGGAGTTTATACCTACAGGCCAGTATCTCCTCCCTCCACCTCCTTCCATCAGAGGAATTGCCAAACAGCTGGTTGCCATGGTTGCCGTTTTCTGCGCACCAATCAGTAACCATTTTACTGGGGGTCCAGAGGGGGGTAAGCCTGCACAGTCTGGCAAATAGCAGTGATATGAACGGAGATTAGCATACATTCAGCCAGGAACAGGAAATCCTTACTCAAATATCACTGGGTTAGTTGAAATAACAGTGGTCTGTTTTATTTTTGTCTCGCATCTCATTTTGTCTTTGAAAATATGTCTTTGTTAAAGGGTAACTGTGAGGGGGGAAACGCCCTTTAAATAATTTAGTGTACTGTGTGATTATTAGCAAACACCAGACTTTGGTGTAATTTGATTAATTTGCTATAATATGACATAATGGACACATTAAATATATTACATGCATTCATAAGTATAAAACAAATGGGCATTTACAAAAAGGTCATTCGTTTTTAATTAGTCTACAATTAAACTTCTTACTGGTGTATCAATAAAACCTAATGAGAAAGATATTGAACCCTCCATAAACATTTGATGAGTCAAAAATGATAAATTTAAGCAGAGGGCTCCCTCTGCTGGTCACATGAGTTGCCAGTTCAAAGCTTTGGGTTATTTCTATGAATTTGAATCATGTAAATTTGGCGGTTTTGATTTTTTCTTTTTATTGAAACTGAAACATCAAGTGTTCCTCTTTGGATTAAAATAAAACTTATTCTACTTGCTAAGCTAAATAATTCTTTTAAAAAGCTGGGGGACACATGACACATGGGATACAGGATATGAGATGTCAGCTGAGCAGATAATGTTTACAAAAACAACAGTTCTTATTTGTCAGGATAACTTTATTTTTAGTACTCACAGGTGTCTTCAGTTACATTACCTGTCTAGACTGTGCTTGACTGACAGCTCCCTCGCTTCCATGTTCCCCGTTGCGCCTGGTAGGATTGGACAATTCACACTGTTACTATGGGACTCTTAATAGAATATGTTTCGACATGCCACAGTAGTCAAAGCACAGGTGTAAATAAGAAAATGAATGGAGGCTGAATTCCATTTAGCAGCTCCAGTTTCAGTGTCCACGCTCGTTCTGTCACACTGTCATGGTTTACTGGGACACTTGAATACAACAGAGCCATTGTCAATGTTTTTAGTATTACCTGAGCTTTTTTCTACGATGACAAGTCAAAATGTCTGCTGGAAACACTTGTGTGGGTGTGCAGAACTTTTAATTAAAACAATGTTCATGGGAAATCTTGAGATGAATCCCTTCCATTTCACTCTCTTGAGCCTTTTTCTGACATCCAGGGTTTGCTGTCAGGATTTTAGAGGGAAATATTGTACATTTTACTCTGCTATTTAACAGATTTAATTACTAGTTACTTTGCCAATTCAGATTAATATAAAATATAATGAACTAATACATGTAATGTCACTGTATACCAGTATATAGAGTAGCTGAAACCAGCCTCCATCTTTGCCTATTAGGCCCCAGATGCTTCAATATATATATTTATATTTCACATTATTTATTTTTATCACATTTTGTTTCTAATACTTTTGTACTTTTACTTAAGATTTTGAACACAGCACTTTTACTTGTTCTTTCAGTATTTTTATAATGTGGAATTGCTACTTTGACTTAAATAAAAGATCTCAGTAATTGTTCCACTGACTGACCATACATTTGAGTGTAAATTTGATTTATGGTAACTGAGTTGTGATTCTTGCTCTTGCTTGCTTGCATATTACCTAAATAAATATGTACATAAATGGGATGTGACAGTCACCTTACTGATAGACTCTCATTACCAGTAGATGTCAGCATCATACTCAGGCTCTGAGTCCCTGTAGTTTCACTTGTACATCTTTTCTTATCAAGTTTCTCAGGCAGTCTTATTTCAAACAGTATTGATATCATTATACAGAAGAGAGATTTATCAAATTATTAAAATAGGTAGGCAAGTACAAGCCAACTACAGATTAACAGGTAAGGGTTATGTGGTGATATGGTGCGTTCAAGGGCCCAAAATGAAGCAAATGTTTAAAAAACTGAGACTAACTACGTGAGAAAAGTTCATTCTGCCCCTAGTGTGTGATTATAACACACTACCATCAGATTATTGTACTTCTCAGATTAAGTACTTGCCCGTGTCGTCCCCCACCTGTCCGTGGGAGGGTGCCGGGCCGGCCTCAGGATCCCGCCTGCAGGTCCCTCCGGTTCCTGCCGTTGATCCCTTTCAGCTGACGTCAGGAGAAATGGCGGACCAGGATGGCAGCGACGCATCTCCTCCCGAGTCCCAAGGTGAGTTCATACCGACAGAGAAGTTCACTGTAACAAACTTTTTTTTTTTTTTTAACACGGACGAACTGTTTTTAATCTGTTAGGTTAGGGTCACATCAGCGGCGGCTGACTGCGTTTGAACGCAGAATAACTGAACAAACACACGGAGCCGGGTCGGTCACGGGAGCTGGATTAACCGTAAACCGACTCACCAAACCGGTTACTTTACCTTTATTAAACACGACCTGCTCTCTAAAGTACACTTTTTATTTTTCAGTTTTAGCTTTGTCGTCGCCGTCGACAGACACATTGAGCTCCTGTCGCCTTGGCAGACACCTGTTGCTGACGTTTTGCTGTCAGCTCGTCGAAATGCTCCTTCAGTTGACGTGACAGGTGAATCGGTAAAGTGAACGGAGGCTTGTTCTCGCTCGCTTTATAACATGTCTTCAGGCTACGACTTTACTCTCTAACTTTTTCAAGCGTTTGTAAACATTATTTTATTCCACCACAGCCCGTACTAACTTATAAATACCCCAAACCTTTCTACAACAGCGGATAACCGGACACCTGTGACCCAAACTGTTAATTTATGCTGTCATGTCAACGTTGGGAATTAAAATGGCCACTCACAGCTTTATGTTTCCTGCAGCTATGTTTATTTTTCTGAGCTGTTTTTACGTTTGACTGTTTCCTCTGGTGGTATGTAACTTTAATCTTGTGTTATGTAAGCAAAATAAATGGTGTTTGGCAGCGTGTGAGCGGAGCTGTCAGTCTAATAATTTCCAGTTCAGGGCAACGCATCAAAGCAATTACCACTTATCGCCAGCGGTGTCGCCAAAATCAAATGAACAAGAATAATGTGGATAATGTGGAAGTCTCTGCTGCACGTGTACTCTGATCTTTGAGAAATTAAGGCCTATTTGCATGTTTCACTTATAGTCACCGCTCAAAAATAATGACAACAGGTGTTTTCCATTAGATGGAGGCGAAAGTACCTGCTCTGACACCAGTAATTAGGATGGAAGGGCAGTGTTTTAATTTTCATAATCACCTTTCAAAGCTGAACTGAAATGTTGAATTATTGTTGGCGTCAGGTTAGCAATGACACAGCTGTGGTGGACACCAGATGTGCCAGCATTCGTTGCTCTGTTGTTACTACTACTGTGGTTTGGGTATGCAGGATTTTTACAAATTGTAGATTTGATCTACAGACTGGGAAATGTTTGTTTTGCTTTGTTGTGGTGAAAATCAGTGACAGAGTCCGAACAGTCAGAGTTTAAACTCTTGAATTCACGAGTTCAGCTTTGAAATAAGGTGTGATTATTAGTTAGCCCAACACGTTTCCTCTAGGTTGTGTTTGTTCTGTAGTATAACATGTTTGGTTAGTCTAATCAGGGGTTGAGGGTTACAGTCTGTAACCCTCAACCCTGCTACAAAGGCAGACTGGTTTAAAGTTTGGGATGAAAGAGTGAAGGATGAAGAAAAGAAGTGAAAAGAACCATTTGTAACGCTGACAATGTGCTGTGAAGATCCTTTGTCACGTGCAGTATTTCAGTGCTTCGCATGCATACAGGAGCCACAGATCACATGTTAAATGATGTATTAATCCGCACAAGTTGTTGCAGCAACTGCAGAAAAGCAAAGTACTGCGCTACACAGACATCGTACGGGCATGACACTGGGTTTACAAAGCGGGTTGCACTGACGTTCATTCGACTGTGTGAGGTCCACAACACCTCCGTACAATTGAGAATTATAATTTTCACATTTCGCATTTAATCAGCGAGTGCAGGCTTGAAACATAAAACTTAACATGTTAGCATTAACATAGCAGTTTTGCTTTTAGTCACTATTTTTGCTCGCCATTATCTCATGTCTGCTTATATTAGTCTAATATGACCCTGCTGCAAACTCTGGATCCATTTTCTACACCATGGTGCTTTTCAAGCTTTGCAGTTCTCTTACTATCTTAGTATTCATAAACAACCTTTCCATATGCATTATTTATCTTATATTCATGCTGCTGTGAGCTTTAAGATATACAATCCACTGCACCTTTGACCACAGCAGTGAAGCTGACTCTGATGTTGTCCTGTGGGATTATTGCAAATCTGCGATATGCAATACATTTTTCTTATATCCTTTCTCACACAGTGGCTAAACCAGTTTTAATATCTCCATCTATATCAGCTGACCAGTTGATTCCTCACTTGTTGCTCCTGCGAGCTCGCTCACGTTACCAGCTGAAGTACACTTTTCCCTTCAGGCTTTTCCTTTTATTTATTTTTTACCATTTCATTGTCTGCCTGACAGAAAAGCTTTTACATGTCGTCTCGTTTCGTCCTGCCTGTGTGTTTGGCCTACAGCCATCTTTCTTTTCTTCAGCCAAGTTACCTGAGGTCTTGAGATTTGCTCTGAACCCTTGAGCCTCTCGGCTCTCATTGTTACACCTGTACTGAAAATAGCCACAGTCCACACATGCCCCTATTGGCAAGGAGAGCCTTTCCTGCAGCTCCTCCTCACCTGCAGTACCACCGTGATGATAATATTTCTTAATGTGGATTGTCTCGTCCACATCAAGGGGGTTGTAGTTATCCTAACCCTAACCCTAACCCCCCTATCCATAGTTATGTTCTGAACCACAAATAAAACTTACTGAACTATATCCATGACTAAATCCACAGCCTCGGTGCATTCACATACGTGCAGGGGGCACAGCAATCAAAATTGCTCTTTATCTTTTAAAATTAAGAAGAATAAATGTTTATATAACAGTCAAAATATTTCATCTGTTCCCATGTCTGTGTTGTCCTTATTCTCATAGGTGTGAGAAGGGTGTGTAACCTAGCCTATCCGGTTTAAGTCTGAGTGTTGGGTTACAGCATTACTCTATCCTGCAGGGACAAAGATCAGATAGCTCTTTCATGAACCGGCCTATGTGTTTGTTCAGCATGTGCTCCCTGAAGAGATAAAGCAGCAAGTCTTCCAATCATTTTTATAATAAATATTTGAAGGAATTGGATGTGTTCTTTTAGTAAATACTGTGCTGAAATATTGTCTGGATTAAGGTTTTTGCAACTACAAGTTTGTCCCCTCACTGTCTGGAGCCACAGAGTTTGAAATGTCTTGGTCTTGATTATAAGCTGTCATGCTAGTTGTTTAATCCCTATGTGTATTTGCAGATAAGCGTGCACCAGCATATGCCACATGGTTCCAGTTGATCTTTGCACTGTTACTGGACAGTCCTCCAATCATGTGGCCTGTAATAACTGTAACGATATTATGAACCCTCTCTTTTCTAGCCCTATCTTTATATTCTCACTCTTTCATGTGCAGTGTCGGATGGAAGTGAAGCACACTCACATACTCAGATACTTAAGTGTCCTTGTGTTTCTGTAAAGAGCCAGCAGGACATGAATGGAAAGATTACCATATTTACCGTACCGTCGTGGCATGTCAAACAGCTCATGGCTCTTTAAGTGGAGAGTGAGGCGGAGACATATACCATGTGCTCTGTGAACACACCCCTTCCACACAGGCAGCTCCACTACTGCATTGTTTGGTTCGGTGTGTGCATAGATGTGCATCCCTAGCTCTCTGTGTGTGTGTGTGTGTGTGTGTGTGTGTGTATACATTACAGTAAAGTGTGTGCCCATCCTCTGCTAACTCGCTTCCACTGCGTCACTGGCCCATGTGCTGCTGTTGTCAGGGAAACCGTTTACCGGTACCGGCTCACCTTCCACCACTGGATTCGCACTGAATATTTTAACGGCCCCGCTGCCCTCTGTTACCCGTGTACCTGTGGGTCAGTGCATGTATGTGTGTGTGTGTGTCTGTGTGTGTTTGTGTTTGTACTGCACAGCACAGCAAGTGCCTGTGTGATGTGATTCTTCTGACAAGTTTGCATTTGCAGAATAGGCCTAGCAAGAGGGAGGCGAGGAGGGAAAAAGGGGGGCTGCAGTAACAGTAGTGACAGCAGCAGCAGCAGGAGCAGCAGCAGCAGCAGTAGCAGCATCTCTTGAGGAGTGAGGGAGTCAAGAGAAGTGCAGTCTTTCCAGCTCTCAGCCGAGCCAGTCCCGTGGATTAAGTCTTCTTTTCTAAGCCAGACTACAAGAGCTCATCCTCAGACTCTGTCGCACTCTGTCTCTTTCACGCTCTCTCTATGCCTGGCACTGCCATCGCAGGCAGTGTGGACATGGCACAGTGAGCAGCTCTGTTTGTCTGTCTTTCACATTGTCCCTCATCGTCCCTCTGCACTTTATTCTTTACTGTTCTTTAACTCCATCCCTCTTCTCTCATTTACCACATTTCACAGTTTGATTTCTTCCATCTCTCCTGCTCTTTTTGGTCTGTCCTCCTCTCTTCCTCTCTCTTTTCTTTCTGCTGTCTCAGACACAGAGTAGCCGTGTGCATCCAGAGGAATTAGCTTTTAGCATTAGCTGTTAGCTGTCTGCGTCTTTACTGAGAAGAAAGCTTTTAGGGGTGACCCCGTCCACCTCAGCATCCTTTGCCATCCACCACTGACTTGCTTCCCCTCCCCTCTGCACCTACCACTGCGGGGTGGGATGGGCAGGGGCTGGGTGAGTTAGCCACGGGCTTGAGGGTTAGCAACAGGGCAGGCAATGCCAGAGAGTAAAGGACGAGAACAAGGAGGAGGTGGAGGTGGGTGCTCGCGGGGCAAGAGGAAGCTGAGGAAGGGAGGCAGCCGTACAGCCATCCCGGTGCTCTTCACCATCACTGAGGAAGAGGAGGGGCAGAAACGGAGGGATGCTTGCAGGAAGAAGAAAAGAGGTATGGAGGTAAAGGATGGAGGGGAAGTGACGGGTGTAAAGTGAAGAGCACAATGAATTTGCACTGGTACTTGTGTGTTGTTGGAGTCTCATTTGAACTATTAAATTGTGTGAGAGGGAGGGAGGGCATTAATATCTGGGGCAGAGAGGCAGCTGGGACAGAGAGATGTTTAACCAGTCTCCGGAGAGTCACGGGACAAGACGATGTGAAAGACAAGACGTGTGTTTGTTAGTGGGATGTTAATGATGGAAGTAATTGTGTTGCGTATCAGTGTGTGTATGTTTGATTGTGTGTGTGTGTGTGTTTGCTCTTGTGAAGGAAAACTCCTCTTAACCCATCAAACCCCGTCAAACTCAGCCAAGCCTGATGATGTGTATAAACCAGCTGACAAGGCAAGACTGGGTCAACACAAGGGCAGCAGATGACAGTGAAGGTGCAGTCCACTTGACACGTGTATGTGGTCGTAATGCATCAGTAAGCAGAGCAGTCAGTCAACAGGACAGCATGTGTCTGCAGTCACAGCAGGTCTAAAGGTGCAAACTCATAACTGAACTTGTTGTTTTGGGTTCATTCCAGAACCTCAAACAATCTGGAAAGTTTTGTGTTAATGAGAGAGCTGTTTTGTTGTTCTTCTAGGCACAGTTAGTTTTGAAGAATTAGTAGCATTGTTTTGTGGGTATTGTAGTATTACAGAGTGAATCTGACTCAATCTTAAGTCCATTCTTTCATTCATTTTTCTGTTGGTTCACTGCTACTATAAGGTTTAATGTTTACCTTGGGGAGATGTGAAGGTAATCAGATATTAACATGACTTTAAGATTAAGTTTGTGATATTCTCCTACACACATGGCTACAGTCATACTGTTGTAGCTAACCTGACTCCATAGCACTAAATTATTTGTGTCTACACCAGCTATATAACATAAAAAGACCAAGACAGCCCAAGACGTGATGATGGAACTAAATAATTGCATTTGCTTAAAGCGTAAGGGATGATTCTCATGCTAAAGGCTGTTTCCTCATGGGCTTATCGGACATGCACAGCTCACTCAAATCATAAATAATAGAACAGAAAGAACCGGGGGAAGCGGGTAAATGAAGAGATGATTGTGAGCTCTTGCCGCGAGCATGATCTCAAAGTATCAGGTAGCAGTTGTTAGACATTTGTCTGTGTTTTAAAATGCTGCGATACTGTCTTTTATTTCAAATATTACTTTTTCTTTACGCTGTTAGAGGAGGAAGAGCATGGCTTGGCCTTCAGTGTTTGGAGATGAGATTAATTTTGATTGACACTGATTGAGCACAAGTGCTTTTTAGGGATCATTAATCTCTGAATTTGTCATCTCATATTAATTTGAATGCAAACTCCAAATTAATATCAATGCCAATTTTCTAAACAAACTTTCTGTTCCAACATCTTGATGAAAAGATGGCAAAATTTCAATATTGATTGACAGCAGTTTCTATTATTCATAGCCCTGTTGTCAAAAGCCATACTGTGATAGGGTGATTCAAGACAAACCTCTTATCATCTGAGCTGAAACTTGTACCTGTCATATGTGGCAAATGCAGTAGCCCCGTCCTCTCAGGCACCTGTTATCCAGGCCTGGCTGCCTGTCCTGGGGCTAGAAACCAGGACTCCCACCTCCTACCCCCTTTCTGTTGGCTGGAGCTTAGCGTTTAGCTTAGCATTAGCAGTGGCTAATCCTCTCAGGCTGTAGGGGAGGCAGGAGCCTCACAGCGTGCTTGCCTGCTACCCACTGGCCCGGACAGCACAGCATTAATCGCTAACTCTGACCATTTAATCTGACGGCCAGTGAATGCAGATAGATTGGGGGTGGGGAGTGTGTTCGCGCACACACCTACACACACACACACAGGACACTACTGGAGGGAGGGGGCAGATTAAACAGCCACATTCTCCCTACGGCTCACTCTCTGTCTCTTTTACACACATACACATGAACACACACACTCATATGGATGAAAGGATGGGGGTTGGAGAGTCGCCACGACCCATGTCACACGCAGTCTGCTCTCAGCGACAGTGACACCGTCCAGAGCTGACCCCTCTCTCTTTCTCCCTCCCTACTGTCCTCTTTACTCTGAAAAAACTTTTGGGTGTTCCATTTTTCGGGGATGTTGTCTGGAATTTCTTCTTCTTGTTTTATCTCTCATCTCCGTCACTGCACCATGGACTTTGGATTCAAGCTTATCTTCCACTGTGTAGGATGTTTCCAGGAAGTAAGAATGTTGATTCTGGCCCTCCGATCCGACTAGTCGGAGCGGGACACCAACCAGGGGTTAAACAGGTCTCATCCTGGGATTGATACCCCTGGAATTATGAACCAAACTCCAGGTAAAGACTTGCGATTTGATGCCAGGATTGTATTTCATTGATGAATTGGCACAGGATAAGCAAGCTGCAGGGTAGGAAGGGAACACGTACAAGTACAAGTACAGTGCCGTCTGTAAGTAACAGGGCAGTTATGTTTTGGCTCTGTACACCAGCACATTGGAATCGAAATTAAACATGGCTATGACATTTAAGTACAGGCATTTAGCACTAAATAGAACTTTTAATAAAGGCTCTTTACAGCCACTTAGAGGTAAAATGTGTATTTTTATACATAGTCCTTAAGTATGAGAAGGGGAAATTTAAAAGTTTATCTTTTTATCTTCATCATCAGAGAGAGACTTTGCAGTATGTCAAATACTCGAGACTTTGTGTTTTGTGGTGTAGTTTATCATATTTTATTTGGGTGATAAAATATGTTGGAAGCTCATGTATAACTGGGGCAAAGGTGGTTAGGTTGACTGGTGGACATCTATCACTGGGAGCTCTCATACTAGGTTCCAAATAAAATTCTCTTTGGTGTATTTACAAAGGCTGTTAAATGGTTGTCTAATGCGCACAAGCAAATATGCTCGCTGCTATCTGAGGTTTGTTTGTTTAATGACCTCTACGACAGATGGACAAGACTGACAGAGAGTGCAAGAGGAAACAACTGCACCAGGAGTCCACCTCATTATATGTTAAAACATTGCACATCATGTCGCATTGGGAGTCGATGAACTAACATGTCAACATTTCTGCAGCAATCAAAGCAAAATGTGGCGTTAGGTTTTTGGCCTTAATTCTGCCATTTTGCCTGGGGATGTTGTGGGAAGGGAGGTGAAGGCAGGTGAATTAGAGATGTTGAAGAAGAATTAAATTATTTTCCACATGTGGGGGTTGAAGTGAAAGGGCTGATGTGAACTGTGAGCATATTGATCCAGGATGGAGTTTGATTAACCATGACTCTTCGATCAGTCCTTGTCTAACCCTGCATTGAAAGCATTCACCTCTGTAGATTTACTTTCTCTTTATAAGAGTTTATTATTTAAAGTAAGAATAAAGTTGTGTTCAGAGTTTGTCAGGCCAAAAAAGAAAATGTTATTAACCACACAGCCAAATCTGAATGATTAAAAATATCGACCAATTTATGAAATTAGGTGTCAAAATCCAGGCTAAAATGAGCAGCTCAGCTCCAGGACTGTGGGGGTGTGTCCACTGAATGTGCTGAAGCCACATCCACTCGTGGGAGCAGTCAAGTGACTGAAACGTGTCAGATGAGTTCAGAAAGTGACATGACTAACTTTGAAACACTCTGAGCGAGATTAATTAATCTCTATCTCGCTGGAGTGCAGGGATATGCTCAGGGTGGCCTCAGCGTGTCATCGAGCCACCCTTTAGGACCGCCCACAAAATGCTGGACTGAAAACTGGTGAAAAACTGTTTTAACCTCTAACTCCACATTTCAGTAATATATCGTTCAAAATCTTTTCACGTTTTCAGCAACTATTTTCCATTTGCAACTCCCCTTGGTCCTCAGCTGACTTCCTGTATATACAGGATGACACAAGTTCATTACTACTACTTATTCATTTGGCTCTGACTGGGAAACTGGACTATACAAAGCCATATCCATAGACTTCCTTTTAAGTTGTTTTATTTAGTCTAAGTGGGAAACACTCAGAATTTGCAGAGCAGCTGGATTGGCTGTAGGGTTATTAATGTGATGTCAGTGTAAAAATATAATATGAATGACCGATGGGTATAGGCCGACAGATACGCATTCTTGTATTTTTTGTAAAGCAGCGTTTGCTTGTGGATATCTGTACTGATTTTCACGTGTCATTTCAGATACTTGGCGTCATCAATCTGCCATTTTAGAACCTAAAAATGATGACTGTGGATGAGCCACGTGCTTCTCACAGGCTGAGTGCTGGACATCCATTAACTGAGAACATAGTGTGTCTCATATGTGCAAATACTTTGATAAGGGGACATCTGGCTGTTCAAAGTCAAATTGTGTTGTTAAAATATTGAATGTGAACATATGAATATGGGCCACATTATATCTTTGCACACCTGATGTACTATATTTAAGCTTAAATACACACACCTGTGTCCATCGCTATCCCTCTTTGTTAGTCATATGCATGCTACATTTTTCGTGATTTTACTACTTCCTGCTGCAAAGATCCAAATTTCCCACACAAGTAATTTACAACTGGTTTTTGTGGAAGTCGGTTTATAGATTGTATTGATCAATCATTAAGCATTACGGTGCCAGGCGTAATAGTGTTATGTGTCATGAATTCATCGTAATGGGAGCACGTTTCATTTCTTCCTCTTGACCAGTCTCTATTCGTCTCCTCTCCGTCCCACTTGTTCTCTTCTGTCTTTGTGTTTCCGTGCCAGACTTTTCAAAGAAGGGAATTGTTTCTCATTTGTGTCTGTCAGAGCGTTCCCAGCTCTTTTCAGTGAAGTGCACGCCGTCAAATCGAGAAAAGTGGTCCTGCCTTTAGCCTATCACGACTGGCTTATTGTGTAGTGGCCCACTCGATTTGTCAGATAGCCTGCTTTATCAATCACTAGAAGTTAACTTGCACAAATAGAAAGTGCTCTTCATTCTTCTACCAGACCGTGTCTTTCCCATGCAGATTTATGGTCATATGACCTTTAGTATAAGTTGGCTTGATAACGAGTCACTGGATATATGAAACACATATTTGAATCACATCCTGTTTACATTGTTATGGTCCTGAAAGCCCTTCACAAATTGTAGTGTAGTATTTGACTGCAACACAATATACTCCTCTCTCAATGATCTCATCTTTTGTTTAATGAAAATGATTTGAAGGGAAGGAATACATCGACCAGACGTTATTGTAACCTGGCCCGGCCTTTCCTGTTAATAACAATAGCCGTTATAAAACCAGTTCCGAGGCTGGTGCACCTGAGGCCCAGTAGACCTGTTAATACTTGCGCACATCTCTGTAGAGGTCCCATAGACTGTGACATACAATACCCCTGCAGCTATAACCTCACATCTTTGTCCGACGTGTCCTTTGTGAATTACGGTAAAAATGTGTTAGGGTGGAGACATCACCGGCGGTTCACATTGATGAAATTTTCTGCGACGTGCCACATCACGAACCAGAAAGTGTAGAGATAAGTGTAAATGATAGTTTTTTGTTGTGAGCGTGACACACACTACATGTTTAATAGTTATAATATAGAGTGTATAACAGGCTCAGTGTGGTGGTTCTCAGTCCTTTGTGCCTGATTACACTTGAGCGTCATAGTTAATAGGATAAATAACACACAGGCTAGTCTGATGATGCAAAACTCAGCCGTGAGGGGGAAAGTCAGCGGTAGCGCTGAATTATGCAGAAAAGGATGGATGAGGACGCAGTCGAAGTCTGTTAGCTGTAGACACAAAGCGCACTTGAGCTCATTCATCAAGAGTCCCCCTGTGGATATGCAACTTGTACTTTGCTCCTCACTTCTATCAACGCCACTGAGCTTAACATGTCACTGAAGTGAAGAGATAAAGAAGTCAGAAAAATGTGGAATGGGTGTGTAGCACATGCTATTTCAGGCGGAGTCCATGAGTTGTAGTTTAGTCTGGGTCAGGGAGGAGGATTTAATTTAGTCCCCAACTTTCTGGGACAGATTGGTCTCCTTGGAGACTTTTTCTCACTCCTCATCACACTCACACACAAAGGAGCTGTGGAACACCGACATACCTCTACATATTATGTGGTATTTTGGTATTTTCTGAAACCCTGTCAGTAAATCGTCACTCTGATACTGTGCGTCCTTGGGTCCTTGTCTATTTAAGCCAGCTTTTTACCCCATTTTAGAACATTTGGGACAGGCTTATCTGTTTGTGCATGAGGTCCAATGTTAAGCTCTGCGTCTGTGTCCGGGAGGCTGACCTGAAAGTGCTGAGTCACCCTGAGCCCAATAGTGCCCATTAATCAATAGCCTAGCTCCGAGCTGAGTGGAAACACTGCAACACACCGGGAACATTAGAGAATACAGGGAACGCAATATATATATATAGTTTCACCTCATTTTGTTTCCTGTCATGATACACTGCAGAGGCCCTAAATGCTGCCAAAAACAGAGCTCGAGACTACAGTCGAGACAGCACATGCTGTCAGGATGAAGGTGGTTTACATTACATTTGTCTGGCCGACCCTCTTTTTTTATCATCATGTCTTTTTGCATTGGCACAATTTGTTCAGTTTTTCTTTTACATGCATTTCCTGAATATGCCCTAATGACTCTAGTATGAGTTACACCTGATATCTGAACCAGGATAAATGATCAAACTCTGCATTCTTCTAATACAAATAGAATTTTAGCAGTGGTGCAAGGACACCATTGTCAGTCAGCAAGGCCTGATTTGCCTAAACTAATTAGCATTTATCATATTCATATATACTAGCTATTTGTGCAAAGTGGTTGCTAGCAAGAATGTGTGTGTGTAGAAATACTGCATGTTAGAATGAACTAGCTATGTGGCGTACTTTGGTAGTCTATGTTGTTGCATACTGTACTTAAAACGATCGTACAAGTGCATTTAAAAAGCAGTTTGTCATGGACGCGCTGCAGCACCTACCCCTTGATGGAGGATAGACACTATTGAGAGTTTTACTCAGCTGTAAAACTTTTATTACAGCTGGGGATAATTATGCAGATATTTCTGCATGAGAAGTCATTAAAACTTGTCAGTGATGGATCCTTCCTGATGTAACATTGCCGTTGTCTGTCTCTTGTTTCCCCTCTTGGTGTCTCGTTCTCACAGACTATTTCTCACTGACACTTGCCTGTCTTGTCTTTCCTTCCAGCGTCTTACTCCCAGTATAAATCGGAGGACGGCAGAGCGGGCTCCGCAGGCTCTGGCCAGACCTACACTCCCACACCATCTCGCACCACCACCAGCACCAGCCCCAGTAACAATGCTGCGACCAAAACAGGTAAGTCAGGGAGAATATCTCTCTCATGTAATATACACAGATAATATACAGTAATGGTTCAGTTATGGAGTAAGTTACTCTGCTGTTTAACAGTGGTTTGTGTTGCAGACTCGTTGCTCTTCAGCAAGATTGACGAGAGGCAGAGGTTAGCCCGTGAGCGCCGGGGGGAGCGTGAGAAACAGAATGGTGCGTATTCTTTAACTGTGAATGTGTGTGTAACACAGAGAGTGTGTATTCCTTAACTACCTCTGTGTGTGTGTGTGTGTGTGTGTGTGTGTGTGTGTGTGTGTGTGTGTGTGTGTGTGTGTGTGAGAGAGAGAGAGGGAGAGACACAGAGGAGACAGTGTGTTACTGTGTAGAAGGCTTTACATGCATCCCTTTCTTTCTTTTTTGTCTTTTCGGCAACATATCATGACTGGACTTGGTTGGTAGCTGTGGTGAAGTGCCTGTTTATCTGGTTGTTACATAAAATCTTGGCTGAAGCCAGGCACCCCCCCTGTTGCCATGGCACCAGTGTTACATAATGTGTCAGGCCATGGGACAGGGTTTAGGGAGCCTAATGTTTAGAATGTGTGTTTTTGTGTGTGTGAGTGACGTACCACAACAAATGAAATTAAGTCTGTTTGTGTTTGTATGTTTTCATTGCTGCCTGCTGATTGTGCGTTTGTGTCCATAGTGTTGTACAGTGGTCAAACCTCTGGCCTCTGAGGGTCTGAGGGATTTGCTTTGTGTTGAGAGCTAAAGCTTAGTCACATGATCTACAGCTGACCCGTCACACTGCTGCTATAAGCCTGTGTGTATGTCCATGTGGCATGTGTTTGTGTATATGATTATATACACTTGTATGAACACATGATCACACTAATACACGTGCTTCAAGTCATTTTTTTTTTTAACCGTGTGTCTATGTACGTGCATGCACCATGTCTCAGCTATCAAGGAGGCCCAGTGGCAGGCCCGTGAGGAGCGAGCCAGGCAGCACTATGAGAAGCAGCTGGAGGAGAGGAGGAGAAAACTGGAGGAGCAGAGGGTCAAGGAGGACAAGAGACGGGCTGCTGTGGAGGAGAAACGACGGCAGAAACTGGAGGAAGACAAGGTCCGACACACACTGTATCTGTGCAGTGTGCATTATGATCTTTTACATGCACAGTACTTCTCAATAAGTCCGATTGCTGCTTTCTTAATGGAAACATCACCCTCAAAATTTGCCACCAGAAAATAAAGAAAAATATAAAGAAAATTCCTAAAATAGTACAGTTTTGGGGGAAAATAACACTAAAATATTTCAAGTGAAATGTTTTTAAGGAGTTTGTCTTTAATGTCTGTATTAATATAATGTCTGGCTCTAATTACATTGTTGATTTAATGAGCAGTGGGACGTTGATGACCCTGAAACTCACAACATGATTCTGAGGTGGCACATGTTGACTTTGCACCATCTTATTTTTCAAGGGGGTAAAGAAAAAAACTTTACAATCTCTACTGGTCTCTGGTGTCTGCATCCTAACCAGTAGGACACCAAACGCCCCACCAGACTAGTTTTTACCGAGCATTCTGGGAATATTTTAGGAAGGTAAAGTCCATTTGACCTCAATGGAACTTCCTGGGTGCTATAAATTCTCAGGGCACTGTGATAACCGGAGTGGTTTTTCCTTTCACTTTTAGCATGTTGCATAATCACACTTTTGTTTTTGTCTCTCAGGTACCTGTACAACTTGTGTCCATTCTATATTGCTCCAGTCTTGCAGCAGTATTTTGCATGCTGGGCTGTTGTATTGTTAGTTATGTGATGATGTTGTCGCTGTTTTTGCGACTGAAGGCTCGTCATGAGGCGGTGATGCGTCGCACGTTGGAGAGGAGCCAAAGAACCAGACAGAAGACCAACCGGTGGTCTTGGGGAGGGGTACTGCAGACAAACACTCCCAGCACACCAGCCGGTACTTTCACACATCACACACCTACACACCGTACCTGCAGAAACCCACAACACTCTCCCACAGTTATTACTGTATGCTGAGACACACTGTCTTGCCCTAAAATCTCCTCGGTTGATTTAAGAATTCTTCGTAGTATGATTGAGCCACTTTTCCTCCTAAAAGCCTCAGCGCTTCAAATGTATTTCTTTTGAGATCTCATCTCCCTGATGTCTGATAGTGTGTCTCTTGTGTAAATATGTCTGCCTGCCTCTGCGTGTCAGTATTGTTCTGCCATGTTTGTATTTGAACTTTTCAGATCCCCTGCCCTCTGTTGTTACTGCTGACTCACACCCTGCTCTGCCTCTCTCTCTCTCTCTCTCTCTCTCTCTCTCTCTCTCATTCTCAAACTCTCTCACTCTCTTACCCTCGCTCTCGGATCTCCCCCTCTCTCTCTCTCTCTCCTCTCCGCTCTTTGTTTCTATGCCATTGTCCTTTACCCTCCTGGTCCAGGTTTTGTCGAGTCGGCTTTCCTCTATCCACTCGACCTTGCTGGACTTGAGCACATGCAGAGTGCTTTCAGTCTCTACCGCAGATACGGAATGACCTCCCAATGTGAATATATAGCACTGTATCAGTTAGCCAGCCAGTGTTAGACCGCTGGCTCTAGCACTGTAACTATACAGCACTGGCAGTAGTGAAAATGTAGGCCATTATGAATGGCATTATTAGTGTTTGTTGTTTTACTTGCATGTAGCAGTCCAGTTTGTAATTTTAGCTTACATCCCAACACGCAAGGTTATTCATTTGAACCATTTTTAGATGACATCAGACCCATTTAGCACTAATTCATTTTCCTCCCTTTAGCAACATATTGGTAGTTTTTCCATATCTAACCTGATTTAACCAAAATAGACTAGAGTAGCCCTTCAAAGAGAGAGTGCTGGCTCCAGCTCTCTTTCCTCCCATATTCTCTATTTTTAGGTCCACCTTCTCAATACACCATTAATTCTCTTTTATCATGTTTCCTCCGTGTTTCTAGATGCTGACAGGCGCTCGGTGTCCACCATGAACTTATCCAAACACGTCGACCCTGTTATAACCAAGCGCCTGTCCTCCTCCTCAGCCACACTCCTACACTCACCAGATCGAGGTAATGGAAATGATCATTACACGCAAACATCAGTATTATTCATTACAGTACCCGCTTGTGATGGACTGTCTGTGGATGCATCATATGTCATTTGTGTTTGTTGTAAGCTAAACTCGTGACAGTCCAAGTTATTGTTGTTTTTATTTTTATTTACTAAATGAGATTTGAGAGTCCAGTAACACTGGTAAGGACAAAAGACAGAGTTCTATATTAAATGTTAAACAGTAAGAAAATAGTTCAGTGTTTTGGGAAATGTACATTTGCATTCTTGCAGAGAATGAAATGATACCACTCCCATGTTATTAGGTTAGTTTAGACTGGAAATGGGGGAAAACAGCTTGACTGGCTGTGTACAAATGAAACAAATGCATGTCTAGAGCTCAGTGATTAGCTTGTTATATCTTGTTATATCATATTTTATCTGCACAACAACCAAGGTGCATCAGTGACAAGTTGTAGTTTTAGGAGAATCTTGTCATCCCTGTGTTGTTGCCAGGCAGCTGAGACTCCAGGAAGTCACTACACCCAGACAAGATACAGTTCAGCAAATAACCCCCATCCCTTTTTACATTCAAGATTTTGTATGGCTTAAACAAGCTAAGATGTAATGTCATAATTAGTGAGTTTTAGAGGTGCTCGTAGGTTTATTTTGTTACCTTTGGACAGAACCAGGCTAGCTGCTTCCCCATCTTCATATTCAACGGACAGATATGAGAGTGGTATCGATTTTCTCAGCTAAGCATAATTCCCAGAATGTCAAATTTTTCTTTGAAATATATATATTTATATATACTTTGAAGTGCCAATATACCAGTTAGATCATGTATTCTTTGATGTTCATATGTCGCTGACAGGCTTACGGATGAGAACAGCCTCCTCCCCTGTCATTAGCAAAGCTCAGTCCAAACCCCGGCTACACCAGGGAAAGACCCCCCAGCACAAAAACACAGGTTTTCTAGGACTTTTTTGCAGTTTGGTCCCTTATATAATATGTTAACACAGTTTGTTGCAAAGCAAAAAGATCACGGGCTAGAAACTGTTAAGGAAATGAAAAAAAATATGATTGCTGTTTAAGTTAAGAAAACATTGTCACTGTGTCGCTGAGCACTTCTTCTTCTACATACATTTTTTATCTGTAAATGTATCAATGTAATGTTCTGAACTTAGATGAAATTCATTAGATTACTAAGGATTTTTTACATAGAGAGTCATGTGTGTATTTACAGTATGATAATCACATTCAATGTCCACACTTAGACTACTGTATGTTAGAATATGTGTTTGCACTTCCGTGTGTTTCATCAGAGGGATCAAGAGTTTTTTTTTTTTCCCTTCCTCTAGCGTGACCCCTTTCTCTAATCCTCTGTAGGATAATCTTTTTGTTTTTGTGGGAACACTGCGCAGTTTTTTATCCCAGCTGAAAAATCAGCACCCACATTTCAACAATCAGATGTACACATAATCATAGGCATAAAATGCAATCATGTACCAAGATCTATGCTGCCAAGATAAAAACTCACATGTAAAAATTGCCCATTTACTGAGCGAAACATGAACTCTGAAACCATTCACTGCTTGAATGCAAAGTAGCATAGATCAGAGACTCCTTTGCAGTTTCCAGCCCAGTTGTATCTTTGCCCCTCACTCTGAAACCTGCAACCTTGTACTCTGCTTTACCATCAGAGCGAGCAATGCTGCATGTTTTGCCTGATAAACTGTCCTTTGTCTCTCTGAGTGGTAAATCAGGTTATCATGAAGATTAATTAATTGTTTAATTGTCCACTTCTGGTTAATGTGATACATATTTTGTACAGTCTGCCAGCATCCTGACCCAGGTACTCTGCATGGCCAAATATTTTGACTCACCTGCATAAAAGCTTCCTTTTAATTATTTGCTAAACGAACTCATTGATTTCTTGAAGCAAGCTGAAGTGAAGATCATTTTCTTAAACTGCTGAAGCAACGTATTGTTTGTTCTGTGCTGTTTACTTGAATGCTCTCCTCCCTCGGTTTGCTCTTGGTCTTTTGTGCTTCACTGCAGGCTGTTTGTTTCCTCGCAAAATTAACAAACCGGTGCATGCAGGTATAACATATCAGCCCGTGCATGGTTTCCACTTCACTTTAGCTCTCGCCTACACTGCTGTGCAGCGCGAGGGGAAGGAACGGGTTCCTAATCCCATCTGCTTTAACTGATTGCTGAGGCTAATAAGTGGGCAGTTAATAGTTTAACTCATATCAAACTTCAAATGTTACGTGTGTGTGTTCAGGCCTGCGCCGTCTACCATTGACGCCATGGGAGAGCAATGTGGTGAACCGCCTGCAGCAGCCAACACACTCCTATTTGGCCCGTAGCCGCAGTGCCATGAGTCTGTCTGGAGAGCAAACAGGTAATGTACACACATCCCACATGAAAGATCCCGCCTGGCTCCTACAGTCAGTAACTAGTGAAACAGGATTTTCTTTTTTCTTTTTTTTTTTTTTTTCCGAGTGCATATAAAACAGCTCATAGTGCAACAAGTGTTTACGCTGTTTATATTTTGGTCTCGAACAGTTTCAGATGTTAATCAGATTTGGTCAGACTTAAAGCATTACACCGTCTGAAACTTCCTTCACCAGTCTGTGTCAGGCACTCAGAGCTCACACACAGGCACACACACACAGGTAGAAACAACTAAGCTGTTCAGGAAGTATTCCCCTGTTGATATCACTCCTTGTCTCCCTCTATTGTTAGCACGGCAACAGGGGCTTTAGATAGTTTGTGTGTGTGTGTGTGTGTGTGTGTGTGTGTGTGTGTGTGTGTGTGTGTGTGTGTGTGTGTGTGTGTTTGTGTGTGTGTTTGCATTAGACTGACTCTGGTGTATTTTTTGAATAATCACACTCTCTTACACTCAGACACACAAGAGCTCTCATATAACACACAGTTTCTTTTCACTTTGCTCTACTCTGCACACATTTAACATTGTCTGCAGTGTGTGTGTGTGTGTGTAAAGGTCTGTGTTTTGCTGCATGCTCACTTCCTCTGCGTGGTGTCAGGTCTAAAGCACCTATAAAATGTAGTTAGTTCTGAGAGAATGACAAAGTAGAGATGCTTCCATCACTGGGGCTTTTTTAGCGATAGGATTGGTTTGCCAAACCACTCCCATCTATGTTTCTTTAAGTGTAAGAGCACAGAGTGATTGGAACTTTTTCCATTTTGCATTTTGGTTTTAAAAGTAGTCACATTTTATCTTCTCTAATCTGACCAGTCAGCTTTACTTCTCTTAAAGCATAATATTATTGTCCAGTTCTCAAGTGATGGTTGCATTATATTAGTAGTTGTGCTTTCAGCCAGTAGTACTAACACCTTCTTTCTCTTTTCTGTTTCCACCAAACTTCTTCTTTTCATTCCTCTCAATTCTCCGCTGATTCTCCCAAACTCATGGCTTCCGTTTATGATTTCATCTGACCTCCTTCTCATTTCTTCCTCGCCTTCCCGACGTCTTGCTCTCTGTGCTCCTGTTTATCAAACCCTTGCTGACGTTCCAAAAAAAATCCTCACGCTGCCCTGATCCATACCTCCCTCGAAACACTCTCACCTCATACATCACCGTAGCCATGCCTGTTTGTCCTCGCTCAGTGTCCTGCCACCCCATGGGCTCAATGTCCTTTAAGGCCCTGCAGGCCCAGCCCCTTCCTCACTGCCGCAGCCATGACAGGAACCTCAGCAGGGAGACGGTCTCTTCTTCCACCAAGACTGCCCGCAGGAAGACCACCGGCACCGGCACAACACAGGTGGGTTACGTCACTGACCTGCACTTCTTTTTGTCATATTATAATTTACTTGAATCTGTTTTCTTTCACATTTCTGATCTTGATACATACTCATTCAGCATGCTGATAATGTCCTAGATCAGTCGGACGCAATACATCAGAGTATCTGTGTGACTCTGCTCCTCGCAGACACAAACACATCAATGCACCTACTGTCCATCTGTCTGCTGCTGTGTCACAGCTTATACCATTAAGGTCTTAGAGGGAAGGAATCTTCTGTACTTTAAATTACACACACATTCATAGATCATACTGTATGTGTACACAAACACATATACACATGTATCACACAAGTGATATACCAGTTATACTATCTATGTGTCATAATGTCTGTATACTGTACACTGCAGGTTAGTGTTAATGAGTGAGGGTCACATCAAACTACACTAATTTCTACAGATAGGAGAGGATGAATGCCTTTTTGTGACTTGAGTGTTGTTTTTTTTATTATTATAATTATTTATGTAAACACTGTTTTTTATGCTGATGTCATGGTTTGGTGCCAGAGGTTACGCACGGCCAAAGGAAGCCTGTTTAATCCTGTTACTGATCATCTTCTGCTGCTGTCAGTAGGGCACCTGACTCTGGCCACCTTCTGTACCACCTGATTACTTTGCGTGCTGATATAGACGCTTTTGTCAAGAGCTGTTTTATTATTGTGTTCTACAAGCGACATGATGCTTACCCAGATCCTGAATAATATTTTTTTCATGTCTTTGTTTTCATCTGTTTCCTGCACCGATAGCACAAGGACCGCGACAATGTCAGGAAGTCGTGGAGCAACCTGTCACTCCCATTGGCTCCTGTTCTGACTTTGCCCCCCAACAAGCGCTCCTCTTCGCCAGGCAAGAAGAACAGCAAAGTGACAGCACCCTCTCCTGGCAGGTAGGAGAACACACTGACAAAATGAGGCACGTAAGCAGATTTGTGACAGATTGGAGTTCTGGATTACTGACAGCAGGAAGAGAGTGTCGCAGCTTTGTAAGGTTTTGACTGTGAGGGTTATATTTTTTTTCACATGCCATGCTTGTTTCAAAACTTTTGAATGAAGGTAAGATGGATGATACACTAATATAATATGATTCCTCTTATGAGGAAGTATCATATAACTAGTAAGCCACATTTCGCTCTGATTTTAGCCAGTACTTTGTAGCCAAACTCTGCTTTTCTACCTGCACGCAGGCCTCCTCAAAAGTCAGCAGGACGCCCACCGACCCCAAAACTGATTAAATCTCCGGGACCTGAGGACCCTGGAAACCTTCGTCCTTACAGGATCACACCCGAGAGCCCACAACCCACGAAAGCCCAAGGAGAGGAGGAGGAAGAAGAGCAGGTCCTCAGTCCCCCTCAGCCTAGACCTCAGCCACTGGGTCAGAACAAGCCCAGTGTCAGTGAGCAGACACCACCACCACCACCAGCAGCTGTCAGCGGTTAGTTACTACTTTCCAGTACTTTCCAACTTATAAAGTGCTATTCTTATGCTACATTCATAGTTAAATTAGACACTTTCTGTCTCAGCATTGATTTTTATATTTTCTGTTTTTACCAGCTGACAAGCTGAATTTCACCTTTAGCTGGAAACAGCCTCTAATGTTTCTAAAATGATCTGCTTATAACTTCAGTTGTGATGCCTTTTTTTTTCAGAGAGTGTAAGCAGTCCACCAGCCCACAAGCCCTCAGCAGGCACCACAGATCCAGAGGAGGCGAGTCGTATCCTGGCTGAGAATCGTCGGCTGGCCCGAGAGCAGAGGGAGAGAGAGGAAGAGGAGCGCAGGCAGCAGGAGGAGCAGGCGAGGTACGCCGACTGCGCTGCATGCGAGGCGGTGCAAGGAGGTTGACAATACCGAAGGTGTGTGTATCTGCGTCTTTGACTGCGATGCATTTCCACGTCTGTACAGGTTAGCCAAGGAGGAGATGGCTCGCCGCAAGGCCGAGGAAAGAGCGAAGAGAGAGGAGGAGGCTCAGCGTCAGGCCGAAGAGAGGAGAAAGAAGGAGGAGGAGGAGAGAAAGGAGGAGGAGGAAAGACTTCAGAAAGAGAGAGAGGAGGCAGAGAGACAGGTCAGAGAAAGTGTACAACTCAGCTACAGAGTGGAGTTGGCAGACCTGTCGACCTCACAGTAATATAAAACTCTGTGTGTGTTTAGAAAGAGGAGGAAGAGTCTCGACAGAGAGAGGAGGCAGAGAGACTGAGGCAGGAGAGAGAAAAACACTTCCAGAAAGAAGAGGCCGAACGCCTGGAGAGAAAAAAGGTGACACACGTTCACACAGCAGTGATATTTCAAAAATGTTCCTCATGTACGCTGAATTTAAAAGCTCCTTTTTTCCACCAGCGTCTGGAGGAGATCATGAAGAGAACAAGACGTTCAGACACAGCAGAGAAGGTAACGGCTTAAAGAAATGCTGCATCTGACTAACCATGAAGGATTTATGTTAGTGTTTATTCTCCTTTTATTCTTCTCCATCTCTAGAAAGTTGTTCCTAACAGGAATGGAGACAATGCAGGTAACTTTATTTATGTGTTCTCTAATCATCTTTGAAAAATAACTTTCTCTATTATCCTGTCGTACCTTTTTAAATATATGTAATAGTTTCTATGATTTTGTTTCTGAATGCTGTGTTGATTTCCTCTCTCATCAGCTGCTCCTAGTCCACCTGCAGTGACTGTGTCACCGCAACACAATAGCAATGGCAAGGGTCATCAATCTGACCCAAACCCCAGCCCCACCACACTGAGCCATCCTGACCAGAGGTAAATGTCATGCAAATGGTCACATTGATGTTATCCATAACCTTAGCAAAAAAAAAAAAAAAAAAAAATCATCTTTCCATCCTCTCTTTTTCCAGGGAGAACGGCGAGTTTGAAGAGGTGATCGTTCTGCCTTCAGATGCCAGGTTGTCTCCTCCTGAGGGAGAGGAGCAGCAGCAGCAGCAGGAGGAGGAGGAGAGAGTTCCTGTAGTAGCCTTCAGAGAGAACGGTCTCCTAAAGCCTCTCAGCGGAATAGAGGACATATCAGCCCAGCAGGGACCAGGTCAATAAGCATCCTCTTTCTGCTTTGCCCTGGCTTCTTTCATTTCATTGTCATCATCATCACTTGATTCTCTTGATACAGTTACAGAGGACGTCACTCACTGTGTTTAGCTTTTTGGTGTGAGCTACTGCTGAGCCTGGAAGGACTGTTGTCTGTCTTCTGTGGCTCCGGAGGGAGTTTTCCAAAGTCTGTGAAAACAACCCTGATGATGTCATGCTGATGTCATCAGTCTTGTCTTGGATTGAGCGTGAGATTTCAATATTTTGATGGAAAACCTGTGTTAGAATCCTGTAGTAAGACCAGGCAATCTGTTGAGTTGCGTTATGGGAGCTTGACCCATATTACTTCTCAGCTTCTGCTGCACTGATTTTGACCATTTGTGTCCAAGTCTGTCTCTCTCATGTCCCCCGACTTTATGCAAGTGCAGCAGTAAACTGGTGGACTAGGGTTAGGTTTACTAATTTTATATACTGAAGCAACAGACATGTTATAGGCATATTATGACTGATGACGGTGAGAACAGGTCTGCCCTGTTGAAGGTGTAGTTTAGGTTTTCTGAAGTGAAGTTTTATGTGGTACTTATGCATAGTCTGTGTTACATACAGTACAGTGGTCAGTGCGTCCTCAGTTTGGAGAAGCAGACAGAACTCCCGGGATAGGAGTAGAGCAAAGTGCTGTTGTGGACAGGGTCAGCAGAAAATGTGTTTTTGACACAAAAATCTATATTTGTTAACGAAGGTAAAGGGTTGTCTGACGGCAAGGTAACATGGTGAGAGTATGCTCACCATACTGTACCCAGATATCGATATTTCATGGAATTACGCTTCAAAGAAATCCAAACTACCCTTTATGATCTATTCCGGGCTATATTTTTAGCACACAATTCAAAGGTACAATCAAAGTACACTGGAAGCTTTCTTTTATTGGTTCTCAGATGACAACTTGTCCTTTCACGTGGCCTCACTTTCAATTTAAGCCTGTATCTCATCTCTTTTCATCCACTCTTTCCTCAGACGTTTTACACACTGTACCCTCATTGTCAGCTGAAATGGGCAGTTGGCTTAATTTACATTTAGATTTACATTAATGTCATTTAACTTAAAATGAACTTGAACCAACTTAAAATACTACTTAGTGTGCAATATTAAAATAACCACCATCAGATCAGTCGAAAACCACCAGATCACCAGAGTGCAGAAAGTCGTGGAGCACTTATGGTGAAACAGCTTACTGAGGGTTAGAGCTGGGGTCGTAGAGGGCACGCTTTCTAGTTGTCTTGTTAAATTTCATTTTGTAATTACAATGAGACAAAGCCTATGTAATTGCATTTACCACATTTAATATAGAGAGCTTCCATATTATGCATTTATAAATGCACATAGAGAAAGGGGTGAAGCAATACTTTGTACCTCCTTGCTCACCCCGTAACTGAAAAACGTTGTTCGTATTACTTGCTGGTCCTCCATCCTGCATCAGTCCCTCTTTTTTCACCTCATTTATTAACCACATCACAATTATTGGGCTTTCTGGAGACACTTTGGGCACTCAGCTGTTGTGACGTTTTGTGATAGCCAGGCTATGTAGCAGTATAGTTTACCAGTGCGATGGCTAAAGCCAGCTAGACAGTAAGATCATGCATGTGAGATCAAAGACAAGACTCCTAGACAACTGGACAGGTGGGGTTTACTACAGGTGGTCTATATGTGACATTTTTGCATGTAAACTACTTATCCCAACTGTGTCTGATGTTTTTCTTTGTCGCCCCTCGGTTTTTAGATGTTGCCTGACGCCCTGTTAGTCCAAGATGATTCCACGCCCAGAGAGACAGGAAGTGAGACGGTCAGAGAGAGGTAACACAGAGCTGATGGACCGAATCAAAGGAAGAACTCGCAGCATCCCAGCCAAGACCCTTCAAGGGGTTTTTTCTTTCTCACCCTCCCGCCTCCCGTGACAGAAGAGCTCTGCAGCCATTTCCCAAAGACGGTCTCTCCAAAGATCTCCCTTAAAGCATCTCCAGAGAGAGGTTACACGTCCCTCAACAAACTCTCCGGGAACAGATCCACCTCTCTGTGTCTGACTACGATTACACTCGGTCATAATGTTCTGTGTACAGCCCCAACTACCCCTCGTTCTGAAGCGAATGTCCTGAAATCATAGGAGGGCACTGAAAGCCTAATCCAACTTGTGACTCTCTTTTAATATGTGTGTGTGCGTTTGTGTGTGTGAGAGAGAGAATGACAGACTAATGTAAACTGAGATCAGCTGTAAAGTCCTCAGCCATGATACTTGAAGAGTTTTTTTTCTTTTTTTCTTTTGTCGTTGCTGTAGAAGACACTGTAATCAGACTGACAAAATCAGTGACTTGTGTGACCGGAGCTCACACAAAAGGCTCCGAAATACAAGGTTTCATGAACGCCCTCTTTAACTGGAACCTCATAACTCTCATGTTTTAACATTTCTATCGAAATGGTACAGAAGAGATGGGATGTAGGAGTGATATCAGTGCATGAAGTTGTATTAAGACTACCGGAAAAAGTCTCATGTCATGTAATATATTTGCTGTGTCCACAGTGTTTAAGACTAGAGGTTATTATTGAGGTGAGGCAGGGGCGTTGGAGCATCATGAAGTTTAAGTTAAATAATGAGAAAATGAAAATAATCCTTTCAGACAACTGAGAATTTAGGGTGTAAACTACTGATTTTTTTTGTTTAGTTTTATTTAATTGCTGTACAGATAAAATGTGATTCTTTGTTTCGTCCTCATCCTGTCTTTGCTTTCTGTTGAAATTGAGAAAAAAAAAAAAAAGTTTGCTTTGACGTTAAGTCCTGCCCTTTCCTTTCATGTGTTTACCCCCAGCAATGCTGCATCCTGTCCTGCTGACTAACTCGATGATCAGTGCTGGAGGAGACTACGCTGTAGCTTAGCCACCTTTTGTTGGAGGTTAACTTTTGTTTTGGCCAAAGTACAAAATGGATTAAATTAATTTACTGGTTGTGATGTTAATTCTGAAATAATTCATTTGATCTTTTTGATGGATTGAAGAAGAAATGCTGCTAATCTTAATGTTCCTTTGCCTTACTGCATTGAAGAAAGAATGAGGCGACTTGTCTGTACTCATTCTCACTGAAATGAAGATTATACATTCCCAGTATGAGCTCTGGCATTCTGACCACATGCCCGATTCCTCCAGTGGCTTCCTTTTCTTGATTTATGTTAAAAGTATGAAAGATTATGAATTGTCTGTCCATTATGTCATCATATATGAGCTATAATGTCAAACAAATTGGTCCTTCACACAGCTTTTTCATGACAGAAAGACAAAACAGGGATTCAAGTAGAACACTGGAACTGACATTAAGCTTCTGTTATGTTTCATCTTTTTCACTAAACTCTTAATAATGCTACTCTCTTAGCATTTGGTTCTTTGCACTTAGTTTCCTCTTTGTTGTTCTCGCCGTACCACCAAAACAGAAGAAAACTTAAAGATCACCCATGTCTTTGTTTATGTAGTGCTGGTCTCTGCCAGTAGTACATAGCATACTGTTAAAGATGGAAACTCGACTTGGTTTGCGAATGAACTGTTTTGACAGAAATCACTTGTAAATTACATGAAATATTATGTTTAAACGTTGCTATATTTTACTAAGACTGACCATGGTTTTGAAAACTTACAGTCCTTTTCTTAAGAAAAGGGGCTGTGGGATGAGATCTTTGAACCACTGAACTGAAATCACTGTACAACTGTTGCAGCTGTACTGTTTGGCAAGTAAATAAAACTTTTTGAATTGATTACCTACTCGCTGGTGTGGTATTGACATGATTTTGATCCAAAATACAGAAAAAAATGGGAACTTTCAAAGAAGATTGACATTTTGTAAATTTATTTTGGCATAAAGAATACATTTACCAACAAACAGGAAAATACACAGAAAAACAAACCTTTCTACCTGCATAGAAAAGTAGCAAAAATCTTTTTTACACATAGAGAGAAGATTGATGTTTGGAAAGTCCTACAGAAAATATTTACATTTCATGAGAATAGTGGATAGAAAACAGCAATATGTTAGTCCAGAAACAAAAATATTTTTCAAGTGTGTGCCTCCATTCAACTTAGTACAACAGAGGTAAAATGAGAAGTGCTCCTGTACATGTTGATGATGGCAAGTTGGTGATGTTCAGATCACCCACACAAAACCAGCATGGTGGCCTGCGGCGCGCTGACATCCAGTACTGTCCACTCCAGTAACACACAGCAGTAGGGAAAATTCTTTTAGCACGGCTTTCCATCACTGGATCTCAATGAATCAAACAGCACCGGTTTCACCAGTAGAATGTTTTGGTGAGGAAACTGGCAGCAGTGTTGAGCCAGCTCCCACTAGAATCTTCCTTCGCTGTGGTGCGGGAAATTGCTCGGTCGACTTCCTTCTCCGGGCTCTCCTCCTCTGGGAGGTAGTCTGGTATAGCTGAGTTTTGCTGCACCTCCACTCCAGATGAGTTCAGAGGGATTAAAACCTGAAGAAATGGGTTAACGGAAGAGAAGTTAAGAACTCAACGTGACCTCAAACCAGCTCTCCGTTTATTCTGTGGATACTCAAACAGTATACTGTCAAACTGCGTACTCACCTCTTCTCCGGCCTCATTCTTCACCACCTGTTGGGCCGACAACACCTTTGTGGCAGCGATGGCTGATGCCAGACTCTGCAAACCAAGATCAACCAGAGATCAGATGTACTGTTTTCTTACTACAGATTCCTGTAGCATGTGTACGTCAGTGACTTTGAAAATGCAATAATACATATGTTGAATATAACTAGAGGGATATAAAGTCATATTTTAACAGGCCAGCTGCTTCCAAACCACACACTGATCTGATATGTGTTTTTACCTCAGTGGACAGGTCTGAACGGATGCGGACGGTGCATCTCTTAGAAGCCATCTGGAAGGTGAAGCTGATCACTCCTCTGACCTTTAGGAGGGCCTCCTCACACAAGCTTCGCTGGTGCTTCATAACAGAGGGAGACTATTAGTTAACATGCCGTCAATTAGAAATATTGTCACTGTCGTGCATGTGTGTGTGAGTCAGCCTACTCACAGCGCTGTCCAGCCCGTTGATGTGCAGAGTGACAGACTTAGCCTTCTTGTTGGAGGAGTTGATAAAGAACTGGGATTTCTTTCTCGCCTCCCTCACAGGTGTGGGTGGCACAGGATTAGCAGGTGCACTCAGAATGTCATACACCTCCTGGGCCAAGGCTGTGATGTCAACAGACAGGCCCTCCCTATATGGAGAAATAATGTATATAATAATGTTTGATGTTTAGCCTGACCCTGACCGCAACCCTAGCCTAACCCCACGCTATATTTAATCTCATGGTTCAGGGAGACTACAAACATTTCATTGTATAAACATACAACAAATAGGATTTTCCATCCACTGCTAATGTTAAACTACACATGTGTCTGTGTTATAACATGAAAACATTTCAATACATTTAAGAAAAAACAGAGTAGTCTCAAGGACGACCATAAAAAAGGCCAAAACTTCCCAGGGAGTTTAGGAAAGCATGTGTGCACATAAACATGCAAGAGTCACCAAGATAGTACAAGAAAACAGCCACTCACCTCACGATTAGATTCTCCAAGCTCACCATCATACCCAGTTCATTCTTCATGGTGGGGATGTTGGGGGACAACTCAGCCAAGTAGCGCAGGGTCTGAGGTTAAAGGAAGAGAGAGGAGCGATTCAAATACACTGCAGACGCCGTGCATGCAGCCATGTTACAACTTACCTATTACACAAGCTTCACTTACGCAAGCAACACTTTTACTGGTTCTCAAAGTTACATTATTGTTATTGTTGTTATGAGTGGAAAATGATGATTACAGACTGTCAAACTACAGACGCGGCAGCTTCCAAGCAGAACTTTAGATTCAAAATAATCTAAGTCATCATGGAGCATGCCAAACTATTACAACATATCTAACTAAATGATTGCTGTAATGGATCGCAACAACCTGTGACGGCTCTGCAAGTTGATTTTCATATCGTAGCAGCAGAATATCTCAATATTCACATTAAATAATATGACAAAATATACTCTGAAAGGGAAAACAGTGTAATGCACCGGTCCAGTCTCCTTCACCCACCTGAAGAGTTGCCAATAGCACGTCTGGATTCTTGTGGTCCAGGAAGAGTACGAGCCCGGGGAGACAGCCCTGGTCCTGGACTATTACCTCCCGGTTCTGTGGCTCAGAAGCCAGGTCCCGAAGTTGAGTCACCACCGACAGTGCATCCATCATCTTTCTTAACTTTAGCAGACCTGAAACTGAGATGGGGTGACGTTATTAAAGTGTGGATTTAACCTGCTTTAAGCCATGGTCGACTTAATATGCGCTATGAGGACGTTTAACTGATTAAATCTCAAGGAAGCGATAGTGTAACTAGGTGACAACGTTACGGTCACTTGCGTTACGTGTTAAAGCTATGACCCTCACGAGGCTATCAACGATACATGTTGTCCTATCAGGACGCAGCGCGAGCGTTAACTTTATGGCTAGCTAAAGAAGCTAGCTACTTTTGAAACGTGAAGCCAACTTTAAAAAAATGAATTTAAATGTGTTTCATTGCACTGTTCCAAGATAAAATCGCGCGATTCCTACAAGCAATAATATTAAGCTTGCCTTGAAAGTGAGTTAAGTGTGGTGAAATGAAGTTCTGCGATGTTTTCTTACCCAACACAACAAGCGGCTCGCGAGACGAAATACAAATTTGGTGCTTCGTTTTCGTGACAGGCAATTGGTCGACCGACGCTGCACGGTAAGCCGCTCCTATTGGCTCCTCATGATACTTCTGTATTTACAGCCAATCAGATGAGGCTTTGCTGCTTAAGCGTTATTTGACTTCGCAGACTTGCTCTTCGGATGCGCGAGAAGAGTGTAAAGCTGCACGTTCCTCGTATTTATCTGCACGTTAAAGTTTATATTATTGAGTTTTATGAAGATTTAGCACAAATGTAGCTACTCGCTTACAATTTGACAAGAAGACGAGTCCACGGTAAGTACACGCTTATATTTCCTGCTATCCCGCATGTTTCCTTGCGTCGCGCATTGTACTTTTGATGAGCCATGCAGCTTACAGAGGGGGCACACTGCGGTTCCTGTGCGGGGTTACCTGCGCGGGGTGAACTACGCTACACAGAGCAGAAGGTTGCTCTTTTTCAGCTCGAAATTAAAGTCCAGTATAAACCTTGCGTTTTGCCGATTCAGTATGACTCTACAGCCGAGTCAGCATCCAACGGCACAGCAGACAGAAACAAACTGCCTCCCCGAGCATCAGTGTGATGCCGCCAGCCAGGTGACACTTTGACAGTTGGATCAATAATGGACTCCAGGAAATGGTTTCAAATCTGAAATCCAAATGAGTTTAATTTGAAATGTAAAACTCTTTTAGCCGAAGACTATCATAAACATATTATGCATTTGTCTCCTGGTATTTTAAGATAGTTTCAGTAAAGAGCAGGCAACTTCAATTTAGTTTGTGTAGCTCCTGCCAATAACAAGACAGTTCAAATGTTAACGCCTAAAATGACATTAAAGGTGCAGTGTGTAAGATTTGGGGACTTTATTTTTAGAATAAGGGAAACATGTGATATAATATTAATAACTATGTTTTCATGCATGTATTACCACTATAAAAAAAACAAATCTTTTTATTTTTGTTATTAAAAAACTATCCTTTTATATCTGCCGTGGGAGCGGGTCCTCTTTCATGAAGGCCGCCATATTGAAACACCGTGTTTCTGCAGTAGCCCAGAACAGAAAAAAACAAACTGTGACTAAAGGACAGTCTCCTTTACACTAAGAAGGTGAGGGTGATGTGAGGAAATTGTAATGCAGCGATTAGACCACTAGGTGCAACTAAATTCAATACACTGGACCTTTAAGATCAGATATAATAGAATTACAAGAGCATATATATATAAAAAAAAAAAGAAAAACACACTTATCAGTGTGATAATAATAAAACAGACACATTTTAAAATACAGTCAGGTGGCAGTAGCTCAGTCCAAAGGGACGGCCTGGGCCAAAGTAATCCAATAGTTGTATTTAAAAAAAGCAATTCTTTGACATACCGATAGCCAGTGTAAACCTCTGATAGCTGGACTGAGGTGGAATATTTTTGGCTTAATTCGTGATTTTTATTGATTAAATTACCGATTTACAGTTCTTCTCTTTTATTGTAATAAGTGTTGTATGTTTTGTTTTGTTTCAGGTGTAAAGGATGTGACTTAGTTGCATCTGTTCTGTGTTGGCCTCTTATCAAGTCAGTCAGCAGAAAGAGGAGCTTTGCAGTCATCAGCTGGTGTGTGAAAAAGTCCTTCCAATGTCTTTAGTAGATGATATCCTGGACGTGCTGCGCATGGTCCTGGAGTACTTTGGAGTGCCTCCAGACATGGTGAGTACACACACACACACACACACACTTATGTTAGAATTACTGACTAAAATTTATAATGATGGCAATTTTTAAACACAGTTGTTCTGTCTGTGTGTGTGTGGGGTCCTGCCTGTAGCTTGTTCCAGTGTGGGACAGTCAGCTGTGCGGTCAGTACCGCAGCATTGTGCGGATGATTGGAACCAACCTCCCTCTGGCTCCTACACCACGTGTCCATTTTCAGGTACCTGTACTGTATGTGTTTTTTCTAACAGACTGAAAATGATCACTCAAAATCTGTCCAGCTTCTTATGAAAGTGACGACCGCTGGGACTGCTGTATAAGCAATACTGTATTCTACACTGAGCTAAAGTGCTCATTTGTAATGTGCATGGATTAAAAACAATATTATTAATAATAATGAGAATGATGATGAGAAGAAGAAGTAGAAAAATAATGTACTGAAGTTCTGTAGATGGTTGGCTATTTGAAAGAGCAAAACTTCATCTTTCATAGATTAAAAATTACATTGATAAGACAATGAGGAAAAGTGTGAATAGAACAGCTGTTTAAAGCATCCTCCTGTAGAACACTGTTGGTCAAATATTTAAACTTGATGTCTGCATTAGAGTAGTTATGAGTTGAGTGGGGCTGTAAATCTTATCTTATTTTTTTTTTAGCACGTGTCAAGTTACGTCACCTGTAACATCTTTCACAAACTGCAAATGGGGAACATGACTTGGCTGCAGCTCGGGAAAAAAAAATCAGCTTAAAGATGAGAGGATATATTTTAGAGGAGGGATTTATGACACAATAATTCCTAAATAATTTTAGTTATTGTCCATTGTTTGCTGTGATATAGTCAGCATCACAGTGCATAACCCCTCCTTGTGCATGTTTGGTCCTTAGGTCCCTCTGCTCACCTATAGGCCCCATGTTTATGTCGACGTCACGGCGGATACGCCTGCCATCCCCTCATTCGCTGACGTCATGTGGGTGTTTGAGGACGAGGGCGAGAGCTTTGCCAAGACCAGGTAAGAACACCCAAACAAACAAGAGAATAAAACCACAGTGGCTGTTTGTTAGACACAATCTTTCGTCCTAATAAAACATAAAAGTGTTATGAGTCAAAGAGTGCATGTAGCATTGGAACAAAGAGAGGCAGTAGCTCAAGGTGCCACACCAGTTGCTCCGTATTACTACTACAGTAGCTGAGACAATAAAGACTTCTGGGCCACAGTCTGGAGTCAAACCACTGCGGTAAGGACTGACTCTTTAAATATGGGGCACATGCCGTACCAGATGAGCTTCCAGGTTCCCCCGACAGTTTTTTGTTTTGATTGTGAGGCCAAAAGCTGCACAGAGGGAGTAAACTCGACCCAGAGGAGCAACAAGGCAATAGACAGCTCAGTAAGTGATTCTGCCAGTTAATGTTTGTGTGTGTACTGTATAAGTTTAGCAAGGTGCTGATGTAAAAACCTTTTTTCTGTGGTTAGTGTAGCAGCTAAGTGCCAGTTATGAAACAGAATTTGATCTGTCGTTCTTTGCATCAGTTCATGAAATACATATTATGCGTACTTCTCTCAAACAAGCAGAAAGGCTTGCTTTCTGTAGGCAGGTGTAATGAGTAGTTGATGCTGCCAGGTACATAAAGTCAGTCACTTTTTGTATTAAAAACGCATTTTAAACTGGTATCTTACTTGTAAGCAGCCTGTCCGAGTAGGAGAGCGCTGATCTCTGTAAAGAAAGGTGTTGAATTGGCCATAGTGTTTGTGCACTACAGAGAAAACTACACTTTCTTGCTGAACCCAATCATTTGTTCTCCGTAGGAACCACCTGCCCCCGAAGAAGCAAAGTACTGTAAACCGGGATGTGCTGAGATACCCTCGAGCGACCCTCAACCAAGCTCCGAAAGGAGGAAGATCCGTAAAGCAAGCAACTGACCCAGAAGCGCTGAAGAAGATCACAGTGCTGGAGAGCGAGCTGCTCAAACTGCGAGCTCAGATAGCCATGATTGTTACTGCCGCCCCAGCCTCAGGTTCACATTCTTCGCACTGCATGTGTTCACAGATGTGTTCACCGTGTCATCTTGAAGTCAAGCAAACGTAATAACCTTTTTTGTGCTCACTCAACATTTTCTTAGGTCTGACCGAGTCCCGGAATGCACCAGGCTCGCCTATGATGTCTCCTCCAGCTCTCACCTCCACGCCACTCCGTGCTGCTCCCCCACCTCCACCTCCACCACCCCCACCTCCACCTCCTCCCTGCTCCAGCTCCCCCTCTGAGACTTCGTCTGTATTAGAGCTGATACGCCAGCGCAGGAAGAATGGGAAAGATCTTGATGAGGGGCAGCTCAAACCCCAGGACTCTAAAGGAATCCCGTCGATGCTGGATGTTCTTAAGGACTTAAATCAAGTTAAATTGCGTTCAGTTGAGAGGTAGGATTGTTAGTATATGTGTGACAGGTATCCAATATCCTAAATATGATGGGTTTTTGTCCTAATTTGTTGCCTGTTAGATCATCTCTGCCCTTAACAAACCTTCTTTTTTGTTTGTAGATCACCAGGAGGCACACCAATCAGACGGAGACGCAGTAAAGGAGGTGCAGCATTGCTTAGTGACCCAGCTGCTCTTATCGCTGAAGCACTAAAGCGAAAGTTTGCTCATCATCGCCATAACAATTCCTCTGACAAAGAGAATTCACTAGAACTGTCACCATTCGGCAGTCCAGAAACACCTAAGGTTTGTTTCCCACAGATACACCCACGTATTATTTAAACGTATTCATCAATTTCTTGGGTTTTTTTTTTTTTTTTTTTTGGAAATCAACATTATGAAAACTTCAAGAAGCTTTAAGAAACAATTCGGATAATAAGGCAGATAAAAGATGTACGTCAGGTGTGTTTTTTTTTCCACCCCTGTATCTGTATTTTGCGAGATTTAAGCTGTCTGCGGGTCGACTTTGTCCTAATTTGATCCTTTTGTTCCAGGTTCCTCTTCACTTCAGACGCACTCAGGGGCGCCTACACCTCTGATCCTCTTGAATACTAACTTTTGACCCCCAAAATGTCAAACGTCAGACGTCCCAATTGCAGCTTCCTCAGATGTGCCTCACAAACAGATTACTACTGCAGCTACTGACCTACATTTCTGTCCTTTTTTTGTTCTGTGTTTGTCTCACCGTGAACAGTGTGCTTGTTTTCTCTGTGTTGGGAAGCTTGAATGTATATTTTTGTTACAGCAATGAACAGGAGTTTTGGTACAGGTGTTTTGTTTTTGTACAGTGGAGTCTTATGTTTCCAGTCTTATTCATACAGTAATGATATCTTTTTAAAGGGCATAATGTGTTTATGCAGGTAGGCACTGTAGCTTTTAGCTACCTGCTTAACGTCTCTAAAGTCACTTTGTGAGGCTTTAATTCTCACCTCAAACAGGAGAAATGATTAACAGTGGATATTGAGATTCACAGCTCTATTCTATGCAACTGCTGTTTGAAGTTGTTTTATTTTATTAAAGTGTTAAAGCGCACCGACCATTTTAGTTGTTCTGTTTTGTTCATTTGTTTTGAAATTTGTAACTTGCGTAACATCAGAGAGTCGTCGATGAACTGATCTTTAAAGTGACTGCAACACATCTGGAATCTCGCTTGAGATGACATTTCACAACGTTGCTTTATATGAATAGCTGTCTCACATTAAACAGGTACTCCAGCAAATCAGTGCCGCTCTTTCATAAAGCTCGAGGTACTAAAAAGAAACAGTTTTGAAAAAAGAAGACACCATCTTTCATTTGACCTTTATTTTTTCAGTCCTTAGGAAGTTCCCTCCAGAGCTGCAGGTGACATTACAAGATAGAAATCTTCAGAGGCTAAGTAAGTCCTGTGATGGTTAAACTAAATTTCACCAGTAAAACCAGTGGAGAGACTCATGCCTAAATTAATTATAGTCTCAAAATAATATATTGTGTACAATATATTGTTTTATATTATTAGTCTTTGACACTACACAGAAAAACAATTTTCTTACTCTTGGTGACACTTTAAAATCCCTCTGTTTAACAATTATAATCATTTTCTGTTTATTATGCATTTATTTGATAAATGGCTTATAACACTATAATGTAGTTATATGTAGGACATTTTAAAGTGTTGTATTGTATATAATTGTTCATCAAGAACATCATCCACTTCTATGTTCCTACAGGAGGAGTAATATTTAATTTATAATGAACACATGCTGCTTACAACTACATTATAGCTTATTATAAAACATATACTTCATTTTATATACTGCTTATGAATGCCACCTAAGTGGACTTATAGTAAAATGTTAACTGTGACTGATGGATAACAACTCCCTATTTTCTGGTCACAAGTGTTCACTTATTTCATCTTAGCTTTTATTTCCTTATTTTAAAGAAAGTTTTACTTCTTACTTCACTACCTACTATTCAAGTGATCAAAAAGGCTGGTTTTCTATCTTTGGATTTGTATTTGGTGATCTAAAAGTAAGAACAACAACATGTTTTGAGATTTAAAAGTTTATTCATCACCAACAGCAATACTGACTATGACTATGAATACTATGACTATGGACTTTCAAGTATCAAGGACAGCTGATGTTGGTAGCCTGATGAAACTCTGTCATAGCAGGATGGAGCAGTTCTGAGTTGGTCTGGTGTTTCCTGGTGATGGGAAAACAGTGGTTCCTGTAATTGAAAGAAAGACAGAGAAGGGGAAAGGGGGAGGAAAAAATTAAAAAAGGGGGTGTTTGAGGGATGTGGGATGTGAAAACTGAGTCAAAGAGGGAGTGAACGGATACGGTGTGCTTCTGTACTTTAGGTGCAGAAATGGGATGAATTCAAGGTGTGGTCTTTGTTCCTGAACCTAGTTATAAAACTTGCATGTTTATAAAAACAGAAAATTTAACTGATGATTGTAACATTTGATGTAGCAAAACAGAGAGCTTGATAGTGATAATGGTTATCATTAGATCATCATTAGTTCATTGGTCATTGGTCAGAAGCCTGAGACAAATCTGACATTACTTGCCAGAATGTTTTCAATCTATCTCCATTGGGCTCTCCTCCTCCATGGATGCCAAATTTCTGAAATACAACAACCTTTGCTAAGTCATTCATGAACTAATAAAAAGTGGTAGAAGAAGTATTCAGATCATTTTTACATATAAATTTACCAATAATTGGTCAACGGGGATAGCCTTCATTCACAAGATTCATTTCATTATAATTACCAGTCAGCATTGAATTTTGTATTTCTGCATACATACGATACATCTATGCATTGCTAAGTATTAGATTGGTCTTTAAGATGTTGTTTCATAATATACTTGAACATTTAGTTTCTTCTTTATTCTGTAATATTTGTGAAAAAAAAGGTCTAAATAGTTTTACATTAACTGAGAAAAGATGCACGCTCATTTTACCTGGCCTTTGGGTCTGGTTTCACCTCCGATGGCTCCCACTCCATGGCCTCCTCATCTACGCTCCCCTAGTCAAACCAGAAATATATACATATATATATATCCATGATATGAGGAAAAATAGCTTTTCTTTTATTATACACTTGAAACTAGATGTTTCTTACTGTTTGAGATGAAATGGGGAATGTTTGTGTATCATAGACGACTACACCAGGACCAGCAGCATTGTCCACACACTTGATGGAAATCTACAATGTCATAAAAATGTATTATGACAATAACAATGGATTATAACTATAATATAATTATAATATCCATATAACAATACTAATCTGTACCACTTGAACAACAGATTGCTTTAACGTAGGATAGTTCAACAAGGAGGTTGCTAATATTGGTGCTAATGCTAACAAACTGACTCGACACCAAAGATTTCAACAAGTGAATCCAAACACGAACAGTAACTTCCCAAACTGCAGTAAATCCACAATATCTACCACATGCTTGTAAAGAGATGTTAATTTCAGTGTTAATACTTAAACGTTAATACTAAAATTTGACCTTGACAGCTTCGTTTCTGGAAGCCATGTGTCTCGCTCTTTTCCGTCTTCCGCTCATGGCGTGATGGCGTCAAGCTACATGATACCATGACGCAATGTCACCACGTTCCTCTATAAATTAGATTATTTCTTATAACTCTTTATAACACTTTTGTTGATTTTATTACAAAGATCTTTCAAAATATTTTATTAATTTTTTAAAATGTTTTCTTATTTTATAAATAAGAAAACAGCAGAACCACTTGGTGTCCAGTGACTTTTGACAGCACTGCTCCTCCAGGTCCTACTCTTATTCAACAGTTTGTTCACAAGAAGTCTAACAAGGAGTCAGTGTGTTAACAGTGCTTTTTACGCACCACTACCTCCAAATACGTCTACTTGGACTGCTCAAATTGAAATTTAGGACCAGATACTATATATTTCTTTGTCTATAAATAACTTTTGGCACAACTTACCTCTTTTCCTGAAATCCTTTTACAAATTCTGGGTTAGACTTTTCCCTCCGTCCATGATCAATCAGCTGTAGTCCATTATGAGAAAAATTGCAGAAAAACAGTATCTATAAACGGTTGGCATGGCAAGTCTGATTTATATCACACTGTAATGGTAGCGCTAAAATCTGTATCCTTGTGACTCCCTTGACTGGAATAAATGGCTAAGACTTCTGCTTTCTGACCAAGGGAGTTCCAATGGTCAGTTAGTCTCATTTCTGCTTTTACGAAACGTTTTGTGCAATGGGGTGATTCAAGTACAAAGTACCAGGACAAGAACAAACAACAGATACAAAGAGCACATGATGAATGATAGAACGGACACAACATGAGTTCCAGAGGAGTTGGTATAGAGAAAGAGAAGTAAAGGAAACAAAGCAAAATGTTGGATGGATTGGAACTTACGTGTGTGGGTATCACTAACAGTATAAAGATGGACTGTGTATGCATGAAGTCACCCGTAGATTTCCCTCAGTACAGTTGTCATGAACGGGGAAATTAGCTATAGAGACTGTACCTGTTTTTTTGTACCAGGCTGTAAACATGTTTATTTCTGTTGTGAAGTTGGACATTTTAACAAGGAGGCTTATAGAGACTGACATATTGTGAGGAACTGCAGTTTTTGGCACTTCAGCATTTTCTTCATTTCCAAATCACGGAGGTTACTGCTTGGTGTGTATGTGTTCCACATGGGATTAATCATGGTAACTGGGGGAAATGTAATTAGATGAATCAACTACTGATTGACTGATAAGTGGCCTATAGTTACTGTGAGGTGGCAGTGGAGCAGGCCTCAGATCCGGCCACTAGTGGGATAGATCCAAGGCAGAGAGGTTCGACAGGGCAGCACCTCAGAGAGGGGCCTGCTCATTCTGCAACAGTCAACATTTCCTTTGCTTACGGTTTAGGTATCACACTCTGTCCACCCTGACCTTTAGCAACTTAGAACCTTTGTTGAACTGGATGGAAAAGCTATTTCAAATTGAGCAAATTCTTATTTTGTAAGATAATCAGTAATAATGCTTTTATTGTATGTGCAGAATCAGACAAATATGATGATCACCTTGCAGTCGCTGGGGTTTTTCTAGTGGCTGACAGGACAGATGTTTACTGATGTCTCAAAGTCCAAACTGAATCCAAAAATTGAAAGAATGCCATCATGTGGGGATTTCACAAGAATTAAGTGTGCTGCAATTTGACCACTACTGAAAACCATAGATTGAAACTTTCAAGCATGTTCAACTGTGGCTTTGAACAAAATCCGATTTCAAAGCAGGTACAACTGTTGTACAACTAATAAGCCATATTGCCTATTGTTTTCCGACTATTATCTTTTTATTCATTATTCGGTACTTAAGTTTGAAGTTTGTTGAACTGTCAGGTCTTTCTGATAAACAGTTTTCCACAGACAGTTAAAGTCTAGATCTCAAGCAGTGGACAATGTCTGCAGGAAAAGTAATGACAAATACTTCTGCTTTTATACTTCACATTTTTTTTCTTAAAGGTACAGTTATAAGATTTGACACATCAATTACACATACCAACACATTTAATGTAGATTAAATTGAGCAAATGGTCATTTTTATAAGATGAAAATGAGACGCAGAGTCAGTTAAATATGAGCTGACAGTCCCTAGTGTTTTTCTAGTGGCTGACGGGACAGCGTGTTCCACAATATTCATTGTTCGAACTGTATCTAAAAATTGAAAGACTGCCATCATGTGGAACGGAGGATTTCACAAGATTTGAGAGTGTAACAATTTGACCCAAACTATTCAACTAAAGTATTTCTTTCAATTTCTGTAATATAAATATGCTGTTATTTTTTTGACCATGGATTGAACAAAGTCTGACTTCAAAGCAGGTATTTTACTGTTTAATCTCCAGAGTTGTAGAACAAATAAGCCAAGTTGCATATTGTAGTTCACGTCTCTCTAAAGAATGTAGGTTTACACAGGCAGTTAAAGTTTAGACCCCAGGTTACATCTGGTTTTATTGTTAACCCTCACACCATGATCTTGGCAGTCCAGACATACACTTTGATAAAAACAAAAGCTTTTGTTTGGTTTAACAAGCACCATTTATTGACAGAGAGGACTTTTTAGTTTGACATAATGTGTACCCTTAAACTAAAAATTTCAGTGTCTTCCAGGTTATCAGGTAACCAATAAATAGTTTTTCATTTTATCTTGTTTGCTGAAAACTATAGTTGACAGTCATCCTCCCTCCATCCTTCTCTTCCTCCTGAAGACTGTGGAAAATACAACAGAAGTTTAGAAAGACTTAATACCACTTGCATAACAATTATTATTATCTGGTATCTAGTCTGTCTATCTATCTAGTAATATTGAGCTTCATGATACATAAACATCATAAGCCAACTATTTAATAATAAATGCATGCAAAAAATAAACAACAAATGTTGAAAATGAAATGGGAGAGGCTTAAAAAAAAAAAAGCATAAAAATAACAAAATGTATTTTTCAACCTCATGTCCACACCACAAATCTAAAAAATCACATATGATTGTAGCTTGAACAAGACAATTTGTTTTACCTGGCCAGTGAATTACTGTCAGTCTCTGCAGGCTCACAATCCATAGCAGTGTCCTCATTCTGATCATAGTCAGATTGGAATGGTTGGACAGAACTACAGCACAACAGTGACACATAGACACAAATAAATTAGGTATATACTGTACTCCAGGTGCAATGGTCTGCGACATAAAAGAGAAAATTTCTCAACTGATGAATAAACACTCCACAACTACTGTTCTACAGTCAACTACATGAATCATTTCTATCTGTTCTGTCGACATAAGCGAGCAGATATGGAGTTAAAGTACTGATGGGCCATTTTAGGTTCAGCCTGCGCCACCCAGTGGCCAGGCCTATGATGATGCACCCTGACACCCAGAGCAGACTCAGGACCACAAATGCAAAAACATCACAGCCTCTATGTCAGCATTGATAACCAGCTCATGGATCGGCCACCTAATTCCTCTTCCCTTCTTTTTCCCCTCTCACATTTTTGGGACTATGAACTGGATAGTTTAGGTCACTATCCTGCTTCCTCCCCAGCCAAGCACATTCAGCACACAAAAGTTGCTGATAATGAAGATGATAAAAAGAGATAACAGCTCACTCCTTCCCAGTCTGATGGGATTGAGAAGGCCAGCAAGATCACCAAACCTTTGTCTCAGCAAGCAGACATCAGAAATTAAAGAACTAGATGTGATGTTAATGTGCCACTGAGGTGCGCTGCCACATCTCAAATCAGCGCCATTCAAATCAACGTCAACGCTCCTTAGACAGGAGCGAAGATCCTTATCCTAGACTGGTGTCCTAGACTTCTGTTGTAAAGTTACAGATGTTACTGATTCTATTGTTCCCATTACTGTGAGAAAAAAGCACCATGGAGAAATGCCATGCTGATAAAAAAATCTAAAAGTGTTGAAAGGTGAATGTAGGTAGTGAAAAATAAATCTCTAGGTGTCTCTATTATGACATCATATCATGAATCCACGTCTATAACCCCTGAATTTTATCCACTAAATCATTCAAATTTATTTATCACATATAATCATATAGAGATAACTGTGATGCGATGAATTTAGAACATTTGACAAGTTGTCTTCTAAAGGTATAGGGCCTGTAGTATCCTTGCATCAAATTAAATTAGCATGACACAATTTTATCTTATCTGCTCTCTAATATTGGAGGAAATTGTCAAACGTTTAAAATCCTCCACCTGCTGCTTTGATATCATACAGGTATTTTGGACTGCATGACATCAGCTCCTCCGCAAACAGTCAGCACCTCTCCTCTCAGGCGATTTCCTACATAAGCACCATGAGCCAACTATTTAATAATAAATGCATGCAAAAATAAACAACAAATGTTAAAAATTAAATGGGAGAGGCTTAAAAAACCATAAAAGTAACAAAATGTATTTTTCAACCTCATGTCCACACCACAAATCTAAAAAATCACATATGATTGTAGCTTGAAGCCAGAAGACAATTTGTTTTACCTGGCCAGTGAATTACTGTCAGTCTCTGCAGGCTCCCAATCCATAGCAGTGCCCTCATTCTGATCATAGTCAGATTGGAATGGTTGGACAGAACTACAGCACAACAGTGACACATAGACACAAATACGTTAGATTTAGCCTATAGTGTTAACATATTGATGAGACTATTAAAGTGATTAAGTCCATAGATTGCGTGAACAAAGATATATTACGTTAACTCGTATGTAATAGGTGTAACTATCAGAATAATAAATGGTAAGGACATTAAAACATACTGTATTCCAGGTGCAATGATCTGCGACATAAAAGAGAAAATCAGCACACAAAAGTTGCTGATAAGAAAGACGACAAAAAGAGATAACAGCTCAATCCTTCCCAGTCTGATGGGATTGATAAGGCCAGCAAGATCACCAAACCTTTGTCTCAGCAAGCAGACATCAGAAATTAAAGAACTAGATGTAATGTTAATATGTGCCACTGAGGTGCTCTCCCACATCTCAAATCAGTGTCAACGTCAAAGAAAATATGCCTGGACAGACAGGAGTGAAGATCCTCAAACCCGGGTATTTAGCCTTGGTGAGATTGTGAACAGAGCCCTTGTTTCTGCTTGGTTCATTAAGTGGTGTCTGAGGCCTCCAGCTCTGTTGGGAGATAACTTTGATAGCCTCCTTTTAAACGACCTTTCCTCCCTACCCAAAAAGCAAATGGTATTGCCGCATTTGCATTTTGAATTGAAGAAGCTGCTTGGATGAGAGGTGAAAAGTCTTCATGGATCTACAAACAAAATAGGGAAACAATGTTTGCAGTCCGGATTTTGACCACATCACAGCAAAGAGCCTGCTTTTGCTAAGGTCCTGAAAGGTCCATTTCTTATCTGCTGTCCCATTATGAACAATACAGACCTCTCAGATCGTCTATGACAGGTCTGCTTACTGTCCCCAGAGTCAAAACTAGACCTGTTTGTCTTCTATTTTATCTGTATTTCTTTATTTAAATACTTTCAATTTAGTTTTATATCTTGACTTTATATCCTATTTAAGGTGCCTTGAATGGCTTTATTGTTGAAAGGTGCTGTACACATGAATCTACTGTGCCTTACCTGTAATTAGAAGCAGTCCGTTCTCTGGCATCCTGAACAAAACAAATAACACATGCAACATAAAAAAAAAGTTTTACTTAAGACCAGATATTTAAATAGATTTTGACTTTGCACTTTGGTATGAACCTTACTTGTTGAGAAGAAAACGGAACGGTTTTGTCTTCAAAGACGATTACACGACCAGATCCACTTGCATTGTCCACGCACTCGATTGAAAACTGCAATATCATCAAACGTATTATAAAAATGAAATGTATCATATAATATCTGTATTATATCAACCTGTTAGCATGCTAATTAACAAGCTAGCAACGCTAACGCCTCAAATGCATCGACTGATCAGTTCAACAAGTTAATCGACGTCTATGCAAACTGTTACATCCCATCTGCAGCATTTTCTCATACCAAATTGTTATACAAATTTCATTTCAGCCTAAAACATTACACTAAAAACATTACCCGATAATGCTAACTTACACGAAGGTCAAAGGAAGCCATTCTTGTTCGAGAACGCAATGACTGGTGACGTGATGTCAGCGCATGCGTGTTACGTATTGTATACAATACTGTATGCATTTACACCGTTCACAAAAATTTAGGGATATCCGGCTTTCGGTGGTATACCCACTGCTTTTGTTCCAGTAAATTTTTTGAGATGACAAAATTCCCATTGCATGCTTCTAGTTAAATGCCCTACTTTCATGATAGAATATCACTGTAGCATGAACTTTTTCCATGTTCCATAAATTTTACCCAAAAGTTAAAGAATATCCCTAACTTTTTGTGAACGGTGTATGTAAAATAATGTTGAAAATGTAAAAAAAAATACATTAATCCCTTTGCCTGCTAGGTTAATCTGGGTTATTCTGCTAACTCTTTTCCATCTGTGTGAGACTTCCGACTTTCCCATAAAAAAAATACCAAACTCTTGACTTTAAAGTACATTTTCTTGGTCAGACTCTCACTATACGCTGATGACATATGATTCGACAGGCGTTTACAAACAAAGTGAATAAAACTTTTCTTCATCTCTCCCAAAACTTGAAAAACAAAAACATACCTCTTTCTGTCACTTTTCCTCCGTTCATTTTGTGACACATTGGTCCTCAGCCAAGAGAACAAACAGAAAGTTAACGTCCGGCTTCACTGATAGGATTAGAAATGTCCAGTTTTTGTAGATGTCTATTAGAAAAATCTTCTTTACCATCTAAGTTCATTTTACTGCCTGAGAGGAAGCCAACTCATAGCTTGTGTATGAAGAAAAAAACGAGAGGGACAGGAAAAGGGAGGGACAGGAAAAAACTGAACTAACTGGTCAAGAGGTCCAGCTCTGTCCTGGATATTCCCTATTATGGACAATTCAGTAGCTCAGTCTGGAGGGATTTGGAGGAGCACTTGAGTAAGGTACCAAACTCCTAACTTCTCCCAGGGGTTAAATGTCACACAATGATCCTGACAGTCCAGAACATTTTCCACACATTTTAATAAAATTAAGGCCCTTGTTTGGTTAAGCAAGCAACATTTATTATTGACAGCCAGAACTTGACATGTTTTTTTTTTTTTGTTTTTTTTGTTGGCTTTACAGATTTATTATGTAAATGTCTGATAGCTGTCGATGCCAGCAGTCATCCTCTCCATCCTCCTCTTCCTCCTGAAGACTGTGGAAAACAGAAGCAGAACAAAACAAAACAGAAGTTTAGAACGACTTAATACCACTTGTATAACAATAATTATATCTAGTATTATTGAGCCCTATGAAAACATAAACACCATTAGCCAATTATTTAATAATAATTGCATGCAAAAATAAACAATAAATGTTAAAAAAAATTAAATGGGACAGGCTAAAAAAGTCAAAATAAATATGTCCACACCACAAAGCTGTGTACTTGAGTCTTGATTTTACTTTTTGAAAAAAAGAAAAAGCAATGAAGAAATACTCAAAGCAACAAAATGCAACACATTTAAACCTCATATATGATTGTAGCCTAGAACACAAAAAGTTTTACCTGGCCAGTGAATTACTGTCAGTCTCTGGAGGATCCCACTCCACTGCAGTGTCCTCATTCTCATCATAGCCAGATTGGAATGGTTGCACAGAACTACAGCACAACAGTGACACATAGACAAAAACAAATTAGATTTAGCCTGTAGTATTAACATATTGGTGAGAATATTAACTTAAGAAAGTGTACATGCAAGTTAGATTACATTAACTCTAATTGTGGGAGATGCTACTATCTGAATAATATATGGTAAGGACATTAAAACATACTGTATTCCAGGTGCAATAGTCTGTAACAAAAATCTCTCAACTGAAATAATAATAAACACTCCACAATTACTGTTCTACAAACAACCATATGAATTATTTCTATCTGTTCTGTCGACATAGGCTAGCAGATATGGAGTTAAAGTACTGATGGACCATTATAGGTCCAGCTTGTGCCATCCAGTGCCCAGGCCTACGATGATGCATTCTGACACCCAGAGCAGACACAAAGACATAAACATCACAGCCTCCATGTCAGTGTTGTTGATAACCAGCTCATGGATCAGTTACCTAATTCCTCTTCCCTTCTTTTTCCCCTCTCATGTTTAAGGATGATAAAATGGAAGCACTGGTTAATGCTGGCTTTATATTCACCCTCAGATCACTGTCCTGTCTGTCCCAACCACCAAGCACACTCAGCACACAAACGTTGCTGATAGGGAAGACGACAAAAAGAGATAACAGCTCACTCCTTCCCAATCTGATGGGAGTGATAAGGTGACTGGTGTTGCTCCTTCTGATTGTTGAAATCACAGGAAACGCCAGGGAATTATTCATCCAGGCTACCCGCATTTGGCTCTTGGTCAATGATCTTGTATGTAATTTCTGTTCTAAAATTACAATTTTTTCCCACTATAAGCACCATGAAAAAATATCATGCTGAAAAAAAAAATCACCTATTCCCCTGCACATTCTGCCTGGTGCTCTCAATAATCTGACTTAAACTGATTCAGTCACATTGTGTGTTTGCAACTTGAGTGTATTGTTCAGCTTGACAGCTTCTTTAGTTCTGACTGACTGGTGGGAAAACCCAGGTATCAAGCCTTGGTGGGATCATTAATAAGGGGTTTCCACTTGGTTTGTGGCGTCCACTGTTGAGGGATGGTTTCTTTACTTTTAACATTAGATAGCCTCCATTCAAACCACCTGACCTTCCTATCCAAAATGCAAATGTCCATCACAGTAAAGAGACTGCTCTTGTCAATGTCCTGAAAGGTCCATTTCTTGTCTTCCTCCCCCGCTATGAGCTATCCAGACCACTCACATCATGGACATCAGGACATGTCCTGAGAATAAACTAAACCTGCAGAGGCAGCATTGAGTTTTTATGTACCATATATCCGGAACAATCTCCCAGAAAACTTGAGGTCAACTTATCAACTTGGATCTTATAAATAAGGGTTTCATATATTTTACTACACCGTAGCTTCACTATAATTTTAATATATAGTAGAATCTGTTTTTACTTTGTTTTAATACTTTAAATAAATTTGCTGTGCCTAACCTGTAGGAGCCTTGTCCAACATCGGAAACAGTCTGCTCTGTGGCATCCTGAACAAAACATATAACATATGCAACATAAAAATGTTTTAGTTAAGACCAGATATTTAAATAGATTTTGACTTTTCACTTAAAACTAAATGGTATGAAGCTTACTTGTTGTGAAGAAATGGGAAAGGTTTCGTCGTCATAGACGATTACACCACCAGATCCACTTGCATTGTCCACGCACTCGGTTGAAAACTGCAATATCATCAAACGTATTATGAAAATAAAATGTATCATATAATGTCCGTATTATATCAACCTGTATCTCTAACTAATTTAACTAACTTAACTAATTAAAAAAACTATAAAGTCCAAATTCTCAAAATGCTAGCAATGCTAATGCTTCAAATGGACAGACTCGACACTGATCAGTTCAGCAAGTTAATCGACGTCCAAATACAAACCGTAATTTTCCAATTTGCAGTGCTCCCTCATACTTTACCAAATACTTGTACAAACATGTTCATTTCAGCCTAAAACTTACATTGGTATTTTTCTCTGCGTTCGCCATTGTTTATTAGTTCCTCCCATCAAACACATGATAGGTCTGACGTGGTCGACAGTGGTGGCGTCAGACCATGTCAGTCATACGTATTGTGTGCAATTCTGTATAAATTAATATACGGTAATGTTGAAAATGTCAAAAAAAAAAAAAAAAACATTAATCCCTTTGCTTGCTAGGTTGTCCTGGGTTATTTCTGATAACTGTTTTTCATTTTCATTTCTCCTGAAAAATACTAAACTACTAACTTTAATGTTTCACTTTCGCATTTTTTAGACTTTCACTATACGCTGATGACTATATCACTATACGTAACATGTGTTTACAAACAAAACTGTTCTTCATTACCCCTAAAATCTGAAAAAAACATACCTCTTTTCATCAGTACAGGACCTGGTGAATGAGTGATACATCGGTCCATCATCTTGGCTGAGAGAACAAACAGATAATTAAGATCCATCTTCACTGGTAGGATTAGAGATGTCTACGTCTGGTAGATGTCTGGTAGAGAAATCTTCTGAATTTGTACCATCCAAGATCATTTCACAGCACAAGCAGAAACCAGCTCCTTGCTTGAGGTGAACAAAAATGAAAATGACTGCTGTAGGTTTGTAGGTTACAGATGCTGGTCTGTTTCGGTTCTCAGAAAAGAATATGCTTTGTAGAGATGTATGTGGAACAACAGCACCCACAAACCAATGAGACAGGAAGCTTGTTGAAGCAGCAGACACCCAACAATCAGCAGTTATGTTTTTGCAAAGTGAAGCAAATTCATACTGTTTCTGTCATCGCTACTTGGCAAGTGGTCGCTCATCAGGAAAATACTATATAAACAAATAATCACAAACATAAAGTACGCCTTTTTAGGTATATGAAGAAAATTGCTGTCATTTCTTTTTTTTAAGGATAGCAGTAGTGGTATACTACTACTGTATAACCAAGTTACCACAAATTAACTACGTATTACTAACAATATGTTGTCTCATTATGTCACCATTTTATCTTATTTTATCCATGTAGTCAACTGCTGGAGAGGAGGAAGCACAGAGAGGGACAGGAAGACTCAACAAACAGGTCAAGAGGTCCAGCTCTGCCCTGGACCGCCCCCTAGAGTCCACAGAGGAAGTGGGGGAGAGGAGGATGTTAGAAAAGCTGACATTCATCATGAACAACTCCTCCCACCTCCTGCATGAGACTGTGGGGGCTTTTAACAGCTCCTTCAGCAACAGACTGCTATCCACCATGTAAGAAGGAGCGCTACCACAGGTCCTTCGTTCTAACATCTATTTATTAGATTTGTTATTGGCCGAAGCACCAAAGAATTTTAATACACGCTGTAATGTGTATGTCTGTGACAATAAATAGATATAGAGTCTGAGAGATGTGAAGGGTCAACGGGGGCTCACAGATCTTTTGCCCCATCTCCCCCTTGTGGTTTGATCTGGTCCTGGTTCATTGTGAGTAACATTTCATTTGGGAAATACCCTTTGCAAACTGTCTCCCTCACACACTCTTGAGTAAAATATTGCTGTGCTATATTTACTGTATTTAATTGAGGACCACCAATTGAACTCAAACCAGTGATTGCATCCGGCGCTGATTGGTTCACTCCCGTATAGTCCCGCCTCTGTGATACTCCATCCAGCCCCTCCCCTCCCCTCTCTCTGCGGCTCACAACCAAGTCATACAAACAGCACGCGGACGGAAACGCCAACTTCACCTAACCCCCATTGAAAAAGCAGACACTGTCCTCACGTCGCGAGTACATTCAGACAGATAAAACCTCCCGCTGGGTGAAGGATGAATTAGTTAGCGCTTTTTTTAAACAGGTGTCAGTCAGGGGCACGGTCACCTTTCATCGTCCTGCCGTATGCGGCTCACTCGTGCGCTTCCCGTGACATGACAACACTCCGCACGCGCCTGATTCCGTCGCATTCACTTGCTGTCCACGAGCGGCCACGATGGTTAAATGTCCTGTTTAACGGTCGAGGTATGTAGACTGTGACTTTACAGCGATATACGGGCCAGAAAGAAACACTCACACACACACAAACACGGGCTTGTACACAGTTGTTTTTCTAACAGGCCTGCTTCAACCTAACGAGAAAAGAGTGTTACATTCATATAATGTTCCTGTAAGTACATATAGAGTGTCTTTAGCGCTCAAAGGGGAGTTTATAATGACCAAATTGTAGTCTACTTTATGTGTCCTATGGCGTTATTAAGATATTCTTATTATTATTTATACGTGTAGTAAATGTTTTGATTATAGAAAGTGAGTTTATAGTGACCTTGATGTTTTGTTTTGTTTTTTTTAATGGTAGGAATAGTTTTTTGGTGCACTCTAAATTTATATATAGCCTCTTCTATAAGCTGCAGTGATGGGCTACAGTAGGCCTTGTGTATTATTGTAATGTGTCACGTCAGTGTATTGACAGCTTAACAGCCTGCAGCCAGGATGCTGCAGACCACATGTAGACAAGAGGGGCAGGTGTGCAGCAGGAGGCAGCCATGACAAGACACACCATAAGGAAGGTTTATATGATGTTTATAATACACGCAACATGTACACGTTAAGTGGTAGTGCAAGAACTTTTGTCTAAACATATCTACATGTTCAAGTATGAAGGTTCATTTTTCACCTTTTGTAACAGTAGTTTGGAAGAAAATTCTCATATCAAGCAAGGTCCACTGACTAGATTTTTCCAGAGCTTTCTTACACATCTCGAGTTTGCTTGGTTGTCACGGAGACTGCTCAGTTGTCATCACTTGCTTGCGTGCATCAGAGACTACTATCTAATATATCGAAATAGCGTTTGTTGATTCTTGGGAGGCTTCTTTCCCCACTTCCTGTGTTGTTTTGTTCCCTGATTGCTCCTCTGTCTGTTATTATTAATGTTTTACGCAACGTCTTTACTTTGTTTAGTGTCTCTGCCTTAGTTTAATCTCTTCTTAGACATGTTTTATAGTTTTGTGCGCAAAGAGATAAATATTATTACACAGAACGTTTCAAGGCAGCACTATATTCAACAGAAGTAGACGTTATGTTTGTTCCTACTGCTCACACATTACACTGGGAGCAGTAGTGTAAGGTTTGTGAAAAGCCTTTTCCAAATCCATTTTCTTGCTAATGCTGGTGAAGATACAGGAGACAATGAACAGACCTGCCCAATGTAAACTGTTTAACAGCAGCTAACCGTAATCAAAAAGTGAGAGGGACCTTTAGAGTTGCCCAGTTCAGATGAATAATGATGTGTGCATAGAGCTTAGAGATTATGGAAAAAAAAAGACATCTGACGTGCTGTAAACATGCCATAACCATGTGGGCTGGATGAGTGAAGCGTCATTGCCTCTGGTTTGTCTCCATCCACCCGTTTCCTGCCCGCCAGTAAACAACAGTGTGCTAATTTAGATGTAAATCCACCTACTCAACTTCATGACTGTGTTCCTCCAGAGGGGCAACACTGAACACTGTAATAGGTCCAGAATATGTAATAAGAGATAACAGATGATTTGTTGTGTATCTTCTCACGTCAGCTTTGGTACCTGGTTTCTATCAAATGTGTACATTGTCTTTAGGTCTCTCTGGACAGCACTGCTTGGTGCACTCAGTCCACTACGCACACAGATGACCACCATCATAACTATTATAGCCATTACTCGCTATTATAAATAGATGACCTCAATTGGGAAATGTACTGAGCGGAGTCTGTCTGAACTGCAGCACAGGGCTTTGGGTTGTAATTAGGGTTCAGAACTGACCTCATATCAGGGTACAATGGCGGGTTACGGCACTGCCGGTGTAATTCAATCAATTTCAACTCATCAGAAGGAGATAGGTAATTTCCTGTTGGTGTTGATCTAAAACATGGCAGGGCTGTTGAATACTTGTCTGCCAACATTCACATTACTTTGAATGAGCTGGTAGTGAGACAGCAGAGGTTTGGATCAGTCAGGATTCACATGGAGAGGCTTTGTATGAATCAGAGGTGAAACAGTTAGTAGATTAATCAATTTGTCAATGGACAGAAGTTCATTTTTTCACATTTGTCGGTTCCAGCTAGAGGATTTGTCGCTGCTCCCTGAATATTTTGGGGGTTTGAACAAAAAAAAACAAGCAAATTTAAGTATTGGGCTCCAGGAAATTTGAAATGTTTTTTGAACACCATACAATAATGAAAACAAGAGTTAGTCACAGCCTCTAGTTTTAGATCATGGTTATTGCGGTTGTCAACCGCTTTTTCTTCAATTTTCTAAAAACAAAAACATGTGACTTGAACTTAACACAAACACACCTTTGATCAAAAATGACTGAAAAAGGATGACTTAAGACCCCGACCCTGAGGAACAACCGTGCGGAAGCATGTGATTAATGTCCAATTCGTTGCCAGTTTGCTGCCTGACCCACTTTTACAGCTTTGTTGGCCAACACACAAACATGTCGCGACTGGAAGGGCGCTGTCGTTAAATGCACCTCACCATTCTTACTCACCAAGACCCCTCAAATGAGGGCTCAAGCTTCAGCTTTGATTTCATACCCACAATCATTTAATACAAAATTAGTAGAGGTCTCTGTGTGTGAAGCCTTGCAAAGGGGGTAACCATGACTTTTCGCACAGTTTCTATTTATTAGCGAGGTTCATTGATGCTCTTTGATAGCAGTGTGTATTTTGGGATGTTGTAATATTAATCTCAGCCTATCTTTCTCTCTCCCTCTTTCTCTCGGCCACAGAGGTGTGGAGCAGTCGCGTTTAAAAGGTCGGAGCAGAATGCCATACAAGTTCGCATGCTGGGTAAGAACTGACCTGAATACAGTAAACTCAGTGGAAACAGTTGTTAATATACACAGCCAATTGTGAATCAGCAGAGCAAAATAGGTCAAAATATTTGGTAACAGTGCTTCAGGCTGTCACCCCTTGAGCCCACTGTAATCTCTGTCAAACACTGCGGCATATTTCTGCTATCTCTGTATACACTGTCCAGTTGAATGGCTCAATACAGTAAGTTTCAGAACTCTGGAAAGACGCCAACGTCCTAACAATGTGGAGCTTCACTCCAGTCGTGTTTTTTGAGGTAGCGTCTGGACTGGAGACAGTAAGATGTAGCTGTTTATCATAACAGTTTCAGACCTTGCAGATTCCGGCCTTGAAATGTAGCTACTGCTTTTTTCATATTTGTGTCAAAGTTGTTTAGAAGTTCCTTGAAGAAGTGCTTAGTTGCCTGAAGCAACCTTAAACATATGATAAAGTACCAAAAATTGCTCTCTTTGCCACTCTCTTCTTTAGACGAGCCATTTCATTCACTGGTTGACCCACTTCTGTACAGCGACCTGCACAAAAACGTGACCGTATAACATTTTGTGTCTGTGTGTCTGAGAGGGATCTTTTGGAGCCAGCAGTCCACTGGCTGACTCCCAAGTTTACTCATCCAGACTCCCACTGACCTCACTGACTCTCTGATATCTTTCTCTCTCTCTCTCCCTCTCTCATTCTGTGCCATTATCACTGTTTCTCACTTTCTGTCACATGTCCTCTTTCACACAGTTACAAATCTACAAACTCCGTTTGCTGCTATTATTCGTTTGCAGCTTTATTCACACGGTTTTACCAGTAAAGTCACACAGAGTATGACACAGTTGTCCAGGCAAAATGTAATCTCTGTCAGCTGCCACAGGTTTTGGCCACAGGGAGTGGCAACATGATGAAGGATAGTTTTCCTGCCGTTGATCTGATTGTCGGGCAGATTAATATTATGATTTGGCATCATGACTGACCACACCGAGTTCACTGTAGTCTGGGCCAGTTGTTACTGATAGTCTGACAAGAAGATGTTTACAGTGTGTGGTTTTGAAAGATTCAGATTGTTTTACTATATTATGTTGTTGCTGCCTTTCAAAACGTGTTAGATTTGTCGAGCCGCAGCTCGTTCTTAAAAAGCTCGCTCATCTGCACCCTCAAATGTAGCATTTTCTTTCATTTTCTAAATGTATAAATTAGAAAAACAGTTTTGGATGGATAAAAAAAAAAAACACACACATAATAGTCTACATTCTAACAGGATTTTCAGATTGCATAGTGATGGGACTGTAATCCTAATCCAAGTGTCCAAAAGGAGAACAATCTGGTCAAATAGTCGAGGTATGTAGTCGCTGTGGGTTTCTGTAATATTAAATGTCAGTATAGCGCAGCGGAATTAATTGCTTTGATTGACTAGATTTACCATCAACCCTGATTAGGCATCTATATAAAACACAACTTAAGGGGAGAAATCAGTCAATCAACTTGTTTCCAGTTAACAAATCTAGATAAAGAGAGTACAAAGTAAGAGACATGCTTTATTTCTCATGGTATGACTATACTTAAAAATAAAATACCATCTTTTACACTGCGATATCAGCTGCTCATCACCACAAAACAACTATACATTGCATTTATACCGACTCAGCTTGCTGTACATGACACACCACTGCCTGCTTCTCATAGTTTCTCACAGCCTGTATCTTTTATCTTAACCTTCTTAACGTAAAATCTCATTATTTCTCGCAATCGACTTCTTCCGTCTGATATGTGACATTCAAGGCTATGTGACTGTCTCTGCCTGTCTGCGCCTCCGTGTGTGTGTGTGTGTGTATGTGTGTCAGTACTCTTGTCTGCATGTGACTGTTTCTCAAGGGAACATTTCCCTGGAAAAATGTAATGGTTATAGCACCGTGTCCTTCATGGTTACGTGCATGTTAAGAGGAACAAATAGGTCTCATTCACGTGCGTTCACTTAGTTGTATTCATGGTAATCAATAACTGGTGCTCAGCAGCTACAAAGCACAACAGGAAGAGAGCGGTTACAGTCCCAAACAAATTAAACAAGTTAAAACCAGCTCTGTTCAGGTCATTAGAATAATTTCTTTTTATGAGACTCCGCCAATAAAAGCATGAATTCAGACTTGGGCTTGATAGAAAGTGGGGATCTTTTTCTAATTTACTGTTTAGATCACATCTCACTCTTCTGCTTCTATCAGAAGTCCTCGTCCTGTTAGTCACCTGGACAGGAGAATTCAGAACAAATAAATCAAAACTGAAGTGTTTATGTGCCAGTGAAGCCTTAATGAACAGTGACTCACAGCACGTACCTCATTTACCTTCAAGCAGAATAAGTTAATTACTCTGTTCTGTCAGAGACAGAACTGTGACATTACGTTATTTGTTCTTCAGCCTGGAAATAAGGCGTGTGTGTGCTCATAGGTTCAGAAAACGTTTAATTGATTTATTAGTTATGCAATGCGTTGAATATGCAAAGCAGTTGCTGGTTCCAGCCTCTCAGATGTGAGGATTTGTTGCTTTTCTCTGTTTTTGTGTCATTGTAATTTGAACATTTTTTAGGATCTGGACAGAACAAGTAATAAGAGGACAGATGGGCTTCTTTCTGTTTTTCTCACAGTTCCCTGCACACAATCCTGATGCTCAGATAATCTGTTTTTTGGGTTTTTTTTAAACGTCCGCACAGATAGACTGAATGTTGGATACAGATTTTTGTATCTTACCACTCTGTGTGCTATGTGCTCTCAACCTTCCCGACCTGACCATGAGACAGCGGCCGCGTGCCCGACAGGCTTCAATCCTATTGGTCTGTTATCAACGTAGCAGCATATAGGCAGAGTGAGAGAGCGTGTGAGCGAGTTGCGAGTGGGGAGAGGAGGGGCTTTTAGACTCCACAACAACATCGGCTCGAGTGAGACGACAGAGGGAAGAGAGAGAATGCGGCAGGAGCAGGTAGCAGACTGTCAGTGTCCGTCCCTGGGAGAGAGGGAAAGTGACGGACTCTCGCTTCTCTTTTCTGGCTTTACCCTGCTCCACATCTCTGCATTTGTTTTGCTTTTTTTACCACTCTGCACCCATTTCTCTCTCTCCCTCAGTCTTTCTTGCCTCTGATTGCGTCTCTCCCTGCAGTCTGCATTCCTGTGTCTTACATCCCGACTTGCTACTCTCTGTCTGTTCTCCTCTTCCTCACCTATGGGTGCTTGCTTCTCCTTCTGCCATCTCGCCATTCCTCTCCCAATCTCTTCTTCAGCGCCACCCTTCTTTCTCTCCCCTCACTCAACTTCCTTTCCTTGCACCTGTCCGCCATCCATCTGTTTTCTTTTGGTGTAAGGATGCCAGTGTTAGAGGGGCTTTGGGGCCCAGATCTCAGGATGCGGGACTCCAGTCTTGGCAGTCAAGTCGGGGTCTGTCCGGACGAGGCCCCCCGTTCACCAGTCTGGGGGCCTCTCAGGATGCCCCCGGTGACCTGTGGGGGGCTGTCGCTGGCCCTGGAGCTTCCAGCTCTTATACGGCAGCTGAGGGCAGCCTGGAGGGCTCGCAGGGGAGGCCACCTGGGGCCAGAGAGAAGTCAGGCGAGCACTTGGGTTGAAGCAGAGAAGGAGGAGGAGGTAGAGGAGGTGAAGCATGACATAGAGGACAGGAGCGCTCATCTGGAAGGTAACTAGCACATAACACATGTCACAGTACAGTAATGCTTATGGGAGTCAGATTCCTGATAAATGCTTAATGTGTGTTTGTTTTTCCATGGAACTGTCTATGCTGCACATTTGTGTGTGAGTGAACCGTTGATTCTTTTTGGTCACATGCCTTCACAACTTGTCCTGATTTGCGTATAATGTATTCGTCTCTTTAAAAATAGTTGTCATGTTTGTCGGCAGGTCACAGTTTGTAAATAAGGATGATCCGCTCTTGTGTTTCTGCGTTTGAATGTTTGACCATGCCTGGGTGCACATTTTGTGCGCGTGTGACAGATTCCTTTTGACAAGCACACCTCTGGCGGTACGTTTACGTGCGCGCGTTGCGTAAGTGTCGTGGGTTGAGATGAGGTTCACAGCAATTCAGATGCCCAATAGAGAGTGGAGTGAGGGATTTGGCCTGTTAAGACCAAAAGTATCCATTCAATAAAGCCGTGTTGCCATCTGCTGAGCTGCAGCTGCTGACACTGACGTGATACCATCAGTCAAGCCTCTCTAACACCGGTGACACAAAGTAATGTTGACAGTTTGACGTGAAGTGCGTCAACAGAGAAGGGATGATCTGACGTTTAAGTAATGATCAGATCTGATGACCTCATCTTTCTTCCCATGAACACTGATATATGTTTTAGAGTGGCAATAGCTCAGTCCATAGTGACTGGAGGGTGGCCGCAGTACGGACCACAGTATAGATTGTGGACTGGTAGCTGGAGAACTGCCGATTCACCTCCATCTCTCCACATTTGCATGTGTGTAAGCTCTGAGTGTATTTCAGACATATATTTGCCAAACTTGAGTGAAAAAGTGAGTGATCAGTATATTTTTGGACAATGGCAAACTCATTTAGTTATTTAGTGAAATGAGTATGATGACGACTTGACTTTGATATTCGCATGTATACAGGACCACTGTTTAATCAGAAATCAGGTAATAAAAGAAAAACACAGTACATAAATCAATGTTTAACATTCTTTTGAAGAGTGATGATGAAGTGATGATTCACCCCGTGGGGAATTACCTGTGCGTAAGCACTGAGTCATCCGGTGGAAAATGGACAAATGTAAGCTGGTGACAGACTTTCCCCTTCGTATCGAGATGACCTCATTTATTGGATGACTCCTTTCACAGTGTGAAAGGCTATCTGCCCAAATTTTCATTTCTCCACATACAACATGTGTCAAGGCACTGTGAGACCTCGTTGGTGATAGTGAGTCATCCTGACATTTGCTATAGCAAGTCCTGAAAAAAAGACATTTTTATCTTTATTTTATAGGTTCATTTAGAAAAAGTCCAACTGACTGTGTTTACTTCAAGCCTACAGGTAAACATGTTATTAAATCTTCAAACATTTATTAAAATACATTCAAAAATCTGACATTATGACATTTGTAATAGTTCAAAAACACGTTTTAATTTTTGCAGTGTGGCAGATCACCTACAGCTAACACACTGTTTAAAGATAATATACCTGCAAAATGTCTTCTGCCTTTTGTGTCTAGATAGATGGGATAATCAAAAATAAACCATTAAAACAGAGATTAAATGATTAGCTAGTTCTTTGTTTAGTTAGTTGATGGCTGAAGATTCATTGGCAGTTATTTTGATGATCAAATAATCTCGCTCCAGCCCCTCAAATGTATATGAATATTGGCTGGTTTTTCTTAATTTTCTATGATAAATACAATATCTTTGGAGTTTAGGCTGATGGTTGGTCCAAAAAAAGATATTTGAACATGTCAACATGGGCTTTGGAAAATTGTCATGAGTATTTTTATAGACAAACAACTGGTTTGTCAGTCAAGAGAAAAGATTGTTTGATTAATTATCAGTTAAAATCATCCTTAGTTGCATCCCAAGGTCATATAAAATGATATAATATCATATTTCCTTTAAGTTCTGGTATTCTTTAAAATACCTGTATGTATCTGGAGTTTTATTTGATGCATCCAAAACGCAGATTTCCTATGAACAAAACATCAGGCCAGCATATGTTAGCTTGTCCCCTATCTACACACCTGGCTGCTGTCGCTGTCAGGTCGCTCGGAAAAAGTGAAGCGTCAGCACTGCCTGTGAGTTAACTGTATCTGCAGAGTCCAGCCGGCTGTGTGGATACACTGTGTGTATCTGTGTATCCAGGTAAAGAAGAAGCAGCAGCAGCTGCAGGCAGCAGGAAACATCATCTGCCACTGCGTGTTTAAAACTGTTTGTGTTGGAGTGTTGCTGCTGCATATGGCAGCGACGTGTCTGACTAACAAACACCCCCAAAGCACAGTTTGTGCCGTCAACACCCACAGATTCAAGGGAAGCCAAGTGAACATATTTCTTATCGGTGCCTTGTGTGTGTGTGTGTGTGTTTTTGTATGTGTCTGTGGGTGATCTTGTTTTCGCATTTGGAACCAGGGATTTAACCTCATTTGCAAGCGGGCGTGCGTGTTTGTGTACAGTATGTGCAGCGAGCGTTTGACGAGGCGAGCGCGCATCGCCACGTCTTTAAGCACCCTTCCCAACTGATTCATCCTAAATGACCCACTTCTGCGTCGTACGGAGAGAGTGACCTATTTACCAGGGAGTTAAAGGAAGAGAAAGGGAACGAGGAGAGAGTGGCGGGGTGGCATGGGGGCGAGACGAAAGGATGGATCAGATGGGGAGAGAAGGGTGGCGTTGTTGAACGGGAAGGAATGAAGGATGATAGGAAGGATGAGGGGGTAGTAAAGCGGAGCCAGAAACAGGGGAGGAATGAAGGATGGAGTAACACATTAAGTAGACGTATGGAGAGGTAGCCTGAATGTGTGTGTTTGTCTGCGTTAGAGGGAACTGACGTGTGTTACTGCGGTGGTTTTCCCCAGATAAAAAAAGGCTTTCCCCCCCATTTCTTGCTCAAACAAGGACTCCTCTGCTTCACTTTAACAGGCTGAGTCACTTCCCCCAAGCGGTTTCTATTTGTTTGTTGGACTATAAATTCTGTAAATAGGGAATGATGCCACTTTTCCACTGTATGTTTTATGTATAGCTGCGTAGCCTACACGGCGCACACACACACACACACACACACACACACACACAAACATTTACCAAAACCGCGAGACCTGCCCGCGAGTTCTGCCTGCTGCTTTGGCAACCCACATTTGCAAGGCGAGATCTGGCAACCCAAGGGGGTTACCACAGTGACTCCAACCCCAATAACAGGTAGTTTAGCCGCTCTCGTAAGCGGGAGTCACAGAGGTCATGTGAATTTGCAACCTCCGGGACATGACACGCTCCAGTTCCTCACATCTGATCTGTAAATTATTCAGTATTCCCAGAGTTAGTTTTTAGTTTATTCAACTGTGAATTTCATGTGTGTGCATGTGTGCTGTGACTTGGGACCTAGTTCTGTTGTGTCTTGTTGTCACTGTCCTCAGGGCGTGTGTGGATTGCGCATTTCAAACAGTCAAGGATCCATTGTGCCGTTGTGTTCTCTTCCCTGTCTGATAGGTGCTCACAAGGATTAAAACCCTAAGGATTACGTCTGGGACTCTGCAGACGTAGAAAGAATTCATGCAGTAGACAACAACGGTTTGAAAATGTTGCTGTCAACACATTTCATTTCCTTCGCGAGAAAACGTCGAAGTCGTTTAAATCGTGCAAATCAAACTCCTCCACCTCTCTGCGTTGTCGCAGAGGTCCACTGCAGTCGGCATTAGCGTGAAACTACAGTAGAAGCGAGAGTGATCAGTGTTTGAGCTGAATGTTCACAGACAATGCAGCACCAGTCTGATAAATACGTTATTCACTACAACAGCTGCACCGTGACATGAAATCCATTCTCCTTAGGCAAACTCGGACCAGATGCACGATGTCCCGGTGCTTCCAGCGATGTCAAAGATCCTCTTGTTTCGCAGAGGCTGATTTAATAACAACAAAAAAACTCATTTTATGAGGCTGATCATGTTGAACATCACTGGTAGGACACGTGCACCACTGGGGAACACTTTGCTCCGTTGTCCTCTCATCACCCCACTGGCTGCTCTTGACTGCCATCAACCTTCTTCTTGCTTCTTCTTTCTCCGTTTCCTCTCCTCTAGTCCAAACACCCACCTCCCCTCTCTCTCCCTCCTCCCGGAAAGTTTGATTCATACATCCTGGGGGCATGTCTGCCAAAAAATGGAACATTAGTAATAACACTAAATATTTATTCATCCAACACTAACAGTGTTTTTTTTCCCCCCCATCCTCTCCTTTTCCTTCTTCTTTCTCTGTCTGTGTGCAGCTGATGGCAGACTGAACACTGGTCATGCTGGTGTGTTGCTGGTTGAGAGACGAGGCTCCTACCCGCTGATTGACCTGCGAATCCTCAAAAGTAAGTTTCCTGATACATTTTAATACAAAACGATGAACATTAATTGGCAATTAATTGGCCACGTTGGCAATTATAAGTCCACTAATCACAACTCACATCTATTTGTTTTCTGAAAAACTATTGGCCACAAAAATAGTACAATTCCTCAGTCACTCCATTCAGACATTCAGACCATTTCATTGTATTTATGCGTCTTTAACTTCCTTGTGTTTGTTAACTGTTGTCATTTTGATACAGCTCTGAGACAGGATCAGGGTAACCGTGCATTAAATTGAAGATAAGTCACCAAATGGAGCACAAAGTTGCACTCAGTTGCTCGTTGGTCCCAGGACAGAGCCACAGACAGTTCAGGAAAATCTTCAAACAGATACTTAGATGTGACTTTGCCACATGAACGTTTGTCAGGTACTCTGCAGGGTCGAATAAACCGCGTTGTTCTATTGTAATTCCAGCCAGCGCCCAGCAGGGGGAGGTAGAGTCCGGCACCAGGAGAAAGGTGAAGCGTCTGCTGAGCTTTCAGAGATACTGCCACGCCTCCAGGCTGCTCAGGGGGTTGGTGCCCCACACCCCCGGGTCACTGCACCTACTGGACGACGACTACCTGGGACAAGCTGCGGTATGAACACTCACAACCCAACAAACATGCAGATGTACAGATTAAAGCTGCAACTAGTCGTCAATCAATCAATTGGTATTGTTTTATATTGAAAAATGTTCAAATTCTCTGATTTGACCTTCTCATATGTGAATATTTTCTGGTTTCTTTAGTCCTCTATGACAGTAAACCAAATATCCTTGGGCTCTGGACAAATAAGATGTTTGAGTGTGCCACATTGGGCTTTTGGAAACAGTGATTAATGCTTTTTTTGACATTTTATGTACCAAACAACTAATCGATAATGAAAATAATCGTTGCAACTCTTTGTCCTCAGCTTTCTGCATTGTGTACGTATCAGCTGTGAATCATGTATCAGTGCTGAAGACTCTCTCTTTTGTTACAGCACATGCTATCAAAGGTTGGCACCTGGAACTTTGACATTTTCCTCTTCGATCGCCTCACAAACGGTAACACGACTTTGTATTATTTCAAATTGTGAACAGATGTCACATGTTTCACCAAACTAAATCTAAATTTAATGAAATGTTCAAGCTTCTCTCTCTCTCTCTCACCATCGCAGTACAGTTACAGTTTGAATGAATATGTGTGCTGCAGGTAACAGCCTGGTGACTCTGTTGTGCCATCTCTTCAATGTCTACGGTCTCATTCACCACTTCCAGCTGGACATGGTCAAACTGCACAGGTTTCTCGGTAAGCTGCAAGAACGTGTCAGTGATTACACCCGCCAAGCTCTGTTATCAGCAGAATTCGTAAGTTAAATCCGATAGCTGATTATTTACATTTACATCAACATCAAATATCATGACTACAGAAAGCTTAAACATTCATGGTGCTGGTGCATTTACATTCACCACTACATACTGTAGAAAGCATTTGCACTGTAAACGTGCGCCCGGCGGCCTTTTTGGCGGGGCAGCACGCTCTCGGAAGCCGAGAAGGGTTTAACTTTTCAGGAAAGCCCAGACTGACGTCAGCTGGCTCTTTGTCTGCAAATCAGTCATCACAAAAAAGACGCACGGTTCATGTTCCCTACAATAACAACATATATGGATAAAGTGACCGTGCGAGCGTTGTTGTAAGTGAAATAGTAATCCAGGATCCATTGCTTGCTAAATGGTGCTATATCAGATACAGCAGAGCAACAATGAGGTGTGTCGTTATGGAGACAAAATGGGGAAATCAGCAATTTTACAACCTACAGTAAGATGACTTTTTTCAACTCGTCTTTGGACAATGAGAGCTCGTACGTTTAGCAGCATGTAAACTTTCAAAGCATCAGTTGATTATAAATGCTTACATCGCCTAGATAATTTATTGTGGCTTCAGTTTTTTTTTTACTAGGTTGCTTCGGTTGTTGGTCAAAATTTGCATTTGTATATTTACATATTAGGAAATCAAAATTCTGTGTTTAGATGCTCCACTGAAAGCTAGAATCTCTCTGCTTACCCTGCTCTGATAATCAAATTAAGGCGTTTACATGTTGCCAAAATTAAATTAAGATCAGATTTTTTTTTTTTTTAAATGTAAGAAAATTTCAGTTTAATTGGGTTTACCCTTGTGTCCTGTCTTGCCAGGCATGGTGCAAGAGGACTACCACTCCCAGAATCCCTATCACAATGCTGTTCACGCTGCTGATGTAACCCAAGCCATGTACTGCTACCTGAAGGAGCCCAAGGTAATGAATAATATTGCATTCACACACATACTCTCTGTCCCTCTCACACACACACACACACACTGCAAGGTTTCACTCAGGCCGAGCTTCTCCTTGACATGTCCTATTAGTGTGCCTTCCTGAGGGATAATTCCTGCTCACTTAGACTTGACAACACATCCATCCACAGCGTGGAGAAATCCCCGAAGCCCTCTGACGAGATTAAATGTCTCTGCATCTTTCCCATCCATACAGTAATTGCTTTGGTGTCCTTTGTTGCTCTGTAAAGCACTTTGTGACGCACCTATTTGGTTAAAAGCACTTAGGTAAATAAATTGAATTCAACACAGCACATGGGCCAGTGTCTTCTGGATAACAAGCATACGCTCCGTGTAAGATGTCAAACCCGCTGCCTCTCCGATCAATATTTTGCCGTTTTGTCCTCTACTGACCATTAAGCATTTATCCTCACCCTGTGACACACACCTGTGGCTCGTATGAATTCATTTGAGACTGTGTTTCAAAATGGAGGCACTGTTTGAGGTCAAAATGTTCAATTTCAGAGGTAAACGTAGTTATTTGACCTATTTATTTTGTATAAAATGATACAGAATGTGTCCTTTACTATAGTTAAATTACAAATGGGAGTATTAAACACAAAACATATAATAGTATAAGTTTAATAAAAGAGTAAAATCACAGACGAACATACCAAAGTGTTGGGACTCCTGCTGAAGGAACAACATTTGTCTTGTGGACCCTTCGTGTGTCGTAGCTGGCAGAGCAGCTGAGTCCTCTGGACGTGTTCCTGGGTCTGATGGCGGCAGCTGCTCACGACGTGGACCATCCTGGGGTCAACCAGCCTTTCCTCATTAAGACCCGACACCACCTGGCATCCCTCTACCAGGTACACGTGTGTGTGTGTGTGTGTGTGTGTGTATGTGTGTGTGTGTGTGTGCTGTAGGTTTAGTGTCCAGCCTATCACTGAGTCTGTCTCTTAACACATTTTGGATGTTCCTGTACAGAACACATCTGTGCTGGAGAGCCACCACTGGAGATCCACTGTGGGCATGCTGCGAGAGTCAGGACTGCTGTCCCACCTGCCTGCTGACATGTCGTAAGAAACACACATTTAATACACACTAAATGTTTAATCCGTGTTTTAGCTCTTGCTCTTGCTCCGCAGTTTCTTGCAACTTAACGGCAACTAACTTAGTAATAAATATATAGTTGCTGCAGCAGGCAGAATCAAAAATTAAGCACAGGCATGGTTGGTTTTGCTGCTTTGCAGGCAGGACATAGAACAACAGCTAGGCTCTCTCATCCTGGCTACAGACATCAGCCGGCAGAATGAGTTCCTGTTGACCTTCAGAGAACATCTGGACAACCAGGACCTGGACCTCCAGCTGGCTTCACACAGGCACTTTATTCTGCAGGTATTCTGCACACCGACTTCACCCACCATGCTTTCTTCTCAGACATGCTAACTATGTGCACTTCATGAGTGTCTCTCTCTCTCTCTCTCTCTCTCTCTGTCTTTGCCTGCAGATCGCTCTGAAGTGCGCGGACATCTGTAATCCGTGTCGGGTTTGGGAGCTGAGCAGACAGTGGAGCGAGAGGGTGTGTGAGGAATTCTACAGGCAGGGTGAGAAACATTTCCTCTCAGTTCAGATCATTTCCCACAAACGTCCCTGTTTAATATTAAAAGATGACTGAGGGAAACATAATGCTATATTCATTAAATTTAGGTTTAATTTCCTTGAAAAACAAACTGGCAGATGTCAGGCATCATTGTTTTTAGGCACTGTGTTATTTAACATCAGGTCAGATATATCTGAAAAAGGTTTTCTAGTCTTATCAGGACTTGGATGTTCATGTAAAAGTGAGTAGGAAATGGTAACTGCGATAACTCTGATACGGCATTTGCTCTGTACTAACAGTACATCCTCTTCCTGTTGTAGTTAGAGGCTGCCAATCTTCCCAGAGCTAAAAACTACTAGTACTACTAGTACTTTTAGGCTTTCATCAACGTGTTTAAGATTAGTTGACTCTTTTACTTCTACCTCAGCGTTGGTGTTTTTAGTTTGGATCTGAATTAATGTGTCAAAACATTAAAGTAAATCAATAACAAATAAAGTGACTGATTGAGACAGTGGTGGACCAGCAACTCCCACGTTCTGCAAGGTAAAATGAGGCTTTTTGTTAATGACGTCTGGTGGCTTTAAAGAGAGAATACATCAATATAAACTTCAGTTTCCCACTGGGGCATGCTGTCTGGTTTCTACTGTCAGTAATACACTGACTATGGATTAATAACTCATATCTAGAGCTAACTCTTTAATAGATATTTCCCTGAAGAGCTTATGATGTCTTGTTTTTAACCTGACAGGTGACCTGGAGAGAAAGTTTGACTTGGAGATTAGCCCTCTGTGTAACCAGCAGGCTGACTCTGTCCCCGCCATTCAGATAGGTGAGTCCTGAAGTGTGCACATAACTATACACTCTGTGTCATCGCGAAGTGAAGAAGATCCACAACTGATTGGGAGATGATCCGCCTTTGTCGTGTTTTCCTCAGGGTTCATCTCCTACATTGTGGAGCCTCTGTTTGAGGAGTGGCATCGCTTCACTGAGCCCAGCCTGCTCAGCCAGACCATGATGGGTCACCTGCACAAAAACAAGGCCCGCTGGAGCCGCCTACGATACGCACACACACCTCCAGACACACAAACACACCCAAGCGCAGAGGAGCCCGAGCCCGAAGGAGGTGGTAGTGGAGGAGGAGGAGGAGGAGGAGGAGGAGGAGGAGAGGGGGAAGACATCCCTTAATCTTCTTGCTTCTCGAGGTGTTTCATCTTGCTTTGTGAACGGAGGAGAGGAGTGTTTATCCTCCTCCTTGTTTGTCCTCCTGCGTCTTTTCTCCCGCTGCTGGTTGTTCGCAGGCTCTGAAAGTGGGAGCTCTGGGTGGGAGTCTGGCTTGGATTCATGAGAGATGGCTCCCTCTGCTGGAGTGGACGACTGAAGCCCTGCAGGATATAAAAAAAAAAAAGAATAGTGAGAGAGATTCATAATCGGATGGATGGATGGATGGATGGATCTTAGTAAATATAAGCCAATTTGACAAAGTCATGCCTTTCTCTTTAACCCTGTGATATCGGCTTCAAAGTATCAGAGAAAAGCAGGAATATGTTATGTCTGATGGCAGAAGAGGGATCGATGAAGACAAATATTAATGTGTTTGCACAATGCTGCTAGAACAATAAAGAAATTAAAAAGCCAAAATGATATACAGCGGGACTGTGCTGGAAAAGATGACTTGAAGAGATGAAAAGAAAACGAGGAATATATGAATATATCCACTATGTTACACTTTTTAAACTTTTAGACGATACTTACTGTATTAAGCTCTTTTCACTTTTTTCTCTTTTTTTGTACAGCTTGCACTTCTCTTGGATGCTCTTTCATACAAGTGTCTCACTTGTCTACTTTTCACTGAAGTGCGTTTTTAACTCGAGCACTAAATTGCCATGTCAAGGTCCTATAAACTGTACAACGTATTCTGTTTTTAAACGTGTAACCTGTTGAGACTGACTCAGCTGACCGAAGCAAAAGCGGATTCGGGCGGATGTTTTTGGACTCGCCGATGGGGGAGAACACAAACGTGAGCCATTTTAAAAAAAGAAGAAGAAGAGAAAAAAAAGTGTTTGTGTTCGTGTAATGTTATAAACGGTATATTCTGTACATACTGTGATGTACGACCTCAGCACCTCACATGCCAAAATCTCAGCAATGTATTAACCTTTTTACTGGGTATGGACATTGGGAAAATATAACTCTTTTCACTGATGTTACCTTTGTTACAAATCAACTGGTGCATTTTTCAAACCTCACTTTACAAGCTCATACTACAACAAAAAGCCTTAACAGCAACTGGTCTGTCTGTGAAACACGTTTTGTAATGGTGTTTTACCATTTTCTGGATAAGCTTTCTTACACTTACAGATTCTGCCTGTCATACCAGCATACTGAAACACACACATACACACACTCACAGTACTGTAGCAGCTTATTTCCTGTTTCATCTTTCACCCTAACCCCAGTATCAGGGTCAAATTGGGTCTTACACCCATTCAGCATTGCCAAGGTACCAACGTACTGGTATGACACATCAACTCACTGCTCTGTTACCTCTATACAGTCTTTATATTTCTTCCTTTCTACACTTTCTGCAGGCACTGTGTGCACTGTATCTTATGTCATGAACCAACTTGGGCCAAATAGTAATTGCAAATACCTATAATCTATTATCTAATTCATTATATCCTACATAAATATCAATATAATGAAGATGTCACACAAAAGCCATCATTCATTTTTTTAAAAACGTCAAATTTATCATCTGAAATGGTACTTTAATGTATTTTACGCAGCTGATATAACCTAAAACTAAGTATATAAAGTATTTGTAAATACTAGTTGGTCCAAGTGTGAGATGTACTGATATGAAACAGTATTTTTTTTTCTTTTTTTAATCCACTCTGCTCTAAATATGTATAGTTAAGGTTGTCACATTTGAGAGTCACGTCTGGCACAGTCGAGGCTGTGTACACGGTGCTAACAGAGGCCCGAGCAGCACGTCTTCCCTGAGCTATGGAGAAATAACCTGAGCTTTATGATTCTAACAACCCAGCCAACACACAGTATATTCTACATACAGTATATTCTATGAGATTATCACAGCTCATTTATAAAATCTGTAAAAAAAAAAAATATATAAATAATATATATATATGTATACAATAATGAATTTCACAATTTTTAAAAACAACAACAGTGAAACTGTGATATTAAGCCTTTTTCTGTGAGGCGCAGTGCAATAAAGTTGAGTTAGTGTTCATATCTATCTATAGCTCTGGTAATCAATAAGCAAATTATTCATATGTCTACATTATAGCCCCCCCCCCCCCTGTCTTTGCTGAAATTCCCACTATATGTTAGACACACTCTTGTGTAAAGTGCACACCATTTATTCTCTGTAAGTTGTTGTGTAGACCGAGCTGAGACGGGGCCCTCAGGCTGCCTTTCAATACCTCTCAGACTCTGCACTTGAAACAGGGTCACTGAGCCATACTGGTTTTCACTATAAAGTACAAATATGCACTGTATGTGTACGATAAACGTTTGTATGCCAGAGTGATTCTTATACCAGACTCAATATAATTATCAGCTTTTTTTAAAAAAAAAAAAAAAAAAAGATCAGTGAATTTACTGTGATGGACAAAGGAGATTCATTTAGGCTCAACTATGTGTACAGTACAGTTAGTTTCCGTCAAAAGATCAGTGGATGAACAAGTGTTTTATCTGTATGCCCAGAGGCCGTACGTTTGACCTTTTATTTTTTTAACCCCTTTAAAGGGTCGTGCATGTTCAAAAGGAACCACTCTGTGTTCAATTAGCTATTAACGTGGTGGGGTTCACCCTCGATTTAACAACATATATTTTTGTTGCCTGAAGGTTTTAAATTCAGAACTGAAGCGAGTCACGCCGAGACTGATGTGAAAAACTCAACATGCCATCGTGGAGAAAAAGAAATCTCACCCCAAGGTCCATTTAGTAGCGGCTTCTGGCAGCCTTCAATCGCATCACATGATCTTCACAACCCCGCCGCTTAGACCTAGAGTTGTGTGAGACGTTTTCATTTCCATTTTCTCTAAATACTTTTAAGGACTTCTCGTCCACGCTGGCTTAAAATCTGAAGCTCAGGGTTAATTCTTGAGCTGAGAGATCCATGTCACCATCAGGTCCATTTAGTAGCGGTTTTTGGAGTTTGTCACTGAATTGTAGATGTTCAGATTTTGGTTCTTTCTGAGGACAGATAGCTCCTGATAGCACGAGCTAGCAACCTTAAGGACTGTTTTTTGGAGTAAAAAAAAAAAAAAAGTCATTTGCTTAGTAATGATATTCAATTTTTAAATGAAACTCTTCAAATGAATCAAAATGAATACTTGTACTGACATTAGTAACCCTAACTAACAGTGCACTTGAGAGATGTTTGCACTATGGTCTGTCAAGTGATCCAAACAAGAGCTCAACCTCTGTATTTTGGCGTTTGGACGCCTTCTTGACTGTGTATTTCTGTTTTGAACAACCAACTTCTGAGCACTGTGAACAATAAAATAAATGTTTTTTTTTCAATTCACACAGATGTTCCTCGTGTAGTTGTGTGTCCACTGGATTGTTGAGCGTATTCGACCACTAGAGGGCAATAAAAGCATTTGAAGAGTAGAGGAGCTGCAGGAGACCACACTCCTCATGGCAGGGGGGCACATTATGGGTGCCTCTCCCCTGGTGCTTTGTTTACAGTATAAATACAATAGTCAGCCTGTGAATCAACACGATGATTTCTGTGATGCAAGCATGGCTGGGGGCTATGAGCTCATATGTAAACAATAAACTTAAAGAGAGAAGAAAGACAGGTTGAAATCAAACAGTGCAAAGTTGCGCTTAGTTGTAGTTTGCAGGACAAACACGGGAGAACATGAAGCCGAATGAGTCACGCGTGTTGAATCAACTTTTTACGCGGAGGTACTGCAGGGACGTTGCTAGAATTTTCTCACAGATTTTTAAAAGCCACTTATTTTTCCACAAAACACAGAAGGCACACGAAGCAGAATGTGACACCGGCTGAAAGGCGGCCAGAAAAGGAGGGAAAGGTTTAAGTGAAAAGAAAAAAAAGTCCAGCAACAGAAAATAAATGATAAGAAGATTAATGGGGATTCAGCACTCAGAAGAAAAGAATAAAGAAGTGTGAAAGTAGCGTAAATACGGGGTTGAAACAGAGGGGAAAGCACGTAGAATGAGAGATAGTGATAGTGAAGCAAAGAAGTGGTACAAACACAGCTTGTGTTTCCCTCATTTGCATATCTCTGATTTGCATTGCAAAAAGCAGCTCGTAGATTGTGACAGACGCAAGAGTCCACTTGTGATTGGTCTCCTATTAAATCACATTGCGCCATACTGGTTGACTTAAACTTAATCTTGTCCACCTGTCTTGATTGCTGCAGCTCAAGCTTCTTCTCGTGCTCTGGGACTTTTTTTTTTTTTTTTTTTGGGTCCCTGCTTGGGGTAGATGAGAGCGCGCACACACACACACACACACACACAAACACACACACACACTGCTAAACAAGATAGATAGTTTTGTTTTTAAAGGGCAAAATCTGTTCATCAGAGCGTGCCATCTGACATCCATCCATGCCCTTAATTCTGTTTTACCGTCTTTGTGTCTCACACTCCAACACACACACACACACACACACACACACACAGAGCCCCACACAATTCGCCTCAGTCAGTCAGTACTCATCCAGCGTGTGTCACTGTAAATATTGACACTGCAAATAGAGCCCCCTCTTTTGCCCCTTAAATGTCATCCGACCACTCCCTCTGTGAAAACATGCACCCCATCAGCCCATCACGCCGATAACCATCTCCCTCCAAAATGCAAATTGCAAGAAAAGAGGGCTGTTGTTGGGATTTTTTTTTTTTTAATTTTATTTTATTTTTCACCAATAGCAATCTCATACACTCATGCTGCATTATACGGAATACACCTTTAATGTATTTTTTTTATTTTTTGTTTTTTTATCTAAGTAAAAGAAAGTGGAGGCCACATCTGAGCTGAAAATGTCAAGTTATCTCTGGAGGTGACACCTCCCTGGCCTCACTGGCGTGAGAGATGAAGATTTACGGCTGTGCACGTAGAAAGTGAAAAATGAAACTTGTGGTGTTCACATGTCGTCTGTCTCATTATGTCTTGTCTGGCCCCTGTGTTCTGCACTGAAAGGGTTAATCTCTTGTTGTTAGTCAGTATCCTTCCTTTCTTTGCGTTATCTTTCTTTCTGTCTTTGAATAACAAGAATTTATGTCGGTTTAATGCAACCTATTGCCAATAGCCCTGCAATAACTACTACTTTTTCAGGGGCACGACTGTTATTCCTGCACTCGAGCAGAAAGAAGAAGTAGAGTGCGTAAGATGCGATTATAAGAAGGATGTCTCACTCTCTCTCTCTCTGTCTCTCTTTGTACCCCACTGTCACCTACATGTAGCACGTCATATAAATATATCAGCTATTTCATTCTCAATTTTAAAAATGAGGAACCGCTGTAGCCGTCCTCAGCGCTGCTGTGGGAGTGGGGCACCCCTGTCCTTTTTTGCTCAGACACCCAAAATACCCTCTCTCTCTCTCTCTCTTTTTTTTTTTTTTAAAAAGACACACTTTTATGTAGCCAGGATACATCTGTGCACCAAAGGGACACCTCCATGCTTCTTGTTTGATTTAAAGTCACCCCAGAGAGCCATTTGAGATAAAAAAAAAAACGCTCTGCTCTGACCGTACAGCACTCTACACTCAAATGTTTTAAGTTTTAAAAAGGATGAAACTTAAAGGCCTTAATCCTGTGCACAGGAGAGATGCCCCCTTTTCCTTTTTTCTTTGAGAGTCTGTTCACTTCCTTATACTTGAATTCTCTTTATCAGATTTTTTTTATTTCAAATCGAGATCACCGTGATCTGAAAGATACCAACCAATACGCGCAGGCATCACTTCTGTTAAACCCTGAGGTAAACCCTTCCTACCACACCATCTGATGCTTTATCACTAATGACACTTTTTTTTTTTACACAGCCGGTTTCTGCAGTTGCACAGACGTCCTCACTGACTGAGAAGGAATAATTCACCTCATGATATCTGACTACAGTCCTGTACACGATTCAGTAACCTACGTAATCTTGGCAGGGCTGGTTCAAGGTGTCCTGCTCCTTAAACTGCAAACTCCCTCATTTTACCCTCAGAGACTTATTAGCTGATGTTTTTATGACACTCATTGTATGTTTTTGTGTGCTGGTTCACTCGATTAATTAATAAAGCTACAGAATACCATGAAACATGCATAAAATAAGACATAACAATCAGTGGAACAAGTAGAAACATAGCATGTCAGGTGAATATATGTATTGGGTTCTTGTGGTTGACAAAGCAAGTGAGTAAGACTATACTGATCATGAGAACAAGGTCATTACTTCAAATTTCATTCATGTTTTTTTGCTATTTAAAAAAAATAATCTGGACTTTTTCAATGATAAAACTAATTTCTGATGTCAAAATTTGCTGTAAACAGTTTTTTGGCGGGTTTACACTCCACTACATCCCTGCATTTAAGTGTTCTCTGTACAGCAGGTGGTTTCCAAGTATCACTCTGTGTCGTGGAATGACTAAAGCGTACACTTAGGGGAAATAAAGGGTTAATTTGTCATGCAGTATTGAGATCTCTGACATGCAACACCCACGCATACACAAACATTGTGCAAACAAATATGTACATGATCAATATCCAGGAGCAAAACCTGTTTGCACCCTTGTCTCTCTGTGTGTGTGTGTGTGTGTGTGTGTGTGTGTGTGTATGCATGTGTGTGTGTGTGTATGTGCCTGCCTGTCTGCAAGTGTGTGTGCACAAAGATCTCTTATCTCACTTTCTTAACCCCTATGCTCCTGCCATAACTCTGACTACTGATACACAACCCCCGGGTACTGTAGAAGCACACCTGCCACACTTCACCTGCTCCATTTTCTGCGTGTGTGTGCGTGCGGGTGTGGGTGTGTACGTGAACGATGGACAGCACTGTAAATCCGAGCACAGTCATTTGTGCTTACATTTTCACGTTGTGGTGATTTTTTTGTCTATTTTTTTGGAGTGGGCGGTTAATACGTACAGATTTATTGGCTTGCTTTCGATGCTTTGCATACTGCAAGTATGTGTAAGAGTGTGTGGGCAGATAAGAGGGCTTTAACGTATGAAAAGTACAAGACGTATGTTTGACTTTTCTCGGTGTTTTCTGACCATTCGACGCAAGTCTCGCGCAGCAGCTTGTCATTATTTTGCAGCCAGCCTGGCCTGATGCTGTCCAAACAGAAGGTGCAGCAACCTGCAGTGACTTGCTCGTGATCCCACACGGTGTGCGTCTATGTCACTTATTAAAATATATGAGTGGGTTGGGTATGACCTTTGACCTTTACAGTACAACCCACAAATTTGGAGCTGGGCCCCTCAGGGTTGAGCAGACCATAGAAAATCTTTAGCTTTGACATGAGGACTTTGCATAAACCAAAGAAACAAATTGTTTCTTAACGGAGTCCTCCAGTGATTTATTATAGAACTACTGTTACCATTAGCGACCATTAATGATAAAACAGGTCGTGAGCTACATGAGTGACTGTCTGTGTTTGAATGAAGCTCTTTTCATAAACATTTTTATTCATCCTGGCTCCGAATTCAAGATACTTTGAAGAAAAAGTGCTTTTAAAAAAAACGTTTCTCGTGTGTTTTAATACTTCAGCGTTCCCGGTGGTCCCTCAGAATCTTTGTAAACAGGCGCCCGTTTTATTGCATGCTGTATATTCACCGAGCACGTGAAGCCCGGTCTGTGCATTACCTCTTCAGGCCTGCTGAGGGAATCCAAACAGCTTCTGTGCAAGTCACGTCTCCGCTTGTTATTACAAGTACAGTCCAACCTGCTTGGCCTGTTCCTCCAGCTCGGCATCATTAGTCAAATCATATTGTTATCAAAGTCACATTATGTGGGCTTAGTAATATTGTTGCTGCTGTAAACAAGGCGTTTAGTTTTGGATTAATCCATGCATGTCGATGTTTGTCTTGTGTCGATGTGTATGTGTGTATGTGAGTGTTTGATCTGTTTGTGGTTCCACATCCAAATTTTATGTTTAAATTCAGTTCATCCTCCCCTGGAGAATCCCAAACTAGCCTTTTTTTCTTTTCTTTTTTTTTTTTACAGCTCACCTTTGCAGGGAGTTGTGTTCATATTTGCATCACAGCCTAAACTACGGCCAAAACAAGGTGTAATAGGTCTTAGTCTGAGTGTTTCTCCCCTGCCTGCTAACCGACTTTCATCTCTGACGTGAAGGCAGAGACAGGATGTCAGGGCAGAGGGATTAAACACGAGGCTGACGTGGAGCCTTTGGAAGAGTCTTTAGAATACTTAATTACCCAAAATAGAGTAAAATTTGCCTCAATGGTATTCTAACTTCAGGACCAAATAGGCCGCGGGGCAGACCCACACATTTGCATAGTAAAAAAGAGGCTCCATTCACATGAGGGCAGTAAGTTTTTTTTTTTATTGTGATTATGTTTCCCTCTAATTGTTGCTAAAAATGACTTACTATAAGTTTTTAAAATAGCTCGTATGAAAAGTGCCTCTGTTCCTGAGACCTTTGAATTTGAGTTTTTCATTCATACTTGTACTTGGGTAAGTGGAGAGCTTGTGTAGCTCAGCTAATAATTTCAATATTTATCTAGCTAACTTACAGTAACTGATAAACAAGCCATTAAAGGTTACTGTTAAATAAGTTCAAATTGTTAGCTAGGAGTTAGTTAATTTGTAAATAGCTTAACCTGTTAGCTAAAAGAAATGAATAACAAATTGTTGATAGAAATAAAGGAAATATAAAATAGATGAAGATAATTACAGCTGAAATAACTAGCTAAACATAAAGGATAAATTGTTCAAATGCGGCAGTTTGAATGCAAACGACCAAATCAACTATGTGAAAAAAAAATATTGCAACAACAATATATCCATCCATTCATTTTCTGTAACTGCTCGTCTCCATCAGGATTACTGAGGGCTGGGGGGGGGGGGCTATCCCAAGAAGTCACCAGTTTCACAGGGCTTGCAACAATATCAACTTTACTTTTAAGGTAATAGTGTTAAATAATAGCCATTTTAAAACACAACTTGATGATTGGAGGGGTTTACTTGAGCTTGCCTGATAGCAAAGTGGAGGTACGTTAAACTTATTTTATCCATTAGTGTCCTGAAGAGCACCAAAACCTCCAATATTCCACCTGACAGACACGAGATTGTACAGCACTGATCTTGAAATGAGGGTTATGAGGGTTATTCTGGTGGTAAACTGGGTGTGGAATCGTAGTATAGTAAGCGAGGTCTTGAGGCCTCGGGCATCAATTAGCGAAGAACAAAGACAACATTTTCATCTTATCAACAGTGTCCTGATACGAGCAAAACAAATGACAGTGACAGCACTTTTATTTTAGGAATCTGCCCCGAGGCTGATTTGGGCGAGATTCACTGAGAATACATTCACTCTGGAATCATTTCTACAGCACATATGCGTGTCCTGCATGCAGCACGTGTGCAGGTGCAAATCCCCTTTTTAGCCGACCCTGGAGGTTAGCACGATGGAGCAATTACAAGCACGTCCAACAATTTCAAACCGCACAAGAAATCTTCCCACGTGGCCCTTTTTCTTGGATGTGATCTGGGAGTCTCCCGCAAGAGAGAGGGGAATTCTGGAGGAGTTTTGCTCTCCATAGTTACACCTCTCATTTGACTGGCAAATGGATATGCAAATCTGCTCCGCGGGGGGACTTGGACAGGGAGAGAGGTGAGTGGGGTGGGTCAGTTCGGATGTGTGTTTGAACATGGAGAGAGAAAGGATTCTTACTTGCATGCTCCATCTTGCCCCCCTCAGATAACTTATTGTCCCAAGGCTAACAAGAGGTTTTTTTTTTTGTGTGTGTGTGTGATGAAAACGTACCCCGGCGATTCATACATACACAATATTAATGAAAACAAGACTGGATTAGTGATGGGGATATTTGAGCTCGTGTGTGTTTGTTCATTGACCTGTCTGTGTTGCATCACAAAAGAATGAGTGACACACGCGCCTTCCTCTTTCTAGTTGCAAAACAACTCTCTTCTCGTTCTCCCTCCTCCCGCGTGCGTGCGCGCGCGTTTGTGTGTGTGTGCGTGTGTGCATCTTTCTTCATTCATATGCGGCCTCTAGTAGTAAGTAGTGTTAGTAGTGAAAACTGTGGGGAAGTTCTCACAAAGAGGGGAAGTGTGTAGTAAAAAGATGTCAAGATATGTCGAGTATTGTTCACCTCATTGAAAGAGAATTTCCTCTTTTTTTTTTGCTCCTGTGCATGTGCCATGGGGCGTGTGTGTGTGTGCTCTTGTGTGTGTGTATTGCTCCTGTGTTTGTGTGTGTGTGTGTGTGCACATTGCAGAAAGAGGGATACACCCAGTGCTCCATCGCTGATGTGATGCACTTATAAAAATGACTGGATACTGTTTTTGTTCCTCCTGTGACAAACTTCCTTCAAATTAAGTTCTCTGTGAGGTGATTATACCACAAATAATGACTGTTTCCTCTTTTTTTTTTTGACTGAATTTACTTCCCAGTAAAACATCAATTTATTTTGTTTTGCTTTTTTACTTCCCAACAACACACGCTCCCAAACTTTAAACGTGACCTTTTATCACTAGTGCAGAAAAGGGAAAAAAAAAAAACATCCCGTGTGAGAAACAAAGCAAGGCTGGCGAGCAAGCATGTGAAATTCAAGCGGAAACAAAAAAACACCTCCTAACATGTTAGATGAGTGAGTGTATTTGTTGGTTATGTCACCATTCTTCTGCTTGCATCACCATGTGTGTTCAAACGGGCATGTATGCATGTCATGTGCGCTTGGGTCTGTGTGTGTGTGCGTCTGAGTGACCCAGGAAGCTCTGCGGCGTCCTTCTCGTGCCCTTCCCTCGGCTGATATCACTTGCGCTCTGCTGTCTTCCCCCCCGTCCGCTCTTGTCTTACGGTCCTTCGGACGGATCCTCCGGTTGGTGGTGTTTTCATCTCCACGTGTCGGAGCATAAGGAGGACATCAAGCCTGTTGTGTCATCTCGCCGTAAGTCTACGACTGTCTGCTTCATCGATTCATGACTTCACTCATGACCACATTCCTTTTCCTCCCACTTGACGCATGCCAGGCAGTTTGGACGCGTGGCCTCTCCGCTTGCTTGTCCTCCCACCTGTCTGTGTTTTCCTGTCTCTGATTGGCTGCCTGTCCTCATGTCACCATGTCTGATGTTCTACCCTTTTTACACGAAACAAAAACTGAAACTTCTTCTGAAAGTAAGATGAGATGAGAGATGTGAGAGACTACGCTACTCTTTTAGTGAGAAATGTGGACCAAAAAACATGTAGGATAATGTGACTGGCACACAGTTTGTAAGGTCGAGACACACACACAAATACAAAGAGATGTATTCACAAAGGGTTCTTCCTTGTTCCCAAGTAAATTGTCTTTTTCTTTCTGGGAAATGTGGAAAGAAGAAGAGGAATGAGGAAGTTCACAGGAAAGATTATCTCCTTCTATTTGCATGTCAATATGTGTCAAGTCATGTTTAGATATTTAGGCAACCTTACAACACATGTCTGTCTTTCTTTAACAGGAATCATAAACCCTGTTTGCATAAATACCAGCCCAGGTGCTTCGAAATATGAATTTTGACACAGATTTCACAGACAGATTAACAAATGTCAACCTCCTCTCATGTAATTGTGTAAAAAAAAACAAAAAAAAAGCTCTAATCTTTTTTAAACTCTTACCATCTGTTTCTTTTCTTTGACACTAATCTCTTAATTACGCCATTCTACACCACTCTACACGAACTTACCCAACGTCCAATTTTGGTCACCAAAAACGCCTCGAGTATTCTTCCTCCGGGCATGGTAAAGTCGGGATGTTTCAAACAGAGCGCTTCCTGGATGGTCCAACAACATCTGCACATCGTGTCGCAACACCTTTCTGCTGTATTAAATTCCGAGGCACGACTGCATCCAGCAATTTATGTAACTTTCCGAAACTGACAAATCAGCCAACGCGCATACTTCACGCTGCGTGGGGGTGAGAAGGCAGGCAGGGTTGAACTTTTTCTTAGCGCTTTGCGCGTGCAGAAATAAGTGTAACACCTTTAAAAACCTTTGAGGAGAGACTGTACCAAAGTATGCGCTGTTACCCCGTCTCGTGTCTGTGACGGAAGGCTTTTTCACCTTTGAGTGTGGTTTAAAGACCCCTTTTGTGTTTGAATGACACATCGTACAAACTTGTACGTTTCAAGCGTTCTCTGGACTTTAATGTCCGGAGCAAATCTAGTCAGTCTTTTCAGATAGCTTGTCATCCTATTTTATATCGTAAGATATGATGATGGTTTATATGTATTTCTTAACTCTTCTAATTAAGGAAAAAATATTCAATATGTTGTATCAAAAATACCCTTTGATAACGACTCTCACACAGACAATCTACAATCATTCATGCACTGTAAAACATCAGAAACTAAACGCAAACATCCTTTTCTTTCTCACTGTTGTTTTCCTTTCTTTTTCTCCTTGAAGATGACACCACTTACTGAAAATCATGTGACTTCATGAGAAGGCCTTTACTTGACATGACTTGTGAGTTTGATAAGTAAGGTCTGGCAGTAGATGTACAATAGAGACATACATGACCTGGACCTTGATGCTGCTTTAATTGTGACGATTTGTCCTCAGTTAGAATAAATTTGTAATAAATTTCTTTAAAGGCTTTAGTTTAATTTATTTGGAATATTTAAACCCAATTCACTCTCAGGCAGAATGAAATGTACTTTATTTAGGAGATCAAGTAGTCTGATGGAAGTGTAGGAGCGGTATTTAGCTGTATAAAGGGGCTAAACTAAAGGCTATCATTTATCATTTAAAAACACAACACACGGTGATGTAAGACAGAGAGCAAAGAGGGAAAGAGGAGTCAGAGTGAAGTCAAGCACAGGTGCTGTGTGCAACCAAAACCCCATGATCCGGCCGAGCAGGAACAGGCGAGAGTTTCCTAACACCGCTGCGAGTCCTGACACGATGCCGATCGTGACACCGAGCTCGGGATGGGATCGCGGAACAGGGAGTGAGACTCGACCCAGAAAAACGGGATTCCACTCTCACTCCCTGCTCACGGAGCAACATACCTCTCCAAGAGTTTCCCACGAGAAAAACCTCGGGCGTTTTTCGGTCCAGGTAGAAGCCAAAAAAAAAAAAAAAAAAGGAAAGAAAGGCAGGAGAGACAGATATAGATAGATATATAGACAGATATTATATGGAGCAGCATGGGAAACTGGGGGCATGTTTCGGTCTATCACGGGTGGGTGGAGTGAGGGTCTGACAGGAGACAGACACTCAGGGAGATTATGTGTGAGCTTCACGAGAAAAAAAAACAGCTAGATAGGCATCAGCTGGCCATCTTTAGGCCTCAAGGTTTTCATAACTGTTTCCAAGCTGTGTTCAGCTTTGACACAGGAACAAAAAAAAAACACACACATGAGTCAACGTGTTCGCTTAAATCCACCTTTGTAGCTGTTTACCATGTAGACAAACACATACAGACACATTTGAACAAAGTGCCAGGGTGTGGTCTACGTCTCCCCCGCCCCTGCCACTGGCACGCAGAAATATAGGCCTACCCGAAATTGCCGGTGACGCCACTTTTTTTTTTTTTTTCTTCCCTTCTTCCTCCCAACGCCTCCATCCATCCCTGGCTGTCTTTGTTAGGAGGATAAAGTCATAGCTGTCAAACCTGTTCTTTGTCTTCATTTATCAGCTGGATCTGGAGGGATTTCTTTCCATCACCACCTCTTCCAGCTCATCTAAGGAACACACGCAGGAATTATTATAAGGACTGTGTAAGGACCCAAGTGCTTCATTTGATCTTTAATCCTTGTATATACGGTGCATGCTACATAGTTTATGTACATACTGTTCAGACGGTGCGTTGCCAAGTACCGGCTTAGCCGAGATGCCCTCAGATAAGGTTGCTTAACTGTGCCTGACCCTGACCTTTGACCTCCCTGCTGAGTCAGTGAAACGAGCTGCTTTGCATACGAGGACAACAAATACTTTTTTTTTTTTGAGTAAATATACCACCATGATTGAAATCTTAAGACTACGCAGTCCCATTTTGTTTACTGTAGCGTCTCTGAGCCAAGAAGAAATTTTCCATCATAACGCTGACTCACTCTTTGCATCTCATTTGCATAGATTTGCATTCGAGTGTGCTGCTTGCCAAGTTATCCAGTCATGTGTGTATTTGTAAAATGTTGTGCCATATGTTTGTGCCTGAAGGTCTACATTATGATAAGGCAGAGATCCCAAACTGAGATTTTTATCTGGCTGGTAGCTTCTTCTTCCTCGACCTGACAGCAGGATGGCAGACAGGTTGTGGTTTAGTGCTCACCATTGGTACACCGTGGACCTGAGGCTTACAGTAAAGGATCTGTGTTTTTTTTTTTTTTTTTTTTTTTTTGCTGCTTCATCTCATGTGCAAACACAAGCAAAGAAGCTTTTAGGCGTTTGCACAGCTACAGCACATCCTGTTCCAGAGAATAACCCCCCCTCACACACACACACACATCCACCCATACCACAGCATGTACAGTAAGCTCCTCAGAATGGAAAGGACAAAACTATACCTTTGTGTCGTGCTTGTCTTCGGCAACAGGCACTAGTTAAATACACCACTCGACTCAGGGGGCTTCTGAACTTCACCATTTGTGTTTGATTTGTAACTTGGTGGTTTGTATGTTATTTTAGGGATGAAGAAACCAGCTCAATTTGAATAACTGCATTTTAAAAGTAAGATTCAGATTTGAACTAGCCGTCTAGGATCGGTATGACTGTAGGATGACCAAAAATATCAATAGGAGTCTAATTTTAACAATAACTCTTCAGTCTCTGCCTCTGACCTGACAGATGCCATATATAATCTCTATTATCTGCCTGTAAACATAACATGGCTTCCTTCCAACATGCTGTTTGTTCATCATACTACAAAACCAGTATGATACAGATGCTACAAAGACTGGGCCTACTGTGTCCATCGATGTAAATCCAACCCTGTGAACCTGCAACAGAATTAACATTGCCTTAGATCTAAGACTTTAGATCCTTTGAATAAACTAAAAACGACACCAGTCTTATTAACTTGGACTGTATAAACTGTAATAAACATTATATAGCCATATATAATATATATAGATATATAGACATTTATTATTTTTTTCATGCACAGAGATAATACAATCAGTTCAATAAACTATGAAACACTGGGAACAGGCCGTTTCAAGATGTTGAAGAGATTCATCTAATTTGTCGGATGATTCCATAAATTGATGACTCCATCTTTTCCTTCTTATTTTTAATTCCCGTTCAAGCCAACTGCACGGATGGCAGCAGAATTCTCTTTCAAATGGTGACATCGGTGAGAAAATGAAGTAGAAGTAGAGAAGTATTGATGAATAGCCCGTGTGCTAATAAATGATGATCATGAGCACATCGCTTCAACAACAAAACAAGGTTTAACATCAAATGCTGGTACGTTTATGAACGGCATAAATAAATTGTGACGTATATGAAACACGTGACATCTAGCATCCATTGAAGCGGGGAAGGGAGCACACAACAACATAATATCTGTTTGGAAATAGGGGGAGTCTGTATTGTAATACATGAAACAACCCTAAAAGCCGTATTTCCATCATTAATTACACATTGTTTGTTTTCATTTGAGAATAGAGGAACTCCTGTAAAGATTGTACTCTGCTGTCTTACATATTTGTCACGGCCCACCAAAGTTGCGCTTGAAGACCAAAAAACCACATTGATAAGAACTATGGAAACAAATGAAAAAGGTTTAGGCAGTTAAGCTCCACTATTATTGGTCCTCATGCACGGATGGGCCTCTGACAGCTCCTGTTGCACCATCAATATTTATGCTAGCAGTTTTTAAGCTTTAAGTTCTCTGATTTGAATATTAACTAGGACAGAGGGTTCAACCCGCAAAATAAATAGGAAAAGAATTCTGGGAAAGAAAAACATTGCAGGTGTTTAATACAGTTTGAGGATGTGACCGGGGTTTTAATATGCTCTCAGTATGTTTAAGACTTTTCTTTATGCCATGTAAACAGAGTGGCAGCCACAGAACGGTGTGTATTCAAGGATCTAGGATCTTTTGTCATAATTATAACTGCAACAATAATTCCCTCGTGACTCAGCCCTATCGTGTTTCTGATGAAGTGTTACACTAAACTAAGCGCTGGCTCAACACATGTGTGCTGTGCGTTTCAGTCATCACGGGACGGCATGCATGTTCAAACTTGTCCAGGATTCACAGAAAAGTCAACACGGTGTTGAATGTGTGTGTGTGTGTGTGTGTATACACACACGTGTGTGTTACAGGGAAACAGATACAGAGAGACATGAAAAGAAGGAGGTGCTCATCCATCTTAATGAGTGCTTGCTCATGTTACGTTACTTTCGTTTATGATGTTTTGCCTTCATGTTTTTGTCTTTTTCTCCTTTCTTCGGTACCTGTTAGTCCTGCAGAGCAACTGGCGGCCAGATAGCTAACAACCCCACCTCCGCCAATCACACCTTGTGATGATCCTGGCGTGTACCTTAAACTCTAAATGTATCTTAAACTCTTAACGGGTGTAGAAGAGGATCAACATCGGCCTTGTCGCTGTGGCACGTGCTCTGTTTTTCAGCCTAACCCATTTCCAAGCACCCTACGCAACATGCCCACACATTTTTTTGTATGTGCAAGTGCCCTGTATGTGTGTTCATGTGAAAGTTATCAAGGCCCTGTGTTTCCTGTTTTGCAATCCTCACCATGCCCTCCCAGAAAACGTCTGCCTCTGGCTGATTCAGGAACAGCCTGTTTTCAGGGGCACGGGGGCTTACGCAGCTTCTTCATGAAGTTTAGCACAAACGTTTTCCATTAGCTTTAAACATTTTATACACCATAAAACATATTACATTTTACAACTTACGTTTTTTTTTTTTTTTAAGGTGACTGAGCCTTTGTCCTGGCAATAAACAGGGTTATTATCTTTTCAAGTGATCAAGTAGAACTTGACTTTCAGCTGCAGTAAATACAAAGTTGAGGATAAAGAGGTGCCGAGACAGAATGACAGGAGAATTGTAGATGTGTCACATGTTACCGTCTGCAGAGCACCACCCTCTTAGTTATTCTTAATACACACTGTTAAGTTTTTCCATTCTCATACAACACATATGGGGTTTATAATGATAAAAGCAGCTGATTCATAACGCAGAAGAAAGTTGGTCCTTGTTCAGGCAGAGGTCAACAAAAACAGGCCTCTCTTTTGTGGTCTGTAACTTTTGATTTTTACCAAAATGATTGATGACTGGTCACTGGTTGAGTTTTCTTTAGCTTTTTTATGATCAGATTTTATCATCGTCAACTCCTTGATTTTGTCTTAAATATGCACCCTGTGATACATGATGAAAGAATGAAGCTAGCTGGAGAATGCAGTTTATGCGAGACTAGCTAGCCAGTGCAACTGACCTGTAACTGTCTGTCGGTGAATCTGCAGCCCTGACGCTTCATCACTTCGCCATTGCGGAAATGGATAACCTGGAGCTAAGGCGGAGTTCGCTAGCTTCAGAAACACATCTGAAGCTGACGTTCCCTACTTCTTCTTCTTCTTCTTCTTCTTCTTCTTCCTCTTTTTCTTTGGATTAGGCAGACCAGACACTACAAAAATGAATTTCTGCACTACTGTCTCATCAGTCGCCCACTCATTATTAGCTGACCTAATATAAAATCATAAACTGTGCACCACATGTCTGAATGAATGAATTTATCACTGATTTCTCAGTTTGTGTGTCATTCAATGAGTGCAATGTTTCTCTAAGCCCCCGTGACTCACAGGCAAGCATCACAGACTGACTTCCTGACACAGCTTATGCTAACGGTTAGCTGTCATGCCAACGCATGACTTGGCAACGAAAATTCTGCTTTCCATTGCATCTGTGGTGTTAAAAGTTTTGGTTACGTTTTGAAATAGTCAGGCCCCATCCTAATGAAAACACCTATGGTGTGTGCATAAGCACATCATATGATATATCACTTATTATTATATTAAGGATTAAAGCACCAGATGGGGAATTTTTCTCTCTAACTCTATTGGATATAGGCATTAAAATAAAGATCAACCTGCAAAAACTGCTGGACTTAATGAGGTTGTGTAAACTATATAAAATAAATGTAATTTTAATCTTCAGTCAACAGTTGGGTATTGAATTAATTTCTCAGGTGTTCTCAAGTCTTCTCGGGTTAGGGTTAGGTTCATTAATGGGCAGTTGCTCTAGTGAAAACTGTATAATTTGTCTTGTACTCATTCCCACTGATGTAGATTACAAATGGAAACCCCTCCACCTTCTGTAACAAAGTCTCTGTAACTTGCTTACAGTGGTTACTCTGTTCTGGACTATCATTGAAACATGACTCCACTGAAGAGGACCTGTTCCCCCTGTAGATATAACAGACTCATTGTAAAGTAATGAAAAAACACAGCAGTTCTTATTGTCAGGTGATGCTACACTAGTGAAAACATACATATAAATATTATATTCCACTGTATCCTAAATCTTACACACTGAATCTTTAAGTTGTTGGCTGTGCAAGTATTCAGAATTATTCCTTTCTTATGTTAAAAAGGAGTGGGCAGCCTTACCTGTGCTGTAAATTGGCAGAAATGCAAACACTTGAATATATTTGACCCGGCATAAGTGTTAGGAGTCATAATCTTTATGTTGCAGGTGAGATCCCCCCCCATAAAACAAATTGTACTCTCAGCCTGGGTGATAAAATTGCATGACACAAGGTTATCTATCTGGAGGCACCTGTGTGTGCGTGCGTGTGTGTGCGTGCGTGCGTGTGTGTGAAGGTGAGTCCTTGCGTGCATTTGTGTTTGCATATGAAAAACTCCTCCTCACCCTGCAATTATCTGTCCAGAGGGCTGCGCACCTGTATTTTACAACTCACCTGACTGATGTACCAACAATAACACTTAAGACAACTCACTCAAAGCCAAATACCTCTACGCAGCGCTCCTGTTACATGTAGCGGTGGGAGTTTCCTGTCCGTATTTATTGCTTCCATTCTGTGTATCTTAATGAATAATCAATTTATCCAAGACCATGCCCACTGAGGTGGTTTCCCTGGAAGCAGGTGTGCCTGTTTGCATACATGTGAGTGTGTAAGTGACTCTGCAGTGGGAGTTCCCCTGAGGTAAGTAATTCACAACTTTCACTTATCAATACCGCACACTGATGCATGATGAAATGACTATGTAAGATTCATATTCTACTTTGCAGACAAACAGCAAGTCAGGGATTCCCAGTTGTGACAACAAATCATGTGTCTGTGTGTGTGAAACTATTGTTGCTTCTACACTTAGCGTTGCCTCTTGTCTTGTCTTACATAATAGCAGGGCTGGACCAGCACAGGGCTTATAGGTGTGGCAATGGTTTGTGCTGGGGATAGGTTTGATTGGCGTCAATTGTGGTCAAGAGAGGGACCTACTGAGGTCAGATACAGTGTGTGTGTGTGCGTGTGTGCGTGTGCATGTGTGCCTGTGTGTGTGTGTGTGTGTGTGTGTGTGTGGTTTGTACCCAGGATGGGTGGAGTAGGGCAGGGCTTTTTGCTCCTATCATACCCACAAAAGAAAGGGGCCTCCTTACTGCAAAATAAAAAATGATAAAGGTTAAAGCAGCAGCGTGATGCCACAAGAAGTGTTTATCGTATCGTCTGCGCGAACGAAAGCAGGATGAAACAGAGGACAGAGAAAGTTGCACTTGTGGGTAAATATGGTTGGGAACGCCTGAGGTCTCTGACCAAATGTCTGTTGCTGGATTTCTAGATTAGCTACAAGAAAAAAAGACACTCAAAGACATCAGTGAACACAATGTTTCAAAGCCAGAGCTGACTGACAAAGCTGACTTATAACACACACACACACACACAGCGATGTTGACCCAAGTTATTTATAGCTTAACACTTGTCACACACACACGCGAGCATTTCTGATTGATGTGATGTCATTTACATAAGCCAGAGATGTGTTTACATGATAGCACTTGTATGCTACGTACACATTTTGAAAATGCAGTCCACGTGCGAGTGTTTCTAGGTTGTTTTCATAAAGATCATCTCCCGTCAATAGGAAAATGGCTAAATCTTTTGTTCGTCATGCTCTGGCAATCGCCAACAAAACTGCACATCGGGGCCAACATCTGGTCATCAGGTGTTCGCGTTAGTCCGCTCTCTGCGTTGAGCGTGGAGGCAGCCACGCTGTGTGCGGTGTTGTGTTTGTTGTTATGGTACAGAGGTGATCCCTCATGTCTCTTTTCAGTGAGCAGCTGTCACTCCCTGCACCTCTGCTGTTGTTGTTGTCTTGATGAGGTACTTTCCCTGCCTCACACTTCCTCCCACAGGACCCTTTGTTTATGACAGAGCGCGTGTGTGTGTGTGTAGAAGCGTCCACATGTGAGTTTGTCTAATACATTTGGCACATGCATCCGATGTGGGCCCGCCGATTCTCAGAATATGATTTAAACCGAATGTACGTTCACTCGCTCTGGTGATGCGCAGTGCACACGTGCGCGCAGACTTGTGCTTTACTTCTTCCTCTCGCACAAATGCATTCATTCATTGTTATCTCCTCCGCTAACAGATACCACAATCCAAAACGACTCACCAGTCGGCACCTTTACTGAAGAACTGAAGTATTGTTTCTCGTTTTTTACTCATCCAGTTAGTGACGTAGTCGTGTCGTGTGATTGTTTTTGCATAACTCCTGCTTCTCTTTTCCTCACACACTCTCTCATCTCTCTTACACTGTCATACTGTCCACTGTAGAAGCGTGTGGACGTCCATCAGAGTCAAAATCAAGCTTTTCTTCTGGAGGACCGGAAATGACAGGTACTGTGTGTGTGTGTGTGTGTTTGTGTGTGCTTGCGCTTGAGTTTAGAGGTGTCAGCAGCTCTGTGAGAATCGATAGAAAGCTGTTAACAACACAGAGATCATTTGCTTACCTCAGCTGAACTGTGCTGCGACTGTACGTGCTGTGTGTGTGTGTGTGTGTGTGTGGTGAAAATACATGAATGTCTCAGATTGGATGTATGTGAATGTATCGAAACAATTTTTTTTTTTTGCTGCTTTGTTTCTCACCTTTTAGTCACACAGCATCACCACACACGTACACAGAACGGCATGTGCGAGACCGATCTGCCGGTTTGTGCGTGCGCACGCGTGCGCAGGATGTACAGTAGCTGCATCGCCCGAATGCGTGTCCGTGTGTATTTGTAGAACACGCATGCGCTACCTGGACAATGATCCTCGTTGCTCATTTGGGTATCAGTGTCATGTGGAGCCGCAGTCAGGCTCTGGCCCTGCTCTCTGACACTGACTCTGTTTTATGAGGAATATTATCCAACACCGGCCTTTCACTTTTAAACATTTCTCTTCTTTTACTGGACTTCTCATCCCCAAACTGCAGGAATAAGACTCTGGGAAGAATCGGGAATCCCCGTGCTAACGGCTTCTTTGATAAAAAAAAAAAAAAAAAAAAAAAAAGAAAGGTAGAGAGCTGCACCCAGCAGATGGTACGTGGTGAGTGGATAAGGGCTCAACATGACAGATGTACATTATTAACTCATGTCCTGCAGAATAAAAGAGGCTTTAAAAATGTATCTGAGTGTGAATTCTTGCTAAAGACAGTACTGTTTGAACATTATGTATGACGTGAAATACAACACTGACTTCTGTTAATCAGGTTGATCTTTTTTTGTGTTCAACAGCAGCACAAAATGACTACCTTGTGTCTCTGAGTGTCATGTTGACTATAAACATGTTCTCCTGTTTATGAAGGCAACACATTCGTAATCATTAAAAGTTCTTGGAAGAGTCACGTGGGCGTAACAGCATCCAACAATGAACATTATTGATGAGAAAGCATAAGTTTGTACTTTCACTTAAAATGTGACCTACATTATTGACACCACTGCAATGAATTTGTGAAGTTGTGGTACATACACACACACACACACACACACACTCTCTCTCTCACAGATAAAGACGCTCTATATCCATCTGTTTTCTCTGCTTTTTTTTTTCTTCCTCTCGACTTGACAATCCCACAACTTCTTATCTCTCTGCACGGCTGTGCTCCTACCACCCCGAATCCTGCCCCCCCCCCAACACACACACACACACACACACACACACCCCTTCTCACACTCTCCACATCCTCACACATGCACATATAGACACACACACACACGCACACACCCACCTCAACCCCCCTTTATTTTGCTGATGAGCTAGGGCGCCTCTGCTTGGTCACATTACCCCAATGTCGCATCCAGATAACTACACTGTGAAACCTGTGGTTTTGTGTGTGTGTGTGTGTGTGTGTCTGCGTTTGCGTGTGTGTTTGTGAACCAATTTTGAAATTTCAAACTTCAGATGATGTCGTGTAAAATACAAATAAACAGATTTCAATTGAAAAATGTGTTGTTGTTGTTGTTTTTAATGCTTACCTCATGAACGCGCATGCGCAGTATTTATTTCACTGAAATGAATCTGCAAATGTTTTAAATGTTTTATGAATTCAAATTTGCAGCTTAGCTGTAAAACTTGAGTCTATTGAGCAGTTAATACGATTAAAAAGTAAGTAAAGTTGTACACTACAGAAAATCTAATCTTCAAATCCTCTTTATGGAAAAATGAGTGTCATCTCTGTCACGCAACAGAAAAACGTATATCAGGATGTCTTATTTGAGATTGTTTTTCAGTAGAGGAGATAAAGTCTCCGCTGAGGGAGTGAACAGATGAGCTCACAATCACTTGTGTTAATAATCGATTAATGAATCAATCCATGAAAAGACCAATATTTAGGCTTCACTTCCTCGTCCTCGAGGCTGACATGTGAAAAGCTCTCTGTGCGTGAGAAAAAAAAAAAAAAATACATTTTTCAAGAACACATTGCACACTTGCTGCTGGTTCATCAGTCTTAATGCTGACAACGCACGTTGGTTGAAAAGTGCTGTGACGCAACATTTTCAATATTTTCTATTTCTCTTTTTTTTTTTTTTTTATGAAAAGCCCTGTTGAGCGTCTGGTTCTCATACTTTTGAGCGTTTCTCATCCGACACAAACTATAGACTGCATCCCAAAAACGTTTAATAATCATAACAAAATAAAATAAATACAGAAAATGAATAAAAGATAGATAGATAGAGAGATAGATAGATAGATAGATAGATAGATAGATAGATAGATAGATAGATAGATAGATCCCTATTGCATAATCTTTTTACAGTCCATGTGTGTACACATGTGTGTCAGCACTATATTGCCATGCCATCTAGACTTTAAAGACACATCAGTTCAGATAAGGCCTCTGAAACACACCTTGCCGACTCTCCGGTATCTGTTGCTCTTATCTTTAATGGGACAGGTGTTTGAAAATCTGCCGTCTGCGTCGCACAGCACTTTTTATCACAGTCACCCACGCACACACTCACACACTGAACTGTTTGCTTAGAATTTCCCGCCAGTGATAACACAATTTGTGTGCAGTCATTTGAGAACTATGGATAACCCACTCAGCAAACAAGAGATGTAGTATCTTTGATACGCATCGCTTGTTGGATGGAGACGTAACGAGCTGCTCGATTCCTAGCCCCTTTTTTAATATAAAAAAAAAATCTAAAATTAATAAGTTCCATTTGGTCAATCAAGCCTGTTTACCATCTTCTTTTTCTGAAAACCTCTTTTTCTTCCTTTGTTTGCATTTGTGCCTCCTTTCTCACACTGACTGTTAAGCCCACAGGCCTTTTACAACTTTTGCTAACACTAAAGCATTATTAGCACCATTAGTAACCACTGAGTGTGCATACTGTAACACATAGACACACACACACACACAGACACACACACACACACACACACACACACATAGCTACTACACACACACACTCAGAGGCATTCGGGTAAGTGTTTACTTTGTCAGCATTTGGTCTTCTTCCTGTCAATTTCCATAGAAGAAATAAGAAAAAAGGCAATTACATCAGCATTCGTGATAAGAGTTGATATTTAGGTGTGAGTATTTGTGTATGCATGTGCTCCCTCATATCGAATACACCGACCGCGTTTAAAACAGCAACAACGGCAAAGCGTTCTCGTTTCAAATCAAGTTTGCGTTATACTGATTCCTGACACATCTGTGTCAGAAAGTGTTACACAGAAGGGTGACAATGAATCATTAAAACAGGCTAAGAGGCACACACAGTCGCAGAAGTAGAAAACATAAAGAAGTCCACTTACTAGCATTTTCCAGTGCCTTTAGTCCCATTTTATGCAACTAAACACTTCCTCAGTTGTCATGGAGATGGGGTTGGTTGTCACAACAGAGCTAGTGAATAGATTTTGAAACTTAGAGAATTAACTTTCATGCACAAATTGATTGATTTTAGATGAACTCTTTATGGTATCCTAGCAATGTTCTTCCTCCCACTAACTCACACGATGATGATAAATTTAGCAGTATGAGTAGCAGTGTTGTAGTACTGCTAGTATATGCTCGCTCATGGATTGTGACTGTGTTAAGCTTAAAGCCTGTGTAAAGGCAATTCTGAGATTTCTTTCAAAATACATTAAATATGTTGGAAAATAGTTGCTGAAAACACGTAAAATGACTTTGAACGATATATCACTGAAATGTGGAGTTAGAGGTTCAAACAGTTTTTCACTGGTTTTCAGTCCAGGATTTTGTGGGCGGTCCTGAAGGGTGGCTCGATGACACGCGGAGGCCACCCTGAGCATACCCCTGCACCTCTAGCAGAGAGATAGAGATTAATTCATCTCCAGAGTGTTTCAAAGTTAGTCATGTCATTTTCTGAACTCATCTGACACATTTCAGTCGCTTCAAAATTGCTGCTTTTTTTACTGCTTCTTTACTGCTCTACTGCTCTGACTAGTGGACGTGACCCTACCTATTTGATCTGAATGAAGCAAAAATAATTAAATAAAAAATAAATACATAAATAAAATATTGTGTGGTTTTGTCTATGTGATATTAAAGTAAACATCTTTGTGTTTTGGGCCGCTGGTTGGACAAAAACAGACAATTTTCTAACATTTTATCGAGCTTGGTGTTGTTTATGTTTAGCAGTCCGTGTCTTGTATCCTTCATTTTGAATCAGGTTTTGTAAACGTACACAATACTATAATTAAAAGTTGTGTGTTTATGTGTTTCAGTGCTTTGTGTTACAAAGTGTGCGTCCGTAGCAGCTTGCCACTTCAGACAATACAGCAATACTGTAGGTCCTATAGGGCTGCGTGATGCATTCACTTCCAGCTGTACTGCTGTTGTTTGTTTTGTGTCCTTCATCGTGCACTGTCATCCCTTATGTCCTCTCCAACACACACGCAAAAACAGAGAAAAAGAGAACCTCGACCGTACAGAGAGGCATTTGATTGAAAAAGATGATGTCAGAATGTGACAGTCGCCACTCTGCTCGCCAGCATATTTCATAACAGGTGTTATGCATACAAAGAGAAAGCGCGTGCGCCTATTCATCTTTTCAGCCTGGCTGTGTTTCGGACTGCAGACCACAAACAAGCCTGAGGTCTGAGTATTGTTATCTCATTGGTGCAATTATGCCCACTTCTGCTTCGTCACATGCGCAAACACACACACACACACACACACACACACACACACACAACTTTCACCCCATTACCTCCAATCACACCCACCCTCCAAATGAGTTCAAGGGCAGTAGGGGTGTATCTCAAGGGGGTGTGCGAGTGTGTTTTGGTGGGGTAGAGGGTGGATCGAGGGCAGATTTATTGACGGCTGGGGGACCCCGGGGACAAGTGTCCTAAATCGGGGCAACCATGCGTGATCATGCCATGTGAATCAACTTGTCAGGATCACTTAGAGACAACAATGGGGTGGACGGAGAGAGGAGAGGAGATGAGAGGAGGGGAGACGAAAGAAGAGGAGAGGAAACGAGGAGAGGAGAGGTGTTTCAGGAGACCAATATGTGTGTGTGTGTGTGTGTGTGTGTTAGTAAATGTTCGATGGAGGGAGAACTGAAATGTGAGTGTTTGTGTGCAGCGATGGCAGTGCAGGGTGGGGTTATGTTCAGTGTGTGTGTGTGTGTATATGTGTTTGTGTGTGTGAGTGTGAGTGTGTGGTGGGCTCCATTGAAAGGCCCTTCCTTCTGCTCTATTTACCCAGGTGAATAGGGAAGCTGGACCAAGCCTGAGCGGGAAAACATGTCATTTTGTGCTTTTTAAATGTGGGTGTGTGTGTTGGGGGGTGTGGGGGGTAGGGGGGTGGGGGCACTTGTGACTGTATGTAAGCACAAGTTCTCAAGACAAAACATGACCCCGCACCCCTAAACTACACAACATGTACACACACATTAGAAACACAGAAAATCTCTGACTTGCTTTGTGTTCAAAGCAACATTAAACAACATATGTTCAAAACTCTTTCTCTCTCTCCCTCTGTCTCGTCTTTCAGTTTTTTTTTGGGGGGGGGGGGTGTTTAATGAAGAAAAAACCTAGACAGAACAATGTGAAAGTAGACTATACGTCTGGAAGTGTGTGTGTTTGTGGTGTGTGTGTTTGGGGGTGTTCCTGGGAAAAGGCTTCGGCCTATGCAAGTCAGGAAACTAGGTGACAAACCTGACCACACACCCAGCACCAGAAGGCTGTGGGCATGTGTGTTTGTTTGTGTGTGTGTGTGTGTGTGTGTGTGTGTGTGTGTGTGTGTGTGTGTGTGTGTGTGTGTGCACGTGTCCATTTCTGTGTATGTGAGTTTGTGGTTTCTTATATAGAACCTGTTTAATTCATGACACCTGCTTCAATACAGTGGATTTATTTGCAGCGTACATGCATCTTTTTTTAAAAACAAAAAATCTACAATTTTCTATTTACACTTTAAAAAAAAGTCACAATGTCATTCATAGTACATGGGTGTTATGAAAACATGAAGGTGTATATATTATATACATATTTTCACTTGTACACTTATACAATCCAATGTGATCCAATAAAACAACTCTGCCATAAATTCTACTTTAATGAAGTGTATCATTTTTCAGTTTTGGTTGACACTGTCAGAGAGCTTTTAATAATTTATTCTAGTTACTGTTGTGGTTGTAGTTTACAGTATTATACTGAGAGGTGTTTATAATGTTATGGCCCTCTGATATTAAATGGGTTAGTAGAGTAGAGATTTACAGTTTTCATGGTAGAAAATATGTTCACCCAGTCAAATATTTGATGAATCTTAGGTTGATGAAGACGAAGAATTGCTGAATCATTTAAGTGTGTTTTAGACAGATACAGCTGAAGAAAGCAGGGAGAGAGGATGAAGAGGGGATGACATGAAACAAAAGGCCGCAGGTTGGATTCGAATCCCGATCGCTGAGGTAAAGTCTCAGCCTTAGTACATAGTGCACGCCTCACCGGGTGTGGTACTGCATTTACATCATTTACCAGCAAACGTTACCCGGCTTCATCTTCTTAAATGTGATGATTCGCTGCTTCTATCTGACTTATGTTGAAATTATAAATCTCTAAAGTAAATGTTACACATTGAATTATCATTTTCTAAACCGAACAATTAAAACATTACTCAAGAAAGCTGAATTATGATCATCTTTAATTAAATGACCATATTTTGAAGGCGTATGGACTGTCTGTAGTTTAAAAATCATAAAGATTTACAGATCTGTTGCCATAATGGAGGTCATTTCTGGCTTATGAGTCTATTACTATATGATGTAAAGAGCTCTCATGTTTTCTTCTCTGCTGATCTCCTCCCTCATATTGTTGTTTATCAAATGGACCGAAATTCTGTGTTTTTTTGCTCTTTGACACTGTTGGCACTACTTTGGCAGTCCTGACCTAATTTTTGAAATGTTTACAGTTATTGTTTGGAGCTATCTGCAGCGGACACGTTGCTCTATACATTTTTCACACTTGCAAAACAACAAACAAACGGCCAAACGAATGGCAGCCAAATCTGGGAAGACAGTAACTGTTACAGGCAACTCTAATCACCTCAGCAGCAGCTCCAACAGTCTCCATCTCTCTCTCTCTCTCACACACACACACACACACACACTCTTTGTTCACCTCTCTTACCCTCCTATCTCAGTCTCTCTTTCCACATGGCAGGGGTCTATCTGCTCAATCTGTGTGTTCTAGTTGTGTGCGACCATAAGCATGCATGTGCATTTTGTGATTGTGAGTCAGCGGGTACATGTGGGTCATACTGCATACTGTCGGTCCGTGTGTTATGGTCCTCACGTGGCTGCAGCCTGCAGACGTTTTGGGCAGGGGTCCTGTACTGTACCTTTACCTCTATCTGCAAACAACTGCAGACAACTGAAAACAGAACACGTGTTCAAAACTCATCTATTGTTACTGAACAACACACACCCTTTTACATACATACACAAGAACTAACTATATCCTCTATGATATGTAATCTTTGTGCACTAACTAAACTGTTGGCACGATCAGCTACGATCAGCTATGACTTATGTGAAATGTGTCACCTCTGACACTAAATAACCCAGGGTTTGTGGTGTTTGGTCATATATAGGTTACACCTGTGGGTCTGATTGTGCTAATTCAGGGCACGCTTGTCCCATATTATTTCATTTCACTGAGCACTTAGTGCGCGAACCTTACTGTTAAGATCAAGCTCATATTTACTACATGCTGGAATTACCCATGCTGCTTAACTTTTAAACCTGTTAAACCAGGTGGCTGATCGTACCACAACTTCTCCTTGAGGTCTGGTGTAACTGTACTGAAGTTTGATGTCACTTTATTAGGAAGTTCTGTTTTCTCTGTTTTGAATTCTTTGTGTTTCTTCACATTCGCGTGTGTAAATCCTGGCAGAATATTCAAGATTGTGTAAAAGTCCTGTGGTAACGTTAGCTGAACTTAAGGAGACCTTGTTGTTGTTTTGTTTGTGCTGGGACTGCCATATGCCCAGTGTCTAACTACAAATATCTCTGTTACTGTAAATACAAAGTTTCACACTTAATTGTTTAGTGTGATTTACACAACCCCGGTGTACGGGTGTTTTTCATGGAAGACATTCTGGCTTGTCACGGCTAAAGACTGCGGGTGTAAATAAGGAAATCATTAATGGCTAAATTCTACTCATTAATTAACACGTCGCATCTCATTGATGTTACAAAGACAGACGTGTAAAAAAAAAAAAAACGACAATGTTTGTACGTGCTCTAACTGTATCTAAGCTAACAACGTGTTAGCTCAGATAGTACGGGAAAGATGAATGTAAACTATGAATGATGTTTGTTCCCTGGTATCGTGCACGTCGACTCACTGTTACACTGTCATGCCTTACTGGGATACTTAAATAGAACAGAGCCGTCTTTATTGTTATTGGAAGCACCTGTGCTTTTGGAAGCATGACAAATTGTCTGACTGACAAGTTGTTGTTTTTACACTTTCGTTGATCTTATGTCAATTCAATTTCAATCAATTAACTAACACGTGGACACAGTTCCAGGTAACACACTGCCTGGCAACCTTAGTCATCATAACAGTCAGTCATAACCAGTCTAGAAGACACTGCGCTCCAAACAGTTACAGCACGCAACCCCCCACAAAAATGTTTGTTTATAAATTTCTGTTTTTGTTATGTCAATGAAATACAATATGTTAATTAATATTCATATAGTAGTAGCATTGGTGGGGCTGGTAAGAAGATTTTTTAAATGTTTTAACAGGGTAGTAGTTAGCTTAGCTTTTTTTTTTTTTAAGCTAAGCTAACTACTACCCGCCTCTCACTCAAGACACAATACAGACTTGAGGATGGCATGATTGTCTCATCTGTCCCTCTGCAAATAAATGTATTTACCAACATGTCAAACTATTTTTTGTAATGCACATTTTTGCCGTGTTAGCTCTAACATAAAATTCTAAAATTCTTTGCACACTAGCCAAGGCTAATATTTTCAATTTTAAGCTTTTAAGCCCCTAGCCTCCTTGCCCCTGCAGAAAGAAACCAGATATACTATGGATAAGTACAACCATGTTTCAACTTCACTGAACTCTCTTTCACTGTCTCTTCATCCCTTGTCTTCTCTTCTCTTCCCTCCACTTCTCCCCTCATCTCTGTGCCATGGATGGGTAGGGTAGTTATCAGGCCTGGCCAGCCCAAGCCCAGCCCTCCTACCTGACCGCTGCCAGCAGGGAGCGGCTGCTCTTGCCTGAGTATCTCCGACCACAACAGCACCCAGGGAATGAGGAAATCAGGCTAGAGTAATCTATGCAGGCCCAGAGCACGCTGGCCTGCATGTGAGTACATGGAGCGTGTGCATTTTGTGAGTAGCACGCGCATGTTCAGGAGCCCGCCACTTCTGCAACATCCGGCTATAAATCTATTGTGACACGTCAAACTGAATTTATGAGCCAATCTGCTTGCGACAGACAAGTTTGATTTGAAAAAGGGAAAGGAGGATGGAATAAAAAAATGTAGTAGTGAGAGTGAACTTCTGCTTTAACATTTAGAGTTGAATATTCTACTTTAAAAAATGTCCTATACTCGTATTATTATTATTATTTTAGATGTTTTCTATGGTGTGTCTAAATGTTAACATTGTCCAAGAAAGTTGTTGCATTCCAGAAAGTTGTTTACAAGTTGCACACTAAATCCAGACGTCTTTTATGATTTATGTTACTTCACTGCTTCACATCCTTGTTGCCGTGGTATCCCTGGACCAAAAGCTAAACCCGTGTCCAAACAGAGACAGGTGGAATCACACCAGTGCGAAGCTGCATTTGAGCCTGTGACACCAGACATTTTGGCATTTCCTCCTTCTCTGAAAGGTCAAAGGTCTGAAGCTTTGACTGCAGTGGTGTACACACCAAAATCTAAAACACAACAGCCCTTGTCATCATTTTCCTTCATGTCACCTTGGATTTGCCTTCTCCTTGCTTTTAAGACACTTGTTTGAACTGAAATGAACTTGACAAAATGTGCGCGTGTGTGCATTGTAACCCAATGTTTTGTTGATATTGTGCATTATCGCACACCCCTGTCCTCCTCTCTCAAATGATTGCCGCTCTGCACTGTTGATGATAACACTGTCCTCACACACTGTTTCACTTTTCACTTGAAGAGCTGGGAGATCTGCGATGACCGACTATTCACATTATAAGATTCTTATGTCTTGTAATATCCATCTGCTGGGTCCATATTGTTTTTGTCAATAAACCACTATCCATCCATCCATCCATCTATCCATCCATCGTCACACATCCACACACACACACACAAAGGCAGCTGCCTTCTCACTCAGTGGAAGCAGGTGTCTGTAAATCTCGTGGGGTTTGGGGCTTTGGGTTGTTTTTTTTTTTTTTTTCTTGCTTTCTTTCTTTTGGGTGTAGTAGAAGATGGTGAAATTCCCAATGTGAAAGTCTGCTTCTTGCTCTGGCCTCCTTCCACAAGACACCCCCACCCATACACACACACACACACACACACACACACATACACAGACAAAACCACACGTGCACACAAAACCACACACACTACAATTGCTGACAGGGAATTTCAAACTCATCTTCTGAATGTGAACAACCCTCATCAGACCTTCGCTATGGTCTCTTTGCTGTCTGTTTGCACCATTGTTGTTACAATAGTTAATAACCACAGACATGATCCTTTAAATACATATACACGTGTACATCACTTAAAACTGCAGTAAGCCTTCATGCACCCCCCACGAGGTAACTATTTTTGTTTGGCCCTGTCTCAAATATCACAGTTCCTGTTAGCCGTGTCCGTCGCGATGAATGTCATTTCTGTTCACGAATCCCTTCGAGACTCATTCTTGAGATGGGAATCTATATTTGAGGGCACTGTGGTAGATCAGGGTGAGGTGGGGGTGCAGGTGGCTGGCGGGAGGGAGGGCAGGAGGGGAGGGAGATTGTGTGTGTGTGTGTGTGTGTGTGTGTGTGTGTGTGTGTGTAAATATATCTCTTCAATCTTGGCTTTCGTGGCCTCACAGGAAAACAAGTCTCCTCAAGAGACTGAATGTGGAGCTCATATGTGTGCATGTGACTATTTTGGAGAACTATGATGATTATGGTGTTTTATACACTAAATGTACGCAGTATATTCACATGTGCTTACAGTCTCACCAGTGTAAACTTTTTCTTTGCACATTCACATGAGTGGTCCCTCGTCCACAAAAAAAAAAAAAAAAAAAAAAAGAGGCAACGGTTGGGTACATTTGCTTATTACCTCCATCGCTAGCTTAGTAACTGGCAGATGGAGGCAAAGTTTTATGATATGCCCTGCACAACTTTATGACAACAAACCTTTGTATCTGCCGGATTGTGTGTGTGTGTGTGTGTGATGTGAGGGTATTTGAATACTACAGTCCTCACAAAAATTTGAATACTTGAGATAGATTACACTTTGGGGAGAGCAGAGCAAACAGTTCATTTACTTTAAACAGAGGAATCGAAAAGTGTGGGCTCGCTGTGCTATTTACTCTTGTAACTTAAACGACTACGGGCTATTTGTGCCGAAGCCCTGACTAACAAAAGCATATTTGCACTTTAATTATATGAAAATGACACCGAGCACAAGGATGTAAGAAAAAAACAACACACTTTATTTACTAGGCAGTATATAAAAGTAAAAAAACATGAAAACTTGGCGTGTAGGTATAAATGCTTTTATAAAATCATTTTTGCTCAAAAGCTAGTATAAAAACAAGGCATTTAACATATAAAAAAAGATTGTCTGCTAAGTGTTTGACATGGTCTACTGCAGTCTTAGTAAGAAAAAATGCTGACTGAATATACATTACAAAACAATACAAAACTATTCAAAGAAATGTTTAAAAACAACAAACATACACAAGTTTTAATTGGGCTTTTGTTTGTAGCATAATATAAAATATCAGTGTTTCAGTGTATCCATACTCTCGCTTTTTATGGAGAATATAAAATTCAAGTGCAGCTTGGTCTTAAGGCCCTTTCAGACACAACGCGATTAGCCACTGTGTTCAGCACGGAGTGCGCTGTGCTACATCGGACGCGTTACGCGACGCAACGAAAGGCCGTGGTGGCGCGGCACATTGGGAAAAAAAAAAAAAATGGGTGCTGTTGTGTCTGAAACTCTACTGGGTGAAGCTCATGGTTTTAAACAACCTTTTAAATGTATAAATATACTACATATGTCATAGAATTTCAACAAATATAATGTTTGTTCATTGGTTGTTTCCCCCGTACAGGGCCAGAAATAAATTCAAAGTTGAAATGAAAACTCAGTTTTTATGAAATAAAAAGGTGCCAATGTGGTGACTGGTTAATACTAATGAGGCGGGCCTCTTCTGTTGTGTAAAGCATGATAATTAATAATTGAAAAAATGATAAGAACAGATGTAGCTGTTCTTTAGCAGTTAAGTGTTCACATGAGGTGGCACAGAAGAAACACTTGAAATTCTCAGTAGACCCATTGTAGCCTATAAAAAAGAGAAAAGAAAAAAAAAAAGAAACAGAAAACTCATGACTGAAATACAGAGGTCAGTTTTGAATGAATTAATATGCCTTTGGATTTAAGATAATGCTAACAGGGCTTAAATACTTAACTTACAACACTGCTCCATTGGCCAATTGTAAAAAACAACAACAATAAAGTCATTATCAAAGCAAGAGAAATAAATTAATCAACTTGTTCTTTATATTAATATCAAAATTCGGAATTAATAATACAGCCCAAATTATATAGCCACCGTTTCCCACTATTTATAATACAACAATGACAATAATACAATGACAAGACCAAAAATGATAGGATGTACATTTCTAAAAACCAAAAGCAAATTCTATATAAAAGATTTCAAAAAGAAAAAAAATGTATAGTCCTTGGTTGGTTGAAATCCAACAAGTGTGAGTGTAAAAACACCAATGGCATAGAGCCTCTCCCAACTGTTGTACCACAACAAATATGTAACCCACGGCGCTGCGTCCAGCGCAGGGATTGTTGATGTTTCCAGATCAACATGTGTCTCTGTCTACATGACCAGTGTCCTCGTAGAGTAAGTGTTGATGTACTTGTGGCTCTGCTCCGAGGCCAAAACGTGCTCATCTGTTTTACCACAGGTCACCTGTTCCCAGGAACTGAGTTGCTGTTGTCAAGAGAAAGAGAGGACGGTGATGAGTTTTTAAATCGTGCAACAACCACAATTTTAGCACTATTTTAAATTTTTTTTTTAGATTTTTAGATTTTTTTTTGGCCTTTTCAAGCTTTATTTTTGATAGAGACAGCTGAAGAGTGACAAGAAATGTAGGGAGAGAGAGATGGGGAATGACATGCGGGAAAGAGCCATAGGTTGGATTCGAACCCTGGGCTCCCGCAGCAAGGACTGAGCCTTCGTACATGGGGCGACTACTGTACCAACTGAGCTAAACACCGGCCCGCACTATTTTTTAAAACGTAGATTAATAAATGTATGCATACAAACTTGTACACACCTGTGGTGGGCTGCCCATGCCTCTGCGAGGGAGGTGGTAGACTTTGTGTCCATCTTCGCTCAATAATGAGCTAGTGAGTAGGTCCTGAAGAGAAATATAGAAAATATTATCTTAACAAGAGAAGTCAAGCTGATGTACAGCAGGGGAAGGTTTGAGGACATTTCTAAATAATCATTATAAGTCATGAACTGTTTAAACGTGAACTTACAGGAACTTCCTGTGCGGGGCCATTGGGGGAGAAGAGCTGTGTGTGAAGGTCTTGTCCTTCCCACTGCATACACGGGCTCCTCTCACATGGGGACTCCACCTAGCATGCAAAACACGTCATGGTCAATTAACGTAAATAATTATCAGCAATGATCTTCCTTGACTATCGTGCCTTGCGATTATTATTAAGATGACCGAGAGCGTGTTGCAAAAGTGAAAAACTATATTCATTTACACACTTTTGTTACCAAAACTGCAAACTGAAAGCACATTCTGCTTTTCAACTTTGTCAACTTAAAAACTACAACTTCAGTTTGTTTGCCTGTATGTGTCCTTTTGCATATGTGTACGTGCTTATATCAACTGGAAAGTACCTCTTGTTTTATCTTCTTCAGTGGAGGCTGCTCAATGGCACACTCCATCGGCTCCTGCTTGATGGACTCCACCATCTGTTGCTCCAAAGGGACATTCTGGAAAAGACACAAATCCCCCAGTGAGTCACAAGGACATTATAATGAGAATTCAAGACTCAAGAATACTTTTGAAGGCTTTTTCTCACCAGTAGCTTGAGGGGTCCGTACTTGGCCTCCTGCAGTGCCAGGGCTGACCTGAAAGGTGTGGGTGTACAAGGAGATGACTCCATGATTGAACGCCGAATGTTTGGAGTTCTGAACCTGAGAGAGAGAAAGCATGACGATTGTTTGTAAATCCTCTTTTACCACAAATCTTGTTTAATTGCATAAGAAAAATCATTAGAGATAGAGGCACTTACATTTCATTCTCTTTCTGGGGCCTGATGGTGTGGTCGATCAGAGGCTTGGAGTCCACCGGAGAGCTCATTGGCAAACTGTCGTCGGAGTGTTCTGAGCTCATTGACTGGTTGAGAAACTGCGAAACAGAAGGAAGGAAACCAATCAATCAAAGTAGCCTGACAGGTTTATTTTAAACAGTAACAATCTGGCAGAACACGGGAGCACACTCGCCCGAGACTACAGAAATGGAAAGGAAAGGAGTGAATGCGGACGGGTGCGCAAAAAGACAAGTTATGGATGAAATGATGGAAATAAAAACAAGAAAGATGGAAATCAGCAGGAGATACGCTAAATCTGAATGATTGGTTGTTGATGTCATAGGCGGCAGGGTGGTGATTGGATGGATTCTGATCACACGCAACTACTTTAACTACCTGTGAGGGTGAAAAGGGGAGGTTTCTGCCTGGTGAAGGCTTGGGAGTCGAGCAGATGAAACCCACCCATGCTCCGTAAGCAGTTCTTGAGCCCTGATTGGGCAACACCCTGTCTGTTCTGAGAACGCTCCTATCCAAGAGCCCACTGGTAGTGACCTCATCCACTGAGGAGAGGCTCTAGGAAAAGGGCGGGAAAAGATGGGTCAAGGCCCACTACTGGGTAAAATCTATGTTGCTAATTGCTACGCTCTCTTTTTTTCATCTTGACACAGTTGCTCATCACACACTTAACAAATAGCACAAAGACGAACTCAATGCAGGTACTTACTGAATCAATGACGGACTCCATAAACTCTGGAATAGCATTTGAGAATGTCTGACTGCTGTGGTGGCTGTTGCTGTTGCTGTTGTTGTTGTCGTTGCGGCTGTTATTGCTGTGGGCACGCGTCGCAGAGGCACTCTCCTCGGGTAGGCAGCTCTGATCGTGGGGCAGGGCGGGAGCGGCTGCCTGGTGATGAGGTAATAACACTGACACGCCCTCTGAGCTGCTGGTCATGGAGCTCTGGCTTGCCCAGCTTGGATAGGGCAAATTCATCTGGGGGTAGAAAAGAATATAAAGAGTGAGGGCTAGAAAAAAATAAACTGTCAGAGAACAATCACCACAGACAGGGTGCGTGTGAAAAAAAGTGTCAACCAAGCATAAGAGAGAAAATGCAAGACTGACAATAAGGGAAGAGGTGTAAAAATTAACAAAATGAGAAAAGAGAAGAAGAAAGGGTGACAGAAGTGTTGTGTAGAGGGTTGCACAAGGGGTCATGCACTCACACACACAAATGGTGATAAGCTCCTATTTCATCATTTTTGCAGAAACAGAGCCCCCAGATGTTTCCTCCTCCTTATTCACACAAACACACACACATCCAACCTCTGTCCTTAAAACCAGGGTCAAATACACATGGACATAAATTTCGCTGTCACAACTTAACATTGCGAAGCTCACTCACAACCACACTTACACAGACACAGACACACACACACACACACACACACACACACACAACTCACTGGTAGTGATGGCTGGCCTCTTAGCTCATCTTCTGTTGACATGAGCAGCAGTTCGATCTCTTTCACCCTCTGCTCCTTCTCGGGGTCCTCCTCACTATAGTGTCTCTGTGAAAAAGAGGCAGATTTTAGCCACAAATTAAAATTCTGTTCATCTTTGTGTCTTACAACCTCACTAGAGGGACCAGTTACATTTCTGTTCTCACCTGTATAGCAGCTGTTCCATGCTGGGGAATGTTCAGGATATGCAAAGGCAATGCCATGGGGAATGGTACCTGTAAAGCCAGTCAGAAACGCATCAAATAACTGCATCGCCTGCTGCTACACAATCAGCATTATTTAGTTTTCCTCCCAGCATTCTAAGTTTGAATTTAAAGGCTCACTCACTCTGTGTGTGTCGATGTAGCTGTAGTTGAGTGGCTGCGCGTGACTGGGCGAGTGGTGGGCATAACCCATGATGTGATTGTTGGTCTTGACGTAGCCATGGCTGATGGAGAGTGAGGAGTTGTTCTTTGACGTGCTCTGAAGGTAGCCCTCCTGTTCCACCTTTCGCCTCATGGTGGAGTTCCAGTGGTTCTTTATAGCGTTGTCAGTCCTGGATGTCATAGACAACGCGGATTAGCTTGCAGGTTATTCATTGCAAAACAAAGTGTGCAAAATGCAAAACATCCTGGACTCTAGTTGATAGCACTTGATACGCTATCAACACAGGCACACATGGAGTCTGCCACAGAGAGACAGTCTCAGTCATGCACACACACACAATTGATAAGCTTATCAGTACAGACCAATTACAATCATTTTCTTTTTTCTCTCATTCTCCTCGTCTTTGTCATTTGATTTTAGGCTTTTCTCTGTGCTGAGCTCTCATGTCGCTTAACCTTTTTTTCCTCCCGATCATTCTGTATTGCTACAAGAGAAATACTGTCTGTATTCACACCTCCATCTTCTTTTATGTTGTTTGCTTACTTCATCCCTTTTCTCATTTGTTCTCTTTTTATTCCTCCTTCAGCGTCCTCCCCTCCATTTCACTTTCTCAACCGCAACATTGCACAGCCAACCAACAAGGGTTCAGTGATTCATCTAGCTTCTCCTTTTCACCTTTCTCTCTTCTCCATTCTCTGCCTCACCTGCCAGGGAGCAGCTTAGCGATTTCGGCCCAGCGGTTGCCCAACTTCTCGTGTGCCTGGTAGATGATCCGGTCTTCCTCCTCAGTCCACGATGTCTTCTTCACCTCTGGGTTCAGGTGGTTGTGCCAGCGCTCGCGGCACTGCTTGCCGATACGCCCCTTCAGGTGCTTGGCGATCACTGACCAGCGTTTGGCTCCGTACTTCTGGACCAGTTCAATCACCTGGGGAGGGCGTGTGTTTGTGTGCGTGTGGGGGAGAGAGAAAGAGGAAAGACGACAAGGGAGGAGGAAGAGCGTTGAAAAGGAAGAGAAGTAAATGGTAGTGGAGGGGCATGAGGAAAGAGGAAGGAAGGAGCAATAACAGGGAGGCGAGGGAGAAGTAAAGGGGTGCATAGTGAGAAAAATAACATGGTAGAAAGATCAGAGGTGTGTGAGAGGGTAGAATGGAGAGAAAATGAGAATAAAAAAACTTGTTAGTTCTTATCTAAATCTCAGAAACAGTATACATTGTGTCACTGAATGCTTCTGCTCTTCTCCCTCCTTCCCTCTTTCTTTATCTTTCAACTCTGTAGAGGTGATTGAGAACACCTGGTGGTGAGCAGTGAGGGAGTTTCCAGTGGAACGTTAGCCACTCTGCTAATCATTACAGTGGCATCTGGGTGGAAATATAACTCCTTTGGATTAGTTCAATAAATACTTTGCAGGTTTTAAGAGACCCAGTATGTTACTTGTTGAGTAACGGCAACTTTTTGGGAAACTAAAAATGTGCAACAACAGCTAAGGAGTTGCTACAGAATGGTTGCTTTAAACACACAGGAACATAAAGTAATTGTTTTAGTGTTTTTTTTTTTCTTTACTCTGGATCACACTTTGGTTGCTGTTTCCTGTGAGTGGTAGCCAGCTTTGTTACTCCAAAACAAATGACTAAGATCATAACGGTGTGAATTATGAATGTGGTTTCATCACTGATTTTTTTATATTTTATGTGTGACCATTGAGTCCTGGGTGCATTTTAAGGATCCTAAAAGGCTGTTTTCTTACCCTCTGGTCCTCCTCTTTGGTCCACGGCCCTTTGATGAGTTCTGGGTTAAGAACTTTCTGCCACCTGTGCTGGCATTGTACATCAGTACGATTCTGGTAGAACAGAGAACATGGGGATTAGATCATCTTAATACCATGGGAGGTTGCATGCATACAAAATAAATTCAGAAGTAAGAGAAGAAAACAGAAATAAAAGAAAACTCTTAATTTGACTCGATCCTATGTTGTCAAATATCGCTGTATGTTGTGTGCATTTGTCCTACTTACAGTTAGTAAGCTTGCAATCAGTTTCCAGTCTTCTGATCCATTAAGCTCAACAAGTTTCTTTAACTTCTCATCCTGAAAAAAAAAAGAGAGAACACAAATTGCAGTTTGTCAGATAGTCATAGTCAATGAATGTGGTTAGACTAGACAGCTATAAAAAAAAGATTCCTAGGTTCCTTGGAAGTTCTCTATCCCGAGGCCAATTTAATGTAGCATGTGTGTTGTGGTAAATATGTCATATTGAACAGCAGGCTTTGTGTGTGTACCTCTTCTCGTGTCCAGCGTGTTTTGCCAAGGTGGCGTTTCCCTGCCTTGGTCAGTGATCCATCATAATCATGTTCATACATCTCAGTCTCCTCCTCATCCTCCTCGCTACTGTAAACACTGCAGGCAGAGAGAGACGAAGGGAGATTTAAAAACAATTAAAAAAAACAAAACAAAACAAAACAAATGGAGTCTGTGTGAAAAAGAATAGCGCAAGATAATAGCAAGGTAAATAATAGCACAATAAGTACCAGACTATTTTCAAACTACTCCCTAATCGTCTCTTTACAGAGCACATAAAGAACTCAGCCCACTCTTTAACTCATCAGGTGTCAACACAGACAGAACCAGTCATTCTTGAAGGTTTGGGTGCAGGCTTATAGCCAAGACACCCACAAGGGGAGAGAGAGAGCAAGAGAGAGAGAGAAGAACAGCAAGTGAGAGGGAGGGGGGGAGACAGACGAACAGGTTCCAATGTTGTTGGTTTCCACAGATACTGGGATTGGCATATGCGATCATAATTTCGTGACCCTGGCGTGTTCAGACCTGCAGTGGCATTGTGCAGCACAGTCATGCATGCACACACACACACGCACACACACACACTGACACTGAGTGGTTGGGTAACCAATCAGGAGGTAGAGCATGGACAACGTGGAAGCTAGGTAGGGTACTTTGGTGTCACACAGAGCAACAGGTGAACAGGAACCCCACTGAGAGGTGTGTGTGTAAGAGAGGATATTTACAGTGGACTGTCTTCCTTATTTTTGTCCATTCGCCCAAATACGTGACTAAATGATGAACAGTGCTGGCCATATGGAAAAATAAAGAAAAAAAGGGAAGTATAGGAGGCTGTTTTTAGTAAATCAGCAGCAGTTGTTTGTGATGGGCTTTTTTTATATTTTATTTTAATAATCAAACCACGCTAAAAAAAAAAAAAAAAAAAAAAAAAAGAGAGAGAGAGAGAGAGAGAGAGAGAGAGAGAGAGAGAGAGAGATCTGACCAAACAAGAAAAAAAAAACATAATAGGATGAATACAGAACACTCATCTTGAAAATGATGAATCAGCTGAAAACTGCGAACATGAAACATTAATCATGATCACTGCTCTTATCTCAATCAGCGGGGTGTTGCTGCTTCAGGTATTAAAAAAAAAAAAAAAAAAAAAAAAAAAAAAACTTGTCACACAAATTTAATCTTAATGCCCAGTAGTACAAAAAGACGGAAAGGGTGGTGCTGGTGGAGAAGAAATGACTTCTCATCGAGGGGGACGACGTGAAAGCGCAGTCTCCAAAATAACAGTGAGCTCTCCTCGTTATCAGAGATGCTGCGGCGACATTCAGGGTGTATGCGCGCAAATGAATACTACGCCAGCTAAAGTGGTGTGTAAGGTCCAGCACGCGAGTTTTTTTAAAAAAGAAAACGTGAAAATGAACAAACGTATCTGTAAAGAGAACTTAAGTGACAAAAAACAACATTTAAGACATTAAAAACGCTTGTTACAACGCATCCAAGCCTCTTAATGCGTTTGTACAGACAGACGCCATGCTGCGTTTTGTATTAATTAAAGCCTGTGTTGTCCACGCACTGTGTTGTCCTAACGTTATTAAAGTGTTTATGTGTGTGTATGAGAGAGAAACACACACACACACACACACACACACAGCCACACACACACACGCGCGGATAGAGAGAGAGAGAGAGAGAGAGAGAGACCCCCTTTCTCTGTCTCACCACTGACAGCAGCGCGAGGAGCGCACATGCCAGATGACCACCACCTGTCATGGGCGCGCGAGCGAGCGAGCGAGCGAGACACCCACACCACTACTCAGCTTTTAACGGCCAAGAAAACAACAACGGCTCACACACGCACACACATACAACAAGAAAATAAGGAGTTAATGGGAGAAAAGAAACATGAAGTCTGTCAATAAAGCACTCTTAACCTCACCGCTCACGCCGTATCCAACATTAATGTAACGTAATTACAAAAACACACGTAAGATATAACACGCACGTAAAGAAGGGAAGAAAGTTATAGAGGATGCAAATTAAAGAGCAATTTGTGTGTTTGAGCTTACCTGTTTCTCGGCCGCCGAGTCATGTTAATATCTGTGGAGCGGCTCGCAGGTTGCGCTGAGCACGTACTTTCGCTATCTGCGCTGGGTTTGTTCTCCCGGCGAAGGCAGGTTGACATTAATTTAAACACTGCAGCCTCCACCAGCGCTCCTCCCCTCCCTCCTCATCCCGGTGAATTTGGCGCTCCTAAACGCGTGCGGCTGTCTGCGCATGCCCAGTATGCGTATACTAGAGTATACTTCACGGCCGGCTCATTTTTACAATTACGACTTCATTTACGGTTCATATCGAAGAAACTGATTCAAATAGTGAGACAACGTTAATATATTTCCAGGAAAAGTGTTAAATTGTGTATCTTAATCGGAAAAAAGTTGCTATAATCTTTCACGTTTACACTTTTTAACAAGTTATACTAAGCATATATAAATTATTACAAATGCTACGATAAAAACGTGGCTTAATAATGTCTTAAAAATGAAAAATGATTAACTTTTAAGTGTTGGATTAATTATGCTGCCTCAAGGTGCATGGCTACAGTGTGCCAAATAGATGTGTGGAAATTTACGACGTGTTCCTGAAGGCACCAGGCACCACAGTAGACTTGTCAAAGGCGCGTTTTGCCCTGCTGTCCGCGCTACACGCTTTTTTGTCAACAATTTTCATGAGTGACTTCTGCTTTTCACCAGAAGGAAACCAATGAGTCTGGACGAAGTAAACAATGGGTTTTTCTGGCATGCGAGGAAAGTGAAGTTGCCATGTTTTTTCGTGGTTTGTAGAGTGCCTGTTGGTGTTACTAATACAGATGTTTCTCAGTGATAAAACATGCAAAACCTCTTATCGTGAGGTTTTGTGCTCGCCCAGACATAGAAAGTTAGAGAAATGTAGTGGCACTTCAACTTTTTTTGTGGAAATATATTGCACATAACTCACAGGACAACTACTTCTAAAGCACACATGACTGGCTGTGTGTTATCCACGTTATTCCTCAAGTTGCCATTTGGGTTTCTTAAACTGCAGCTTGCTGATGATGTTTTTGCATTTATTCAAAATAATCCACATTTAAATTAGGAACAAGTTTAGCTGGTTTTTCAGCAAGCCACCCTCAAATGTGACTAACAATTCCCCTTTCTTAGCTCTATTGCATAACTTGTGCATTAGTCTGTATTAAGACAACGGTCCACCATGTATTATGATTATTTTTGTTTTGGTTCAGTTCGCCATCCTCCCTGCGCCAGGACTGTCCTCGCTCAGCCATTCATTGCAGAGAGGATGGGGGGGGGGGCTAATGCTTTATTTGTATAAATGTGTCTTCTCATTGTATTAGTTCCTCCATACGCAACCGTATTGTCTTTGTCACTTGTAATTACCATCACCCCAGAACAGCCTATTGTCCCAGAGCAGTCATCATAATAGTGGCCTGATAAAGGGCTACAGACACACACACACACATAAACACATAACCATGGACTGGAAATTTCACTCTTCGATTCAGCAGGGTTGAGTGAGGGTTCAGTGGAGTGAAGCACTTAGATGGTGAGACATATCAAGATTTACAGGATAGGACATGGGTAAAATGAGGTAAAGCATGTAAGATATGTGTGCAATGTGTTGTGTGTGCATTATCATGTGTAGAATCTAGTAATTCAAGTAGCTTTGTTGATTCAGAGGCATTGTGACATTAAAACTATGTAAACCTTAAGTGATACTACATCTAATTGTAGACCTGTGACATAATGTATCACTCAGTTGCTTGGTTGCAATAACCTGTGGGCTTCAAATCCTATCCACACCTGTGTACACAAGCATTGTTCCAGTCTTTTTTTGCCCCGAGGAGGTGGTACTTCTAATCTATTCAAATCAAATGTTTTATTATATAGTAGCTATCATGCAAGATAGCATACAAGGCACCTGACAAAAAAAGAAAAGTGGTTTTGTTAGAAGAGATACAACACAAAAAATAACTTAAACATCACTAGTAACCAGTGTCACCAGCATTATTAGCACAAAAGAAACAGAATAAATAACCTAAATCCTACAGGTTATAGTGTAAACAAATATTTGAATGGAATTTCTACTTTAATTTATGTGTGTGTAAGATGTTGAAGATATCTGTAAGTGGTCTCTTAGGGTTTTTTCTACATTAGCCCCAAATGTGTCTTTTCCCTAGAGGGTAATATTAAAAACAACATCGTGTTATCTGAAACCAAATTAAGGGAAGGGAGCCAGGGTATGCAAATTCCCCTATAGTACTTTGAGCAGGAAGCCTGACTCCCATTGACTCTTAGCTGAGGACATTTGCATGGGCGCGATTGGACAGGTTAAGAGCAGGTAAAGAGAAGGTATTGTGATGGCTGCCCCCTTTGCAAAGCATTGTGTGCACAGGTTGGCTCATTTGAATGATTTTTAATGATGGTCCCTAGGCTGGAGATATCATCCCACCAGGCTTTCAAATCGAGTGCTGGGCAGGCCATACATGTGCATTGTTAATTGTCTGTGTGTGTGTGAGAGTATGTCTGCACTGGGGAAGGGTTGATCCCAAGTCAAATAGGTTGTGAATGTGATCCTCTATGGTTATGTGGTTAAATAAACGCACATGTTGAGTAATTGCTAATACTTCTACATAATCAATGACTTCTACATTATTATTGTTCTGCACTGTACATTGAAATTCAGCAATAATTATTCAGGAACAACATTATTTTAAAGAATATTTTTACACCTATTTGCTTAATGAATACAGACTTTACAGAAGCAGTCAATCAGATAGTTATATTTACTTTAAGAATAATAACCTTTTATTTCACAATTTGACACTTTAAGGATGTGACATGTTTCTTTATTGACTTTAGTTGGTTGGACCACTTGTTAAAGACTGCCAAGAGTGCAGGTTTTGCATTTTCCCTGGAGGTGAGTTCCTGTGAAAGACTCGTCCTATGATGCCTGATGCCCTTGGCAAATTATGTAAAACATTACCTCATATTCACTGCCAACTTTTGGGATGGACTTCACCCCTCACCCACTTGCATATAGGCTTTGTCTTCTACGATTACACAAGGATTAATATGTTTTCAAATTTACATGCTGTTCTTGACAGATTTGCAATCCCCTGCTTTCACTTGATTCTATAGATATCATTGCCAGCCTTTCGCTAACAACCATTTTGTGCATCTTCAAGAATTGCTAATAATTCAATTACACATAAAAAAAATGATGGATGCAAACCATGAAGTTTATTAGTTATCCAATAATACAGTTTCTACACCATTCAAACAAAGCACCCAAGCACTGATCCGCCCATTCTTCTAGCAATCTGTCCATCCATCTGTTTAATTCATCTAATCAAGCCAACATTAGTTCCCTCGGAAATCCTTTTTCGCCCGCCACTGATTCATTGATCAGACACCCCGTGGCCACGTAGGCAGCACAGATTTGACCAGAGAGTTTTTAAAACGTATTCAAAGGAAGCAAATGCTCAGATCCTGTGTGGAGGTGTGAAAAATCACACCTCCTTGTTGCAACACAGACGCACTTTTAATTCATCTCGAAATCAGACTACGTGAAAGACAACAGGGCAACCAAACAAGCAAAAAAAAAAAAAAAAAATGCAAAATACTTGGTTTGTTGGACAATGCAAGAGAAAAGCTGCAAACATTATGACAGTTTTAACGTGGAGACTGTTTCATGCATGACTTTTCACTCACTCACTATGTTCCATTTCCATTACATCAGGTGCTGTTTGCTGCCTTTGGTTTTAAAATGTTCTAGAAACATTTTGCAAAGGAAGAGTTCCCTCTCTGTCACCTGTGTGACCCTGTAAAGAGATCACATTTGTGTCTGTTTACTTGTACGGCGTGCATGCGAGCATGTGCAGTTGTTTATTTTGACATGTAGATGTGCAACCAAGACTTCAAAATGCAGGAAGTGGAATTTTAAGAGGGGAAACCTCCACCCACCTAGAGACACAAACGCACGCGCGGACACATACGCACACTCTTAAGGTAAAAACCTGCACGACAAATTATAAACTAACATGACTATTCCCTCCTGATATGACTGTGAGTCGCTTCTTGTTCTTGCTAACCTCTGCCAATTAAAGCTGGTCTTCGTCAAACTGCCAGTTGCAATATGAGCCATTCATTGTGAAAAGGTCTTTACAATTACCTAAGCAGACGTCTTTCTTTATTCTGCTCTATTTTTAGATTGGGGAGACACGCCAAAACTCATATTTCACTTCACCGTGCAGATGTGCAAGTGTATACTTCACCTGCATCACTGGTGTCTGGTTACTGTCTGACATTTTCATGTTCTTCTCTTTCATCAACACATAGGCTGTTGTAGATGAGATCAGTACAGCGTAATGTATTAAAAACCACACATGCATACACCTGCACACATGTAGATATGCAAATAGCAGAATATAGATAAACATGTGCACATACACATTGTTTGTGAATGCACAAACACATGCACACACACGCACACACACGGGGGTACAAACATCTCAATTCTTTTCCCTTTTGTGGTAGACAGGCGATAAGTTTCTTGTGGTACAAAGATAGTAGGAAAAAGTGATGTCACTTGTGTGTTTGTGCGAGGTGTATAGAGTGTGGGCTCAGATGGGTTGGTCTCTCTCACCATAGGGCATAACCTTTGACAAAAATGGTTTAGACATTCACACCCCAAAGATCATAGGTGGGATTGTGTTTAGTGCACGCAGACTCTCTTATGTGCTGTCAGTGCACTGCTCCTGACCTCTTAAACTCAAATCATTTTCTCAAGGTTGTGCAGAGAGTAACAAGCTCTTAACCTCTTTGCCTTTGATCATTTGTGATACTGTGCTTCCTCTTTCACATTCATAAGATATGTTAATTTTACACATACACTGCCTCCATCATGATCTTCCTCCTGAGAGAGAGAGAGTTCAGTAACAGGACTAAATTGTAGATGGGAGATGTTTCACTAAACCTACACAGGTAGTTTTGGTGTATTGACCTAACCATGTGATCAAGCTTTCTGGCAGAAAGCCCTGAAGGTAAACGTCTCCAACGTGAGCTGATAACAGATTCAGACTTTCATTCTTTTACCGTCCTTTCAGTTAAGATATTAGTGATCCAGATCACTCCATTCTGCTCTGTACGGCTGAAGCTTACTCCTCTTCCTGTTGTGCCTCCGATAGTGATGATTTATGATGAAACGAAACATATACATTTTCGTTTATCTCCCCTCTAAGTCATTCCGATACACACGTATCAGTTAAATAGCTGATTATAAACGCTGCAAACAAAAAACTGATTGGAGGTCAGTTTGTCTCTGTCGGGCAGAGTGCAAACGGGTGAGGCTTGCTCCGGGGGATCTGATCCCAGGCCGCATTGGTGAAAGTTTAAACGGAAGTGACGTCAGCGGAAAAAGCTTGTCTGAAAGCAAGTTTTTATTTTTTATTTAAACGACTACAGTGTCGACTATCAAGCAGAACGCATAAAAATACGGCAAAACGAAATATTTATTTATTTTTTTTAAATCTTTTTATTTAATGTATTTACTTCCGAGGCTGTAGAATCAAATCGGACCTGGCTGTAATCTCTCACAGCAGCAGCAGCTGCAGCAGCAATGGCAGCCGGGCAGTGAGACACATGTCACAACAGTGAGCCGAAAAACATTCACGCTGGGGCCGAGAGAAGAAACATAAGTAAAAATGTCTCGGCACAGAAATGTTCGAGGTTACAACTACGACGAAGGTAGATTAACAAGGTGTTGGTGACGTCACGGCAAGGCCTCGAAACCGCTAAAACTGATTAGCCGCTAAGCTAAAATCCACTGTTATTGAATGTAGCTCTACAGGCTAATGCTAGCTAGTTTGGCAGGCAAGATAACGTTGCTGTCGTGTCACTTGGCACCTGATACAAGATAAACTGCTCTACAGTACTATTATCTACGTCCACACCTAAGCTGTCTGGTTTATGTTGTGATGTTAAAATGTGTCTGTAGCTAGCTTATGTTTTTGTTTACTAAAGTTAACGGCAGCTACGTAGCTAGCCTGCTAACTTTCTAGTGTTTTGCTGCTAATACATTGTTGGACATTATATGTTCACATCCCCTGCTCATTTGAACTTATTAAGCCTCCCATTGTGTTAAACCAACAGAGAAATAATTACAGAAAATGACCTGACTCTAAATTTACAGTTTGTTATGTATTGTATGAAGTTGCTGACGAGGCAAACTAACAGCTGTAACAATAGACTGTTTCTCTTCACTGCAGCTGCATTTGTACACACACGTTTGTGTGAAGTCGGGAAGCAAAACAGAAATAAAACCTCAGTTTTTTTTTTTGTTTTTCTAGACTTTGAAGATGATGACATGTATGGACAGTCTGTGGATGATGACTACTGTATATCACCAGCAACAGGTTGGTATGTGTGAATGTAACGTTATAGGTGCGCACAGTTGTACATCAACAGGTATGTCTAAGTGTTTGCTGACACTGACACTGAATGATGTGATTAAATGACTTCTTGATTTAAATACATTAGGACTGCACATAAGATTTATAGTCTAACAGTTTATTGATTGATTATCTGTATTACTCAATTAATATAACAATTATTTTGCACATAACAGCATCAACAACTTTTTCATTAATGTTTTGATATTGTTTTCAGTCATCAGCTTGAAAAAGAGAAAAGCACATTAGAATAACAGTTATAGTGGAATATCGTCAAAATGTTCAACTTTCCACATCACTGCTGTAGTAAAAATGAGAGACCCTGTTAGTCAGATGAGCTGGAGACAGAAGCTTGGGACTTGGGGTGATGGAGCAGAGTTGTGGATGGCCTGAGAAGGTCTATTTGTCAAATGCCTGATCAGAAAATATTCCTGTGACACAGATTATTTTAATCACTGTATGTCAACCCCTGAACTGGAGAAACAGTATTTTTATTTTACTTAAAACTTAAAATAGAACTTACATGGATGGTGATCACTGGCAAATTTATTTTTGTGCGGGAAGGAAAATAATTGAAACAATTTACAGCCCATTAGTTTAAGTTTGGCTGTTAAACAGCAAACATAAGACAGCTGGAGAACAATGGATAAGGCTTGGTATGTGATAACGGCAGCCGTACAGAAATTACTTTTTAACATGGGGGCGATGAAGAAACATTTCTAGAATCAATTTTAAGTGACTACTACTAACAGAAACACGTTCTGCTTGTTTATAATCCTAATAGCTATATATCGTACTTGGGTGGGGACAAAAAGTAAACAGGACTTTTAAGTCTTGACAAAGCGCTCCGGGATGCTTTTGCTTTTGTTTGTGTATAGCAGCTAAGCGGTTTCTAATTTGCAGAGCTTACAGAGGACCACATTGTTACATCTCTGCCACACTTTAGATAATCATGTTGAGGTTCTAACTGCAGCCTGTTCTCTGGGGCAGTCCATGCTTTGACCTGGCACACAACTCATGCAAATCAACACATGTCAGTAATCTGGGATCTAGATCACATTGCCTCAGCCCTATTATACACTGTTAACCAGACATCACTTTAATCGGCCAATATGTAAAGATGTTTTTGGTTTATACAGCGAATCAGTTCATCTATTCACGCCAAGAGAGGCAAGCACCAAGGGAGCAGCCCTTGGAAGAGGAAGAATATGAAGACGAGGATGTACCCATGTCCCCTACCATCAGCCACGACCTTGACCCTCTTGATCAAGGTACCATTTGATCTTTGTGTTTCAAAATGTGCTAATTAGAGACGTTAAGATTTTGTTGGATTAGTAGTTTTATTTTTAATTTTCTCAATCTGTTGTTTTTTGTTTAATCTGTAATCATCTTCAGGGTTACAAATACAACGTCTGTGCCTAATTTGTTGTTTTGCTCTGTAGCCAAGCTGTATTCCTGCCTGGACCACATGCGGACAGTGCTGGGGGATGCTGTGCCAGACTCAGTCCTGACCCAGGCAGCTATAAGATGTGGATTCGACCCACAGAAGGCCCTGGATGCAGTCCTGTCCGAAGACACTAAAACAGCCCCAGTTACCAGAAGCAACATTGAAGAGACGACTTCGATAGCAAGAGTTAACCAGGAGAAAGCGCCGCTTCCACAAAGAATCAAACCAGAGGCCGTGGCTGAGAAAGGTACGCCCTGAGCAGATCAAATTCTGAGCGTTTTACTGGTCAGGAATTGTTGTCCTTGACTGGTCCACTATCGTTACAAATTAGAGAATGTTTATTTGTGTTTGAATATAGGACCTGAAGTTTTTTATCAAATTCTCTAAATTATTGAGACATTTCACAGTTCACAATAAAGGTTGTTATTGTCATGTAGCTACTGAGAGATGTTCTTTTGACCTGATTTACATACAATACAGGTTGGTACCAGTCCACAAATTAAAGTCCTGTCTGTATCCCCTGAGCCTGACTGTGATATAATGAAGAATTATAATAACAGTATAGTTAAGGGATAGGTATAAGTGACCAGTATATGCAACTATTAGAATCTGGTCAAGAGATGAAAGTTTATAGGACTGTAAATACAAAGACGGCAGCTGTTATTACTGTGAAGAATCAAAGATAACAGAGAAGCTGTCGACTTTGGTTCAAGCATTATTATAACACAGCGTTCAGAGCCAAGCCTGGGTGAACTGGACTGAATAACTAAGATTATAGCTTGGTGATACTAACATACATCTAAAACTGTATCGTGATATCTCTGACTGAACACCTGTGAGTGAGTGAGTTAATTTTAGAGTGAGTTGAGCAGAATGTCAAATAATGGCTTTTCTTGTTGTGTACATGAAAGCTTAACAGCCTGGGGTATCCTTTGTTCATTTTTACACAAATATGTGCTGGGACACATTTAAGTCATGCAAATGTTTAACAAAGTGCCTTCTTTCTGCTTTTTTTCCCCCCTCTTATTCATGGTGTGATTCATCTGACCTCCGTTCCATGGCCGTCCTGTCTCTCCTCTTTGACAACTGCAATTGGCTTTTGTAAGGTAAGGAGCCTGCTTGTCTGCATCTCACACAGACATTACGTCTAAGGGGCATGCACCCCAGACCAAACACACACAACCACGAGTGCAAGAAATAGCCCCAAACTTGAGCGACCTCTTATCGCAACATAATAAGGCTGAGCCAGCAGTTGGCAGCTCTAAAAATCAAAATTTTATCCCTCAAAATCCAGAAGGCAGCGGTGCCAGTCTGGCACAGCTCATGTCTGAGCATGTGCAGAGGAGTAAGGCATCAGGAGTAGTTGACACAGGGCGTGTTTTGGGTGTTCCCTCATTAAGTGCTCTCACCATAGGAGCTAATTCACCTCCGTCCTTCACGTCTAATCAGAGTAGTCTTTCACTGGGGACGCTGGCGTCTTTAAACATTTCTTCAGCATCTCACAGCTCAGCTCCTTCCCTCCTTTCAGTCCCTCTTCGTAGTTTGTCACTAAACAACCCCAGTATAACAACTCCAAGCTCTTCTCTGGCTGCTCCTCCTGGGTTTGGGAGTCTCAGTTCTGTCCTACAGTGCAATCAGCAATCGGTGGGGATTGGGATTGGAGTCAAAGCCACAAAGGCTGATCCTAAGGGAAGCCCGTCATTGGCTGATTTAATCCAGGAGCATTCAAACCGCAGCCCAACAGCTGTCAGTACCTCCTTCCCTACTCCCCAAAGCAGCATAACTTCTATGAAGTGTCAGGGGTTCGCTGCACCAGCACAAACTCTCTCACTGTCTGAACTCGCTTCACAGCACCAAAACAGGAACACGCACGTTCAGTTTCCATCACAGAGCACCACACGGCCAGAAAACGTACTCACCTTTTCTAAACCAACCAACATTACTCCTGCATGCCTAGGTGGGACTGTTTCATTGTCTCATCTAGCCCTGCAGCATCAAAGCAACAGCTCCGTAGCTTCCTCTAAACCCGACAGCACTGAATCTCCAGCAAATGCACTGAAGCAACCACCTGGTATCTCCAAGCAGCTCTCTTTGTCACATTTGGCGTCTGTTCACAAAGACAAAACCTCAACCACCTCAAATGGGTCGCAGTACTCTCTCACCTCCCTCCTTTTACCAGAAAAACCAGAGATGGCTGGCATGTTGGCAGACAGCACTAGAGAGGGTGTGACCAAGTATAAACTCGACCACAAACCTTACCACGTAAACTCCAGGCCACCTAAGCCGAGGCAGACGATTGATTTGAGCGCACTCATGGCTCAGTCAGACGGAGTGAGCCCTCGTCACAAGGACAGCGACCTCCCGTCGCCGTCCTCTCCGTCTCCAGTCGCCTTGGGGCTGGATTCTTCAGTTTTTGCGCAGCCATCGGTCTTTGCGATTACTTTGTCGATTCGAAGCCGCAGACAACAGAAGAGGACGAGAAATTTTTTGAAGGGAAAAATTAAAGGTCAGAGGACAGGAAGCAGTGACCAGGCTTTCCTCGATAAATCGGAAGACGGTTCCCACGAGCAACATACTCAGTTCTCGCCAATTTCACCGTTTCGCTTTGACACGCCATCACCTGATGACATCGTCCGTGCTAATCAGCGAAAAGCTTTCACCAGGTAGACAAGTAAAATAAAAAAGCGCTTAATTAAACAAGGTTGCGTGCAGGTTGGTGCTAAATTGACTCACTCGGGATTAGAACCTTTTGGTGGCTTTTAACTCCACCAACTGAGCTAAACTCCGAGAGCTGCAGCGCTCAGGGTTTTCAGTCATTTTGAGACATTTTGACTGTGTCCCACTGTCATTTGGAGTAAAGAAACATTTGGGACCAGTAGTACAACAAAGCACTGCTAGAAACTGTTTTGCTGCAGCATTAATGATGTATTGCTTTTTTTTAATTGTTATTATTATTGAGGCAAGCAAACACGTCTTACGTTGCTACTTTATACATCATGCTTAAGTCCAACAGGAATCAAAACCAACAATCCGTCAGTCTGGCAGCTTGAGAAGAATCACAGTATTTCAGTATTTCAGTATTTTAAAAACTTTTAGAACAACTTTTTTCTCATTTACTGTAGTTAGCATTTTTTTTTTCCTACATTTTAAATTTGAGTCTTATTTTTGTATGCTCGGATGGCCATTGGCTTTTTAATTGACATTTTTGTACGAAAGTGAAGCAGTTTAATCGTATCCAAGAAACAATTCAAAGTGCATCTCTTTTCACATGGCCTCTTTTCTAGTTTTGAGCTGCATGAACCTTCAAAAGAGGGAAAAAAAAAAAAAAGGAGGTTGATTTTGTTTGCAGGTGTGCTGCAGCTATTGGAATATGGATCAGTTAACCATTGTACTGGTTTACTGCTGCCTGTGTTTGAGATCATGGGGTAGACATTTTGTTTTTTTTTTAGGACACCTGGAGATTTTCCCATGAGGGTGCGAGAATACACACATGCACGTGCATACAGACAGACACACACACACACACAAAGACAAATGAACACTTTTAATGTTTAATATCGAAGAGAGGAGTTTTCTTTGAGTGCCAGCACTGTAAATAAAGAGTGTACAGAATGAGTCAAAGTGAATGCCCTCACATTTGATGAGAGGTTCGTCTTCCTGCTCTTACAAGCTCTTAATATTACAATGTAACACGATGATTACACTAGGTGTGTCATCACACTCTGCCAGAAGTTAATTTGTCAATTTTCAAATAAAGATGTCTGAATTTATTTACTCTGAATGCACCTGTGTCTGGGCGTGTCTCTCTGGTTGTGTGCCTCTAACTGTAAAAATACATCTTTTTAGGATTGTTGTGTTGAACTACTTCTACGTAACCAGTCAAAACGGGGCTCTGTTCTTTACTTGAATCTGAAATATAGATGACAATGCGTTTGTGTGTCTGTACAGTACTTCATAATAGACTGTTGGCTTCAGTTTATTATTTAGGCATTAAATAAGAAAGCATGTCCATTTTGTAAAGTGAGAAAACTCTGCAGTATGTATCTGGTGCAGTGTATGCTTTTTTTTTTTTTTTTTTTAGGTTAGGCCAAAGTTTCTTAAGGTAGCTCACATTTTTAGTGTGAGTCACCGGTATTGGTTTGAATGGAGAATCTCGCCTTTAAAGAAATGAATGCTCAAGACTTCAGATTGGACAAGGATTGGTTGGTAGATAACATCACGTACTAACAGCAACAACTGTAAGAAACTTTGTTGTATAACGCACTCTTGTTCACTCAAAATCAGGGTCATTTTCTTACTGTTGTTACACTGGTTAAGAGGCGATGAGAGGATAAGGGCTGATGCTAAATTTCCCCACTATTAGTCATTTTTGCACCACCTCATTGTTGTCTTAAATGTGTGAACGCTCTTCAAGTGAAGCAGTGGAGTTTGGGCTAGATGTGTGCTTTATAAACTTTAGACAGTGCAGAAAGCTGAGTGAAGTGGACCCTCAGGGTGTCAAACAGAGACTGGTTAGCCTGAGGGAGATGATAGATAATAAAGGGCAGATAGTGGTAACAATGACAAGTCAAACATCACAAGTCAAACTGGTTTTTCAGTATACATATAGTCCTGGGAGCATTATGATGTTTGGAAATAATTAAGTGTATTAGGGGTGTTGTGGTCTGTTTTGTGAGCGAAGATATGCTCCACCACATTTTTCATTCTATTCAGTGAAAATCTAGAAATGATTAATTGTCATTAACACCTGGATTTGTCCAGCAACTGTTTTGTCCTCTTCTCTTAAGGCGAGCCAGCGTGTGGGTTTGAGCAGGAAGCTGCACTCTTGGAGAAAATGTCACCCCAAGCACGCACACACACACACACACACACACACACACACCGACTCGGCACAGCAGCCGATCATCTTACTCTGTGTCTCTCTTACACCACCTACGTAGGAAAATCTGATCATGTCTCTCAACTTTCACAGCTTTGTCAAAAGCTTTGACAGATCAAATCATTTTGTGTCTTTACAGGCTCTGCATTTCTGCAAGGCACGGCACATTGCACAAACATAGTGTTGTTGTGATGTGGTGCCAGCACTGGAAAATACCATTTTACTGACAGCAAGTGGTCAAAAGAAAGCGGGTGCATTTGGATGTGCCATCAATATGTTGGCTTTGTTGTGGTGCAGTGTGTTTACAGGGACAAAAAAGACTAAGAGTAGGGTATGGTTCTTTTGTGTAAATGGAAAAAGCTGCACTTACTATGAGAAATGCAAGCAGCGATCTACACAGAGGTTATAAATAAGTAACTTTAAAAGTCCTCATAAAGCAGCGCACGGTGGCTTCAGCAGTCACTCTGGTTCTTTTATCAGCTGCATGCTATGTTGGTGTAGCTTGAATAAAATGGCAATAATGTTTTTTTGTGCACAAAGGGCAGGAATGTCTTATTAAGAGAGTTATTGAGTCATGAGTGAATATGGATGTTCATGGATACATTTGCCTACTTGTTATTGATCCGTATACTCAAATTTAACCATTTGCAGGTGCTTTCTCAAGTTGGAGGCGTAAATGTATGTGACTAGTTAATCAACTCTTCCCTAATCAACACTTTCAGATTGCAACTAGTGAGTTGCAAATTAAGATTGAAGATGCTTTAATCATCATCGTCGTTGTCGTCTTGCACCATCACTTCTCACTCCTCTCTCTCACTCCTCTCCCCAAGGTGCACGGAAACAATTTTTAAACACATTCCATCAACTTTTGCTCGATGCAGACAGAGTGAACGGTACAGCGATTAGCTCCTATTTATATCAAGCTGCATGACTGATGTGAAGGACGGGAAAACATTGAGTAGTTCCCATTTCTCTTTTCCGATATGTTCTTCTTTGCTCACCAAACATATTTGCCTGTCTGACCTTTTATTGCTGTGGGTGACGGTTGCAGATGTTTCAGTAACATCACTGAAAATGAACCTCTCAGTCTAATCACCAAACGTGTCTGTCATATGGTTGATAAAGTTAATCTAAATTTCCACCATACAGTGTTGTTTGAAAGTTCAAGAGTTTATTATTGTATCTGGGAGAATCTTTTGCCGTTTATTGCTCCTTTGGAAATTCCCAATGTGCAGTCATGTCTGTCACTTAAAAAAAAAAAAAGCCCACCTCTGGAAAGTAGATGTAATTAGTTGACTTGTTAGTTGTTTTTTTTTTTTTCTTTTTTCGGTAAATAATGTAAATCCAAATGTGTGTTGACATTATAGGTTAACCTGCTGCAGGTCAGACACATGAATCGTTCTACAGCTTTGTTTTGAATCTGTAAACACTAGGTGAGAGTTCTCAGGTGGTTGGTATGACTCAAGGTTGACTGTGTGCTGAGTTAGTGGGCGTAGAGGATGAGGATATCATGTCGAGCAGTGGTACTGACATTATATGTGTGCGACTCTGTGATTCAACCTGAAAGGGGTCAGATGTTTCCTACTCAAAGCTTTGACCTCAGCCAGAAGTCTCATTTCCTTCAGAATCATTTTCATTCATAACTTCGTTGAGTTTTTTTTTTTTCTTTTAAATGTGAATGAAGTTTAACTCTTTAGTTTGGTGAATCCATTCATTTCGGTTCACAAGTGCCGTGAACGCGTATGTGCATGCATCCACGTGTTCACACTTAATCTCTTGGCAAATTTCAGCCTCGTAGGGCGAAAACTGTAGTTGCCAAAATTTTTATAGACTGGTCGACTGACCAAACAACAGGCCGAGCTATAGGGAAGCTGTAAAAAAAAAAAAAAAAAATAAAAATAAGGTTATATATGCAGGTTATAAATCCAAACATACACAATTAACATGTCACTTTATACTCTGCACACTGTGGCACCCAGTTCCTGTCCCTGAAGATTATTTCTAAGAAGAACTAGAGCCGGTTAAAACCAATCTGAGAGAACTAACTTTTACTCTCACGTATTGGCTCAGACTCAGACGCAATACTCGAATGAGTTAAAATGTTTTTCCCCCTGTACCCCCCCATACTTCCCCTGCAGTAGACTCACTGAGTCAAACATGATGCTTGTCTTTCACAGGCTTTAGCGGCCTCAAGTGGCACTGAGCCACATGATCAAAAATGCCTTTTTAAAGAATTCAAATTTCTCATCATGATGACATTCAAAACATTTTTACTTTATTAAATATGTTTGAGGAAAGTGCTGAGTGTGTCACAGTGATGCCATTAAACATGGAAAAAAAACAGCAGTTAAAACACCTAATGCAGTGAACACTATATGAAGGCACAGCATCTCTCACAGGTCTCTTTACTTACACTTGCACAACCGCATTATGCTGCAGGGCTCTCAGTCTCCCTGTTACCTGCACTTTCACCCTCATCCATGTTATTTTGCTTTTGCTTGCAAGCTTGTGTGTATTTGGATGGGTGGGGAGGGGCAAGGGGGAGGAGGAGGGGGCGGGGGGGGGGAGTGGATGGCGGCGGTGGGGTGGGTTGATATTTGCATATCCTGGGCGGACTCCTCTTATCCTGTGCTCAGTTGAGCCCTGGGGCCAAGGTGTACAGATGACTCACTCACTCTTAGTCACTACAAGGGTCTCTTATACTAAAGAAATCCTGGATGGGAGGACGCCAACTGTTTACCTGCCAGTCCAAACAGTGTAAAGAGATCCTGCTCCAAGCCTCAGAGCCTCATCCCACTGTGTAGCTTAGGCCGCCCTCCTGTTAATGCTGCCCCCAGGCCAGGCCCCAAAAAAAAAATTATCTAGCAAGTCAGTTGTTTGCAGAGATGTTGCAGTCTTTTGACAAAGAAACCTGTCTGGTATCATAAAAGGGGATTGCTTACTGGTTAAGACCTCAGGGGTGTTGATTAGGGTGCATCTGTCTGTTTCACCTCAGGTTAAAATATAGAGGTGAAGCCTAAAAAAAACACAAAACTCTTCAGGTACTTTATAATTCAAGGCTTGGTGATAGATGTGTGTTTTTCTAAAATGTAAATTAGGTGAGGTGTAGGTGTTGGCTGATCCAAGTGACCGTATTAGATTTATAGTAATGTGATCATTTGTTTTACAGCTGATGTTCCATTATAAATGGATTGCAAGCGGACAGGTGTCGTGTTTGACACAGGTGGTGGAAAGCTCCACGTCACTGTAGCGGGGTCAAGAAAAGCCCCAGCTGCAGGAAGAACCTAAATTCCCCAGAGAGGACTTTTTTCCTTCCCATGTTGTCTCTTACAACAGTGCAGATGTCAGCAATGACCACAATCTTAAAGATCTATAAAGGCTTTTTAGGTGCCTTTCCCCCCCACACATCCATCTATAACAAGTTTTTAGGTAGTTTTCAGTGAATAAAATACGTGCATCGATCTTTTTTTTTTTTCTTGCACTTTTTAAAAGGTGTTATCTTCTAAAATGAGAGCACCTTTGATGCAGCTTTGCCTCGGCCATCTCCTTTTCCTGACGTTTGAACAGATGTGCATCAGTGTCTAGAAATAAACAGCATGTACGTACGTACCATTACTTCTTAAAGAAAAACTTCAGGGTGCGGTGTGGGGCCTCACTTGTGCATCGGCGTTTCAGAATGAGAGGGACTTTTTCTCTAATGCAGAGCCAGTCATACAGAGAATGTTTGGTTAGAGAAAGTCCATTAATAATTCTGTTGAATCACGCCTCCTTTCATCTCATTTTTCCTCCGGGTTTTTTTTTTTTTTTTTTATGATTAACAAACTGCTTGAAGCACACAGGAGAACATAACTGATTAGTGTAATTATTCTATAATACAAGCAAAATGATTAAAGATAAAGACATCCCTCAGTCTTACAAGGCAAACATCAAAAGTGCGTGGGAGTTTATCCTGTTTTGAAACGAACCAAAATTCTAAAAGAAGAACTAACGGAAATTACCGATTTCCACTTCTTGTAACAAATCAAACTACTCTTAGGCGTTTGAATGTTGTGTCTGTTGTTTCAATTTTGTTTTAATCAGTTGTGTGTCTGTCTGTGTGTGTGTGTGTGTGTGTGTGTGTGTGTGTGTGTGTGTGCGATAACACACGCATTCATCTCCAGCTCCACACTTTGCTGAGGGTGACACCTTTTCAAAAGATTCATTCTGCGAAATGCTGTGTCACACTGCTCTATTTACGTGGAGACGGGAGGCAACGGCTACTTCTGAAATTAACCCTCTCTGAACCAGGATGTCACTGCCGCACACATGCACACAGACGCACACAGGGTGCAGTAGGCTTGGCTGTGCAGCCAAGTCTAAATGAATCACTAGCAGGTTGATATGACTGGGACCGGTGGCCATTTGGGACTGGGATGACAAAGCAATGACCTCAACAAGTCTCAATGGTGCAGAATATGAACTACCAGTCAGATCGATGGAGGCTCAACTGATTGCATCACATGCATACACTTACCCAAGAATGTGTACCTTCCTGTATATTCCAGTAAGGCACACAACTATGACCAGGAAATCAGTCATAATCTTCACATTGTCATAATATCCTCTGGATGTCTTAACATTGCAGAGGTATACACTGCTGAATAAGCTCTCTTGTTTACTAACGCATACAAACCAGTTACAGTTATTACAGTTCGTTACCACTATGTTTTTTTTAATTAGGAAAAAAAAGCATTATGCACCTCATGTCGTAGATGGTGACAACAGTGACTCATTATTGCCTTTGTTTATGAGAAAGTGTACAGTTTTGTTCCTCTGTTTCCTTCAGCTAAAAGCAGAGACGCGCCTCACAATAAACTGGACTCTGAAGTGGTACCCAAAGTGGCACGCATGACGGTCTCTGGCAAGAAGCAGACCATGGGCTTTGATGTTCCCAGGTACCTAACACACACAAATACACATCATTCTCATGAAACAGCACAGAACTGTACTTAGGCTTCTAATTTTGCATGTAACCCCCCCCCCCCCCCCCAGCACAGGGGAGAACGGCGTTGTCACAGCTTCAGTACGCCGGGGTGGCAGCCCTGAAAACGCCACCGTTCCCTCAGAGGCGACGCCAAAACGTCCCGAGACTCCATCCAAAGGGTCGAACGGAGATGAGCCTTCCGCAGTCCCCACCCCGGGCCGCTCCGCCGGAAAGGCCCGCCAGACGATTAATATCAAGGCCGAGCTGGAGAAGCGGCAGGGTGGCAAACCTCTGCTGAACTTGGTGGTTATAGGTAGGAAGGAAATCCACAAAAGCATCCGTAAATCACCACAAAACCAATCATGACTTAACTTTTTATGTCAGTTTATAGCACGTCAATAGATGAGTACTATTACAAGGGATACAGAAGCTGATTGTGCACAAACAAGATATAAATCAAGTATGAAACTCTCATTCATCCGCATCTAGCACGTCTTTGCTAATTATCCTGCAGTGCACACACTGGTCTACAGTTAGATACAAAGAGGAAGTAGTAAGCAGTTTACAGTACTACTGTAACTGATTGAACATTATTGATGCACAAGCTGGAACTGGAGGAAGATCAGCATTTATTTATTTATTTATTTTAGTTTGGGGATTTTACATATTTATAAATACAGCTATAAAAAAATGTATTTTGGGAGTTTTTCTTTTTTTAAATTTCAAAACAGCTTGCAGTCATATCAAAATGTCCAGACATTGCAACATCTGTTTTTTTTTTTTTAAAAAGAAAAAAAAAAAAAAGCAGTTCCAGTTTTTCCACCACATCCTTGAATTTGTACATGTACACACGATGTTCCTCTTACATACTCTGCCGTTCGCAGTTTAATTTTTCACTTTTAGTCACTTTTAAATTTCAGTCTCTTTCATGCACATTTAAGTTTAATAGTAGTAAAGTTGAGTGCAGTTGCTCAATCATATTTTCTCATTCTCAGTTACACCAGAAGAAATGTGACTTGGTAGTTTCAGAAGTGCAGATGATTCTAGTTTCCCACAGCCTGTGAAACCTTTCGTTTTACCACGGTCCTCTTCCTTCCCCCTCACCCACCATCCTTGTTCCCATTTCTCTCTACCTCCCTCCTCTTGTGCAATTCTACTTCTTTCCTTCTCCCGTTTACGGCTTCCCTTTGCCTTATCTTCTCTCTTCCCCTACCTGTCTTATCACTTGTTGCATTCTTCCTCTTTTTCTATCTGTCCTCACCCTCCCCTGGTATCCGCTGTCACTCCTCGACCTCTGACTCCCCTTTCTCTTTCAATTCCTTTGATTCTGTCGCCTCAACTCCCTGGCATTATTGCATTATTCTTCTTCTGCAGGTCATGTGGATGCGGGTAAAAGCACGCTGATGGGCCACCTGCTTTATCTGCTGGGCAACGTCAACAAGCGCACCATGCACAAATACGAGCAGGAATCAAAGAAGGCGGGAAAGGCCTCTTTCGCCTATGCTTGGGTCCTGGATGAGACTGGCGAGGAGAGGGACAGGTACATGTCGAGCTCACAAAGATCTACACAGACGGGAAAAGTCTCTGCACCCCTCCACATTGAGGGTCGGGGAGGGGGGCACAAAGACTGACAAAGACTCTTGCGTAGTGCAGATGCAAACTGCAGTCTCTTCCTGCTGTGTGCTTTGGTTGATAAACATATCTTGAGAGTCACACGTTTGGTCCAATTACTGGTGTTCCTGGTACCAGTGATAGTAACTCCACAGAACATTATCCTGGATGTGATCCGTCCATTTGAGGAACCGGATCTCTTTTGAAATAAGTTCTACTCGTCGATCGCATTAAAACAGATGGTAAACACTGCCGATATTTACCTTTTAACACATGAAAAAAGTTTGCTGTCTCTGTTGTTGCAGACTGAAACGGAAGCGAAATATGCCAGAAACAGAAAGTGGGAATCCATATTCACTTATCAGTAACTTCTGAAGTTGGTGCGTAATACTTAAAGCAGACTGAGAGCCTCGCCCACTGGAAGACGTTGCTCTTGAACTGAAATTGAGCCTTGAACTCTACGCTGTACATACAGCACACCAGCCGCGGCGTATTTACTTTTACTTCAACACAAATAGTCGTGTATGTTTCAGATTTGTTTCCAAAGTGGCCAAATGCTTATTAAATAACCCCCCCCCCCCCATTTCTTTGTGTTTGCTCCAGAGGGGTGACAATGGATGTGGGCATGACCAAGTTTGAGACCAACTCTAAGGTGGTGACCTTGATGGATGCACCAGGACACAAAGACTTCATCCCCAACATGATCACAGGAGCTGCACAGGTATACCAAGTGTTCAAGCAGCCTGCACAATGCATGAAGATATGAATGTATTAAAATGCATTTTGATGTTGCCAACCTTTCAAGACAGAAGATCATTTTTGGGTGAATAAAGTGCTGCACTAACTAAAAAAAAAACAGAATCCAGACGCCTAGATAAAAGAAAATGCAAATAAATTGAAATCAGAGCACCTGTGTAGGATTCTTCCAATACCTCTGAATATATCAGTTAAACCGTTTCTAGATGGTCATGATTGATCTATGAGGTGAAACTTTCTTTCTTCCACTTTGCAAACCTCCACTTGATTAACCTCCTGCAGTACACCCTCGGCTTGCCACACCCGTCAGCGTGATTTGAAATAGCTTTCGTGGTTTTGGGTGTTGGTGTCGCAAGGTGTTTTGCAGGCATGGGTGTGCTTGTCTGTCTCTGTTTTGGGGCACTAATGTAATTTCTCTTTTTACCATATGACTGTCCTCACGTTCAAGCTTATCATGTAGTGACTAAGGAGTTTCCGTTGCAAGCAAACGAAGGTATCAGTCTGTCACTTACTCTAAGGCTCAAGATGGCATGCCTCAGCCTCTGTTTCATCTCCTCGAAAGCATGTTTATTCATTTAAAATGCAAACAATATTTCTACATGACTCCCTGTATCATGTAATATATATATTAGAGGTTAAACTATTTATCATAGAAGGACAACAGTTCACCTTTATTATATGTTCCTGTATTAACCTCTGTGCAGGAGCTGTGCATAAATCATTAAAGGTTTCTAATTTAATGGTTTGATAGGACATGAAATGCTTTCTAACACTCTATTCTTAAGCCTCATGAAAGCAGTCTGATTTTACACGTCCCGTATGTTTTACAAATCGGTCAGTTTAGTCCGTGTATGATTTTAATGCTCACCTCCGCCTCAGCAGAAACAGATGCACACGGTTCTTATCTCCCCCCTGCTTGTCTCTCCAGGCCGACGTGGCGGTGCTTGTGGTGGATGCCAGCCGAGGAGAGTTTGAGGCAGGCTTCGAGGCGGGCGGTCAGACCAGAGAGCATGCCCTGTTGGTGCGCTCGCTTGGCGTCACTCAGCTGGCTGTAGCTGTGAACAAGATGGACCAGGTCAGGCTTGCTACACATTACTGAAACACTAGACATTTGCTTGCAACATAGGCGGTTTGACTGTTACCTACATTGTTATCTTGTTAGAAAAATTAATCAGAAAATCAGTAAAAAAAATAAAACAAAGAAGATGGAAGAGTCCCAAAGTCCCAGTGGCCTTTTCCTTATTTAACTGTATTCCTGCTGATGTGATCCAAGTGGTATTCACAAACAGCAGCAGATTTGACACATTCAATAAAATGGACCCTTTTTGTTGGTCTTCAGATTTTCTAAAACTTCTAAATGTTTCTGTCAGGAGAGTAGTCTTTAGGCAGCTGTGTGTGTGTGATTGTGTTTTTGTTTCCTGCAATCACTGCCATGTTGCTGGCACATTGCTGACACATTTCCATTTTAAAACCATGCTGAAGGGGAAACTTTCTGTCTCTGTACTTTTCCTTTTTCGCTTACGTATGTATACATTCAGGTGAGCTGGCAACAAGAGCGTTTCCAAGATGTCACATCCAAACTTGGCCATTTTCTCAAGCAGGCAGGATTCAAGGTGAGTTAGCAGTCACTGAACATCTTAGGATATTAAAGTCTTAATGACTGTAACTGTCAGTTTACATATCTGGATAAGATGAAGTATTTCCTAGCTTGCCTTCTGTTTGATCCGCTGTTTCGATGTTTTTCCAGGAGTCTGATGTTTTCTACATCCCCACTAGCGGCCTGTCAGGAGAGAATCTCGCCACCAGGAGTTCAGTGTCACAGCTTACCTCTTGGTACTCCGGTCCCAGCCTGCTGGAGCAGATTGGTAATGCACACTGGCATGGTTTAAGCTGCCCGAAGGGTTTACCGCTTTTGACGCTCAGACACAGCTTTCTCTGGGAGCACATGCTGCGTGCCTCATCATGAGTCACTTGCATATCCGTGAACAAACTTGGTTGCACCACAGAAAAAAAAAAAAATGCATGTTATGGCATCTAGCAGTGAGGCTACAGATTGCAATCAACTGAATACCCCTCGCCTCACCCACCCCTTCTAAGTGTGTAGGACACCGCCGAAACAGAAACATGTAAGGGTCTCTATAGAGCCAGTGTTTCATTTGTCCGTTCTGGGCTACTGTAGAAACATGTCAGTACAGTATGGCTGATTCAGTGGACCTGCTCTCTGTGGATTTAAAAGGCCACTCTAAGGTAACAATAACACAAGGTGATTATACACTAATGAAAATTTGGTCATAGTAGTGTAAACTATATTTATATATATATATTTATATTTTATTATATTATCATTATTTATTTTATCTATAGAAATCTAGATTAATAGTGAATATTGAAAAGCTTCTTTAAAAGGTAAAAATGAATGAATGTAATGAAATTATACTTCTAAAAAACATTCCTGCTTTTAGTTTAAGGTCTACCATGAAATATTACTCTGATCACTTGTTTTAAGAGATCATAAAATGTTTATTTGCATGAAAAAACGGTAATAGCTTTCTTTCAGTGGTTTTTAGGTGATGCTACAACATTATGTCCCGCCATTTTCTGTAACTGCTTATTGGGCTAGCGCCTATCCCAGCTGGCATTGGGTGAGGTCACCAGGTCATCACAGGGCTAACACATAGAGACAAACAAAGATTCACACCACACAATTTAATGACAATTTAATGAGGAGGCCGGCGTACACGGAGAGATCCCAGGTAGACACAGGGAGAACATGCAAGGCCCCGTTTGGGGGTTTGAACTTCACCTGTGACTTGACAGTGCTTACCACTGCATCACCGTGCCGCCCTGAGTATTACCTGATAGTAGTGAAAGCAGAGTAGTACCTAACCTGTTGGGTATCAAATACTGTGTCCAAGTGGCTCCAAAACCTTTGTAGTCCCCTCGGTAAACTGCAGTTGTGATCACTTTAAATGAATTCAGTTGTGTGTGAAAATTAGCATCAATAAGTCGTTCATAATTCACTTCTTTGCTGTCCATCGGTATGCTCAATATGTTCCAGTCATATATGTTTTCTAGCTTCACTGTTTTGACGTGTTTGAAGCTCAAAGCCGCACACGAAGCAGCATATTTTGCCAAAACTGGCAAAGCATATGAGTGTGAAGCTGATGGTGATGCTCCCGAAGTGATGTGTGTGCTTTCTCTCCACTGTATAGGCTTGTTGCTATTGCACCGTTGTAATGGACTGAATTCAGCTTTTCATGGCCACCTGTAAATTTACAAGGAAATGAATCTTTCTCGTAACATTGCACACTGGAATAGTACGTGACTAAGTGACTCACTTAGTTGCATATGTAATGAGAGGAAAGTTTAAGTGTTTTGTAAATGTGTCTGCAAAATGAACTTGATCATCCTGACTCTGGAGAATGATCATCCAGTACCAGAGAAAATGATTCACCATTCGGGTTAGACAGACACTGACATCTTCCTCTTTTTTTGTATTATCTCTTTCATTTCTACAGACTCCTTCAAACCCCCTCAGAGGTCTGTGGACAAACCTTTCAGACTGTGCGTCTCAGATGTGTTCAAAGGTACAAGTCGAACAAATATACGCAGTTATTCTCCTCATGTCTCTTTTTCTAAATTAAAAGAGCTCGCTGATTTTTGCATTTTCTTTTCCCAGATCAAGGCTCAGGCTTCTGTGTAACGGGGAAAATCGAAGCTGGTTATATTCAGACCGGAGACAAAATACTAGCCATGCCTCCCAATGAAACCTGCACTGTCAAAGGTACGCACTTGTGTCTTTGCTGCCAGCCTGGCACGGTGGCTGACTGCTGTACTTCCACTTTTCATTTTCAGTCATTCCATCATGAATAGTAGAAAATCTACACAAAAATGATCGAAAACCGTGTTAAAATGAAAAATGACGAATCACTCCCAAGGTCCTATCAAGGCTCCGTTATTACCTGCAGTAAAGAGCATGAAAGCCGGTGCCTCTGAACCTTCCTCTGCCAGAGATAACTGCTAAAATGCTGATGAGGATGTCACTCAAAAAGGCACTATTTTGCTTGTTTCAGCTTCCAATCAACACAGTTTTATAACTGTAATGGTATATACTGTACACGGTACTCATATCATACCTCTAGCTTTCTATTCTATATATGTCTCACTGTTGTACTGCTCTAACAGCTGCATCTGTTTCATACTGTACTATCTATACATTTGTACTATACTGGTTTTGCACTTGCTACACTATAAGTAACTTTCTTTCTCACTAAGCTGTGCTTGATAATCAGTTTTTCCTTCTTTGAGTAAGAGGCACTTTGAGCACACCTGGCAGTGTCGTTGAGTATTGAATGACAAACACCGCCATCCTGTGGCAGCTCTGTAACTTCCACTGTGTCCGTCTGCACCGCAGGCATCACTCTACACGACGAGGCTCTGGACTGGGCTGCAGCAGGAGATCACGTCAGCCTGACGGTCACCGGCATGGACATCATCAAGATCAAGTAAAAAAAAATGTTTGATTAACATAAGCTTGTTAACGTATCTGGTTCTCCGTTGTGTTCGTTTGGCCACATTCAGTGATAACTTCTTCTTCTTTCCAGTGTGGGGTGTGTGTTCTGTGATCCCAAGGAGCCCATTCGAGTCTGTACTCGATTCAGAGCCCGAATTCTCCTCTTCAATATCGAGGTTCCCATCACACAGGGCTTCCCAGTAAGTACAAGCAAACATACTATAACCCACACAGTCATAATACCAACAGTCTTTGCTTTTTTTTAAATCTTAATTGCACATTTACAGCTCAGTTTCAGTTTCATTCTGTGTGTTTTTTCTTTGCATGTAGGTATTGCTACATTACCAAACAGTCAGCGAGCCGGCCACCATTAGGAAATTGATAAGTGTCTTACACAAGAGCAGCGGCGAGGTTCTCAAGAAGAAGCCAAAGTGAGTGTTGGGTGAGGTGGGGGGTGGGCCGCCTGATAAATATACGATTCACATCAGGAACATTTGTGTTATCGTTACTTCCTGTGTGTGTGTCTTTCCTGTTAATTAGGTGTTTGAGTAAAGGTATGAATGCCATCGTGGAGATCCAGACCCAGAGACCGGTGTCATTAGAGCTGTACAAGGACTACAAGGAACTGGGCCGCTTCATGCTGCGATATGTCGGCTCTACAATTGCTGCAGGAGTTGTCACTGAGGTAACTTTAGGACAAAGTCAAAATCAGCATGGAGATTAGTGTTATTGCATAAAAACAGATTGTTTAAAGTACTATCTTGTTCATGTTCTATGTATCTTTTATATTTCAGTGTTAGGAAGTAATTCATTAAGACGGAGATTGATAAAGCATCCTTTGTCAGCTCCCTTGTGACTTTTTTTTTTCTTTCACTGCAGATCAAAGAATAAAGATCCATGGACACGGCGTCAGTCAGACCTCGCTTTGCAGCCAGAGACAAAGTGCAATTCCTCAAGAGACTCAGAGCGTCACATTCATCCATCTATCTCTCCATCCAGCGCAGCGGCTGCTTCACCTGACTGCTCTGATCAACGCTAACCAACTGCACAGATAACCAACCGTGTTTGGCAAGATGCTGAGCAGCCTCCTCCGTCGAAACAGGGGCATTACCCAGCTATTACCCCCACCCCCCTTCACCCTTCCCCCTTCTTGACTATTTGTCTCTTAGTAAAAACCGCGCTCAAGCCAAGTCTATAATATAATCAGACTCTGTAAGACAATCCGGCCACAGTGATTGATTTTGCCGTGCTAATCTTGACTGAAAAGTTAAAAATCCTGGTGGCGCAACCATTGCAGACAGTTGGAGTGGAGCTGTGGTGTACTGCTGTAAGTTAAGCTGAGGATTTAGCATCACATTTTTTCCTTAATTAGGCTCTTCCAATCAAAACATTAATTTTAAATTTAGACATAAATAAGGAGTTGGAGGCAAAACATTTGGTAATATGTTTGCATCTCAAATTACATAGCTAAGGAAACAAGATCCACTCCAAGTAGGTAGAGTAGTTTGTGAACAAAAAAGGGAAACTTCAATGTTCACCTCCCTCTGGATAAAGCAACAAAATTCTCATTTGTGTTCTCAAAAGATACTTGAAAAGCTTCGTTGGTAAAGCACCAATATGATTTTGGAAGCGCCGATCTATGTCTTTTTTTTTTTATCTTTTTTTTTTTTTTTTTTTAATCGAAGACTCGGCCACGTGGAAGAGAAGGGTTAAAGAAGGTGTGTTTCTGTTTCTCCATGTGTTAAATCAGATATGTTGGTTGAAGATGGTGTGAAGAAAGATGATGTGAAATGAATATGACATCAGTAATCTGTGGTTTGAGTTTTCATTTTCAACGTGAAGCGTTCATGTCACATGTTTATGGCATGCTCACTGTGAAAAAGAGCACGCTGCACACCAGCAAGCACTGCGATGCTCTGTCTATAGGAATATATATATATATATATATATATATATATATATATATATATGTAAAAGAAAGCAGGAAGTGAAAACGTAGAGGCGATCATTTCCCGTCAGGTTTGACAGTGACACAGCTGGGGCTCCTCCAGTTGGAGTGGAAAGCACCATAAAACACACATCTCGCTAATGCTGTCAATGAGCGATTTAGATGAATTAAAAAAAAAAAAATTGCCGACTACACTTAAAGTAAATTTCCTGCTTGTAGCCATGGACACCGAGGTGATGCATGCATGTGTGATTGCAGTGGGAAAAGTTGCTCAGCGTTTCTGGTTTGATGACCTCTTTTGGAATCATTGACGCTGTGGAAAGATGGAGACACGTGGCACATTTCCAGATAAAGGTGGCGTGAGAAATCGGCCTGTATTTTGACTACGCATATCAAAAGGTCGTCAATCAAGCTTTTCGGAATTCCTAAGAGAGCTGCGGTCTGGAAAAAAAAAAAAAAAGACAAGTCTGAAAGTTTTTAAACTCAAGAAGACTCAAAAGTTTTGAGATGAACTGATTATAGCCTTTGTGGAAGAGCTGTTGATACTTTTAGAAATTAGATTAAATTAGATGTATCAGATTATAGATACATAACATAACAGGAAAGTGTTGGCTAAAGCTTAGTTATGCAGAGAATGGACATAAAAACAGAAACAATGTGCAATATAATACAAACAAATTAGATTCTGTCCTCTTTGGGCACTTGCGCAGCTACCAGCTAGTTGCTGCCTGAGTCACTATACCACCAATCACGAGCAAAGGTCTCAAAAATCATGAGTCACTCCAGATCCAGGAACCAGAGACTACAAACACTGACTGAAAGACAAACGTGTGCTTGTTTCGGATTGTAAATTAACTTGCGGGTTGTAACTACAACCCAATTCAAAGCCTAATGAAGAGAAACTTTCACCGCACATGCAGACATACAGCGTGTATGTTCCACAGCTGCCACATGATGGCAGTGTTCAGTAATATGCAAAGTCTCCAGCCTTCTACATAAAGATCATAAATGCATTCAAGTGTTTTTCCACAGAAATACATAAAATCATGCCATTGGAAATGTGTCAGTCACCTTGCAACACGTCCTGAAAGTGTTTTTGTCTGCAGACCGCTGAGGCATCTATAAAAGCCACACGACGACGATGGTCATGAGAATGGCTGTTTATTCTGCAAGTCTGGTGGCCCATAATGATGAATCACTTTCTCTGTAAATGGATGAGTAATGTTGTGGCTTCCCCATCAGAAGCTGCCTTCCTCCGAGTCAGTACTGTCTAGAACTGTCACACGGGTGTGCACACAAACCTGAAACAAACCTTTCTTCGCACATCTCCTAGATCTCACACGATCTTCATCTACAGATGATTTTTGCCCAGTTGTCATGGCAGTGTAGATCTTAAAACTGACATTTTTTTCTCTGAGCACTTTCAAAGATCTCACCTCTCGACCCCTTGTTTAAAAAGGCCCCCTGTTAGGGTGCCAATTCTTCAGCTGCCTTATGAGGTAACTGTAGCCTTCGGCCAAGAGCAGATATCGCCATATGTTTCGGTCCTCAACCACAACACTCTCCAGTTGTTGGGCTGGCAGTGGTGGTCAGGTCACTGCCCATCTGCTCCTTGGCTTCAAGCTTCAAGGCACGTTCTGCCTCTTCCCCCATCCGTCGAGCAGCATGTTTTTTTTTTTTTTTGCTCCTGCCGTCCAGGCCCAGAGCTGATAGTAGTCGCCAGATGGATTTGGCGGGTAAACCTCTGCAGCCAACCTCCACTGGGTACCGCCATGCCTGGCCACCCCTTGTCCTTGCACTCCTCTTGACCTTTTGTTTAAAAAGGTCCAGAATGAACTTGGAAGCTTATTGCTGTGAGTGGTGGCAACTAAGTGCATGAAGTACAAATTCCAAGTAGTCCACTTGTGCACTTTTTTTAAGTATATAGAATGAACCGTAAATATCTACAGCAGCAAAATGCAACAGACACATTTATGCAGCAGCAATATTAGACTGAAATATATATATATATAATAAAAACAGAGGTTTTGAAAGCAGGATCTGTACTTGTAGTGGAGTAATTCATTGTAGTATTAGTAATTCAATGAACAAATCTGAGTACTTCTTCCATCACTGCATGTCACACCTGACTGGACTTAATAATGGCCCCAAAGAATGAGTCTAAAAAGCAACTTTATTTTTACATGCTGTGGCTCTGTAAGCCATCAGCTAATCGTATTAATAATTTATAAACCTGTTTTGGGAAGCTTAATTCTTCCTAATTAACTTTTTAATGAGCGAATATCCTTAGGAGAATACTTGATGACAAACCACTGCTGCGGACTGGGAGAAAAGTCAGCTCCACACACAGAGTGCTGCTGTGAATGTGCTGCTATTGTGAAATGTTGGGAGAAGAGGTCGCAGTAAAGTGGGAGGATCAGCTCAAAGGCAGGTTACCTTCCACCCCTTCCACCCCATAGTTGGATTCATGTCCCTCTAGATATCCTGCAGCAGTCCGCTGTCATTCCTCTGTTTGCTGTATGGTTTTGTAGCATTGATTGACAGCCATGTCGAAGAACTCATACCTGGTTCTGGAGAACTACATCGGAGGGAAGTTTGTCCCTTCTCGGAGTCATATCGACTCATACGACCCGTCCACCGGAGAGGTGTACTGCAAAGTCCCTGACAGCGGTGAGGAGGAGGTAAGACATTTAATAGGCTCTTTTGCACGGTGCATTTTCTCTGCAAAAGCCTCATTTGTGTTGAGAGTGAATGCAAGTGCATGACATTTATAGGCCTTTTTTTGCGGCAAAAAAAAAAAAAAAAAAAAATCTGCAACAGTACAATTTGTAAATCTCTAATGTTGAGATTTTGCTGAGGTTTTCATGTGTTGCACAAATGTTAAGAAATATTGGTAGGCTTGGTTGAGGTCTAGTCGCTGCTCTGTTCCCCTTTGGCAGTGCATTTGGCCTCAGTTTGACGCGTGTTGCAATAGTGGAGACTTTACACAAGCAGTGTTTATTGCAGGGCAAGTGTTGTGCTTAAACCCGATTTCATTTTTGCATAACTTACTCGTGCTTATACTGTGACTGTAGGACTGAGCTGAGGGAAGCACCTTTGCTCCTTCCAAAGTCAACAGTCAAGTAATCATTAAACATCTCACATGTCAATAAACCTCCGTATGCTGGGCTCAGCAGTGGCATGCTGAGTCTATATATTATACTTCTGCATGTCTCTGTGCAGGTTGTGGCCTCTGTGAGGACATGAGATGTGAGTTCAAGCAAAAAGTGATTTTCTTCCAGTTGAAAGAATTTTCAGAGGTCAAAGATGAACGGATCCTGCATTTCACATCTAAAACATTAAGAGAACTTAAAAAAAATAGCCTAATCTCTTGAAAACAACCGCTGATGTCCTGTAAGCATCATCTGAAACACACAGAACAATATGTTAATCTCCCCCCAATATACTGCCTGTAGGTGGAGGCAGCGGTGGCTGCAGCTAAAGAAGCCTTCCCCGAGTGGTCTGACCGCAGTCCAGAGCAGCGAGCGCAGGTCCTCAACAAGCTGGCTGACCTGATGGAAGCTAACCTGGAGGAGTTTGCCCAAGCTGAGTCCAGAGACCAAGGTGTCTTATACTGTTTTGTGGTATGAATCCAAAAGTCAGTCAGGTTTTTTAGAATTTATGATCATTTGGAGCCAAAATACTATAATATCTATATGCAGCTCTTGTTCACATGCAGTAGTAACTGATGAAAGATCATGTTTAGGGCTGCAATCAGAAATTATTTTCATAACTGAGTATTTTTTTTCTTCTAGAAAATGGACATAAATGCTTATTATCTTAAAAATAGCTGCAGAATAATTTTCTGTCGGTCAGCTAATTGATTAATTGTTGCGTGTATCATATCATGAGATCGATCATTGTCCAAAATAAACCCTGGATCATGCCCTTGAGAGACTGAAATTTTGAAATTTCTTACTCACTGTATGACTGTAAATTGTGTCCTTTTGATGACACAAGACGAGAGGTCAAGAGGTCACCAGTGGTGGAATAAAAGTTTACTGGAATAGTCTAGTATTTAGTGTTTCAACACAAAACGTGGAGCATGGTTTGTCTGTGATCTTGATGTTTTGTTTAGCGAATTCATATTTTATTCATATTTGGTGTAACACAGGTAAAACGATAACATTTGCACGGACTGTGGACATTCCCCGATCAGTGCACAACTTCCGCTTCTTTGCATCATCGGTGCGCCACCACACCACTGACTGCAGCCAGATGGATCACATGGGCTGCCTAAACTACACCATCCGCTGCCCTGTGGGAGTGGGTGAGAGCTCTGTGTGTTTGCATTATAAATAAACATTATTATAAATGTTATATTTGGGGTTCATGTGGGGTTTTTTTTTATTTGCATTATTGTGCTTGTAGCTGGTCTCATCAGCCCCTGGAATCTCCCCCTGTACTTGCTCACCTGGAAGATTGCACCTGCAATTGCTACAGGCAACACAGTGGTGGCAAAACCCAGTGAGATGACCTCTGTGACCGCATGGATGATGTGCAAGTTGATGCAGCAGGCTGGTAGGACTACAGCACCCACAATGCAACAGCAATCCACTTACACACACATACACACAAATACAAAACTGTTCTGTCTCTGCAGGTGTTCCTCCAGGAGTAGTCAACATCGTATTTGGCACTGGCCCGAGAGCAGGAAACGCACTCGTTGGCCATCCTGACGTCCCGTTGATCTCCTTCACTGGCTCCACGGCAACTGCCCGACACATCACAGAGAGGAGTGCCCCCTACTGTAAGAAGCTCTCGCTGGAGCTGGGAGGTAAAAACCCTGCCATTATTTTTGCTGATGCAGACCTGGATCAGTGCATCGAGACCACGGTTCGCTCCAGCTTCTCCAACCAGGTAAGATAAGACTTTAAGACAATTCAATCATACTTTGGTTTAATTACTTTAGAGGTGCTGATTGGTGGATGTGTTACCTTTGAACAAAGGCCAGCTATTTCTAGTCTTAATTCTAAGCTAAACTAACCAGCTGATGGCTGTGGCATCATATTTACGCACAACCAACCAACCACGACCTAATTTTAAGTAGGAAAATAAGCATATTTGCCAAAATGTCAAATCTAGACTGGACTAGACTCAAATCTAGATTTCCTCATCCTGAGACCATTGTCTTTAAGAGAGTCTGTGGGTCAAAAGTGAATCTTTTAAGAACTTGAGTTTAGTTTTGCACTTTTATGATGCATGTTTCTAAATGAATGTGTTTCAGATATTATTCTGGCACTGAAAAACAGAGCATATTGCCTGCAAGGGCAGTGGTTCAAAAGGGGCGTATCTCTAACAAGTTAATCTGGCCATGGTCTTTCTGTCATTTAATCTTTAAAGCACTTGTAAAACTTATTTTACAGTAAAGTTTTGTTTTATGCTTTTTCTTGTTGATGTCAATGACTTGACTGCTATGTTTGTGTGTGATGAGGCTGTAGTGACGTGATACATCCACATGGGGGAGATCACGGCCCATATATATGTGGCCCAGTATCCTGAACAGTCAGTGCTTCAATCAAAATCTTCCATCTCCCCCCTTCATTTCATGTCTCAGGGAGAAATCTGCCTGTGCACCAGTAGGATTTATGTAGAGAGGAGTATTTACGCTGCGTTCCTGGAAAGGTTTGTGGCTGCAGCTAAGAAGTGGAAGACAGGCGTGCCCTCTGACCCCAACAACAACAACGGCGCGCTCATCAGCAAAGAGCACCTGGAGAAGGTGATGAAACAAACAAAAAAAAAGATGTTTTCATTACTTTAAGAAATCATGAAGAAAACATCCTTCTTCTTAACCCCCAGGTTCGAAGCTTTGTAGCTCTCGCCAAGTCTGAAGGCGGCACCATCCACTGCGGTGAAGGGGTTGACCGGCTGGACCTCCCTCAGCGCAACGCCAACGGCTACTTTATGCCAGCCACCGTCATCTCGGGCATATCTGACAGCTCCCACGTCATGCAGGAGGAGATCTTCGGCCCTGTCACCTGCGTCAGCCCCTTTGACACAGAGGATGAGGCTGTCGCTAAGGGCAACAGCGTGCGCTACGGCCTGAGCGCCACCGTGTGGTCACGGGACGTGGGGAAGGTTCACCGGATGGCCAAGCGCTTACAGGCTGGTCTGGTGTGGACCAACTGCTGGCTTGTGAGAGATCTGAACCTGCCTTTTGGAGGGATGAAGAACTCTGGTGTGGGCAGAGAGGGAGGGAAGGATTCCTACCACTTCTTCACTGAGGTGAAGAGTGTCACGATCAAACACTGAGGGAGGAAATGAAGATGGCAGCAGTGGCAAGTATGGAAAAAAAAAAACATATTATGTTAGAAGCAGGTACAGAAATGTGGAGAAAACTGCAGGTAATCTTGACATTCATCAACCTCCGCCAGCAACTTTCAACAACAACTTTCTCCTCCTGCCCTCTTGGATTACTGGAGCCTGTAATTAAGTTACATTTGTAGAATACAAAAATCTCAATGGAACATTATAGATGAATAAACCAGTAGCGATCCAATAGAAATATCTAATAAAGAGTGGACATATCACAATTCAAAACACGGTAATATTCATACTTTTTCATCCACTCGTTGCTGAATATTTTATACCATCATCCGCTACTGTTGAGCTGGCAGACCAGACAAGGTGGATCCAGATAAGGCCGGTGTGTGTCCTATTCCTGACGGTTCAGGATGTACCATAATAAAGAAATACATTTGAATACACAAAGTGTCACGGTACAGCGTGTGCCTACGGCTAACTAAATCCAGGTACCAAATCAGTTCAACACCTGACGACTGTGCTGGTATTTGGCAACACGTTTTATAACATGTACCGTGTTGTCCCCCATTAAAAACACCTTATATAAGTGACACATGCAGTTCATTGTGTTTTCATGTGTACAAAAGGATGTTCTGTGGAATGCAACTGGTTCGTGACTCGGGTATCAGGACAGGATTGTGTGCGTCTGTTAGAAGAACACAGGTGTGCTGACAGACAAACATCCACTTTGGAAAGACGTTTTTACATTTTATCAGCACACGTTGTACTTTTTAGTGTGTGACGGTTTTATCCGTTACGGCCTCGCACTTGGTCAAAGTCTGTTGCGTTATGGTAACTTTTACGTCATCCAGACCGTACTGTGTGTAACCTTTTTACATTGAGTTGTTTTCAAGTCTGGGCTGCTGACGTAAGAAAGGTGAATAAATACCCAGCCGTCCTGTGTGGAGGTTAGACAACATGTTTGGAGAGAGAAACAGGGATGGCAGGAAGCTGAGTGAACTGGATGACTAGCTGTAGTAGAGTAATGAATGATAACCCTTCCAGAAAAACAGCTTGTGAAAAAGCCCCAACAAATATGGAATATCCAAATCTCACTAAATAAATAATAATAATAAAAAAACATTTTACAAATTAAGCATTATTACTGCTAATATCACATGGTATTACTGTGGTAAGTGATATTTATGCAGCTTTTCTGTAGAGTTATGTCCAAAAAAGTGGCCATGCTAGCGGCTGTACTTACATGCTCGCAATGGCAATGCTAAGCTGCTGATTTACCATCTTAGTATTGTGCACTAACATGCTAACATTTACTTATTAGTGCTAAACACACAGTGGAACATCATAATAGTTGGCAAGTTGGCTGGAGTTTAGTCATAAATTTAGCCATAAAACAAGTATTACACTAATTAAAATTTTGACCTGATGGTGGTGCTGCTAGATGGAAGGTCAATGGATCACCAGAGTTATTATAGTTCATCCTCCATCCTTAGCATGTCGAAAATGTATATTTCTGAAAACAACATGTTGTTACACATATGAAATAACCTCTAAACCATGTGTGCGTGTATAACATGTATTTATCAAATGGGAAATGGTGTTAAAGTCACATTTGTTTTTATTTTTGACTCTCACCAAAAAAGGGAATACAAACCTAAAGGCTCAATAAAAAAAACATAGGATGTCACAAAGGTATGAATCTTTAAGTAGTTTGTGACTAAAAGTTACATCAAGTAATCTTTTAAGTAATGACTAATATCTGTCGACCGCCACCATCCTCTGGAGCTTGTTTCATCTTGTCCAGGTTTTTCTTGTTCTTCCCAGCACATGACTCCCTTTCCTCTTTGCCCCGACACTAAATGTGTCTCCTCTCCTTGCTAAACATCTGATCATGATTTAATTCAGTGTGAGATGAGACTGACGTGGGCCGTGCACCATGCATGTAGATGAGCACGACGCATTCTGCTCCACCTGAGCCCCCGTGCCAGTTTCGCAAAAGAGGGGCACAAGAGGGAGGGGCGCACCCTCTCCGTAATACTGAGTGTGTAAAATCACGTCCACCCTCTGAAGTGTATGTGACATTTACCACAGAACCAGTGTGTGTGTGTGTGTGTGTGTGTGTGTGTGTGTGTGTGTCCCACCCTCTATGTTTTGGCTAGGGAATGGGTATTGTGCTATGTCAGGCAGCATGATTACACACACACACACACACACACACACACACACACACACACACACGCTCTCGTGGGCCTTCCTAGAACATAGCGTGTGATAAAATGGTTACCACCCAAAAGCAAGGTTACGAGGTCTGAAGCAACGTGTTTAGTTGCACCAGCACACACACACACACACACACACACACACCCAAGTTACAATCTTATAAATGCGACGGGAACAAAGTAAGTCGGTGGTTATTTCATTTTCCTCTGTTTCCGTCCTTTTTCAATTTATCTTTCATCTCTCCCTCTCTTGTGGATGTTTCATTGAGAAGGAAAAGGCTCATTGAAGCAGGTCTCGCCCTGCTGTACGTGACTTTGAGGACACTGCCGGTGGCTTTAGCCAAACCAAGCATTTAACTTTCACCTCACTTATCGGGCACAGGGAGAAAATGAAAATAGAGCATCCTTCCATTTTATATCCACAAGGAAACTGGAATTGTCCAGTCGGTCAGAATATATCAAGGATCTGTTTTCATACTGGCTGCGGGGATGCGATAGGCTTCCTGCAGAGGGCCTTCTCATTGATATGGATGTGGAGAGATCCAGTCGCAGCCGTTTTCCCTCTTCCTTTAGCCAAAATTCAAGTCATTCTATGTGTTTTAAATATACAGGAACATTTGATTTTTTTTGGGTATGGGCATGCGTGCAGGTGCAGAAATTCAATCCTAACTTGACGTGGCATCATTATGTTTCCTTGTGTCCCACTTTCTGCAGATTGAAAGCTTTGTTACATGTGTTGCTTAAACCAACACAGCCTTGTCCAGTATGAAGTATCCGATATCAGAGTTCAAATCACAGGCTATGGGCTTGGTCATTTAATCGCTGAAAAGATCTTTTCTTGGTCTTATGAGAGGCAAAGTAGAATATGGAACAGTTAAGACAAAACCAGCAATCAGTGGTTTTCCAGTCGCCTCCTGTCTTTGGCTGTGGCATTTCATTTTGTCTTTGATTTTTTTCCTTTTTTTTTCTGCTCCTCTCTCTTTGAATGTCGTGTGTCACACACAGCAAGCTCGCTCTTTCTCACAACCAGCCTCTCTTTCTCTCACTGCACTCCCGTCTCTCAAGGCCTTCTGTCACATTCGGGTTCAGGGAATTTTCCACAGCGGGCAGCTTGGGTTTTGTGGGAGATAAGCCTCAAGATGAAGCTCGAGTCCTGAGAAAATGCTGCGGTTCAAGCAGGTTAAGCAAACTCAAGCCAAGCTTCCCCCATGTGTGTGTGGAGGGAGAGAGACAGAGAAAGTGAGTCGGCTCCAGAAGGCCAAATGTTTGCAGCTGCATGTCAGTCCCTTTTTAAGTGCAGAATATTTGTAGGACTTAAAAAAGACAAAATGGCAGCTAAAGCTGGAGCCACATAGAGTCAAGATAAAATTTAAAGAACCAACGACAAGGACAGCTAACCTATCACATATTTCACAAATACAGTTTTCTGCACTTTGTCTTTTATTTGAATGCTTTGGTTGCAGTCGTTGCTTTAAAAGGCCTATGGGTGGAATTTCACCGGTCCCCTGACTGAAGATATACTCTGGAATTGGAAACATGTATCATAAATCACTCTTTCCAAATCTTTTTATTGAATTGCACACTGACCTGTTTTGGCTATGGCCATCATCACCAACTAAAACCTAACCCCAAGTGATCTCTGCATTCTTTAAATTTCTTGTCCAAAGTTTTTTAACCTGTCGTCACCTTGACATAAGCGGCATCAAGGAAATACTAAGATGCAACCCGCTGCTGCATATAAGGTCAACTAAGGTTTGCATGTTTGGAAAAGGTATGTGACTAAAAAGTGCTGAGGTCAGATATGGGTCTGTTGTCTGTCGTTTGAAATACGTGCTCTTTATTTACGACATCTTCAATTCCAGTGGTTAGCTTACCTAAGAAAGTTACATGATCATTTTGTCTTTGGAGCTGTTCAAGCATCCTTCTGTGTTTTTCCATGTATTGCATTAGTTATTTTTTTTAGCCACTTGAAGCAAGCAGAAAACTCTAAAAACAACCCAGACATATCACCCTTGAACCGAGGGTCTAAGGACAGAGGGTGTCACTTCCTGTACAGATTGTAAAGCCCTCTGAGTATTGTATTTTGAGACTTTGGGCTATGCAAATTTGATTTGATTTGATCATACAGCAAACACAAAATTAGCATTTGGCACATCGTGCTTCAGGCCATCTGGGTAATGTAAGTAGTGACTCTCCTTTTGGCTCTGTTTTTGGTCTCCATCAACTCTGCAGGGAAATATCTGGCTCGCTAGCTGCTAAATGTTCCACTTTGTAGCTAGTTGCTAACTGTGTCTGCTGTTTGGTTCCCTGGGGGTAGTGCTCAGTGGGCTTTTGAAGCTTGTTTGCTGGTGTAAACTCTAACGCTAGTTTAGAGTTGGTTGGACTGAGTGAAAACAGCAAAGTTAAAGTTGAAAACTGAAGATGCTAAAACCATCAGAGTTGAGGGGGACTGCAGGGTTTGGTGACATTTCTCAGTGTTAGAGTACAAGAAGTCTAATCACAAAGTCAGTGACCCTCTTCAAGACTGTGCAGGGCAGTTGTGATTTCAGTTTCTGAAGCATTATCTGTCGTCCTTATCGTTTGGTCTGTCTCACTCTCTCATGGAGTATCTGCTTCTTTCTCTAGGATCTTTACTGCTCTGTGGCCTTTGGCTGTGGACCCTAGACGGAGAGTTTCAAGGATGATATGAAGTTGACGTCATCTTAGGTTGAAGGTAGTCAGTCAGTGATTTCATCACTGTCTGTGTCGACAGCCACAGACAGAGACGATGACTGGTTCACCACCAACTGAAACCCATCACTATCTGCTGAACCAATACAAAGATATGCGGGCCAACTCCAGTGAGTAGCTGACCTAAAGTAATAAAATAAAGATACACCCTTGGATTTTTGCTTTGCTTTGAAGTTGTAACTTAATTTCCTTCGTGTAAAAAGATCTGTCGGGCTAATGTAACATTTTGAACACAAGCTAATATGATACTCAACAACATCACCACACTGTAGCTGCCAAATGTGGTAGCCTAGATTTATTCTTCCTGACAAATGGAGTGAATGTGTGTTTATCCTGGTTTTACATCAATTACAGCATTATACGACACACCGCCATGTAATAAAGAGCCATAATAAAGTCTCATTTTACCTCTGGGCAGACATCCACAATGTAGTTATCCATATTGTGCGAACATCATGGGACACATCACTGAAACCGAGATATGATATTGGATTATATCTCTCACTGTGCTTAGTAATGAAATTAGGCTGCTTTGTTATTTTTAGCACGTGTGCTAGCAGGAGTATTTTTCAGCATTCAGCATTGCACACTGGCAGGTTTGACTGGCTGTGAATACCAAACACCCATGGGAAGTCAGTTTAACAGAGGCCACGCTTGGAAAAGTAGGGCAGGACTTTTTTTTTTTTTTTTTTTTACTTCCACCAACAATTAAAGTGAGGCAGTTTTTTTTTCTGTTTTGGATGATGCCCCTCGGTCCTACATATTCCGAGCCAAATCATACAAGTGTGGACAAACAGATTAAAGAGCAACGGGATGACGATTTTGTGCGTGTGAACACGTGTCAGGAAGCTCCGGGTCATGTAATTATGACAACAGTGTGCAAAATTCTGAGTCTGGTGTTGCATTTTGACTCCACGCTTGCAGAAAAGATGAGGAAGCAGTAGGAAGAATAATGGCGTATTTTGGCTGCAGGAAAAATGTGAAAAATGTGAAAAAATAAGCAGAAGACAAAAGGAGCCGATGCAGACTGTTGTGAAGATGACAGTGACTATTGTCTAAATATGACTATAAAATGCGAGCACACTTTTAGGCATTACGGTTCAACTCCTCAGGCACCAATGATTCATGCTTGAATAAATAGCTCCCCTATCTTGAAGTGGTTCCCCGCTCATTATCTTTCTAGTATTTTGCCGTTGGGAATTCTCCACACCCATTTAGGAAGAGCTAGTTAGTGTCTCATTCTCTCAGTACCATAATACAGGAACACGTTCAGGAAGCTCCGAAGAGATTAAACTGAGCTGTGCGTGTAGATGGGGATTGGGTCATCTTGGTGGTTAAGTAGAAAAAGAAGTTCGTGCTCTCGCTGTCGGACCTGCCTTTGTCATCTTTTTGGCGCCTGAGAAATGAATGGACACACTGAGGAAGGGTGACCTTCTCATAGTCCTCTGCGCTGACCGCAGGCTGACCGTTTGCAGCTCTGTTTGTGAAGTTCTAGAGCAGAGGACGTCACCGTCGCTGAAGCTGTTTCCACAAGACGGGTTTGCAAAGCATCGTGTAACTAATGCAGACAAAAGAGGACACAAAGGATTGGGACAATATAAAGGAACTGGGTCAGCATGGAAGTATTAAACCTTATTGATATAAAGCTCAGTCCAGACACAAGAGATTATGAGACACAAGGATTATTTTGAAAATCCATCACTGACTTGTTGCAGCAGGTTTGTATATATTTAACAGCTAGGCAGGAGCACAAAAGTTAAAAATCAGACGCTGATTATCAGCCAGCTGTTCTGTAGGCGCCCTACCGGGCCGATCCAACATGACATTTCAAAGCCAAAAATTACCAAGGGCTTTATCAGATTCATTCGGGTTGTTATATCATTAGCAACATGTTTGTTATTGTTCTGTTTAAGTGAGATGCTTTCCGGCTGAAGGGCGGTGGCAGCAGAGCGAGAGGTCAGCAGCCTTGTAGAGTCTCTTGGTTACCTAACAGCTCTCGTCCGACACCGGGGAACAAAACACTGAACATGCTGTCACTTATATGTATGCCGCCGTGCAGGTAATCACTCATCTGGAGTGGAACCATGTGAGTGCGAGTGTGGGACGATGTGCACTAGATTACTCATTTTCAACATTTGACATGATGATGAATGTCTTTTATATAATCTCATGCCTACTTCATTTCATATGATTATGAGTCGATACATGTTATGAGTAACCTGATTATCTTCTTTTGGTGTTTTTATAACTGCACTCACATGAATAGCTTGAGGTCCAGGGCGGAGGAGGTGGACCAAATATCCCCTTTGAAGCCTGATAAAATAGCCTCCACCTTTCTGTTCTTTGTTAATTCAAATGTCTGTCGGCCAAATATAAAGGAATATTATTTAGACTCTCTTTCATTCTTTCTATATTCAGTATCTATTATCTCTGCATTTCAAATCTAGCAGAATATGTCCAGTGCTAATGCGGTGTCCCTGTGTGACTGCTTGGCCTCGATTTATTGAGCCTTAATTAAAGAGGCTGAATGGAAACAGACAACTGACCTTTCAGGTGAGCATGTTTTAGTTCAGAGGTCTCTTCACAGGGAGGTGCTTAATCTTCAAAAGTGTAAAGATACAGGATTCAAGAGTTGCCGGCTTCATTCCTTTTCTAATGGCATGACTGCTTTGAACAGCAGGCATGTGCTCTCTTCTGTTTTGCACAAGAGAATATTGTGCTGAAGGATTAAATTATCTCTCAAGGAATCGTTTTGGGACACAAATATTAGACTGTAACCAGCTCACGCTTTCCTAATGTGTTCTAAAGTGTCTACTACATTTCTACACCACCTAACCTATTTTTTAAGTCCAGAAGGTGCTACAGTACCTGCTGTGTGTTACCCTTCACTACATCCCAAGTAATACCATCAATGGGCCCAAACTATTAACAGCACTTGAAAGCAGTGTTGTAGTCAGGACCAAGTCTAGACCAAGACGAGAGTGTACTGAGACCAGACCAAGACCAAGACTTTAAGGGGTTGAGACCAAGACAAGACAAAGACCAAGGCTGACCAGACAGTATATAGCCTACTTAGGTAGCTAACATGTACGTAATGTTCACTAATGCGTGGTGGGACAAATTAGACATCATGAGGTTGTGGTGGTTGTGGTCTTGATCAGTCTTGAAATAAAATCCAGAGTCCTCTTTGTCTGAGACTGAGACAAGACCGAATAAAAATGCAGTTGATTCCAAGATTAGACTGAGACCTTCAAAAAATGGTCTTGAGACTGATCTCGAGTACTACAACACTGCTGCTACACTTTTTTTTAGAGGCTGAACTAAACTATAGAACTTGATGGGTGATTTCAGGACATTATTTATCATCTGAGGTTTCGGCTCTACATTAAGCACTGAAAACATTTTTTGGGGGCGTCTTAAGCAATTGATTTTCATATTTCAAAAGTCTTTATCGGCTAAGACATTCCTTAAGTTTTAGTGATGCAACCCAGTTTAGCAAAACACCAGAAGAACACACTGTAGGAAGGAACCTAATCCTGTCACTCTGATCCGAACCAACATTTGTCATGTCACACAGGACAGCAGAGACGCCGCACACATAAATCTCTTTATCGGGAAAGACATTTAGCCTTACACGGTCTCAAGCTGGGCTTCTCTGCCGCATACCGATGAATATATGAATTCAAATTCTCTACAATAGATTCTTTAAAAATATACCTCATGGCATTAGTGTCTCACTGGAAAAAAGGCTCACAAAGCCTGATTTCATTTTCCATGCAGAGGGGGAAGGATGACACCAAATCCTACCCTGAACAGAGAAATAACGAAGCCAACGTGTCATGGTGGAACAGTGTGTCGGGGCCCTGTCGCCTCCAGCATGGCTGCCTCACAAAGGCCATCAGAGCTCCGCTGAGACTGCACAGAGCCGAGGCCTGTCTGTCATTGCGTGGGTGGATATGTGTGTGCATAAGGGGGGAGAGAGGGGAGGAAAAAAAAAAAGAAAGACACAGAGAGAGGGAGAGTTGCCTACTTAATGCTGACTGGTCAGTTCCAGGCTGTAGGACCAGATGGCCCAGTTTGGCCTCTGATTCCTCAGGCCATTGTCCAGGTAAGCATTTGTCTGCACACTCATGCACACACACACACACACACACACACACACACACAAAAATATGCATATATACAGGAATAAACAAAGCCTTCCCTCTCAGCCAGTGTTTTCGTTTTCAATTCCTGCCCGAAAAACTCGCTATCTCACTCACGTGTCAGTTTACAGCCTGAGCCTCTTCTCTTAGTCCTCCCACCTATGCTGTGTTTGGAAAATAGAGAAATAACACAAAAACATAAGCCGTGAAGGAAAAGGGGTGAGGTGTGTGTGAACAGAGGGGATCAGAGTGAAAGAAACACATAGGAAACTAAATTTAGATGTGCCTATATGACAGAAAAAGAAAAAAGATGTAGAAATCTACTCCAGTCCCCTTATTTAGCAGCAAGAGCACCAATACTAACACAATACGATAACACACGTGATGACGTGTACGTAATAATAAGCAGGTATAAAGACATTTTAAAGCGTTTAAAACTTCATCTCTGAGGCATGGTGTAAAGTAAGAATAAATATGTGTTCTGAGTTTGTCAGATAACAATGAATAACTATATAAAACATAGCTGTAATTATATTTATTGATATGTAATTACTCAGTGGTTAAAACCGTGTATGAATATGTTGTAAGTTTCATTTAACTATTTATTGATTTATTTACTTTTTTCATGCTTGCTCTGTTGTCATGGAGCAAAAAGAAGTATATATAATCAAATATGTCATTTAGAAATAGAATAATAGAATAGATAGACCTGTTATATTATCGTTCATTCATTATTAAGGAGTTTTAATTGCTGACAAATGCGTTAACATTTGTCTTTATATCTACAACTACATTGTAGTGTATTAAAGCTATAAATGATGTGTTCATTGTTTATGTGCTGATGGTTACTTTAACTTCCAGAGTTCTCCATCGGTCACACACAACATCTGCTCTCTGTTTCAACTCCTACGGTAGGTCTTATCTGCCCATCTTCCAGCCGTCCTCTACCCCCCCCCTCTCTTTTTTTTCCTTTCATCCAGCCTCTGTTTGTGCATCTGTCTCTTTGCCCCACTCATCTTTTGTTTTTGAGGCTTGTACCCTTTCCTGCCATTTTATTGGTTCGCTGGTGACACACCACCTCTGGGAACATGGCCACAAAAGATCAAACACGCCTAACTACACAAAGAGTAGCTGAACCTTCCTGGCACATGACAAGTAAGGCGCCATGTGACCTCTCCGTCTGTTTAAACTTGCTTCCTGTCCCTGACCGACAGTACAACCAGACCTGTGTCCGAACACTATTGATCCATTGTCACATAAACACAGGAATTCAATTCTAACATAATTCATGTTCTTTTTTAAATATCCGAGCTGCATATTATTGTCCATATGTCCGTGTTGTATCCATCCACCCATCCCTCTTTGGATCAAGTTGTCTATCCATTCTATGACCTTAAATGTAGGCCGTATTGTTTCATAACAAACCTAATATTTACTTTAAAAAGCAGTGCAAGGCCAATTCAGCTGGGCTGCACCTCGATTCAGTCCAATACTATTATTTCTAAAGTGCGTTGACCCCAAACAGACACACACACACACACACACACAGTGACACACGCACTCCCTGCCGCCTCGTTAAAGCTTTTCGTGACAATAGGGCCTTGTCTCTGTGCATTTCCTGACTCAGTGCAAAGAGAAAGGGACACTTTCCGGGGATTCTTCTGCTGCCTCGTCCATGAAACACATTACTACAAACACACATGCATTCATGCACAATCTGCAACCCGAACACTCCCAGGGGGAAATAAAATGATTTGATTTAATTTCACTAATGAGCCGTATGCCGTCATAAATCTGACTGTGTTGTCGGCAGACAATGAGTCTGTTCGTGTCCTGTGCTCGTTGGCTGCGGCGTGTGCCCTGATAGGATCAAAAGTGGTTTTCCTTTTACGCAAAGCGTCCCACCAGCTCACTGTTCATAGGAAATTTGGTAGAACCCAGACAACAGTAGTTTATTATGACGTGAATAAAAAACTGTGTAAAAACATTTTAATTAACTTTCTTTTTTTTTTTAACTTTCCCAAACTCAGATACATTTGTGCGTGTTTGCTTCTGTGTGGTCACGAGGAGTCAATGCCAATGGTATTTACTCAATTAGCCCGTGAAGTCACGGAGTTTAAGAACCTAAAGAACACAAAGAGAGCCACAGCAGATGGGCATTATGTATTTAACACTGCCTACACTGGCTCCTAATGTACATTTTTAAAAATATACATTATAGTGGGAGCCAATAGGTTTGTTATTGTTGTTGTAAATGTGCTATATAAATTAATAATTATAATTATTATTATAAAACAGCTGGGCACTGTAGTGTTTAGCAAATGTTACTCAAAAAGCAGTAAATAATGATTTTACTGGCTTTTATTGGAGCCTATCTTTATCTATTTTTTCATCACCCACATGTATCAGTGAGCTTGAAAAAATAATTGGGGTGTTTGGTAACCTGACTGCTGCTTTGTTACACGGGACCATCTGGGAAGCTGTCATTGGAAACCCAATGGCACTTTCGAAAAATACTTGTGATCATAATTCATCACAACCTGAAGTCATGACCTGACAACACTTACTCAGGGGTCAAAAGCAGAAATAGGTTGTGAACCACTGGTCTGTAACACAGAGTCTTAAACGTGGCTCCACAATTTATTTATTTTTATTATCGTCTGGCCTCCTCTCCTCTCCTCTCCTCTCCTCTCCTCTCCTCTCCTCTCCCCTCACTCCTCAGCTAATTGGATGATTTGGCATTAAGTATTAAAGTGTGTGTGTATTGGTTGCGTGTGTGTGTGTGCATGTGTGCGCGTATTACATAACGCTCTGTTTGAGGACTGCTTGAAAAGGAAACAGAGCACTTGTCCTAGGGTGCTGCCAGTCGTGCCACTGAAACCAACTGTGGGATTAAATAAAGAGAAAGAGAGAGAGAGAGAGAGAGAGAGACGATCTAGGAGAGACACAAAAAGAAAGAGGGCTGTGATGCACAGCGGGGCCTCGCAGCACCCGTAGGCCAGCCATCTATCGCCCCACTGGGATGCTGTGCTCAGGATACAACAAGACCAGCTGGGGAGATGAGGGGAGGAAGAGGAAGGCAAGGCAGGGAGAAAGGAAGTGGCAGAGACAGAGAGGAGAGTGAGCTGAAGGCTCGGGAGCTTCTTGAGAAAAGGGTTGTAAAAAAGAAAAAGAAGATGAGTAATGGATGTGAGTCAACATCATTTTTTCAACAGCTCTCCGCTGAAATCAATTCAGTCAACAATGTGTTTTGTGACATTCAAAATGGTCGCTACAGGGCTCACTGCCCAACTAAACGCCAGCGTTTATTAAATAATATTACTAATATGAATTGGATTGGTTTGTATTGGATTAGCTTCCTTATAGTGGCTATTCTGTAGAGTAGAGGAGCTTCAAGGCTTTGATGTGATATTTGGCACTTACCTGTAGTATTACTGACATCCTTCATACTGAGGTTTTACACGATAGCTTCAAAGCAAAGGAAGAAAAATGAAACCTGTATGTCATTTCACCATTTCGGGGTAATGATGATAGAGACTTTGAGAATATAGCTTATTTTTTTTGTATAATGTGGGTTTGACGAACATTTAAAGACCCTGAAAACATATTTTCTGAGTCTGACATGAAAATTAGGACATTTCTGGTCATCTCGCACAAGAGCTTTCCGCATTTCTTGCTTCTCTCGTTGTTTTGAAGCAGACGAGGCTCATTTTAAAAATGGATTTACGTGCACCGATCAGTATTTGCCTTCAGAGTTGTTTGTTTGAAACTAAATGGTAAATTGTATTTCTACGGCACCTTTCTTAGTCTTCGACCACTCGTGGAGCTCGCGTCACATGCACTCGTTCTCAGACGTTCATACGCTGACAGCGCCGGTTGCCACGTAAGGTGCCAACTTCTCATCAGGAGGGAGCTAATCATATCCACACACACTCACACACCGATGGCACAGCCTTCGCGAGCAGTTTCAGTATCTTCAGCGTGCAGACTGGAGGAGCCTGGGATTGAACTGCTGATCTTCTGATTAGTGGATGTGGAAAGCAGCCTGAGCCACAGACTCTCGATAAATAATGAATAAATAATAATAAAGATGTTTTTTTCCTAACTTTAACTTAGATTGTTGGTCGTTCTGTTGGGAATATTTAATGCCGTGAAGAAATACTGAATCTTATGGCTTGCTGGTGCACTGGTTTATTTTGCTGCATACATTTGCAGCTTGCAGAACACTCTGAATCTGTCAGTATAGCCATTTAAGTCACATTAGCAACAGAAAATCAGCAGTGGCGATATATACTGTGTGTTTCCTACTTCCGTCCCACATTTCCATATTGCAGTGTGTAATCAGTAAAAAGCAGCCTCCTGCCTCTGAGATTCGGCGCGGTGTAGTCATTCTGCACAAATCTTTCCTGTGGGAGGTCAAGATGAACAAAGCTGTCCGTGTCTGATTGTTTTTGTTCTCGTTTCACTGTTGGCGCTGGTATGCGTAATGGTGAGATGTGTGTGTGTGTGTGTGTGTGTGTGTGTGTGTGTGAGTGAGTGCATGGAAGAAAAGGTCAAATTACTCATTTGTCTCTATTTACAAGATTTTGGAATAACTCTAAAAGTTAGTGATCTATAAAAATATGTAGCGCTTCTTATACTGCGTGTAGATTTTTCTAACCTTCATGGATTTGAAGAACAGAAAACAAACCGGTTTTAAGCATGAAGGATAACTCGGATGCAAACACACATCACATAACATCGTCTTCCAAACAGTGATGCAACACTGCCACATCATCTCCCTATCTTGTTGCTTTATGTGGTGTTTTCCACAGTGCATCCACACTGACACAGCATCAAACATGTTTTTCACACGAGGATTTCAAATCAATTGACCTTATTCCCCCTGACTGACCCTGGACTCCCTCTTACTCGCCAGTTCTGATTGGCTGGGTTGCACAATAACAAAATGTTTTGAATGTGTTTCTTGTGCAATTATTGTAAAATATTTCTGTTATCCTGCGTTACAACACATGAGATTGTCAGGGAAAGTCGTGCTGGATTGATTTCATCTCTAAATAAATATACGCGTTGGCAGTTGTATAAGACTGGCGTGTGGACGTGAGGGTACGCTTGTATCCACACCGAGGACACCACTTGGACACCCCATGGATTATTAACTCATCCTCACATCCTTACCTGTCATGTTGCACACGATTCAAAACAACCCCTCAGACACTCAAATAACAGCATTGACGTCATTGACCACTGTTTATGTACAGCATAAGGTTGTAAGGGGAGGATTACGTGAGGAGGAAGAGAAGTGCTCAGTGTTTTGGTTTTGATTTGGAGGGAGTATGAGGAAAGAGTGTGTAAGGTTCGGACCGGCGCGGAGTATAAACATACCGGAGGAAACGGTGTGTGTGTACGCCCTGAAACGTAGATGAATGAACACTGGACTTTAATGCAGATACACACGCACCCAACGTACAATTCGGCGGAGAGCATTAACCTCAGAGGGGCAAGTTGTGTTTACATTCAGCGATAAGAAGTGAGACAATATTATAGGTCAAAACGTAAAACTAATCTGTTATTCATGCTCAAATTTTCTCTATCCTTCATAGGAGGTTTCATAATCGGCCAGATAAAATGACTGTAAACCTGCATATCATTTTAACTTAAGTTTTTTTTTTTTTTCTTGGCTAGTAACTCACTAGTCATTCACTCAGCTGATCAGCCTGCGGCCCAAAATGTTGGTCAAGACCAAGATCTCCACAAATTTTACCCAGAATTTGATCAAAAATATGAAATATAATACATAATATAAAATAAACGTTAAAAGTTCAATTAGTTTCAGGCCGTGGGTCAAGCAAATGAACGGGGACAGCTTCTTCTGTGTCACATGAATGCTTTAATGTCTGCTTCGACTGTAGGACAACTCAACACTGACCAACAATGTGATAAATCCGAGTTGCGCTCCACCCATTTACACAGTCACTTATTTTAGTTCCTTTTCTAACTGAAAAAACAGAATTATATTAACTCAACCTGTGCAAAAATCATGTAATTTCTAAAATAAGTCACAAAAACAAATCTCATCTAACATTCTTCCCTCTCTTCGGATGAAATGTTCTCATTTCAAAGGTTATGAAAAGAAATCTCTTACTATAATTATGCCTACATTGCAGCACCACATCTGCTGTGCCAACATAATGGTATGGTGTACTATTTATTGTATGTAATGGTGTACTATAATATGGTATTGATATGGTAGTGGTCAAACTCAGAGAAATAAACTGCTATCACCTCATTAATGACAACATTATTTTAAAAGGACACACTAATAACTGACTGAGGAGTTTATTTATTTGAATTACACACACTCACAGATCCATTGTCTCGCTGTCACTTTAAAGACACACATGTTGATGGATCCTGTTGGGCAGGCTCACATAGTCTGAGTCAGTTTAAAATATAAGTGGGGATTAACAGAGGAAAGATGAAAAGACAATGAGAGAGGAGTGGATAGAGACTGGGTCATCACCTCCTCATGAACTGACAGAGACTTTGCGCTTCCTATCTATATAAAGAGCTGAGTTGACCACAGGGTTGAGTGAAAGTGTGTGTGTGTGTGTGCGCGCTCAATAGTGGTTAAAGGTTATGGTCTTTGTGCATCACTTCTTTTCTTAATCCTTTTTACCTCATAGATTTCTAAGTGACTGCCTCTACGATAGATGGCATCACATTGCGTGTCTATGCGTGTGCGCTTGTATTTGACCCGCAGGACATCAGCTCAGACTGCTGTCTCCATGGCGAGGGCTGCTTCCTGTCATCGGAAAGCTCGGCTTCCTGTGCCGAGGACGCTGTTACTATACAGTTGGTATGCGTACTGTAGATCATATCCAGCACTGAGCAGAAGGGTAAGTCCATTATTCATATAAAATAAATATCATATCCATGCACTGGTGTTGGCGGTGCATTCTATTCAGGGACTAAAACATTTATCTGAAAAGCAAATCTGAATTTACTCCTGACCCAACAAAAATTCACTGGCTATTCTTCATCCCATTGTTCAGATGGCAGCAGGTCGGGGAGACAGAACCAGCATCCGTCCGGGAAGCCGTTTCAATCCACAAGAACTCTTGCATACTGTGTGACTCACCCTCTCGTCTAGATTAGACTCCTGCTTGCACGAGACCAAGAGGACAGAGCAGAACTGAGCAGAGACAGGAGGGCGGGTGGAGACTGGGGCGAGGCTAAAGGTGGAGGAAGACTCTCAAAATAGCAAAAAGAGGGCTAAAGCCATTGTCTGAACTGTTCTAGTGTCTGTTCTCTTCCTCCTGCAGGCTACTCCATCCCTGTTCACCACACCCCTGAACTACACTGACTGGACAGTAGACACACAGGCACCAGGGGGGAAACTATTTCACTGCACCGCTATTCTTTGAGGATGGCTATTGTAAAACATTGGCAAAGGACAATAGGAGGGTGCTTTTGGTAAAATAAATGTTGCAACTGAGTTTGCCAGATGTCAGCCGTAACATTTGTTATAGTACGCCAATATTTACATCAGGATTTGATGCATTTTAAACAGCGCTTTCTATTTTGAGTTACTTATTTGCAGCCTGTGTACTTGTGTTGTCGCATGCGTCCACATCCAGTATACTAATAAAGTACAGATAAAATATGCAGAATCTTTTTTTTTTTCTTCGTTAAACTCCAGAGTTTGACGTCTTATTCCCACTGACACTCAAGTCCCCCGAGCGTTGCACTTGAATCATCATCGGTTGCATGAAGGGAATTCTCATGACCTTTTCCTACTTAAGCTGCAGCCTTCTACACCAGAGCGATAGCGCTTGCATAACCATGCACGTACCCACGAAGACAGTCTTAAGGCAGTTTGCTAACTTTTGAAACTGCAGGTTATTTATGGGTGAAGGTTTCTGCTGAAGGGTTGCAGTGCTGACGAGTAATTTTGTTCTCAAGTATGTAAGTAAGTTTCAAAATCTTCCTGAAAAACATAATTTTGTTCATTTAAATAAAAACTCCACAGAATGCCTTTAATTTTAAAGCTAGTTTTCTGTTTCCGTGACATGTAGGAGGTCCAACATAAAACGACACCTCCCAGGACACAATGCCTTTGGTTTGCTGATAATCCCTCTCTTAAAATACTCACTGCCCTGCAGAGGTCCATTATGGTAAGTGTCTGGCATATTTTGGCTGGTTGACATTTGTGACTGACAGGGTGAAAGACAAAAAGTGCTGATGGCCATCTGACTTTTCCGTCTCTTCAGAAACTATTTACCTGTTTTCTTCGGCTCTGTTCTCCCTCATACGTAGGCCTGTGGCGTACAAATAAGTTTGAATGAGTGATTGCTGAAATAAGCAGGAGAAGGTGAGGGGATGAAATTCAGATCAAAAGTTGATTGAGCAGCTTTTTTTTTTTTGCAACTGACACACCATTTTTTCCGCTTGCCGACAAATGCCACAAGATAAAGTATACACTGATACTTTGAACCAGGTCTGATCAGAAGTCATCTCGGTGGGCAAGACTGTGACTGCAGCTCTGCAGTATCTGATGAAACGGTTCTTCTGACAGCACTTGACATTTCAAGCCAGCCAGTCAGCACAGCACTCCTCCCTGCATGGTGAGGCAGTCAGCATCTTTACGTAATAGCTGATATGGATCAAGCAGAACTAAGAGAGAGAAAGACAGAGTGGCAAGAGTGGCAGAGATTGCAAAGAACACCCACACTATCTGAAAAGCTGTGTGTGTGTGTGTGTGTGTGCGTGCTGCTGAATCTAATCTTTCCGTATGAAGCCGTAGATATCACAGCAAAAATATACGGCATGCCGGAGTTACAAAAGTGAGTTTTGAACCAGAAAAGTTGCTGCCTACTCAGAGATTAGATAAAAGAGAATAGACTCTGTGCGCAGAGGTGTCGTTCTGAATTGGGAACCAACCACTCAAGCCTGGACTGAGCTGTACTTAAAAATACTTCAATTTTTTATCTTCTCTGAGTGCCAGGACAAAAAAAAAAGGTGTAATAAATCGACTCTCAAATACTTTTCCAGTGATTGTGATTGTCTAAACTTTATGACTCATTGTGTCCTGTGAGGCGAGTCATACCCATCTGGTGCATGAAGAGGATAAATGAAACTGTGAAAGAATTTGCAAATAGCATCTGTCCCGTTTTGGCAGTTGGCTTAAACTGTTCAAATAGTACCTCATACACACACACACACACACACACACACACACACACACACACACACACACACACACTTAGAGCCAAAGACCCGCGTGTTTTAAGTTGATATAACATTGAACCATTTTCCAATAAGACACTCTTTACAAAAGGTTAACAATCTGCAACTAATAGCTTATTTAACAGTTAATAAACCATTTACTATATATTTTTAGGAGCAATTATTGGGCACTAACATGAATAAACTTTTTTCCAAGTTGTGAAAAATCTCTTTGACTGGTTGAACTGTATTTCCATTTACCTCCTGGCAAAGGGCTGCAAATGATCTGGACCAAAATCAATTCATTAACCAAAGACCACAGTTCCTCAAACAGTCACTTGAGGCTGGCTACAGTACGAGTCAATCTCCATAAGCCCCCATGTTAAAATGTCCAACTTCACAGCAGAAATAAACATGTTTACAGCCTGGAACAAAAAACAGTTTTGGTCATTCACACTCAGCTTTTTAAGGCCAGTGCGTAAGATTTAGATGGTTATATTGGCAGATTAAGGAATTATCAGAATATAATATTCATAATGGGTTTTCATTAGTGAAAATAAGAATCATTAAGATTTTGTTACCTTTGAATGAGCCCTTTTTATAGCAGGTAGCGGTTTCTATAATGTCCGCAATATGAGCCAACACGTTTCTACAGTAGCCCGGAATGGACAAACCAAACACTTTCTCGAGATAGGGCCTTTTCGTGGCCACCATAGGTTCTCCCTGTTCAGTCGGTTGCAATCTGCAACCTCACCCCTTGATGTCACTAAACCTTACACACTGGTCCTTTAAATCCAGAGCGAAAATATCGGACTCGCTAAAGAGATCATTTCAAAATGTAATTGCATTTAATGACTTGAAAAAAACATACTTAAAGTATAAAACTATCAGGAGTAAATTTAAATGGCTTGTAGCTCATCATTAAAATATTTGTAAGAAATGAATTAAAAATCAATAATACCATTAATTTGAACTTATAAGCTGCTGTATCAAAAAGGGAATACAATAGATAATAAAATAACAGGTCTGGTATATATCTACCATACACATATGCACATAACCCTCTCTGATATGAGTGACCCATTCCTTCACTCCAAAGACCAATCCAATCCGCTCAGATGATGCAACAGTGAAGGCGGTGATGCAATGTCAGCGTAACTGCAGTGATAGCCTTTGGCACGGGTGTTTCTTTTACAAAAAAAAAAAAGGAGAAAAAAAAAAAAAAGTCAGACTGTGATGTTAATATTCACCGACAGGGAAAGACAAAGCAAACTCACGAAAGTAGGTGGTAGGCATTCACCGACACCCCCGTCCTGTCCTATTATTCATTCCATTCATTCTGCGAGTGCATGTGGTTTAATCAGACAAACACAAAGACAGGTGATTCATTTGAACAAATGGTGACGGATGAGAAGAATAGAGGACTCGCACATTTCTCATTTGACCCCTCCCCCCACTCTATCATTTTATTCTTTTATCCAGCGTTTTCTCTTTTTGTATACTTTCTTTCTCCCCCCCCCCCCCCCCCCCCCATTCTTTCATATGCCTACCTTTGTGTCCTCTGCAGATGTGGGCTTACATATATAGACACTTGTTCTGTGTTCCTCAGTGAGAGTACAAGTTAAGTGAGCAGCACTGCTGATTTATGAATGTGCGTATCCTTGCTGATACAGACTGATCACCAGCCCGGAGAAACTAATTACTCTGTCAGTTGGAAGCGACGTGCAAGACCTGGGAGAGGGAGGAGGGTGAGAGGAGAGGAAATGTGGAAGCTGATGTAAGAGGAGGAGGAGATAAGGGAAGGAGATGAAATCAGGCGAGAAGGAAAATAATTACTATATCATAGAAAAGAGTCTTAAGAGCTAAGGAGCTAATGACTATGAAGAACAGAAGGAGGAGAAAAATGGAGGAGCAGCAGGGAAGATTTGGGTCCTGATAATAAACAATTTTGAGAAAAAAAATGAGAACAGGGGAGGGGAAATATAGAGACGGAGGCAGAGGAAGGAGGGAAATGCTCGCTGACATAGAGGAGTCAATTAGCGAGGGTGATGAGAGAAGAAGGAGAATAGGAGAAGACAGATCACACACACACAGGCATACACACACACCGAGTCAGGCAATCAGTAGTAATAATAGTGATGTCACATTTCCCTCACCCTTTTTTTTTCCAGTATCTCTTTCTCTTGCAGACAGATCTGCCTGCTCAGTATGCATGACGTGTCCCACTTCCCCTCATCTGCCCCCTGCGTGCGCGCACGCGAGTGTGTGTATGTGTAGGATGATTCAGTTACCGAGTAGGCCAAGCAGTCCACAGACCTGTCCCGTGTGCCCATTGGTTCGAGGGATGCGGCGCCTCAGCCAATGGAATTACGGCGAGATTTTGTAGCCGCGCATATGTGTGTGGTCAATTTAGGTGTGTGCGTGTATGAGAGGGAGAGAACGAGCAGGATGGATGGTCCGGAAGGAACATTCATAAACAAGCCTGTGTGTGTGTGTGTGTGTGTGTGTGTGTGTGTGTGTGGAAAACACAGTGTTTTCCTCGGGCTATGAAAAGAGAAAATATGCTGCATAATGACACACGAGGAGGAATCTAATCCCTCTCATTGAGGCACCAGGAGCGATCAGCACAGAGCACTTATTTATTATTCTGTCTGACACTCTACCTCCTTCTCTTTTCCCCTTACTCATGCTCCTTAATGGTTAAAGAAGCAGAAAGAAACCCCCTCAGGAGTCCAATTGCAGGGGACAAAGAACTTCAGTCTGCAGTCAGCATAGTCTGTGGTACTTTATACAGCATACTTGTGGGCTCTCTGTGGATGAAGGTGATTAGATGAGGAGTAGATTTTTACAAAAGTGAACCTGTAAATGGCTCAGGTGTAAGAACACCTGTAGTTTAAGTAGTTGCAGATTGTGTTAAATGCACTATGAACAAGACTTTCTTCTGCACTATGCAACCATTGTGCAGGATTATTTAGTCTTTATGTCTTCATTTATGTCTTCATGCAGTAGTTATGATTGTTTCCGGTGGAGTTCACTCTTACCACATGCATGCTCTGGATATGATACGGATGACAAAAGCAGGTGCACGTGCACCATACAGTACTTGCCAGCCTTGATACCTCAAAAATAGACTTCAAAGGGTGGCTCTGCAGGTCCTCATCAAGGAAAAAATGAGTTTCAGGGACTCGTTTCCTGCATTTTGGTGACTTTTAAAGAATGAAAATAACAACAGGTACACCGCAACAGAATTTTTATGTGATACTTTTAAACCACAGGAAAGAATACTGAATAATTTTGGCTCTCTGGCATAAACTCATATTCATCACATGCGCTTTTTTTGCCCATGTTCTTAGAGAGTCTGTGGATGCCTGGCACTGCCTGACATGGCAGCTGCATTATGCAGCATTATAATCAGCCAAAGCTGTCGCAGGTAGAAACCCCCGCTTTGCCTACATAAGAGTTATCCACGCTGCACAGTCCTAGAAACAGATTTCGAAAACAAAAAAAAATGGGAAAAAGTGTGAAAAATTTGTCATAAATCCTGAGAAATGCAGGAAAATTTTGACCCTGGGAAGAAACCAGGAGATGGAAATGGAAAACTAATAATCTGTAATAACGTGTGGCATTTCATGCAGTGTAAAAGCTGGTTGTTTACAGTCTTATTTATTAAAGCATGATGCGACAACGCCTCTGTAAATAGATGCTTCCGAGCAGCCAATCAGCATGTGTTTGCTGGTCAGCACACATTTGAATATGAACTTTGTGCAACCTTTGTGCGTCATTACCATTACAATAAAATGCACCTGCCTTTGCCAAAAGTATCCGCAGGTGTCACAAAGCCAATCACGTGATGTGTGACGTGACATTCAGTGCAGTCGAGTTAGGTGGGGTTGGTGGATGGGCGTATAAGCATTTGTCTTAAACTCCAGGTCACAATCAGGTCACAATCTGTTCCATACTAGCAGTAGGTGTTGCCTGATGAATTACCACCAGGCTTTATGAACCTTAAACAAAAGATTGGGGACGCCCAATCAATAACCAATTGAAGATTGTGGCTTAAAACATTTTAACAGAATGTTCTGTGAAGAAAATATAATTAGGGCAGTGTTGTTGTCAGTGTTTCCCTATAGTTGTAGGTGAATGACTTCAGCATTTGTGTATATACAGCTGCAAACAGTCTCATTTATTCAGGAAGTTTTTTAATAACACCAAATTTCACTTTCAGAATATCTGTGGGACAAGATAAGAAGAACATCTCAACTGTTCTGTTCAAAGTTGTCAAAGAGGACAACTGCATTATACAACAGGGCTGTCAGGCTCCTCTTTGCTGCCTTTGTTCGCACCCTAGGAAAACTAAATGAATAGTGTACATCCCACTCGTTTATTACTGGTTGCAGGTAGAGAAATGTCAGGTTTGGAGTTTGTATTCTTCCAAGGCCACAGTGGCCTACGTTGGGATGCTTTTCGTGCTGTGTTCATCATGAACTGATGTCACAAAATATCCGAATGAATCATCACAAATCTTAAACATAGTCTGACGAATAAATCTCGACTATCTTACAAAGTCACACAGTTGTGTTGTGAGTGATTTGTTTGCAGGTGCCAGACTTTTTCTCGTTATTTTCTTTCTTTTTCTCTATTTTTGTTTTTCACTGTTTTTTTTTTTTTTTTTTGTCAGGAGTGTATTATTTTCTTCCTCTGCTCAGTATTCCCTGGAACATGGCCCAGACATTTCCATTTCAAAGCAGCGCTGGAGTCAGTGTGTGTGAGTATATGCGAAAGTGCGCGCATGTGTGTGTGTGTGTGCGTGCGCGCTTGCAGTGCTTCAGTTTCCGCGTGTCAGCCTGCTGAACTCCATGACGAGGACAGCTCACTGAAATTTCCTGCTCAAATATTCGGTGACATCTCTGTTTTCCTTTTACCCAAAAGCAAAACTGTTATCTTTCATACACTCTTCAAAGACATACAAATAAACCGGAGGAGGTAATGAGTTTTTTTTTTCCCTCAGCATGTGAAGTGGATGAGGGACAGAGAGAGAAACAAAAACACAATGTCCTCAGCCAATGACTGAAAATGAATGAAAATATTCTCTGCCTGTAAGGAAAGGTGTGTGTTCGTGTTTGAGGTGTATTTCTGTGTGGTAGTATGTGTGTGCACATTTCTTGGTTTGGCCACCGCTGACCAGTTCAGTATACATTTTAACAGCTTACTCTCTTGGACATTAAGAGCCAGCTCTTTCTAATTATCATGCATCACCATAAGCCTGACTGATGTTTTAAGCGAAGCGAAGATAAAACTGAATGTACCCATCAGACAGCTAAAACTAATTGAGCACAAATCTTTATAGTCATTAAAATAACCACTATGTTTGTGAATATGTCTCTGCATGTGGGCACACGCGAGTAAGTACTTAAAATGCACATTAAGAGGCATGAACAAGACTAATGTGAAGATTATGTTCTTAACCATGAAAGGATTATGTTCCAGTAACACAAATAGGACACACCATTGTCACCTGTTCATCACTCAGCTGAGGTATGAAGTATGTAGTGTGTAGTATAACAACTATTTTGTATTTTACATTATTGTGGACCAGTGAAACTTTTAAAAATGTGTTTTTCACATAACTTGTTGTAAACACAGCAGGAACTGAAAGCAACATTGTGTATTTTAAATCATTTTGATGCTACACTGACTTGAAATCAAGTAAATTGTGTCTCTGTTCCCATTCTGTGCCTCGTACATATATTTTTGCAGTATGAAACTTTTTTGTTTGTTTTTTGTGAAACTATATTATATTTTATGGAGAAATTGTTTCCCCTCAAAGTTTCTGTATTTTACTGAGTTTCCTGATGGAAAGTAAACTGCTGCGAACATTAGCTGCTGTTAGATAATGTGAGGTTAGTTTGTTGGCTAGGCTACCTGGACTGTGTGCTCAGAACACCAGGTTTGTGTTTGTTCCATAGGCATTTTGGAAAACCAGGAAGAGAAGATTTGGGCTGATGTTGACAGGGAGAGGCGCCGGTGTCGTGCCAGAACCTGAGCTGGTCAAGTGAGCAATGTAACCGGGCTCAGCAGCCTCTATGGACATAATGACAGAGGCGAAGAGGCCAAATGGGACAGGAAGCCAAGAATAGAGAAGGACAAGAGTAAGCCTATGGGACTGACTTTTAGTTGTTGGCAAGAGCTGGGCTTCTTGCTGCTGGACTAGTAATATTAGCTGGCTGCTTACTGTTGTTTGGCTATTAGCAAAGTTGTCAGTGTCGTAGTTTTTGACAATGAGTAATGTAATCATAACAAATGCACATGTACAGCCATTTGTGGTAGATGAGGACCATATTTACCACAATAGTAGTACACTCTGAAAATGGGGATGCTATATGGTAAAAAATATCCTGCTGCTTTAATGTTTCATTTATTGTTTTGGAGTTAGAGAGTTATTTTCTCTCACGTCTTGCTCACTGTACATATAATTTAAGATGTTTGCAATTGCAAAAATTTCTGGAGACTAAGCTGATCTATGTCTCCTACTCAGACTAGTGCTTCTCTTTGCAATTTGCTGCATTCAAAGCTGAACATTTGCAAGAAAGTGTCAATTGTGATACATTTGATAAACAGAAATTACTGTGCTGGGAATATTTTGTGGCTGAGTCCTGCAATTTCTTTCTTTCTTTTTTTTTTTTGAGTTTGAGTTTTCCTTTTCTGTCATCTCCCTCAGCTGAAATCTGAAAATACACATGAATGAATGATGAAGATGTTTACAAAATAAATGTGGGAATGTGTGTGTGTGTGTGTGTGTGATCTGAAGTAGAATAAGCAATGTGTAGATGTGTAGTGGAGGTGGAAGTGGGTGTAATATAAGGATCCAAAAACCCAAGTGCATAGATAACAAATGCATGTATAACAGAGGGTGTAAAACAGCGAGCCTAAAAGATGAAAGAGAATAAAGAAGCAGTAAAAGATGAAGTCTTTCTCACTGGGGGCTACAGCTCAGCTTGCTCTGTCTTTCTCTGCATTTTTCTCTGTATAATAATTCATTCATTTATCTTTTCGGCTTATTTCCCTCAACATTAACAAGTTTGTGCAGAAGTGGATGTCATTGTCTATCTGTGTTGTGTTTATTCTAAATATATCTTTTGTTTTCACAAGTTATAATTATTATTGTTTCAGTTAATATGCCCTGAAGGAAACAAGCAAAAGCCTCACACTTACCAGGATGTACCTCAGTGGCGATAATGAATCAGTGCAGTCAACCCCTGGGGCACCAGCAGTGAATATTATCCTGCTCAGCAATAACTTTTAGACTGAAAGGAATTTAAAGGACAGGAAATACCAAGAAAAAGAAAAACCTTACCCAGACTTTTAGGGTCATCTATCCAGACAACACAGAGCTCAACTGATAACGTATCACGGCCAGCATCCGGGTGAATGGGCCACAAACTTAAACACAATACATCTAACACTGACACATCACTGCGAAGTTCCTGATAAGCCTTCAGCGTGCTGAAGGAAGTTCTTCTACTGGAATTACCAGCATTTGCTATACAGTATATCATCAGTGTGCCATATTAAGTGTGTTGGAGGTGTTCACTTGTTTCTTGTCCCTTTGTGTCGCCATTTTCCCTCAATCTGTTAAATTTAACAGCATTTTTTGTTTCCCCCAAATGACTTTTAACAGCTGTCAGAACAAATATGAATGTGGTGCACATGTTTATATGGTCATATGTCATATATGGCTAAGTAAAGCGGTTATTTTTGGCAGTACTTGTGACACACTGACAGGTTTAAAGTGGTGCAGCCATTGACAGTTTGATAAATCACGAGTTTGAACTGGAGAGTAGTTACAACACCAATTCAGAAATGGATTTATGAATAGGTGGTGCAACCCAGTCCTGGATTGTCACTGCATTGCTTTGAAGTATTGAGGTACTGTCAGTGAAGGAACCAGCACAGGCTGACATTTACTGTTGATGCTTGGAGTGTTTTCCTCCCTTAAGTTTGCATCAAGTCTTTGTTAGTTCATACGCAATGAGGGGAAAGGAACTGCAAGAGAAATTAATTCGACTCAGGGTATTAATGTTTGAATTAACTATATATTTCACCTGCTTTGGCTTTACTGGATCACACAGCTCAGCTGCAAATGTTTTGTTTGTGTGCTTGCAGTTAATATATGTCTTCACTATATGTGTGTGTGTGTTGGGAAAGGAGAAACCAGGCCACATCCCCCGGGGAGACAGACTGAGGCTCATATCCAATGCTCTTTATGAACGAGAGCTGTCCCCCCTGTCAGATCTCTCTATCTCTCTTCCCCCTTCATCTCTCTCTCATCCTTTATATTCGTCTTTTTTTTCTTTTCTTTCACATCTACTCACCCCTCCAGCTAACTCCCCTGTATTTCATTCATCTGGCTCTCCGTATCTATTCTCAGAATCTATCAGGATTTCACTTTGAACTGGTTTCGCCCCTCTTCTTCTCTCCGTACATGTCCACAGCGTTCAAGATGAAATTGAAATTCTTGCCTCACGGCTAAAAACAGGCGCCTTGACTCATGATTTATCTTTCACAACGGATAAAATCATCCCAGAAAGTCTTGCAAATTTTGGATGATTAGAAAATAAGTTAATAAGATCAGTTAGTAACGTGTGTGCTTTTAAAAAGTATGACTGCTGATGCTGTTGTTCCATGTCCATGAACAAAGGAAAGTTCCCCCAACAATCAGTAGGATTTTTTTCCCTTGACTTTTCCAGGCTGTATCCAATATTAGTCTGTGACATGATCTCACACCTTTCAGGGCTGAAGCCCCTCTGCATTGCAATATCACTCTGCAATTTCCGCAGCGTATTCAGCTCTGAACACGGGAATGTCCCTTTTCTTCCTATCAACATTTCTCATTTTTCCTCCCTCGGCTCTTGACCTCCGTCGTAGTGTTACCGTGGCGATGGGGGGGTGTCAGTGGTCGCCTGTTGGTGTGGCGCCAGATAGGAAGCAGCTGACCGCTGTGCAGGAAGTGGACAATAAAGGACACACTGAACCTCAGGCAAGAAAAGAAGAGTGAGTGTGTGTGTGTGTATCATGTGTGTCAGTAAATGTGTGTGTATGTGGTGTGTAAATATGTAGACTATTGTTTTCAGTGGTGCCATGTGAAATGGAGTGAGGGGTAAACCCCAGCTGAATACACATGATCACTGTTAGTTTACTGGATTTATCCAGTGAAACATGTATTACTCATAACCACTTAATAAATAAATGTTTTTTTTTTTTTAATACAGTGTGACACTCTATAGTCTAGTTGTAAACGTATATAAAGACAATATTTGACATTATGGCTCATGATACATCAATAAACAACTAATACATACCTCAAAACACCATATAACCTTGAATTGTCTTCATCGGTTTGAACATATTAATAACACATTGAAACATACCATGAATAATTTGTATGTTTACGTATTTCATTTATATATATAATTAGTTATTATTAGTTGATAAATGCTTTGTAACATGCTATGAGATTTATTCATGTGTGTAATCATCCATGTTATATTATGCTTTCAAGCATTCATAAACAGTTTGTACAACTAATCTAAGCTTTAAAGTGTGCTTATATTTGCTTACACAAATATATATTATTATTATATTTGGTTATATTTGTGTTATACATCTTTTAAGTGTTCATATATTGAAAAAAAAAAGTTAAATATTGATTATTACCACGGACTGAGAATTTAAGGCAAACATAAAAAAATACATAACAAAATAATTCATTTGATGAATTTAAACTGTTAATTGCTGGTCTGATGATGATCTGACACCTGAGACTGAGATCATAGTTTTGCTTTGTCGCATTAAATTACCTTACAAGGTAGAGAGTAAATATAAACCATGATTTCATATCTGCAGCACTGATCAGCCAAAGGGAAATGATTGGCATGCCATGAGCCGCCCGGGAGACAAAGGACAGAAACAAAGCATGTCTGTAAATAGTGCTGCTGTACGTCTGTGCGCTCTCTATGGCTCCTGCAGACTTCCTTATCTGCAAGGCATCGCTTGAATCGCTCCTCTGAAGTCAACGCTTCCCATTGTTCCTAGAAAGACTGGAATTTCACAGCTGGCTCAATGGGACAGAGACACAGGACAAAGGAAAGGTTCGATATGGACCATACATGGAAGAAAAAACAGACAATGCGTAAAGTATTGAGCTCTCAGTAAACTTGTTTTTTGCCATGTTGAGTTAGCTCTGAGCCAGCGGTGTGTCAAAACTGTCATTATTATAATTTACTTTAGGACAATTTTAAAAGCTGATGAACTGATGAGGTCAAGACAATGACAAACTCATAACTTGTAGACCAGTAGCCTACAGGAAGAGAAGAAGTTTTATGATTCACTGTATTTTCAAAGGAGAGACACCACAGGCTGAATATCTGCTCCCCTGCCAATCCACCGACTTACCCTTGAAATTCTGAATTTAGCAGACTTTGGGAGAATCAAAACCAACAAAAAAAAAAGTTCAAGCATGGAATAATCATATCCCATATGAATAAAGACACTTTTCAAGTCTAGTGCAAAACTTTACAGCTTGTTCAACTTTCGACTCTCATAACTTTTTTAGTGGGTAAGTTCAGTGGAGATGTTACGAATCAGGCTTTGATACAGGAGTTGGACATTATGTTAAACTGCAAAATGGTTTGAGGCAAATTAATAAGTGCAGCATCCTCTTGGTGCTTTGTGTCCTTGCTCCAAACAAGTGGTTGAAAAGAAAGGTCGCGCTGTAGTCAATGGAGTGTCGCAGCCGAGGCTGGGTTTTAGGTAAATTTGGTGCTTGCTGTACTGAATTTGGCCTGCCAAAAGTGTAGTGCACCTCTGCATGCACCATCTCCTGAGAGTCATAAAATACATTAATGCATTTAGAAGGCTCTGCTTTTGGAAAGATCATCAGCTTAGTATCTATGCAGCTTTCTTAAATGTGCCTTTGATCACCAGGATTGCAAAGAATATGCTGACCACCTGCATTTGCACCCTGGACCTACAAACCCTACAAAGTCTTTAAGATGAAGTGAAAACACACAAAAAAACTGGAGTTGCAGTGTGCATGCAACAAATGTGAGTGAGTGTATATCTCTTTATTCCTGTCTTTGTGTTTTCCGTGCAGAATAAGATCAGTATCGAGTCAAAGACGAAAAGATATGATAAAATGCCCTTCACTCTGAGTCCTTAGAGACACATGACTCTGGTTCTGGTGTGTGTGTGCATGTATTTGTGTGTGTGTGTTGGTGAGCAGGTAATATATCCCTGAGTCTCCTGGCTTATTTCTGTCAATCATCCACTGAAGACTGTATCACTGAAAAGGTCACAAGGCTTCCGCTACACAGCCAAAGATGAATTTTTGAATAATTATTGGATCACAATACGTAGATGGGAAGGGAAGGGGAGGTTTGCACAAACGTCTGCCATAAAAAGTGAACATTAAACATAATACACAATACAGTTGTTCCGGAGAAATAACTCAATAACTTATTTAGAAAGAATTTGCCTGATCACATGTCATGTCATTCAGCACTACGGTTAGAAGATGCTAAACAAGTTCCTGGTCTGCATTCTTGCTTTGTCTAAGTATAACAAGAACAGAATGTTTCTTTTGGTTTTCTTACCCAACCTGCTCTGCTCAGACTGCAGACCACGTGGATCACCTTTTTAGGTATGACCTGCCAAGCTGTGGCGTGCCAGGGCCTCGCTCCTTTCTGTCTAAGAGATTTAGTCACAAGATTGAGCTGTCAGTCACAGTACACAAGGTAAACAGGCGGGACAGCCAAGTCACAAGCCAGGGTCAAATACATTACACAGGACCTGCACTGTGCTAAAAACAAGCTAAGGTCTTACTCATCCTGACGTAAGGCTGGAGGTTTTGTTTTCATCAAGCAATAATTTAAACCTCCGGGGTCACAGCAGTCATCCACGATTGCAGAAGCAATTGACCCCAGGGCGTAAAAACGGTTTTGTTCATCTGTTTTGTTTGTTTTTTTGTTTTTGATCTTTTCGCTTTTTGGTCCATTTAGATGTCCTGTGTCTGTATGTAGTTCACAATTACAAAAGCATGGTGTCAATGTCTACCGTTACACATACAGTACATACTTCACATACTACACATTTCAGGTCATGTGAACAACATCAACATTTTCTCTGGTGCTGGAACAAGCACTAAAAAGCTGTACTCAGCAGAAGTACAGAAGAATATTTCTCAAGCGTTTTTCTCCAAAATATGACTTAGTTTTGATCATTAGTGTTTAATACATTGTCAATAGCAGGCATTAAGATTAAGGACGAGATCAATGTTGAAAAAGCACTTTTCTTTGATTAATAATAAAAAGTTATGACTACATTTTATGTGACTGGGGCAATTTGTTTTCTAACCAAATGTGCAAAGAAAGCAGGAATTTGGTCTGGTTCACGATTTTTATTGGCCCACAATGTGTTTTCTTGCCAGATCAGCTCATGATAGAGAAACAAATAGCACAGACGCCAAAACTATAGTTGTAGATCACAAGCCTGCCGCAAGAGCCCAATTGGTTTTAGTAGGCACCATAAGCAAGCGGGCAGCACTTTGGGGGATCTTCAGGCACTCCTGCCTCCTCTGTGTGAATGGCAATTGGCTACAAACATGCAGATGAAATGTTTGTATATAATTCAAATTGTATGCCAAAAATTTAAGTACAAGCATCCCCGCTACTTGAGTACTGTAGTAATTTTTTTCTTCTACCACTAAGTTTCTTCAACTATTCTTTAATGACACTCAAGAAATGTACTCCTCAGTGCAAGAAAATGTGTTACAGTTAGAAAAACAATAAAATATTAAGCATGAACTTCCTTGTTCCACTCAACACTGAACACCTCGTATACAGTAGTTGAATTTTCCTTGTTTAGAAGCTTATAAAAGCATCCAAAAAGTGATAAATCCTTGGCGTTGGACCAAAATACACATGATCATGTCACATGCTGAGTTCTCAAGGCTCGTGTTCTTCTCCCACCAATCACATACCAAATCACATTCAGTCATCCGATGGTGAACGTCAGATGAGTGAGTGTCAGGTGACTCAACGAGGAACACCTCTGCCACCTGTCTGAGACATCTCCTCCTCACACATCACTAACACTTTGTCATTTTATCTCACCGACCCCGGTTTGTTTTTCAGCTTTCTGGTGCAGTTAGATATCCACAGACTGACTGAACTCCGTCAACTAGAAATGTTGTATAACAGCCTCATGCCGGTACGTCGTTCACAATTACAAAAGCACATGGTGATGTTTGCTGTTACACATACCGCGCATACTTTACATACTATACCTTTCGGGTTATGTGAACAACTTTCACATAAACAGTTTCTCCTGAAACTGAACATCTGCACTCAAGCAGAAGTACTGAAAACTCAAAGAAGTACGCAAAAACAGTCAGAGTGTTGCGTTACTTTTTGACCGTTGATCAATAATAGGCGTTTAATTGAAAGGGCAGATCCATGGAAAAAATAGCAACAAAGCACTTTTCTCTGTTAAATGATGAAAGGTGTGGATGTGGCAAACTGTGGCAATTTGTTCTCTAATCAAATACCGCTGTGCCTACAGTTAGGGCCAAGAACACATTGTGGAAACCCACACCCAACAAACACACACCCTGTTATTGGCTACGATTCCTGACCTTGTCTTCTATGTTGAATAACCGCAGGAAGAGGAACAAAATAAGTAGGCTAACACACTTTACGTATGCGTCCGTATGAATCTAAAGGTTTCGATCCAGTCTCTCTCATAATATCCATTCTGTGAACACTCTGCATAACTTAATGATTAAAACCAATTTTCTATGCACACATGTCACACCACCAATTACATACCAAATCACATTCAGTTATCAGATGGCGAATGTCAGGTGAGTGAGCGTCACATGATCCAACCCTAACACCTCTGCCACCCATCTGAGACATCTCCCCACACCTCACTGCCACGTGTTTTACTTTTTTTTTTATCCCACATCAAGTTCAGTTTGTCCGTGGTGAGATCGGTATCAAACAACACCCTCATGTGGGAACAGTATGACTGAATAAGTATGCATAGTATTCTTGTCATTATACTGCATGACACATAATTACGCCGTATGTTGATTTGAATATTCTAGTCTTGTAAATGACACTTTATATGTGTGTGTATGTACAGTGTTAATTTGTGATTGTGATAACCAGCCATCTCCATACAAATGTAAAAATTTATACAGCTTATCCCAAAAATCACATGAACTCAAGGTCAACTCGCTCGCTCGTTCTGAAGCTTTTGACTGTATCACATGTTCTCATCAGGAAATAACTAGATTTCTTAGAAACTTCTGATGAGGACCATGCGATACGGTCCAAAGCTTCAGAACAAGCGAGTAAATGGATCTCAAGTTGAAATGGTTTTGTCAACTGTTGTTTCCGAGGTAAAGAACGAGCTGTCAAGATTAAATTGTGTGTTTCAAAAGAAATGCAGAAATATGACTTTCATGTTATAAATATTATCAAAATAAATTTCTTTAGTATTTCTCAAATTCTTTTTGGATTGGAAAACATTTCAAAATAAACTCCCACTGGATGAACTTAGAAATGCTGGCCTGGGCTGCATGTGTTGTGCCAGGCGAGTGGGCAACGTGACCGGGGTCAAATCGACTCTACGAACACTATATTTTGAGCAGAGAGCAGTGTAAATTTTGGACTGGCTTTAAGTTGTTGGTGAGAGCTTTGCAAAAGAAAACAAATGCATGTATACGTCTGTCCATATTCACGATAGAAACTTAAACTGGGGGCACCAGATTGCAAAAAAAAAAAAAAAAAAAAATATATACAGATTCTTACATAAAGTTGCTGAAGAGTAAACATTTTGGAGGTACAAGGTCCTAAATCAACATGCTCAGTAAGATGAAATTGCACAGTCAACATTCAGCCAAACACAAAACCTCCACTGATTGCTGAGGTGTGAGAAAATGGCTGACTTTGACATTTTCTCTCACCTTGCTATCAGAGTGAAACGTGTCTGAATGTTTGTGCCCCAGTAACCCTCTGGCTGTTGTAGATACCTTGAACCCAGTGACATTTTACAGAGTACTTTCACAAGGAAATGCCTGATCCTGGTCTACTGAAATTCTGTGGAAAGAATCAAATGTAAGATTAAAAAGATTAATAAAATAAATTATGGCAACAAAATATATCCTTGATGAAGAATAAGGCAAACCAAAATTAAGAAGTTAGCTCAACTAACAGCCCTTCCAGAATGAGACACGAGGACAACATATATACTGGAGGACCAAACCAATAAACACACACAGGGGAGGACAATATAGATAATAACTAAAATTTAACATAAAGAAACCCTGTTCCCCCCATGATGTCAGAGCTTGGGCAAATGCACAAAACCCAGCCCCATCTTTTGTCAGCCCAGGAAGGAGAGCTCATCAGCCAAGTTACTGAACATGTGGTAATAATGTGAGTCAAGCGTGTGAACAACCTTCAGCTCAGCTCTGAATTTGACTGTCAATAAATGTTGATCGACTCGATCACCGGGCAATAAAGGCAGGACTGAGTCACCGTCACAAGAAGGTATTAAGTCTTCATGCGCTCAACCCAAGTCCCAAATCCTAAAACTTGTTTGGGTTCTATGTTTTTATCACTAAACACTGTGTAATTTTGAAGATGTTGGCAATAGTACAAGGACAAGTGTAATGTTGAATTTTGAAGTTATCTTGAAATTAAACAACTTGGTACACACAGGATATTATCCCACACTAACCCAGCCTTCTCCTTCCTCTCCGTCCCTCAAAACAACTGACGTTTAGCCTAGGAAAGAATGGTTTGGATATTTATTTTTCTTGTCAACAAATCCTATTAAAGCACCGAAAACAATGATACATTTGTCTGTTTCTCAACACTTAGGCTAGGCTAGGCCGCTAGGCCATGTGGCCACTAGGCCCTAGGGGGTTAATTCTTAATTTAGACTGTTTGATAGTATCACACGGAGCTTGACTGACAAGGGTAGCCAACCAATCATGATAGTGCCTTTCCCACAGATGCTTGTAATATCATCATGGACATTGCTGAACATGTTTTTTTGTATTATTTTACTAAAAACTACAGAAACTAAAACATTGATTTGGAGAGTTTCACTGCAAATTAAACATTAAATAATAAATATAAATAAATAAATAAATATAATTCCTGAGTGAAGGAGTCTCAATCTGGGTGTTGCGGTTGCTGCTCCTGTTTTAGCTGACTGAGCACAGTGATGAGAGTCAGCCAGTGAGCCTTTTGTAATTGGTTCTCTCCTCTCTCCCGTTCTCTCCCTCTGTCTCCTTAGCTCAGCACTGCAGTGTTGTCAGTCCCACCGGGAGTTGTTTCATGGCTGCACTCCCTCCCACGCACACTGGCACACACACACACACACACACACACCAACACAGTACCGTACCCAGGCAAACAAAAATACACACGAAGGCACCACAATCACTGGCACGTGAGGGTATGTGCTCCCCGCTAGCTTCTCCTAGCCCATCCCTCCTTTTGCAAACACCATCACTACTAACTCCCACGCGTTGCGCACACACACACACACACACACACTGGCACCAACTGATAGCACGTAACAATGTGTGCTGCTCATTAAGCGATGATAGATTCGGTAAGCTTGACTTTAGGCCCTAGGAGAGCCTTGAGGTAAAGTAATGCTAATAAAAAACTAAGACTAAAACACATACACAAACACACTCACACTCCCCAAATGGTGTTCATCACTCTATTCATTAGTCAAATGTGGGTGTCAAAGGGTATTAATGTTGTTTACCGCACCTGTCAAAAGTCTGTATTTACCTGTAGGTGGCCTACGCTCAGACTTCTCTTACTCATACACACACAGACACCACGTTTGTCATCAGTTCATACCTTCATCCTCACTCTTTTCAACACATTTCCCGCCTGAAATTATTCACACTAAACAAATCCTGTCAGTTTGCATATATACTGACAGTCTCACACGCAAACAAGTGCCAACACAACGCGCACACACCTATACGGACAGATTTTGTTCACAGAGTGAATCATATTTGAAGCAATCAGGGGCTTTGTGGCAACACGTGTGTGAAGCAGGGCTACTATTTTCAGTGCGGGAAAGAACTCGCGGCTGGCAGTGGTATACGAGAGAGCCACTTTTCCCTATAGATGCTCTTTGCCGCTGCCTGTGGAAGCAGAGAAGGAACATGGTTAATTTATGAAAGTGACTCTGAGTCAAGAGCTGCTTCTCTAAAGTGTAAGACTGCGAGAAAAGACGGCGAATGTGCCTCAGAACAACGCTTCTGCACGACGCGGAGACGGATGCAGTCAAGTCATGGCGGAGGGAATGCAGGGCATCGTTCCCAGTGATGAGCTCACCTCCGGGTATCAGTGGTCAACATGTCCTTGTCACCCTTGGCGAGATGGCAACTCGTGACCCTGCCTTTTGGAGTTGACAAGAGCAGCTCAGGAGGACAGAGGAAATCAATTGTGTCTGATGCAGTGGAGACGGGTCAAAAGGCAACAACAAAAAATAGAGGGTGAGGGGAAGATAGGCTGGCAGTGACAACCCTCTTTCATCATCCTCTCGTCTGCAATGTTGATTTGCTCTTTTCTTACAAAGAAACTTGCTTTATGTGAATAAAAATGACTGTAGAGGTGAATTTCCCCTTTGGGGATTTATAAAATAATTCTTCTCTTTGCATTGTGCGTAGCCTGCAGAGCAAGGATAAACAGAAGCATGATCAATTTCCATCGATGATCTTTCGCTGACCTTTATACTTGGGCTGCACAGAAAAATAACACACATAACACACTTTTTTTTTTTTTTTAATTTTCCAGTGTTTAAAGATTTAAAATGAGCAACCAAAACATAAAAATATTTTCTCACTGCGTTAGTTTTATTTGCCCTGTCTGTGATATCTCTCGGATGCACTGGTTTCATCAGAGAGTCAAGTCCAGTTGAGTTGAGACGGGTTGTTTTCTCTCTCTAAAAGGGTTAGATTAGCAGAGATTTATTCTCAAACAGATCTTGTTCGGTATATGATCAAAAAAAAAATGCCCAGTGGACCTAATTAGCAGTCTGAGATAGCTAGTGTATATTACCTCTGACCATCACGTGGCCTTCAAAGAGCCTCACTTGGCTCTTTATTAAAAGTTCTCAGTCTGAAGCGTACTGTCTGATTATCCTGGTAAATAATAAGCCTGAAAATGCATTTAAACGCCAGCTCGCACATATCATGTGATCGTCACAGCTGGAGGCCTTTTTTTTTGAGAAGGGGATGGTTATATAGGATACTTTACTGCATCCAGCTCACTTTGAGGAAAATCCATAATTTATTGACTTTGCGATCATTTTAGCAATTCTCTGAACCATTTAAGAAACCTTGTTATTAATTATTTATCGGCTGCATTTGAATCCACAAGCGCAGCAGAATCTTTGGGTCTTTTGGGAGATAACAGAATAATTTATGTGCCTGAGCTATGTATTTGAGTGAGAAATTGTTTCAGTTATGTAAGGGTGTTGCTGCTGTCAGACTGTATAATAGCACCCGGGAGTCTTTACACCTTACAGGAGATATTGTGGCAAACTATCTTTTTGCCTTCCTTTGGTCTTTTGACTGGATTCAATGAAGCAAACCACTGAAGTCTAAATTCTAAAAGCTGAAAGCTGAGTTTTTTTTGTTTTGGTCTTTTTATTGACAGAGCAGGGCGAGTATCAAAAGTGCACTTAATATTTATAAAAATGTTTTGTATTTTATGTCTCTTTTATATGTTTTGTGCTATTTATGTATATTAAAAACAGGAAGGAGTAAGGATGTTATCTTGAGTAACATCCTTGATAAAACCAATTGCAAGTAATATAAATAAATATAAAGTCTGAAATATAAATAAAGTTTGAAATAATAATTTATACACAAATTACATTTTAAGAGATGCTAATAAAGCCCCAAAACAAAAACATTTTTTTTTAACAGAATAATTCCCATTGTTTGCTTCCGTTGGTAAATTGCAGGCCGCTCTAAGTCATTTTGCAGCTGGTTGCAAAGCTGATTTCACCGATCATTGTTCTGTGTCATTACCGCTGAGACGCCGTTGATTGAGCCTCTGACTGATCCTGATTACAGTGAATACTGCACAGTCATTGTTTCCCCTCCAAGGAGAACTACATTCGTCTCAATATGAAGCTGAGGCAAACTGACTTGCTTGCTGCGTAATAAGAGTGTAATTTCCGCTTCCCAGACATGCCACGGAGGGTTATTAAGAAATAACCTTTAATTTACACAGAAAATGGAGGTGGCATTTGTTCCCATTGAAATATCAGGTTCTTAACCTTTCCTTTCTAATTGGTTCTGTCTTGATCAATACTGTAAACAGCCAATGTTATTGTATTGTACTAGCTAAATAAAACACGCCAGCAATTTGATTCATTTCAGTGTCTTTTATGCGTTTACAGCATTTTCTGCAAAGCTACTAGTACAAGTAAGATGTTATTCATCTGGAGCACCTTGTTTCATGCACGAATAGATGTACTATACATCTCCTTTTACGGATTATTACACACAGAGCAAGTAGGTCTGGATGCAGTAGATATCTAATCCTGTTGCGTTACCATTTATGTTTAAAGGAATTCTCAGCACTTTGGGAAATACACTTTTTGATTCTGTGGGCCTATGCTAAAGTTGTGAAGCGAGAGCCGAAAGATGGTTAGCTTAACTTGACTGCTAGCAGAGGTAAACAGCTGACAGCATGGGTGGCCCCATGGTCAAAACATGCAGCCCTCTTGGATGCCACTATGGTCGATAAAGCATGATAATGTGCCCTCTAGGATGCTAACCCTAACCCTGATTAAGCTCCTCAATATACAGCTCACTCTCACTGACATCAACACACGTGTCTTTGTGAAATAAATAGTTAAATTGTTCATAGTTCCTTGTGTCTTTTATTACAGAGGTGTAGTAGTTATAGTCATATAAAATACAAGTTTAAGCTAATCCAGGATATGTAACTGTTTGACCATTACGGCATCACAACTTCCTGCACACAGCTGCCCCAGTGAAGTGATGATGGCCATTTTTTTTATGCCCCTGCCCCTCGAACAGTCTGAGTACACCACTGAAGACAGATACAGCTAGCAAGACAGGCCCTTGCTTAATTGCGTAATTCCCCATAAAAACTGAGTGTTCTGAATTGAGCACAAGTGTTATTCAATTCTATTTTTCATTACTAGATAGAAGAATGTGTCTCAAGAGTAACACAGTCCTGCTTTAAACAAATTATAACATGTTAATCAGTGTCAGTGGCGTTTTCTCAACCTTTGGACAGAGAAAACACAGAGCTGGACAGAGCTAGCTGCTTGTTTAAGCTCACCTGCTAGCTCGCTTTATATTTAGATGTGAAACTGATCTTTTCATCTAACTCCTGGCAAGAAAGTGAATAAATATATTTACAATGCTGGCGTTTTTTTTTACCTAGCAGTCACTTGGCCATTTTTGTTGTGTTTTTTTATAGCAACAACAGACCAAAAGTCAAGAGTCTACAGTTTTTACTCCAACCAGTCATGATTAAAACTGCTTTCATGGATTCATGCCAAACAAGAAGTGATCAGACACAAGCAGTTTGTTGTGGTAAGAGAAAAAAAAAGCCACACACAAAATGCCTTGAATCAGCCCCAATTATAATTCAAGTCATACTTTGACATTAGCCGCTAGAAATGCCTCCGGCCATTTGAGTTTGTTAGCTACAGTTGGCAAAGGTCAAGTTTAAACAAAATTTCCTCATCATGGGTCAGAAAACAACAGTTTTTTAAAATTTGATATGCGAAGACAGACAGACACAATACAAGGAAGTTTTTTCACTTTATCTTTTATTAAAATGTATTTTTTAAGGCAATACAGCCAACACACAGCTAAAAACATGATTTTATTTCTGTTGTCACACTCACTGCGCACATGTGGCACACGGATTTATAAGAGGGACGTGATTCAGCTTTATCGTTCAGAGGTGTCACATCAGGAAATTAAATATGTTATAGGTACAGAGGCAAGGGCATACGCACAGATATTATGAGGTGTGTGTGTGTGTGTGTTTGCTTGTGTGTATCAAATCCAGCTGGACCAAAGCTGTCAGAAATGATTGCACACTACATTAAACCCTCACGTGGAGGAGACATATTGTGGGTGTCCCTGTCCTCTTCGATCCTCACTGGGACAATTTGAGAGCCCAGAAAGGAGAAAGAAATCACAGGAGGGATGAACTGTGAGGTGAGGGAGAGAGAGAGAGAGAGAGAGAGAGAGGAGGCGCCACCATCGACTGCAGCAGGAGAAGCGGAGGAAAAGGGGGAGGGCAGAGTGGTGATGAGGGACAGTGAGGGAGCTGGAGAGAGAGAGAGAGAGAGAGAGAGAGAGAGAGAGAGAGAGAGAAGGAAGGGGAGAGAGAGAAGGGGAGGGGAGGCTGCATCTGCTCACTGCAGAGCCTTTCATTGATAAAGTAGCGTTGGTGTGAGCCAGAGGACTGCAGCTGGACACATCACACACACGCCTCATCATGCTCTCACACACACACTTCCTGGGGGTTTGTTTACAGGCTGACACCACGGCGGCATCAGTGCATTCACCCACGGTGCCCTCCAAACAACGGCACCACTGAGGACACACACACACACACACACTAATGAACACTGTGACTTATTGAAGCGGACGACATCATCATCATCATCATCATCAACAACAACCTCCTCTTCTCTCTCCAACCTCTTTTGGGTATGTGGGCATAATTAAGGGGTGGTGGTGGTGGTGGTGGTGGTGGTGGGGTGGGGGGGGAGAGGACACCTGTAACTGCAGAGCAGGAGTTGGTGCGTCTGATCTGGGACCAGTTTTTCGGAGGAGTCCTTGGGTAAAAAAACAGGCTGTTAAAGCTGCAGCGGAACCAGCCAACGCACCGGCATAAAGGTATGGATGCATACACACACACAAGCACACACACACACACACACACACACACACACTTTGGAGGGATATGTAAACACGCTCATTTGTCACGGGTAAACTTCACACATCAGGCAGTTCAATGAGATGCTTTGCTTGTCAGACTCCAGGTTGTAAACAGAGCTGCTTCCTCCTCACAGCAACAGGAGCTGCTACCTTCCTCCTCCTCTTCCTCCCCCATCTGTGTTTGTGTGCATCCTTCTCTCTTACTTCCACCCTATCTTTATCTCCATCCTGACACCTAGTTGTTCCAGTAATCTCATTCTCATTGCAGCATCCCGCCTCTCTCTCTCCCTCACATTTTGGCTCCATCTGCCTCCACCACCTCCACCTCCACCTCCACCTCCTCTCCACACTCTCCTCCTCGCATCCTCTGTTTGCCACCTCTCTCCCTCAGCATCCCTCTCCATCGCTGTCCCACACTTGTCTCAGCAGAAAGCTGCACAGCTTTGTCCTCATGTCTTAAACAACTCCCGCTCTCTTTCACTCCCCTGTCAGTGTGTCCGTCATCCTGGGATCTACGGAGGCAAGCGGAGTGCCGGTGTCGGCCATGAAGCTGGTGAACGGAGGGGTAGGAGGAGGAGGAGGAGGAGGAGGCGGCGGCGGGGGAGGAGGTGGCGGTGGGGGAGGCGGAGGAGGTGCAGGAGTGGGAGCAGGGGGAGAGAAGACTGCCTTTTCCTTTAAGAAGTGCTCAGCGTTCCAGTTTGTCAAGAGAAAGGTGAGTTTGGATCACACACATGCACACACACACACACACACATATATTTTGGGATGGATACACATGCACCTACACAACCAGAGAGGTATATTGGCTGAGAGAGGAGGTGTCACAGCTGGAGTGTTCCCTCTCTCTCTCTTTGTGTGTGTGTGTGTGTGTGTGTGTGTGTGTGTGTGCGCGCGTGCCAGAGATGATGTCATTGTGAGAGCTAAGCCTCACTAATCAGGCGAAAGATTCAGCTCTGTGTGTGTCTGCGTTTACTCTGTGTGTGTGTTTAGGTGTGCATGTGTGTGTGTGTGTGCTGCAGAACACTGTTGCATTACAGAACCCACAAGTGTTTGTTTGTGTAGAAATCATGACATCACTGAGCTGGCGAGGTCCTCTACTTTAGGATCTACTCAGCATATCCTGCATTATGCTGCAGTGCCGTCCTGTCACCAGGCTCATTTCCTTTGTAACCTTAATGGTTTGCATTAAACTGACTCCTTGCTTGGTGTGTGTGTGTGTATAATGAGTGTGTGTGTGTGTGCTGACTTTTCCAAAAACAAAAGTACAATCCGGTGATTGAATGGACTACAAAACTGCACTTGGAGGACATTTTGCTGCAGCTTTCTAATTAGATAAACATAAAGGTTTTATAAGTTGAAACTAATGGCTTTAGTAATGGTCAGTAAATCACTGGTTGTCTCTCTAACTAGGACTTTATTAACATTTACAACTGCAGGTGTTTTTGCACCCTCCTTCCCCCTAAATAACTTAATTTAAACTACAGTTATGAATACTTTTAATGTTCACAGCAGCATTACACTATCATATATATGTTTGATTAAAGGGGTAAGCTCAGGTTCTCAAACTGCTGACTTTATGTATTGAATAGCAGTTCATTAATTCTAATGACTAGTTAAGCATTGTAACTGCAGACATGTATTGTGAGTTGTAATAAAGGGTCGTTGTTGCTTACTGTTAAGATGAGAGAAAGAGTGGGCTAAACGTAAAAGAAAGGTTTTTCTAGAGGATGATAAGAACCAGAGATTTTCACAATCAAGCATCTAAAAGTTGTTCTAATGCTGTTCACGTATTGCTACACAACGAAGCACTAATAATTCTTTACAATAACAAAGCCATCAATTAGAGCTTGCTAACCTCTGATGAAGTGTTAGAACGTAGTAGGTTGTCTTGTGCTTGAAATATAAGTGTGCATTAGACACATAACAGATGTGGATGCAGCTGATGTATCCGTCACCAGCAAATGAATCCGCATCTATCAATCAGTCATTTAGTCATCAGTTATCATCACTCATTAAAAGTAAAAATGTGAAACAATCTGACTTTTCCAAACTGAAATATTTGCCGATTTTCTTCCCTCACTTTCACTGAATGTCTCTGGATTTGTGGAAGTGTGTGATGACGTCAGCTTCTTAAAATATATTTACTGATATTTTTCAGAAATGCAAAAATTTTTTAAAAGAGACGTCACGCATAAGGATGCCCATTGTTACCCTATATGAACTAATGCCATGAGGCTGATAAACTAAAATACTAAAATATGCAAATTACAGCAAATTTCATTGACACAATCAGGAGTTTGTTGGACCGGTGTGCTTCAGTATATACTATAATCTCTCTAAACCTCTATTAGCATTTGTTACGCTCGCTCACAATGTGCCACGCTTGACAAACAGTTCAACTTCTGCTTCCTCAAATCTGAATAATTTTCGGCCGATTTACATGAGATCAAAAGCAATATAACTGCGGGGTATGACAGGCGGGAAATGACTAACATTACTTCCAGCATGTGGAGGAGAGGTGGGATGATGCATTCGCTCAATAATCATTGTATTGCTTTGGGAATACGGCACAACATTATTTTTTTCCATTATTCAAATGGTGTAATATAATAAGTTAGATAATAAAATAAGGGTTTATTACACAGGTTGTTGTTTTCACGTACCACATCTTCCCCTTAAGGCATTGAATATGTTCCAGGATAACAACAAACTGGCAACAATCGACATTCCTTTATGCACTTGATAAATACTTAATAAATATCCCTTTAGCTTTAGGTTGCCGGGTAGATTTAGACACATTTCTAGCCTGGTTGTATCATCGCTGTATGTGTTCTTGCTTGCTTGCATGAGGGTTGTCCACAAAGTGTGTGTTGTTTGTGTGTGTTGGTCTCAGATGGTGTACAGTATGGTGTGGATCACCGATGACTCGGCTGGTTCATATGGGCAGACTGTGTTGTGTTAACACCCACGCACCCACACACACGCACTCCCACAGGCACATTCTGCTGCGACGAGTCTTTTCTCCCATGGGAGAAAATTTGTTTTATATTCTCACACACTTTATCTATCTATCTATCTATCTATCTATCTATCTATCTATCTATCTATCTAGGTCATTTTTGGGTAATTTTTGGGCTGTATTTTCCATATTTTTAAATAAAACCATAAAGCCTATCATGCTCCACCATAGCCAGAAAAACAGAAGCTGCCAGATATGCATCAGCACACAGCCCCAAATCAGAATGAATGCCCGCTGCTGCTGTTTCAGGGTTTATTTGTCTCTCTATTTTGGTCTAAATAGGCCTAATCACATAATGGGAGGGAGTCCAGACAGAGCACTGTTCCATACAAATGACTAAGGGAAATGATGGAAGGAAGTATAATGTCAATGGCTGTGTGTGTGTGTTATTTTTTTCTTGTATGTGAGTTTGGATTTGTACATTTCAGATAAGATGCACGGACACCGATCAAAAATGAAGCCACTTGGGCAATTGAGGGATTTTTTTTGGAATGCAATTTTGAAACTCCCCAGAGTTACACCAAAATACAGTCAGCGGCCTTTGAGATATGAAAGTGTTACACATGGACAAACGCACCCATCGAAAAACATGATGTAATGAATAGCTCTTCGCCGAGTTTTAAAGTGGGCTACAGAAAGGAAAACACATTCCCGCTGCTGCTGCTGCTGCTGCTGCTGCTGCTGCTGCTGCTGCTGCTGTGAGCGAGCGCCGTGTTTTCGTGCCTGAGGTAAATAAGTGTTAAGCTTGGGATGGCACCTCTCATCAGTTTCATTGTCAGAGTGACACGTTGAACAAGTGGTATGACGGCACGCTGTTTGATCCGCGGGATAATGTCAAAACACGATGGTGAAAAACAAAGGTGAAAAAAACCCCCAACTCTTATTGGATGTTACGTCGATCACATGTAGACTCCCTTCATGTTATGTGTGAAGGAACTTCTTATTTTAGGTGTGTGTCATCCATGCTTGCCCTACTAGTTTGTTTTTGCTTTGACTCGCTCGGCTGTTTTCCTTTAGAGCTGACATGCCTTGACATGCTGTCTGGCTACCCTTCCACTTAGGCATTCAATCTCAGTGTGTGTGTGTGTGTTTGTGTGCATGTCACAGCTGTCTGTGCAGTCACATGCAGTGCGTGTTTGTTAAATGTTCGACCCACTCAGCAGGACGGGATTAGAAGGCTTCTTGTGAAAACGTCTGTTTTGGTCTCCCATGTGTCCCCCCTTTTTTTTTTCTGGTTCCTCTCTCCGTGTTTCCCCTCCCCCAAAAACACACACACACACACACACACACACAGACCTATACACACCCTGAGTATTACAGTTAGTGACGGTGCTTTTCTGGGAAGTCTTAGTCACTGCAGGAGTGATATGTTTATGCAATGTGCTTGCAAGCACCAACTTGCGCATGTGTTGGCCATAACTCTCCATTAAACACCTCACTGTTAGCTCTGTGCGGCTACACAATGTAAACATCTCTTGGCGGCAGCAGAAATATTTTAATTTGTGATAATTTATCATCCACACATGGATTAAAGTCCCCATCTGCAGAGAGAAGTTATTTGTTGAAAGATTTTTCAGCTTCATCATCTTTGTAGGTGCCATCAGCTTTGTGTCATCGACATGCGACAGGTGCGTGTGCACGTGTGTATTCTCTGATTCATGTGTTCAAAGTGCGGCAGGGCAGAGAATAAATCTGTGCCTCTTTGAAGTGCAACTCTCTTTATATGTGTGTGTGTGTGTGTGTCCCTCTTGAACTGACATGTAATCAGGGATAACATGAGAAGCTCCTCCTCCTCTGATCAAAAGAGCAGCTGGCAGGGTTGACAGTGTGTGTGTGTGTATTGTGTGTGTGTCTTTGTGCATCACCTGTGCAAGTGCTTACAATAATATTAATAAGAGAAAGCAAAAGTGAGATCAAACCAACCTTTTTTTCTAAATGACTTTTGACGCCAACACTTCTGTCCCTCACAGGTACGAAGATGGATGAGGAACCCTAAGGTGAGCGTGGAGAAGGCCCAAGGAAAGGGCCTCCTTTACCCCTGTCCAAAGTGTCCGCTGGCCGAGGACCTGTGGTACACGCATTTCCCCTCGCCTTATGGCTGCTGTCACTACAATGGTCTGCAGGGCGGCCAGTACTACCACCAGGAGCCGTGCTCGCCGTGCCCTGCCAGCGGGCAAACCAGCGGCCATGACAAGAGCAAGGGCTGCAAGGTAAAGGGCAAAAAACAAGCAGAGAGTGAGAGTGTGTGTCTTCATGAATGCATTTATTCATTACAGTAAGTCATACTTTGTCATCACACATAGCTGTAGGCAGTGAGTAATATGCTCACTCTTATAACATCACTGAAGGGCGATCAGATTAGTGGTTCCTAACTCTTTTGGCTTGGGTACCTAAAACAAAGCAGTTTCTACATGAAAATGCAAAAAATTAGAGGGATAACCAAAGACATTCATCATTTTGTGTAGAATATCTTTTTTCTGTGATCACATCCCATTAATCATCGCATGTCCACTCAGATTTATCTGGTGATTCCAAGGTGGCCCATGTTGGAAACCACTGGGTCAGACATTCACACAGGTTAAACAAACCAAACTAAAGAATAGTTCAACCACATTATCTCATTTTATTCTGAAGGTACAACTGAAAGAAAACACACTCCAATGTGTTACCAATAATCTTTTACTTTTAAGTTTCATACTTTGGGTCAAAGTTTAAGCTTGGCCTTTAAACTGTTCCTTTCACCATTGATTTCTTTCCCAGTTGGACTAACCTCTTAGTCTTTTTAACCACGCTGTCACATTCCCATATCCGAGCAATTAACTTGATGAGTACAGCATGATGAATACCAATCGGAATGATGGTAAAGACTCAAAAATTAAACCTAAGGTGTAATAATACAAACTCGGGCTGACCAAACATCCACTGGATATCTCAGATGTTGAAAAGAGGCCAGATGTGTACAGAATAACGCATGTGAATTGTAAAAACCTGTATTTGAATTGCACGAACCTCAACAAACTGTCCAAAATACTGTATATCTGGTGTTGTTATACTGTGTAAAATACATTTAATGAAAAGTATAGGGGATAAATGAAAAGTTAATAAGGACAATGTGACCTAATTCATAATATGGGATATACACACAACCATCCTCTCACCACAAATCTCACTGTAACAACGCTTGACTCATTTTTCAGAGCTCTGTTTGCCCATTAGCGCTCATTGAAAAAAGCCAGAGTAGCATATTAGTTACTAACAAGACTCTCGACATTATTTTGTTTGTCTTTATCCTCAATTTAAGCTCCATCACGAGTGTCGTTACGCAACATGAAGACTAGGGGCGACTGAAGACTGGCTGCTTTTTTCAAAGACCCCCTTGTTGTTGTTGTTGTTGTTGTTGTTGATCGCCACAGGCTGGTGTTCCTGAAATTAGAGCGGGAGGCAAACAGCATATTCAGCAGGGAGCATGAACACTGTATTAAAAATTAAACGCAAAAAATGTAAAAATGAGCAACGTTGCGTGGAACAGTGCTGTCAACAAACGCCTTTTCCCCCACAGCAAACCCAACCCATTCACACTAATGCTGCTGCAGGTTGTCCTTGGTTATGCAACTGCAATCATAATAGCGATCCCACTCCTATCAATCATCATACCCATCAATTGGTTCGCCGCTCCCGTGGTGTGTGTGCGTGTGTGTGTGTGTGCGTGTTTCCTCAGTCCCACGGGCGACAGGAGAGAATGAGTCATCACTGTCCCAGTGAGACAAAGCCACACTGTATTGTATGTGTTTGCACGGGTGTGTGTGTGTGTGTGTGTGTGTGTGTGCGTGTGCGCGCGCATGCACTGAAACACAATGTTAAAGTGTGTGAGAATATAAAACAGGACTGCGTCGTTGTCCGTCACTCCATTCTCTTTCCTGTAGCCGCTTTTTCCATTTTTGTTTCATTTGCCGTTGTGTCTCACTCTATCTCTCCATCAATTCCACCTCTTGCCCTCGCAACCAATAGATCTGTCACTAATGTCTCACTGGAGATAACGTGTGTGTGTGTGTGTGTGTGTGTGTGTGTGTGTGTGCGTGTGTTGAATTAATGGCTGTTGCGGCGAGGTGGGAGCAGGCTGGGTTGGGGGTTTAAAGTGGAGGTGGTTGTGGTGGTGGTGGGGGGGTCTCGGTGGTGAGTCATAGCTGCTTTTCACTGCAGAGTGTGTGGTGTATGTGAAGTCAAGCCAGTGTGGAGCTAAACTGGACTGGCCTGTAGTGCCCTGCTCAAATCTCATATTTGGTTTTAACTCCATAAATGATTGACCACATTTGAACTGGAAACTTACAACATTCAGTAGCAGCTAGGTTCATATTCTAAATAAGGACTCGAATGTGCTCTCCTGTGTTTGACTTTGTGCGGCGTTGCCAAATACCCCAAGACAAAAACTTCAGCGCACAGACTTCATGTTCTGTCACTGTTCCATACACATTGTACCGTATCACGGCACACTCCGTCCAGACACTAAACAAGTCGGGCCCTCAAAGTTAGTTTGCCAAACACTTGCAGAGCGTGACACTTGTTCAACAAATGAAACAGTAACAGAAACATTTCCCTCTCATGCCAAACGTGCTGCTCTGTTCTCGAGGGGGGGCCACCCGCGGCCCCAAACCAAATGCAAATGAGCAAAGCTTCACTGTGAAGTTTGTCAGGCTATCAAAGTGAACCGTATCGGTCGCTGTCTAACAAGTGTTCTCAGGCTCGGACTTAAGAAAGTGGGGCGATGAGGCAGAGAGGCTGCTGTCACATTTCAGAGGAGGGGGAGATGAATGAGACACAGGATGTTGACAGTGTCAGCTTACTCTTAAGTTCGCAGGGACGGAAGGAAAAGCTCCGGGGACGCGTGTCAACGTCTGACGCTCCTTATGCTTTACTGTTTGTGCCGTCGTAAATGGAGAATTACATTACCGCCTTCAGTGTTCTCTCGCTTCTCTCACTGTAGCTTTTCTGTATTATTACTCACTGTGAGCAGAAGCTTTTGAAATTGTTAATCTGTGCTTGGCCACAAAATGCACTCGATTGTTGCCAGAGGTGCTGCATCAGAACTGAAATTAAAGTTTTCACTAATCCCTCATAGGCAAAAAATAAACTCTCTAATATTTGAATTAACATACGTACATTTTCCCTGCGTTGTTCCCTCTCCAAAAAGGCCTCCCTGACAGATTGGCCACCTCCTCCTCATTCCCCCTTTTTTTTTTCCCTCATTACAAAGCATCAGCACCATTTAAAATGCAAGCGGCCTTGACCCAGTGCTTTGCATAGCCTTCACCCACTGCTGCTTTTATTGAGTCGATCAGAAGCAAAGCTAAATATAGAGCAACTTTATGACGCTGATCTTATTATATTGTCAAATCAGTGTACTAAGTTTATGGCCACCTTTTTCCATGTGGTGGTAAATGGAGGAGGTGACGTTTACTGTAAGCACGAGGCAGGATGGGTAATGGGGGTGTTTGGAAGAGATTAGAATTAAAAATGGACAATAATGGCTGGACAGGAAAAATGAGAGCAGCTGAGGATTTGGTGGAGCTGAGAGGAGAGACATAAACAGGGTAAATAGCAGCGATAGAAAGAGAGAGAGAGAGAGAAAGAGAGAGATGAGAAGAGCTGAGAGGACAGTTTTATTAGAAGATAGAGGATGAGGTCAGAGCATCTGCCCCACTGTCAGAGCATGACCAGAAATCAAAAGCATATAAATCCTCTTGATAAGGACGTCCTGTACTGTCCCATGTGCACAGCAACAGACACACACACACACACACACACAAAGCTAGTGCAAACGCAGCCTTTCCACTAATCTCTTGCATCGAGCCTGTACTGTTCTTGATGAAAACTTAATTAAATGTGAAAAGAACATGAACTTCTGCTGACTGCTCGTTGTCCTGACATGTTATCTCTCTTGTCGTACAATTTCAGTGGATATTTTTCTACACTCTTTTACGCGGACTTTGCTAACACTTTAGCTTACAGCCCACAAATTCCAGTGTAAATATTTTTGCACGTAAAAGGCACCAATACTGACTGTGAAGTAAAATAGTTTCAAAGGGACAACTTTATTGTTGTAATAAAGCAGCTTTCTCCTACATTTTCAGTGATTTGTCTTGATGGCAGTGTGCTATCGCTAAAAAGTAACAGTAACTAACTGAGCATGCCTTAAAACAGCTGTATACATGGTAACCATGTATACATGGCATAGATACAGTATTAATATTTATAAAGGTACACCCTTCCTCCCATGATTAGCTTATTGTTGTAATGCAACGATTTGAGGGCCAATCAAGCTCTAAGTTTTTGGAGCCATAATTTGGGGGCTTTCGAGGATGTAAACAGGAAGTATGATGTTGCCTTAGAGTTAGGCACTGTTAAATCATCTATTAGCAGTTCCTGTTTTCAATGTATCCATGGATGTGCTGTTGGTGGTTTACTTTGATACTGAAGAAAACTTGCCCAAGAAGAATCCAAGATTCTTGGGAAAGTTTTGGAGTTATGAGGATGATCTTCTTGAAGATGATTTCTAAGCAGATTCATTTCCCTTTATAAAATCTGAGATAAAGATATCATCAGGAAGTGTAAGTCACACTGAATATGTAGGTCATGTCTATCTGTGTTGAAATCTGACTTATGACTCTTATGAGGTCTTGCAGCAATTGGGCGTTGTAGGTTTTAATGATTGCCACAGTCACTAGCTGCTTTAACTGTTGGCCATTTTGGTGAATAAGTCAAACTACAATAACTAACTTGCCTTTGTGTTTAAAACACTAGGAAGGAGATGTTGAAACAAGGGCTTTGCAATCAGCAACTACACTGCTAGGTGCCACTAAATCCTACACACTGGTCCGAGATTTCTTTCAAGGTACACCAGTTTTCAGTCCATGATTCTTACAATGTAGATTGCATAATTGAAACTTCTCACTAAGTCAGATACAAGAGAACAACAAATATAAACAAAACATAACAGCAAAGCGACTTTATTATATAATATCCTTTATCATATAAGCTCATACCCATTACCTGCTTACCCCTGTTATACCCATTTCCTTATGGCTTGTTCTGGGTATACATCAGGTGATAGCGTTGTTAATCAGTCAGTGTACTCAGGATAGTTTAAACACCAACTTGACCAGAAAGACCTGACCCATTCCAGTCCCATTTGTGTTTACTGTCCAAAACGCATTCATGCAGCAGAATGAGAAAGAAAGACGACAGGAGAGAGGAGGAAGGCAGGAAGTGAAGCAAAGAAGACTGGGGCGTGAAGAAATCCAAGGAGATGAGAGAAGCCAAGCGTGTCCAAGAAGAACAGTGATTTTTATCTAGTCCCATGCAGCCTGTGCGATGTCGGTGACTATTGATTAGATCTCGGCTGAAAGTGGTGGTACAAAGTAGAGGGCAAAAAAACTGCATGTGAATTTTTAGAAATTTGCTTGGATGCAAAAAAAACGGTTTACCTTATTTGTCAGTGAGGTAAGCTCACCTTGTTAATGTTTTGTTAGAGTCAGCTGGAACAAAAAGTGTGATCACGCCGTACCTTTGCCCAGCTCAGATGATCAGTGGGTCACAGGCATTTTAAAACGTGTTTCTAATCTATAAGTTGGCGTTTTGTTCTCCACGGAGACAAAACAGAGAGACGACATGTGAAATCCACCACTCTTGTTCACCCTCAGCAGTGACAAGGCCCTGCAGGCTAAGCTCTGCTCCACGAATGCTAATGCATTGTGCCTGAGTCAGTGAACGAGACCTGGAGGAGACCATGATTGTAAGCTGATTTCAATCAGTCAAGTGAGACTGTGAATTGATGACAAGTACAAACACAATCCAAGTCTTTCATCAGACAAGTCAGAGGGGTTTAGAAGTAGAAGGGCCCACACCTTTGGCCTACATATCGGCTGTTAAAATCATCTTCTTAGAAAAAGATTTCCCACTTTTATGACACTTCATGTTTTCTCTGTAATGTGAGAAGATGTTTTTTTGCTGGACTCTGAACTCCAGACTTTGGTTCTTGACGTAGTCTTATCTGTGAAGTGCTGTGGGGCTGTGCGTTCTGGGAGGCAGTAGATCTCAGGCAGTTCACTTCTTAATGGAGCTAATGGTTAATGACTTGTGTGTCATATTCAAAGGTCACACCACTTTACCAGTGACCTTTTACGAGCATTCCACTGACATCTTACAGACAAGGACACGAACTCTGGACTCTCAGACGTCTCCCACGCGGCTGTTTAAAGGTCCAGAGTGTCATATTAAGGGAGCTCTATTTACATAATATGGCAGAAATGAAATATAAAATGCATATGTATATTTTAATATCGTAATAAAGGTGTATAATCACCTGAAAGTAACATGTTTTCCTGTTTTTATTACTTTATAATGAGGATGCTGCAGCTCCTCTTCCACCATGTTTCTACAGTATAGAAAACTGATTGATTTTGCGTTTTTTCAACAATATTTAGGTCAATATTATGAAGCTATAGTAGAATGATAATACCCCACCAAGAACAGTGGGCTGGAAAGCTACTATAGACACTCTGATACAGTCTCAGCAAAAATGTCTCATTTATTGCAGAGCTGTTGTATTGGATAACTCGGTGCACCTAATAAACTGCTGAACTTTGTTGCTCATGTGTCTCCTGACCAACACTCGGTCCTCTCCTCACTTGCCAAACAGGTTACACAGCCTTTCCAGCTTTAGTTGCATCTGCCATGAATTGCATTACTGTCAAAGTGTTTTTTTTCTCCTCTTAGCTTGTATTGCAAATAACAAGGAATTAAGAAGAACAGCCCACAAGGTCCAATTATATTTGATACAAAGAGTTACACAGACAGTACCCAGAGCCAAAATCCCTTTCCAAGTTGTTGGCGTGCATACTGTACCAATACCAGGGAGAAATGCCTCTCATTCCAAACTTCTGTTTGTACTCTTTTGAATAGTTTAGCTAATTTACTCAAAACTTCTTTTCAACTTGCTAAAGACCTCCGCACACGTTCATTCACTCATTACAGATGCCGCAAGTCAGAAACCCCTGAGTCTTTCGAATTCTGTGCTTAGTAATGCAACTGGTGAGGTGCCAGCTGAGCGCTGGTGTAAAGCCAGTTTGGCAAACTTCCAGCTCCTTCTTGTCCTGGCAGTACCTGATATCATCAACTGGGGTTGTTGTTGAGAACCTTGACTTTTGTGTCATCTATACTTGGTTGTTCCTCTATTAAATTACACCCTATATCCTTTACAACCTTGATATTTCCCTGCCAACATCCATGGCCCACCTTACTGCTATGACTCATATTTTTTCCTTGTCTGATTTAAACATATTTAAGCAGCATTTAAATGAGGGATCTCTCCCAGGGTCTGGAAAGCAGTTCTAAGCTACCACTGTTTAGCATACACTTAGAAATGGAAAACTGCTAATCCTTTGCTATTCTTTTGTTCCAAAGCCAAGTCCTTTGGCAGTGGAAGAATGTGGTTGGTGTAATAAACTTGGAATTGCTTTTCTTGCATGATCTCTCCGCTTTGCTCACAGTAGATGTATATATGCATCATAAAATGGCACACTGTTTTTGTTCCCATTGCTTACTGCAGCATTAAAGGGTTTTCTTTTCCAAAGCATGAAAGAGGAGATAAATAAGAATAGAGAAGTAGAGAAGGCACTTCATACTTTGGTTGCAGTTTCCTGGATTTGTTGTGATGCAGGGGGATGTGTGAATAAGCTCCGAGGTGTTTCGCCCAACCTCATAACAAGCTAAGGGGGAGCTGAAGAAGGAAAAGTGAACTTTGCTTATCTGTGTCTGGTATGATATAGATAACAATAGCAATAGACATATGTAGATAAAGATACACATCTGCATGACTTGATGTGGTGAAAGTGAAGCAAGTGGAGGTGACAGCTATATTTTTGATAATACTTTTGGGGTTTTAATGCAAGAGTGATTGAAGAAAGGGGGTAAATAATAAATTTAACATCACAGATGGGGATGTTTTACGTTTCCCAATTAAAATATATGGTCAGATATATTAACTGATAGAAAATGGACTATGATGTATGTTCACAAGATTCAAAAGATTGTTAAAAGAGTTTGTACACCTCCAGTGGATTAAACCCCCTCACACTTCATCAGGGAGATCCACCAGCATCTGTACTTCTCCCTCATGGTCTCCCTCTCCTCCCTCATTTGCTCCCCAGCTCTCTCTGCCGACCTTGGCCCACTAGAAAAGAAAAGGGCGCATCCTTCCTTTTCCGACTCTCATTGCGAGGGAATTTTGGAATTATTGTTGTTCTAATCTACCCTGAGAACCCGGCTAATCCCTCCTTCCATCTTGATGTTCCAGACCTAATGCCAAAAATTGCTGCGCCACAGAGGCTCAGCAGCACCCTGACTTTGCAGTGTAACTGTTTTTTCTTCACTCAGCTCTATAGAAACTGCTCTGTGCGCTGGGGGGGTTTTGGGGTTTACGACTCGCACTTGACAACTGAGCTTAGGGTTGACCTGATCTGCTTCCACATGGACCAGTACGTTTAGCCATGGCATTACTAATGTTGTGAGCAAACAAATTTTACATTTTTACTGCCCCATATACTTTATGTTTATAAATAAATAGTTGAATGATGTTAGCTTTAGCTAAGCTTTGTGTTTAGTGCTAATTAGCTAATGTTAGCACACTCAGGAGATAAACATGGTAAACGTTATAACCTATAAGCTCAACATCAGCATGTTAGCGTTCTCATTGTGAGCATGTTAGCTTACTGATGTTAGCATTCAGCTCAAAGCACCACTGTGCCTAAGTGTAGCTCACAGAGCTACTAGCATGGCTATATACTTGTTTATTTATATGGTAATCCACAGATATCTGTGAAATTAATGTCTTTTTTTGTCATGTAAGGAAGGCAGGAAGGAAGGAAGTTAGAACAAAGTCACTTTTGTAGCAAGTCAAATCATTTTATCTTCAAACATCTGAAATAAGAGAAGTTATGTCTGAATATAGCTTGCAGTGTTTTTAAAGTCAGTCACCTTTGGCAAATTTAGTCTGTGTTCATGCAATGTGGAATATTTGGGTTGTAATTACTATCTCAGTGAGACATGAGGTGAGGCTTCGTGTCAAAACAAAGGAGAATAAAACAAATCTCAATAATAAACCCCTCAGTGAGCAAATAAGCCCTGTGCAACATAGATATATACTTCTCTCGCTTCATAGAAATGACGAAGAGAAATATGGGAGAGGAGGCTAGGAAAGTCCAGGGAGAGGGCGGCTTTTAAACTTCCAAGAAAAGTGGCATGGGTTGACGCACTGAATAATAATATTTTGCCAGGAAGTCAGGGTTCAGAGATCTCAGCACTCCTCAGGATTTAAAGATGAAAAGAGTCAGAGTTTGACCCCAGAGGATGAAAATGGCCGCAAAGACGAAAGCCGCTTAGGGTCAGTATCCCAATCTTGAAATTCTTAAACTCACCCCTTGGTCAGTTTCCCTGTTCAACAATAACACAACAGTTCTCTCCGTCTGGCCGTCTTCGTTCTCAGATGCTCTCATTTTTCAGGTCGACTCTCTCTCTCTCTCTCTCTCTCTGGCTCTGAACACCGTTTCTGAGACTTAATCTCCTGTGAGACACACTGTAGTTGGTGTTTGAATTCCATTTGAACTGCCTGAATCATAGCTCTTTGCCTCTCTACCCATTTGGATCCGACACACCCCCTTCCCTCACTGATTTTAAGACTCGTGTTTGCCATCTAGGAACAGAAGCAAACGGAAAAAGGAAAGGACAAAAAAGAGCAGTGACCTCAGTGTTAATAAGCAAGTCTTATCTCTGGCAGAGAATGGATGGCTTATGTAAGATTATCTCACACTCTCTCTCCGTTTATTTTTTGTCTTTCAGACATATTTTTTGTATCTAAATCTCTGCTTGCACCTCATTCTCTTCTTCTTACTTTATGATCCACACCCGCCGATGCTCTCTCGCCTCCCCTCATTTCATTATTCTTTGATGCTCAGACATATGTGGGACATCACAGAGCCTCTTATAGGTAGAGTAACAAACCAATGGGAGCTGCTAGAGGACAGGACAAGGCCAAAAGAGGGTTACCGGGAAAGAGTGCCGTCGGCTGGCTAATAACATCACTACAAACGCTATCCATCTGCTGCGTGTTGCAGAAAGGCCTTAGGTGGAGGGATTGCTTGTATTTGTTGGACAGAATAACACCCCACAATGCAACAGAGCTGCTGTAAATGCCAGTTTAGAGAAGCTCGCTATAATGTATTTTGAGACTGTCAGACTGGTTGGTTTAGTAAATATCCTATTACATGTTTTTCAGTCACTGCCGGCCCGTTTGTGACCACAGTACCTCTCTGTCACTTTTTCATTTTTTCTGACTGTGAATTACAGCTATAAAGAAGTTATTCCACAGAAGTCAATTATATTTTAAAATGTATAAGGACTGTCCAAGTCTAAAATCAACTTACTCAACATGCTTGAGTCTCTTAATTAGTCTACTGGAGACTTATATCAGTCTGCTACTACTTAATGTCCAGTAATTAAGACTGTAAATATATGCTAGCCTCTTATCAATTCACCACAGTATCACGGCACCACCCATGAATGGCATTAGCCAATGGCTGTAAACTGTAAAGCCATTAAACAGCACAATCAAGCTTCAAACTGTATCAAACTTTAGTATTATGGCTGCCTTTACTGTAAACTTAACTCATTATATGGGCAAGTTGATACAGTAAGACTTAAAGAGGCACTCTAGTGATTTAGTATTGCAGAAGAGACTGTATGAAATAAGAATGATCAAAGTCAGTTAAGGTCCATTCTCACTTTTAGTCCCTGTTATGAGTTACACTCGCATAACACAGTATCCTCCAACTCCCACCGTGCAACTCAGTAATGTCTTTCATTAGACCCGTGACCATAGAGATGGTATCCACATAAAACCGATTAATACGTACTGCAGGGCTACTGCACTGCATTCTGCATTATTCTAGTCCTATATGAAAGGACGGCATGCAGAAAATTGTACAAGCGTGTGCGCTTACTTAATGTTGTCATGAGCATTTGTCTGAGTTATGTGGTGTTTCCCAACAAGAAGTTCACAATTACAGTGTTTTCATGTTATCATGCAGTACTGTATTTTATGGCTACTGTATGATTGTAAAGGACAAAATCTTAAGGCTTTACATAACTTTGTTTTTTCAAAGATAACATAGAAAACACAGGTGAAGGGTGGTGAAAGAGGTTAGTATGGAGGAGGCAGAGCAAAGGAGTCTGCTGAAGTCTGGATATGGTGCGTGTGATGTTTTTATTTCTTGATTTATGGGACTGTGTGGCTGATGTGTACATCCTGGCCTAGTATGAGACTTTCCCTGGGCTATATTACATCCTGAGTTTATGAGGTGAAGGGACAGATCTTATAGGAGAGGTCTGATGTAACTAATAGCGGGCCCACTGTTGTCTTAAAGGGTCGCAGCACAAAACCAGGTCGAAGGGCAGGAACAGGGGTTAAGAGGAAATGGAGTCTGGAAATGCCATGCATATATCTGTTTGTGCGTGTGTGTGTGTTTTACTTCCTGCACACATATTATCTCACCCACTGAAGGAATGTACGCTACCTTCTCAGAAAGAGGCCACGCAAAAAATGATAATTTTCATGATAAACATGTACAGCTTAGCCTGATAAAGATAAGTTTATGAGTATGTACATAACTATGATGACATAACGCCTAAAGAAGCAATGTTTATGACGCACACAGATACCTCCAATCTGTCCTTAATGGTCTTTGTGTTTATTATTTGCAGCTGGCAATAAATGTGTAAATACATATATAGGCATACACAAACCGAATGTTTGAATTAAATAAAGATATGAATTAGTATGCAAGATATGAAACATGTAGTCACATGATTTGAAAAGAAATAAACAATGATGGGAAGCAACATCAAATATAGTGTTTGTGTTGTAAATTGAAATGAAGGTGATTACAGCATTTTGATTTTAAAAAGCTGAAATCCATTAACCAGAAATATAGTATTATTATTATTATTATTATTATTATTATTATTATTATATAGCATATATAACATCTTTGAATTAAACTATGCAATTCCTTATTACTGTCATTATTATTTTGAAGATATGATTACAAAACAGTTCGGGATTAGAAACATTTTGCTTTTACTGGGTAAAGTTCAAATTGTTGGTAAAGTGTTGTTTGTAAACTCAGAAAAAAAGCTGTCAAAAGTTTAGTGTGCTATTTGCATTTAATACATAATACGAAGAAATAGGAAGCCAACAGCCGGTTAGCTTAGCTTAGCATAGCATAAAGTTTGGAAACAGGGAAACAGCTAGCCTCTGTCTGACTAACAGTGCCCCTGCACATATCTTGCATCATATCTTGTTTGTTTAATTTGTGTAAGAACCAAAGCATATAAAAGTCAACTGGCTGTTTTACAGGAAGGTTGTATGCTGAATATATTCATACTAGGTCCTATGTCTTAGCTCAGAGCAGTAAGTCTCTACTGCAAGACAGCCCCCCCTACACAAATAGTGAATCATATCCGCTTTTGTACAGATTAAACAAACAAGATGTGACACGTTAATTAGTGAGCTTTAGAGGCGTGTGAAGGCAGATGTTGTTTCTTTTGGACAGAGCTAGCTGTTTCCCCCTGTTTCCAGTTTTTGTGCTAAGCTAAGCTAACTGACTGTTGGCTCTAGCCTTATGTTTAATGGACAAATGTGATAGTGGTGTCAATCTTCTCATGTATCAGAAGAGCTTAACTGTGTTTAAACTATTGTGTAACAATTTAATTTCCACAGTAGACACCGGTAAAGGTAGTCCTTACACAAACACACACACACACTGTTATAACAGAATGGTATCATTTTGTGTTTGACACAGTCAGTAATTGTTTGGATCAGTTCTGTCTTTCCAGTACCGAGCTATAATTATAGTCAAGGGAATGACCATTCACACACGGGAGAAAGTTATTTTTTTTGCAGAGTTGCAACTTTGGACTCTAATACACATGTACACACACACACACACCTACACATTCACAGTCTCACTCATACACATTTCCTCCTGCCAAGTTGTGGCAGCGTAGAGGCCAGAAGAGCAGCAGCCACTGATAGAGACCTTGATAAGACTCATATGAAAGAGCAGCAGTCACTGAACCCATCCGCTCTGTGTGCCAAGGACACCATTTAACTTATATAACAGCCACTCCGGGTCACTGACAAGTACATCTATGCAATTTGGCTTCCTCAAGAACTATGTGCCCCTTGACCTTAGCTTCCATTGTCCCATATATCTCACATTTCTTCCACACCTCATGTGTGAGAGAGCTTAAAAGGTATTTGTGTTTCACGCTATGATGTTTAGCGTCAGCGTTACTAGTCACATACTAAATGATGATTGAGAAGAGGTGTTGGTGGTGAAATGTCCTCGGGAGAGTGTGTCACATGAGAGATTACAGCTGAAGCGAACTCATTCACTCCCTGCCTGTGCAATTCAAATGTGACCCTCAAATATTTTACTTACAAAGTAAAGATGTTGACTCTAGCTGTGGTGTTTTATTTATTCATTTTAATATCTGCTTTATGAGGCATGTGACTTCTTTTGCAGGATTATAATGACCCTTACATATTTGCTCCAGAAGTTGCAGTTTCATTGCTTTCCTTTAGCGTGGATAATCAGTCAGTGTGATTAAGCAGTGTGCTTGAGTATTCTTAAAATAATACCTACACAAGTGGCATTAATCACATTAAACACATGTATTTTAAGTAAGTTTACATAGTTTTCATGTTCAAAGCTAGAAGACACAATAAATCCACGGCTAGATTGGGTAAAACTTTAAGGTTTTGAAGAGTCTTAAGTAAAGTGTTCTTGCTTATTATTTAGGCATGAGCTGTTAAGGGAATAAACTGAAAAAGTTCACATAAGAAAACACGTCAGGCACAAGGTTCGGGTTAGGACACTTCTTCAGACCATCAAATTTTCATGAGCTAAGAAAAAACAAACAGACCTGTTATCAGCGCTGTGACAAGTCATGACAAGAAGTAGGAGAAAGTTTATCTGAGAAATTCAAAACAGGAAAATCTTGAGACAAAGTAAAGGTTTTTTAAGTCAACAGTTAGTGCTGATAATTAAGATTTGCTTGATGTAGAAAAAAAAGGTATTAAAACACGTAAGTCAGCCATTTGCGGCTTGAGTTGGAAGTAAAGCTCGGTTTGGGTTATGGTTATGGGCTTAGGGGAATGATTATATGTTAAAATGCTGCAGGTAAGCGAGTGACCCTTCTTTCTAAGAGGCTGAGGTATTTGGTTTTAAACTTTACTGGCCGGGTGAAAAACACCTCCAATTACATTATTCTCCAATTACAGGTCAGGAAGTGGAAGATGCTGGCTCGCCATCATGGCGACGGCACAGGAAAGCAGAAGGAAGCAGAGTCAGACGTCCACCTGGGCGGTTGTCAGTCCTGGGGGATCCATGCCTCGCCCCTCCTGGCCAGCCCTGTCATGCTGGAGTGCTCCATCTGCAGTGGGCCCTACATCAGCTATGCCCTGGAGGATACCTGGCAGCCACGTCAACGCACACAGGCAAGTTCATTCTGCCTCCAGGTAATTAAATTACAGCAAACACTAATTCATTATGGTGGATCCCAAAGCAGGGGACTTCCAGGTGTCCTTGATGGGGGGATTTCGGGAAATCCACAGAGAAATTATGGATTGTTAAAATATTTGTTATAGATTTTAGCACCCTACAATGAAAGTATGTTTTCATTCTGTTTTCTTAGATAGTTAATTATATGATAGCACTTTAAGTAAACACAAAGTTGGGGCATAAAAGGTTGTGTAGTATTTATTTGCATATCCCTATATCTGTCCATTCCTAACTCTATACACAGCTATTTTTTGAATTTGTTCGAGGCACCTACAGTTTGGCCACAGATCATTTGGCTCTGATCAATGCAGCACAAAGTGCTGACTGCCACACCACTTTTATTGCTGACCAATACTGCTAATTGGCATTCCACATAACGTGATCCACCTTTGTAGCAAAGCTTGTAATTCTCTTGCGCCCTTTTTTTTTAACAGTATTTTGTAAAATGTTGTAAAGCCATGGCATCATTGCAGCAGCCACATTATAAGTACCACTGAGGCAACAATACAAGCTAACATCTTCTGCACTCTGCCAAACGAAACCGCCAAAGACGAGTCTGAGAAATTAAAATCTTATGTCGTAACATAAGAAATCATTCATTGTTTCATGCTAAGGCAAAATAAGTAATATTAGAAATCACTGATTCTGTTTGTCGTCAATATGGGAAACTTAAATTAAAGAAAGAATTTTAGCACTGAAATTAATAAAATATGGTTCCTAGTTTCTTTCTTTTTCTATCTTTTTTCATGCTGGTGTATAGAAACACTCAGAACAAACCTACTTTTTTATTTGAAAATATTTTGAGCCATTTTACCGTCAAATGCTGTGCTATATTGTATGACTCACACTCCGACAAGTCTCTACATCTCCTTGACCCTTACGCAGACTAAAGGTCTTTGCCACTGCTTGAACAACCCAAACTTTCTGTCTGCTTTTGGAAACATAAATCTGCGGTGAAATATTAATGAACAGAAAGCCTCGATTCACCATCGCTATGGATACAACTCCATGAGATCTCTATACTGAATCAATAAATTGCCCGAAGAAAGAGCATATGGAGGAAGGACAAAGAAACATGAATGGATCAGTGGTTTTTGAGTGGTTGACAGTATAACATGATGTGTGTAAATATATTGTACGTGTGTGTATGAGAGCAAAAAAAAAAAGAAAAAGAGAGACTACAAGATGGATAGATGAGGCTGCTGTCAGCTAAAATATGGAGATGAAATGTCCAGCATGATAGCCAGATTGTTTAAAGCTTCTCCACCGAGTGAATAAACAAACTGATGAGATTGAAACAACTCGGGGACACACACACACTCTCTCACACACACACACACACACACACACACGCCTCAGCTTGCCTTGTTCTCAGAAAACACCCATGGGAGAATACCGAGAGCTGCGATAGGTTTTCCGAGCTGCAGCGTGGAATAGCAAACTAGGCTAAGGCTGTTTAACAGGGACACAAAGTCGATGACTGACAGCGACAATCACGACAACGCGGCTGCAGTTTCATGGGAACACGAAAGAGCCTGAGATGCAAATGCTGCCGGTGATGTGACAGCTACCAGTTAATAATACCATTAGTGTATGTGAAAAGAAAAATGCAGGACAGGCTTAAGTAAACACTGCTGAGAAAGTTGTGCATGTGTACGTTTGTGTACATTTCGGAGCAATATATTGACTTTTAGAACCAAATGTGACAAATCAAAGGTCAATTGTACTTCTACTTCACATATCAGAGGGAACGTTGCTCTTTCTACTCCTCTATATGTAGTTTATAGCTTCAGTTACTAGTTAGTAACAACAACCCCGAGCTGGGATAGACTCACTACAGATAAATGGATCGATTAAACAACAAGGCAGCATCTATAGTTGACTTTGAGTTGTTGTTCCACCAAGAAGATTTCCCGTCTAAACCTCTTATTTGTTTCATTTAAATAATGGTGTGAGGACCAAATTCATTTTTTACACACAAAACAGGGAAAGAAATGAATTCAGATTTGTTTAGCAGAACTTTGCTGTTCCTCCTTCTTCTTCAGTCACCACCCAGATTTATCTTTTGACCCTTAGAAGAAAGCCTGACCCATTTGCTGGAAACCAAAATAACATATCAGTTCAGGGTTTTTGTGCAGGAGTGCTTTTACTTTTAAATGCCATTCCTGAATAGACAGAAAGTATCTGTCTGTTGCAACGTCAACAGAGCAGTCCTGTTCATCTCTTGGCCCAAACTGAGCGAGATCAGTTTCATCCTGGCGTTCAGTCTCACCAAAGCACAATACTCTGTCGTCATGTTGTTGTTAGAGCAGAGGTTTCTCACCACTTTCAAGCGCAGCACTCGAGTGATTTAATGCAGTCTCACCGTGGAAACCCGGCCTCATTAAAACACATCATGTGGGGAACCAACTCAAACTGGGACGTGAACAAGTCTGGGTCAGGACCAGTGCTTTTAGAAATGCTGATTTAGAGTTCTGCTGTTCGAAAGTGTCACGTCCGGTATTGTCACTGTACTCTTTTCAAGAGCTGAGAAAAGCAGCTTAGGTCAACGGTTTCCAAACTCTGTGGCTTGTACCTCACTAAAACAAACAATATTTGCTTATAACCCTTCACTGCTTACACATCAGTTGTGAATTCAGCCAAAAAAACACAATAAAGAAGATTTGTCATGTGTCCTGACCTCAAGGTTGGGGACGAGTGACCTTGTTGGTTGTAGCTTGGCCAGCCTGTATTTTTAAATTCATCTAATGGAAACTTAAAAGAACGTTAGAAGCCCGAGGGCTGGACAGTTACCGCAAGATGTCAACACCTTTTGCCATTCAAACAAGAACAAAAGAACACAAACTGGATTTGCAGAGTGCACAACAATGCCAGTGTGTTGCCCAATATGTTAGCGCTCACTTTCAATCTATGTAGCAGGAGTTAATATGATATAAATATGTAATACTTTGACTTTTAGAGAGTGATTTGATGCCTTTGGAAGAGTATCCACAATCTGAATCTGGAGTAGTAGTGTGGGTGATTTACACATGCATGAATACAGTTTTTGCTGTATATGTGTACTATAATATGGACTTGCAACAGTGCCTGCATTAAAGAAAATGTATAACCTTTTACATGTTTATACTGCTATTTATTTGCACGTCTTTGTCCTACAAGTATTCAAATTCTTTTCACTAAGTGATGCCATATTTTCCCCCCCAGGCGATGGACCTGTACTACCACAATGAGTCAGACCCAGACAGCTACTGTTGCCCTGGCGACAACAGTAAGTCAGCAGCCCGTTGTTTTGTATTCTTCTACTTCCTCCCTTTTCTCCTTCTTTCCCCATTTGTCTTTCTCGCTGTGACTCCGGAGGACAAACTCCTCTGCTATCTTTCTCCATCATCCCTGGCCCGTCAGTCTTTGGTCATTTCTCTTTATTATCTGCACTTCTGTTTATTTTTACCATCAATCCAAAAATGATCTCCCACCGTTCATTCTCTGTCTCAGTCTCTTGTTTGTTATTTCCTTTCAGTCCAGACCTGACGGGCTGTGGGAGCAAAATGATTCAGCCTGCACCAAAACACACACAAACACACACACACACAGTTTGTAACTTTACCTTACCTTACCACTTGCCTCTCTAATCCGACCTCTAAGCTCCCACGATAATAACTGTTGTTCATAAACCAAGATTACTATTTGTTGTTTTGAGGAAACTGGCTTGGGAAGAAAAACAGTAGTTACAGTCACAGTACACATGACACAGTGACCTTTTTGACATCTGTTTGCAACCTTTACTGCAGCAGAAACATGAGTGTATGTTTCTGTGCTTGTTGCTTACTGTGCTTGTGTGTCACTGGGTGAGAGTCCAGCGTCAGTTTATAGTCAATAAGACACTCATTTTCCATCATGCCTCTTATTTCTGCCATCATAGTCCAATCCAAAGTGCACGGCATGTGCGCGTGTCACGTTTTGGCATGAAGCTAATCTATTCCCTTTTTTATGATTAGTACTTTTACCTTTGCTGTGAATCTTGCATGTGTCAAGATGGGAGCTCTTCTGTGTTTGAGTTGCATCATTTTTAGCAACAAATTTAAAGTTTTCTTTTACTTTGGCCTCAAAAACAAGATTAAGTTGAATCATCAGATGAAAACTAATGTTTTATTTTATTTGCATTTGAATGCATTTACTGCTGTAACATCAATACATTTTCCACTCTTAGATAATATGTACATCATTGTCACTGATGATGGAGGAAAATTAACACTACTGCAAAATGCTCCTTTGGCATTAGGAAATAAAAGTCCCCTGAAACAAATAAAAGCAGCCTATTTATTTAACATTACTGACTCATTTCTATTATTATTTTGTACATATATTTATACATTTATCACCTCATATATGCATTTCAAGATTTATCTCTTTAAATGGCATTCCATACCTCCATACGAGTAAAAGTCCTACTAAAGTCCTGTTAGTACGTAGTAAGTAGTACTCATTAGTCAGAAAAACTGAAAGTATATAAAATGGGAAGTATAATATTAAATCTCATTTCATAAGGTCATCATCTGTCTTTATTTGTAAAATATAGTCACTAAAGATTTTTAAAGGAGCATGAAGTGGAAATACTCAAAGTACCACAAGTGCCTCAATTCAAGTACTGGAGTACCGGAATACTTAGTTACTTTCCACCACCGCTTATCACTCCAGTAACCACCGCAGTAACTCCACTTTGTGGCAGATCTTCAGGCACCTGCTGCCTGCTGGAACATCTCCAAGAAAAGGAAAGTGACAAGAACCATATTCTGATGAAAATGTTTTTCACTGGGAGTAGTCTGCCAGTTAATTATGGGAGTTTTCAGCGTATGGAGAGAAAATCTGAGCAATTAGCCAAGCTGGTGACAAGCTGTTCCTGTGGCCTCGGCAGTGATGCCGCTACACCCTGTTGTTCCAAGTTCACCAATTAGTGGTTTCAGGAGCACTTAGAAGTTGAGGTTTGTCACTTATGAGTCATTTACAGTGATGCAGCGATGTATGTGACAGAAGGAGCGGTGGAGGATGGCGATGGAGAGCGAGAGATGATCCAGTAATAATAATCATGGGGAGTTCTTTTTCTCTATTTTTAAAGAGGAACAAAAAGCAAAGCGTGTCTGTGTTATTTCACTCCTCCCGGAAAAAGTGATCTTACGTAACAAAGAGCATCTGGTGAGAATACCCTTATTAAAACACATTAGCATGTTCATCAGCTTGCTGCAGTGCAATGCTAATCAGCATTTGCACACTGACTTATAGTGCTTTTCTTCCACCAGATGCCAACAGGTTTATATAACGTATGATTACAAAGCCTGTGTGTGTGTGTGTGGTGTGTGTGTGTGCTCTCAAACTTAACTCTTTTGTTCTCGGTGACGCAAAATTAATATCCACACTGCGTCTGCCCTTCTGAAGCCGTTATTTACACTTTCCTCCCATCATTCATGATGCATTGCTCACCTGTGTCAACTTGCCCTTCAGAGCTAAACAGTCAAACACACGCCTCCACAGTGACACACACATTCACAAACACATGCATATACTTTACAATCCATAGCGACACTCCCGGGCCAGAGACTTTAGACGGTTTTGAGACGAGTGTCTGAACATGTTTGTTGCTATTATATCTTCATGATTTACACTAAGTGCTATAATTTAGTTAGATCTGGGTGTGTGTACTGCACTGAGAGGCAGGACATAATGGACTCCCTGTCCTGGAAACCTATGTTTGACCATCACAACCTCAACCTAATTCTATCCTGAATCCAAAAGCAAAGCAAGCGAAGTCCTCCCTCTCCTACGGCCCACTAAAAAACTGTGGACCAACCAAAATGTCCTCTCTTTCGCAAGCGTGCTCACTTCTGGGGCATCCGAAAGAACACTTGACTTCCCGACGAGGACCTTGGCTGTATGTCTTTCCCCTCATCTCTCATTCCCCTTCATTTCCTGTTATCTGTGTACTGCTGCTGTCCAATAAATGCATAAAATGCCCCAAAGTCAAAGTCAAAAGGCTTCCTTCAAAGACAGAAGTACCAGAGGACACTGTAAATCTTTATGAACAAACATCAGTTCAGTTGTGTTGCGTTGATAAGCAGTTTTTGAGCTCTAGAGAAATTTCCTTAAAATAACTTCTCTCCTGAAACCCAGGTTTATTTTTGGACACTTTATTCTCCATTTATGTGAAATTGTACTCTCCATTCTTGCATGTTTAGCCAACCTGCTCCACCACTGGCAATGCTAACACTTCATTGGAATTAGATCATTGGCAGTGTACCCACTGAACACTATCTCTATGAGTATCAGGTTACATCCTTTCTTCTTAAGGAACTTTCCAGCGAATTGACAGTTATATGTCGTTACACATCAGTTTATTTCTGTGACCTACAAAATAACGTATTTCCAAACACAGGCACAGAGAACCACATAAATCTAAGAACACCAAAACTCAAACACAGGAGGCTCTCATTCGTCCACTGATTGTCACATGATCGTCTACAGCGATAGCCGACGGGATAATTAGGTCACTTTTTGGTTAGCCAAACACTTGGCGCACACACACCAAACACACTGACGGTCCACTGTGGCAAAATAAAAGCCTGGCTGTCCTCTCTGAATAGCTGAGGTCTTTATGTAACAGTGTCATTTGGTTCCTCACCACTGAGGCTCATTCACATTCATCGCCAGATCAACTGTAGCCACAAACGCCCTCATCATCCCCGGCACGGAGCGTGGACATTACAAGATGGAGGCGCTGGAGAATGAAAGAGATGAGCGCATTTAATGGATGGATGTCATCAGCCGGAGACAGCGTGAATATGGGCACATCTTTGTGTATGTGTGGGTACACTGTAGGTGGGTGGGCTGACGGAGCATGTGTGCTGTTATACTACAACTCTATTATCCTGCAGCTCAAAACCTTCTGGCACTGCAGTGAACCTCATCCTGTCCACAAAATGGCCCTCTAAGTGTGTGCGTGTGTGTGTGTGTGTGGATGAGTCAATGCTGGCTTTGGCACTGATGACATCGCCACTAGTGGGTTACATAACATACTAGTGTCTCACATGCATGCATAGAAAAGCAATAAACGCACAGCTTAAGTTCTGTGGAGCCTCCTCTTGTTCGGGGCCTAAATGCAAGCAGCCTGTTAATCCCGAATGGAAAGAGGGCCAGATAGGAAAAACACTGAGTGGACCTTTTGTTAGTATTGCTCTCTCGTTTTCTTCCTCTCTCCTGATCTTCAACACCTCCCTCTCATTTCATTCAACTCTGGGCTATGAGCACAGATGCAGGCGCAAGAGCAGTGCTTACATCCCAGCGGAGGTAACGTCTTCTTCATAGTCACTTTTAATCGTCTTTTGTGTTTTCTGTTGCGTGTTTTAGTTCTTCTTCTTTGGATTTTAAAAAAAAAGCAAAGTAGCAAAGTTTCAAAGTTTAAAATTAGTCTTCTCGCGCAAAAAGCTGCAAAGTTTTCAAGGTCAATGTTTTGTTTCTGTGCAGGCACGTGCTTTCCCTGTGATCCTATTATTATCAGACAAAGCAACTTGTGAGGTTTCTCTTGTTTGCAGTGTGATGCCTTCAAGTGCTGATAAAAGATGTCGGTTTGTGTCCCACGTGGACTGCTGCTGCCTGTAGTGTCAGTTGGTAACATATAGTAGATTAAAAGACTCTTGAAGGATGGCGGCGCTGCAGCCTGCGCTGTCTTTCCCTAACAAAGTGCGCTAAGCTCTCCTCCATGGTGCAGCGAGGGAGAAAAGTGTTGGACACCTTCAGGGAATTTAGGAAGTACCTGAAGTGCCCTCTCTCTCTCTCTCTCTCTCTCTCTCTCTCTCTCTCTCTCTCTCTGTTTTAGAAAATGTGTGTGTCTGTGTGTGTGCATCTCCTGTCAGTCTCTCAGCAGGTTTGTTTTGCCTCCCAGCTTATGTATGTATGTGCACATGCATGTGCGTGTGTGCTGTCAGACTCCCTGCAGGTTTGTTTGGCCCTCCAGCTCTGCATGCATGTGTGTGAATGTGTGTCTGTGTGTGTGTGTGTGTGTGTGTGTGTGTGTGTGTGTGTGTGTGTGTGTGTGCGTGCATCAGGTGGCCATGGGGGACAGATTAATAATAGATTTGACCCGAGTTAAGGGAGAGACAGAGACAGCAGTGAAAAAAAAGTTGAGGCTATATTTAAAAACTGCAGAGTCACAAATGCAGGAGCATGATGACTTTCTCTAAGAGAGGCCGGCGGGTCAGGAGCAAAAAGAAGACACATGTTCTCTCTCACACACTCATATGCAGTCATATTAGTGACTCTGACACATCTATGGTTGAGGCCTAACTTCTGCTTGTCTTTAGCTCTGAGTTTTCAGAGTCTAATAACAATTATGATCAGTGTAGCTGCAGCATAAAAGCATCTTTCAACACACAAACACTAGCTTAATCTCCATTAGACGTGTGACGGGAAAGTCGCCTGTTCAATTCCCTGTGTAATGACTGAGTGAGCGTGATGAAGAGGCTGTGAGATGAAGGTTATAAGTTGCTGCTGTAGTTGAAAAAGGTGAAGAGATATTCATCTTCATCGTTATTTCATCTCTGTGTATTCTGTGTCTGATTCACACTTCCATGATGTGTTGTTGGTGCACACTGCACGCGTCCAGTTCAGTGCTTTCTCACATCTCATCAGTTTTTCTTTTCTTTTTTTTTTATTCCCACCATTCTCTACTCGCTCACAGACTCCCAAAGGAAAGGAATGAGAAAGAACCTATCCTGAGAAATGCACTAAACAGCTGTGTGAGCAATTCATCAAGACATACAGTTAATTACTATGACCCCAAGTTCACTGCAGCTGAATAAATGCGAACTCAGTGATTTCCAAATCTGGGTTACTTTTTAATTCAGAGCTCAGGGGGTGAATGACCTCAGCTCTCAGGCTGGAGTGGAAAAAAACTGGCCTGCTGGTGAAGATGAAACCGAAGGGGGGTTCTAAGTAAAACAAATGCTTGCACTTAGCCTTCAGCTATAAACCTTTTTTTTTTTTTTAGCTTTATGTGATGCTGAAAGATCATAAATATAGTGGTAGTGATGTGCTCATTATCCAGGTTTGTTGCTGTTATGTGTGTAAATAAACATAGTTGCAGATTGATTGTATTTCCAGTGCTTTCTTATAGTTTACAAAGACATAAAACAAATATTTGACTCCAGCAGTTTCACGCGTTTGGACGCGTCTATCCATTTGGTTGCAGGAGAGGAGTAACTTCAGAAATAAAAAATCTAAATAAACAAGACTACTTAAATAAAAAAGTTAGCGCTATAGTTTCCATCAACTCAAAAGTAGGAGCTTATGAGGAGGCTTTGAAGGCAGCATGGCACCCCCCCGCCCTGCAGGAAAACTCATGCAACCATGCATGAAACACAAAACTGTAGAGTGGAAGGAAACAGAGGCGGGACGTCTCCGCCCTGAAAAGAAAGGGGAAAGAAAAAAAAATCATCTGGATGAAAGTCTCCAAGGAGTGGAATGCTGTGTAGTTCGATTACCTGCCTGCCGAGGAGCCTTAAGCCTCTCTCCTTGGTGTGATTCGGAAAATAAAGCATCCCTATGAAAGACAGAACGACCGCTTTGACGTGTAAGTAGGCTCCATATTCATTAGAGAGCACCGGCGATGGTTTTCACCATCCGTAAGAAATATTTAGATTATTCCCACGACGCAGACTGCAGATCTATAATAATCTTGTCGTGAGAGCTTTTACGCGTTTTCCCAGCCTATCGTGAAATGTGTAGTTTCCTTCGCCAGGCTCCTTTTTGTGTCTGGAGTGTCTGTGGTTGGGAAGAAAGACGCTGGCAGACATACTTTAAGGGGGGCTGGGGGGGGGGGGCGCTCCATTCACCCCATAATCCAGTGACCTGGATTTATGATGCTGTTATCTATGGAAATGCCTCCCTCATAGGGGGGGGGGGGTCTGTTAAAAAAGTGCCACAGAGAATCGCTGGCAACTCTCTTGAGTAACTTGTTGAACTCTGGCTCTGCAGGCAGCCAAATGAGGACTCCTTCAGAACTGAAAGGTTTGTTTGTTTTCGATGGAAACTGGATCTCATGTGGGTGTAGATCAGGCAATCAAGACATCAAGAGTGCCCGTGGTGTTATACAGCTTTGTGTGTGTGTGTGTGTGTGTGTGTGTGTGTGTGTGTGTGTGTGTGTGTGTTAGTTTAGTTTGTATTTTGCAGCAGAGTGTATCTTGATTACTTATATTGTTGTTTTCTATAAACTTCTTGAGAAATGATGCGGGGGTTTTCTCATCCTCTTTCCATAGCAAAGGTATTCAGTGTCCATTTAAAATGGCCTTCGTAGGTGATAGTCTTACATAGGCTGCTTTCATTCCACTCAGGGGTGTAGATAAAACTTGAACCAGGTGTCTTACATAACCGTGCCCGAGCCCGTCTGCTCTGCAGTGTGCCAGCGCGCAAGACGCAGCGCAAAGCGGCATTTTTCCCCACATAATTTCATTCTGATCATAACTCTGAAGTGTTTGGGCTCCTACCAAGAGGCTTACCGGTAGGTTAAAACAGATTGTGTGTTCGATCTCTCTGTCTCTCTCTCTGCTTTTTTTTTTTTCATTGGAGCTGGCTGTATTCTGGAGTTTCTCAGTCTGTACTTTTCCACTACCAGCGGCTTTTTCTTGGCATCGGGCCTCCCCCTCGGCTCAGGCTCTCCGCTCTCGTCTTTTGTATACCGAGGGAACCTGCGTCACTCCCGCGTCGTTTTAATTGAGAAGCAGACAAACAGTGAAGCTGATAGGCTTAGTTAAGAGGCTATCAGATTATTTGTATAGGGCCAAGTTGGGATGGAGGGAGGGAGGGAGGAATGGGGGTAAGATGGGGGGTGCACTATCACAAAAATAATCAGGAGCTTGGAGAATAACTCTCGTGAGCAGTATCACTTCAATATTATCTTATTTGAACAATGTGCAGTTTATTCTGCACTCCTGGAAGATTGAGATACACCGTATGTTACTTGGCTGACGCATCTGGATGTCATTAGCCTATAGGATTTGTTTTTTTGGGTGGAATGTTGCTGCCTTGGTGACAATTTCAGACAGTGTGGCGCGTGGGATGTTGCAGAAAGTTGCTATGGTATTGCACAAACATATGCGCAAATAATACAGACCGGCCTTTGAGTGAGAGCTGCTAAAGGACCTTTTTTTCTTCCTTTTTCCTATGTTTTTGACGCAAGCCCGTTTAGAGGCGCGGCTATGACGCGCTGAGAGCGCAACGGCCTCTGATTGGTCGAGAACGGGATCGATCATCTTCTCACGGCCCATTTAGCAGGAAAGAAATGTTTGCTGAGGATGACGCCCACCAAGGGGGTGTGGGTGTATTTTTCCTTTTTGGGAGGGGGAGGCAGCTCCTCCTCTCTTCCTCCTCCTGTTATAAAACTAGAGCCAAAAGCAAGGTAGTTGTATTTGCCTTTGGGTAGTTCATGAGTGCGGAGCTGCTGTTCAACTCTTCACATCATGACGATCATAACAGAAACAGAAAATCCTGTCCTGACTTACTCGAAGTCCAGAGGACTAGTGGCATTAGTCACCGGTATGGAATCATAGATGGATATTTTAATCTGATTCTTGATGACATGGATGGACTTTTTTTTTCTTTGTTTGTTTGAAAATCTAAACTTTATTTTCTGTTTTTTTCTCTCTTGTGTTGCAGCTTTTATGAAACAGAGGAGGATGGGGCTGAACGACTTCATTCAGAGGCTTGCAACAAACTCCTACGCCTGCAAGCAGTGAGTACCATCTGACTCATGTTATTGTTATTCACTGGAGGGACAGCTGCATTGGGGTGACACAACCAGAAATGCCAGTTATCTGCCCTCTGAGGAAATTTTGTGGCTTAATGTGACTCCCACATCAGGTGATTCATGTTAAAGTTTCAACTTTCTGTTTGTGTTTTTTCAGTCCTGAAGTTCAGTCTATTCTGAACTTGAGTCCTCCTCAGGAAGCTGAGCTCATGAACACAAACCCCTCTCCCCCTGTAAGTATATTTGCATTCATCCTTCTTTGTTTACATGGTACCATATGCAGAGATGTGCATGCATATCCTCTGTGTACCATGCATTTTGTGGTTCATATTATGGCTCCAACATCCTCATCCTTTTCTTCCTCGCTCCCCCTCTCACAGCCCAGTCCATCACAACAGATCAACCTCGGTCCATCCTCCAACCCCTCGGCCAAACCCAGTGACTTTCACTTCCTCAAGGTGATCGGCAAGGGGAGCTTCGGCAAGGTCCTGCTCGCCCGCCATCGCACGGACGATCAGTTTTACGCCGTCAAAGTCTTACAGAAAAAGGCCATCCTGAAGAAGAAGGAGGTAAATGCAGTACGCAGACATGCCTTCGACAGGAAACGCACCGAAATATGCACGTAAAAAAACAAAATGTGTCGCCTTGTTGACCCCTCTAACCCCACGCTCTTTAACTTCCTCAGGAGAAACACATCATGTCAGAGAGGAATGTGCTGCTAAAGAATGTCAAGCACCCGTTTCTGGTTGGCCTGCACTATTCCTTCCAAACGGCAGACAAGCTCTACTTCGTGCTGGACTACATCAATGGAGGAGAGGTGAGTTACTGGCTGAACCGCTGCCAAGAAAAGATAAGGGGGGGATATGAAGCGGAGATGATGGAGGAGAAAGGAGAAGCTGGGCTATTTAAAGAAGGAGCTAAAGCTGAATGAATAGGGTAGGAGGGGATTTTAAAGATGGGTATATTTAGAGGAAGGGTGAGAAGCTTTTAGATGATTTAATATCCATCGATATAAAGATGAGGCAGAAACACGGACAGACAGACAGACAGAGAGGATATCCTGTCATGAGAAGCAGAATAGAAGCTGCCGCTATCGTTTTTTCTTTCTTTCTTTCATTCTCGAAAGGAAACACCTCTCAGGAAATCATGGGGTGGGTTAGGGCAGCGGGAGAGACTCGGGGCCAAAATTAGCAGCGCCATTCAGGCTCAGTGTGTGTCTAATCGAGCTAATTTCCTGCGATTGTTGGACGAGTAAAGACAGTGCTGATTAAATATGGGCCTCGTCAGGAAACAGGATGCATTTACTCTCCTTCTCCCCTTTCTCTTTTCATCCCCTCTTTTTTCCCTCTATCCCGCTGCTCTCTCCCTCAACCTTTGGCCCTCATTTCATCTGTCTCCCCCTTGTCAAACTTTTTAAGCTCTCGCCTTCCTGCCTCTTTATTTCCTCCCATCCGGTTTCCCTCTTCTGTGTCTTTATCTGTCTTTTCACCGTCCGCCGTCCTCCTTCGAATTTCCTTTCTCCGCTCCTGGGATTTTGTAGCTAAGCCATAAAATAATCCAGATATTTTAGGTTGCGTTACTAAAAAGACCTGTTGCAATAACCTTTGTTCTCTTTTTCCTCGTTTTCTCTGTCTTCCAGTTGTTTTACCACCTACAGAGAGAGCGCTGCTTCCTCGAGCCCAGAGCCAGGTTCTATGCAGCAGAGATCGCCAGTGCGCTTGGCTACCTCCACTCCCTCAACATCGTCTACAGAGACTTGAAGCCGGAGAACATCCTGCTGGACTCCCAGGGACACATCATTCTTACAGATTTCGGCCTGTGCAAGGAGAACATTGAACCCAACGGGACAACATCGACCTTCTGCGGTACGCCAGAGGTAAGGACGGAATATATGATGATTCAGAGCTCCGTTTGACAGCACTCTGTTACATTCAGTAACTTACCATCACTTCCTGTCTGTGTCTTTCTACAGTATTTAGCTCCTGAGGTTCTACACAAGCAACCGTATGACAGGACGGTAGACTGGTGGTGTTTAGGAGCTGTTCTCTATGAGATGCTCTATGGCCTGGTGAGTAACATTCACTTTCACCTTAACCATAATATTGAGATATACTGTCCACAAGAAGACCCAATTCTTATCCAATTTGTGTTCCACGTGCTTGTACCTGAAACTCTGCGTGATTTTAAAATGATGTAATCAGTGTTTGTCACGGGGATTTCTCAGTCCTTGTCGCTGTCAAGATGCTAATCAGTTTGTTGTTTTTTTTTGTCCCTCCCTCAGCCTCCGTTCTACAGCCGCAACACAGCAGAGATGTACGACAACATCCTGAACAAGCCGCTGCAGCTGAAACCCAACATTTCCAACGCAGCCAGACACCTGCTGGAGGGTCTGCTGCAGAAGGACAGAACCAAGAGGCTGGGCTGCGCGGAGGACTTTGTAAGTGTTTGGTTATGTGATTGTGATATGCGTATTTATATTTCCATAATGTGTGTTGATTGTTATGTGTGTTAAAGGGCATTTCATTTAAATATTCTTTGTTTATGTGTCTTCGCAGACTGAAATTAAGAACCACATATTCTTCTCCCCCATCAACTGGGATGAACTCAATGCCAAGAAGATCACCCCTCCATTCAACCCCAATGTGGTACGTTCCTTTTTAATTCTTCAAGTGCTGATGGTGGCAGTGCTGATTTATGATTTTCTACAGTATAGCAGCAAAATTCACAAACTCAGTATTTACATTTACATAACCGGATCAAGAGAGTAAGATATTTTGACTATTACATCCTGACTAATCCCCACTTGTCTCCCTTCTCCTTCCCCCGTTCCTCCCCCTCCCAGACGGGACCCAATGACCTGCGGCACTTTGATCCAGAGTTCACAGACGAGCCGGTTCCCAGCTCCATCGGCTGTTCCCCAGACAGCGCGCTCGTCACGGCCAGCATCAAAGAGGCTGCTGAGGCCTTTGTGGGCTTCTCTTACGCCCCATCTATGGATTCCTACCTATAGGATTTAAACACAGGCACTCAACATGGACACCAATTCAGACCTACGGGACATGAACTGTGGCGTGTCCATGGACTTGCATCTTGACCCCACCTTACATTTCCCATCAGGGTGATGGATATTTCTGAGAAACCAACCCCTGCAACTGCATCTGCAAAGAATCGATACATGTGTACTTGCCATAATCTCTCCAACTCTTGAATGCGTTTAAGAAGTCTTGCTACAAGAGGATGTCTGCCATAATTAAGTGACTCATCAGGGTTGAAATATACCATCTTACTCTGATGTACCAACGCACAAATTCTTCAACAGACACAAATACTCTGCAGCCTTCAGTTTCCTGTCTCTTACCCAGTAGTGGAGGTCCTTTGCACATAGCTCAGGCAGCTTAAAAGCCCACCTTGACCCTGAAGCCACAACCGACAAGCACACACACACACACACACACCAACTTCCACCTTTTCTCAAAAGAGGAAGGCTGGACCGTACTGTACCAGCCCTGAAAAGGATTTTCATCTTCATCTCTGTAGCGGAACATCTTCCCTCTTTTGAGATTCTGTCTAATCACCCACGGGGACGTACCTGTTGAGTTTGAATGAGTAGCTTGGAGGTGACATTTTGGTGCTTTAGTTTCTTCTCATTTAGTTTCTGTGTGTTTCAAAAAAAGGGAGTCATTAGAAGTTGAATGTTACAGAGGGGGATGTTTTTATTTTATTTTATTTTTTTTCTCTCAAATGTGCCTTTATTTTTTTTTCTCTCCATCAGAATTCACATCTTTTGGGTTTGTCTGTGTCAACTTTGATGTCTCCGCTCCGCATCTGACCTAAGGTCAGGAGGAGCTGTTTTAATCTATTTTTAAAAGTCACCAGAGAGGAGCGATGTAGCGGCATAGTTAATACACCTGTTCTGTCTTTAACACGCGAGACGTAGGAACTCAAACGATGTTTCATATCGACATTTGCACATAAAACAATAAAGGTGATGCTGTTTGAGAGAGAGAGAGAGAGAGAGAGAGAGAGCACTGCTGCTAGGTGAGAAAGAGAGTGTGTTCAGAAGTGTTTGCGTAGTTCTGCTTGCCAACTGTGTCCCCCTCATATAGTCTTCCATTCGCCTCACAATAATGTAACGGCAGCCTTCAGGCGGGCTGACGACATCGAAACTGAACATTCCATTTTAATATTGCTGTAATGCAGTTTGACGGTATTTAAGTTTGTTTGTATATTTGGAGTCACGTGTACTAGTTTTAATGTATATTGAACAAAAAAATGACTAAAGGTATGCTTAAATATGTATGTAACAATTCATGTTAAATGTACTGTAAATTGTAAAATTGTTTCAGATTTATGTGACCATGTTTGGTTTGCAATAAAAGTTTAACTTTATTACATCTTAGAAGCTTGTTTTTAATTATTGGTGAGGGGTCTACATGACATTGGCTTTTTCCTTTAGTTTGAAATATGCAGGTCATCATTTGTCTCGACTTTGCTGGTAAATAAAATCATACAAAGTTAGAGAATAAACTAAAAAAATGTAAAGAATGAACTGCAAATGTTAAACATTTACCGGTCCTGGTTGAACTACTGAAAACTTCCAAACGTCCTACATTAGTGTAAATGGACTTTGCCCCCACTTCATGCGTCAGCAGCCTTATACAATGATGATAGTGACGTCCAAGTGTGCAGACCAGATCTATTTGTGGGCAAATTATTGACTGATAAGGCCATTCTGGGTTTGCTCAGCAGAGCAGCGTTATACTGTGAAAGAGGAACATTGATTTTTTTTTATGCAGAAGCTACAATTGAATAATTGATAATTAAAGTAGGATAATACATAATGTCTCTAATGAGATAAAGGCAGGTTGGTGTGTTGTCCCTCTGCTGGAGTTCAAGGTTGTCTCCATGTTTAAGTGAGTCTGCCAGGGTGTCTTTAAGGAGGACACAGACTGTCTAACAGATCCAGGGGGCTATTGTGTGGGTGACCTTTGACCCTTAACTTCCTGGGAAAGGGGGTAAAGTGGAAAAGGAATTCTGCCACAAAGATTTACATTATAAGAGCACTGTGGGGAAGGAGTCCTGGTGGAAACCCATAAACTTTTTTAACTCTCTGGACTTGACCAACAAACAGTTTGACACTGTTAGTCTGAGAAGCTGTTCGTCCAGTAAATCCAGCTGAAAATGTTCTCACAAGGTTCAGCAGAAATATAATACTTATTTTTGAAAAGTCACTACAGTGAACAGTAGTGTTGCTCAGAATAAGACAATCATGATATCATCTTTTGGAGCTGCTATTTATCTGAAATGAAAGCCTGTTATATTGGAGATTACACACCATTCAAATCACTACCTTCCAATGCAGCCTTTGTATCACTGTGCTGTTATTACTTAAACACCAGCATCTGCCATCATCGTATTTGTAATTATTGTTGTTTTTTAGCTCTTGTACAGGGTAAATAAAGTTACTTTTTGCTCACTGACCGCCATAATAAAGGCACCAAATCAATAAAGCGTGTAGAAATGTGGAGAAATTGTGTTCATGTGTGAATTATTTTTGATATCATCAGAGTACTGTGTGGTTATTAATAGCTCTCCGGTACTTCTAGTCTCTGTGCTACAGGATTTCTAGAGCTGCTCATCAGCCGCGGTCGTGCACTGCCATCTCCTGGCCAAGCATTGAACTAATAAAGTGAGCCAGCTGCTCAAGTTTTCTGACAACAAATATGATCCTGCGTTTGAGATCGCTCATGGCCTGAAGAATATTTTAATAGGCAGAATTCCCCGAGAGGCAGCAAGGTGAGGGATGTTGTAGAAACAGACTAAAGAGAAAAAGTGGAGGCAGAAGATGAGATGAGAAGCGTTAGAGTCTTTCATACAGAACTAACATTACTGTGATTTATTATTCTTTATGATGCTTTATGAGGATGGTACAATCTGTTTATCAGTGCAGAGTTTCAGAGGTCTGTATTCTTGCACAATAGCTTCAGCATAATTTATAAATTCTCAGCTGTTTCCTTAAAATAAGGTATATGGAGGTTTACATTTTATCATTTCAAAGTAATTTTCAGTATTAAAACATTTTATACAACTGCGTTTGTTTTGTTGACGATGACACAATGTCACACTCAGATACACTTTGAGGCAGTTTTGGTTTTTATGAAGAGCAGTTTGTGATTTGGTGTCTTGCTCAATAACACTTTGACAAAAGGAGAGTGTTGAACCACCAACCCTGGATGACCCTGAACAAAAAAGTGGACTTTCCACTTGTGTAGTCTGTACACAAGTGACTACTGAGTCTAAATCTTTAAGTAATCTTTAAATCTTTAAGATTTAATTTAAATTTAAATACTATTTATTTAAAACATGTACATTCTGTAATTACATGTCTATTTATTTGTTTTCATTGTTTCCATCAGTTCCGTGATATAAAGTTTTCTTCGCTGTCACTGGCCTCACAGACCTGTTTGTCCTGAAAAGCTGTGCATGCAAGGTTTTATTTCAAATCAACTGCAAGTGTAAATGTAAAAGTTGAACTCTTGGGATAAATCATAACTTAATATAATATATTGTCAAAAAAAATCACAGTCACAGTAGCAAAAATTTCCAGTGGTGGGATGAGTTTTCTGCCAGCGACTTGAAAGATGACTTCCTGTCTGGAAGCTGCAGCGAGAATGGGAGGAAATGAGGATGATGAAGATGAGATAAGTGACACTGACACACTGACACCTCTTTAAAAAATACTTTGAGAATAGACACATAAGGTTCCTTGTACCTTAAACTCTCCAACCCTCACCACCAGCACAGTGTCATTTATTTAGATCTGACGTAATCTTGTTGTACTGCTTAGACTGGACAAAACTGATTGAGTCCAACCAGCAGTTTGAGTATATATACTCGGAGCTTGTGTCCCCTCTAGCAGCAGAGCATCGCAGTGTTGTTTGCTAACTTTATACTCTGACATTTGTTTTTATGATGGCTGAAGTCTGATTTACAAGCACTTTGACAGGCAGCAAAAACATGATATCTCTGCTCTTGGTTCAGTTCTGTGGTGCTGTTAGAAATGCAATCACAGAGAGTGTTTGTATGGGTGTGCTTAGTATCATTGTGAGTGCTTTCGATAGGAAGCCCTTTATCACTCGTGATGAGCAGTTGGCACCTTTGCATGGCAGCCTCTGCTATCAGCGTGTTAACGGGTGAATGAGACAAGTGTTGTAGAGTGGTTGGTAGACCGGCGAATAGTGAAGTTTAAATACAAGTCTATTTACCAAGTCCATTCATTAAAAACAATAAAAACACCTATGCAATAAAATGGATCTGTAAGAAGAATAAAATATATGATGAAAGAGGTGTCTTTTGTGTTACCACAGTTATTACTTAAAACAGGTGTTTGTGGTAAATCAGTTTCCTTGGTTGAATACTGCTACATCATTCAATGTAAGGAGTTCCACGTGGTGGTACTGTTTTCATCCCCCTCATCCTAAAAGCCTGATGTCGTATAGCTATTGCAGCATCACTGGATCATCATTTACACAACAGCTGTCCAACAAGTCCAACAGCTGAAAGTGCAAAGTTTCAGGTGTGTTGCTCGAATGTTTAAAGTTTGTCTTATTTGCAACCTCTGAATTTTGATCCTGCGGATGCTACATCACATGTCACATATATGACTAAATCAGTTAGTGTGCAAAGCTACTCAGTGTACACAGTGCAACAAAAACAAATTCTTGTCTCTACAGGGGTCGGAAATGTTTTATTTATCAAATGTACTGCTATATTGTTGCAAGTTAGCCATCTGTATTGGTGCAATTAAGTCATATCCCTATGAGGATCAAGGGATTGCTTGTGGACTGGCCTTTGCCTCGGTGGCGTGATCATTCTAATTCTCCCCTATATAAAGTATGTGTCATGATGAATAGCAGCTACGCTTACCTCCTCAGCGGACTCATTATTCAGTAGGATGGTGTCTTAACTTGTAAACTTAAAAAATGACATAGCATCTGCTTGCTTGCATGTGTACAGTATTTCAATTTCAAGACAGTTACTGTTGGGTGTATTCGCACTCTATAAGTCATTCAGAGTAATAACCCATCTTATCTACTTAATTAAATGATGAGCAGGAGAATTAAAACTTTTCTTAAGTATTTGCATTAATAATTTCAGAGATGAGTATTGTAGTTTTTACTCCACTGTTACTTTGCAGATTATCTACGTGCAAAACATTAGATCCATTTTAATAGATAAATAGCAGATATAAAGTAGTTAGATTTAGCTTAAGTTACAGAATTAAAACACTTATTGCAAATGAACAAATCAGCAGTGCAATTATATAACATTTTTTATATAATAATGTAATTCTTTCAGGGTCGTTCTGTTACACATGAGTAACCTTTTAAAAGCAATACTTTTATTTGTAATGCAGTGTTTTTACACAGTGGTACTGCCAGATAGTAAAGAATCTGAATACTTCTTCCACCAGTGCCTACTTCAAATTTAAACAAATGGATTCATTTGTTTTTATTTGCACGAACCAACATTATGCAAGTTTGACCTTAAGACTATCTCTCTTTAATGAAACAATACTATTTCAGGTAGCTGGTCAGGATAGATCAGATGGCTGTCCTGAATTAAATAGCCAAACACAAAGTTAAAAAGTTTGTTAGACTATGTGCCACGTGATTGTGTTCCTGATCATTAAAATTGTGAAACCGCATTCCAACATGGTGTTTAAAGCAATGATTAAAGCAATCTGTTACTTTACACATAGAGGTCTGTCAAGGTTTTAATAATATAATAATCACGTGATTATTTGCTGACTTATAACTAGGCCACCCATAGTTACCTTGGTTACTGAGTCATTATATAACACACATGCACACACACACACACACACACACACACACACACACACACACACACACACACACACACACACACACACACAGAGGATCAAATGACAGTAGGCTAGTTTAAAACAGGTCAAACTTTGGATTCTATAGGCCATGTCTGAACATCTAAATACATCTCCAGAGAAGCAGGCCAACAGAGTATCAGGCACATTAGGCTACATTCTGTTATCTGTGAAGCAGCAGGGCAGGTGTGACAGCTCAGGCCTGCTGCATTCGTAGAAATAGGACATGAGAACTGAGCAAAACAGCAGGTGGCCCCTCCCGTTTGTTTTCACAAGCAGTATGAGCTAAAGAGCATTATTGATACAGGTGTGTTTTATTGCTGGTTAAGTAACTAAAGCAGATGATCACCTCGGGATAATCTAATAATTGCAGTTAGAATTCATAGAAAACGCCACAGATAATCATTTCAAATCCAATAAGCCAATCTACCACGCAACCATGCAGAAATATTTACCCACAGCAATGTATTCATTATAAATACACTCCGAGGCTATAGGCGCTACCTGATAGACAAGTTTGGACCAATAGGATTTCACGTTGGGCGTTCTAAACACCGAATCCCCGCTTCCCATTGGTGGTCTGGGCAGACAATGGGTGGGGCCACACGAGCGCTTTACCAAAACAAGTTGCGTGCTTGAACCGACTCGAGCGTAACTGGAGGAGTTGAGAGAAAGTCCGAAGAAGAAGAAGTAGAAGAAGACGGAGAAGAAGAAGAAGAAGAAGAAGAAGAAGAAGAAGTAAGCGAATGGACCGACAAACACGAAACTAAGCTGACACCAGAGACACGACTGGGGCCTCAGGTAGGAGAGTGGCACTGCATGTGTGTAAACAGTGGTTGATTGAAAGTTTTCATACCGTGAAGCCAGCTTGATTTGCATGTAAATAGTACACAAGCCCGTTTGGCTTTTTTGCTGCAGAGACGTGTTTTCTTTTGGTGGTCTGTGGATTTTAGTCTCCACAAAATGACCTTGCAACATTTAGTCACGGACTGAATAACAGAAAACACACAGAAAACAGGAGTCACAGTCATTATATAATAGATCATGACAACCATAAGATGTTATTGCAAGTGTAGGAAAGTGGTGACAACTATGGAAAAGTCCCCCAAGCCATTTCCACAAGCCAAACACAGGCCACAAATAATAGTAATAATAATAATGATAAAAGCTTTTAAGTACTTTCAGATTCACTCAACATTTCTGTATCACAGAACCAGCTGTCCATCGTGAGCTTCACACAGCTGGTATTTATGACAGGGCTTTCATTTGGAAGCTTGCTTGTATCCAGGGACACCAGTTTGAACCAAGACCGCAGAGAAAAGGAAAAAGAGAAAAGGTGTGATGATCATTAAAATGGCCGGGACTGATTTAAACTGCATTTTTGCAGAAAATAAAAAATGTCCCTCACCTGCTGTGCATGGTGGTTAACCTTAGTTTAGTATCTAAAATACATAGTATAGTTTATAATATAGTTATATATATTGTTTATAACCTGATTTTTTAAATTAAAGAGTGTGCTTCTTTGGTATCGATCAAAATGTATCCACAGTGCCAAGTATTTAAGTTTTCATGCACCAAGCGCAAGCATTAAAAAGTCTGGTAGTCTTATTTACTTGTTTTGGTCAGATGGTTCTTGATTTAAATCAAAAGTATTGCAGATTTTAGATAGTTTTCAAGGGAAATGTCTTGTATAGTTGCTTGTTTTTAGACAGCATTTAACTTTTGACATATAAAAAAAGATTTTGTAGGAAAACATGTTTATATTCCTTAGTAAAAGTAAAAATTTGCTATACTTTTGTAAGTATAATTTGAGTAAGACTAAAAGATTATATTGACACTAGTGCAGAAAACTAACTGAGCCCTATCAGTTAGATAAGAATTAGATTTCCGTCACAATAGAGAGTCTCTTGAAGAGTCCATCAGCACAGCTCAGGACTGGTATGGCAGCCTTTCATTTGATACTCATTAGACTATGCATGGTCTTTCACATCAAGGAAGTACTTCAGTATCAGGCGTGTCTCTGTCCAAGATGAGAAGGATTTGTTTGTTTCATGTTCTTTTGCGTAGGTCTGCTGTTAGAGGTGGTTGATGTTGGACCCCAACAGTGAGACAAGGAAGATGGCCACTTACCTCCCAGGCAACCCCTCTTCTGAGACTCAGAAACTGGACCCACCTGTAGGCTCAGGTAAACGTTTTCGTTGTTGTTGGCAGGTCTGTGCCAGAGGTGTGTCTGTGTTTTGTTTGAGTGTTTATATGCGTTAAGTTAGATTTATAGTCAGGGCGTACCAGCTTAATTTAGGTACAAATTGACTCCTCCTGCAGCGTACACTCCCTGGCCTCTGTCACAGAGCCTCCATGAACACTTCATACTGACAATCAAAATTGCTTAAACACTAACCGGTTCCAAGAAGCTCTTTAACTGAGCTATCTAGATACATTTCAAGGAAAAGCCCTCTGCAAATCTGGAACGTGCTCTGGGTTTCTTAGTAACACTGCTTCTTGGAACAGATGTATGGATTTCCAATAAAGAAGTGATCGTTTAGTTAAAATGAATATGTAGTTGTTTGCAGGCAGCTCCTTCACATTCACTGCTTCCTCATACACTGATTAACTGATGATGAAGCTAAATGTTGTTTGTGACACTTTGTGTCCTGGGTCACTCTAACCTTGGTTGCATGACACACCTTATCACATTATGCGCACATGGATCTTCAAAAACAAGCAACTGACCAGTTACCCTTCTACTTTATTTCTGGGCTGGCTCAAGACTTAACTGATGTCGTAAATTAGGATAGTTTTAACCTGACAAGTCATGGCAAACCAAACAGCATTTCCTAACTGAGGAATCTCCTCCCAATGGTTAAGGTACACATGGACTAAACAATACAGAAACCAGCTGTAACATGTGTTTGAGCTTATCGCTAAGAAGAGGTGATGTGCTTTTAAAGTCTTGTGTTACTGGTTAGACATAACAACAGAGATCCAAATCAGTTAAAAAAAACAAAACATAGAGAGCATTGGTGTCAGATTGACTGATTACAGTTTCTTACCTTCAGAACAGTATCAGAATGGGTATAGGTAGTGAAAAATTAGGAATTATTATATTAGACAGATAGATACTAGAGAGAAGAGGAGCAGTGCAGCAGCCTGGTATAGATTTTAGACAGTTTACACTCTGTTTTTCTTGCATGTTGCATTATAATGATGAAATTAGAACAAAAAAAATCTCCCAAGTATGATTATCAGGATAATTGAATATGTTATACACAGTGAATTCAATACACTTAAGCAGTATGGCAAAGCAGTTAAAAGGACCAGTAATGAAGTTTATGCTAAGCTCATCAGTTTTCTATTTGTTCCATTCATATCAGCCCAGCTGTAATGATAATGATAATGATAATGCATGTTAGCTCATGCAAGACACCGCATGTAGGCTTAAACTCCTTCCTTACACACACACACACACACACACACACACACACACACACACACACACACACACACACAATGTCTTACATGATTGCTTAAGCATTCTTCGTGTGAACTACTGACCTCTAATTCTGCACAGTCAGCACTGTTAAGCTGACTTCATGGTTGGGGGAAACCTATAGGGAGAGAAGCTGTGGTCCTGACAAAAGTTAGAGCATACAGTTCTTTAAAATGTGTGTTTTTTTTTTATGTATATTACAGTGATTTATTGACGCCATCTAACATTTAGCAGACTCCCCCCTCCAACATCAATTACTCACAACTTGTTTCTCCCAATCTGGTCATTGTAATCTCCTCATGTATTACTGCAGAATACAACACTTCCTGCTTTTTACCCCAAACCTGTAGTGCTGGTTTTCTATCTCTCTAATGTTATTCTTGTATATACTCTTCTGATGGGTGATTTTGATTCTCTTTTAAATGTAACTCACTTCCATGACCGGAAGGTTTCTTTACTTGAGTTTCAGCCGCATGACGTGGGATGAACACAGTAGCATATATTATACTTTGCATGTATGACCTACGACTGTCTGACAACCCTGATTTTGAGTATCATGCTCTCAACCTGATTACAGCAACTACACATGAGACTGCCTTGCGGCTTTAAAACACGACTTGTAAACAAGGACTCAGTACATGATTGATTGGGGAGGTGATAATGTAGTGGTCATCTCCCTCATGACCGCACAACTAGATATATAAGATTTGTTTTATAAATGTACTGGACAAAACCTGCATTTGAGTATGACACTGACTAACCTTGTGTCCATGCCGAGTATGTATTTTTACATTTTTTGCAGCTGTAATTTATACAAGAAACAGGTTAAACTTTGATATTTATCAGTTACTGTAATAAAGTTAATTCCTAAATTTGATGTTTCTGGGATAATCTTACTCTTACTCAGAACGAAAACCCAAGTTCTTAGGCTTAACTAAAAGTCTAGCCATGTCTACCAAATGAAAGTGATAACAGCTGTATCCCTCATTCTCACACAGTTTTGCATGTTGAGACATTAAAAAAGAAAATGCAATCAACAAGCTCACCAAGCTGCATAGAGGAACACAATGCGTGTGAGAAAACATTAGCTCTTAAAAGTTTACTTGTAATTAGCTCAGCTTAGGCTAATATGTAATCTTTGACTTACAAAAAACATGGTAAGTCTTAGTCTGCGGTGCCTTATAATCTTTAACTGACATCGCTGGAGTGGTCAGCGTACGTGTAAGTTCAGGTTGGTGCTGTGTAAGAAACAGGACAGCACTCTGAGAAATGATCTTATGAGTGAACAAATTTAGTGTAATTTTAACTTTTAGGTTTAACAGATCAGTTTCAACCTGCTGTCATGGGAAAGTGTAAAAGAATCTGTGACACCCCAGGGATGGACATCATCCCGGCCTTTTATTGGGTATCTCTTATCTTATTGTATATTTACTGTCCCTCTCTCCAGGCTGCAGCTGGCTGGTGGTGGTGGCAGCTGTAGCGGCCTCTCTGAGTGGCCTGATGCTGGGCTATGAAATGGGCCTGACCTCTGGAGTCCTGCTGCAGCTGCGAGGCCTCCTCTCCCTCTCCTGCCGGGAACAGGAACTGCTGGTCAGCTCCCACCTGTTCGGCGCTCTCCTCATCTGCCTTGCCGGAGGTCCTATTCTGGATCGCTATGGCCGCCGCTGCTCTTTGCTCCTGAGCGCCGGCCTGGTGGTCGGAGGGACCATCGTGCTCATCGCCGTCACCTCACTTATTGCACTCACACTGGGCCGGGTGATAGTTGGCATGGGGACGGCGCTGTCAGGGACAGGAGCGTGTCTTTACATTGCAGAAATCTCGCCGAGGGAGAGGAGGGGTCTGCTGGTGACGCTGTATGAGCTGATGTTGGTTGTTGGGGTAATGCTGGGATTCAGCTGTAGTTACGCCTTCGCTACTGTGCCGCACGGCTGGGCTTATACATTTGGACTAGTAATCCCCCCAGCACTGGTGCAGATTGGTGTACTTGTGTTCCTCCCACCCAGTCCACGCTTCCTGGTTGCACAAGGACAGGTGGAGCAGGCCAGGAAAGTGCTGGCCAGAATGAGAGGTGGCACTCAGGAGCATGTGGAGCAGGAGCTCAGAGACATCCAGGCAGGACTCAAAGAAGAATCAGAGCACAGTTTCTGGGAGTTGTTCAGCGCCAAGGCCAACTTGCGTTCACGGTTGCTAACAGGCGTGGCTTTAGTCTTCCTTCAGCAGGCTACTGGTCAACCCAACATCCTCTCCTATGCCTCACCACTTCTTCGCAGTGTTGGCTTCAACAGTGACGCCGCGGCAACCTTGGCCTCCACAGGGTTTGGAGTGGTCAAAGTAGTCGGCACCATCCCAGCAGTGTTGCTGGTCGACCGCGTGGGACCCAAGAGCTTTTTGTGCGTGGGTGCTGTCGCAATGGGATTGTCGCTAGTTGCACTCGGTACTTTAACACTGCAAAGCCAAACTCATCTGACGAGCCTGTGTAAAAGTCAGACTATATTAAACCACACACATACGGTGTGGGATTTAAACAGAACCGCTATAGACTTTGACGACAGTGAATTTTTTTCCACTCACCCCCCTGGCCAGTGGAAAAGCGAGGAGGATGATGGGGTTGGGGAGTCAGTAGTAGGAGGAGGAAAGACTTACTTAGAAGTGTCTTCCTCGCTGAAGATGGCATCACTGATCAGCTTGCTGGTGTATGTGGCAGCCTTCTCCATTAGCCTTGGGCCAAGTAAGCATCCGTTTATCCATTTTTTTTTCACCCACTCCTTTCACACACACGCAGACACATGCACACAAATTAAAAACCAAAAAATGCCGACCTACAATGGATTTACCCCTCAGGACACCCCCAAGCTGCATATCTTGTTTTGCTAGAGTGCACCAGGCCACATCTGCACTATACAACAGCAGCACTGATCCATCTGCACTCACAGACACTTATACAGTCTGTTAAAGTAATTTGTTGGTTTATTTGGTTCTAATAGCTGCAGCTTGTATCTACCTTAAAGTACAAAGTACAACACTGGTTATCATACAATAACTGGGTGTAAAGGTAAAGTATAGATTGAAATGTTTCAGTTTCCCAGATAAAGTGTGTGGACCCTGACTGTAAAACTTCAAACCACAGAAAAAATGCTCAAATATCAAAACCATACAAAGCTATTATACATCGTATTATTTGCATTAGGCCTTGCTAACCGTGGCCTCTCATGTACATGTGACTATGTTTCCTTTCCAGTGGTGTATGTGGTTCTCAGTGAGATCTTTCCAATGGGAGTCAGAGGCAGGGCTGTGTCTGTAGTGTCGGCTGTAAACTGGGCCACCAACCTGCTCATCTCCATGACCTTCCTCACAGTTACAGGTGTGTGTTTGCACGTGTTATTGGTTGCAATTATTTATTAATTGCAACTTCCATTCGAAGGTTATTGAGTGAAATTTACAGGCGCTGTTCCTCAGCGGTAATGACAGGTAAACATCAACATTTCATGCTAAACGTGTTTCACTTGTTTAGGTACTGAAAAAAGAGGTGTGTCTCCTTGTTTATACTACTTGTCAGTCAGACTGCCAGGGCGTCTACACTCAAGCATTATTCAAATTTGTAATCTTTGATACGCTCCATTTGTTTTTAGCAGAATATTCAAGTTATCGTCACGATTTGCATAGTTTGACGCTCATCCTTGTGTGCCATGTCCAAACTTCGTCACAGCAGCTATGGCAGGGCAAGTCACTTCTAGATGTCATACGCATGTGTTCCTTTACGGGTGTTTTTCTAGAAAAGATTGGCGTTCCCAATGTGATGTTCCTCTACTCTGCCATGAGCTTTGTTCTACTGGTGTTTGTCATCCTCTGTATCCCTGAGACCAAAGGTCGCACACTGGAGGAGATATCAAAAGAACTGGCCAAGAAGTGAGTGGCAGCTTACACGTAATGTTACCGTAACCAGGTTAATCTTGTCTAAACTGGATTACAGTAAAATGCTGTGAAATGCTTTTCTTTATCTTTCGCCTCTCCTTTTTTTTTCTCTCTCTCTCTGCTTTATCAGGAAGCATTTTGAGGTGAGGCTCTGTCGGCAGGTCCAGCCTCAGGAGAGCCTGATCAGCAGCAGCACATCCACAGAGATCCCAGTAAACGTCTGACTTCCTTAACAGACCACAACTGTACACCTCAGCTGACGGAAGGTCAAGAGCACTGTCAAGAATTTTGGGGCATCTTTGTGGTTCCAGCTGGTTACTATAATAACGTCTGTGTCATATAATTCCTTTTAGCTTCATACTGTATGTAAAGAAAGAATGAACAAACGGATTTGTGAATGTTCTCAAAGGAAGATAGCTCAGGGTTTTCTCTCTTGTTTGTTAAAGGGCAGTAAAGAATGGTCAACAATGGGGAGTGAGTATGTGATTATATTAAATATATATAATATTTATTTAATTCCTTTTTTGTTTACCTCTTCCCTATTTACAATACCACTCCAATAATGCAGAAAGGGACATTTCCCTTAACTCCAGGATTAAATGGACTCCCCACCAGCCAGTATAACTGATGAAGAGTGCTGAAACTGTACTGCTAGTTCTTTATTTTTTATTATTATTTTGACCTGAACACTTTACAAAAGATTGTCTCTTTTGGATAATCATGGAGAAATCAAAGATGTACTAGAAAAAAAAAAATCAGCGGATGCCTGCGTATGTAGCCGTCATTGTTGTTTTTGCTGGTGTGCAAAGCCCTAAAACTTTATTTATATGCTGCTTATGGTTAATGTAATAACACTAACGTGGCTCAAACCAGTCATACCAGTGTCGAACACAGTGTAATCCACGAGAAATGTGGGCGTCGCAGTAGTTTTAGGAAGAGCTTGGCGTCTTCTCCTTCACAGTTTATGGGAACAAGAAAATAATATATCAACAGTCTGAGCTCACGCTACAAGACAAAAAAAAAAAAATGAACTCATCAGGTCTAGAGGAAATATCGGGTAGGTAATATAAGGTAATATAACAAATAGTACTGCTGTAGTGTATGAGATGTGATGAAAGAGTTTTTTTTTTGTTTTTTTTTAAACTTGTGTCTGTGATGCTAAAATTATATTTAGTTGATTAACACGTTGAATGTTGAAAGAATGACTCGTGTGGACCTGTTCACAATTAAAGTTGCACATTTTTAAATCTTTGCTACACATCCCTGATGTATCTGTAAAGTCTGTGACACTGAAGAACCATTTTATATATTGTAATGTGCTTCATCAGGACATGCAGCCACACAATGAAATGAGAGTAAAACATGACAATCCGTGTGTTGGCCTCTTTTAGCATTAACCTTTATTTTTATACAAAATACAAAAATTCTGAACAAGTGTCACAAATCTTCAGTTGACACTGGTTCAAAAAGTCCGTCCTACATACTTTAAGACAACATGTCAAACTTTTTGTCAACATCTTTTCCATCAGAGCACTTCATTATATACATACGTATAGATTACCCTTCACTGAGTTTTAAAAACACTCACTGTTGCTTTTTTGTTTGTTTAACTGAATGATATTCCACCAAGTTTTTTTCTTTTCTTTTCAGACAATTCAGGTACTGGCTAATGCTGCAAGCATGGCCGCTTTGAATGAATGAACACTGTTCATGGTCTAATGTCGCTTCGAAAACTCACCAAACGTCATGACCGGCGACGATGAGAAGTGCACTGCCACGCAGCTCTAAGTGGCTGCTTTTGCAGTTCTTCACTTGAACATTAACAACCCATCTGTTTCTGTGTGTCCTGTGCCATTCTAACAGTGTTTTATGTCACCCGCCTGCTAAAACAGCTAATTTTGAATATCTGGGACTAACCAGTGGTGTCAAATGAAAAATGAATGAGGGGGTCTATAGCTCAACAACACCTGACAAATTAAAAAAAAATACCTGAACCTTTCAAAAGTTTTCATTACATTCCAAAACATTTAGGACATCAGGCTCGTTCTGTACATTGTCCCAGCCTAGAAAACAAAAAAAAATTTAAAACACAAGGAAAACTTGTGTTTAAAACTATTATTAGGAAATGACAAGAAATTAAATTCTGATCCAGTGCCACAGTTGAGAAACAAGAACAAATATATAGAGAACGGACAACCAAGAAATGTGAGAAAGCAACAATTAAAATCGCGAATGAGATTAATGCTGTATGAACATGCGTCTGCATAAAGGACCTGCTCTGATTTTGTGAACGCGTGTAACAGTCCAGACACAGTCTATGCTTTGACTGCTGTGTTTTCACTTTGGGCGTAACTATTGCTGATACCGCAAGATTCCTTGTTATTTGTGTTAACGTGTAGAAACGAGCCGTGGACGGAGATTCTTCCAGGGAAAGTGGCAAATGCGACGTCTTGTCATCTCTAGGTTTAAAAACAGGTGAGGCTTCTCAGTGTTAAAGCACGGACTCTTTGCAACGGTCGCCACTGTTAAGCATTAAAATGGTTAAATGGTCGAGGAACTCCTTCGCTTTCTGTGTCCATGCAAATGCAACACCCAGAGCAAATAAAAAGCGAATAACTTCCACCCCTCCCTTTCAGTGTCTGGACGAGCAGTTTCAGGTGAAGTTACTTGCAAGTTTAGGCTGTTAAAAATCACAAGAGCCACACAATCCACAACAATGACATTTTCGTGAGAGGGAAGTTTTAGGACTCCGAGTAGGGTTTGTTGAGAATTATTAAAAATCCAGATGACATCCAGTCCTTTGGACGTGTTAGAAGTTGGCGGCTGTTGCCGTGTCACGATAAAAATGGAGCAAATAAATCCAAGGATAAGGTACTTCATCACTTGTAACGAACAAATTAGATGCATCCCTTCATTTCTTCAGTCTTTTAACTTTTGCAGAGGGGTTTCTGACACTCGAACAGTAGTGGGTAGATCTGCTCAACAGCTGTGGCCACGTTCTGCACGTTTGGTCCTGAAGAGTGAGAGCATAAGAACGAGTTCTGAGTACAATAAAGGAGCAGAAAAAGCAATAAATCCCACATACTGACACACAGAGTCGCAGGTGCCGTCGTTACATATTATTATTCTCTGTTTAAGTTCAGCCTAATGACTTACAAACAGGTTATGACTATTTCACTCAGTGAAATTCCTTGAGGATTTGGGTTACTCACAAACCGCTTTTCTGTTTCGAACAGAACCAGTGCATTACAATGTGACCTCAATCCCTTAAGCTAGTGTGCCCTCCTGCTGTATGTAAAGGGAGAGGTTACAGTGTGTGTGTGTGTGTGTGTGTGTGTGTGTGTGTGTGTGTAAACATGTAAGTGTGAGGTTACCTGTAACTGTGATGCTGCCAGTAGAGAACACCTGTACAGTGGCCTTGAGGTGTTTGATCCTGTACATGGCAGCAGGATGGAGCTCTGGTTCATAACTGAGAAAACAGGCACAAACGCACGGTTAACTGCTGCACACTTACAGGCTGTCAGCACATACAGGGGGTCCAAAAGTCTGAGACCATTAGTCAAGATACTTCTATACTGCATTTGTTGAAAACACCTTTGAAAACACGAATTTTAGAATATCTTAGCTAGAGCTGAAGTTTGTCTAAAACCTGATGATCCATGTTATCCCAGCATGATCTGACAATGTTTCAAAGATGTACATAAATATTCAGTGGGGTTGAAGTCAGTCGAGTGTGGAGGAAAGTCCACGACATTCAGGACTTGATGTACTTCTTTGACCTTCAAGTGGTTCTTGCAAAGCTTTGGTGTGTGTGTGTGGGGGGGTCAGGGCCGGCCCTATGTATTTAGTGGTCCTAAGCAAGATTTCGTTTGTGGCCCCAAAAAACTAGTGCACCACAGAGACGGACAAATCATTCGACATCAGATCTCTTGCTGTAGTTGAGGGTTGGCAAGTAGCTACAAACAGAAGCATAAGGAGAAAACAAAACAAACTGTTCAAAGGAGGATACGTTTGTCCAGAGAGCAAAGAAACTAGTTGTTATTTAACAAGACTAAGTTATTAAAAGATTACACAGGCATCTTCTGATATGTTTACAGCCAAATGTAAGCCAAGTGGCGTGAGAGCATGTGGAAAGCGTTGACAGTGAGTCAGTCAACTTAACACCGTAAAAAAAGAGTAGGCAAAACATCCCCTTGACTTGAGTAATCCTGCCACCATGTCTCATCATTCTCTCTCCTATTTGTCTCCTTATATGCAGGTTTCTCTTACTGCCACAAATCTCAAACTTGCTGACTGGAAAAAGACAACCTTTTTTTCTAGTCAGCTGAGTCACTTTGAAATTCTTCTATTTCTTAGTCCCCTCTAAACATTTAGCCTCATTTCCCCTCCTTAGAAGTGGTTTAGAAACTGCCACTTGTCTTCAAAGACCTTACTTTCACAGTACTTTTGCTGATTCTAGTCTTGTTTTCTTTACTTAGAGGATTCTGTATCTGTGATAAAGTTGTTTTTCGACCTCTCAGGGAACTAAGCTTGATGTATTGATCTTGTGATGGTCACTTTTGGTCCGCCTGATTGCGCTTTGGATACGACTGATCCAGTTTCTACAGAGACTGTACAGTTCCATGCACTACCCCCTTAGAAACCTTTAGTCCAGCCATGATTCGACGCTGAAAAAGCCTCTTTGCTTAGAATATTAATGTGACTTCTGACACTTTAACTTACTATCTAAATCCTCAAACTTTCCCATTATTTCCAGGTTAATATGAAAATATTGGACATTTCTAATGCGGTCTCAGACTTTTGCGCCCTGGTGTATATCTAAAAATCAAGTCCATATACAGCCACTACACCATATGTTGTCATATAACTGAGAAAATTAAAGCCTAACTACACCAGCACTTTCTGTTTGCTTGCTTTACACAGTATGCCAAATGAATACTAAAGAGCTGATTAGTGCTCCCACCACTAGAGGTCATCCTGTCCTTGCAAATCTTTTAAGTAAAACAGCTGTTTAATTCAGAATACGTGTATAAATGTGTACAAATGACACCGATAGGTAATTATGACACTAACATTAACACATAACATTTACAACTCAAGTCCAGCGAGCATCAAAAATGAGCACAGGCTGTGGTGCACTGTGCGTTATTACCTGGCAATGGGTCGGTTGTTCTTAGTGAAGTCTATGAGGTGGACTGCAAACGGCATGGAGCACACTGCCAGCACATTCACAATTTTGAAGGCTGAGAACCTCACCTGAACGGACAACACACACACATATTTACAGACACATGTGAATATATTTATACTTTTACATCAAAATACTAAACTCTTCCATCTCACATCTCACGGCCTTAGTGTTAGGGAAAGTAAGCCTGCAGGTTAGTCTCATTTGAACTCAGTAATTGTAGATATAGCAGCAGCAGGTGCTTAGCTAGATAAAGCTTCGCTCTAAGTCAATGCAAACATTAGGCAGGATATTTGGATTGCAGATCTATTCTATAAGAGAGAGTTCAACCTGCAGGCTGACTTGGTTGCATGCCACTGTATTGACTGAGTCATGAAACACAACCTAGCAAGAGCAACTGAAATGTCAAAACACATTTACACAGTCTAACCTGAAGGCATATTAGGCAAGACTACGACCGTAAGACGAGCACTGTAAAGTCTTGTTTAGCCTCCTAAAATCTACTGACACAACAGACCAACATGCTGGCTTATTGGTCGATTAACTGAGCCAATATTTATAGATTATTACAGTCTTTGTTGCCTGAATACAATGCAATTACTCTTCCAGATTTCCCCACAAGATTGTTGATTTGAAATACTTGTGAATATAAACTGTAAATGATCCATTATAAATAATCCAGTCTGACTCTGTATTCCCATTCTGCACTTGAACATAAACTAGACAAATCTGAAATGTAATATCTCAACAGTTATTATGATGAAATCTATCTCTGGGTGGGAAGGTTATCTAGTTATCATGATATTAATGTCTCTGTCACAATGCTTGCTAAGTAACAGCTACGTGATTGTGCTCACCTTGAAGCCCAGTTTCTGCAGACAGCGCGCTAACCTGCGAGCGCCCAGCTTCGCCTCGTCCTCGCTGAACAAAAAAAAGGAGCGCACGAGTGAGCGCCATCACAACAGTGGTGTTTATACTGTGTATAGTTTGGCATGTGGCACACAAACAGCACCTGGCAACCTTGAGAGTAAGTGTGGGTTCACTGCGTTGAAAAAAAGCATCACTGTGCTGATTTGTCAGAAATTATAATGAATTACTCCAATGTCAGCTCTGTAACTTTGACATGAGACGGATAGAAATGTCTCTGAATTATTGGCACCTGGTGGAGGATCTTGCTCAAACATTGAAGACAGCTGAAGCCAACATTACAGGACGAAACAAAAAAAGGAGGCAAGAAAGCCGACATGTCTCACCTCAGGGAAAATTAGTGACCCTCTGGCAGCCATGTGTTATGTGCAGGTACTTTTAATGGTAAGTGTTTCATGTACAGCGTGTCTACCTTGTTGCTCCAGTGCAGATGATTTTCCCTGATGACCAGATGGAGGCTGTTATCTTGGGCTTACGAAGCTTCATTAGGACTTTCTATACACACAAAAAAAAAGGTCAGAATTTGAGTGGTCCACACCTTTCAGAATGGAGCAAACGACTTTGACTTCCTTACCCCTAGTTCTGGCTTATAAATGACATTGATTCCCTCTAAGGCGATGGTGCGCAGGTTGAGGTGGCACCTGGTCCTGAAAGTTGCCACCACATTGGTGATAATGATATCGAGTGCGTCGTCATTGCTGGAATCCATGTGGAAGTGTGTGGCGCAGAAAGAGGACCACGGGGGGGGACTTTCTCCTCACACATGTGTCGCCGAGGCCACCATCACCACCGATCTTACGGACGGACGAGGAGACAGGACGAGCTGGAGGAGGAAAAGGGGACCGGGATTTATTACTATAGACTAACACCATGTCATGTAATACAGTGAATGTCTCTTGCATGTACAGTAAGTTATATCCAGCACATATACACAGTCCCTGTGTAGAAATGCTGTTCTTACACATGTATAAAACAAACACAGGGAGGGGGTTTAGACTGTCACCTTAACTGCTGCACCAGTTCATGTGCTTCCCGTCTTACTTGAGATTTAAACATATAACTCAAAACATGAATCACACAGGCATCTGCAAGACATCAGAGGAGCGATTTAAACCCTCAAACGCGCCCTACGTATTATATTAGCATTAGCTCAACCGCCAATGATACAGGCTGGTGATACGTTAGCTGCTATGTTGCTACCAAACTGACAAGCTATAATATTACAGGAGGCTAAACGCGACGTGTGATGTATTTATGGCTCAGATGTGTGCAAGTTGGTGCTGTTTAGCCTGTCGTAGTTTTGTCTAAAATGGTAGCTTTGTTTGCGTTGCATCCCTGTGTCGCTCTGCATAGTAACGCACCTGATAAGCTTGTTTGGGGGGTAAATGATGCTAGCTAATCTCTCCAGCCCAACAAGCCGGCTGTCAACTATTCAGCCCAAACTAATTCAGCCTAATTACGTGAACTATTATTGTGAATAAAATCCCTCTGGAATGAGCCACTAAGAGCAACAGATACAGTAACAACCCCTCACTACTAGCCCAGTTAATTATTGTGAATAAAGCTAGCCGTTAGCTAGCAACAAAGAAAAGTGCTCAGGCGGTAATGAATGAAAAGTTGTCAGCTAAGCTAACTAGCAGGCTAGCTGTGTGACGTTAACACTGAGGACGACACTGAGGTGCTGATGGAAAATGTGCGTCCGAAATGTTTGCTTTGGTTCTTTAGCTACCTCCTCAGCTAGATCAGTGCTGCGACCCCGACACATAAACAGTCCAGTTAGCGGTAGAAAATTGTTGTGATGAGACGCCCTCTCCTCTGCAGACAACTGAGCAGCGACTGAGCCACCTTCCGGTTCAAAATAAATTTCAAAATAAAAGAAGGCGACTAAGCGAGTGAACTAAAAAAAAAAAAAAAACAACTTCCGGCTACAGCTTTCAAAATACAAGTATAAAAACAAATGTTAGAGATTTTCAGTTATTTAAGCAGCCAATTATTTTTACACAAGACAGAAAAATGCGGGAACAATGCACAAACATAAATAAATGAATGAAATGAAATGAATGAATAAATCAATGTAAAAAAGTAAAATTATAATAAAAACGTTAAACACAGAAGACGGGAACAAATAGCTATATAATCAAAAAGATTAAGTAAGAATCAACAAGTATACAACAGAGCTTTGTGAAAAAAAATAAAGCTATACAAGTGAAGTTGAGTAATACATCTATTTCTGCTGAGAAATTAGAAATATCAGTAGAATCTATAAAGATTGGAGTCTTTTCGTTATTGTCCTTAAATGTCAAACTTAAAACTAACATGAAGCATTTCATAATTTCCCCAAAAGTACAAAAGCTAGCCTATCAATATCTGCAAATAGTAAGAGGGACAGATCTTATGTATGAGTTTAAACTTGGTTGGAGATGCATTTATAGATGCATAGATGCCCTCCTGCATAAAACATGATCAATGCAGGACTTCGTTCCTTCTTTGAAAGGTGAAGCAATCCAAGTCTGTGCGGGTGATTTTGTTTAATTGAATGGTAAGGGGAAATTATATGATTATTATCTGATAAAATACAACCTTTATTACCAAAAAGATTAAGAACACAATTAGTATTTCTGGCTGACAGATGAACTTGAAAAACAAGTTGGTGTAAAGTTTGTATCTTGTAATGTAGACAATGAGGCCTGTCTTATTGGACAAAAATGCATAATTTTGACATAATTTGAGGTAAGAAATGCTCTGCACTGGTACAATGAGGTAATAATTTAATGTCATGGGTGACTTGTTCTGAATGAATTCTTGAAAGTTATCATGTGCAAGTCAAAGAAGGGTTAAAGCACTCAATGATTTTAGCCAAATTCTGTGTCCACAAATTTGTCTCTGTAATCATCGATGTCTGCCAATATTACACTTAGCAGGCTTATGTTAACACCATTTCCAGATAACAATGTGTAACCTTTTTTGAGTGTTTACGGTGTATTGACATTTAAGCTACGTGGATTAGAACATCTCCGAAGAAAATGAGCACATCTGGTCAGTAAATGCTCCTCAGGGAATTCTGGACGGGCTACAAAAGAGGAGAAGGAGTAAAGTTTGGAGGCGGCTCGGGAATGTTTGTGTTATCAATGAGAGAATTTGCAGCCGCTCCTGTGGCTCATGAATGAATTTAGTGAATGGATGCGGTCACATTCTGCACTGATGGTGACCTTTAGGCGGACCGATAGTGACTTCATGAGGATTTTTATTGAAGAATTATCTTTATGAGATAAAGTTGCTCAAACTAAACACAGATTTGAATGTCCATATGTGCACACATTCATGTGTATATATTTGTGCGTGTTATTATCCATGACTTATTGCTCGCTTGTGCACATTGCATCCTGTAACCCAGCTATTCACCTCAGTCCACTGCAAAACACTTCCGCCTGGCCCGCACCCAAACAAAACAGAAAAATAACTTCTTTATGATTCAGCCTTGTTGTTATTGTTCGTCCTCCCTGGTTACCAAATTGTCTCTTCTCCCTCTCGTTTAATTCTCCTGGGCTTCTCTTGGTGATATATAGCCTGGTGAGTCACATCCATTCTGCACAAGAGCCTTGTTCAGATGTCCCAAGATGTTTACTATAAAGGTTTAGATTTAGAGCAGGTTAGGCAAGTCAGACCACTAGCATTGATGCCGTGTGTGTGTGTGTGTGTGTGTGTGTTTGTGTGTGCTGTGAGATGGCTGACGCAGGGCGCAGGAGTATGTTTACAGTTTGTTGGGGCTGCACATCACTGGGGCAGTCTCTTCCCAGGGGAACAATGCTCTTATTCTCATTAGGTCATAAGATGCAACATGTAAACACACAGATGTGAGCACTTACGGCTTAATAGATGCAGTTATGCCTAAGAATAAATAGACGGTCCATCACTCTAACTACTTTATGTGTGTTTGTGTGTGTATATGCGTGTGTGTGTGTGTGTGTGTGTGTGTCAAAGAGAGAGTGACTCGGGGAAAGTGAGAGATAAATCATTTTTTCATGTTTCTGGGAATATTTGTGTTTGCCTGCATGTGTGCTGCATTTTTATATGTACGTTTGACATGACACAGATTATTATTAATAAAGTAAAATGTTTGCTATTGGGTGGAACATTATCATCCACCTAGCAAGGGCGTATGGAGGCTGCATATCGATGCATCCTCAACCTTCAAGAGGTGTGTTTTCAGCTGAATGTCTGGATGATCTGGCCAGTTTGGTATTTCTTAAGAGAAACAGCTGAAAAAGTCCCACGTTCTTCTTAGAAACTTTAGGTAACACGCTAAAACAAAGTCGCTCTCTGTCTGTCACAGTTTTTTTTTTTTTTTTTTGGAAACATTAAATGTGAAGATGCCATTTCTCTTAAAAGCTTAAGAGTCGTCTGTGTCAGCAGATGCATCTTTGCAGAGACCTTCTGCTGGGGTGACCTCACTGTTGCCTGTAAACTGGACGTGTTTGTCAGGACCCCAGTGTTCTGTTTATGTTGGGCGTACATCACAGGCCCATTTCAAAAGGACTTAGAGAGCGAAGTTAAAGCTTTTGAGAGTCTTTGCAGTAGTGTTGTAAAAACTGAGTTCGGTACAGGTTTGATGGGTTTGTGGGAACTCTGGCAGATTACTGAAGCTAGTTTCTCAGCAGAGATTCAAACTAGTAGGGAGATGAAGAAGTCTAACGGGATCCAAAAAGGCTTAAATGTGAATGACAATCTGAATGAAGATGCACACATACGCTGTATCTGCATGCCCCTCTGCCGCATTTGTGTACTTATGAGTAAGTGTTTCTGTAGGAGACAAAGATGAATAGTGTGTGAGTTTGCCGTGCGGAGGGAATCCAGTGCTCTGGTAGTGCTGCTCTGGGGTCTCCCAGTGTAAACAGAGACGTGGGAACGACCAAGCCTGTTTATATGAGCTCCATTCTTACTGGGACCAGTCAGCCAGGCATCAGGGGCACAGCCAACACACCGGTCTCATGCGCGTATACAGAAATACATGTAAAGAGGCTTATTTATACACGTGTCATCCTAAAATCCTAGATTCAGGATTTTCTTGATGCAAGAGAAAATGACTAATTCATCAAAAGCGGGATATAAAGAGGAGTAAACCCACTCAAGTTCAGTTATATCGTTTTTTTAAAGCTGATATACTGTAGTATATTCTCTTTGTTCAGTTGCCTCACCGGTTCTGAGGATGAGTTGTTTTACATGAAATATAAATCAGCACTTTTCAGTAAACAAACACATGCGTGGACTTGAGATGAACCTTGATTTATCCAAGATTTCATGTGCAGTTACATGACTTATCTAAAGCATTTTATACTGTCGGATCATACTTCACACAGCAGAGATAATCAAGGCCAAAAAAAAAAGAAGCTTTGACAGTCGACCAAACAAAAAAAAGAAAAAGTTTCTACAAACAAGTGAAATCTTCTCATCCTCTCATCACGTCTCTAGAGGTGAGGCCGAGCTCAGAGACAGAGAGACCATCACTCCCAACGCTCATTGTGCCAGATTTACTGGCCTAACATTAACACACCTGCGCAAATGTGATAGAGTTCCTGCTAAGCCGTGTTTAGACTAGTTTTGAAAATGATGACACCACCATGAGCATTATCTGGTGCAACGAGAGTCCGCAGAGAAAGCACCTGCTTTTTTCAAAGTGAAATTAAGACCAAGGAAGACCGTCCAGGATGAAATCATATTCTCAGATGGATACATCATTTGGCCGAATGGGAGTTTATAATTTGCTCTTGATTGCGAATATTCAAATATTTCATATTTTAGACACATTTAGACTTTTTTTTCACACATTAGGTCTGATGGTTTCGTTGCATTTTTATCTAATTGCCCCCTAACTTTGAACCAAAAAATCATTTCAGATATAATTCCTTTGGGCAAAATGGAATTTGCAAACAAAAACAAAACAAATGGATTAGCCCAACTGTGAAAAGCTGCATGAAACCAATGCTTCTGGAATCACACGACGGTAAAAGATCTTTTTGTGGCTCCTTATCGATGTGCATGAACAAACAATACATTTGTAGACGGGCAGTCAGACAGTGTTTGGCGAGCTGGAGGAGCTGCTGTAAGCTCTGTGGAGTGGACTCTTCCTCTTTCACTAGAAAACGGAGCGCTCCAAAAACAAACGGCTGTAAGAGAGCATGAAGGAGTCCATCTGAACGCCACCTCACACCTATGCGAAGCAAAACTGCACATGCGTTAGCTGGTCAGTCAGGAGTCAAGAGGTGGGACCGTCAGAACTCCCTTTAATTACACACCTGGCTGCCTTTTAGAGATAAAGTGTGTGTTTGCAATCAGGCATGAAATGCATCATCGTCGCTGTGCGCCTTAATGTGTACTATATATATAAATGCATGTAACTGTAAACTGCAGTCAAGATCCTGTATCTGTGTGCATGTGTGTGAGTCTCCTAATCTTTGTGCTTATGCAGGTCTGAATTTGGGTGGAAAGGAGGGGGGTGGGGGTGGGGGTGGGGGGGTTGAGAGGTGTTGACATAGAAGGATGTTTTGGGGTGGTGTTAGGGGAGCGAGTTGGGGTGAAGGCGTAGAATGATGGTAGGAAGGAGGGATCTGTGATAAGGCGGTGTTGTGTTTTAGCCGCTAAGAGTTTGGGAGTCGGTGCTGCGTCGTTGCATGTTTGCAGACGCGCACGCACCTTCTAATTGATCTGTTTCTGCTCATACTTGTGTCTGCGTGTGTGATAAAACAAAGTAACAAAAAAATCTCCCACTCATATTCAAGACGCACATACACACACACACACACACGCGCGCACACACACACAAACGCATGCCCACGCACATGTACGCACACACACACACTGATATCTAAATTAATGGTCTCCTTGGGGAGTCATCCAAAGGCCACGGGCGTTTGGGAGAAAAGATTCTTGGAAAAAGGCTTCATCATCAGAACATTTGCTCATTAGTAACCCCATCTTAGCCATCCAGAGAGAGAGAGAGAAAGAGAGGTACACTAAGGAATACATGGACAAGGTCATATACTTATCATGTTGAAGAGGCATTTACTTTACAGTCTCTCCAAATGACGATAAAAGTGGTAGATAGAGAAAGGCGAACGGGGAATCAGGCTTTGGTGTGAGGAGCAGAGACTCGGGTAATGAGGTAAAGAGCATGAATAGTTCAAAGAAAGTCCAAAGACAGAAAGAATAAAAGAAAAAAAAACCAAGAAATATCTCAGTTCTCACTGAGTTAGACTCCCCCTGTCTCCTTCAGCCTCACTCTGCGCAGGAAGTCATTAAAGAGTAAGCCAATAAAGCTGTGTCAGATATATTGTATCCCCGTCCTCTACAGGGATATAAAATATTGGCCTCCCATTCTCATCAGACATGGGGATCAGCATTTTACAGGCCCACACTGTCCTCCTTTGGAGTTCAGAGAGTTTACTGAAGTTATCAACTGTCTTGTTGTTGCTTTTCAACATAACTGTTTCCGGTTTTGTTGAATGTGACTCATAAGAAAAGGGCATCCTGGGTAACACACAGGTTTTAAATGTGGGAATGTTTGTCTCAGCATCTCCAGTTCCACTTCATTTGATTTTGGAAGGCTCCCAAAGGCTAAAAATCTTTTCAGCTGCCCACTAGGGGGCACATACACATCAAAACAAGACCACAAGCTGACTTGCACATGCATACCAGCTTGTAAAGTTGCTATGGATATTGTGTTAGCATGCAATTGCTAATCGCAATTATGTGTTTTGCAGACACTATTCATTTGAATTTTTCGGACCACCTGATGAGTGTAAGTCCAATATTCATTCTCCTTTTAGCTTTGTTTTGGTCAATAACTCCTGTGAAAATGTATCTGAATCTTAACAGTTTATCAACCAGTCACTTCAGCTTCCTCTGCCAGGTGTTTGGTGCTGGGCAGGCAGCGAACAGCAGGTTTATCAGAGCTTCTTTGGTTTGCATATGGTGACACTGCAGAACTTGAAACCAATACAATCAGCTAAAAGAAGCTAAAACAGTGAAATAAAAAGCTAAAAGCTGATTTCTGCCAACGTCTGAGGGATATATCTGCCTCAAGCTTCTATATGTGCATCAGCTAGTTGCTAACTTTGTTGGCCTTACTGTTGAGCAGTGTATGGTGGGCTTACTTTGCTTAAATCATGGCTGCTGGTGGGAACAAGGCTCACGAGAGTAGGGAGCAAAGTAGAGCGCCATTAAACGAAGACACGTAAAGAGATGCTAAAACACTGTAAACATACTTGGACAGTTTGATGTCAAGAATCAATAATCATTTTTCCTGAGAACTTCATCGGAAGGTGAGCTTATTATTACAGTATTAGATTAAATGACTCATTGCTCTGTGTTTGTGTGTGGGTGCAGTTCAAACCCTCCACGGGGGAAGTGCTTGTGATGATGTATGCTGTTTCTTTGTTCTGTCTGTCTTGTTTTTTCCTCTCATATTCAGTTTTTTAACATATTTGGACAAGTATTTTATATCTTATGCAAACAAAGAGGCTAGTTCGGAGGGAAAATAAGCAGCCTCTGTTGCTTTTTCTGTTGATAAGCATTTGATAAGACAGTTTATGCTGTGCCAAAATAAATATGCAACATATTAGTAATTGAGCAAGAATGAATGTGTTATTCATGGACTAAACGTGTGTTTTTTCCTTTAGTATTACATGTTTCTTCATTATAGATAGATAGATAGATAGATAGATAGATAGATAGATAGATAGATAGATAGATAGATAGATAGATAGATAGATAGATAGCGAATTAATGGATGGAAAAGAAGAGAGCAATAAAACATGATGGAAGGATAGAGAAGGAGGGAGAAGGGGTGAGGAGACGAGGTTAATCCAAACAGACATGTGCCAGGTTATTTTTACGTCCCATCGGCCATTATCTGCCTGCTCTGTTATGGTTAGGGATAAATACAGACCTGGGCAATACCAAGGAAGGGTGTATATGGGTGTGCGTGTGTGTGTGTGTGTAGTAATGTGCAGTTTTGTGAGCATATGTATGTGGCCTCTCTCTCTTTCTCTCTGGTTCTCCTCCACTGCAGCAGCCAGGGAAGATAACCACAACAGTTTATTCCATTTCATCAGCCGCTCTTCTGGCCATTTTAGTCCTAATGGACAAAGAGCAGAACTCGCTTTTTTATCTCCTTGCTCAATAAAAATCTTAAGGCCAGTCTGCTCATGAGACTTTCTGTCTCTGGGCTAAATAAATATCTGTGTATTGACTGAGTTGTTGAGTGGGAAAAAGGAAACGTTTTAGAGCGAGCCCGTGTGTTTGTGATAAGTGAAGTAGAGGGGAATTTTCTGGTTTTCTGTGGGAAACAATTGTGTGTGAAGGAGAGAGAAAGGGAGAAGTTGAACATAGTTATATGATATCATGATATCTGGCATCAGACTTTCATCTGTAAGCTCTCCAAACACCTGTGTTTAAGGCGTGGAGTGAAGATTAACGAGGGGTTTAAACTTAGACATACAGGGAAATTAATCTGTGTGCGCGTGTGCATGCGCGTGTGTGTGCGTGCGCGTTCATGCAGGCATGTGTTTGAAAGATGTAACGCCGTGTGTATCTAAAAGCCCTTCACACTATTTTTATCATTCAGTGCTTATTTAAACATGCATTTCAACGTTGCTTATGTGACTTACGGCATTTCAATTTACACTCACCTGCTGCCTCAGGGAACGCCAACAGCCGTGCGTTTTAGGGCCAATGCGTGTGTTTGCGTGTGCATGCTCTCATCCCATCTGGCCGTGTGCATGTGTGGTGCAAGAGGACCTAAGGTGACGGTGAGTTTGGAGCAGCAGAGAAATGATCTGCAAGGTTTATTATCTTTAATTAGCATCCGGGGGAAAGAGATAGATAAGGACCACCATTCCGCTGATGGATCTGCTCTGTGTTTTTTTCCCTAAGAAGAGACAGTGTAGTTAAAAAAAAAAAAAAAAAAAAGCAGGGAAGACGTTTCATCAGTTACATTTATTTTTACCTTACCATGGATACTGTATCTCCTCTCCAATGTAATATGATCTATAATGTTCAAACTGTGTGTTATATGTTGTGATCAGTCTAAACATTCAAATGAAAACAAACCAGAAAGTGGCACAGAGGAATTAATTTGTGAGCGTCCTCACAAAATTTCTGTTGTGGAAATGTTGCTGATGTTTTAAGTAGAAAAGTGGAAAGTAAGTCAACATAGTTAATTCAAGGGAATGCATGAGTTCACCAAAATTGAATCCCTTTTCAAGCAATTCCTCTGAAAACAATGATTTCATTTAAATAAATGAACTTAGTTGTGAAATTTCAGTGTTATGAATACTGATGTTTCCCTCATAATGAAATGTGGAGTATGATCCCAGAAGTGCTTTTTCTTAATGAAGTGAACATTTGATTGTGTCACATCTGACAAGGATTTTAAATTATTTACAAAAAAAAAAAAGTAAAGTTGAGTTTTTAAAGCAAATGAAACGGACTAACATTTGCCTACAAATCATCACAAATGAAAGAGGTTAACGTTTTAGACACTTTCATCCAAAGTGATGACACTGTAAGAGTAACACAAGCACACGTGCGCACAAACGCGCTTCTCACCTCTTAAGATGCAGATTGCAGATGTCAAATAAATAAGTCAGAAAGTAAATACACATCAGCAGCTGGACAGCAGCTGATGCGCCGCAGTGACAGAGATCTTTTGCCCGACTGTGTCTGTGTCCGTGTGTTTAAGCGAGTGCGAGGATGAGCGTGAAAAAAAGATTCATGCACACGTGCATGGAATACAACACGTTGAACCATCCAACTGCGTCGGTGCAGAGGAGGGAAAGTAAAATTGAACTTTTGGTAGTAATCTGTGTGTAGCATGTGCTAACTTTAAAATGAGTATACCTGAGCGAGCTTCTATCACACGGCATAGTAACCATAAACAACTCAACAACAAGAAACACACAAACATAAAGAAACAAAGGAATGTGGAGGGAAAGGGAAAGGTTTGACAAGAAAACATAAATCTGACTGTTGCGTTTCTAGACCAGCATCCTGCAGATATTTCAGTGACAGTAGCCACAGAAATGACATGTACAGTTCAGTCTTCACACTGTCAGTCAAATATCATAGAATGCTAATATTTTCAGATGAGAAAAAAATGTCCCCACATCTTCTAAAGGTCAGTGATTCAAAATTCAAACTCAAAATGAAACCTCTGTTATTTGTCATTAGTTTGTATATGTCAGTGTGTGTGTCACAAACCACCCACAACTCATGTTGTGATATAAAGTTATTAATCATATTTTTCTGTAGATATAACCCAATAACCCAATGTATCTTTTATTTATTGTTAGTTTGAACAAGTAGTCTATAAATCACTCCTCCACGATTGCGTTTACATTACACAATGACATTCATGAAACGGTTTTATTTTACTTTACTTCCCAATAGCTAATGTAACTATTTTACATGTGCAGCAGATGAGAGAGCATCCATCGTTCCAGATGAAAGTTAGTTAGACGAAATTTCAAAATGCAACATGCATCTGTTATATAATGAACACAGATGATGTCCCGCTGAATGCATGCAGTGGTGACCCGTGGGGATTGCGTCAGACACAAACGTGATCGTTTCATTTTCTTATATGCAGTCCCACTGCGAACACAGGAAGTCCTGTCATCTGCTTGGACACTCATCCACTAACACCAAGGAGCAAGAATAATACCAAAAATAGTAGTGATACATGCAGTTATTACTGTATCCTAGCATTTTTTTTTTCCAAAAGAGAACACTAATAAGTCAGCTAAGCTAAGAGTTTAAAATGTCAATTCATCTGGCAGCGACATAGTGAAGTTATTTTTGGGCTGAACTCTCTCATAGCTGCCTGGAGTGTGGTCTCATCAGAGAAATATTCAAGAAAATGTATTTGCACTCACTATTGAGCATGATAATCTAATAATTAAATGCTAATGTTTAGCGGAGCGGTCAGCAGACATCTGTTTGTGATTACGCCGTAAAGGTGCGGTGCTGTTGTGTCTGTCTTCTGCTACTAAGTGGACCTGTCTGTTAGCTGCACCGGAGCTTGGGTTACACTCACAAACAAATACATGCACACACTAATGAGCTAATATACACACACACACACTTGTCTGCTTCCTGCCTGGGGACTTGGGGTTCAGAGGATCTTAAGGGTCTCTTGAGATTTGATGTTGGATGTTTGTGTGTGATTGTGTGTGTGTGTGTGTGTGTGTGTGTGTGTGTGTGTGTGTGTGTGTGTGTGTGTGTTTAAGGGGCAATTTTATCACAACTCACATCTCACCTCTTCGTCATCTCCTGTTAGCCTCCGGTAGCTTTATGTTGGTGTCTCATGGGAGAACTGATACACACAGTCACACAAACACAGATTAGGTTGAAATGAGATGTGAAAAGGTGCCGCTAAGGTCAACTACCTTAATCCTCTGCACACACACACACACCATCAGCCATTAGTTGAGTGATATCCCAAATCACATATCCTTAACAGCCAAGCAAGCCCGTTACATTTCGTAATTTCACATTCCTTTTTTGGTCTTTCTTTTAGTTTTTCTTCTATCCAGGCTCACATTTCTGACATAAATACACCCAACGGTTTTGCATGTTTATATTACAAGAGTGTAGGAGATTTGTTGTTGTATATTCTATGCCTGGCTTTCTGTGGGTGTACCTTATGTTAGTGCGCGAGGGTGTGTGTAAGAGATTGTACACATAAGTCAAATGTGCAATGTTTGTACAAGTTCCCTCCCTGTACATCAGGCGCACTCCTAGAGTAGGGGGGAGTATCAGCGGAGTAGCCCAGGAGGAGCCTCGATCCTGGGCCTGGCGGGGGCGACGGGTTCCCTGTGGGACCCGAAGGGAGATTGTATGCAGCCAGGGAGGAGGGGGATATGCGTAATGTCTTCGCCCAGGAAGGCAGAGGTTTTCCTGCATTTGGGGCAGTCAACACATCCCTGGCTATCTGCCGCTCTGGATGGTTTATCCAGAGATATCTGCAGGTTATGTGGGTGTCTTACTCAAGCCTGGAGTATGTTCATTTAGACAAGAGCAGGCTAACATCCCCCTCCACAGGGACAAAGAAATACATAAATGCAAAAACACACACACACACACACACACACTATTCACAGTGGAGTTTGGGTGTGTTTCACCAGTCTGATTGTGTGGAGTCTGTAGGGACTGTTCCTATCTCACTTCCTGGGGTCTGTGAGCTACAGTAATTACCACTGAGAAAGTTATAGATAATCAGTGTGTGTGTGCGCGCGTCTGTATCTGTTTGTGAATGTGCAACTATGAGCTAACCAGACCACTGAGACAGAGGAGATATGATATGGTGAAATGATTTCATCTGCAAAGAAGGAAAAAAAAAAAAGAAGTGAGGTTTTTCAAAATAAAATAAAATAACGGCGCCACACACATTAACGGGGAGTAAAAAATGTTGATAATAAATATAAAACAGAATACTCCACAAATACCTTGGAAGCTGCTCAGGAATTTGTGCACCTTATTCAACATGTTACAAAAATGTCTGCATATACACACACACACACACACACACACACACACACACACCTGTCGTTCCCCCCTGAGTAATGAGGAGGAAGAAGATCAAAGCACAGAACCTGATCCAGCCAATAAGATCGCCGCACTGTTTATCATCCCTCTCCATCATCGCCCTCCATGTTAACAACGTGCCTGACTAATCAGGTGTGAATAATATCAGCGATGGTCCAGCATTACACTGCTAATTAGGTGTGTGTGTAATGATAATCTTGACGTTACATCTCCTTTCATTTGCAGAGATCAGTCGGGGATTAGACGGCGATATGAAATGATTTTGTCTCGGATGAGCTGCACTTTGGATATGCTTTGTTCAAACACTTTGAACAATTTAATTTCAACATCTTTCAATCTCAGATCAGTTAAATGAAATCTCTGTAAGGCAGAGTTCTACATTTTGTAACATTACAAACACAGTGCCACAGATAGAGTACGACACCACTTCTAACTGAAAGTGATGCGAACAAATGAACGAACATCAGACTGTTTCAGTTTTTCCCCAATGAATACGTCCCAAGGTGCTCTTTTCACCTGTTTGAAAAGCTGTATTTTTGCAATATTTCATGCGCACAAACCCACTCAAACCCGCTTAAATGAAGTGTGGAGATGCAAGACTGCTCAACAGTCGCTACGGGCAGGCGGGATAAGTTTACTTTCTGCCAGAGATGACGAGGTTACGAGATTATGAAGTTATGAGGTTGAGAGGCGGCTAATCTTGCATGATTCAAAGGACCCTTGAGGATATCAAAATGGACAAGGTTTGGAAAGAAACTGAGCTGTTGTGAGTTACAAGTAACTTTGCTGAAGTGATGTTTTACAAGCTTTTGTTGCTGTGCTGAAACAATTACAGAGTTTGCATTCAAGAACCAGTCCAAAGTCTTCAGGCTGGTGGCGTGGCGGTGATACGCACAAGTCATGTCCTCATAAACAATGTCGTATCATATAATGTAACTCAGGCAATCTATTATTAATGGTTCATTCTCTGTGTTACAAAATCATTTGCTATATATATCTAGTTTGTTTCATTATGGAGGTGAATACCTATTTTCAATCCTTGACGCTTCCTGTTCACCTCCAGTCAGCATAACTAGACTGGACGTGGTACAGTTTTCCGCAGCACCCTTTTATAAAGATATCCTCAAAGAACAGGACTTGGAAGGAAATCAGAGAGTTGTTCAGAGTTACAATATATAATTGTAAGCCTATATTACAGAAGAATATCACAGATTTCACAGTTTAAGGAAAGGAGCGCCATAGACTGGTGGTACTGCATTGGGTACTTCTGTATCGCTTGTCAGTTTTCAGTCTGTGTGGCACCTGAGAGCCAAAGAACCACACATTTCAGTTTTACCTGGCTTGTAGATTTAAAGCTAAATTCTATAAACTATAAAAATATAGTTATTGTGTTTAAACAGGATTGAGTGTGAGGCTGCATCTTGGCTGAAAAGCTTGTTTTCCTGAACTGTTTTGACTCTATTTGTTTTGGCTAGACGGATTGACCAGACATCCAACAACAGAGTGGAGTCGGCAGTGGGGATGGTGGAGGGAGGCGTGAGGCAAAACTGGGTGAAGAGGAGGAAGAAGGGGGAAGACTGAGGATTTAGGAGGGTGCTGGGGGTTCTGGTCTGTTGGAGGATCAAACCACACACACACACACACACTCACACACACATTCACACACACACCGGTACCACTGTGTGAGATAGAAAACTGAGCAGTTTCCCTCTCACTCTATCTGTTTATAAACTGTAGTCTCAATCACAGTGACAGAGACCAGACCTTTGACTCTGAAACCCAGCACTGTCCTACACTGCCCTACTGCCCAGTGCTGCAGAGTGAAACACACACACCATCACACACCCTGTTTTTATCTGTGCATCCGATCACCAGGCCACAAGTTACACCAGAGGCTGCAGCAGAGGTTATAAAAGTGCCACATAGTAGAACACATGCTCACACACAAACACACTCCAACCGCAGCTGCATCGTGTCTCACTTACTTCCGACAGGCCACTTTGGGCACTCAGCCAATTCAAGTTCGAGCCAATACAACTTAAGTAACGGTGTGTGTATGCATACTGAGCTTAGCCATCAATACAGCAGTGCCTGTTGGACATTTCAGCCACAAACTCAGCCCAAAATGTTGTTAATGTCTTTGTAGGTTCCCCTCGATTTACCTCGTTTACTCCTCTGTTTCTCGATCTTCAACTTTCCCAAGGTTGATTTGTTATTGACCTCCATCTGTCTGACGTGTCTCCTCTCCTCTATAAAACTGTTCTTTAAGTCAACGAGCAGCACACTACTTATTTCACTCCAATCTCTCTCCATTTTATTCTCTCCGCTTTATCTCACTTTTAATCGCATCTTTCCATTGACTTTATTTGCAATCGTAACCTGACTGCCCCCTGACTGATGGTTTGTTACACAGAACCATCTGATTGGAAAAGTAAGCATGCCATTTTTATTTTCTGAACATCTGATCGGTCACTTCTCACCCACATCGTTACACTATCTAATGTTAAACCTTGTCCGTAGCTTGTGCGGTAGCTGCCAGTAGTTCCTCACAGGAGGCGGTTTGGTCTGAACCACTGTGTTAGGACACAAATGCATAGCTTGAAGCCTCACAAGATGGATTCTCATGTGATCTTATGGTCTTATGGTCCAGCTGCCTTGCAAGGTTTATGTAATCGCACCGCTTCTAAGATTCGCTTTGCGTTCTTTGTGCTCTAACAGTAGGACCACTGTAAACTGAGCAGGCTAAAAAAGCACTGTTTTTCTGAAGCAGTTGTTGACCAGTAGAAAATCTGGACGTTTGGAGGACAATGAGAATGTGCAGCAGCAAAACACAACTTTGTGTCCCTTCTTAAGGAGTAGACTGTCTGTGTAATGGCAATTCTGAGATTTCTTTCAAAATACATTCAATATGTTGGGAAATAGTCGAAAAGACTTTGAACGATATAATACTGAAAGGTGGAGTTAGAGGTTAAAACAGTTTTTCACCCGTTTTCAGTCCAGGATTATGTGGGCGGTCCTAAAGGGTGGCTCGATGACACGCTGAGGCCACCCTGAGCATACCCCTGCATGGGTAACTCTTGACTGACTAAGATGTAAGATGACTAAGATGTAGCATTGTTAGCGGAGGAGCCATTAGCCATTGGCTAACGTTAAGATGGCAATCCTCACACAACGCAACAACCTGAAGACAGATGTTGACGCACTTCATTTTCACACAGGAACAGTGTCTTCACAAGTGTGAAAATATCAACCGTGACCATCTCAAATCAAGTTAATACATCTTCAAGCGCAATGACAACATCCCAGGTTTGTTCTCATCATAACGGCCCGTTGTTCCTGTGGTCTGATTGGTCGGTGAAGTAAGGAGAGGAAGCTTTAGGCAACCACACAGGGGCACTTATTCTAACACTCTCCATGATATCACAAGATTTCTTCACGTACAATCCACAACATCCATATCCATCTGTCACAGACGTTGTGAAACCCAATACATTTACCACAGATGCACACACTTCTGCACGCCAGCGTGCATGTGTGCGCACATTCCAGAGACCAATACACTCCAACTCCCTCACACTGTAAGGACAAGACTTCCAGGTCATTAACCTACACTGTGACAGAATATCAGTCTTATTCTAGAGAATCACTGTTTGCCTCCCCCCGGATGTTCCTGTCACTGAATATCAAAGGATTATAGTCTTTTTGAATTATAATATGATATTTCCACTCCCCATAAACATCTTCATAATTCTCTCTTATTGCCCAGTTTGTCCGCAACATCCTTTTGCCCCAGATTTCTCCACTCCCTGTTGTATCTTTGCACTTTCTGCAACCTCTCTTTTAGTTATTTTACTTTGATTTTTCTTCTTTTTTTAGAGGTACTTGAACTGAGGCAAAAAGCTATTTGTGCATGTGTGTGTGTGTGTGTGTGTGTGTGTGTGTGTGTGGGTGTGTGTGCGTGTGTGTGGGAGTATGGCTGTGATAAGGGACAGGGAACTGGAGTGCTTAGACAAAGATGGATGGTGTTTTTCTCACCCCAAGTTTCACTCCGAGATTACAGTTTCTCGCTCTGTTCTTTCCATCCACAGCAACAAGTTTCCTTCTTTTTTTCATGTTTTATTTTTTATTTCATTTTTTTCCCCTCTATATGTCAGAAAAATACAAGTGGAATGTTTTGCCAATAAACAAAACAATATTTTCTTTCAGTTTTTGCTCCCTTTTGCTCACTTAATGCATTGTCCCCACGTCTTTTTCAGTTAACGCTCATCAAGCTGGAAAAATTAGGTGAGGAAAGAAAGCTGGGAAACGCAGTTCATTCCTTTTTTGCGTGAATCCAAGTCTTCATAACCAAGTTAAATATTGAATTAGAGTGCAACGTTGACAACCCGTCACAGTGAGGCTCAGGTATTATTGAGCATCGATGACAGCTTTTCCATTTTCAGTTTCCATTTTTATTTTTTGTTCCATTTTAAATCAAAAGAACATTTTCTCCCATTCCACTAATCCCATCATTTTAACCTAATGTGAAGACTCTTTTCACATTTTAAGGTCAAACTGAAATTTGAATCCCTTATTTTATGTGTCAGGAAATTAACTAATGACAGCTATTGTGCATATTTTCAAAAACGGATAAGACTGTTCACGTACATATTTGTGAAAACAGGATCTCAGTGTCAGGCCTCTCAGCGTGGCAGTATAGTCGGCTGACGACTGAGAGCTAAGTAGCTAGCAGACACAATGTGCTGCTGAGTAGAGCACGTTATAGCCATGTTAGCCTGTAAAGCCTTTTACTGCTTTAGCTATTCAAATAAGCAGTCAAAACCATGGACAGTATAAAACATTGTATCTATGACGTCACCCATAGGTTTCTGAAGAGCCATTGTGTGGTGGTTTGGCAGTCCTGGCTCCGCCGCCTCCCAGCTAATTCAAATTCAAATTCGTCACGGTAACATGGAGAGAAGACAAATCACAGACGGGGCCTGGTCAGTGGCTGACGTACATAAACTCAGGAAAACGCAGGAAAAAATTCAGTTTCAATTTCAATTTGACCAATCAGGATTGTTGTAATCATTACAGATATAAGAATAGTTGCTCTCCTACAGGGCATTCCCATAAGACTGACTCACATGGCAGATCCACTGTTTCTCAACACATGCGGTTGTTTTAAACAAAGGTGTTTGTGTGTGTGACAGAGAGAGAAATGATAATGACCCGAAGCATCAGGTGTCCCCCTTGGTGGCCCTGCGAGCAACATCTGGATCCCGTCCCCTTGTGGTGACATCACACAACCGGCCTAACATTTGACCTCAAACCGGCTAATTAGCAGCATGTCCCTCCATAACTGCCAGGGTCCCCTCTTTTTTCTCTCTCCATCTTTCTCACTTAACCCCTCTCCCCCTCCACCTGTTGCCTCATGTCACTGTGTGTGTGTGCGTGTGTGTGTGTGTGTGTGTGTGACCGAGGCACTGAGAGGGAAAAGTGGTCACTGAGACGGTTTCCTAAACACTCACGGTACATTGTTTTAGCATTTACATGAAGGGCCGTTGAGTCTGATGACTAAACCGGCTCTGTGTGGGAACCTTCAGATATGTTATCTTATTATTAAGTGGCAGATCACTTAATCTAGTACATACCACACGAGAATTCAAGTTTTTGCAAGCATAATAACATATCATTTAATGATATTACATCAGGGTCTGTGTTTTATTGACGCACAGGGAAGAGAAAAAGGTCTGTGCTCTGTTCTGTTTTTATGAGCTATTTTAGTTCATCTCTCTCTCACTGACTCTCGCTCCACTCTCTGGTGGATCCATGTATCTCAGAGGTGATCATCAATCTAGCAGACTCTATTATTACTTTTTCTCAAAGTGCTTTGATTTCCAGCCCACCCAGAAGATTAAGCCCTCTCCGTCCTCTCTTTGCTCTCCCTTCTCTTTCTGGCCGCTCTGTGTAGTGCCATCTCTCTCTCTCTCTCTCTCTTTCTTGCAGTATCAGTCCTGCAAACTTCTTTTTCACATTTGCCATATCCGTTCTTTTCAAGGTTTTAATTGTATCCACTGGGCTCAACATACAGCTCCACATGAAGTGTGTTTCTGTATTGTGTCAGCTCAAAACGCGGCGGTGATGCCTGTTTAGTGCACTGTGACACCGGAAGAAAAAGAGGTTAAAGGTCAGCCCTCAAGAGACACACACCTCTCATCCTTGTACACGCTCTAGCTGTGCAGGCAAAGACACAGTTCACACATGACTCTCAAACACACGCGCACACACACACACACACACACACACACTCACAACTGTGCATCCCGGAAAGAAACATCTGCAGCTTCATGCAAGTGTGCATCATTAGGCTCACTCACAATGAACAATTTCTATAAAAAGAAAGTCAGCAAGACGCACACAAGCATCATCTGTCTTCTCCTGGTGCATCCCAACATTTAGCGCTTATTAAAGCAGCTCCACGGACTTTGTTGTTTGGACTTGGCCCTGAGTGGACCAGTGGATGGAGCATCGGTGTGGAATGATGTGGAAGGCCAAACAGGGGATTGTGGGTGCTGGGTATCCATTACATCAGAGGGGACCAAGGCGCCAGTTTGCCATTTGAGACCTGACACCCCCCTGTCCTTGCACATTATCCTGGTAACTGGCTAGATGTGCTGAAAGTTACACAGGCTCTGTGAGTGGAACAGGCTAAAATACCAAATACCAAATTTATGTTTTATTTAATAGTAAAAATAACACGTTTTTTGCTATATCGACAAGAGCAACACAGTGTCTTTAAGATGGCATATTAAAGAAAGCGTTTTTTCACATGTCATGGCCCTGAGGAAGTGGCACTCTAGGGGCACTAAGGAAAACCTTCGTAAGAATTGCCTTTCAAGCCCCTGCAAACAGTGAGTTTGGTGCAGAGTTTGAATTGTAATGCTGCTCAGAATCATTAAGGTAATCTGCACATTATTGGTAAAGCTGTTTTCCATTCTCACTTGCCATTTAGTAAAAAGAAACAACAGACTAATAGTAATGAACTAAAGTCATAAAATGTTTGTGTTCCAGGTTGCAGATCTTTTTCTTTCTTTTTTTTTCCAGGTATTAAAGGTGCAACAAAGGTGGGCCATAAACACGTCATTAGAACGTGTTATCACATGCAAATCAAATTGATTTTTATATCAGTAGTATTTGTATAGTGATGATGCACAAGGCCTAAAAGGTCTTTAAACCGTTGATGAAGGCCACAAACTCGTTTTATATTTGAAATGAGGAGGAAATAAGGAAATGAATACTGTGTCTGTTAAACTGCAGTTAAAATATATTCTGCATCTTACTGGGGGTCCCTTGGGGTCCTGGAAACCTTTGGGAACCAGCATGTAAGATCAGCACCACTGTCTCCTCCCAGCATGTAACGCCCTCTCTCGCTATGGAGATAAAAACTGTGTTCCACTCTGCTCCGTTCACGCACAGCATTTCATGAACTCATCTCCAAGGCGTGTGTCTACCCTCCCCGTGTTCATTCCCGCTCAGACGAAGCTTCCTGCTCCCATGTTTTGAGTCCGCTCCAGTCGGAGACAGTTCACCATGTCCACCGGGTCTCTCAGCGACGTCGACGACGAGCTCCTGGACGGCATCCTGAAGTTTAGCTCCTCCGGTAAAGACTCCAACGAAAGCACAGAGGAGAGCTCCAACTGCGAGGGCACTTGCGCAAATGACGCGCCGGGTAAGAAACGCAAGACTGCGTCCCGGAAAACTGCACCTAAGGGTGTGGCACAGCAGGAGGGCAAACACGTGCAGAGGAACGCTGCGAACGCCCGGGAGAGAGCCAGGATGCGCGTCTTGTCCAAAGCCTTCTCCCGGCTGAAGACCACCTTACCCTGGGTACCACCGGACACCAAGCTCTCCAAACTGGACACTCTGCGCCTGGCGTCCAGCTACATCGCGCACCTCCGGCAGATACTGGCCAACGACAAATACGAAAACGGATTTATCCACCCCGTTAACCTGGTGAGACCATGGGACAGAGTGCCCAGCTGAACGTTTATATATGTTATAGAAAGAAATGAGTGAGGAAAAGTTAGAATGAAATCTAAAAGGTAGGCCTAAATTCAGAAAATTTTGTTTTAAATCATAATGAGGAGGAATGAGGATTTTAAGGTGGTTTGCAGAGTGCCGGGCCTCACCAAAGAGCACCAAAGTGTACATTGAGAGTGCTTTGTGAAGCAGGTGCATGAGAGGAGGGGAAAGCAACATTTCATATTTATGCAAACAGTTTGTAAGGCAAAAGTCTAAACAATATCACCGCGTATAAATGATTATGACCAGAAATTAAAGGCCTATCATTATGAATGATGTCGAAATAATGCAGCGGATGCAGCCACAACACCAGGCCTAATTAATTCTCACCTTTAAATAACATAATTCTAATTGTATCAGACAATATTCTAGGAAAATAAGCTTTGGGGATGTTTTATCGTGATATAAAATCCAAAATAGTTTTAAATTCTGATCAAATTCTTTATTGGAGCTGCAGAGGCAAAACTTTAAAATTGATTGCATGAACATCTGGCGGTAGTCCATTCTTGCCTGAGTTTCATTATGTCCACCTGATACTTGCAGGTGATTAATTGACACATAATTGGTCTAATTTTTTTTTCTTTTTTTTTTAAATGTTTGACTTGGATTTAATGATTTGATGAATTAAGTGCTCCGTCCTTAATGGGCTGTGTTTCCCTCCGCAGACGTGGCCTTTCATGGTTGCAGGTAAGCCGGAGAACGAGTTGAAGGAGATGCTGAACACAACGAGGTTATGTGGAACAACGGCGTCCTGACGAAACCAAGCGGACAAGGGAACAATATATTTCTAAGAAAAACAAAAAATAAAAAAAAAAAAGAAAGAAAAGACTGAAATGAAATGCACGTCTCATCTCCGCAGACTTTGAGTGGGAATAACGGAGAGAACGCAACCTCGCTCCTTCGTTCCCGTAAAGAGAAATTTTATTTAAATGCATCCTGTCACCTGTTTGCTGTCTTTGCTGGTTCAAAGATAAACGCGTGCTTTAAACGGCTTTTGTTTTTTGTTTTTTGTTTTTGTCTTTTTATACTCTGCAGATGCATTTTTTACTCCTGCAGGCCTGTTTTTTTTTTTTTTTTTTTTTGCAGCTGCGCTATGATGGATGGATGTGCACATAAAACGGTGTCCACTGTCTCGAATGGTTGTACAGATTACATGTATATAAAATATATTTGTATCACTTTTACACCTCGTGTACTGAATGTTTATTTCGTGTAATTGTGGGGTTTGTTACGTGTGTGTGTGTGTGTGTGTGGGCCCAGGCGCTTTGACCTAGTAACCCCCTTCTTATCACTCCGCTCCTTCAGAAAAGCAGAACCTGAGCACCAGCGAAGCGTCAGTGCAGATAAGTCTCTCTCTGTTGTTTCTAAAAGATAACACTGGACGTGGTCGTCATTGCATAAACAAACTTTTCTCTTCAAAGATTATTTAAACAAGTCAAATTAAGTTTATCTCCCTGGCGATTGCATTGATAAATGTACGAAAAAGGTTGCAAAAAAATACTGTGCAGCAATGCGAGATTTATGACTTTTACTTTGAAATATTGGAATATAACTGTATCTGAAAAACGCCATACATTACGTAAAGACCTGACTTTATTTAATGATGACAATAACACAATTTAATGCGTTTATTTCTAATAAAATAAATAATATGGGGGAAAAAACGCTCGCAGGTGTTCATTATTGCATACATTATTTAGCCAATCAGAAGTGAGTATTTTTTAAAAAGTCGTAGGCATGAAAAACCTTTTAATCCCGCCCAGACCAGTTGTTTTAATTCGCTCGGGTTATGACCGCTATGTTTACATCATGCTGACAGTTATTTATGCAGTCTGACACGCGGCCTCTCTCTCTCATTGTGGTTTATTGGGTTGAAAGTAAAGACGGATACTACAAGTGTCCACATGGTAGATCACCATTTTTTTTTTTCTACATGGAATCCCTCTGCTTTCTCAAGCCTTTTACACACAGCCGTGTTTTCCCTTCTTTTAACCTGAATGACCCATGCCATCACTTGTTAAATGCTAAGAAAGCATAAAAGCTCACATTTGGAGGCCTAAGAGCATAAAGAAGTCCAATGAGCATGCATGCAGGCCCGCTTGTACCATTTTTTTGTGTATATCTAAAATTTTTGACGGATAACTACTGGTTACATTTGGCATGCAAACTCTAGTGTAACATTGTTGTCTGTCCAACAGAAGAAACTGGCTCGACTATTAGAAGCCACAATACAATACCACAGGGCCATGGGCAGAGGCCGAGCCAAGATTATAGAAGTTTTCTTATCTAAAAATATCTTCCATTGATAGTCCATCAAGAAAGAAACCCAAAGTAAATGTTTTAATCCCAGTGCAAACTCCCCTTTAGGTCACTGGAGTAAAACCCTCAAGTTCCTCGGAATACATGCAGAGGACATGACCTCAACTGTAGCTGCTTGTACAGAAATGCCTCATAATGATAATCCAATAACTGAACACTCATGAGTCTACTTTATTCTATATTTTACATCTTTAGGCCTGCTTGAGGATGTTTTGTATGCTGGACTCTCGTTTGTATTGGATGATATTTTAGATATTTGTAGATAGCTACTTTTCCGTACCTCTGATGGTGAGCACAAAATAACCGTTCCATATCCACAAATTGTTAATGTTTAATTTTTCAGCTGAAATAGTGTTAAATTTCATGACTGACTTTGGAAAATAACATTTTTACACTCCATTTTTTTTTCTTAGCTTATAACAGCATCTCACGGTGTTCACCGAGTGAACAGTTTCTCGGCCTTCATGGTGATATTTACATTATCATGAGGCTAGAGTGCTAATTTTGCTTTATTCTTCACTGGGATTACTTTTCAGTGACTAGCAGGAGAGATGTGGCTGACTTTAATCACAGTTCCTCCTTCACTTTGCTTTGCTCCATACGAAAAGGACAGTACCGACTATCCTTTAACAACAATAAGACTGAGTGATGTAGTAATAAAAGAGTCCCACCGACGTCTCTTCAAGGACCCTCACCTAATACATCAACGGCGGCGTGGCAGGGGCCTCGCCGCCACCTCAAAGGGACCACCGTGGAGAAAAATAAACTTGGCCGCCTCTGTCCTGGGGCCAGCTGCAGAGAGCGAGAAAGGAAGAGAGATAGAAAAGGGAGGGAGGGATCTGCAGGAGAGCAGGGCAGGGATTCCCATAGTTGCTAATTGTTTTGTTGGAACGCTGCCCAAACTGTGATGTGAAAAAGGTCCACGAACTGAGGGGAGGAAAGGAATCACATTGTGTTCCAGCTGATCTCATCATGTTTTCCCATCTGCCCTCACGGTTCCCTCAGATCACTTACATTATATTGGCATGACTGTTTGTCAGCGGCGATATAGCCAATGCAGTATAGTCAACAGTTTACACTGTGCATTCCAACATCTCTGTCTGTATATACATAAATATTGGACAGATATATTAGCCAACGGAGAGACATATACAGCTGGTTTATGATGTGTGTTTTTTTTTCACTGTGCTTTAATTTTGAAGGTCTCATCTCTGTCATCTGCAGAAAACAACACATCACTCCCTTCTTTTCTTTTATGTTACATCACTATACAGACCTCATGTCATTACTAACCCAAAACCCCTCAGACTCCTCCCTGACATCTATTTGTACATGCAGTGTCCAAAGACTGCCATCTTCTGGACAACTACAGGGTGTCTTTGGAGACGTATTGAGACCTGACAGCCATCTCCAGGCATCCTTTTAATGGGAGCCATGGGAGGGTTATTGACGTGTGATTTCACACCATGGAACTTACTAGTTTGAACACCTGGGGTGAAAAATAGACAACAAACAAATACTCATAAGACAAAGAATGATTTTTATTTTGGATTATTATAAATTCATGCGGACAACTGCAGCACATTCAGGAAGTATGGGAGGGCTTCACAAAAGCATACAGGAAGTACTTATTTGACATCATATAGTGAAAAGCAAGAAGCCACTGAATGTGCTGTGATTGTTTTGATTATTAAAAATTGTACTATTTTTCGGGAGGACCAAATGTATCTCGTCATTGACATTCAGCTCCAGAATAACAGCGTTTGACAGGTACTCGAAATGGAAGTCAGACCTGCTTTGCAAATTATGCATTATGGATTTCTCATTATGAAATACTTGCACTCCCATGGTTTTGTCGGTATGACCGCATACTGTAAATCTGAAATAGTACACTCCTTTCGTAGGTGCAGTGAAGTAACCGGTGGTTGGACTGTAGGTGTTACCGACATTGGTGAAGACGTTGTTGAACTTTAGGACAGTTGGAGTATTGTAAGGTCCTCTTGGGCTTTTCAAAGCAGCATAAAAAGCCACCTTTGCATTCTCTTTGATTAGACCATCCACTCGGCTGTCAGTCATGTTCATCCTGTCCATTAAAGATGTAATATCAACTCGTTGAGCTGTGTTCTGGGCCTGTAGGTCAGCCATCGTGCCTGTTAGGAGCTGCAGCTCCCTTTCACCGACTGCCACTCTGCCTTCTACAGACAAAAGTTCAGCTGCCTGGTTTTCAAGATCAGCCCTCAGCTCCATGTTTACTTTCTTCAGCTCTTCCACTTGTTTCTCACTGGTCCTCAGTCTCTCTTCCACGGCAGTGTGATCTCTCTTCAGCTCATCCAGGCTGGTTTTAGTGAGGAGGAGATCCAACTTTGCGTTCTTCAGCTCCACATTCTGCTCCACCACCATGTCCCTCAGTATCCTCAACTCTTCCCAAATTTCAGAGTGGGTGCTGGTCAGGTAATTGGACTCATCAGCTGTGGTACCTGTGTCCAGAGGCTGGAAATCATGGGGTCTGGTCTCCTGCACCCCCAGATCCCATGACCCAAACAGACAGAGCAGCAAAAACAGTGAAGATAAACCTGCCCGCATTATGCTGTCTATTGATGCCTCGTCCGGAAATAATGGAGATGTATGGAGCTTACCTTCTTTTTATAACAAAAGCACGTAGCTGACGTGTTTTTGACCAACAGTTTTACAAGACTGATCTAGATTAATTGAGATATGTGCAAGTAAAAGCAGGCTGCTATACAAGGTCATGTGAGAAATCCCAGATGGTGCTTCGGTGAGGAGGGTGGGTGATGCGGGTTATTTGGGGTCAGTGTATTCCTCTGTCCTTATACTGGCTGGTTATCATCCACATGTTTTTTTTTTTCTAAATGTGAAGATTTAGAACATATTTAATAATGAATATATTATTTTACTGTAAACTAAACAGCATCATTTGGGGTTCTGCAGACAGCTGTCTTGAGGGCTTTTTGAGGGAAGTGTCAGCTAAGTAAAAATGTCACGTTTTGGTCATGTCTTTTTATGTGTGAGAGAAGAGAAAAGTTTTACTACTTCCTTCTGTTTTTAAACTGTTCTGTGTCTACATTAAGTACAATCTTTTCTGCTCATTGATGTTGTAGGCTTAAGTTTGAGTTAAAAACATAGGGTTAGGGTTTAGGTTTAGGTTTAGGGTTAAGGTCTGTGATTAGGCTTAGTGTTGATATGACAATCAATGTCAATAGTAGAATGTTGCTTCCAAGCTAACAGGACAGAGAGAAATTTGTTATCGTGTCTATATCACCAATTAAATATGCTCAGTGGTCAGTGGTTAAGAAGAACTCATAGTGTTTATGTACTTTATGAAAAATAATTAAAAAAAATACATAGTTTAAAATGTCTTTACCTTTATTTAGACTTGAATTTATTACTTTAATTCACATATTTTGTATCTGAAAAACTAAATCCTACCACAACATGTGGGATCTTACCCATGGCCTTTTTTTTAAATGTATTATCCCTTGTTCTGAATCTCCCTGCCAAATCAATCAAAAACACATGCTGCTGCTCTCATGACAAAGGTCAGCGTAACACTTTTTGTTGTAGAAAGAAGGCAGGGCCTAAATGTCTCCACTTATATGCCGAGAAGAACGTCATTATCATTTCATCAGTTATTAAAGTTATTTGAAATATTATGTATTATCAATGATAACTTGACATGGAAACGTTGACCAGAAGATGGCAGTCTTACAATACTGGTGACACATCATTTTTTAAGAGCTGGGCTGTGGTTGGAAGGCTGAAGTGTTATGGATGATTGGGTGACATTTGACACAAATTGAAATCATTACCGGTTGTTATTATTCTATTCCAACACTGAATATGTAGCTTTGCATAATTTAAGATGGCACACATGTCCATCACTTGCAATTTACTAATGTTCCAAAAGGAGAAAAAGTGTACCAGTACCTATTCAAACCTGTAGATGGCAGAAGAGGACCCCCTATAATGAAAAGTTGTACTGATAGAAAAAGAAATGAAGGGAGGGAGAAGTAAGAAAAAAAGATACATGGCATGGATCTGTGAGGATTTATGGACAATGTAAGATGATGACAGGGCGCAGCTATTAAACTGAGCAAGTGGACAAACTTGAGCTGAGGTAGGAGTCATGTGCAACACTTCAATTCATTTAAATGTTTTAGTAAAAAGAGTGCCGACTGCTTTTGCCTCTTTGGAACATTAGATATAGTGAGTGCTGGACATCAGTGTGTCACCCTCATCACGCATTTAAAAAAACTGCCAGATATACTAACATGACTGAGGTTAGGGAACAGCTGGTGGTGGTGTCAGTTTGTATCAGATGGCATGGTAGCCTGGCACAGCAGCCACCAGAGCAGAGGAGATGCCAAAGATAGCTAAGGCCTGCCCAGATCACCTACCCATGTTTATTGGCATGCTTACACCCGTGTGTGTGCGTGTGTGTGTGTGTGTGTGTGTGATTGCTGGCACCGGTTTGTGATTATTAAAAGGAGCACAGCAGGTGTCTGCCATGAGACTCCTGGCTTTAACGTCATTGCTGGAGCCATCTATGCAGTAAATTATCTGTCTTTATCTCCCATGTTCTTCTCGTCTTAAGAAAAAAACTTCACTTAAAAGGTCACACAGATCACAAAATCACTTACTTTTGTTTTACTTGCAAATGATTTTAGTCGTATTTGTTTGAGATTGCTGACCTCCCTCCAGTGTACTGGTGTCTGTGCCGTTTACAAGATTGAAAAATGACATTTCAGCAGTTAAGCAGTTAAACAGGAAAATCCACAAACCTTACCTGGAACATTTTTTACCAGAACTACTCTCTTCTGGGAAAATAGTCCCCATGTAAATAGCTGCACATGTAGGAAGATCCATTTTAACTTTGTTGACCTCCTGACACAAGATTAGGCGCGAAAGAAATATTTATAAAGCAACATATGACGTAAGAGTACACTCAAATGTAACTGACTTAACCTGTAGAAGGTGTGTTTTCTTTGTTTCTATTCCATATTATTGACCTTTTGCCAGTTTATGGCGCACATCGTTTTTCTAGACAGAGACACAAATGAATTTGTTGAACAATAATAAAGGAATCTTAGGATGGAAGAGGCACCAAAATGTCACCCGTGGGTGGTTAGAGGAATATTTTGACAGTTAGGGAAATAATAAGTGACGTCCGAAAGTCTTAGCTGGTTGTCTGGCAACCTCACTGTGACAGCAAGTATCGAGGAAGTCACCGCACCCAGCCAAGAAATAGTCACATAGTCACATAACTCACGTAACACAATCTTTTTTTCAGTTTTTGTATGGATATTAAAAAAAAACAAGACACAACGTGCTGGGAGGGGAATTTAGCAGTCTCCCTTTTTCTAGTCTTCATGCTCATTTTGGAAAGACAAAAATGATAGCAGTATCAATCTTTTGTTCTAACTCTTGACAAGAAAGCAAATACATAGATTTCCCGAAAGGAATTCACTTAAAACTTCGTTTTTTTTTGTTGTTGTTGTTTGTTATGTTTTTGAACATAACTCAAAGTGAAGCTGCAGACCGACTGTCATTCATCACAGTCGGATCAAAGCTCAGAAAACACCACTTTGCTCACACACACACACACTCACGCAAACACATAGCTGTCAGGTAGACAAGTAGAACAGATTAATACCCGTCCCTGCTTGGGAGCTTTCAGCCGTTCTCGTCCTCCTGAGCCATTTATGTGGCACATAAGTGAAAAACAATAAATTTCACTGTGAAACCCAAACATCTGCTCAAAGAGGTGTTTGTGTCCTAAGCCTTGAAGTACTTGCTTGTGCCCACAGATTTATGTGGCTTAAAGTGCTTCACATTCAGCAGACTGTGAAGGAATTTGACCTAAACATGGTGGCTGTCAGCCATGCTTTGGCAACTATGTTGCAATAATTAAAATCATTAATATATGTACGGACTATTCTGCACCTAGAAACTCGTTTTACAACACAGGAGACGGGGAAACAAGTGACACAATAAAAGGCTATTTAAATCACATTTGTGCTTCTCGGGCTAAATTAAGTATTTATTTGATATGTGAAAGACTGAAGATAGACGCTTGACTTTACTACAATATGATTGGTTGTTAAGCCGGCATAGAGAAGTCATTTTCCTCAGAGCCTTGAACTGCTAAGCTTATAAAATACAGTATTGTAATTGGATGATTTAGGGCTTAGGGAGTGTTGATAGTCAAATGCAATTTTGGATCAAAGAGGATGCAAAGGGTAAAGGAGGTCACTGTAACACACGCACACACACACACCACACACACATATGTGTTCATGCTGTAAGAGCAGTGTTAGTAGAAGGAAGGGGCGCCTGACTAAATGATGTTTTCCCAGGTGGGCACAATTACCTGTGTGCGGAGTGTGTGCATGTGTGTGTTTCTGTGGGTGCAAGCACGCACGCTTCAGTGTGCGCGTGCGTTCCCGTCTGTGTGTGCATAAGAATTATCCACATGTTATTTTTAGAGGATTCAGATCTATTACAATTAGGAAGACATGAATCAAAGTCACACTCCCACACCGCTCCGCAGAGCGCTCACAGGTAGAGAGGCATGAGCTGAGGAGTCAGACGGTGTCCTGATGCTTTTCTTATTATAACCACTTAGAATAGCACCGTGCAGACAACTATGATACCTCAGGAGCGTCCTGGGTTTATTTAACAAGTGGCTATTCATTCCCGGTTAGAGCAGAGCACTCACAAAGCCAGAGGGAGCTGGATGATGATGGGTCACTGCATAGGGGAGCAGAACACAAGCTCTCACTGTTGAGTCATGGAGTTTATGAAAAGCCGAGGCTAATCCTCGGTCTGTGTGTGTGTCTGTGTGTGTGTGTGTGTGTGTGTGTGTGTGTGTGTGTGTGTGTGTGTGTGTGTGTGCACTTGAACAAAAAGCCAGTGCCAGTGTGTTTGTGTGGAGGCACATGACATGTGCAGGATTTCACTGAGACGGTGATACACACACCTGCTTTAGCGCTTATCAAACCGAGGCGTGAGCGTGGGCAGCCTTGTGTGTTCACATCTGAACTAGCGAACATGTGTCTCATTATAAGCTGAAATCACTCACAGGTGACTTTGTTTATTTGATCTCAATTAAGCCTCCGCCTCTTCCCACATGGAAATCTGACCAAGACTTTGAAAAAAAAAAGAAAAAAAAATCCCCTTCTATTAATTCCAAACAACGTTCCAAGGATTGTGGTGAAAACCCAGAAGAAGTGGAAGGGGGGGAAAAAAAACAGATTTGTCAAAACTGTGCCCGCCCTGATTGCTGTAACAACGTGCCATTTTTATCCACACTGCACCAAAACGGGAATGCCTCAGAATACCGAGCACACATGGGCTCAATTATTATCCTATGGAATTCTGCAAAACGTAAAGTCGGCAATAAGGAAAATATTCTTCTAATCTGGGGTCTTCCTCAAGCTGGGTGTGAAGGAAATTTAGGGGGTCCCCGTTTTAATTGGGTCCAGATTCGACCACCCTACTGAAACAGGGCCGGGACAGTTTTTTTTAGTGGGGTTATTTTGTTGAAAAAAGGGAACTATTTTGGTTGTACGTGAATAAATGTCTGAATTTTCAGAGGGGGTTTCTGCAAACCAGATCAGACTGCCCTAGTGTTATAGGAAGCAGATGGACAGGACAGGACTAAGGAAAGAAAACAGTGAGTCCCATAAGAGAGGAAGAGAGAGGAGTTCAGAGTGAAATACAGACTTATGTGTGATGTGAATATGAGAGAAGAAAAGACATGAAATGTTCAACTTTAGTGATCAGAATGTGTAAATACAAGAATTAAATGACAGCGTGTTGGACGGTAACAGTACGTTCAAGTCTGATCGCCCTCTGTCTTAACGAGTTTAGCATTCAAAGCCACAGGTTTAACACCATGAAAACCACTAATCTCCATACGCTCATAGACTCACACACACACATACACACACCTGTATTTTGACAGATTTATCTGGTGAGTAGTGTGACGCAACTCATAACAGCACTTTTCTTACATTGACAGCTCTGAGAGGCCACAGTGAAAGGAAAAGCGCAATACTACTGCACACAGGGAAGGGAGGAAATTGAGTGAGTGGCAGATATGGAGAGTAGGAAAGACATTAAATTCACTCACATCTTTGTTTTTTTTTTAATGTTTCAGGATGTAATGCAGACCACACGAAAGTACACCTGGAAAAATGTCATCCCGCTAAGAGAACTTTTTAATGGCAAAAAAAACCCCCTACAAAATATAAAGCAATGACTCCGCTCTAAAATACTAACTAAGAAATGCAGACTAGAGTGCAGCAAAAGTTCACACATGCCTCATTTCATGTGCAAATTAAGTGATCTAATACACTTGTGAATTATTGATCCTTTGGTTCTGTTACTGTAGAGGTGAAGGCAGTAAAAAATAGTGCCGAGAGGGCATCAACTCTGACAACACTGACGATGACGCCAGGAATGGCCTTGTTTTTCCTTGCTATTATCAAGGTTTACTGTGCCTTACTCAGAACTCATTGGCTTTTCCAGCTCCGCAGTCTGTTTTTGTTGCCCAACCATGTGCAGTTCCAAAAGTTAAAACAGATTCAATAAAACTCAGCTGAAAGGTCAAACACTAAAAGGTTTTTTTTTTTTTTTTTTTTTTTGTAGGAAAAACACACACTGCTGTGCCTTCATGTAGATTTTCATCTCTAAAAATTTCCTGTCAGCAATATTTTGATATTTATAGCTATCCACCAACTCTCTCCTTGGAGTGGGTGCAGAGCGGGTTACAACCTAATATCAGCCGTAGTGTGAGTTTTGAGAATATTCAGTTCAACTTGAACTGTAACATTGCAACATGCTTTTACAAAGGACTTAAAGGCCCATACACACCAAGCTAAGTCTTGGTGACAAAATGAATGCGTTTCAATTAATTAAGGTCTGCGTGAACTTATCGTTAGTGACTAAGCTAATGACCTTGCTAGCTAGCTATTCTGTATAACTAGAGAGGTTTTCCTCCTTCAGTGTGCAATCCTGGGATATAAAACGCCTGGGGTGCAGTGCAGAGAGCTCAGACAGCTACCTGATTAGCACTAGCATGTTTCCAGCTCGCTAATATGTTAGGTGTGAGCTGCGAGTAGCCTTTAGCACTGCATATTTCGCAAAGACAAGGAGACAAATTTTGCTGTGTCACTTTCTGCATGACCTCAAGCCTAAGAGTGGGGAAGAAAAAACAACTCTGCAGTGAGACTATAGGAAAAAAAATTGATTTAGATTTAGTATCAACTTCATAATATCTATTTCCAAAGGTTGAAAATCTTTAGTGCTATGAGATAGATAAAGAAAAATATCTGAGGATTCATGTCTATATGATTAAGCTCTAAATAAAGAGGCACATTTTCCCGTATCCCTGCCTTAAGTTCACGCTCGATCTATGGATCTTTAGGTTTTGAATATATTTATGTGCATATGTGAGGGTCGAGAGAGACTTTTACTAGGCCCCGCGACTTGAAAGTTTCATCAGCATTATAAGGGTGTGCTGTCTGGGGGAAAAACACAACACCCACATACTCAACCATTCACTTCACCCTCACTCTCCCTCTCCATCCCGTTCTTTCTCTCTAGATGCCATTTGTCCACCTTGGTACTCTGATGCCCTTCCGGAGAGCTGAGTATCAGCTTTCTTCCCCAGCGGCCCCCAGCTCCCTCCACCATGCATTTTTAATGGACACACTCGTGCAGCGGACAAATGATTTTTATTTTTGACAGGGGAGGGCTGGCTCCAGTTACATAGGGATGGGGAGTGAGGGAGCGTGCACACACCAGAATTTGCACAGTGAAGAATGCACACACACACACACACACACACACACACAAAATAGACAGGAGAGAAAGTCAAGAATGAGCCAGCTATTCTCTAAGTGGTTGAAGGACCAAATCTTTCCAAAAATTTATATAGACAATCTTATTAGACCTTGTATTTATTTTCTCTTGCGCTTTACAAAACACACACAGAGCACAGACACACACATCACTTACCATAAAGTGGTTGATTAATTCACTACTTGGAATATTATGGGCAGAAGTCCAGGATGATGAAAGAGGCAAGAAGCCCACCAAGGCCTTCATTAAACCAGGATTAGAGCCAGTCTAAACCTATTAACTCTGGCTTAAAACCACTTTAATTCCAATCAAATCAGAATTAATATTAACACTGCGAGGCACCGTGCACACTGCACATTGTGACAGCAGCCTGCTGTCTGCTAAACTGTCTAACTCTGTCTGTCTGTGTGTGCGTGTGTGTGTGTGTGTGTGTGTGGTAACTTTACATTATAATCTCTCCTGTACTGGCTTTGCCCCTGGATGGTGTAATCCGTTCATTGATGGAGGAGAGATATTACTGAGTACTCTTAATAGAAACGATAGTATTACCAATAAAGTTAAGACTAAGATCATACAGATGTAAGGCAACACAGGAGGAAAATTAAAGGAATAGTTCAACATGTTTGGAAACATGCTTATTGACTTTCTTGCTCAGATAGAAGATTGGCTTTTATGATTTTATTTTTCTTGTCCATATGATGCTGTAGCGAGCAGCCAGTTAGCTTAGCTTAGCATAAAGACAGGAAATGGGGAACCAGCTAGTTCCATCTTTTGTATTCCAAGAAATAGTTCCAGTTTTTAAACATGTTTATAAAAATGCTGAAAAACAAGATTTAACATGTTTATTAGTGAGCTTTAGAGATGCTCGCAGGCAGATTGTGTTACCTTTAGATAAATCCAGGTTTCCCTGTTTACAATTTTCATGGTTAGCTAAGCTAAACGGCTACCGGCTCTATCCGTATATTTATTGTACAGACATGGGAGTGGTATTGATTTTCTTAACTAACTCTTGGCAAGAAAGCAAATAGGCGTGTTTGCCAAAATGTCAGAGTTTATGATAAGATCCAAATTAGGCCCACACGGTGTGATTTAAAAAAAAGATTTACTGTTGTGAGACAAGTGAAAGTTTACAAGACGCTGTCACATTTCTGTGTAGAAAAATATTCATCCTGTGTGTATTATGCAGTCCAACACAGCTTTTATGAAGACTTTGATTGGTTGTATGGCCAGTGTTCAGTAATCCACTATTTTTAATCCTATCAAAAAAGATGACTCTGTACGCTTATTCGTATAACTGAAGCCTGCTTAGAAAGAGAAGTAAATATAAGTTAAGTAAATGTAATTTGTTACTTTCCACCTCCAGAGAGAGGAAATGATGAAGAAAAAGAAAATGTTAGGCAGGTTAGCTGAAAGAGCATTCCCAGGTGTGACCACAGCATTCCCTCCATACACTTTAACAAACCGCTGTGTGTATGTTGGTCTGAGGTTTGCAGCCCGTAGCCAAACTGGAGCTGAACGTCACTCCTGCAGCCAATAACAACAACTTCTAACTCAAGCACGCGCACACACATACACACAAACACAGACTTGGGTTAAACACATTTGCACTCTGAGAGGTGACAAGTGAGTATGAAATGATTTTCATTTGAACACTTGTTTTTTTTTTTTTTTTTTGGGAGGGGGGGTTTGATGTTTGATGAAAAAGTCATTTAATCCGAGGCGACAAACTTACTGTGTCCTTGGAATAACTTTGTGAGTGTGCATTGTTGGAAAGCAAACGTGTGTGTTTTGGGTTGTGTCACTGAGTGTGTAGCAATGAAATGTGTGTGAGGCCCTAAAGCTTTCCTGTCAGTATTTAAGGACATTAGCTCAGTTTCACTTTTTTCCCCTTCTCTTAATCCTCTCTCTCCCTCGTTATAAGCTCCCATTTGGAGTCAGCAATGAAAGACACTTGGCCTGATATCTGCTGTAAGTGTGTGTGTGTGTGTACATGCGTGTGTGTATCATATGATCAACTGTATTTGCATGCCTAAATATTGAGTATGTGCATCTGAATGAGCCTGTGTGTTTAATTATGTGAACGAGTATGTGTGTATGTGTGTGTAGGTGCGCGCGCGCGTGTGTGTGTGTGTGTGTGTGTGTGTGTGTGTGTGTGTGTGTGTAATGCGAGCCTCTTTGTGACACAGCAGTTGGCAGATAGAGGGGACTAAGTTACCCAAGCTCCCTTGGGGCATCCACATTGTGGAGGGCTGTCTGGGGCACCACAGTGGTATGTATAGGTGAGTGTGTGTGAGTGTGTGTGTGTGTGGGGATGTGTGTACGTCCCCTGGCAAGGAAACATGATGGCTCAGGGATGACAGGAAAGGAGGATGATAACCTGAGGCAGAAAAAAAGGTGAAGTGAAATGAAATTGGGCAGCTGAAAGAGTGATGGAAGAAAGGGTAGAGAGAAAGAAGAGAAACATGATGTGTCAACTCTAAAACAGGAACAGATTCGGAAATAAAATAATAATAATAATCCAAATAAAATACATCAAATAATAACAAGATATCAAAGTTAAATCACTTTTGGAAAATTCATTTAAAACTCAGGAAACTCAGGCTCAGACTCAGGAAACAAAGTGCAGTTTTTTAATCAGAAGAGCGTTGCATTAATTTGATTGGTCAGCATCCTCCACCTCCTCTAAAACGCTCTTTTTGAAGAGCAGGCAAGTAAAAACTGTTCATAAAGTTTAACGTAATAAAGTTTCTGTAGCTGCTCATGAGCCTAAAACACGTTTAAATGTGCAGGTGACCAATTTCTTGGAAAACATATCTGAATAATTGTTTCAATATCACTGAAACTTAAAGGTGTCATTAAAGGCACACGAGAAAAGTAAACTGTAAACATGTATTTTGAAAATCATTTTAAAGCATTTCAGTTCCTGTAGTCAGTCAACATCAATATTCAGTCCATCGATATATTTCTTTTATTATTATAACAGGTTTAATGACATTTTAGCACCTTTCAGCTGGTTGTTTTGGTTTTACACCCTTCAGCCTTAATGTTTGCCCCAGGCAGACGTTTTCAGTGATAAATCAGGTGCTTGCTCAGCACAGTCAGCGACTAAATGGTGAACATGGTGAACGCATTTAGCAGCTAAAATGGCATTTTCTTCCCATCAGGAGTTGGTTGAGGCCAAATAAGGAGCTAAAAGTAAGAGTAAATATTGGACTTAAATGAAGACAATGAATCCATCTTTTCGTAACATGTTTTGGAATAAAAGTTTTAGTGGAAATGCTGTTTTGAGGTAATACTGAGTTAGCCTTTATACTGTTGAAAGAACACAGTAGCAGCTGCTGGATGTGACCAAACAGATGGCACAGGTACAATACAACACACACACACACACACAGGACCCACTCACCTGATGTGACGCATTAGGTATGCACACCCTGCCTGTTGGTGTAAGATATGAATGAACAAGGATGAGATTTAATGGCTGTTTTACATACCCATTATCTTACTCTCTCTCCATCCTCTTCTTCGGCCTTGTTCTCTCTCCATCTCCCCTCTCATCGCCAGCTCCATTCAGCCCCAGCTTGTTGTTTGAATGAGAAGAGCGGACCACCCTGGGGAGAAATGGGGGGGGATCACATTACCCCCAAAAATGTAGAGGGCCTACAAAAGGGCCATGAGACATCAGGGTGAGGGAGAGAGGGTGGCAGAGAGAGGGAGAAATAGGAGAGGACATGAAAGAGTGCATTAGTGAGGGGGTGGAGGGAGAGATTGATTGGGATGGAGAGATTAAGAAAGGGATAAAGAGAGATGGTGGAGGTGAGAGAAAGGAGAGGTGGAAAGGGGTGAAACACTTTTTTTTCTCCTTTATCAAAATTATCTACACTCTACACCTAATGAATTTCGAGCTCCTGTTCAGTCTCTATTTTTGTCTGACCTCCATCTCGTCTTCTTTCTGTGCTCCTAACGTTTTTGGTTAAATAATTTACATTTAAAGGGAAATCAGTTTTATCCCTATCAGTAATAATTAGGTTGCGTTCACTAAATTATTTGATAGGATCTAAGAATGTGTCACACAAGACAAGAAACGCAAGAAGCCAGACAATCATAAAAGAAAAAATGAGGAAAATGTAATACCCAAAATGAGTTTACAACCCAATTTTGAGGTCAACCTCATCTACTAAACATGTATTTTCATACATTTATAAACTACTATCAACAAATACAGAGTAAAAGACATAGATCATGTTTTGTTTTTTTATCAACGAAATGAGGGAATTAACATCAAATTCATAAATGTACTGCAGGTATTCACAAACCTCTGACTTGCTTTTCTTACAATATTTGTTCTTGTAGGAAACAAAGCTTGATGACATCGTTTTATGGTTATGATTAGGCACTAACTCAAGGTTAGGGAAAGAGTGTGATCTTGATTTGATATCAAAGGAGTCATTGTTGTCTTGAAGCATGAGACACATTTTTAGATTACTATTATAATACTTAATCAAGTTGGAGGTCATTTAGTGGTGCAAACCCCTAAACCCTGGACTCCAGTGACAAAGTCCTACATCTTGTATAGCTGCAATCCAAGGGCCAAGCATAATGTGGCACACTCTGTTTACAACCTGAATGACTGTCAGACTGCTCATGCTTCTTGCAACCCTCAAACTTCCCAGATCTCTGCACCGTGTAGTCACGCTGACAGAAATCGTGGCTAAAACTGTGAAAATATGTCATAAAACGGAATGTTCCTTTAAGTCAGCACCGGCATGAATGTGACTCATACACGCATTTTTTTAAATCCTGCAAACCACTAACCACAACGATTGCTATCTGGAGTATCTATTCAAGTTAATGTATACCTGTTGATTCAGCAGGACAGGCATATATTATTAATGTGTTAACTATCCTGTATGACTCAGCAACATAATTATAAGCCCACAAAGGCTGGATGTGAAATAGTAGCTGAATGGAAGCTGATAATGGAGGCGAGGGTATTTGAGGTAAAAGCCTCCTTCTAATTAAAGCTACACGTTGCAAGTCAAAAGGCAGTGATTCACACACATCGTAGCCTCTTCTTCGCGCCGCTGAATCAATCTTATCTCTCGCAGAAGGAAATCCATCCACACCGAAGCTGCAGTTTCTAATAAATGTCCTTAGGAGGCGCTGTGAGTCAGGGATTTATCTGCAGAGTCTAACTCTTCCTATTGGCTTCATTGACATTTAATGATAATTATAACTTGGGTCACACCAGGGGCAGATGCACACACACACACATGAACAACACACGCTGCCTGGTTAAAAACATGAAGACATTAGCGGTAATTTGATGCTGAGTGAGTATTGATCTACTCTCAGGGGGCTTAGAGAGTGAGAGAACACTAGACAGCACTTTATCACAGCACTTGACCATCTAGGCTGGCCAGCACTAGTGTGTGTGTGTGTGTGTGTGTGTGTGTGTGTGTGTGTGTGTCAGAGAGAGAAAGAGGGAGCTTTAACAAAACAATTTGTTATGCGTAGATATTACAACAGGCTCACTGTCAAACAAGCATTTGAAATCCAGCTTCATTTTAACCCTGTACTTCATCACTAAAAAGCAGACTTCCTTTTCTTTCCTTCCTTTCCTCCTCCCTCCTTTACTTCCTTCCTACCTTCACCAACTTTCCCTATATCCTCCTGTGAGGTCCTGACTGACACATTCAATCTATATCCATAACATTATACAGACCAGACTGAGTAGCAATCAGGCCTACGAGTGTATGTGTGTGACCAGTAGGGATTTCATGATTATGATTGCTGAGGACACGCGCTGCTCAAATTCTTCAATGATTGCCTCCAAACGCAACACAAATGCCAAACAAAACAATAAACCCTTCGAGAGAGAAAGAGTGAGGAGGGAGAGAGAGAGAGAGAGAGAGAGAAATGACAACATCATATACTTGGAGTCTGTTTCATGAAGATATCCAGACCACAATAACATGAGCACAAAGTGACCAAAAGGGACCTGAAAACAAGGAGCAGATGGAAAAACAACCACATAAAAGTGCACGTGTGTTTCCATGCATGTGTTTTTCTATCTATACGTTACACTGTGTGCACTGCACTAATTTAGGTAATAATTGTGGCGTGCTCATATGGCATGTCGTGCTCATTTTTGATTACATTCTCGTTCTCTTTTATGCGTCTTTTCACTGTGCTTTTAACAACTATCCTCTCCTCAGCCCCCCCCCCCCAAATCAACAGACCAACACACACACACATACATCTACACACAATTACACACATACTGCCTTCTCCTCAGAAGCTAAGCCAAGTCAAACTACATAGGTGCTGGCCCAGACAGACAGTTACTGTATATGTTCTGTCTCAAACCTTCAGGCCATTTTGCAAACGTCTCCCATCCCTCTGTTTGTCTCTCTTGTATTCTTTATAATTGTGTCTTAACTTGATATCTGCTTACTGTTTTGGCTCGCGTTCAGAGCCGTGTTGTCACTCTCATCACCAGGAGATAGCCCGCCTTTGATCTCTCTGTCCCGATTCATTCTTTTTCGGCGTCTTTGTCGTTCACGCGTGTGATTTATGAGCACACAAAGCTCATACAAAGTAGCTACACACACACGCGCGCACACACGCGCACACACACACACACACACACCTATATACAGTATTAGACACATTTTATTATGGCTTTTAGTTCATGAAGTTAAAAATCATTGCTGTTAAATGTGATTGATCCTCTTTGTAAAGTTTTGGGACAAAACTAATTTCCACACAGTTACAAAAACAATGTCCAGCACTTTGAAATCCCTCTGATTAATGTGTTTATTTCATCTGATTAGTAGAAAAATGGGACCTTCGGTAAAATAACATCTGACGTATATTCCACTCAGTGGCTCCTTGGTGCTCTCTGGTCAACATCGAATGATTGATCATTCAAAGGGGGATTTTGAGAAAAAAAAAAAAAGTTGGATACAGTGGTTTGCCGTCATTCCTTTGAGCTAAAGTAATGGTTTATACAGGAAGAGTGATGATTTGTAAAGAGAAAAGTACAAAATAAAACAGCAAAGAAGAGGGTTTTCTCTCCAAACCCTCAGTTGTATTAAAATTAGCACACTTAGGGATCAATTTTAACTTGACAGCTATGAACCAAAGAAAGACGCCTACTTATAAAATAACACATTTATTCAAACTCTTGCACATTTTTTAATTAAATACTGGATAGAGGTATGAAAACAGCCAAATATCCTAAATCTGAAAAGTACACTTTACCTAATTAAATTCACGGATGAGTAATCACCCAAGCTGACACTCTTACTCTTCTGGCTTTCTCGAATGGCAGACATATAAAGTTGCAGTCCCCCCTCATGACCACATTTGTGCAAATGTCGTCAGTCAATCTCTGATTCATTAGCCCCGTGAAAACCGGCTTCAGAAACACTCATCGTGTAAAACATGCAGAGGAATACAAAGTGAATGAGAGATGCGTTATGTGCCCTCGTTCTCCATCAGTGGGTTTTCTTCCCTCAGTCCCCTTTTTCTCTTTTAATTTGGCCCCTCTGTTTGTTTTTCTTCATTCTTTCATTAGTTGAAAAAACATAGCAGGCATTCCAGCTGTAATACCGCTGAGATTCAGTATCAGTGCGGGGATTCGGACTCATGAGTGTGAGCGTGTCACCAGCTAACAGACAGACAGAGAGAGAGGGAGAGAGAGAGAGATGGCAGTACACTGGAGACATTAGGCATTGCCTCATAATGATTCATCCCTGTGCTATGCATGCTTGTAGACAGGCATGTCAGCCACACAGCGGCATTATGGCAATAAAGGAGAATCCCGATGAAGACGTTCAGACTGACCGAGAGATGCATTTTTTAAATTTGTTTATTGATTGATTTTTTTCCTCAACCACATTCACAGAGATAGTCATCAGATCAGCCACGTTACTGCAGACACTCCATGCACAATTGGTAAAAGTGTATACAGCACACAAGATGCTAGCATCACATGACTTTTTAGAGGGAAGCAAAAGAGACAAGCAGTGAATAGATGGCAAATGTGCTTTAATTTCCTTTTTTGGAAGTGGGCTCTTCAGAAGTGTTCAAGACTTTCCCACTGGCGACGGCACGTTCATTAATCTGCCGCCTGTAGCTCTCACAGATAGCTGGAATTAATGCTAGCAGGCCCATAGCCCTCAGAGAAAAATACTGCTAGTTTCTCTTTCCCTTGGCCAGTCGCTAACATGGGCCCCTACGTGGCCACCCTCACTCAGTGGCTTTGCGCTGGCAACACTCTTTTTGCCGTTACAAGCCTCCGTCGGTAGGGGAGTATCTCTTTAGTGAGCCCACAGACCTGCCCCTGTAACCAAAGAGCCCTGTCATGGTTTATACCTCTAAGCAGAATGAAGAACTGTTATGAGGGCTTCGCAGCAGGATCCCTGCCGTCAAATCAAAGGAACCATGTTGTTAATTATGCATATGTTTAAGCTTTAATATGATTTGAACAGGAGAATAATACAGTTGTCATCAGGTGAGAAATTAGCTATAGAGGCCAGGCTGTACACATTTATTTCTTCTGTGAAGTTGGACATTTTAATATAGGGGTTTATGGAGACTGACTTATTCTGTAGCCAGCCTCAAGTGGCTGTTTGAGGAACTGCAGTTTTTGGCATTTCCGCCTTGGCTTCCATTCACAGCCACAGAGGTTGAGGCTTGATACCTACACCATTTCTCTACTCTACAGCGTGTGGTGTATATGTGTGTGTGCCCTAATGTTGTCGGTGGTGTCGACATAGTGCGGACATGCTGGAGCTCTGCAGAGAGACCCCTCCTGTCCCACACATGTGTGTTCTCTCCCAAAATGAACTGACTGACAAGGGCTATTTAAAGTTTAACTATGTTTTATTTTCCCAATAACTGTATGTTTATTCAACATACGGCAGAAATAAAAAAAACACAAAACATAATGATGAAATCTTTAAATCATTCTGAAATTTTCAATATTCTGCAAACCATCTTGTTCTGAAACATATTAAATGGCTCAGTGGGAACCCACTTTCAATCTTTATCGCATAAATGTAAGAATAGGATGAAAAATAAACAAAACAGAAAATATAAAAGCATGCAAATGTAAATCTCTGAATGTTCTATCTGGCAATATCCAACAATTTTTTGTTAGTAGTTTTTTCTGGAGTAATTTGATTTTATCAAACAAATCCTGGGAACGTCACTATTATGTTCATTCATTCATTAGAGTTCAGGTTAGCATCAACAAATACTAACAACTGCATAAATTTTCATCTTTTCAACAAGAGTTAAGCAGACATGTACCTATAAAACAACTAGATTTATGCATTTGGCTCAAAGGGGGGTTTCAATCTGTATACTGTCTATTTTTTAGACTCTTAAGGTACAGAAAAAAACTTCACAAACAGGGAAACTTTCTAAAAACGGGAAAATCGTCTCAATCTTAGTATTTACAGAAATTTACATCATTACATACAGTATACATTTACAGTATATCATGAAATAAAACTACAAATGACTAAAAACAAACAAACAAACAAACAAATCCATTGTCCATAAATCATTTAAACAGAGGTTTTCAAAGTGAGAGGTGGGTCCAAACAGTCTCAGGGGAGGTTCAGTGAATTAATGACATTAGTTATTGAAAAGAGATCACATAGAAAAGTCTAAATGTGTGTGATTTGGTTAAAGGGATACAGAGATACAGTAGTTTGGAGATTTTACTGTTTTACTCGCATTCCCGGTCAGAAAATAATAAATGCATTAAGACAGAGCCTTTTTAATGTATTTAATCAAATCTGAAGTTTTGTCAAACAGCAATATTAGGCTATCTTATCTTATCCATGGGATCAAATTACAGAATCATGGTCTTAGATACAGTAGTTTACAGTAGCCCTTTTTCCAAGCTTTGACACAGGAGAGGTCCACTGTCTCTGATAACCCAATTTAAAACATACAATAAATGATGTTAAACAAAGTGTGCCCACCAGAGATAAAATAACAAGACACAGTCCCTACTGAGTCAAACTTCAAAAACATTTGATCCCACCCACAATACAATACCTCTGTGTCTTTCTAACCCCACCCCATCAGTTTGTAATGCAGGCTGTTGAAAATCTTACATCTAAAGCCGCCCAGCATAATTTTTCAAACTTTAGAAAGCTTCTCCAGAACCACAGCGAACATCATACACCTGTTTTTAGATGCTGTGTAGTGCTCAAACTAAACTTCATGTGCAAAATCAGGGGTGGGCCATCGACTAAACCAAAAAGAAAACCACTGGTCACTGACATCAAACATTTGATGTGAAGTTACAGAGCTAGACCAAGATTTACTAATTATACAATAATAAAAATAGACATACTTAATGTGGCAGCAAGTTAGTTGATATTGTAAACACTTTTAAGTTTTAAGGCCTTATCTTGTTGATGGATTACTGCAGTGATGCAGAATGTTTATCTGAGCAGTTTTATCCCCACTGACAATTCAGCTGGAAGGAGTTTTGTATTGTCACAAAAATACGGAAAGACTGTTTCTGTGAAAGCACATTTGATGGTGTGTACAAGTTTTTTCTTCTCAAGATCAAGAAACGATAGTATTCCTTGGTCATAATCTAGCTGCACTCTGATCTTTGTGGGACATGAAACACTCCATTCAACTTCCGTATAACTCTCTGGAGTACGTTCACACAGGTAGATAAAGCAAGGACACATGTAGATGCTCCAGATCTTGTCACAGATTTGATTCTTGGTTTTAGTAGCCACACCAACAGCCCAGAAACCGCCCACCTCCACATCCCAGCTGCATTTTCCAAAACGAATGCCTTCAGTGCCAAGAATGCTTGTGTTGTGTACCATTTCTAGGTTTCCAGGTTCTGGGTAATAGTTGTGGCTTGTAGAACGGGTCAACTGTTCTGATATGATCAAGTCCGAGCCGCCAGTGTTGGGGTCTAGAGTTAGAGGAACTTCAGAGAAAAAAAACGAAATAAAAGGGAAGTTTTAATGACATGATTTTTAGAGTAAAGTAGTTTTAAAGTAAAGTAGTAGTAGTTTTGGTGTGTGACAACATGCTAGAAAACAATGAACACAAACCGTCAAGAACAAACAACAGCAGAGTCAATATATAAATCAAATTATCAAATTAAATTATGTAAAATTTATTTATATAAATCAAATTATAAATATTTTTTAACTGAAAAAGCACTTCCATTGTATAGGACAATCATCTAGCGATTAAATAGAACTTAATAATTAATATGATTATTTATCCATCCATTATCTGAAACCAAATATCCTCATCAGGATCATAGTGGGGCTGGAGTCTATCCCAGCAGACTTTGAGTAAGAGGCGGAAAAATTCCTGGACAAATTGCCACCTCATCGTAGGGCACATAGAGACAAACCACCATTCACACTCACATTCACACCTACGGACAATTTAGAGTCACCAATTAACCTGTTAAGTGCATGTCTTTGGACTGTGGGAGGAAGCCGGAGTACCGGGAGAAAGCACGCGCAGACACGGAGAGAGCATCCAAACTCCACACAGAAATTGCTGAATTTTCTTCCCATCTTATTGTGAGGCAGAAATCACATAACATTGCTTACTGTACTGAATTAGATTCTTCATCTTGCTCCAGACATTGAACAGCAGGTTCCCAACATGTTTGGCCTCATCAATCAGGACTCCAGATGGAGTCTCTGGATTTGGTAAGTTGCACTGAGATCTGAAAGAACATCAGCCACAGATTACCAATTAAACATTTCTGAATAAACCACATTGGTAGAATTAATGTGTGGTGCAAAGCAGTAAATGCACAATTTTTAAGACAAATACATTTGTATGTACTCTTTGTGGCTGGTATTTATCCTTCTACAGCTCTAAATTATTATTTACGATGTGTCTGTGATATTTTACAAAAATGTGAGATTTCATTTTTTCAATTTGTGTCAGCTTAACTTCACCTTCACTCGAGAGATGCCCAAAGCAGCTCCTCTCTACCCTAAACTTTTTAATAGGATGCATCCAGGATATTCCCTCACACAGTGGATGAGACCAAAGCTATCATCCTGCTTCTACAATGTTAAACTTAACACTTTATGCTATTGACACACTCCTTCAGCTGTGATTTGATAGTGTACAGGAAGCAACTTACTGCTCCAGGGTGGATTTGACATTCTGTCAAATAAAGAGAAAACAGAATAACAAATTAATACCTGTAGTTTTGTTAAATATTCAATATAAAGAATATGAATCAAAACAGCTAATTGCTGAGTACCAGCATAAACGGGATGTCAGCCTTCATGTCCTTCTCTATGGTTTTGATTTTGTGTGTGAGTGAGGAGATCTCTGCAGTCAAATGAACAATCATGAGGTTCATCGCTTCACTCTTGCACGCCGCCTCTTTCATCACAGCATCAATCCTAGCAGCCTTTTCCGCTCGCAGGAACTGGAAAAGCTTCTCAAACTCCTCCGTGATTGTCTTCTCCGTCTTCTGAGCCTGGAGCTGAGGAGAAAAATCTTTTAGGTGAGACTAGGCAAAAACACATGTCGCTTTCTGTCTCCACAATCTACTCACCTGGATGTGACCGGCCATTTTATCACAGTTCAGTTTTTCTGTTTTGAATGACCGGAGTTTGCTTTTTAAGTGCGTCAGCCTGATCTTGATTTTGGCCTACAAATAAAGGCACGAGGAATAATTACACAGTAAACAATGGATTAATTACACAACTCATTTGCCCGTTGCATGTATACTCACCCTATGGGATTCTGCTGCTTCATTGATTGGTACACAGTTGTGTTTTTTATGTTTCTGTGAATCCCTACATATCACACAGATGAGCTGTTGATCATCCTCACAGAAGAGCTTGAGCTTCTCATCGTGCACGCTGCACATTTCTTTAGATCCTGAATTTTCTTTCCGGCTCCTCTCTCTTCTCAAGTTGTCAGACAAGTTTCTCAGAGCCAGATTGCGCGGGGGCTGAGCCATTGGAAATATTTCCTTGCAAACTGGGCATGTCTTGGTTCTACTCTGTCTCCACCACTCCTGAAGACAGTACTTACAGAAGCTGTGACCACACAGCAAGACAACAGGGTCCTTAAATATATCACAGCACACAGGGCAAGTACAATCCATGTTAGACTGTGATGTAGCCATTGTGTTGATTTCTCCTGTGCTGGACACTCGCTTGTTTCAGACACACAATTTACTTTCACTTTCACAGATTGCCTCAGATTTGCTTCGTCAGTGCTCAGGATCACTACTTTTAGTTTCAAGTTGTTACAGGACTCATTCAGTTCTTGCTCATTAAGTCCTACTTACATAAACAGATGTTCTATATGCTGGATTGTCTTCCTTATTTTTGTTTAGAAATGACCATGGGGTTTAGGCGCGTACTCTCAGCAGCATCTTCCTGTTTCCTCTTCAGAAAGGGAGGAGTTTTTATTTTATTTTTTAAACTGTAGTTCAGTCCTGCCCTGCGCACTAGACATTAACAGTCATGCGGTCACATGTGATACTATAGACGTACAACGTCTCTGTGCCCATTTAACAATATAATTTAACTTTGTCTCAATACCGTACACCGGTAAACACCTGTAGACAGGGACATTACAACCGTTAGTACCTACCAGGTAATTTGGCGTCTAGAGCGCTACGTCACCGGGACTTTTCACTACGTGTATCACTCCGCTTCACAGGTGTTCTCGCTTCATTATCGGTCCGTTTTCTATTTAAAGTTGTAACGTGGTGTTATGGATTAAAATGATAACAGTGCGGGAGCTTAAGACTTGATATTGAGGGCATTTTTTTAAATAACGGATGCAAATTTCTAATATCCAGGGTACACAGGTGTTTTGGTTTATTGAGCGACCCTGTACACTTGCGATCGTTAGCCGTTTGTCGTAGTTACGACAGCCGTTAGAAACAGGAAGTTAATACGTGGTTGTCAAGCAAGACACCAAAGACGAGTCATGTGTTTTTTAACACTGTATTGTTAATTGTAAAAATAAATAAATAAATAAACAAAGAGGCATTCACGTGGACAGCTACGTATCTTCCGGTTTCCAACGGCCGTCGTAACTACGACAGATAACCCACAGTTAGCAAGGTCGCTCGTTATACCGAAACACTGATCATCAACGAGCGCCCACCATGAATGAGTTACAATGAAGTTTTTAAAGGACCACCTTAAACAACTGCTCTTCTCTTCATCTGAAGTTATTATTCAGAAAAAAAGTCAGCTCCATGATTACCTTGGCATAAATGCAAAAAGTTAAATCTACTTTATTCAATGAGTGATGTGATCTAAATCACTACCTGGTGTGCAAATCAAATGCACCCGATGCGTGCCTAACAACATGTGCTGAGTTTGACTAAATTTGAATGAAAAAAGATGCTCAGGGTGGATCCTCCAGATGATGTTTGCAACTCTGATTTCTTCTGTGAGGTGTGTGAGGAATGGCTGCTGTTCATGACCATTTCTGTTGTCACAATCCAAGATGTCTGCAGCCTTTGAGGAAAGGCTGAGAAGATGAAAAGACTGGACATACTAGGACAGAGGCTAAGTGGACTGAAGTTGGAGGAGTGTCACAGAATAATGTTCAGACAGGTGAGTACATCAAACTCATCAACTCAGTCATCCAACTCAGTCATCCAACTTACTTTAACTTTCAGGGATGCAATCAGATTTGCAGTAACCGCTCAGGTTCAATAGTTCAGTGTGGTTTCAATGAACATTAGTAAATTTCCAGGAACAGAATTTAGTTCCTGTTCTCTGTGTAAGAAGAGAGGAGTTTTTGCTTTTTATCTGTCCTTCCCTGTACAATGACACCATCATCTGAGGAAGAAACAGTAACTAATCCTGTTTATTTAATTGATGCACGCTCCCGAGTGATTTCTCTCTCAGCTGCCCTACAGTGTCAGCAGTGTGCAACAGTAGCTAATGTTAGCTTAGTAATGGAGTCTGCTAATGTGAACAAAAATGACCGGCACCCACGAAAACGCAGTCCAATAATTATTGACGATGTAGAGCAGGGCCCATAGCTAATCATAGCCAATTGCGGATAAGTGGAAGTTTGCCGTCTGTAAGGTGTGGGTCTGGGATTGGTTGCTCTGTGGTGTTGGCTGATAGGGTTTTTTTTGCAAAAGGCAAGCTGGTTAGTGTCATTAAGCCAGAGGTCCAAAATATTACAGATAGCAATGTTATTCTAAATATTATTGTAATTTAGTTTCTGGCGTTCAGTATTCCTTTCAGCATTCAAGTCTTGTGCATGTCACTTTTGGCCGATGCCAAGGACGATGCTCACTCATGCCTACGTAGTGAAAAAAAGAGAGACTTCTGTTCCTGGACTTTTAAAATCCTGGCAAATTAGTAGAAGCGGTGAACAGAGAGAGAGTGTCTTTGTTTCAGTGCACACAGTAGTGTTCAGTTTCCGAGTACACACATGCACATACATGCAAAACAGGATCACAGTTTGGAATTGGAAGAATTCCCATAAACTGTAAGGTGGCACATTTGCCTAAAGTCAAATATCCTGCAGGAGCAGGTGGGTACAAAATGTCAAAACAGTCCTGCAAACAGCTAACAATTCATAAATTCATTTTACAGCCATTCACAGCATTGGCTGTGGGGATATTCTTCACAGCAGGACTTTGGTCATACGCTTCATTTCTCCAACAATACTTCAGCATCTTTGCAGCACTCTCTCTCCGGCTCTCTCCCTCTCATGCACACACATTCACATTAGAGCACACACATAAGCTACATACATCATATTCACAGCAGTGAAAATCACGAGTGATTTGCCCCTTGACCGCTGCAGCAATAGCTATCAAAGGCTAACTGTTTTAACATGACAGCGCACAGCACCATGTGGCCAGCTAATGTGGCCACTCAACTTTCTCTCCGTCTCTCTCCATCTCTCTCTGTCTCTGTCTGTCTGTCTGTCTGTCTGTCTGTCTGTCTGTCTCTTTAAGTTGTTCCAATTAAGTGACATCTCAGATGATGATGAAGTTTAATTATAGAATATTATTTTTAGTGTTTCTGCACCAAAAATGACTTTTGCCTCAAGAGAAGGAACAGCATTTAGAAATTTTGCATATTTGTAATTTTTTTAAAAAAAGGAATAGAGATAAAAACTGATATTAAAGTAGTTTTTTGCAAGGAAAGAAAGAAAGAAAGAAAGAAAGAAGTTTTTACTGTATGTTGCCAAAACTACAACTCAGTCACTTTTAGTTCAGTTTGGTTTGATATGGTTTAATCTCAGTGTGTAAAAAGATCTCAGTATAGGGGTATATGTATCAAAGTGACAGTCAGCTTAGTTACATAACTCCATGATAATATCAACTACAGTATACAGCAGACCCCTTTCCTACGCTGGTGTAATTATTAGGGCTGGGGATAGTGGTGCGGGGGTGGATTCTTGTGAGACTGTTCCTATACTTAAATATTATGTCCATAACCATAAAACATTCAATCCACATAAAGCCAAGTGTTCTGGATCTGGCCACAGTAGCCTCCCCAGGGTGGCGCAGTAAAACCGCCCTGAGCCGCCATTAGGTGGAGGGAGCTGGAAGAAATACTGGACAGAGGCTGGGACCAAACGAGAGCCAGAGCACAGCTGATGGTAAACTAATTTTCTTGGCTTGATACCCCCCCTCTCCCCGCCTCTCCCCCCCCCCTCCTCCTCCTCACCCCCCCAAAAAACACACACATGCAATATGTGTTGTGTGTACACGTTTGTGTGGGACACACACACAGACTGTACTGTATCATGCTTTCTACACAAGTGAGGAGTCTCTCGGGACCCTCAGTGTGGGACAAAATCACTCTCTCTCTCTCTCTCTCTCTCTCTCTCTCGCCCTCTTTCCGCCTCTTCCCTCGACTTCTCTCACACACACTTGATCACCATCTCACCGAGCGAGGCATATGCTCCATCATTTGCCTTGAGGGACAAAAGACTGGGAAGGAATTCAGCGAGACACTTCTCTGCAGGCTCTTGGAGAGGAGCGCTGTATTTTTGCGTATTAACAGTGTTCAACGGCACGGCTTTCCTGTCTGTGAAACAGAAGAAACACTATACAAGTCTAAATCTGGACTTGATATTCGATGTACACTATTTCAAACGAAGAGAAGAAAACATCAGTCATGTTCTTTACGTGATAAATTGCTCCAATTATGTCTGAGGAGGGGGTTGCATGTTAATGCCAGGAATCATTCTGTAATACGCCAAGCTTTCAAAAGTTAAATGTCTTTATTTGAAATTGAAACAGCTTTTCCTGCCACGAGAGGGTTCGAAGCACCTGAGACTAAAACCACCGTCTGTCCATCTGATGCCACCGAGCTGTTTTATAAGTCTGTTCACCCTCTGAGGAATTAATGGTGCACGCAAAGAAACTTTGAACATGCAGAAAAAGTGTAATTAATATTTTGCTATAACTGTCTTTTACTGTATTATGTTTGTCTCTTTCTGTCACCCGACACTAATAAAGAGTCAGCGGTAAGTGTAACCGGAGCGGCAGCTCCTCGGCAGGACATTACAGGAATTTACGATGTGTTAAATGTTTCCTTTGTTCCTCCCTGTGGCAGCTCGCTCCGCCAATTAGGGAAGGCAGCGGCCTGCAATGAGCTCATTACCCCCCCCTCCTGCTCCCCTGCTCTCTTCTCTCTATCACATTGGCTTCATCTAACACCACCATTGTGTAGCATTATTTGATTGATTGGTACTTCCAGCAGCAAGTCGGATCATGTGCCGTTGTGATTCTGCACCATTTTAACGTGTTCATAAAATATAACACAGAAACATTAAAGCAGCATGCCTTTGACTCGTGGACAGCCATCTTAATTACCACAAGATATTCATCTTATATCACTTTTGTTTTTCTTTCGATATTGTGGTAAAATCTGAACCCTAATGGTGGCATTCTGCCAAAGTCTAAAATGCCAAACTTTTTTTTTTTTTTTTCTGAGCACTCGGTCCCTGAAATAAACTCCATGCGCCATTCCATTTGGCAAACCAATTTAGGATGGAGGGTGGGGGCAGGAAAGGGAGAGGTATAGGTTAGCTGTAGTAATAATCATAAATCACCTCTGAAATGCTGCCATGTCACATGCCAGACTGTGCCACTAATGACCAGCCCCATCTTTCACCGGGTATTTTTATCTGTGTGCCCTGACACTCGACTTCTGGAAGCGTCCTCTCGTTTTACGTCGTCAGCACCTCGGCCCGGGCTGAGCACAAGTTCCTTACATATCTATAAATACCAGTCAGCTAAATGGCATTTTCTCTCACCCACCCCCTGCTTGGCAAGAACCAGAAGCTCAGTGACTTGGCAAAGGGACCTGCAGTCCTTACGCCACTAAACATCTTGGGGCTTAGCCCCCCACCCAAGCGTCACCCTCCGGAGAACAGCTGGCTAAAAAAATAGATCCATCTGCCACTGCCTTCAAATTCCAAAGCGGTTTCAGTTTAATTAAATAAGCTGAAATTGGTTTTTAAAAGATTTAGTAAAAAGTACCTAACATCAGTTCAGTTTGAGACCACCTGTGGGGTTCATTTGTGACATTGCAAGTGTAGTTAAAAATTCAACATAGAGTAGCCCTTGTTGACTTATGTAAATACTCACACACACACTTTCTCTCTCACAGATGCACACCAGAAACGCACAAACACCTGTACATGCTTCCTTTGTGCAGAATGTTCTGCCAAGTTTTTTAAGCTTGCTGACATGTGGCACTAGAGACTGCAGGTCAGCGACAGCTTCCTGCTATTTCGGGCTCTGTCACAGCTTGAGGTTTTAATTTATTCTGCCAGAATGTGTCAATCACTGAGCAGCAGGGTTCAGGCCTTAGTCTGCTGCGGGAGGGAGAGGAGGGAAGACCTTGTTCCTATTGAAAGAGTCAAACAAGACTAAAAACACAGTGATAGGACTGAAGGTAAACTCTAGTACTCATATTCTCATCGAAATGTTCCCAACTTTCCTGACTACGCCCACAAAATATTTATTTCAAATGTTTTCTGTGCACTTTAACATAGATCTTTAAATAAAAGTTTGGCATCTGAACCGAAAATCAAGAACAACTTTCTTTTAATGGTGGGAAGCCAGAAGGGGATCATGTCCTCCTTGCTGTTGGTTGTTTGGTGCATTTGCATGAAGGAGGGGTGGGACCTGGTTTGTATCACATGTTTTGCTCTGTCAGTGACGCTCATTGATGGCAGGTGTAATGGTTCTCGAGCAAGAACCACTCATACGAAAAAAAGTACACCTGTCCCATCAGATGCATGCAAGACAGATGACGTGAAAAACATGGCTGCCCCTAGACTGCGTTAAGAGCTGTAAGAACTTGTCGCATTTGTCTGTTTTCAAGGGACTTTCTTATGCTAATGACTAAATCTGACTTGGAACATTTGCATGAAGAAGACACAGAAAAAATATGAGAGATTTACGATCAAAGAATCCAAAAATGTTCTTGCATGAGGCCCAATGACTCATTAAGATGGCCAATATATGCAGCCCTACCAACCAACCAACCAAGCAACCGAGGGTTAAGGCCCTACAGACTCAGATAGTGGGCCCTTACGTGGTTCTGTTTATACTACACTATATTTCTGTGTGGACGATAGATGGATGTATATTCAGACCCTCTGGGTCAATCTTTACAAAGTCAAGTATGATGTGTGTTCGTTCCCTGTGTTAGTGTGGACATGGAGTTAGTCAGTATGTGTTGCTCGAAAAATGGAATTTCATTACTCTAACAATAACATCCAGATGAGTATCCATTTTACTGGACAGTCACAGTCACAATCTATTCTTCAAGCTGTGGTTAGTGAACACACTGATCATTATTCCCTCTCTCTTCCGCTCTTGGCGTCAGGCCACTGTTTGCCATGCCAGTGCCTGTCCACATGCCATGCCAAGGGTTTGAATTTGACCCTCCCAAAGTCTTGCCAACACACACGCATCAGTCATCATGGGATGTCATGCCTACTACGCATGGCATCATATGACTTTGCAGTGCGTATCCTGTGCGGTTCCATGTAATAAATGACTTAAAAGCTCAGTTGCAAACCACCGTTGCCTCGCAGGATGACAAACCAAAGCTCTGTCCTCTGCTGATTCTGTGTGGAATTTGCATCCCACCCTAATTTCACTTGGGTCTCCCCTCTGGGCCCAAAGGCAGATGTGCAATGCGAAGAGATTCTGTTATTTGCCGATGAACTGATAACCTGTGTATCTTTTGTCACCTTCTACCCAGTGCAACAGGAAATCACTGTTAGAGTATGTCATGAAAGCTGAAACTGAAGACCCTTCTGACATAGTTTCTGCAATGGCTGCTACAGACTGACTTTAACGAATGTCTTGAACTGATGCAATAATTCACTTTCTCATGAGATATGAGAGGTGTATTTTTAGAATTTATCATCATCATTATATTACAGTCGATCATCACTTTGATTTTACATCTCATGACACCCAAAACCAAGAAAACCAGTGTGGTGGGAAGCCAGATGGGGATCATGGCCTTATTGCTGCACTCTCTATCGTCTTTAACACTGGAGGCCACTGTTTGTTTCCTGTTGCCACCTGACAGTCAACATTGTGGTTCTCAGACCTTAGACATGTGTATATTATCGTAACCATGGCAACGTAACTCCACTAACTTTAACAGAGTAGTCATTTTAACCCAAACCACGCTCTTCCTTTAAATCTAACCTATCCAAACCATAACCACAGCATTGTCACATCATAAAACTGATTTATTTTTCATTTTGAGAGGCCCAAGAAAATAATAGCCTGTCATTAAGGGCGTCAGATCAGAAAACTCATCTTAACAAACAACGTGTTTTTGCCATTTAATTTGAAGGACTTGTCTCCTAACGTCATGCCTGATCCTCAACCAGCCTCGGTTCCACCCACACTTGGATTTTCTTGCTCCAAATAACTGACAAAATAGTTGCAAGTGATAAACCCAAAGTTGAGTCTTCCAGCCACTAATGTGTGGGTGACATCACTAATACTGTGTCCATGTTTCCCTGCAGTCTGCAGCTGGAATACATGGAAAAAGAAAATGAAAGGACTGAGGGTTAACTCTGCTAAGAGGTAAGAAAATTAATATGACAACCTCCTCTTCACTCTGCTCCCACTTTTTCATTTTTGCTTTGCTGGAATGTCAGCGGCTTTCTCTTTCTCTTTAGGCCTGCCAGCTGATGTGCCAGCCAACGCCACAAAGAACAAACCTTTTTTTTTTTTTTTTTTTTTTTTTTTTTGCAGTGTTTGTGCGTGTGACGCCAGGGAAACTTTGGCTCTTTTCATTCTACATAATATCACCAAGAAGCTTTTTGAATCATATAAACAAATTGCATTTGTGTGCATGAGAGAGGACAGAGAAGCTGGGGAAAGGATGTTAAGATGTGTATGTGTGTGTGTGTGTGTGTCAGCAGGATCCCTAAACCAACAATCAGGGATCAGTCAGAGAGCCTGCTGACATCATCATCCCAAATAAATGACAGCATGGTAAAAGAGCGCTGGTCCGAGGCCAGCGGGATCCAACGGTCTCAGAATCCATAAGCCATAACAAACATTCAATTTTTCAAATAAACTTCACTCCGAGGCCAAATCTGTCATCTTTTTGTGGCCACTGTGGAACAGTGCTGTCTGACTTTACTCTCACACAATTTATTTGAGCCATGCTGATTTATGTTTGTTATTTTGTTTTGTACACCCACCATGTTTTCTTGTTTTTATTGGCACAATTGTTCTCCATCTCTCTGTAAATAAGTGTATACAGATTAAACCAGCACCATGTTTTCCCTCTGGCTGTCGGTGCCATGATATGTGTATTATTGCATTTTTAAGTATGAGAACTATTTTCAAGTGGCTTTCTGTTCGGGGCATGTTTTAAATGGAATAACTCATCATTTCTATGTTTGCATACTCATAATATCATAGAAAATGCGTGCGTCCTGTGTTTTGAAGGACTTGTTCTGAATATTGTGTTTTCTTTATATAATTTATATGTTCTATGCAGAGCTTGGGGCCAAGTCAGATATATTCTAGTTAATGTTGAAATGTAGACATTACTTTTCCTCTATTTCTTTTTGGGTTATGTACTATTCATGTCTCTTGTGGTTCAGTCTTGAGCACACAGAACAATAGAAATAAATGACTATTTTTCTTTTATTCTCTCTCTCTCTATTTTTTTTCTTTTCAATATATGTTAATGTATGTTTATTTGTGTGTATTGACAGTCCCCAGAAAGACCAGCAACCGCGTCAACAGCAGCTGACGGCGAGCCTATAAACAATAATCCATTTAACAGTCATCAGGCCAAACAAAAATTAAATGCATTAAAATAAAATAAATGCGGTTTTCCACTGGAATTATTGGCTGCGCCTGTTATTTTGAAGAAGGCTTTGGGATAGCGTTACATAAATAAAGCGGACCTACATTTTAAGTACGAGTTAAGTAAGAGTTTAATAAAATAGATAATTTGACTTTAAGGGGGATGTGTGTGTGTGTGTGTGTGTGTGTGTGTGTGTGTGTGTGTGTGTGTGTGTGTGTGTGTGTGTGTGTAGGGTGGGTGTTTGGGGGGGGCGGGAGACACTTGAGCACATTATTCCTAAAAATCCTGGCTACAGCCTGACAGCAATGTCATATCCTTAAAGAAACAGTGGCCCTGTCAACCACAGGGTGATCAGTTTTTATTGGCATACTATCAAGAAAACACACTTACAGGATATGAAACGACTGACAGGTTTTTTTTTTTTGTAACTATTCCTTTGTTTTTGGAGTTTTGTGTTTCATTGAATTCATCTAATGATCATCATGCAGAAGCGTAAGAAGATAGATAGATAGATAGATAGATAGATAGATAGATAGATAGATAGATAGATAGATAGATAGATAGAGGCTGGTCAGTGGGTGCATGTTGTTTTTGCTCTGATGGGATAAATATAAATAAAACTGTGAGCTCGTCATTTGGGCCAAACTATTAATAAGAATGTCATTTTGGTATCCCCCCCCCCTCCCTCCCTCCTTCCTGAACCCCCCCATTAGTCCTTTGGACACTTGCCCATTAGTGTCCGCATGGCAGCTGGACGCATGCGCAGCGGCACGGTTCTCAATAATGAAGTTGAGTGTAATGCCTGTGAACAGCCTGGTGCTCAAACTTGGACGCGGACTGAAAATAATGGTGTTTCCCGCAGAAGTGAGCGATCCGGTCACCGAAACTGAGAGCCGGGATTTGTCTTTGAGTTTGTAAATTAAATTTAACCGAGTTTGAAGAAGTCACCGGGGCTTGTTTCTTTTTTTTTTTTATTCTTTTTTTTTTTGTGGGGGGGGGAGACTTTTGCCGCTAATGGCCAGCAGTGGCTGAAGTGTTTTGATCCAGTCAGTGACAGCCTGCAAACAGCAGGGAGAGCTGTGCGGCGACCACACTGCATTTGATTATGAGCGTCTCCAAGAAGTGAAGGAAATCTGGGAGCTGATTTTCTTGCGGAGACGAAAATAATTTGGACACAGGTATGTGGACTTAATTTGTTTATTTACAGGCAGTTACAGATCCGTGTGTGTGAGCGTGTGTGTGTTTTACTCTGTCTGATATCAGGTGAGTGTCAGTTTAGGTGGCTGCCTCGATCACTGATGTCTCGATAACTGTCATGATAAATGATTGACTCTGATTCAGTCTGATATATTTAATCAATTCTTGAATAATAAACGGTGAATATCCTACTTAAATTACACATTATTTTATCCTGGAACAAGTAGTTCAACGGTTTGATTTTCACAGTGGACAATAATGACAGTTTCATGATTTTCTTTATTTTTTATTTCTTTTATTTTTCGCGTAAATTGGTAGTCACTTAAATTTGAATCAAATTTAATCGATCACCTTAATGTTTAAGTTGGTATCCGTTTTTCGCAAGAGTCACTTTGGGATGGAGTCCAAACTTCATCCCATCCCCGGGGACCATAAACACGCTTGAAATGATTTTATTCACTTATTGACTTTTCTAGAATTTAACATTATTCAGCCCCATTTCTGTTGATTAAAATATATTTAACATGAAGATTTTCTCATGAACAAAATGTTTAATAAAATAAAATGACTTTATTTGCCATGTGGAGATCTTTGACTGCAGGTCAAGTGTGGTTTCTTCATCGTTTTTTTTCTCCCCCCCCCCCCCCCGGATTTCATCACACCCCTCCGTGCGTCCACGACTTTTCTCCTCATCCCCACGTGGAGTTTGTGTTTATATTTGATATGTAGGAAATGGGAATCTTATACCACGGCCCGAGCTCTCAGGGCTTGAATGGCCCCTGGCTATTGGCCTGCCCCTAACAACATGACAGGTTACGCGCCGACTCAAAATCTGATAGGCCATACTGCGCCGTAATCCATACAGATTAGATTTCACATTAAGGACTCATACTTAACCAACGCGCATTAATGCGCAGAAGATGGATGGGCAGGATTTGGTTTGTGGAGATTTGGGGAAGTGATAAAGTGCTGTACACACAGTGGGTGAAAATAAATCATTGTTCTGGCCTTTAAAATAAATAAATAAAATGTGTGAATTAAATAGCAGCTTGGCCTTTTTGAATTAAGCCCGTTTCATGCAGATAATTTAAAATAGCCAATTTAATATTGTTCTTATAGAATATATTTTAAAATATTTTTATGTGGTAATATTTATAAGTAGCTATTTCTATCTTTTTAAATTTCGTATTTATTTCATATTTTCTAAATGTTTAGGTCCGTTTTTCTTCATTTCTCACTCTAAAATACACATTTGAATAAGTTTGAGGATGCATTTTTTAAAAAGCAGTGCAGAATTGTGTTAATATTTAAAACTGAATTAGTCATCGTGTGCCACTAATTCGATAAACAACTTCACATTGTAATTCTTCTTAATTTATCTTCACCTTTGTGCTGAAGAATGAGCTCATACGCAGCCTAATTATGACAAAATTCGGCCATGGACATATTTCATTTTTTTTTTTATTTTGACATTTAATCCTATGAACAAATCTTATGTGTGTCCTGAATACAGCTGCTGAAAATAGTATTTAAAAAAAAAAAAAAAGTAGTAGTGGCTCATTTTAAACTGAGGGAGAGGCATCTTTTGGTGTGAAGAAGCTTTTTAAGAAAATCGTCATAAAAAAAAAACGACCTGTGCGTAAAAACTGCTAAGTCAATAAAGCTTGAGTTGAATTGAACATGTCGACTTTTTTTTTTTTTTTTTTTTTTTACTCCAGCTTCCTGCATCCAGCAGCAGCCTGCGGTTTGTTCTACATTCTCCTCTCTTCGGCTTTTATAGCGTGAAATTACCGCAGTGAAGCTGCGCAGTTCACTTTCTAATCCTCCGCCGTCTCATGTGTGTTTCTTATGTCGCTGTCAATAGCCATAGAGAGAAATATAATTCTCTCTTCTGGGACGCTGAAGGAAATGGCAGGCATTATTGATTCCCTGCGCAGTGTCAGGTAACTTCACTGGGTGAGTTTTAGGGCCGTGCGAGGCAGCCATGTGTAGTGGAATATAACACATAAGAGGTGAGTAAACCAGCTGAGCATGGGCAGTTAAAGTTTAAAAATACACGCGTGTGAATTGATGATATAGAATATTCTTAAGGACTTCTAAACTTGGCTCGCTATGAGTGTGAAATATGTAAAAATGTCTCACTTCGATGCCTCCAAAAGTTACACAAACCCCCCCACTGATCACAAAAAAAGTGACTCATAATCTTTACATGGCCACTACATCCTTGCTCAAGCAGAATAAATCATGAAGGGCTGAGTGAAATGCAAACAGATGGAAGGCTGGTTCTGTCCTCCACAAAGGTGAGAGGGAGAGAAAAAGAGAGGGGAGACGGAGGGAGGGAAGGGGTGAGGGAGAGAGGGAGGGAGGGAGGGAGGCTTGGGCACAAATCAATTCACCTGAGAGACGCATTATTGTCTTCGGTTTCAGGCGAGGAGGAGCTGAACGCTATGAAAAATTAAAAGGATGCCAGTTAGTTTAAAGGATCGAGCCAGACAACTCCACAGCGCTTGGGGGCGCGTGCACACACACACAAACACACACACACACACACACACACACTGAGCAAACTGAAAAAAAAAGTCTTATATTGCTGAAATTTAATGTTCTTGTTAGTAATCCATGTTTTGGGACTTATTTTAGGTTGAGTCGGTGTTTAAAATAACTGCTCAGCCTGTGTAGACGCCTCCTACTGTACGTTCAGGTACACACATAGACTCAGCTGAACACGCTGTGTGACACAAGGCCTCGACGACGACAACGTTTGCAGCTTACTCTGACTCAGGTGTATAAAATATGAATTCACTTGAGCTTTCATGTAAAAAAAAAAAAAAAAAAGTAAAAACTGTTTTTTTCATGGGGAAAATTTGCCAGAAATGTTACAATGGCACACCTCACCACACGGATCTAATGACAGGGAACCACTTTTGTGTTTGCATGCAAGTGCGTGTTTTTGCCGCCTACTCTTTTGTTCAACCGTCAAACTTTTTTCTTTTTTTTTTTTTTTTTTCTTCTTTTTTGCACAATATAACGGAGAGCGGAGCCATTTTGTGCCATTCTTCTGGGGATGCTGGCATTGTTTTCCCACTCTCTTTCAGCCGGTCCTTTGTCGCAGCGTCACCCTCTGCGTGACAGCGGCCTAAGAAGAAGGCCTAAAAAGGGACAAAGGCAGAATGTAATTTCTCTCATTTCTTTTTTCTGATCGCAACATTTAATCTCGCATAAGTTGCAGACAATCACCTCAGCCTCTCCGTCGCTCCAGACTCCTGCGCCAACCTGTCTCCTGTCTAGTATTAATAGGGTCACTCACTGTCTTCGTGTGCTAGCCAGCCACTGTGTCTGTGGTCCAGAGCCAGCCAAGCAGCCATATCATTTACACTTCTCCATTTTCATTGTTGATATTTACTTCTGCAATTATCTCTCCACTTCACCCTCGGCTGAAGATGATATGCTGAAGTTAACGCTGCTGCTTCCCTCCTTCAGTCTCCTGTTGCTCACACATAAACACACTGACGGAGGGTCTAGCCGGCAGATGCACGTACACATGAAAAAAGAAAGAGATTAATATAGTATCGTGGTTGGTTTCATCCTGTGTAAGCGTTCAAATTTGGCAATCAAACCCCCCCCCCCCCCCCAACCCCAAGCGTGAAGTGTTCAAGCAACATCCCTGGAAAACTGTGTTAGCACAGGTGATGATTCACAATCAGGAGTAATAAGAAATCCGAAATGTTTTATTTTCGATCAGCTCACCTACATTTTATTCTCTCCTTTTTGCCGCTCAAGTGTGTGGCCGATCACTACCCAAGAAGCCATGGAGGCCTCACAGGACCTCAGCGAACAGATGGTGAGTTAAACGCTACTGTATGCATGCAAGTGTGTGTGTGTGTGTGTGTGTGTGTGTGGGTAGAGAGAGAGTATACCTTGTATCGACCACACAAGTCTGAGGTATGTGTGTGTGTGTGTGTGTGTGCACTAACACACAGCAGATGTGGTTCAGTGAGTGTACAGTAACCATATGGCAGCAGTCAGAGTGAATGAGACTTCATTAGAAACAATGCTGGGCATCAATTTAGGAAATGTGTGTGTGTGTGTGTGTGTGTGTGTTGTGAGCACAGGTGTGCATGTAATAGAAATGAATCCAAGGTTAACTTCATTTAAAAAAAGTAGATTTTTTTATCTCTACCATAGCTTTTCGACCTCAACCACACACACACACACAGACACGCACACACACACCCCATGCCTTGAGGGTTTGTTAGTGTCTCAGCACGGCAGGCCGTCTCTGCGTCACGTCAGCGCAGCGTCCCAGTTCTGCTTGTTTAAAGATCAGGCCGTATTGTTGGGAAAATGATTTTGGCGGTGAGCGAGGTCCACTCGCATTTCAAAGTCGTTAGTCAGCCACCAGAACAGGTGTAATTTCATCTCCTCCTCCTCCTCCTCCATCAAGCTTGGTTCTCTCTCCCTCACTCTCCCTCTGACCTGCCAGCCTCCACAGTAATAATAGCGCAAAGTGGGACAGAGCACATGAACTATGTTGTTTTTCCCCTACTTTTTGTGTTGCTCTGTCAGACTCGCCCTGGGTTTAGATTACGGGCTGACCCCAGCGGAGCACTGTCACTCACATATACGGTACGCGCACACACACACACACACACACACACAACAAAAACACACACGGAAAAAGAGGAAGAAGAAGGGAAGAAAGAAAGACCACGGGAAGAGCATCCATCTTGTCTTGCTGCCATCCAAATATCAAATATTGATGTCCATATTCCACAATTACTTCACCTGCTTTAAATAGGGCAGTGATATCATTTATAATGTGAATTTGAGCTGTGGCTCAAAGGCATTGATTAATTGTTCAGGTTGGAAATGGGACCTCAGAGCAAGGACAGAGATTTTAATCATATCACATAGAGATAATAGGATTATAGGGCTGAGGTTTATGACTTCTGGAAGTGTTTGGTCTTTCCCTTTTTGGCTGGAGATAGCCAAGTTCACTTCATGAAGCTGAATCAAAATATTTTTGTTATCTATTTTTGAGTCGGTATCACGGATGTGATGAAATTTGGGGAATACAGTGTATGATCAGTTTTTTTAGGTACACACGGCTAAAATGAATTCAGTATGGAAAATTGATTCAAGTTTAAGGTCACGTTGGACGTTGTAGCTCGTGGTGATGTTGGATTATGTTGTATTATACTGAGATGTGTTAGTCAGCCCTGGCTGATAACAATAGAGGGGACAAAGTGTGATTGTGCGTAAATGGCTGCAGGGCACGGTGATGTGGAACACAAGAAAATGTCATTGTTAAAAGTGAAAACGTTGGCCCGAGCAGAAACTGCCTCTTAACTGCCACGAAGGGCTGCAAAGTAATGCTTATTTCCAGTCTTGATTAATCTGTGGATTATTTTCTTTCACACTTTCACAAAGACCAAAGCTGACACATCCAAATGTCTTGTTTTGTCCCGCTGAACATCCAAAACCTAAAGATATTAAGCCAATTAGCCAATGAACATTTGGCATTTCTGCTTAAACGCAGACTTAAATCGATTAACCATTCATAATTGAAAAGAGAGTTAAGGCAATTAATTTTACAGTCCATTGACTGATCAATTAATCATTTCAGCTCTACTTTAACTCTCCTCTAATGCACCCTGTGAGAACCAAGTCCAAGCTGATATTCATACCATCCAACAATAAGCAATATATTCGTATGCGTATATGCTCTGTTACGAGGTTTGCCATCTTACTAGCTGACATTTTAATAGCAGTTTTGTACTTATGGTCTCGTTTTGATAACGATAACTAATTCTGAGTACGAATGACAGCTTTCAGAAATTCAATGTCGCCTCAGCTGGAAATTGAGCTTTTAATCTGTTAAATTGGTTTGATTATTCTAATTAATTTTTCTCTCTCTCTCTCTCTTGTTTAATATTTAAACTGAAAGTGGCTAATTCTTTCCCCCGCACTGCTTCATTGAAACAGGCGCGTCTCGGGTGACTAACCAAACAGCGCAGACCTCGCACACAAAGTTTCGGGGAGTTGTCTGTTGATACCTGATACGCCCACCCCTCCCCTCTACCCTTTAAAGTCCCCCGCCCACCCTCTGTCCCTCCCTTTTCCCACCACATCCATCGCACGTCATCTGGGTTATGGTCAGGCGTCCTCTCTGGCCGCCTGCCTGCCGAGGGCCAGCCTGCCGTCTGGGGTCCTCAGGGAGCCCTGGAAGGAGCCTGAGGCAGGGCCAACAGTGGTTAGCCCCTTAATGCTACTTTTAGCCTGTTTAAGTGTCTCACTCCACCTGTTGTCACATACTTGTTTAGCTTTGGAGGAAAAGGTGATAACTGTCCATTTTGTTGTTGTTTTCTGAGGGATGCTCTGTACGATGATGATGAAGGGACAAATCAAGGATCAAATCAAGGATCATATTATGAATTTATCTGAGTTTGCATAAGTAGATATTTAGGGCCAGCGTGAGTCCTCCACACATAGCACCTCGATGGCTCTTGATCCAGCAGAGCCCTGACTAAAGTCTCCAGCCTGCTGGCTAGTGGAGGAGGCATTGAGAGACGGGGTGAGCGGCGGTGTTTGTTGACCTCGGGGAGCCTTGCAGGATTTAAATGTATGACCACCAGAAGAAAAAAGTGAGAGAGATGAAGGAGGAGGAAAAGGGGGATGAAAAAAGAGGGGAAAAAAGGTTCTTTTAGCTGTAGCCTTTTCCTCTGGTGCGCTGGGAGAGGCCCTGAATATGGCAGCTGTCCCAGTCTCTGTGTGTGTGTGTGTGTGTGTGTGTGTGTGTGTGTGTGTGAGACAGAAAGACGGAGAGAGACCAACTTAGAGGAGGAAAGGGGTCAGGTTGCACCCCTCTTTCACCCCTACAACCCCATACAGACACATTCACACAAACTTACATGCAGCAGCAGTAGCTAAATACGAGCACGGCCCAACCCTGATTGCCAAGATTGCATTGGCGTCATAGACAGTCGTTTCAAAATCTGCCCGGCGACAAGGCATGTGGACAGATCACAGGAGTGTGGAGTGTAACAGCTACCCCCTGGCATCCCTCTAGTAGGCTGGCATCCTAGTTGTGGCACCGAGGTGCACTTCAATTTCAGCTTAGTGTACAGTGATTCTTGTAAGATTTATGTTTAGTTGACAGCTGAGTGTTGCTGAGAGTCTGCTGCTCAGACTTCTGGTCACCTCGGTCTGAGCTGTGCAGCCCGAGGGAGGAAAATATGAAGGATATTTCATGTTATTATGTCATTATGGTTGATTGAATAATGGTTGATAACTATGACAAAGGAGGAGACGAAATCAAAGAGAAGCAAGTTAGAAAATAAAAACACTGTAGATCATCGTCAAGATGTTGAAGTTTGTACGTTAAACAAAGGTTTATGATATTTTACGAGATGTTTTGTCTCTATAGACAGCTGTTTATATCACACAGAAATGCTGTATGTTCTGATCTTATTAACAGTGTCTGTAATGACTGCAAGGCAGAATGAGCTATCACGTGGAAACTCAATCAAAAAGTAAAAACAATGCTGATTTCGTTTCCATGGAGCCGACGTGAAACTATTTTTGTTCAGTAAATTTCTGCTGTCAGTCAGCCTGGTAAGGACAGGACAGCTGTTTCTGAGAGAGACAGAGACAGAGACGGCCGAACAAAAGTCCAAGTTGGTGTGGACTGGATGGACGGAGCGCTTCGGTAGTGTTTTACGTAGTGTTTCACTTTTCACGTTTCACTTTCGATGTGGATTCCTAGTTAGATAAGACGATCAATACCACTCTTGCTTGTCAGGTAAATTTACAGCTTCAGATAGCAGCTGATTAGCTTAACTTAGCATAAAGACTACGCAGCAGGAAACAGCTACCCTGGCTCCATCCGAAGCTTGTAAAATCAATGACCACCAGTATAGCTTATTGATTAAGTCACTACCCCCAGTTTTTCCACTTCATTTTTTATACAGATAAAACAAATTAATGTAAATTTGTGTGTTGTAGGTCTTTGTAGGCAGATTTGCTACCTACAAGCCAGGCTAGCTACGCTAAGCTAACCAGCATCTGGCTGTACTTAACAGACACCAGTATTGATCGTCTAACTTTTTGTTTTTCTCGAGAACTATGCTGACTTTTGGAAACTTTTTGGAAAATCAGCCCCAGTAAGTACTGCAGATAAAGAATCCTACTTTTATGACTTCTACAGCCTCTTTGTTTTGACATCACTTTTATTTAAGACGCCTGAAGCAACCAAACGTCTGTCTTTCACCAAAACTCTACTCATTTCAGTTAATTTATAACTCGTATATAAGAGAGTTGAGCATCTGGCCGGCCAGGGAAAGCCAGCTAGGTGTGAGGTGAGCAGGTCACAGACAGACTGTGAGCCAGTCACAGTCCGACAGAGTCAAACCCCCCAAACAGACTGGAGAATCAATCTAGAAACCCAGAGCAACCGGCGTGGGCTTTCTAGAGGAACGCACCAGACAGGAAACCACATGATATGTGTGCTTGAGTGTCTGCTGTGCGTGTCTGTGTGAGAGTATGTGTGTGTAGGTGTTTCTTTCTCTGTTATACACATATACTTTCTGTGGTGTGGGATGGCTGAGGTCATCTGAGTGGAGACGGTCTCATATTGTGACCGTGCTTGTTTAATGGAAGTCAATCAGGGCACAATTTTTTCCAGCCAAGATTCCTCGTTTTATTGATTACTCAGAGTTTTCAAGGAAAATCGCTTTATTGCCAGATGTTGTATTTCTCTCTTCTGAGTTGATTGTTGAAGAAACTATACCAGAAACAACAGTGAATTCTTTCAAACTCTGAAAATTACATTACATGCACAGAAGTCTTTGGTAAAGCACTAAAACATTTCATTCTTTGTTCCCACCAGCTTCCATAAATAGAGCCCGTGATAGCACAGCCCACCGTTTGTTCGGCCTGGTCTTCTGGCCAAACGCTCATCTGCCACTGGTTACAAAAAAAAGGAGCATATTTCCTCATTTTGCTGGGAAGGAAATGAAATTGCAACAATTGTGCTTTGGTTACGGAGGAACCTGCCTGCCCTGCCTGCCGCGAGAACTTCCTCTGCTTCTCTGCTGGGAGATTGTATTTCTCTGTCTGCAATGTAGAATCAGAGAGGTAGCTCAGGGGTCGCAGAGGCCAGATGGGCTGTGACCTGGGCCTCTGTGCTGATGGCTATTTTCATTAATGATGAATCCCTTCTTTATTTTTTTCTGTCTTAGATTATGGAACATTGCTGATCATCGTCATCAGTGTATTCTTGCGGCATCTATGTTTAATTCCTGGCTGAAAACCTTTGAGATTATAATAAAGTTAGAAGTTAAAGTCTGTTTTGTCCAGGCATCAGTGAGCTTCATTTTCCGTTCTCACTGATATTAAACATATAAAATAAGCTAATTTTCATACCTGAGAGGCTCAAACCAAAAAATGTTTGTCATTTGTGCTTGATAAACAAATAAAGTAACATAAATGACTATTTTTGTAATTTAGCGCCCCCAGTTTCAGAGTGCAATACCATTGTCGTAAATATGGACAGCTGTACATGTGCATTTGCTATGATCAAAAACTAATGAGTTGACCACCAACACAATATTACTAATCCAACAGCAAGAAACCCGGCACGGCGTCTGTCTTTCAGCCTCTCATTTCACAAAGCTCCCACGAGCGACCAAAAGCTATTTCAAGATTTACTCTTGTTCGGCGGCTTCTTGCTCTGTCACTCTTTCATTTTCTGTTCTTAGCTTCCTCCACCAATGTATTCTTTAATCACCAGCTCTGCTCCCCATCAGTATTCCCCCACACCCGGTACCTGAAAGCCTCTTTTTCCTGGTGGTCCAAAACACCTGTGGTACAAACACGAACACTTCCCTGGTGCTCTGAGCTCACTGGGCAGCTTGGCTAACAAACTGAGCTAACAGCAGCTGTAGTTTGCAGAAATTTACCATCAGAAAACTCTGAGGGAAAACCAGATTTTTTTCCCCCATAAAATATAATCTTGTCTCAGACCTCAGACCACAAAAATACATAGTGTGAAAACAGGCGTACAGAATGGGGCTTTAATATTTAATAGATTATCAAAATTTCACTTACTAATTTTTAAGCACTTCTCCAGACCTACATAAACTGTCTTGATTGTCTTGATACTTGGCAGGTATCTGAATAACGTGAACCCTAAACCCTTTTTTGTAGTTATATCATCAGTATTTAGTATTAGCATTAACATGTAGTAGTACAGAAGAACCAAAACATGCTGCAAACTTTCCAGTCTCTGTGAGATCATTTCAAAATTTACATTTTTATGTTAAATTTGTGCCAGATTTCTTTATTGATGTTTTTAAGATTTCCTGAGGAACTGCATTTGTCAAGATCAGTTTGAACTGGATCTGTTCAGCGTTGATGCCCACAATGATGACACATTTTACCCTCCCTGTCCTTGATTCTTCCTGTCTGTCTGTCCGTCCGTCTGTCTGTCCTGCCCTGTCTTTCTCCGCAGGCCTCCCCGCCTCTTCGTCTCTCTCTGTGTCTCTCTGACTAGAGTGATGATTCAGGGCCTATTGTGAAGTCAGCAATCCGATACAGAGCCAGCCCGAGAGCAGGGAGCACGGGGGGGGGGGGGGGGGGG